>OY750765.1:3577500-5977500 GCA_963556745.1 Catoptria pinella
TTTCAATCTTCAATTTTTTTTAATATTTTGTACCTTATAAAATAAAAACGCTAGTATACTCATGTAGACTGTTTTTTAGAAACAGAGTATAAGTAGAGCTTTTACTATATTCTTTACAAAAAATGTTATAACGGCCCTGAGGCCACTTCACTACGCCTAAAAGTTATAATTATATTCTTTACAAAAAATATTAAAACGCCTAAAAAGTTATAAGAGAGCTTAATCTCATTTGTTTTACATTTACTGCAGGTTAACACTGGTAAAAAGAAAAATTGCTAATTTCACTTTAAACTTTAAGTCACCATTTAGATTTTTTTTTTACCAACTCTTATTATCACGTTTTTATAAGAAAGCTTTTCTTGTTTATGTTCGTCCTTTTGCAAACGGTTTTATACAAGCTTCCCGATGAGCTAGAGACTTGAAACTTAGTACCTACATAGGTCAGAACTAGAAGACAATGATGGTGTCATTGAGCTGATCAGATGATGGAACTGCAAGAAGGCCACAGAAATTCTGTAATAAACCCATACAACCATTAAGTTTGGGCTCGCTTGTTTTTCTACTTTTATTGCAAGAAGATTCTTGTCAGTTGCGCCTATTCTTCTTGTCAGTTAAAAAAGTCTGGAACGGGTGGTAGGAAAATATAGACGATTCAAAAGCGCTTAATTGCCAAGTTTATTTGAATAAAGCAATTTTTTACTGTTAATTACTTTAATTCTTTATTTTTTTAAACTCTAGACATCCAGCTTTTACAAATTAATTTTAAAGGAATCGAACCGCTTATACTTACGTTAATAGTATTCGACAATCTAATAAATGTATTTTCATAAGTTATCTTTGTCAGAATATTGGGAAACGCGAGTTTACTATTTAACGGAACACTTGCAAATTTGGCTAATTTTCATGAAGAGGTCGGCATAACTAAAGCTTGTTAAACTGAGGTACGGTCGCGAATACAGCGACTAGCGGGGCCGTTGCATCCTATTTAATATACAAACTTTGGAATATATTTTTTATTGCATATCAAGAGAGTCTTAAAATAAGTAGTAGGTATATGTCATATTACTTTACAAATTAATATCTTTATTGCACTAATAAACAGTCACACATGTATATTACAAAAAAAAATGCTTTATATAGAAATATTAGGGTCAAGTATTATTTTTAGTTTTTAAATATGAAATTCATTCAAGGACGCGCTAATTTTCAAGGATAAAACCAAACTTATCGTTACCGCATCAGTTACGTTTCCAGAAAAATACTGGCGAGAGTTTTATTAAAATTGTTGAAAGCTATGCCCAGGGAGCCTAGGTTGCCAACCTTATGGCTCCTACACACATGCCGGCGACCTGTGCCGCCGGCATGTGTGTAGCATTTTGTTGAGCGGCACGTTTGTCAAGCTAAAAGCTGCCGGGCGCATCGCGGCTTGCCCGGTGACGAGGCCGGCGGCATAGTGTGTAGGAGCCTTTAGACAATTAAAATTAGAATTCCATAAATAAACTACCAAAGATTTTAGGTAAATATATTATAACCTAAATGACAATGTAATGGGTTTTGCTTTTATAATTAGCGCGATTGGGCTCCAGTAATATTAGATATGAGAAGATGGATCGTGCAATTAGTTTTCATCATCATCATCCACATCGTACCAGCCCCACTCATCTCTCTCTGTGCACACAAACACAGCTTTGAAGCGAAGATGCTTTTGGAAATTAGCCTGTGTTCAAATCGAGTCTTCCTTGAAGCCTGCGTTTCTCTAACTCCCTTACCATGCGCTCTTATACAACGTGAATAAAATTAGTAACTTACTATGCTAAGCCAAATGCGCAATACAACATGTTACAAAAGTACCCCTAATGCCGAATATGGTAGATAGGGACCATCAAATTGAACAACTTTTAATATGGGACCAACTTTTAAATCGCGAAAAAAATCAGCTGTTTCATACAAAAATTAATTACGAAAATATCAAAATGTATGAAACAGCTGATTTTTTTTCGCGATTTCAGAGTTGGTCCCATAGTAAAAGTTGTTCAGTTTGATGGTGGTCCCTATCTACCATATTCGGCATTAGAGGTGGGTAGCGCTCTGCCACTTTGCAAAGAAAATCCGTTGGTCACGCGCGCGCCGGTTACTTACTAGGTTGTTAGCGCAAGCAATGATACAATGAGCGCCATGCACTGTATGTCCCTATATCTGCCCATGACCACCGATACGCGATATGATATAACGATTTTTCACGTTCAACTGTCAAAAGACAATGGATTTTGACAGTTGAGTGTCGATAAAACGCTGTATCACGCGAATATATCGTGTTTCTGTGGTCATGCTAGAGGAGCAGGATTGTAAACAAAATTAATAAATCTAATATTGTTTATAATAGATTTTAAATAGGTATATGAACAAACTTACTACACCATACTGAATACCAAACAATGACTATTTTTATTACACGACTGCCTAAAAAACTGAGAGTGTAATATAGGTTCATGTATGTTTGTATGTACATGTAACTTTCACCATAACTCCTAAATTTATGCCTTAACGGATTCGGATGTATCCTCACAATACATCATCCCGAGTGAAATGGGCAATATATTTTTTGAAAAAAAAAACAATATGGCGACTGTACGACGCCACTTTCAAATGTAAAAAAAACATTTCATTCAACAATATGGGTATCAAATGAAAAGCTTTTACTAAAATATGTGAAATAAAAATAAATAAATTTTAAAAATATTAAAATACGACTGCCCTGCCAAAAACGAACGAATGCAGTACAGAGACTTTAGAAAATATAACTTCAATTGTATAATGCCATTCCATTAGTTCGGCAAATTAAACAGTACAAATTACGTGAGCGTGTGTATTATATAGGGTAAAATAATTTAAAGTATAGTTAAACTAATAAATGTTTGGAAAATTTCACAGCGCCATCTAGCCCTAAACTAAGCAAAGCTTATATGGGTGCTAGACAACTGATATACCTACTATTTAGGTATATACTTGTTTTATAATTACATACTTATTATACATTGTAACACCCAAACCCGTCACAGAAATTAAAATTGACAACATTTAGACAAAACTTATCACTATTTCGATTGAAACAAATTAAAAAAGAAAACTCTTAACACCGTCATTTATATTCGATTAGAAATAATATTTGGCTGACCCCTGGCTATGCTCTAAATAATTAAGTTGCCCGCCAACTGAACTATTACCACTGTACATACATTCCCCGTGGAAGTTCCAGCAGCTAAATAATTACAATTACACTCAATACAAGAAGGTAACGACACAATTTAAACAGTTCGTAAATGTTTCACCTAGCCTCTTTCGTTCGTCAGTGTACTGGTATTACGAAAAAAAATAACTTATTTGAATCCATGCAGCGAATTCATTTATAAATTTCAGTATTTACCCCAAAACGCCGAAATAAAGAACAAAACGTCAAATAAAAAGTACTTCATAACGTTGGACGGTGTTATTAAAAGATTTTTTTATGGCAAACGTAATAAAAACACCAAAGGAAAATGAACTGCGATTTTTGTTTGATATTTTATCCCAGAAAATGTTATTCGGTGATTGAAAGGAGTCGCTAAACGAATCAGCTCGATGTTGGTTTGGTTTTTCTGTTTGTTGACTTGATGACGACGTGATGTTTTGATTAGCATTTTCTCTATCATAGAGTTTGTCTGAACAATTTATAAACTTACTTAAAATACATGCTATTAAACTAATTCATATTTATTAGAGAATTTTATTAAAGAAATTAATATATTACCAGTGGCAGGCCATACATCTATGATAATTTAGTTTATGTTAGGAAACATTATAGCTTACTTGCTAAGAAAAATGATGTCCACTTAATATTTACCGTTCTAAGTTTAAACTTGCGAAAGTTAAAGGTTTATTTATGGGCAACCTTTATCAATAAAGTTGTACAAAATGTATTTTTTCTAAGATGTTTTTTTTTCAAAGTTCAGTTATTATCAAAAATACAAGGCTCGATCACAATTTTGTTTTTTTTAAGCTTCCACACAGTTTTCAAGTTCGCAAATAAAATGTATGATTAACAGCCCTCAGTGCAACCTGACCAGGGGGCTGATTACGTAACTCTGTTGCTAACAATTCTCGATTGAAATCGATTGAAACGACAGTTACATTGCTGCTTTAAGTAAAATAGTAGTCACATTGGTTCTTACTAAAGCAGCAATGTAACTGCGATTTCTGTCAGAGTTGATTGCAACAAAGTTACATAATCAGGGGGCTGGTAGCAACCTGACGCACAAGAAATCAAATCTCCCGAGGTATTTCCAGTTAGTAGGTATAGAGTATACCGAACTGATTACTGGACTAAAAGGAAAACGAACAAACATGTCTAGATCCTTTCAGATGAAACGTTGAAAACACAAGATAAAATATGAATTTTACTCATCCTGTATCCTGGTTCTAAATTTTTAATGCCTTTCGGTACACTGTGAACCGCTTCAGAGATTAGCTCAGAGATAAAAAATCTGTCTAAACGAACACAGTAAATACGAGCGTGCATGTACTCTACGATCTTTATCAGTGTATTTTTTCTTGTTTAATCAAAAGTTATTGAATAACCATTTTTAATTTGTCTAACGTCTTATTATCTGAGAACTTGAGGGCTGAAAGACTTATGTAAACATTTCTGAGTAGTATGATGTGAAGCAAACAGCAAATCGATACTTAATTGCTCGTCATGTAAATACAACAATCAACCATTTCAGTAAAAATTAAAGGTTGGGGAGCAAACTTAAATCAAAAATTATGCATATCCGTCGTGTCTGTTTATTCAATTCTAACGATTTCACATAGAAGGAAGTGGTCGTATAAAATTTAATAAATATGTTAATGTCATAAATCCCATATCACGTTCCCTGCACCCGCATCGTAACCAAACCGAGTGTTGTAAAGGTTTATTAAACTTTAAGCTTCTGTATTCATAAACCCATAGACTTACAAAAGGGAACCGTCGAGAAAATCATTAAATTGTAATTTTTAGGTAAAAATTACCTACAACAGCTACTTACTTATTGATCTAAAAGTTAACATGCTCAGCACAAAGCTATTGTCGAATAAACGTTAATTTCCTTAAAAAATCAGGCCAGAGAATTTTTATTTTTCTGTACAAAAAGTATGATAATCTTATCCTTTATGGATACACAAAGCTTTTAATGTTATTGATGAAAGAAGAGGAAAACTGTTAAAAGTCACAGGAGGACATAAAATATAGGTCACCTCAATGAGGGAGCACGGAAACTTCAGAAAACATCACATCGACGGAGGGAAACGTAGGGATGTCCAACCACTCAAATACAGGTGCCTTTTTATATTGAACCATATTTCTTTGAACGAGGAACGAGGAAGAACGTGTGTCGATACCTTAAGTTTAGGAAATAACATAGACAAGCGTTTTCTTTGAAAGCCTTTATTGGCATTTTCTATTTGTCGGTAAACAACGATGTTTGAGTAAGTGTTGGAAGTTGTAAGCATTTTTCAGCAAAACTATTGAGTAATTATACAAGAAACGAAAGCACTTAAGGGGAAATAACTAGAAAAAAATCTAGTTCAAGAATAATTTCATAATTATGCTCGATAGAGGCAATTGTATATACCAGGCAGGCATTTTACGTGCACCATTAGGACTGTTTGATGTTCACAATACGTTTTTTTTGTAAAATTGTACTTATTTTTAAAATACAGAAAAAATTAGTACCACGTGGTTTAAAAACGGAATAAATAAATCCTTTACTTTACTACAAAAAAATCTACTCAAAGTACATATGTCCGCAAATTCCCTTTCCCAAATAATCTACGAACTAAATACGCATGTTTTGCATTTGATTAGTAATGTTTACCCACTAAGTCGCCGTCAATGTGAACACATCCGCCGCAACAGGTCCCTCGTCGAGACTTATATTAGTCTTATGACCCCGATATCGGCTGACAACCACAAGTGTTTTTCCAATCACTAGAAACTTCTCCAATCGAATCTCTAATCACGACACTTCAATCCACTTTTCTTTATTGGTACATTTCCTCAACAAACAAAATGATGTGAACGCATTTATCGATTAACAGATCAACTGCAACCCATATACAACCAGGAACGAGCATAACACGTGTTTTATAGAATCATAATAGGAAACATCACTAGTATCTTAGTTCTTATTTAAAATTTCCATTAACTTCGAGATGAAGACGATGTTTCATTGAGAGGTCAATAATGAAGTGGATGCGCATCACGCTATCAAAGTTAACTCGTTGATGAGAAATTTGATTATTAACTTTGAAAAACATACTTAAGCCGCTTTATTCCCTAGAGCGGAAAGTTTCCCCAGCAATAACGTCTATAGAATCGAAATTATCATAAAAATTGTTCTTAAAGTATTACGTTTTATGACTCCGCTCGAAACTCATAAAAGTTTAAGCGAGCGATTTAATAAAAGTACAACAGAAGTAAGAATTATTGCAGGGGAATCACCATTTAGTTGGAGTTACAGTAACGACCTGTTGAAATCGGACGTTGATGGTGTTGCGTCTCGCTCTGTCCTCCGAGTAACCGTATATACGTCTCGTTTACACGGTCGGGAGAGGCGCGAGGCGACCGCGCGAGCCGACACTTCGCTACTCACTGGCCTCCCGATCTATAAGGAGAGGCGCCCCCAGAGCGTACGGTTCTTGAATAAGTAGGGCGGTAAATAGCAACGGACACCTGGCCCTCACTGACGCACGCACCCTCATAAACTAAGCCTTATCTGCCCATAGAAATCGCATCTTAAACGTCAAACATTAAGTTTACCTGTCGGGATAGCGATAGGTTCGCGATGCTGAATAATAGAGCGCGGATGTGCCTTCCGGCGTCCGTGTCAGAGCCTCCGACACTTATGTTGCTACGTTTTATGTAGAATCTGTACCCTTAGCACGAACAGCTATCGAAAAAAATAACGCGCGTAAAAATATTCGGTAGAGTAAGTTCGTATTGGAAATTTGTGCAGCGCCATCTACCGCTGAAAAGCAAAATGAAATTTTTCATACATAATTACTTTATCGCGTACTTTTACGCGCGTTTTTTTAGATATATGGGTTCTGAAAGAATTTTCGGGAAACATTTGTGTCGGGGAAATGTTGAAGTTTTCTATTACTTTTATGAGCTCCCTTGATTGTAAGTACGGCACTAAGATTGTACTTACTGAATAATGATATTTTATGATTAAATTACTAAATTATGAAGTAAATAATCAACCAAGTGAAGCTTCAGATTTTTCATTAGTAATCCTAAGTACAAACTTAACACAAAATTTTGAGAATTCCTTCTGCTTAATTGAGAAACCGTTATAAATTTTGTTAAGTACAATCAAAATATAAACCTACCTAGCTTTATAGTGGTAGACAATGATGTTGCGAATAAACAAGTAGAGATCAAGCACTTATCTAAGTTGCTAATTTATTTATTTTGTTATCTACTAGCTGGCTGCGGTGCCGGGTTCGCACGGGTGGTGCCATCTATTAGTTATAATGCGATTTATATTTAAAATAACGGTCGGAAAATTTAATATAGTGTAAATAAAAATGAATCGCCGAAATGTACGTACGTGCATAACTTCAGAACGACTGCACCAAATTAAATATATTTTTGTTGTGTTTTTTATTATTATTACCGATTAGCAACATTACAGCCTTTTTGGGTTTCTCTTTGGTCTACCTTCCAAATTCTAAATCTCAGTGACATCTTTTTATAAAACAATTGTAAATAGTTTTAGTTGTCAATAAAACCAAAAACGGGAAACACGTGTTTAAGTGGTTCGTGCCATATCCTCAATAATTATCAGGACATGATTTGTATAAAAAGATGATTTCTAAAAAAATTACGAAAAGAAGTAAAAAAATATCTCTTTTCCGTAATTTTAAATCGCAATATTATAATCAATGGATGGCGCTATTACTATGATTAACAAAAGTAACTATGATTAACAAAATAAATGTCAGTATTGAAGATTACACCAACCGTGCGAGGCCGGGGCGGGCAGCTAGTTTTAAATAATTGTAAATGACGACAGCAATCGCTGTTATTTTCAACCAATGATTTTTATCCTTTAATTGCTCAAAGGCTTACCTTTTCACACCAAAAGGCAAAGGCACTTATAACACCGCAATACTACATCAAAATGCAGTCCTCCAATCTGGTCACGTCCCTGAATGCAGGGCTGTCACTACCCTAATTCCTAACACATCCCTTCTTGTCCCTAGAGATCGGATTCGAACCTGTTGCATGGCGGTCGACCTTTCTTATACAGCTTTATCTATATGTAATATCATGTTGAGTTAACCGATGCTATGATTTCCACATAATAATAATTTATTGATACTTCATTTAATTTTAATTGTCGTTTATAAATCTTATTGGTTGTTAACCTGCATGCAATGGAGTTAAAAGTACACATATCTTGTTCGTTTATTGTAACAAAACAGTACTTACTTACTAATTGGCAACTGTTAATAAACTGGAATTTAATTTAAAATATCTCTAAAGCTACAAAAATTCGATAGCAAATAAACTTTTAATTAAACTGAACTGAACAAATTCGAACCGTAAAACAACAGATGTACAATTCCATTAAATTGCCATTGGACTGTGATTCGCTGCAACTTCACGCGAGAATGTATGGCATTTTAACTTTACAGATTAAAATGCGTCATTTTATACCACAAGCGCTCTGATGTAAGTCACCTCAGTTGTACATTGTTATATTAATCTTATTGTAGGAAGTCCGACAATTATATCACAAGTCCGCAATTCCCTAGTTTCGTCACAGCTGAGACAGAACTGTTATTGCAAACAAAATTTTTAGTTAGGCTGCTCTTAAGCTTAGGGTGTATCTTAACTAGGACAAGCCTTACCCAAGTTTAGTGCAAACGGGCATCAGTAATAATAATTCCTTTCATTAGAGAAATTAGGAAAAAATATGTACACAAGACGGCACCACAGACTATACACATTGACCTTGAGACCGCCTTTATGCCCTACTAAGCTGTTTTCCCAGTTTAACTGTAGAACCTGACGTGCTGTCGTGTGAACATATATTTCGCTTTTGTTAACCGTAATATCATTATTGCATCAACAAAAATACAATCACAACAAAGAAAATAACAACAAACACTACAGCTATAAGCAAAGAAACTCTTCTAAGCATTTCTGCGTAGCTCGTAGCGTAAATATCGTAGCCCGTAGCATACAGATCAATGAGCTTTGCCGTATGTAGCTACGGGCAGCGAAGCGTATGTATTATTTATTGTTACGAGAAAGCTGTGAGAAAAATCTTGTTATTAAAGAAATATCAAAGCTGCTGTGCATAATAATTAAATGTGCAGGATATTTCTTAGAAAACTAATTGCTGTAATTACCACCACAACCTTTGCTCACACTGCACCAACCGTTGCATCCGAACCCAAAGCACAGAATAGATACGAGTATAACCCAAAGTATGGAACCATCATTGTTCCTGATTTCTATAACACAAGTTCTCAACTACTTTGGAATCGGAGCAATGTATGTAATTTGCAAAATATATATTATTTAATTATTATTACAGATACAGTGGAATGCAAAAAGGCTCATTCTTAAAAAAACACGGATCAGACTCATGGTAATTTCTTATTTTATTTTTATATTTGAAGACATAACAACAAGGTCAAACTCAAAACTCAAACTCAATTTCTAACATATTTCATGTTTGACCATTTGCAAAAAGTGTTCAGGTATCGAAGTGAAGCAAGTTTTTTTTATCCTAACTGAAATTTCTCAAAAACGTGGCAAATGAGAATGTACCAAGAGAACTCTTAAAATTCATCAAAGCCTCGGCACTTTTAAGTACGCGCACGTCGACGCATGAGCGCGGACGTGATCCGACTCCGGAGGCTACTCGCGGACTATCATTACCATCCCAGCTGATAGAAATACCTACTGGTAATAAATAGGAGCTTAAGAAGGAACGCACATAAATAAGGTACCCACCTACACCTGACTACAACCTTGAAATGTCGGTTGGAAACGGCTACCGCCTTTTATGTTTTCTTTGCTACATATTTTTGAGGTTTTTTCGTGTAGGGGACAATGGGTAATTGCGGATGCAGTTACATCCCTAATGACTGACTCTTCTGATGACTGTTGCATTTGACCGGCTACTAGTACTAGAACACAGATATTAAACGCGTTTAAACTAAACATAGGTGTTTAAACACCTACCTTTTCCCGACGTTTCAGCGTTCTCATCTCAGCCCGTGACCACGGCCGATGCAACTCGGTCGAAACGTCGGGAAAAGGTAGCTGTTTAAACACATATGTTTAGTTTAAACGCGTTTAATACCTGTGTTCTCTAAGAGTGTAGCGCGAAAGTTTAAAAGTGTCTACTCGGTAATTTTTTATCACCCCGGATAATTTTAGGGATTATTTTACTCATGAAAACAAACAACTTTTATTATGGGACCAACACTGAAATCGCGGAAAAAAAGTCAGTTGGTGTTCCATACATTTTGATTCAATATTTTTCCATTTTTGTATGGGACAGCTGATTATTTTTTTCGCGATTTTAGTATTGGTCCCATAATAAAAGTTGTTTGTTTTCATGAGTAGAATAATCCCTAAAATTATCCGGGGTGATAAAAAAATACAGTGTATTTATGAGTAATATACCAAACGTACGTATTCTGTTACTGTTGTAACATAACTACAGTGAGTAGTGGTATATGTTGCAAATACATTTACATACCAGGGCCTTATTAATAACGTGACAATTTGTCAATTGTCATGAAAATTTAGTTTTCATTGCGGTGTAGCTATAAGTAGTTTATTCTATTTTCAAATCGTTTGACGCAATCGATATAAAATTGTCATGACAGGTGACAATATGTCACGTTTATTAAATAGGGCCCTATTAGTTATAACCCAATTCCTCATTCAATACTCGTTCACAATCGGTAATCGGATCATAATCACGGCAGATCCTTTAGGAGGATTATCTACTACGATCAGAGTATTCTGCATGCAATGAACTTTATTTAAACTACACAATCTGCTAAAAATTTAAATCACGTACGCCCGCTGCGTTCGCTCCCACCTCTATGTAAATGTCTTACTGAAATGGGAAACATTTTGAACTCTTTGCGGGATTCCATTCTAAACGGCAAGTTTGGGACTTTTCGCCTTTTTTATTTTTCCCATTATGATGTTGCTGTGTAGTTTTCACTTACAACGCTGAAATTCTGGATGAAATATTTATCTTCTTCTTTCTCATCTTTACATTCAATCCATAATCCATGCATTTTATAGTCAGACTATAAGCATCTAGATTATTATGTACCTACTATTACGTTTTTTTATTATACTTTACATTCCAACGCCGTTTTGTTTACGTTCCATTATGACGGCCTCCAATTGAAGCCGGCTGCCGATTGCACCGCAAGCGATTTTCATTGCATTGTTGTGTAAATCTATAGTCCATTCATATAGCTGCGAGAGTTTTGTGTTACCTTTACCCAACTCAGGGCCATATCTCTCTCTATGGTAATGTTTATAGGTAACGCGTTAAATCAATATAACTGAAAAATAAAAAAATATAATATGTCGTAGGATATTCGTATAAATCGGATCTTTACAAAAATCTTAGTATGATTACAAAAACCGGATAGGTAGTTAAATCTGAGAAAGATTTTAGCAATTGTCCGAGTAATATTTAGGATTTTTACAATAATCCAGCGTACCTATCTTAGGTAAATGGCAAATGACCATCACTTTGAGCGCGCTGATTGGCTGACGTCAATATGGACTGACGGATAGGTACTCTGAATGGCTAACGGCTACCTATAGTCCTATAACAAGTAATGTTCTGACCAATCAGACTCAAGATGTTATAAATCGACACTTAGACTATCCAATCAGCATTCATGTTTACAATTGTCCGAAGCATGCATATACTGGGATTTTTACAAAGATCCTAAAAATATCAGACGATTGCGAAAATCTATCTTAGATTCCAATGATCCGATCCTTTACCATCGACCTAGGATTTTAGCGAAGATCCGGTTTAAACGATTATCCTACGTCTTAATCTTTTTTAATATTTTATCCTATCTATGTTCTATTCGGATCACTTATAAACAGCCTTTACGTGCTGGATCCATAACCCCACGCGAGCCTCAAAGGACCGGTCATGTTATATGACACGTGAACTCCAAAGCGTACAATAGAATGCTTATTAATAAAACGATACTAAAGGGTGTTCCAGATACAAAGAGACATTGTTCAATGTTCATACTGGCTAGAAAAAGTATAGTAGCTAGTAACTAGTAAGCTATACTTAACAGTACCTATACCTATCAGTATCGGATATACTGCTCACAGTCAATGCGACTGAAAGAGAGAAAACGATAGTTTACGGTAGTGAAAACAGTTTGCATCAACTCATGTTAGGGCCACAGTCCAAACACGTGACGTTAACTTAGCGGTCCCCAGACGTCTACGACTTTTTCATAGATCTATTTATGACTTGATGGTAATGATGATAATAATATTTAACCTTTAAGAGTTAGCTTTTTATTCAATAAGAAGCTACAAGAATAAGAATCTACAGAATCATAATACTTACCAATCACGTTCACTCAAAATTTGCAGTTTACGAATTTTAAATTTATTCGAACTAAACAAAACAATGCCTATGGTCCTTTTAGCTCTAGGTATTAAAAAGTTTGGGCATTGTCTAAAAAGTACCTAATGAAAAAATCATGCAGAAAAACCAAAAACATTGACATCTTTCAGACAATCGGTAAGATTAACCAAAAGTGGTACCTACCTAGCCGCATCGTCAAGAAAAGCGGAAAATCAGTTACGAGATAAGCAGGGATTAATTTTAGAAAAATCGGCTACAAAGTCATTGATGGAGTTATTTATATTGATAAAATTTGTATATTTAACGTTAATTTGTATATTAAACTGAACAGCTCTCATTTAATTTCTCTCTATATCTGGGACACCTCAGTAGGAAAGAAAATGCACACTGTTTTTGAAGAACCCTATAAGTACTGATCATCACACTCAGTTGCAGCAGGTGAGATTCAAACATACATCCTGCTTATTAGCTTAATTTTGCTGGTATGGAAAAAATATACCTAGATATAGTATCATTTTTGGATAGTTTCATCTCATTTAATTTCCCTTGTAACATTTTATTTTATTCAAATACAACGTTGTCTGTATTCGGCACTCCGTAAATTATTATTGACTAAGCAAACAGTTAAGCAGGTTTCTCGCTGCAATCGGTAGGTCTCATTGGCAAGTTGAGATGAAATGCAAACAGTAGGTAGGTACCTAGAGCATTGTTAGCTGCTTGGATAGGTATCAAGGTAATAACTTGTCTCGTTTATTTACTGTGCTACGTGCAAAACTGTTGTACAGCTAGCGCAATATAACTAGTACCAAACCATAGACAATTTTGTACCCAAAATTGCTACTGCGCAAGTCACGTGGTACTAAAATTTGGGTCAAGCAAGTTATTTTGCGCTAGGTGTACCTACATACATACTGTGTTATCTACTGGCTCCGGGTTTAACACATCTACACTTTACTTTAAGAAGATACCGACGTAAGTTTATTTACATACCTAGCTAGGTATAAATAATAGTAAATAATAAATGCTTGGACAATTTCACACAGCGCCATCTAGCCCCAAACTAAGCAAAGCAATATGGGTGCTAGACAACTGATATACTAATTATATACTTATTATACATAGTAATACCCAGACCCGTCACAGAAATTAAAATTCATCATTTCAATTTCTGCCCAGCCGGGAAGCGAACCCGGGACCTCTTGCGTGGTAGACCGGCATGTTGACCACTGTGCACCACTCAGGTCGTCAAAGCTATTTATGTAGGTATAATTATAAATAAATATATTTTGAGGATGCGATAACAATATTTTGCAATAACTTCCACTAATTGGGAAAAGAGAGCCCACAGGTGACTTTTTGATACTATCGATTGAATAGTCTTGGCTGTTTAGACATAGATTCTCATGTTTTCCATAAAATGACTTTGGATTTTGTTTGGTTTGGTGTCTTGTCAGGGGAGTTTTTGGCGCCATTTTGTCAAGTTCGGTTAGGTGTCTATTTTAATTATTTTCAAATTGATTCATAGTGGATATTGTGTCTTAAAATTGGTGCAGTTATATGGTACAAGTGTCTACGCAACTGAACAATATGTGGGATAATTGAAATAGGCGCGATCTTGATTATGTGAAGCTGAGACTTTTATTGAAGTGGTGGCTTCCTCGGCAGAACTAACCGAGTAAACTGTCTTGATATACTTGGTGCCAAATGCTCCAAGTAGCATTGGAATACGATGCACCCGCATTCTAATGAAAAATGAAACAATATCAACTCAAGAACTGGCAGTATGGCTTAGACCTTCGCCTGTCCTGAAAAGGACGAATATAACTACTACTACTACTACTGGGGCTCTATCGGCTAAAAACATTGAAGTTCATGTTAACTGTGTTTTGACAGATATATGTGATACATTGCTATTTCGTTTTGGCACAAATAAAAACTTACCAAAGAAAAGTAGCAATGTATTACACACATATGTCAAAACACAGTTAACATGAACTTCAATGTTTTTAGCCGATACCGCCGCTGGTGTCTTGTCAGTGTCACTGTCATATCTGTCAATGTCATGTCAGTCAGCTCGCCCTTAAAAAAGCGCAAAAAAAAGTTGTTTAGTACTTGGCACTTTTCTAGTTTTCTCATTTTATACGCTAGTTTTGATCCAAAATGTCTGAAAATAGAAACAATATTGAAATAAAGACTTGTTGTATATGTCTTACTGCTAACTCTTCAGACGGACTTACTATAAACAGTGAAAGTCCTTTGTTACAAATGTATAGTTTTTGTTTTGGTGTATCAGTAAGTACCAACATAGTTACAAACTGATTTAGTAGCTAGTTATTAAATTACTTTGACCAGAAATCTGCATTTGTCGCGGTTAATAAAAATTAAAGGTTGACCACGGACCTGAAAAAAAGATTTTTTTCAGGTCCGTGGGGTTGACAAGTTCGTATATTCACCGAGTTTCTAATAAAATATTGGAAACTAACAATTGGTTTAAATATTTTTAAGTAGGTACTTTATCTTCAACCTCCGAGTTGGTTGTAGAGAATGTCTGTAAACAAACCACATACATAACATAGAATATGATCAGAGAGCCAGGTATGCTGCTTAAATATGTGCAATAAGGCAATGCTGTGTTTAGACTTGACCATAATCCAAGAAAAAGGGTCTGATATTCTGGGAGCAAGACAGGCTTAAGTCACTATCCCGTTGTATGACTTTATAGCAATAAGCAGAGAATGAAGGTTTTTTCTGTCACATTTATTACAAAAGTATTTTAATGCATTTTAATTGTTATTTGTTTCTCTTAACTTAAAGATGAATGAACATAATTTTCAATACCAATAGCGGAGATGATGTAAGCTTGTGTGATAAGTAAGTTCTTCTGTCTCGGAATGCTATACCTGGGGCAGTATTTTATTATTGTACATACCATGCAGAGGATCAATAATTGTCCCAATTGGTTGGCAGTGTTGTGTTCTATTATTATTATTATTTGGAAGGGGGGACGCCAGGGAAGCCTGACGGGTGTTGTGTTGTAGAAGCTTATAACAATAAATGATGATGACGAATTAAAAATACATGAAGTTACTAATTGATAGGTCAAAATCAAAAGTATTTTTATAACATTATTTATAAATATGTGTGCATGTCATTAAAAGCTTACTTATGATGTCCATAATGTATATGACATTTGTTGTGGAACAAATTAAAAGAAAAATCTTTCTATAAGTTTGCTAGAGCCAACAACAGCCATTTGAAGCCAACACTAAACTTTTTGCCAAATTTTGATGACAACAAATTAATGTTTATTTTTTTTTTCAGATGAACATAAAAGGGATTCCTAGAAAGATGTGTGGTAGCTGTAGAATTAAACTGGAAGAGTTCTCAAATTTTAAGAAAATGGCTCTCCGCTCTGTTGAGCTATGGAATAGTGTAATCAATACAGTGAGTCTTAGTTATTCCTTCTATTTTTACAAAACCTATATAAGTTAAAATATATTTATGGCTACATTCATGTTGGTGATTTTAGAATAATACAGATATAAAAAAAATAGATAAAGCCGATGATAGTGAAACAAATGATGACTTTACATATAATGATGATTTCTATATTGATGATACTATCAATAAAAGCGAAAATGCTAAAGATATTGATTTGATTGATGACACAAAGATTAAAATCAAAGATGAAATTGCAACAACTGAAGATATTGCTTATGAATTCATATGTTATTCATGCGGACGGGTATTTGGTAAGCCCTCTTGTTTTAAATAACCTAAAAATAAGGGTGAACATGCATATATTTGTTGAGTTTCTACATAAGAAGTTAGTATTGCCAACTCTCACACATTGCAAGCAATTCTAGCCAACCGTCAGGTTCAAGTTATTTTTGAAACTAAAAATGCTTTACTGCTGGGGCACAGGCCTTTTTTATGGGTGGATTAGAAGGATGGGCCATGACCTACCAAGCTGCCCAATGCGGATTGTTGGGTGCTAACGACTGCAAATGCAGCCGGGACTAACGGCTTAAAGTGCCTTCCGCACGCATGAGCGCGGAAATTTTTGGTCACCCATCCAGAAAGTTGCTTAACCTCCGCAAGCGCTGGGCCAGGCGATATAACACTGCGCCACCGAGCTCCGAGCTGTGTTCAAATCGCTCGATTCTTACATAAGTGCTTCTTTTATAGAGGTCATTGTATGAATTTTTATTTTGTGTATTTTTAGCAAATATTCAAGGTGTTCTTTACTTCTTCTCAAACGACAGCAAATTTCTAAATCAATCGCCTTAAAGTTGTTATGTAGTACCTATGTAAGAGGTGATCTCCTAATTTACTCATATTAAAGAAATAAGTTGATTGCTGCAACAATTTTTTTAATTAATGAAGCATTTTTTCCTTAGAGTCAGAAGATAGTTGTAAAGAACATTTTCTTTATTGTATTAACAAGGGAAAAGGCTTAACCATAAACTCCTCCAGCACAATGGTTCCTCAAACAAATGGTAAGTTTAGGGCCAGTATCACACAAATAATTTATTCTAAGTTTTAAACTTTTTAACTCTCACATCATTCAGTTTTTGTGTTGAGATCATAGTCATCAACTATAAGTAGGTACCTACAATACAGTATGATATGAAAATAAGAAAAAAGCTAGAGAGTTGTAAAAAGGATATCATTATAATGCTTTGCTATCTGATCATATTAAGTTCTTCAGAATGATTAATAAATCCTAAAACTAATTGTTTATTATTACAACCTTGAAGCTCTTCACAATAGTTTAAATTAAGGTTATTTTGACTTGTGTTTTAAGAGCATAGTCCTAGGATCTTATAGTTGTTATCTACTTGCATAATTAACACATTAACCATCGGAATAATTTTAATAGTTGTTAATAATAAAATAATGCTTTAATAGTATTAAGAGCGCTTTGTCTGCACACTAGTGCCGCCATTGGAAAAAAAACATAGTGCTTAAATAAAGACGAAATTGTGAATTATCTCTTCTAAAGCTTCTTCGGAGTGCACTACAAAGAGAGAATACACAATTTCGTCTTTATTTAAGCATTATGTTTTTTTTTCTAACGCTAGTGTGCAGACTACGCGCTCTTTAGGAAAATACTGATTAAGGAAGGTCACAGTAAATAAATAAAGCAGTATCTCAATCTCAAATAAAGCCGTTTTTTTCTTGATATTATTTTCCACGCTCTGGTGGGCGGTGGGCGAAACAAATGTAAGCGCGCTATCTAAAGCCCTGCCAAGGGAGTCTAGCCAAAGTAACATTTACAAATTTTCGCTATCGCTTCGCTTCGAAAAATGTATGGATTTGAGGTTTTAAATTTCGATTGATAACGAAACCTTATGGCAATCCCACATGTTTCAAAAGCGAAGCGATAACGAAGATTTGCAAATGTAATTTTGGCTAAACCCCCAAGGCCGATATTAGGCCCAGCACGCAGTGAAAAAAATAATCTATCGGCCCTGCATGCCTACACAAATCACTGCAACACTGCAAGCAGGAGCCCTGCATGCAGACTATGCTGGGGATTCCACATTTACGTGGCGGTCTGGTGAACAGTGCGGTAATGAATTTCAATACTTTTTAGATATTAAGTTTATTTCAAGTAAAGTAAAAAGAAAATTGGAAAAGACTTCTAGAAGAAAATTAAAAAAATCTAAAAAAAATGTGAAAGTTCATCGTAACAATGCAGATGACGAAAAAAAATTACAAAGAAAGCCAGATGCCCCGCCTCATACTTATGATTGTGGTGAGTTTTTTATAATGTTACTTATTAAGTAGGTATATTTGGTAAGTAGGTACTTAAGTATTTTATGTATTTTTGTGTATTGTTTTTTTTATCTATTATTGTATTTTTTCACTGTATCTTAGTTAGCGTTAGCTTAGAAAAATAGGTAAATGAGACAAAGAATTTAATTAAATGATTAATTAATTAAAAACAATTAGCTATCTGTAATGTATGTTTTGTATAAATAAGCTGTTGAGTTTACAAATAAATAAATAAAATTCTTAAAGAAATAAATATATCGTTGTCTTCCGAGTTTAATGTTATTGAAATAAATATTATACACGGTGCAGTTGTATTGCAGTAGGTAGGTTCACACGACAGCACGTCAGGTAATACAGTTAAACTGCGAAAACAGCTTTTATAACGTAGGTCATAAAGGCGGTCTCAAGGTCAACATGTATAGTAAGAGGTGCCGTCGTGTGTACACTGCACTCCTTACCTGACTGAAATAAATTTTCTGTTTTTCTTTAGGTTTATGTAAAGAGATTACATTTGACAATGAATCGACATTACGCCAGCATTTGACTGATCATAGCAATAACAATGATTTGTGTTGCAAGATCTGTGATTTTAATGGTCGAGACTTTGCTGACATGACTTCACACAGGTAATAATCAGTCTGTCATCTCAAATAAAATATATTATTAATAATAAAAGAGATGTTTGTTTAAATACCGATAAGACGAAACTCACACTGTAGCGTTGCATCAAGAAAGAGTAAAGAGTGACTGCAGATTATAAAGTTGTGCGTTTGTATGGAAATAACAAGGGTAACCTTTTTAGTATGTACATACACGAAGAATGGTACCTTCCTAAGGCGATTATCATACTGGTGTCCTGTGTCGCGTTGCGCGGGGCGGCAGATAACGCGCGCGGCGATGAGACGCACGGCTTACGCCGCCGCGCGCGACTAAACGACTTGATCATGGGACGCTGCGTGCGTCCGCGGGCACTGTGAGACCTCATAGTAATGTTTGTGTATACGGGTTTATGATTGTTCTGTCTGCGTTGTCCAGGCTAAGTGAATAAGTCTGCGCTGTGTCTACGCGTGGTTTGCATGCTACTCCGCGCGAGAAGGCAATGCTCGTGCATGCAAACCACCCCTCTGCGCTCCCGCGCCAATTTATTTTACAGTCGTCCGCGTTGATGTGTAGGTACATGCAGTATAATTTAAACGTCCTTCATGCATAAAATCTCCTCGCCTTCTGTGGCGCTTAGTATGTTTTAGTGTGTGGTATTGGTATCTATAAGGATTATTTTCTATACAAACTGAGATCTTGCAAACAATCCTAGAATGAATCATGAATTGATGTGAATTTTCCTTGAATCTAATATGGAACTTGTTTTCTGAAAATAAATAATAATAATGAAATCTGCAGTGTGCTAATCACATACACTCGGACTTTTTCACGAATCAGCATGATCGCCATCATGCGATTCATGCGGATTCGTGAATGAGTGGCAGTAGGTGTGATACGTGTTAATTTTTTCCAGGCTTCTTCATATGTCCAAAGAAGACAAGATTAAAATTAAATGTCATTTATGTGATAAGAGGTTTCAAGTTCCTTTGCGACTACAGTTTCACTATAGGTCAGTCCACCTGAATCAGAAGGGAGGTCGGTGTAGCAAGTGTGATAGAACATACACTGGCTTAAAAAATTGGATAAACCACGAGAAATCACATGAAGGCTACCGCTTCGTTTGCGACATCTGTGAAAGAAAGTAAGGCCTAATAGTTATATATTTGATATAAATACTAGTAACTTTTTAAAGACGTAGGAAGGTAGGTAACAAAATAATTTATTATTTTTGGTTACCAGGTTTTATTTTCGTCATCAAATCATCGAACATCTAAGATATCATTCCAATGTATACAAATGGGTCTGCGAATTATGTGGTCGTGGATTTCATAAGCAATATAATCTTAAGGTGAGTAAAGTTTACCTTCTGCAAAGCAATGTAACTGCGCCTAAAAGGACATGGCTAAACTACTGGCTATGTACTGCCCTTAACATGTAAGTACCTATATTAATTTCTCACTTGCTCGTAACATTCAAATATTAATTTATTAAGTGCGTAGTCTGTACACTAGAGCCATTATTTATGAAAAAACATTAGCTCTTAATTATTTCGTGATCATTGTTATCCTAGCACTTTCTTAGAATAATCAATTATTTAAAAGATTTTAAGTTGTTTTTCATGTTTTTGTTTGACAAGGAGAATAATTTCCGTCAGGCCCTACAATCTTAAAATAATTGACGCGTTATAAGTAGGAAAAATATTCGGCATTAGGGGTATTTTTGTAACACGTTGTATAGGATTTTATACAGACGCCTAAGTAGGTATTATATTGAAGTTTGTATAAATAAGTAAGAGTAAGTAAGTAGTAGTAGGAGATTTTAAATTTTATTTTCAGGATTGTAACTTTATGAAAAGTTCCTGAAACTTTTTTCATAAGAAATAATAGGTATGTACTAATATTGAGCTATCCAGTTTTACATATTACTAGGTAGTTAATACATTGCTAGGGCAGTCGCCCATACTTTCATCTAGCCATGTCCTTTGTTGGCCACATCACGACGTATACACATCCGGAAGGGAATGAGCGATCATATTTTCATATTTCACGAATAAGTAGGTAGGTATTAGATTCTATGGATAGGTTCTATGAAGTCTATCATTGTTATTTAGCCTGATCTGAACAGCGATTTTCACGAAAAGAAATGGAGCCAACTCAAAATAAGTAAGCAATTATTTTGTTTTCAGAATCATATTCTGTGGATACATACTAAAAGTAAAGCGATAAAATGCACGCATTGTAATAAAATGTTCAAGAATGATTTGAGTTATAAAAGTCATATGCTGGAGGTGACTTCTGAGAAACTGTACCAATGTGAGTTTTGCTCAAAGAGATTTAGAATTCCTAGTGATTTGAGGAGTCACAGGATTTGGCATTTGGACGAACGAAACTACCTGTGTAAGATCTGCGGGCACGCTTACAAATCGAAGCAGTATTTAAAAATTCATTTGCTCAAACATTCAGGTCACAAGCAACACAAATGCGATCAGTGTACAATGTGTTTTGCGACATCAGGTCAGTTAAAAGTTCATGCCAGCGTACATACAGGCGTTCGGCGACACAAGTGTACACATTGCCCGAGGAGTTTTAATGGAAGGAAAGATTTATTGCTGCATCTAGTTAAATGTCACAATATATCGAGCAGTCCATCGCGATCGAAAGACTCGTTGGTTCCCACTATGACATAAAATTCTAGGTCCTATTACTTTTTTTTGTGACAAAAATATTTCCCTTTAAACGTCAATCAAGGACTCCAAGTTGTGCTAGGTACTTACCTACCTTTAAAGCGCTACGCAACACATTATGTTTTTTGTGTCGTAATTTTTTGTGTTAATTTCGGATTTGATGATGAAAATAAATAAAAAGACACTTAATCATTTTTTTTTGCATTTTTATTATTGTTAAGTACTTACCTATTTACGCTGTGTACAGGATGTCCCAAAAAATTGCCCCACAGAGGGAAAATTAACTTAAATATTGAAGATAGGAAATACTGAAAAAAAACATCATTTAGATTTTAAAAAAATTAGGATTACTTTTTTCCTCGAATAACATATAACAAGAGGAAAACCATCTAATCTAACATTGAATTTTTGATCGGGGAAAGAATTTGCCGTGCTTCGGTAGGTACCTACCTAATATATAACTAGGTAAGTAAACAAGTACGTACCTACCTAGGTAGTTGTTTACATTATATAAAGATAAAACGTATTGAAGAGTTGATCAATAAATATTAGGGTGGGTAGGTACCCACTTAAATTCGTGAATGCAAAAATGCTTTCGTGTGTCTGTCCGGCTGTCCATTTGTTCTCCTTTACAGTTCGCATTTGTCGACCTATTCTCGTAAAATTTTGTTGGCGAAACAGTTTATCAAAATTTAAAAAAAAAATACTCATTTCGAAACTATGTTCAAATTAGAAGCGTCATCTAGCTTTTAATAAAAGAATACCTGCTGCTGCTTTTAAAACCGTGGTGACATCTATTAGATTAATTTTTAACAACATACAATTTGAGCGCACAAACGCGAGGTCTACAGCTCACTGAGCATTCAATGGGGTCGCCATCTTTTTGTTTAATTTTCTATTTTTATTGTGAGAGAATTCTGGGCTCATTAAACCAGCTATCAAATTACATTCGGAATATTCATTTTCTGCATCCAGCCCTGCACACAGAAACAGTGGTAGAAGTGAACACGACGGCACCTCAGACTATACTTACATGTTGACCTTGAGACCGTATTTATGCCATTCGTAATAAAAGCTGTTTTCGCAGTTTAACTGTATAACCTGACGTGCTGTCATGTGTACGTAGATGTAGCGATCGCCGCTGCCAGCGCCCTCTAGTTGGTGTTGTGATGACACAATATAAAAAAAAAACTATAATCTGACTAGGGAACTATATTATAGTCAAGTAGTCAGGTCTCAGGTCGGTATACCTACTCTACCTACTAACTGGAAATAATTCAAAGAGTTTTTATTTCTTGTGCGCACTGACCTCCATCTTCAATGTTTTTAAGATGTTTTTAGCCGATACCGCCGGCGCTGCGCTTAGCCGCCGCATGAGACAGACTGATTGTCTGTCATACACTCTTACGTCCATAGACTTATTTATACTATAGCGCTTTGCTCAAAGTACTAGCCTAGAACTTAATGCTCTAAGGCCTAGAATAACTAAAGTACGTTAGCATAAATAAGTTTAAGGTTACGTCACTTCTACTTCTCTCGGCTCGGCTCTGTGTCTAAATAAAATTCATGATCTGTGCTGTGCTGTGCTGAACTGCTGAGTGCTCTGCTCTGTCTGTCTGACATGACAGCTGACTAAAATTGTAGGTTGATGGTTGATATTTATATTTTTGTTTATTGTTTTGTTTGATTGTCGGTCGATCGAAAAGAAAACTTAGTAATAGCACGTAATAGGTAATCGAGGCTATCGTAAAATAGTATTTTTTGTAATGTCTAACCAAAATGAAATACCATTGGTTCGTGCTTGTCGTGTATGCCGTGATGTGAATGTTACGAACGAAATATCGTTTGACTCTGAAAGTAATAATTGGTTGCAATTGTACGAGTTTTGTTTTCAAATAACTGTGAGTATCTATTTTTATTTTATCTTGGTAAGTACTTCTTTAGTGTTGGCTTTTGAAATTAGAAAGAAACTGACCGAAATCTTTTTATAACCTATAAATTTTTGTTATGACTCGTATCTACCTACCTACACTTTCGAATAGATAACATTGTACTCATGAAACTTTTTTAGTGTCTAGAAAAGCTGTAAAGGAACATTTTCAGAACAGTAAGAAGAAAATATCAGCTAGGTTAAGCAAACATTTACCAGAAGCACCTAACTTAACATGTGGTGAGTTTAAAGAAGTAAGAGAAATGTTATTTATGTTACATTTTTGTAAAGATTTTTTATTGTAACTTCGATACGGCTGAATAGTTCTTTTAACCCATTAAGGCCCGGAAAATGAGACACAAAATGAGTAATAGATGTTTGTTATTTGTTTGATATTATTGTCCAGTGATGTGAATGTTAACATTTTAATTTAGATAAGTAACCCTTCTAATGTGTGTTTGTTTCTTTGTTATTCAATCATGCAAATACGAATTTGGATGAAATTCAAACAAAAACTAGCCTTTTTTAAGGGTATTCTTTTTTTATTTTGGTTGAAGGTTGCCTAGGGATTTTTCGATTGTTCATGCGGACGAAGTTGCGAGCGGAAGCTAGTGTATCTATGTAACTTTTAGTTGAATGAAAAAATTGCATTACTTACTCGTCACTAACGTCACTTTAATAGCGAAACAAGAAAAAAAGGTGATGCCAATTCTGTGTAAATACAATTTTGCTTTTGGTAAATTATTATTATTTCAGGTATATGTGAGTTAGTTAAAGATACAAATAAGATGAATCAACATTTAACTGAGCACCATTTAAATAATGACTTAAATTGTAGAATATGCAAGTTTGTTGGTAGAGATTTTGCTGATATGGTGACGCACAGGTGATTATTTTATATTTCTTAGTTGTGTACAACCCGCGTAGATAAAGAATGGGATTGAAAATGGCGGCTCACCGCGCACAGGTCCTAATACGCCTGCGCGCGTTGAATGAGCCACCGACTAATCATACACTCACGCACCGCGGAGTACCCAACTATCTAATATATAGTTGTATTGGTACCCTGCGCCTGCGCCACATACTTTATACATATATGTCGCAGTCAACTAGCTTTATCAGTCGTGCCTTTTATTTAACGGCGCGGCGGCGCCCCGTTCAGTCAGCGACCTAAATTATTTCATGCTATCTAATTAGGTGGTGAGGCAAATAACTTGGTTCAATGACGTTTAATAACTTGCCTAGCCAAGGCATTAAAATTTAGTTCCGTTTTCTGTCACCTAGAGCGCTGTAAGTAGAGCTTGCTGAAGTAGAGCCTCAGAAGAATAACTATTGTTCTGAGGAGCTGCCAATCGGCGTGAACCAGCTCTGATAATTTTTTAGTTTTCTTTTACTATTTAACGAGATTAGAATACGTTTTCACGAGAATAAAGTTCAATGGAAGTGTATGATTATAAAAAAAGTGTAAATATTATCTGATATCGACGTTAGAAAAATTTGACCATAAATATATACAGCTCGTAATAATTCTCTTTTCTTTGCTGCAGATATGACCATTACCCTAAGAAATACAGAATAAACATGAAGTGCTACATTTGTGACAAAAAATATTTAGCTAAACTGGCTTTACAGTTTCACTTTAGATCAGTTCATTTGAATAAAAAGGGAGGAATCTGCACTCAATGTGGTAAACAATTTACCGCATATAAGGTGTGGAGGAACCATGAAAAATCGCATGTAACAGAAAATTATAAATGCGATTTATGTGGGAGAAAGTAAGTATTTTGTCTGCCGTTTCGTATCGTTCGTTTTTAATAGACGAAATCTTATATCATACAAGAATTGACATGAGATTTTGTTGATAATCGATTTTTAAAAAAGTCAAATCCATACATATTTCGAAGGCGAAGCGATAATGAAGATTTGCATAATGTTATGTTACTTTAGCTAGGAGCTACTTCCCGTATCTGGCCATTATGAGGTCTGTCCAATGTTGTTGTTGATCAGCTACAACCTTAACCGACGTTACGACATTAATTAATAACGATTCGTCAGTGCGTGATAAGGCTGTAAGAAAAATTGTAAAAACCTTATTCTCATGAATTTGATCTGTTCCAGGTTCTTATATCAACATGCTCTCAAAACACACATTATGATAAATCACTCAGAGGTGAAAGGTTATGTATGTGACATCTGCGGCAGAGGGTTCAAGCGCAATTCCAATCTCAAGGTAACATATTTAATATAAGTTCTTACGCTAATGTTTTGTGTATTTGATATGTTATATTCATAGGTGCGTCTAAATCTGGTGAATCGCTGCTGGTGAGCAGTGCTACGTGTGCAGCACTCACACACAGTCAGTGCAACAGTTTGGTGTGTATACTTAGCGCAAATCACGCAAGATTCGCGCGCGTGCGCGTGCAGTTCGTGCTCTGAGCGGGCAGCGGGCGGCGCCGGCGTGAGGAAGCAAGTAGGCACGCTGGTTCGGTACACTTTAGCAGCGCTAGCGCAGTTTACGTGCGGCGCATAGATGGCACTGATTGAACTATAGGCGCATTCGCTAGATTGACACACGATAGATAGACACACTCTTAGGTAGATACTTCGTAAACTACGAATTATGGTTCCGATAGTCGTAAACAAAAATTGAAACAGTATTTTTACCTTTCATATTTTATATCATGGCCCTATTCAGGAGTTAGTCCCAAAACTACCGAACAGTATACGCTTTTAGAGGCCATATTTACAGTCAGTAATAATAATAAAAAAATTGTTGGCAGCTCCACCTACAAACTGCGCATGACTCCAACAGAGTGACATGCGACCACTGCAACGGCATTTTCAAGAACCAAAAGAGCCTTAAAGCGCATTTGCAAAGGGTGACTAAAGAAAAGAATTTTCAGTGCGAAGTTTGTTCCAAATACTTCGACACTCCCAATATGTTAAAGAGACACATGGTGTGGCACGGTGACGAGCGACCTTACGTGTGTAGCATGTGTGGCCTCTCTTATAAGTCTACTAGCCAACTGAACATACACATGCGGAAGCATACGGGAGTAATGCCTTTTAAGTGCGATCAGTGCACGAAGAGCTATCCTACTTCGAATCAGTTGAGAGAACATATGAGCAACCATTCTGGTGAACGCCGATATAAGTGTGTGTACTGCCCAAAGAGCTTTCACCAAAAGAAATTGATGGTGAAGCATTGTTCTAAACGCCACAGTGACTGTGAATTTGCGGCAGACGCCCAGAAATAAACTAGTCCTGTGATGATAACCAAAGATTTGAACAATGTAATATGTTGCGAATAATTTGTCTCTCGTCACGTTTCCATCTTGAAAGAACGTCGAATCAATCACTATCGTCGATTGTGCAAGTACGAATCCTAAAATATTTGGACATACGCAACGAAAGCTCATTGAAACGATTGATGGTACATACAAAGGAGAGTTGAAGGTCTATCACCGACTGTTCTCGCAGCCGATACTGTTACTGAATGTGTACACGCAGCGCCACGAATAAAGAGAGATGGAGTCGAGAAGTATCGCAACATCGTAAGAGCCGCAACAAAGCTACCATACAATGCATGACTAGGACCACTGCCGCCAGGAGTATACGACTAAGAAGAAGAATTTTATCTCTTTCATTACAACCCGCGCAGTTAAAGAAGGGGATTAAAATGTAGGTTTCAGAGTGTGTGAGTGAATACTGTGAATATGAAATGGATGTGTTTATTTTTCTAATCATAATATTGTTTAATGTAGTTATAGGTACCTACTTTAGCATTGTTTTGTATTATTTGAAAAAAATACATTTAAGTACCTGATCACAAATATTTAAATTTTATTTAAAACAAACGAAAAGCACCTGCAAACATCTTGATAAGTAGGTAGTCGGTTAATTTGCAGATTTTCAGTCTCTGACTACCCTTTGTAGATTAAATCGCAGTTTAGCTTTTCTTAAACTACAAAAATAAATGCCTGACAAAACAAATAGTCTATTATAACAGTATTTGCTTTCGCAATGACTTTGAATAACGTCGCTGTCGGTAAATAAACAAGTAGGTAGCTTAAGTAGGCTCGCATAATTTTTAAAAGGGAATTTTCACATCGTGTGGCTTCGAGCTCCAAGGGGCTGGAAAATTTCAATAACCTAACTAACTACTTTACGGGAAGGATGCCTGAGTTTTGCATACCGTGTTATTAGTCCACTTTTTTATTTTCTTCCGGGAAGCTTACAGACTTTTTGCTTTTGTGGATCTATTAAATTTTGACATACTCCAGCCATCTTACAAAAATAGTTTGTAAACAAAACCGCGCGTTATTCTTAGGTACCTAGTTATTCAACAAATACTGAAATATCAAAACAAATGAAATATCGTTTAAGTAAGTAGGTACCACTCAAACATAATTTCGTATCCGTCGTGTTACTACGGTACTTTAATTTAACAATACCTATTTAATTTATGGTTAAATTTGCCCTTAAAGTTTCAGTGAATTAACAGCACCATAAATACAACTTGGACAATATTTGTTATCAATGATATTCATATTTTAGAACGTGCAATAACAAATACTTTTGAGGTTAAGAATGGGCGGTTAAACATTCTCTCCGTAAGTTAGCTGGAATATAGAAACCGTTTTTAACCGACTTCAAAAAAAAGGGGAGGTTCTCAATTCGACGTTTTTTTATGTATATTTTTTCCATAACTTTGCCAGTTGTTAACCGATTTTAATACTTAATTCTCTTTTTATCTGAAAGAAAATAGTTCAGGTGTGGTCCCATAAGAAAGTACTTACCTATAGGTACGTAAGTATTTACGTTTATACCCCCTTACCAATAAAGATTGTATAGCAGATGTACCTATAGTTACACAATGGTTCTCTCTGTCCAACTATTTAAGTTTGACTTTAAAAAGAAAGGGACAAAACACTGTGTAACTAGGCATCTGCTATACAATCTTTATTAGTAAGGAGGTTAGTATTTTAGACGGTTTATAGATTTTCGATTCACTAGCTTAGGTATATTTTTTTCACCTTAATAAAACAAAAGATCATTGAAGGCTTCGGAGAAGGCCTATGTTCAAAGACGAATGAAAGGCTGTTATAAGTATATAGATAGATAGACATAACTTAACTATTCAGACCTTCAGAAGTTAATAACAAAATCGCTTCACCCTCCATCGCTCACAATTTACAATGCACGAAGTTTTTAATTCAAGTCTATTTTGACATCGGGTTTTTTACGCATTACCGTAGGTACTAATCCATCAAAGTCGGTGGCAAACGACTCGTTAGCATAATGAATTAGTGCCTCTTGACGGGTCGTCCCACAGCTTAGAGTTAGGCGTGAATTAAACACGTGTTTTAGCCGTCGGAAGATAATGATAGGGCTATCAACAACATAGCTTATCTAAGTAGGTAGGTACTGCAAAAAATAAGTAGTGGTGTTTTTATTGAAACTCGTTTTTATAAGAGATCTAACCCTCAGTCTATTTATTACATTGATAAGTTGTAATGCTATCGATTATCAAATTAAGCAGTTTTTACACTTCCAGATAAAAGTACCTACTAACTTATTTTATTTTAATTATTTGGATGACCAACTGCTAAATTTAATACCTACACTTATTGAAAGAGCCAACTTATTAGGTTATCCTTACTTAGTCTTGTCCTATTTAGTAAACAGCTTTTGACAGCTGTTGTCAAACGTCTTTTAAATTTAAATACCTAGTTATTTAAAAATTAGTTGACTTTTAAATCAAATTGTCACTAATAAATAGTTATTTATTTCGTAATCTATGTGTGGAAAATCATTGTTTTTTTAAATAAATGTTAGATAACTTCACAAACATTGCTCTGATCCCAAAATAAGTAGCCAAAGCAAGTGGAACTACAAACACCCAGACCTGAGCTAATATAGAAAAGTTCGTTTTCTAAATTGACCCAGCAAGGGATCGAACCCGTGACCTCAGAGATGGCGACACCTTGAAAACAGGCGTTCACACCACTCGACCACGGAGGTCGTCAATATTTTTTGTTGGTACACTGCTATGTAAATGTAACGAGTGTTGGGCGGGTAAAAGAGGGAAAGACCTTTTTAGGGTTCCGTAACTAAAATGTATGAAACAAATTCTCCCGCAAAGATTTATAACCCTATACAGAAGTCTGAAACCTAAAAACATGGGGCCTATTTTGTAAGATTTATCATCAATGTCATTTGCATGAGCCCCACGTTTTTAGGTTTAGAACTTCTGTATTAGGGTTAGTTTCAAATATATACAAGCAGCCACCGCGGATTGTTCTACTAGCTTCATAATAAGCGAACATCAATTAAGTATCTGTAGGTAGAGTCGAATTCATTTATGTTGGCACTTTTGACAGGATGTTGACTTTTATCAAGGCCGTCTTTAACCTATTTGAGGCCCTGTGCACATTTGGGGGCCCCTTTGATCTTGACTTAAATTTATCTAAACATGCCGATATCAGATCAGAAACCCTGATATTCGGGCAAGAGTAGGATAGCTATGCGCATGCAAAAGCTAGTAAGCAAGTAGTATTTGTAGACAGTAATTATTGTTTAAGTTTTTAAAATAGGTACCTAAAAAGGGTTATATTTGTTTTTTGGTAATAAGCATCCGTTATCGTTTAGCTATATGGCAGGAACTAGGGGGCCCCTATCGATCGCGGGGCCCTGGGCTCGTGGCCATAGTGCCCAGTGGGAAAGATGGGCCTGACTTTTATTACAAGGTTGATGAACTGTCAAAAGTGCCAACATATTAATGAACTCGACTGTACCTAGGTAAGCAAACTTGTTAGCACATACAAACCTCTTTTTATGCTTAGCAAGCTTCACGGGAGAGATCGTGTTCAGAATATGATCAGGAAAGTTTCCGTCCTTACATAAACCTGCAATGTAACGATACCGCTTGCGAAGCGAAAACATCTAAAATAATAAATACCCGACGGATAACGCATAACCGTTCGATAGTTACCGGGGAACTTGTCTCCGAAGTTTTGTAACAACGTTGCCTGTTAGGTACCATCCCTCAGGAAGTTTCGTCTTTGCAAAGTTTGGGATTTTCTTAGAAACGGAATTTGTGGCATAAAAACGGGGAAGTCACGGGAAGTGAGATATCATGATGTAGGTAGGAACCTAGCGAACTAAAACAAAGTATATTCCATCCAATACAGGCCTCGGCACGGATCTTGAGCGGTGACAAAAATTGGAGTATACTGCGCATGTGTGAAGTCGCGAACGCAAACATTACGCAAAAATTAACGTTGACAAACTTACATTTGCGGTCGTGTGCACTTAATTAAGTATGTTTTTTATGTGATATCTACCATTTGTTTTTTTTTTACTTTTTTTGCTTTTAAGTTAGGCACATGGTAGGTACTCCACTAGGAAAGGTTGGTCAGCACTCAACATTTCCAAGGAGTAGGAATGAACTTTCTTTTCATTTGTCGTCATTCTTCTTATATCAATTTGGCTGTTTCAAGGCGTGTGCGTGAAAAGTATCCTTCAAAGCAGAGGCAAGGCTAAACAAGCGACTGGAGCTGCTAAGTAATCCTTTTTAGCATTGCTATCGTCATTCATGAACTTCATTTCCACTGTCTGTACAAGTACACACGACGGCACCTCAGACTATACATGTTGACCTTGAGACCGCCTTTGTGCCCTACGTAGTAAAAGCTGTTTTCTCAGTTTAATTGTATAACCTGACGTGCTGTCTTGCGTACCTAACTGTGATGGTCGAAGCGAAGTGGTCGAACCTTCGACATGCCGATCAGTTTTTAGGAAAAACCTATTATTTAGTTGTATCAATTTCTTTTGTCTTTGCGTTCTTATTTAAAAAATAAGTAACTACCTAGTTACCTACGTGCTATTTATGAAAGGTAGGTAGGTACTAGGTAGTAGGTACCTACTTACAGAAAAAGTCGGCGTAGTGATAATAATACTTATAACAACGCAAAATCCAAACAAACAACTCTATTTTATTTTATTACTCAATCTATGCTAACGGCTAAAGTTTCTCGGCGGGGCTCCGAAGTATTTTCTTACCGGAATCGTTGAATACCTATAACTGTCTGTTGTTGGTCATTCCCTTTAGAGCGATATTTTCCCCCACTTTAGGGCTAAGTGATTATAGATCGGATTACCTAATTACTTTATTGGATCTATAACCATTGGAAATAATTAATAAAGTTGACAAGGATTATTGTAGCTACGTCGTAGCACTCGTAGCAGTTGCTCTTACCTCTGCGGCCTCTGCCCGCGCGCCCCAAGCATGACGACCGCAACATGGCATGATCCTTATAACGATTTATCGATACTTGACTTTCTAAATCAATGGATTCTCACAGCTGTATCGATAAATCGTTGCAATATAATATGTTTTGGTGGCCATGCTACGGGGATGGGGGATGATGGTGACAGCTTCAACGCGCACAGTGAAAAAAGAAAAAGATCCTATTAATACCTAGCTGTTACAGATTAGTTGGATTTTTTAAATACCTATTTAATATATTAATTAATTGCCTAGCACTTTGGTGAGTGTGATGTACTTTTTATTTATAAAGAAATAAAGTAAAATTGAAAGAAAAAAGTAATAATAAGAAAAGTTAAATATTTTAGTCACCTTTCAGCCAAAACATTTAAAATTCTGTTCTGCCTCAAATGTCGTTATTCATGTCAACATCAAGGTTTCGCAGAAGACCTCGAATTACCTAGTCAATAGATAGCCTAGGTACCTATACCTAGAGGTAACCTACTCATGATATGGCCTGTCCTGTGCTAACATCCTTTCTTCAAAGGCGGGTCTCGCCGATATCAATACACCTGAACCTTTACACCTTTTTAGAGATACCTACCTACTTAAGTGATCGTTCTAAATCCTGCCAGAAAACTCGTGAAAAATACTTTTTTTAATAAGTAAGTACTTAGGTCTATTTTTTATGTCATGGTTAGAAACTAGGTAAACCAAAATGAAGTGAAATATTTGCAATAATTAATCAGTTCTATTTTTAACCGACTTCAAAAAAAGGAGGAGGTTCTCAGTTCGTCGGAATGCAAAACAATTAAACAAAATAGAACTGATTAATTATGTTTAATTGTTTTGTAAACATAACAAAAACAAAAGAAACTATTACTTACCTAGCTTGTTCTTTCTGTTTCCCATCGTATCCTCATGTTATGACTGAGGTGCGTGACAACGGAGGTGACTTGTTGTTTGCATGTAGACTTTGCAAACTTCCCAAGAAAGTCGGACCATCGGGTGCTATCGGGTTGGAGAAAAAAAAATATTAAAAATCTTACTTACCGGTGATACGTCTCGCCATCTTTTTTTAACCCGAATAATTGAGGTGATTTTCTTTATCTACACCCATGCTTTAATTAAATACTCTATAAAATTTTCAGAAACAGTTAACTAATTGCCAACATTAAAACAACTAGTGTCATAGTAACCAAGATATCATCAAAACGAGTGTTATAATGCTGTAAGTACTAAATTTCATAATGCAACTCCTTCAAAATTATGGTTAGGTACTATGACACTGTTTGTTTTAATGTTGGCAAAAACCTGTTTCATATCATGGGTGTAGATAAAGTCTTGTATGCAAGGTATTAAAACACTAATATGTGATACTATATCACAATCCCATATTCTTTTTTAATACCCGTAATTATACAATAGTTGTATAAATAACTATTACAGAGCACTTTCCCTAAAGTTAAGACAGATCCCGCATCACTTAATGCAAAGTCTGCTACAGCTTGCCATGAGCTAGGCTTGCGTTGTGGCATAAGTTTGAGGTGTGTCCTGCAATATCCTCAGGTAGATATAGATGATCAAAGCAGTCAGGCTAAAATAAAATAATTTAAGTAAGTAGGTACAGTCACGTCTAAAAATATGAATACCTACAGTTTAAAACTTTGTCACTTTGTTGAAGTTGTCATTGGTCATTTAAATCTGTTCAAAAAGTAATAGCTTTTAGAGTAAGAAAGTTCTTAACTGGCTACAGATTTATAAACGTGACTGTACCTACTCTGGTGCCGAGAGATTCACCCAAAAATCAATTAGCTCAAAAATCCCGCTATCTCTTCTGAGCTCGCCATGATAACCTCAAATAAATTACCTTGTCAATAAGATTGCTTACTCACGTTAGGGCGTGTTAACAATTTTCCGGTGTGAAAGTGGGGTTTGCGAAGCTCGGATATCGGCGCAGGTGGACCCTTTTTAACCGACTTCAAAAAAAGGAGGAGGTTCTATGTTCGTCTGTTTATTTGTTTTTTTTTTTTTTTTTTTTTTTTTTTTTTATGTATGTCCACCGATTACTCGAGAACGGCTGAACCGATTGACATGATTCAAACGCCACTTTATCAAGTTTGTTCCCCAGGTGGTCCCATTTTTTGAAAATTTTAAATCGGTTCAGTGGTTTTCGAGTAATCCTGAAAATACTGTAATTTTTTAGGTGACTTTTGCACGAGTTTCAACGGATCTTCAGACATAACTTCTTTGTTTATAAACCGATTGAGATAATTCTTGTTTTGTTAGAAAAAGGATACTTTAAGGGTGTTTTCATTAAAATTTCCTGTACATTGGATCTTGGACTTCGAAGATACTCAAGAGAACTCTTCAAAATCAAATTGGATAGTGTATTAGTGATTACTCTACGGTATTGAAAGGTTTCGCATCAGCCATTTTTAGTGTCACTGTTGGGACTGGAATACAAGCCTTACTTATGGGCTAATGAATAGGATGGACCATAACCCACCGCGCGGGCCCAATGCGGATTGGTGGGTGTTAATGAGTGCTAATGTAGCTGGGACTAACGGCTTAACGTGTCTTCTGAAGCACGGAGGAGCTCGCGATAATACACTTTGGTCACCCACCCCATGACTGACCCTTGCTAAAATTAACAGCGCGAAAAGTGGAAATTGAGTTATTCGGAGTAGGTATTATACGAGTACCATTGAAAAGTGTTGAAAATATGAATAAAAATATATTTATATCATTGCTTACATTTACTTGTACATACCTACCACAAAAAAGTGAAAAATAAAAAAGCTTTTAAAAATTAAAAAGAAAAACCTCCTTCAAAAAACCTTAAAAAAATTGCTATAAAAAAAGCTTCAAAAAGCAACAGCTCTAAAAAGCAAGAAATAATATTCAAATCTGCATAATTACCACTATTCAAGTACCTACGCATATCTGATATAAAAAAAACGTCTTATGAAGTCGGGTGGGGCTTTAAGATTTAAAAAATCAAATTACGAAAGAGAAACCACTACAAATGTTTATATAAATTAAAAAAGGAAAATATCTTTCAGCCCCACCCGACTTCAAAAGACGTTTTTTTTATATCAGATATGCGTAGGTACTTGAATAGTGGTAATTATGCAGATTTGAATATTATTTCTTGCTTTTTAGAGCTGTTGCTTTTTGAAGCTTTTTTTATAGCAATTTTTTTAAGGTTTTTTGAAGGAGGTTTTTCTTTTTAATTTTCACAGATATAATCGCCCGGGACATCGAATATGCGTGTCCGTAAGAAGGCTTAAGATATAAAGGTCACATACATACAAGTAAGTTCGTAGGAGTAATTGGTGATAAACTATCTTCTACTATCTATCTACTTTTATGTACCTTTATTAAAAAGAGAACGATGGAACTGAACAATCTTAGAGCCTGTCACACAAGTTCTGGATAGCACCTATCTTCTGCTTTAATTTAAAACATGGAACAGTTGCTGTGTTTGCTATTAAATACCTAGGTACAATCGGCAACTCACGTAGATACACGAACTAAACGTATGTTAAACCGGGTTCACACGAGGCTATTTTAGTTGATATCGGTTGACAAAAAAAAGTACCCAGGTACGCGGTTGCTTTGAACGTTCAGACGATTAAAATCACAAGCGACTTAGCAGTTGATCAACTAAAATCGCCTCGTGTGAAACTTACCTTTCTTTAATGTCTAGAACTTTACAAAAGATGACTGAACCTTTCTTTAATGTCTACTTAGAACTAGATGATTTACAAAAGATGACTGAATCGTGTAGAATCTTAATGGTACGTAGAGTACGTTTAATACGAAAAATATGATTCGAGTATCGCTGTTGACATATGAATCTTGTCTCAGGAAACTTATTTGGAATCGCTACATAAATAAATCCAACCCAGTGCGCGTAAACAATTTACCTTATCCGAAATAGATTTATCAGAAAACATCTCCGAAGGCATTATCTTGGTTGATGTTCGACTTGAATGCTATTGAATGAGGGCCATCAATCACCATCAAGTAGGGAAACGTAGAAAAAGTTTTAGCGTCAACTTATGGTTGGTAAGTAAATATACCAGATGTAATATTATACATCCGGTATGTAATCACATACGGGTACAGGCAGGTATGTGATAAGGTCAAAATAAAATCATAGGCCTTTGAACATCAAATAATGTAGGTAAGACCTTGTAATTATAATAAAAAAAAATATATTATGTGCTATAATAAAAAAATAAAAAAATTTAAGCAATACTTAGGTGCTCAAAAATTACAAGAAGATTTAAGTAGGTACCTAGTGCAAATTATTAAACCAAATCTAAGAGACGTTATTTAATCAAATCATATTTTTTAATAGTAGATACTAAATTAGTTTCAAATCTAAAGTTTAACATAAGATAATGGTAGAATAAGGCGCAGATTAGGGTTCAAGACTTGAAAATATGAAAAGTCGACGTTAATGTATTTCAAATAGCTACAATAATGGGTCCGTTGACGCTTTGATAAATAGCAAAAAAACCTGCTACCTGAGGAAATATTAAAATGTGGGAGGGTATGCGAGGGTCATCAATATAAATAATATAACCTCATTCTATAAAGTTGTGCCTCCCAAAAGGGCCACGACTCTGAATGGGCAGCCGTCTACAAGAAGCCTATTATAATATTTACGAGTTAAATTACATGACAGTGCTTTAATGATTCATTCTAAGTAAAATTTATTTAGGCACAGAATATATTTCAGAGGTACTTGATCGGAAGTTTAACTTTATCGGAGGGGTCTAAAGTAAAAAAGTTAATATTAAACTGTGGGTTAAATGGAGTTCTCACCGTCGAACTTATTGTACTTGTACAGGATAGGTGGCAAGACAATCCAAACACCGCACTTCGTTGACTCACAGTTTATTGCAAGCTGGCTTGAACAATAAGCAATAGATTTAGTTGGTAATAATAGCGTAAGCATACGAAATACACTGAATTCACCGATTTAACGGGAGCGCAAAGCAGCATGCATTCGCCGTCCGAGTTAGGTCAAGACTGGGTGACGTGCCCGATAGCCGGCGCAAGCGCCGACTGAGAGAACAATAGGAATGAACTGGGGCTCTATCAGCTAAAAACATTGAAGTTCATGTAAACTGTGTTTTGACAGATGTATGTGATACATTGCTACTTCGTCTTGGCACAAATAACAACTTAACAAAGAAAAATACCACTGTATCACATACATCTGTCAAAACACAGTTAATATGAACTTCAATGTTTTTAGCTGATACCGCCGCTGGTGGGTCCGGTCTCGATACCGTGTGTCCAGTTTACTCGCGCGACAAATTGGCACGACGTATAAATAAATGACGTACGAGATTAAAATTTATTATAAAAATGTTTTATGTGTAAAATATAATTACTAATAGTTTACTTGTATGTAATAAATATTTATTTTAGTTACTATAAATATTATATTATAATTAGTTATGTAAATGTAATATATATAATATATTGTTACTTTTGTGTAATTACAAATGTAAGTGTTTTATGAAATAAATAAGATTATTTTATATATTAATAAAATGAATAAATAGTGAGAATACCCCACATCACCATATAATGTGAACCCCTCCGATAAAGTTCCTCCGAAAAACCACCGATAAATACCTCAGAAACCGGGAATGAATAAGTAACACGCCGAATAATAAGTTGGATCGATCCTTATATTATTAAGGCTCCCGGTAACGATCAATTGCGATTGTCAATTTTTCCGCAATCATTGACAATCGCTTCAATTGCACATGTAAACGATAAATCGCGTCAATTACGTAAAAAAATTCAATCGCAAAGGTAACGGTAACGCTTTACCGGAGCGCTTTAGAACATTTTTGACGTTCGGAGGTAGGTACTATGAAGCATCTATTAACATTTATTATAGTAGGAAACCGTCGGACATTACGCGATCTGGACTACGTTACTCAATTTGAACTACTTAATGTGTCAATTTATTAGCAACAGTCATTCTGCATTTGCTTCTCCTCATTCAAGCAAGAACATACATAATTCCACTGTGGTGATATCCGACATCCTTAAGTAGATGGGAAAATAAAAACACCGTGGCTTTCACCGCCAACTTTTTTGCTACCAAATATAGTCAATGTATTGTAGAAACTTCACTGTTGATTGGAACAATAAAATGATTGCGGCACTTGGATGTTGCCATTCAGATGTTTAGATTAACATGACTAGTCTAAGGGCGAATCTACGTTGTTTCTTACTTCCTGCGTCACTGTCGTTACACGATTTTTTTTAAAAATTCAATGCATCGCAATAAATAAATGAAAAATATGCAAATTAATATAATTTATTATCGTACCTACTCTAACGTAAATGATGGCATATTCCCTTGTGATGCATTGGATTTTTAAAGATTTTCGAGTAACGACAATGACGCAGGAAGTAAGAAATATAAGAAACAACGTAATTTCACCCCTAAACATGATCATCATTCAGGGTGCCAATGTTGAAAACTATAGTGATGCTACATTACAAGACAGAATGTCAAAGCAGTTTTTCCTTATCCCACTGAAAATAGTATTCAGCTGCCACATCGTAAGTGTCCCAAGAGTGTGACGTAATATTAAACATAGTTGGAGCGGTGACGTCGGCATCTAGGACAGCGCGGTCGAGTGTGGCTCAGCTCGTGCCCTCGCATAACAATTTCAGCTTGTACAGTCTAGATATTGGACGGCCGCCTTGCGTCCATCTTGATTTATCGTCCGTTTTAAAGTGGAGTTTAAATTCAGAACATGGTGTTGCTGTTTAGCATTGCATGGTTACTTCAGTTTTTAATGTCTGCTCTTTTTATTGGGCATCATTTTTTTTATTTTAAGTACTTGCGTCTTTCAGTTGTGGAGTATTTTCGGAGAACTAAATATTGAATCATATGGTATTTTTGTGAATTAAAAATAACTAGTTAAATAACACAGATACGAGGTTCCAATTATTATCCTTTCTAATCCACATTTTAACATTAATTTATTGGTTTTTGCTAATTGTTATTTCAGGAAAATACCGCCATGTTAGAAAGGAATTTTAACAAGCTCGTTAATGGGCAATTTATTAATCTTTCTTTGGTTTACTAATATGAGAAACTATTCAGTGAATCGCTTTCCTGCAAGCTAGCATCGCAGTTTGGATTCAATAGATGCAAACATTCTGCTGTTGTTTGATATCATACGCTGCAATATGAAATCGTTGGAATATCTTTACTCCGCTTTGTAGGTGAACATAAAATTTGCATGCCAAACATTTGCTATTCATATTCAAATCTGAGCTTGCGGTATTAAAATGATAAGGTTGTCATGGAGTTTTAATTTCTTATGAATATCAATCGTCCCCTTTACTATTTTCCCTGTACCTACTTTTGATTTGTAAAATTAGGTACAGACACGTCTCTAAATATTACAATTTAGTACTTCGTCTCTGTAGAAACTCTTCCTTTTTTGAACAGAAATCAATTGACAAATCACAACTTTAACAAAGTGACAAAGACCTAAACGGTATACATATTTTTAAACGTGTCTGTACAAGGAACAAAAGAAAAACCTCGTTTTTTTTTCGAAAATATCGTTTGTATTTTCGTTTGTTTGTGTTGTTATTTCTTTATGTGAATATTCTTGTACGAGTTTTTGTTTATGCGTTATTTGTTTCACTATTAACTATTTAGTAATCTGTGGTTTCACTGGTACCTACTTACTTATGTGTTGTGTTGTGTCCGACCACTTACTGATTCTGGGCCGTGGCAGAATAACAGTGCTTCTGAGTCATTCTGACTATCTACGAATGAATCAGAAGTTTTTTACGCCAGGATCTTTTAATAGTACTCTCTTTTATCCTATTCGTCTCTCTTCTGTTCTTTGTTAATGTGTCAATTTATTGTACCAGTATTGTCTTCCTTTCCTTAATCCTACTGTGTGTTTTCTAGACAGATAAGTACAGTCACGTCTATAAATATGTATACAGTTTACAACTGTCATTGTAAAGCCTATTCCTTTTTTAAACAGAAATCAATGAAAAATGACAACTACAACAAAGGGACAAAGTTCTAAACCGTATACATATTTTAGTACGCGACTGTACCTAACCCAGATTATGAATGCAATACTTCATCATTCAAAATGTACAATTATTCAAAAGTTACATTAAAAATATTTTAAGTTCCATTGAGGTCAGAAATCCCTTTGATATTTAAGTACCTAACAGTTTTCATTCAAATATTTTTCACGATTGAAGCGAATGGCTATTTTTTGTTATCGCAAAAGGAAAATGCAACTTGAAAGTCGTTGCTACTGAGTGAAAAGAGTTACACAGAGTTCCAAGGTGCTAACTCTCAATTCACATCACATGGTCAAGGAGATGTAGTCCCAAAATAAAATTGTCGGCTGCCTATGAGAACTACCTAGTCTGTTTTTTAAGACTAATTGTCATGGAGGAAATAAGAATTGACAAATTGTCATGACAATTGACAAAGTCACGTTATTAAATAGGGCATCGTTTGGCTCATAAGTGCTTTCAACCTACCAATAATTTTCAACTTTTTTGACTAATGAAATATTTTAATTAAGTATAGGAAGGTAATAGGTACTGTATATTTTCGCGGGTAAATGTAATTAAAGTTCCCATTTTACGCAATTTCCTTTAGCTATTGTTTAAGTATGAGCTAAATTGCATATTTACCATAACCATAGGTAGTGAGTGAGAAAGTTAGTCAATGTGAAGACTACCCACGAGTCCACGAGTAACATCAAAGCTTTGACTGAGCCTTATAGCTAGCCGCTCTAGGAATTAGGACATAGGTACCTATGCGAACAGTGAATATACGAAGGGAATGTTTTTGCGTTGAAATGGGAAGGTTTTTAAGCCGTATTTACAGTCTCTTAAATTCGTGACCTTCTAGTAGGTAGGTAAGTACTCAACTCACAGTACAGATTGCATTTTTCATATCATCTTACTAACCACTTGTTACGTGCAAATAATTAATTGCCACCAAGTAAAGTACACGTTAAGACAATTATTTTGTTTTTGTAATATAGTAAAAAGCTTTCCAAATATGTTGTAAAAAGCAGTAGGTAACCGCGAATGAATGCAATACTAGTAATATAATATAAACCTAATTATGTAAAGGTAAGGAAGATATTTTGTTAGTTTCAATTACAGTTTATGTGCGAACTTTTTGTATTTTCACCTTCGATCAAGAATACCCTCTAGATGTCCAGAGTCTCAAAAACGGCACCTTCAAATAACGGCCCACTTTCAAACTGAGCGCTTATTTTGTACAAAATATTATCTTCTTTGTTTCTTACATTTTAAAGTTGAATTTGTAATGTACCCAGATAAAAACATTCATGTGGGGATTCAAATTTCAAAATTGCGCATCGCTTTTTGTTTTATCAGTCGGTGCCACATTTGCGAGCAGTTTTAGTTCGTGAAGCGTTATCTAGGATTTGATCGAAGATTTTCACGCACACCGAGACGCACTTTACATTCTTACGTGTGTAATTTTAGATAATACTTCGGTAGGATAGTTTGTTTTATTTGTCATTCCAAATTATATCTTGGTTTGTTTTAACTTCTTGCATTTCATATATTGATAAACCATCTTAGGGTAAAAAAATATAACACGCTGAAATCAACAGTATTTTAGCGGAGAATTGTAAAATTTTCAACGGGTTTAAATTCGAAACTCATTCGGTAAGTAGGTTACTGTAAACATAATAAAGGCAGTTCTAAATCGTACCTACGTGAAACTTCATCAAAACGTTACTGGTCCGAGACTCGTCAAAATCGATAGCAAAACAAAAACACTTAACTACCGTTGCATCAAAAGTTCAACTTGAAACGCTGAATGCAGATGTTTCACATTCACAAACAAATATGAATGTTGATTATCCACATTCAGCTGTAAATTGCTTTTTGGCTTGCAAATTTAACCGTTTTCATGCTCAAGAGTTTGTAAAAACTAAATGTGATAAAAAGGTATTTACATAAGCAGGCATCTGTATGGTTACGAATCCTTATTTTTAGCTGGTAGGTAGTAGAAAAACCAGTTTTGGCATGAAAAACATTTTCATTAGTTAAGTAATAGTGCAGAGAAAATAAACGTGTGCAGCTGTGAAATTTGACCACCGAACCGAAGCGAACAAAACCACTTGGAAAAGAAATTTAATTGCAAACTCTTTCCGTGCGTTTCTTTGTAACTTTAACCTTTTTTATCTTTTCCTACAAAAGCCTGCGAAGAGTCCTTGGAAACAAAAAGTGGCCGGTCATTTCGTGTAAGTTTACTGTATATTTATTTAAGAGTCCGGCGAACAGTGAGCTACCCATACAAACGTAATACCAAAATGATTTGCAATTTGAGCATAATTAACTCTTCTTGCGATGTTATTCGGATTAAGACAGAATTTGTCTCATAGCTATCAAATAAAATATCCAAAATACCAAACCAAATAATGAATGTGATTTACAGTTTTGTATGAAAGAATGTAATTGGAACTTTATTTTGAGTTCGATTAGTATTTTAGATTTTTTATTTAATAGAGCCTTAGATGATGAATACTGTGTTAATCCGAATTTAACATCACAACAAGAGTTAATTATGCTCAAATTGCAAATCATTTTGGTGCTTATTACGTTTGTATGGGAAGCTCACTGTTCGCCGGACTCTTAAGTAGAATATTCTGCTAAAACAACTTCTAAGAGAGTAAAAGTTATAATAACATCATCCCTTATCTTACATCAAGAAACGTAAGCATTTCAAAGCTAAAAAGAAAAAAATCGTTAACTATATAATTTAATAAGGTAGGTAAGAATAATATCAAATAAATACCTACCTAATCCTTTTTTTAAAGAAAAGTGAGGAAGTTTAAAGAACAACAGTTTTTCGTGTTTATCTCCGTTAATTTGTGATTATGCTACAACAGAGGATGTTTCATTAAAAAAATGTCTTCAAGTACTCAGCCCCAAATTCCTGATCATTACAGATAAATCGGTCCGACATTAAATCAATTTTCGAAGCACTAACCGAGCGTTAGCTGTCTTGAGATCGTTAATCATTGCGACGCCTTCTCCGGAGCAAGATTTGTTTGCCTCTTTCATAGGCTTCAATGTTTACTCATTTTATTATGTGAAAACAGCTTTTTATTTATCGCTGATCCTCACTCGAGCTGGGGAGAACAAAATAAAAATGATTGACGATCAAACTGTGAAAAAAAAATACTCAAAACCGGATCAACGGTTTGGAACTCCTGGTGAAATCGTTTGAAGTTTAATTCAATACGTGAACTCGATTTTTCACTAAATTCTCTATGGATGGACAATGTTTTGTAGTTTAACCCAAACGTGATAAAACAATCTTCATTCTATGTTTACTGTTTGTGTTATTAAAAGGTTATTAATAATGAATCAATATGGTCTAAACCACATTTTACCTTACCTTCCTACGTCCAGTGAAGATTGTCTCAATCAAATGTGACAAGTAGCACAGTACGACACATAATAGTATCAGAATCTACCTTAAACCGATTCTTCTACCTGGGTCCTATTTAAGAAACTTGACAATTTGTTAGCTGTAATGACAATTTGATATCCATTGTATCAAACAATTTGACAATAGAACAAACAACTCATAGGTACACCGCAACGTAAAGCAAAATATCATGAAAATTGACAAATTGTCGCGTTAATGAATATGGCCCTGGGCTCTATTTTATAAACGTGACAATTTGTCCCCTGTCATGACAATTTAATAAGTATTAATTGCGTCAACTTGGCGTCAACCAATTTAAAAAAATAGAACAAACTACCCACAGCTACACCACAACGTAAACCAAATTGTCATGACAATTGACAAATTGTCACGTTATTAAATAGGGCCCAGCCAGCCCAAGTAATAATAATAAAAGATTCCATAGTTCCTGTACATTTGCTGGGGATAGTCACTAAGTTAATTGTAACTGATGTGGTCAGAGCAGAGATTAGATCTAGTAGTTGCACCACACGCATATAGATTAAAGTCGCTAACAATGTCTTCTACAATGTTGGATCCACATCCCCTCGTAAGCACCCTTTGGCTGCTCAAAACTCACGTCGTGAGTCGAAAAATTTCGACAGGTGTGCGCGTCGACTCTCCTAGCGTGTCAGACGTTTTGGCGGTGCGCCAGTGCTAACGACTTACAGCGCGAGTCCACCAAAACAAAACGGCTGTGCTCGCAACCTGCGAGCGGAGTCCACTAAAACAAAACGGCTGTGCTCGCAACTCGCGAGCGGAGTCCATACAAATTCTTTGAAAACTGAATTCAAGATTTTACCCGAAATCAGAAATTAATATCAGAAAAGTATAGTATAATACCTAAAGTTAATTTTCTGACTTATGGGGGCGGTCCGGTTCGCCCAACCCAAAAATTTGTTACACATTGTGCTTCCCTAACCTACACTATATACACTATGTACATTATATACAATATAATTAATTGTAAATAAATAAAGCTACAACGCCATCTATTGAGACTTAAATGAAATGCCTACTCTAGATCAAAAAGTGGCCACTTTTGTCACGTTTGCCTACTATTACTACATACAACGAACTATATTTTGCAGAGATTATTGTTTATAAAACAACTATAGAACCTTAGCTTCAATCTGCAATGTAAATTTTAGATACATTATATATTTAGCTAGCAATAAATCTAATTAAGATGAGGGCACCACTTTCTCCAACTCGGTGGTTTCTCGTAGGGTCATAAATTATTCAGTATGATTTATTTATACTAATGATTTGTTCGGTTCCCGCCTGAGACAAGTCTGGTGACGAGTCGATTTCTGGTGTGTTATTTTATTTGTTGAGTTGAAAAAACATACAATATCAATTTATTATTCTGGACTTCCGTAGCGCATCCGTGAGCACAGGCGTCGCGTCAGTATGGACTCGACTAGCATGTTCGCGAGCACAGCTGTTTCACCATCGCCGACTCACGTCTAGAGTCCACGCGCACAATCGTTGCCCCAGGGCCCGACTCACCTAGTCGGTCCGTTAGCACACGCGGTGCAAATTTATCACTGGACAAACGCGTGTGCTATGGACTCGCCTAGCGCAGCAGTTAACGGTACCGTGCGAATTTAGTTCAGCAGCCATAGTGTCACGGACCGGATCACTTTTGGCCCGTGAATTCCTAAGCGTATAATATAATTTTATATGCAAAAGTGGGTACATACATTGCAAACGGCCTCTACACTAAGCTAAGCTTGTATCGCAGTAAACAGTTAAATTATTAACAGGTGTCATTACTACTAAGGTGTTTGACACTCATAGATCGATTATCAAATAATTATTAAATATACTTTATTATTTTTAGCAAGTAATTTAAGTAATTTAAATTATTAAATTTAGATTTTTCGCATTCACAATGCTATAATAATAAATAATATTAGAAAAAATACTAGAAAAAATCGACTCACCCGTAACACCGCAGACGGGGCTCGAACCCGCACCCTTGGGATTCCGGCCCAATGCACTGACCAATTATGCTACCGAGTCGCTAAAAATCGACTCACCCGTAGCACCTCAGACCCATCTGAGTCTGCATTGGGCCGGAATCCCAAGGGTGCGGGTTCGAGTCCCAACTCGAACCCGCACCCTTGGGATTCCGGCCCAATGCACTGACCAATTATGCTACCGTCACGAATCGGTACTCCACTATAATGACACTCAGTTAATTATGAACATGTATGTTTGTGAGTATACGTGTGTGTGTATGTGCATGTACGTGTATAAAAGGAGATTTACGTAGATAGGAGGTTTTTCTGTACTTTTTATAGTACACTCCTATTAAAAAGCTTTCCGCATTTAGTTTGAGACGACGCGACGTGTTGTTAATTGTTTTAATTCTACTTTACGAGCGACGGCATTGAAACTAAAGGCACAAGAAAAGGTGGTTGACGCTTTGCAAACGATAAGTGCGTGCTGATGGAACAGAAATTTTAGTAAGTTACTCTGTACCGGTGTTTTACTAGAATAAGATGACCTCCGTGGTCGAGTGGCTTTGTACACCGGTTTTCAAAGTGTCGCCATCTCTGAGGTCCCGGGTTCGATCCCCGGTTGGGTCAATTTAGAAAACGATCTTTTCTATATTGGCTCAGGTCTGGGTGTTTGTGATACCACCGTTGTCTCTGAATTCCATAACACAAGTGCTTTAGCTTCTTACTTTGGAATCGGAGCAATGTGTATGATGTTGTGAAATATTTATTTATATTTATTTATACAGGATGTTTGGAAAATAAAATCATCATTTAAATGTATATCAAAGCTTTATTTGGAAAACTCGAAACCTCACATCATATTTTTATTGGCCGATAGATAGGCGTTTTACAACGTCATTCAGCGCTATCTGCCAGACATTTGGTCGTCACTCGCCTAATGCTTCCATTACTCGGCTGAATGTACACAAGAAGAAATATAAACAGCAACACAACCATTCAACACTGAACCTTTTCACCATCGGATTAGGACTACTGAGTTGTGCTTTTGTATTTCCTTTCACACCTCAAGAGAACTCGTGCCGTGCCTTTATTATGTCATCGAGAGAGGAAACAACTGAATTGCTTTGTTAATTTCCAGAGTTTCGAGAGTTCTGTTGAGTTAGTGACGGCAAAGGTTTTATTTAAACGAGATCTAATTTTCTTTAAAACTTCTTGGCAGATCGTTAAAAATTCAAAAGGGTTCGGTTACTGTGAGTGCGGTATTTATGCGTGCGGAAATTATTCAAGGTTTCCCACCTACTATGAATGTCGAAGAAATATTTTTTATCCTATCCATCAGATTATTTTCCTCTTCAAAATCTTCAGATCTATATATCTAATTTGATTTGAAAATAGGATTATTATATTATATTTCTTTTTCCTTTAACAATGCTTATTTTCAGTAGGTATCTATAAGTAACTTTAGGTTAGCGTTATCCTAGAAAAGGATGTATTTATTTAGTCAGTTCACATGCCTCCCCTGAGATGACTATTTGAATCTGAAATAGAATAAATAACGATTTTTGTTTGGGAATCCAATTTGTTACCCTTTTTGGTGAGCCAGATTATATAACGAAAATGGAAATAATATTATCTACATTTGTTGTATGGTCTGTGTTATCTACCTACGCCAATGAGGTTGAAGATTTTTAGATATTGCACGTATTCACTGTTGTTGAAATAGAAAAAAATCTTAAAGCGGTTCTTAGAATACATGCACTTACCAAGTTTCTACAGTGTCTTCTTCATAGTTTTGGAATACAGTGGCTGTGAAATACGGAGGACGGACATAGAGACAGACATGACGAATCTATAAGGGTTTTTTGCCATTACAGAACCCTAAAAAATATAACCAAAGCAAAATATGTTTTTTTAACAGATCTTTAAACCACAAATCTGTGGATGTTACTGCTTTTTAATTTAAGACTTCTTTGTTATTTTGTAATCAAAGTTTGACATAAAACGAGTAAAATGTTTATCTCTGAAAGTTCCTTTTATTTTGAGCAAGAAAATTAAGTGAGTAAATACTTAAGCAACACTGTTCAACGTATGAATATTAAAGAGCAAAACTCTTATCGACATCGCACACTGTCGGAGAACTTTGGCAATTCTAAGACATTCCCGTTGGGATAATAGATAAAAGTTTAAAAAGGCACAGCGGTGAATATATTAATAGAAGTTTAGATTAAAGGGTGACTTTGATATTCGAGCAATCCAGGTTGTAGTTATGAAATTATACCAGAATTCTGAAATGATTATGGGGATAATTTATAATTCGATCAGTTTCGTAGTTTTGCAGTTGTGTCACTATCAATCGATTCTAATGAACGTATGTTAGACAGTATGATACTAACTAAAGACAGATGCCACATGATCGGCACCTGAACTGCAGCAGACACAATTATTGAGAGATATCGGAAACGGGAGAATATCAACCGCAAACCGCACGGCAGCTGATAATCGCACGGACAAACTATCTACACGATGCGGTTTCTCTCGATTGCATTGTTCAGAGCAAGGGCGAGGCGAAAGTCGTTGAGAGATGGTCATTTTGCGATAAACAAAAGACAACGGTAAACCGCAATCTGTGTAGTTTAATGGTCCAAAGAAGAATTAAAGTAGGTAACCGCAGGACCCCCGGGTAGTTTAGATTTAATAGAGGAGCTCGATGGCGCAGTGGATTAGCGCCTGGCCCAGCGATTGCGGAGGTTAAGCAACTTTCACAAGGGTCGATAACGGGATGTGTGACCGTGTTTCGGAAGTCACGTTAAACCGTTGGTCCCGGGTGCATTTGCAGTCGTTAACACCCCTCAATCCGCATTGGGCCCGCGTGGTGGGTTATGGGTTATGGTTATTATCCACCCATAAGGAAGGCCTGTGCCCCAGCAGTGGGGACATTAAAAATGACTGATGGTCAGTAAGTATTCGCCCCCAGGCAATTCAAATAGGATACCCCAGGGAATGGGGGGCTTAACTGGAAATAAGGGTCAGCGACAGCTTTCTCGTACCTACCGCATTTAATATTAGTCTACCACCACCCATTTACGATATGGAATTTTATTCCACAAATATTGGTTAAGAATTCAATTTATTTTAAAAACCTATTTGACTGCTGAAAAAGTAAATTAATGATTGTTTTATGCATTTATTGAACGAATCAGGCAAAAATTAGTTTACTATTTGGGGGTTATAATAAAAAAAAAACGAAGATCACGCTCAACAAGTTAGTTGTTTACGTGTAGGACACACGACACGACTCACATAGAAAGTATTGATCGCGCCACATGAATAATTCAAATGGTTCTCACTTGCTTGTTATCACTTATAATTCGAGCCCGCCAATAATATTTTGGTACGAGACTACGAGCACAATCGGGAAATTATATTACAGAGAGGAATAAGACGCTGATGTGTGACTGAAATCATGGCTTTGTCTGAGAGTTTAAGAATATAATCCTGAAACATTTTTCGTGATTTTGCGTGAGCAGTCACTTTCAGCACTGCTCCGGGCAGTGAAAGCCTTTATTCCTAACGAAAGTTCCTTCAATTTTGATTTCACTAACTTCTTTATAAAACTTTTTTTAAAGTTTTTTTTACTTACTCTGTGTTACTATGCATATCAGTATCACAGGAGGGTTATGCTGTTTCCATTAACCTACGTGTGCATTGACATTTTAATATAATACCTCCTAAATTATAGCGTAAAATAAGAAAATTACTAGAAACTATGCAAATTACTAATAAATACCTATATTTATTTCTAATAATTTTCTTAGTGCAGTATCCACTTTTGCTCACTTTCGTGCTTTGTTTTCAACCGACTTCAAAAAGGAGAAGTTTATAAATTCAGTTGTATGTTATTTTATGTTTTAAAGACCGATTTGAAAAAATATATTTATTTTTTATTTGATTTATACTTTCAGATTGGATCGGTACAGTAGTTTTCAGGAAATTCTGAAAATACTGCATTTTGGTTACCACTACATATTTTTTTATGAATGTGCGAGCATAACTTCGTTGTCTATGAACCGATTAGATGTTTCTTTCGCATAAACTTAAATGGGTAATGAATGTTATCATGTTGTTAAAGAGATATGAAATAAAATAATGCTGGTTTATGTAAGCTTTTATTTTTATTTATCATTCACATTGTACAATTGTGTAGGTGGGTACGTAATAATTATTAATTCAAAATGGCAATAGGACTTCAACAAAATTTGCTAATGTCAACAACAGCTTCTTGATAATTTAATAATTGTTCGCAGACTTTTAAATCGTTCGTTTCGACCATCAGCCATTTTTAATGTCTCCACTGCTGGGGCACAGGCCTTTCTTATGGGTGGATAATGAGGATGGGCTATAATCCAACACGCGGGCCCAATGCGGATTAGTGGGTGTCAACGACTGCAAATTTAGCCGGGACCAATGGCTTAACGTGCATTCCGAAGTACGGAGGAGCTCGAGATAATAAATTTTTGGTCACCCATCCTATGACCGACTCTTGCGAAAGTTGCTTAACCTCCGCAATCACTGCGCCAACGAGCTTCTCATCGTTCGTTTACTGTGTATGTATCAGAGTAAAGTATTGATATCGTATCGTATACTTTTTAAATAAGTTGTGGATTTGATCAGCGCTATAACTTTGTAAATTATTATTATATTATTATTAATTAAGTATCACCATACAAATCAAAACCTAAGTAATTACCGGACGACAAAAGTCTGCGAAAATAACGAAATCGGCTTAGTGCCTACGAATCATCAATATAAAATAGTAAGATAGTTAACTACGAGTATGTATAATAAACATTAATTTATTATTTTTCTGCCAGAAATGAAAAATATCATAAGTTATTGTTTCCACAAAATTATTAAACATATACTTGAGAAGTGATTGTTGACTATTTATTAACTGTCAGATCTCATCTAATTTGCCTATTTAGTCTATACAATATATAATTTCTATACAATTATTAGCACATAAATGTTATTCTATTTTTAAAATATATTCTGCTTCAATATACACATTTTTTCTTAACTTATCACATCCTTTAGCCTAACAAATAATTTTTTTCTACAGTAGTCAGTGTAAAGAGCTGCAGGAAGACTTTCAACGCCAAATTAGGGCATTGTTTTGGTTAGAAAGATAATAAAATTAACGTGAATAGCTTTGGACTCTACCTTACCAAACGTAATGTACATTCAGCGCTCTGCTACCCTAGTGACCTGTCTTCACAGAGTCGCTTCAACCTTCAAGACAACTTGCGTCAAACACATGCAAACCGTTCATGCAAACATTCAACTTTCTGCTATACTAATTTGACGTTTTTTTCGGAAGATAGGGCATGCGCTATTGCGAGCCCTGAGGCATGCCTCACAACAGAGCGCTTTCCTCTGAAAGCAAAAGCGCACGGTCAGCGTGCGCTATTGAATGCTTTGAGGCATGCGTCAGATGAAAGTGAAAGGAAACGGGAAAGTGATCATATACCTTAAAAAACACACCTAAAAATCATTGCGTACAGTAAGTATAATGAAAGGTACAGTTATTAAATTTGTAGCAACCTCTATTCATGACGCAAGCAATTAAAACAACCTTTACTTCGAAACCTTTTTTTAAGTTTTGTTACAATAATATATAACCGATAAATTCTTACGTTTATAAAAAGGTTTTTTCCTCCCAAAAAGTCTCACGTTAACTTTAATGTCTTCTCTTCCACACAACACCCCTTGGCAATTATATTTAAATTTATATTTTGCTTTAACAGCATAACACTAATTATATCGAAAATATCTTGCTGAAATACATAGACAATAATGGAACTCTCAAAATATTTTCTCACTTTTATCTGCCTACCAACATGAAATTAAGTGAAATATGAGCGAATAGATTGGTTAAGAAGATTCAATCATAATTTTTCGCCAAATTGAATGAAATGGGGAAAAATCATTAATGTATTTTTACTTTTTTTTTTACAAAAAAAGTACAAATAGTTTTGAGTAAAAAACTGAAGCATTCTACTTAGCATATAAGTTAAGAAGTTACATAATATCTTAATTGTCATAAGACTAGTTTAATTATTAAATTTAATATATTTCGGAAATTAAACAAAAAATATATGGTTCATTGAGGTATTATCCGCGCGCGATTAGAATTGGATGGGACCTTGTAAAAGCAAATCGAAAATGACAGTTAAGCAGTCAAGTAGCTTTAGCAAAAATCTGATTCTTTTAAATAAAAATAAATTTTAAACAAGGGTTCTTTTCACCATTTTGGTACGGAGCGCTAAAAATGTAAAATGTTTTACCACTTTATCTACTCATTATTAATTAATCATTAAAATAATCACACAATAATATATAAATATCGCATTTAAAATAAAACTCGAGCAGAAATCCACGCGCACAGTTCTACACAACTAGCATCATGCAAGCATCTACGCGAGTTTGCCGACGCTACGGCTGGCCTTCCAAAAGGTAGCATCCCATTCTCATCGCGCGCGGATTAGTTATATACGTTAGGTTGATTTAACAAAACATTCAGGTACAAAAATAGCTGCCTTTTTTCAGTAAAGTAACATCAATAGGTAGTATATCATTTTAAATCCGATAAAAATAAATTACATAGTTCAGGTGAGTAGTTTTTATATACAATTTTTATATTTGACACTGAAGACGTGTTTAAGTTCTGATTTCATATTCCTATAGTAAGTACAAATGCGAGAAAAGTTTCTAGAAGAAAAAGTTCATTACTTCAATAACTAGTGTTTTATGAAATTCCGATAAAATAAAATATTGGTCTATTTTAATGTTAAAATAAACAAAAAATAACATGAAATTAGTAATATTCAAAAACCTAATTTTAAAAATTTAAATAAATTTTACTAAATATTTAAAAGTATTTTCATTGCACATTTGTGAATTTAAACTAGTATTAAAGATATTATGGCATCATTTGAAATAATCACGAAGATAAAAATTAGATTCAAAATGTTCATTTATGATTACCTATTCAATTTTATTCTCGAGAGCAATTGGAAACAGTTTGCGTTTTAAATAGGTATGACTAGTTTTAATCACATACCTAGGTAAATTACATTATAGCCCTTTTTCAACAATGTTCCTTTCTGTCAACTTATCGTCATTTTTACAGAGTTACAGTTTTCACAGCTGGAGCCGAGCCAATACGCACTGTCTCTTCCGGCGACCAAAAACATGAGCGACTAGGCTGGCGAGTGGCGACCAAGCCAGCGACTTGAATATGGGTAGTGTTTCTTGTAAATTTGTGCAGAGAAGTTGCAATAGTATCGTTACTAATTATAAAGAAGCAAACGAGGAAAAATAAAGGCACGTCCTTTGTTGCAAAAACAGATAAATGAATAAAAATCGTCTGTGAGTCGCCGCTGCGCGGCTAATCGGTAGCCCGATGTCCGGGAGCAGTTGGTCTCCCGGACGTACACTTCTGTTGAAAGTAATTGAAACTAGTAGAACATACAGTCGCCAAAGCCGGTCGACAGTGCTTATTGGGTATTAAAACAAAACAAACCAGAAGAAATAAAACATTTTGTTTGAATCTAATTTTCAGAAAAACTAGTTTCCAATTACCCTGGCCAGTGTTAAAAATTCAATTGACATTCAAAAGCTCAGGAATAAACGAGAGGTTCATGCACTTCAATACCGTTATTCTCTATAGTTATACTGTAACGAACGAGTCTATTTATTAAGTATACCATTTATTTTATGAACACAGTAAAATATTTCTAATAACTTGACTATTTCCTAGTAAAACATGGAGTACAATTGGAGTTCTTACAATATTCGTACCGCATAAACATCGACATAGCAAAATGGAAACGGGACAAACAGGTGTAGAATATTAGCAAAAACAATGGGAAACAACCTTTACACCTTGAAAGTGAGACGAGAAAGCGAAAGTGAATTGGATAAAATTATCTTTCAAACTTAAAAAATCGCTATCTCATAAACTAGGTCTTACTCGAAGCGTTGGTTGGGAGTAAGTACAAAATGTTTTGAAGAACGACGGCTTAGGTTATCCAAAACTGTCAAACTGCTTGATTTTGAACCTTAATGTGTTGGACATAAAATACAAAATCTATTAAAGAAATTTGACATATAGTAACCTAGCCTGTTGCTGTATGTACGTACAAGATTTTAATTCAATCTGGTTGAGATTTCACGGAGGAGAAGTAATCCGCAACTGAGAAGCCAAAACGGACGGTAATATTGTAGACAGGTGGAAGTCGCGTCCGCTTGGCTGGTCTCCGAATGGGGCTTTTTCATGCTGAACTCGTTAACCGCAACTGTCGGGAAAGTATTAGCAATTCAGTTCAGTTGTATTTACTTTTGGGAAGTTCGGCGACTCGAGTCGAGCTCGGTGCGTAGTCGCATTAATGTAAATAAAAGTGCCTCCAGTAATGTTTGAGAAGTTTGTTTTATTAACGTTTCCGTGGCGAAGTGCGAATATTTCGGAAATAATGGATTTACCTTCGTATTGGCAATTCAGTCGGAAATGGTTTGCATTTACCGGTGTCTTCATGTTTTATAATATAGGTAATCTGATTTCACGATAAAGTTTATTTTCTTATCTTTACGATTAGGAAATAATTATTAGTTAACCGAACAATAATTGGCGAAACAGTAGCAATATGAACCCTGAAAAAAATCACAGCTCTGCAGTACCATGTGCTGATGATGATGAAGAATGACGAAGTAGGTATTGGAAATGTCGAATAAGTATACTTTACTGGCTGCGCAGGTCAGCAGTTGGCGACCACGGACGGGCGCCACTGACTATAGGAAAATAGGGGTGGCTACGGGAACTCTTGGTCTTTTACATGAATGAATTGATATTTTTTATTTTATTTTATTTTACCAATAACAGTAATAACTGGACATCAGCGGACTTGTCAGGTATGATGGTTTGTGACCACGAGCCGGTGCGATCCACGATCGACAAACACAAAGAAATGGGGCTGATTGCGGGAACTTTAGTTTTATTTTTTTAGTTATCTGTTCACAGGGATATCTAACTGCCTACAGTGTGTTTCTTACCAGTAACAGTCTGTTTCTTGACATCAGCGAACTTCTCCCCAGGGCCGACTTCGTCAGGGATGGTGGCTGTGCAGGTCAGCTGTTGGCGACCACGGGCAGGTGCGTGCAGCTCTGCTATCGACACCCACAGGGAAATAGGGATGGCTGCAGGAACTCTTGGTTTTTCCTGTATCTGATCAAGTAGATTTGAAATCAGACAGTTCGTGTACCTACCTATCTGTTTTGTGTAAAATATTTTATATCATCTCTGATTTGTTTGAATTGTGAGTGGTTTGATAAAATTCAGTTTACCGCAATCCAATTTTTTTTGAACCCTCGTCAAATAAACGCCGAAATAGCTCAATTAGTAAAGTACACACTCGACCCATTTTGTTTCTGTTGTTTGGGACTTTAAAAACATTGATTTTCTATCTTGGTTAATGTTAAATATTTTATTCATTTACAAAGTTATCAATTCCATTCCCAAGATAAAATTGTATAAATTTTTATAGACTCCTCAAAGTCAAAGGCTTTGATGCTTTTCAGTATTTTAAAATCAAAAGTAGCAAAATACGCAAAATACACTGACACTAAAAATAACATTAAATTGGCCGTGTAGTTGAATTCGGGCGCTACGTAGCGGTGCTGGTGTTTATGTCTGTAACCTCCACCTCCTTTCGTTCTCGTAGAGGATGACAAGTGGTAGGAGAAGTACACAAAGAATGCTAATAAAAATACAAATATAAAGGTTGCACTATCTACTTCGTACCTTAGCCATTTCTTCGCTCTGTGCTTCTTTCAAAGTACATTTGTTGTGCTTGCTGTTGTTCGAAGGTGGAGGCGTGGTGGTTTCGCTGACCTGTATTTGGCTGTGTAGTGTTCAACTACACAGCCAAGTACTGGGCGCAAAGAATGCTAATAAAAATACAAATATAATGATTGCACTGTCTACTTCGTACCTTAGCCATTTCTTCGCTCTGTGCTTCTTTCAAAGTACACTTGTTGTGCTTGCTGTTGTTCGAAGGTGGAGGCGTGGTGGTTTCGCTGACCAGCGCCCAGTATTTGGCTGTGTAGTTGAACTCTGGCGCTATGTAGCGGTGCTGATGCTTCCTATGTCTGTACCCTCCTCCTCCTTTCGTTCGCGTCGAGGAAGATACGCGATAGGAGAAGTACTTCACTGACTCTTCAGGCACCTGGCAAATTATTTACTTTATCTTTGTAAGACTTCGGGCTTGTGTCACCGGTTTCAGATATTACTTCTGACTTTTGGTTTAATTAAAAATGAAACAGTATTTAGGTGAAATTATCTGTCAAATAAGGTATCTGGATTGTGTGGAATATGTTTCTTTAAGGAAAAAATAGTTTAATAAATAACAAAGCAGTGTTGTGCCAATTAAACTTTTTTTTTATTTCACCCTGTATACAGGGTGAAGTCGAAGTCATATTAGCAATCTTTTAAACTAAGAATGTAACCGCGATATAGATAACTTTCGCCCGGAAAATCGATCCATAGGGGCATTTACACGGGTCGATTTTCTGAGCGACTTGCTAGACGAATTTAGGTGAATAGAGCTTTTTATCGACAATCGCTTGTAAAATCGAATCGAAAACCTAATTCCAATGTGATGGTCAATATCGCGGTTATATCCTTTGGCAATGAATTCGATTTAATCCTGTTATATCCTGCACAATTTTTCATTCTTTTAGGGAAATTACCCAAGAAATAATATTAAATAAGTATTTTTTTTTACCTTTTCATTGTCGATGTACCAGGTGAGACGCGGCGCGGGCGCAGCGGGCGCACTGGTGCAGTTTGCGCGGAACATACCCCCTACTACCACGTCTGGCTTGCCGAAGGTTATTATTGGTGGATGCTTCTGTGCGTCTAAAAAAAGAAAGCTTGTCTAACTACCATGAAGGATATATCCTGTATGCTGTATGCTGGTGAGATTTCTCGAGAACCTCTTTACAATTGTAGATTTTCAGTTTTGTAACAACGGGAATATTGTAATCAGTACGTTTATTGGAGTTTCCACTATTTCGTCCTCTATAAGTTCTTAAATACCAGGTAGGTTTTCATACTCTTGCGTAACAAAACTTACTCAACATGTGACCTATATGTGTCCTTCATATTCACGATCTCGACGTCGCCACGCTGATTTAGAAATTTTGCGCGGAACGAGGTCTAAATGACACTCTTCATAGATAAGTAAAAAATATTATGTAATAAAGTTATAAGAATTGACTATGAAAATATAGGTAGGGTACTATAAAGTGTGGGGGCGTAGTATTTAATAGAATATTTAGTATTGATATAAGTTATTTGTTTATTTTAGTCTTTTAATGCTTATTTTTAATTCACACAAAAAATAATATTATGTCGTCGTCCATGTCTGTCCACGGCGTGAACCTTGTTCTTTTCTTTTTCAAATAAATCTTACACCCGGATTCAAGATTACAAGATTACGTGTGATTGGTAGTTGGTACGCTGTGCGCCCGCGGGCACTGTGAGACCTCATAGAAATGATTGAGAATACGGGTGTTAGTTTTTTAAAAGTAAACCATTCAAATTAACTTCAGCTAGCAACGGCGGCGATAGCCAGCTCACAGTGCAGAAACTATCACCCGTATTCACAAATATTACTATGAGGTCTCACACAGCCCGCGGAACTACCAATCACACGCATCACGTAAACCAAACGAAACAATCATAGAACTCTATTTTATTGCAGTGCGTTCGCGTAGACAAGGGGCGTTTGAGTATTGTTCTTGAATACGGGTGATAGACTTCTTACATACCTACCTATCATTATGTTACGAAAATGAAAATTTTATTAATAAAATGCATGCAAGCTCACGTAACTCAGAATCAAAACTCTTGCCCAGAAAGTTATGTTCGCTTACATTACACGCGAACTTCGGAATTAGGTTAAGCTTATTCAGTGTGACGCCACGAAGATTATTCCCTTATTTATATGGAGCTATCTCAGCGCGCGAAATGACTTATTCATCTAAATGGATACATTTGGTATTCAGTGTGTGTTCGGTACAATGTAAATCATATTTTACTCACATACGACTGTCAGTTGGTGCGGGGGCGAGGCGGCTGTGAAGATGGGCGTCTCCAAGGATACTTCGCACCAGTACATGCCAGTCGCGGACGGGTCCAAGTTGTCTATGGTTATTGAATTTTCTGTCGCCTGTGACATCTGTTGGCAATAGTTGAAAATGTGTAGAGGTACAACAGCTGAAGTGACTTCAGAGCGCTGGCAGTACAAAACGACGTGTTTTAATCTGTAAAATTTTCTCTTTGCCATACATTCTCGAGTGAAGTTGCGGATAACTGGTATATTGTCAATTTCATCGCATTGTACTTAGGTGGAAGTTTTGGATGAAGAAAACTTCTACGAAACTACGAAAGTGATATCTAAAATTATTCGTGTAGAAATGATTTCTCTTAGACACAGACAAATTTTTATAACCGAAATTCCCACGGGAAGTGGAATTTCACACGGAGCAAATTATAAAAAAATTACAACAGCTGCCTTTTGTTGTTGCGCTTTAAGAGTCGTACCTAAATGTATTTTTTTATAAACAAAAAGAAATACTTTAGATTTAAGTACGGTATATAGAAAATTTTGGTCTGTAACACTGAAGAAATAAATAAGTAGCCATATTGGAGCAAGGAGGATGGTATTGAATGTTTTGGTATGATGCGGATGCAATATCTCTTGCCTTCAATTCAATATGTGGGTAGGTATGCGTTCCGATATTGAACGTTGCAGATTTATTAGGCACTTTTAGCAAATTTTATTATGGTCTTTGTTCCATAAATATGAAAATTGAATTTGAAAGAAAGAAAGAAAGAAAGAAAAAAAAATTTAGGGACCACTAACATTCAATAATCTATTGCTAAGTAAACTATGTTATAACTAAATGATTAGTATTATTGAGAGAGCGTGGTAACAGTTTAACTTAAATTAAATAATAAAGTGGCCCTAAAATGGCATCCATTCAGCATCTGTCGGGAAGCCATTATGATATGGCTCCTCGACGCTGGTCTTCCATAGACACCAAGGATTATAAATTCTATAGCTAACTTATTTGCTTAGCTATAGAATTTATAACTTAACAATTATTGGTTAACAATCGTAACGCTGTGGTGATGTAAAGATTTTTTCATTTCGCTAGTTACTTATGTATTTTTATTGTTTCGTTCCCTTTTTAATCTGACTTATCAACGGTACCAAACTAGACTCCATACTAGACACAAATAAATAACTTTACTAATCAATGTCAAATTACCGTGTCAATTAATAAATTCGATTGATAGTTTGACGCTACACGAGAAACGTGGCAGTGATTGACCTAAACTCATTATAACCATTGGTTAAGCTCTAACCTAAGAAGGGCTTTAATTTAAAGCAAAATATCAGTATCTGATTTAATTAAGTATTCGTTTGCGTTGAAATTTAGAAAGTAAAACTTGCTCTAAAGATTCAGTCCCATAGAATCTTTGCCGTGATGATTGAAACTATACTTATACAATCTTCAAGTGATGATCTTCAAACCAAAACGGACTGGTTGTACAAATTAGCATTACTAAGTGATGCTTAATTTGACTCGGTTGCCCCTAATAGCATTACCTACTTAGATCCCTCGGGATTCACCAATAAACTGGTTTGCTTCACAATGATTACAACTCGAATACTGTATTATTAAGTTATCTCGGGTGAAAATTATTAACGGGTTCTTTATAATAGCGAGACATTAAAAAATGGATTTGTAGATCGCGCTTAAATTAATTATTTCGATGAGGTAATGAGAATCTCAACTTTTGGTAAATAATTTGTTAATTCAAACTTAAAATTCACACATTTATTTAAAATGGTAGAGTCATTCGTTCAAGCGGAATTGACATCTATTAACATGACAATTAAAACAAATGTCCATCCGTTTCCATTCATACTATTTAATAGCATACACATAGCATTAATATTTGAAATGCGAAAATAACACCCGTTTGCTCTATAATTAAGAATTGCCTAGGTAAGTCTTCCAAATTACAACTCGACCAAATTAAAACGGTGTCATGAACTTAGCTGTCATCATTATCTTGGTCGAGTTTTAGTTAGGAAAAGACTTAGGCGATTCTTAAATTGTCATGAAGTGGAAATGACAACTATTGACTATTAATGGCCATCCGTTCCATCCATACTACTTATGCATACCTACACATAGCATTAATATTTCAAATGCGAAAAATAATTCTTTAAGTTCATGCCTAAAATGCTAATACAATTTCGATGAGTTAGTGAGATTATAATGAAATAGATAGAGAAGACGTACTTACTATTATCGTATAAGTTTTTATTAAATTGTCTCTAAAAATGAAATTCAAAATATATTATTATAAAATATCTACTTACATTCAGCCTTCCCCCATTGAAGGTGTAGTTAGTGAAAGGCGGAACCCTTTCTCTTACGTACTGGAGTAGCTTCGCCTCGGACCTCAAGAATTCCACCTTGTAAAGGAGTTGAGGCGGCACCTAAATAACATCAAAGAATTCAGTTTAATAAAAGCATAAAAGACGAGTTGTGGATGTCTCGATAGATCCCGCTCTCATCAGTGCGGTGTGACCTGGACAGACAAATAATGTCGTGGGTGCGGTGCTCATGCTAGCAAACCACTCAGAAGTTTTGTATTAACCTGGTGCAAGCATCGTAGCGTAGCGGATCCTCCACGGGCCACCCAACTGGGGGCTACCAGGCGCACGTCCACGTCTGTCGCCTGACCGCTTCCTGAAAACAAATTAAGATTTAAAGCTAGCTCACCAATAGCGCACAGCGTTGAGGGCCTATTCCCATTGTCCCCCCTTTTAACCCCTACTGGGGATATCTAATGGAAAAAATATATATGGCCACCACCACTTGACTGTGGGATATCGGGAAAAAAGGTTTCTTTTTTCATATTTTTTTCCTGATAACCCTGTTTGGTCAACGGAAATAGACCGTGTTGAGCACTGCGGTATTGATGGATATCTATCCGTGGTAAATACTGATGTATTTACGTCAGATTTAATACAAACTGAAATCAGTTTGTATTAAATCTGACATCTGTCATTATTTACACTAGATTTCGCACCTTGAGTTTCTAACATCCATATTCAGACGTTTCCGAAAGCTAGCTACTGAAATATGCTAGACAAACCATGCTTGACCGTTGAAGGGGTACCCTACGCGAGTTGTTTGGTATAAGTTTGAAGATAACGAAAACTCGAAATTAGCTGGCAACTAAATCAATTGATACGATTTTACTGACTTGCGGTGTGATTAAAGCCAGTAGAGTAAATCGGGAAATTGTGTCTCTTTTGAACCATCGGATGATATGTTAAGAAGAATAATTAATGAAAAAGAGTCTCGAACTCAAACTTTACTGAATTTTTTTGTTAATACTATCTCTTTATACTCTTCTGTGTACTCTCCGTCTCAGAGTGCTTCAGTCCAACACCAGGCGGGCCCAGCCATTAGCCATTCAATGGGATAATGCTCTAAGAGTGGGATCCATATACTTAAGTGTGATCGCCCACCTTGCCATGGGGTGCGATTCGGCGCAAGCGTGCGGCATCAAACGATTTCTAGCAAGATTGGCCTAAGTTAAAAAAACTTTTTTTTTTAATTTAAGATTTTAGTATCCACAATGCTATTTTTATTCAATACATAAATGATCTAGTGCGAGTCGTATATTTTCTAGTATATTATTTAGTATTGTAAAAAATCTTTTTGGCTTTTCTGATTTAAAGAAACTTTCTAAGAAGTATTACATAATTTGTTCCGAATTTTTTGGAAGTTTTACAACTATAACCTAGGTTACCCCGTCGACTACATAGACAGTTTGCTGTTCGAGTGCGTCAATGGGTTGTCAATATTGTGACATTACACCGCATGCGATGAAATGAGTAGTAGAAGCGCTGTAAAGAGCGCTCGCCACCTTTTCAAAAATAGGGCTCCAGGTTGTTAATAAAAATAGATAAGTGTTTTTTAAATATTTTATTTAAACTTAAATTAACAGATTTACAAATGTTAATAAGTGACATCGGTTTCAGTTTTTCTGAATTGTCAAGGCAAAAGTCAGCACTGGAAAATGTCAACGCAAATTATAATAATAATGTAAAAAATTGAGTTTTTTGTTTACAATAACATTTTGTTTTAATTATAAGTGTTGTATAATTTTGTAAAACATGTTATATGTACACACGACAGCACGTCAGGTTTTACAATTAAACTGCGAAAACAGCTTTTATTACGTAGGATATAAAGACGGTCTCAAGGTCAACATGTATAGTCTGAGGTGCCGTCGTGTGTACCTAAACTTTGTATACTTAATTGTATATTTTCTTGGTTTTGTACGACGTGAGACCAGAAAATAGAAACAAAATATTGCTTTTTAGTGTGTTTTAAATACCGATTTTAGGCAGAATCATATAGGTAGTAAGTACTAGTTTCGTCAAAATTGTGAAACAAACAAGATATCAGAACACTTAACTTATTTAGTTTTCTTATGAAATAAAATCACTCGGTACAAGCGTCCTTGTAAACGACTATCTTTCCAATTTTAATAGTTTTGGGTATCAAAGATTCATCTGAGTGTACTACTGGTTCAAACGCCGCTTTTTTGCATTCCAAACACCTTCACTAGTCACGCTTATGATTGATGGTGAAAAATCAAAGGTGGTCTCCGTACTTTCTTCAAATTTAGGCTCAACTTTGATTTGCATTTGAACTTCAGAACCTGTATTGCTGGTGCCAGGACATTCAGGACTGGGCTTTTTAACTGTATCTACAGTGCCAGACTCTATATTATTACTTGTATATGCTTGTATATTTACATTCATCTCTTTATTCTCCATACCAGCTTTGTCTACTTTCTTACTGGTGCCTTTTTCCTCATTTCGATTCTTATTTTTAACAATATATTTTTCTTTCATACGCAAAACAGCCGTAAAAAAGCCTAACTCAGGCTTGAAATCCAACTTGTGTAAAATCTCTAGAGAATCTTCGTCGATTAAGAGTGCTGTGGTGAAACCATTTTTGTCATTATCAACGCTTAGTACTTTCCACAAGCACGTTTTAAGTCCATTTTGTTTCCCAATAAGTTTTAAAGCATCTTTAACATTAGCTGCCTCGCTTCTTGGCACATATAAAAAGCCGATATTTGACTTTGGTAATTCAGTCTTACTCATTAGTGATAGCTCAGCGCCACCCCATGGTTTGATATTATCTATTCTGTGGTACAGCCAATCCCAGCTACGTTGATCCTTAAGGTTGATTTCTAGCCAGCCGGTCTTGAATGCAAATCCTCTAAAATTAGGACCAGGTTCGTCGTCGGGATCATTTATGATTGCCTTAAGAATGCCGCGTTTCACAGCTTCTAACTGCTCATCTGACATTGGTTCTTTATTACATATACCTGCTTTGATTATTTCGGTGTTAGCCTGAAGCTTATTGTTATCATTATTTGTTTCAACTTCCTTAACTGAATCTGTTCGAATTCCATCTGCTAATAATAGAGTTGGGACTGCATCTTTTAATAAAATTTTATTGTACATTTTATCTTCAAAATGTAAACTACATAGATAAACTTTCTTAAGTTCAAATTGTTTTTTTCCAGACAAATCAGGCCTTCCACTTTTTTCTATCCATTCAGCTAGCCTAAAAAAAAGAAGTATGTAAGTCAATATCATTATTAATTAAGTTTTTCACCGCACCATCATCTTTCAATTTTGCTTTACAACAATTATTTCCCTTTTTATTTTCTCGATATTCGGATAACAACTAAGTAATGTTCAAAATTGTTATAAAAAGACCTTTAAAAAACCTTTTTTTTAAATAGGCTAAGTAAAAGTAAAAAAAGAGAGGATTAATAAAATAACTTCTCTTAGCTTTATACGCCTAGGTACACAGAAATTTGAAACGAAAAAAACGAACGTGGGGCATATTTTGTAAGATTTATATCTAACAAAAAACATGTCATTTCCATGGAAATAAAATTGTTTAAAACTATTATGCATCATTATATCTCTTGCGTGTGCACCATATTTTTCGTTTTAAATCTTCTGTATAGGGTTATAAATCTTTACGTTCTAGCAAGTATAAAATCGTTTGCAAAGTGGACAACGACACAAACAAACACAAATAAATATAAAAATAAATAAGAAAGCGACTTAATAAAAAAGTGCTAATAAATAAACAAGAAAGCGACAATAATTTCAAGATAGGTAGGTTTAATTGGTTACATTTCGAGTATTGCTAACATACATTTTCTACAAAATAAAAAGATCACAGTAACAATTCGACGAATATTCTGAATGACATAACCTCAATCTTTGAGTCGGTCGGTAGGTACTTTTACATTTTCCTACCTTTCTTTTGAATGCGGGAACTGATGAAACATCAAATCTTTAGTACTGGTTGAGGTGGAATAACAATTCTTCATTGCACACGTGGTCCTGACCATTTTTTGTGTCGTTGTAGGTACCTACTGTTGCAAACCAGACAACTCGCGATCGTTCAATCGATAGTGCCCGAGCGACTGTGTGACAGTGTTGCCAGTGGCAGATAGTCAAATATAACATGATATAGCTCAAAAAGTAACATTTTCACGAGAAAAGTAACATTACCTACCTTTTTTTTGTGGAAAACGACACAATACTATAATATGGCATTTTATTACACAAAAGCTAAAATAATTTTCCTGTCCCATTTTTAAATATCGAATATCGAATCGAAAAATCGTTATAATTGTTGATCGAATAATCGACTGGCGATGTTAAAAAATGCCTGATGTAGGCCCCTATCCACTAGTAAACTAATTAGTATCAGTTAAAAAAAAACTTTTAGTTAGTTTTATACATTAAAATTCTACATAGGTAGGTTGTGTTTGAAAAATGGCTATATTTTTGTACCCATTCGTGTAAAAGCCTAGTCGCGGCGTGCGTAGCGCGCCGCGCGCTCCGGGCCTTGCGGTGATGACGGTTTGGTCAAAAAATCATTACAATCAACCTGTACCCAATGATTTTGTTGATGCATTTAAAATTTTAAAATCTGTTGTAATCATTCGCTGCTAGTCACCACTCGACTCACTTGCGCATGCTTAGGTAAGCGGGGTGGAAAATTGAGAAATACAGGCGAGTGAGTGAATATGTCGCATTTAGTAGTTCACAAAATCAAGTGCGCCAAGATGACGAACAAAAAAATTCTTGGATGAGTTCCGTTTCACGGTATTTTTTTGTTTGCTGGAAAATCTAAAAAGTAACACAAAGTAACATATTGAGTCGTGTAACATGGAGGTAACATGAGAGGGTCAAAAGTAACGTAAAATGTTACTTTTGTAACATTCTGGCAACGCTGCTGTGTGAGAAACGAGACGATACGGCTCGGGCGTGGCGCGGGGCAGGGCAGGTGCAAGGCGGGGCGGGCATTTGGCCTTGAATGTCTCGCTCGCTCGCCCCTTGCCCCGCTCCCTACCGCTATAAATTGTCCTGGTGCCCGTGTGCGATCGAATATTCATATCACAATATTATCATCACTCTCTTTCATTAATTATTATTTGAAAGTGTTCATTAAATAGGTTAGTAGACTGAATTAGTTTTTTTTATGAATAGTGAAATGCAGATTTCATACTTAGGTAGAGTTTTTTTGCGAAAGTACTGTTCCCGAGGGATAAAATAATAACTGTGCGCAGATGAAGTTGCGGGTAGCAGCTGCTCACGATCCAAACCTAGGTATGTGATTTTTTGTTAGTTTACAATAATGGTAAATAAAAAACAGGAGAATATAGCTAATCTGTGTCTTTGTTGCGTTTCTCGAAATTTGTCGGTCATTTTATTGCAAATATCTCATAATACCTACTTACCTTAGATTAAAAAAAACGCATAGGTACGTTATTACGTGGGTACCCAGAGAAATGTATCTAATATGATGCAGTTATTTAATTTTATTTTAATAATTCTAATTAGATAATTTTAGAGACCAAGTTAATTCATTATAACCATTGATTGTAAACAATATAAAAATAAGCCTACCTACCTAATTCAAAGTTTTGTTCTCGGGTTACCTCGGCTAGCGGTATGTACATAGAAAACATAATAAGTAGTACAAGGCGGTATCTTAAAGCGGTAGAATCACTAAAATGTACTTAAGTTACACGATTCAATTGCTATTTTTTTAAATGTTCGTAATTAATTAATTACTTAGATAATTTAAGTTAGTTTTGTCCTTAGTTCTACGCATTTAACTTCTTATCTTACATATCTAATAAGTAGAAAAATGACAATAACAAGGTACATACTTAAGTAATATAAATATATTATGATTTTTTTAAATATTATTTACGTATTAGTAGTTGTTCTCAATAACCAATGTGCATCTGAACTGAGGGCCCATTTTTTTAAATCGTGGCGAATCAAACTGAGATTTATAGGGGATTTAGTAAAAATTCTAAAAACTGAAAGCATAGGTCCAAAAATTTCTAAAACGTGAATTAAAACTTTTATTCAAAAAATATAAGTAGGTATTCTAACTCCAACAAAACACTTGGAATTGGAAGTGGCAAAGTACGTCTACGTTTTAATGCAATAAGTTTGTTGGGCCGAAGTACCGAACGATTGTAATGTTCCACGAAACTGAGACCGAGTTATTTATAAGCACCTGCTGGGAAACTCTTGAAGTTCCCCGATTGAATGCCGAACTTAATGGGTTCTTGCATAGCGGAAGTTTCTCGATAACTATGCAGTCATTAAGTATAGAAATTTGAATGTTTAAATGAAATATTTAAATATTTGACAACATCACATACTTGCTCCGATTCCAAAGTAAGTAACTAAAGCACTTGTGTTATGGAAAATCAGAGACAACGGTATCACAAACACCCAGACCTGAGCCAATATAGAAAAGTTCGTTTACTAAATTGACCCAACCGGGGATCGAACCCGGGACCTCAGAGATGGCGACACCTTGAAAACTGGTGTACAAAGCCACTCGACCACGGAGGTCGTCATCCTGAAATGCATATTTTTTTATTTATTTCATTTATTACTTAGTTCACATACCTAACCTTTTTACGCTATAATATTCTGAGTCCATACTATGAATACCTGTCCAGGTATTATCAATATTATAAATAATACCTACTTACGAATGTAGAAAAAAGACTCTTGACTACTTTACCTAAAGAAAGACTTTGTTACTTTTACACGTCTAAGCCGCTGCATTTATGACAAATTTGGTCCTCCCATACTAACTAGATAGCTAAAACATTGTATTAGTACTTATGGAATAATATTTTTTTATGGCCATGTTTCTTTGGCAAACATGTTTAGTTTTATTGGTAGAATACTCCTTCAGGGGATTAAAACGACTACATAATAACGGCCGACGGACGACTACATAATTCGTTTCCGGGAATTCCCGAGAAATTTTTCGTTCCCGATCTTGAGAATTATGCGCTGGGATCCCAGGAATGACGGAAATTAAAAAATTTCGGCTAAAAAGTTAAATAAATGTTAAGTATATGCGCTGTGTTTTACATTAAAACAACCAAATATTAATAACCTTGTGACCGTAAATTGTAGCAGAGCGAAAAACAATAGATTTGCTAGCGATAACCATACGAATATGCAAGTTAGTGTAAAAAATACCCTTGACAAAGCCGGGACCTGATAACCGGGAAAATAGTAATTTTTTGTCATTTAGACTAGAAAATCTACTAGAGATCGATCGACACGAGCTATGAAGTTATTGAAGGTTTTTTGAAAACCAATTTAAAAGTTATTTCTTCATTTATGTTCAAAGAAACGCTGTTTTGAAAATCATTCCTCAGATTTTTTTTTATATTTCTTTTTTTGATTAGAATGCATAGACTTCGGCTTTGTCATAGGTCTTTTTGCACGTCTGAAAAGTACGAGTCACACTTTTTAGTAATCTATGCCCACACGAACAATTCAAAAAAACTATTAAAAATCTCGTGCAGTGTACCTAACACAGCCTAAGCATTATTGTTCTACCAATCACATGCAAGTCCATTTTCTTCACTTTAAACTTGTTTCGATGGATAGAGGATAGATAAAGACACAAATGCATTTCCATAAAGCGTAATGAACGCTTGGTTCTGACTAAAGTAACATCTAACTCACCAGTATGGTATTAAGCGAACCACATCTAACTTGCCAGTACCTATGATAGTTTCTAGATCACGGTTAGTTAATCTCCTGCATGTGTTTCACGTAACACGACATAATCAACAACATTGCTTTTGCAAGCAGCAGGTGTACCGAATGTCTTTAATTTACAGAAGTACTTAGTGAGCGTTTTGTTTTTAACGGGAATGTATGTAATCCGTCTTTGTATACAATTCCTAGGAAATGTATGTAATTCCTAAAATCACCCGGAAATGTGGCATATAAATTATATTAGACACATTTCCTAGGAAATCTATACATTTCCTAAATAACAATCAGAAATGTAATTTTTAATTTTAGATATCATTGGGTACGCGGGGATAGCGGGGTGAGGGGAGGGCATAGGGCATATGCATATTATTATATTTTACGGTATGATTGTTACCTGATTGTCTCAACGAGTGCCTCAATAAAAATATTATTCTCATTTTAACAAAGTATTTTATTACAGAAAGCATTCTTTTTATACATTTCCTAATACGATATTGGAAATATATACAAATCCTAGGAAATTTATATATTTCCCAGGATATGTATATATATATATATTAAATAATTTTTAAAACAATATTTTACACATTTCCTAAATAGCTTCAGAATTGTATACAACTCCTAGGAAATGTATACAATTCCTAGATTTTCATACATTTCCGGTAACATACATAGAAGTCTTTGGTATTCAACAACAAACTTCTTCATACAATTTTAAATTTAAGTTTCCGAGTAAACAATAGGCCAGCAAAACGAGCATTGTTGCTTTGCCGTGTTTTATGTTGCAATGACGTTCGATTTGTTCTGTGTTGTTATTAGGCTCTATCACAAAATCTACTTACTTTTTAAACCGTCTACTTCAAAATAGATAGACTACTACTTAGTTCTAATATTAATCGACGACGAAGCGTATTTTTGTCTTAAAATATGTAATTGCCTCGATTTACAACACGTTTGTTAGATAATAAAAAGTATTTTTTTAAAATTTCCGGTATTCGGTTTGGCCAGTGTTATAAGAGTTTAATTTCACGTCGTTATAGAGCTTCACATGGTGTCGTTTCGTTTCTGGCACCGCGTGCGTTGGAGTGTCTCCAATTAGCTTTTCGCGACGTAAACGCTCCAGTCCCCCTAGCATGACCACCGAAACGCGATATGATATAGCGATTTGTCACTTTTAACAGTCAAAAGACAATGAATTTTGTCAGTTGAGTGCCGATAAAACGCTATATCACGTGATATACCTATATCGTATTTCGGTGGATATACCTATATCATATTTTGGTGGATATACCTATATCGTATTTCGGTAGATATACCTATATCGCATTTCGGTGGATATACTTATATCGTATTTCGGTGGATATATATATAAATATCAAAGTATTATTGGTTCAAATCCATGATAACTAAAGTTATCTAAAGAAAAAGGTATAAAAGATACAGTTCGGTTTTCTAACTTTTGTGACGTCTAACCCGTGGTAATGACCATGGTTAAATTTATTTATTAGAATTTAATAAGCGTTGTAGAAATCTACATATAGGTACTTTATGAAAATTTATTGGAAGTTAATAAGCAAAATATAAATCTACTTCATGATGATGATTAAAAAGGGAGCTAGCATTATGTAAAACCTTACATAAATGCTACCGTAAATTAGTTAGTACATAACAGCAGTCAGCGAACTAGAATCTATGAAGCAAGCATTCCACTCAAAAAATAGCATCACGCAAAATGGCAGCCAAGAGGGCGGGCGGGAATAAAAATTGTGGCATTTAGTTATGCAGCACAAAGCGATTGAACACTGGTTGCATAATAGCATAATATTCATAGATATTACGAAAAAATATTTAACACAATATGATAGTTATCTCAGCACCTTTTTGCCTTCTTTTACACCATTTTACTACACAGGACGTCATTTCTAAGAAACTCTCTCTTTTCTTTAAAATAAAAACTGAATTATCGTGATGAACGCCAACGTCTGTCACCGTCTTGGTCCGATTAAATACCCTGTGCGAGTTGTAATTTTTTAGCCCCGTGGTGCCATTTTTAAGCAATATTTGTTTACATTTACACTTCCATAGATTTTAGTTCGCTGGGTGTAGTGGATCCATCCAATCAAGCCGGTGTTGACAGCACGGCGTCATCGGATCTGTGCTCGCCAAACCGTGAAATGGAACGCGCAGACGTGTGAAAGGAAGCAGGCCGGACGTCTAAACGAAGCGCCTTTTTAGCGAAATTTCCATTCGTATATTTAGGCTTTAATATGCGATGGAACGCAAATAGAAACGCTTTGGTTCTCCAGTTTTACTTGTAGGTTCTATTAATACATTAAACTAAATTGAGTCAGGTTTGAGGTATCAGTTCTATAAATCTGTATCCCGATTAAGGTACCTACCTAAGGTACCTTCAACATCGTTAAAGTTAAGGCGAGGCCAGTTGCCAAAAAGATTGATTTTTGAGCTTCCAATGTGAAGAACTGATGTACAATACTACTTTATAAAAAAATACTGTAGACTGAAAAAGAAACAAAGAAGACAATAACCGAACAAAATATTGAAAAATGGCTTGGTAACCCTGTAAAAAAATCTTAAATAACACCATATCAATCGTCAGATTTCGTAATTTTCAACAACAGTGGTATGTTTTTTTGCAAAAAAGGATAGCTTTATTTATTGATCTTACACAATTACCGCGTACATTTTTGATAAACTATCCAGTATTCCCGAAATCAATAAAAATTAACCAAATTTCGTCATATGTTTATACGTTCGCGAAGCAACAGTTAAAGCTATGCAATAATCAACCATATTCTAAAAAGATAAAGTGAAAAAGTAGATTTTGTGAACTGCCTTGCTTTAAGTTAAAATTCTCTCGATGCGCAATTAAAAACACATTTGAGGTATCACATAAAACTAAGGAAAACGATGTGATTGGTGTTTGACATTCTTGGATAAAAAAAGGTTTCATTCAATGAATGGCCGCTACCAAGGTACCCGGTTTACCGCTTGTGACATGCTGTTTTTTGGATCGTATGTACGTACTTACATAGTTAAGTATAACAAATTATTATTTATAATTAATTGGAAGATAAAAAAGAAAACAATGCACCCCACAATTCGCATAATGACATTTACTTTGTGTGTTCCATTACCCCGAATTCTCATTCAACAAACAACAAAAACATCACAAAAGTCTGAATAAACGGACTGGAGGATGTGGCACTGTTTGTCTATTTAATTCAGGCTAGGGAGCGCCACTGTGGATTTAGGTGCAAATAACCCACAGAAAATGCAATGTGTATACATAATGAGACCCTCAGCCATGACGCAAGCGCGTTCGAAGCTGTTTGCAATCTTAAAAGAAGGATTCTCTTGGTAGATAGTTCTGCATTTGATGGATTTTCTGCCTTTTTACGTGAATTCAAAGACTATGCAGGCTTTGCCTCTTGGATGGAAATTATACTAAGCACTGAGAAAGTTTGATAAAAAACAATTTGAATTAAGACTGCATACATAAATTACATAGTTACATAAAAGTTTAAAAATAATATTTCTCAATATAAGTTAACCACATCTTTGGTGCATTTTGAAGTCTTAAAAGTGTCGCAACTTTTTAATGAAAAAGTCTTTGACATTTTCCCGTTATAAGAAATAATAGATTGGTGCTCTGTCACGCCCAGGTATATTTGGACAGCATTGCGATTCTGTAAGACATCATTCGTGACCTCGCATCTGAATCCGCTGTGAGTTTCTTGATTGGTATTCTCAAAACTCGCTTGATAATTCGCATGTGCACTAGCGCTGCACTTGCGAGCGTGTCAGCGAGTTGAACTAAATTGACCGCGAGAATTTTGACGGGAACCGATAACTTGTCCGAAATTTACTTGTCCTAATTTCATTTAACGGAAACGGTTGACCAAAGTTTTTGTTGCTATATGTATTGTTTGCCATATTTTTAAACCATCGAAATATCATTTGGCATATGTCTCATTTTACCGAACTACGTTTCACCGATTTTCAAAATGATTGTTTAGTATTGGCACCACCAGAACAACATTTTACCGAATACTATTTGGCCGCAACCGCAACTATAGTATATTTATATTATGTAGGTAACATTTGACATAATCGATATTTGTTATAATAATACATGTTTTATTAAGCAAGCATGCACCATGCATGCAAGCATTATAGAGCTGCGAATGGTCAAAACACTAACCTAACCTAACCTACTTAATGTATTCAAAGTTTTTCATTTGGTGAACTGAAAATATGACAAATAAATCAGTGGTGTAATGAATGTTCGGGAATATAATACTTCGACGAAATGTTCTTTCGACCGCGCATAACTTCGGTAAAAAGTTTTTCGACCAAATAAGACATCGGAGTAACGAAAAAAACGTAATTTCGACGAAGTCAAAAAAGGCGAAACGAAAACAGTCGAAAAGATTTCAGTAAAATGAAATTCGATCAAAAAAATTTCGACCTTGGGATAGGTTACCGATTTTGACAGATAAAGTATGAGATGATGTAAAAAGTGGCATTCTGTAAGGTATAGACCGAGAGGTGACAGGATTTTTCGTAACGATCAAGGAAACGATTACATTTACTTTTATGGGGTGTAGAGTGGTTGTAGAATGTCCCCTAATGTGAATGATGAATTTCCATACAATATAATGCTATTTTCGCGATTTTTTAGCATATCAAAACAGCTCTTAGAATCCTGATAGATCAGTTGTGTGTATTGCAATCTGGATCTCATCCATTCACTCCCTGGGTAGCTATCTTCAGATCGGCAGAGAACCAAGGCTTCAAAGTTATCTCGTTGGTATGAAAATTATCTGGTGCTTCTAATTATCTAAGGTGAAGGTGCAAGGTGTGTCGCTGTCATGCTAAATGCAGGTATTGTGCACTGATATTTTTGTGGTGTGCATGTGCATTTTTTTGCGGGCAGGCGGGCGGTGCATCCTGCATATATATTTTTTGCGGGAGTAAGCTACATATATTTCTCTTTTCACAATTCTAATTATCCGTCCACCTCTCGAATTAAACAACCTCTCGCATCAGATCTCACTTCGCTACTCCCTTCACTCTCACTTAAATTTGCATTCTGTAAGCATCACCTATTTACTTGCGAAGTGAAGTGAGTTCTGTATTGTAGTGACTGCCACACTCAAAAAAATGTTAGTCGAGATTTATTGATTGCAGTTTTTTGATACAATTGTTGAGTTTTTGGTACAGAACTTTATAGCAAATATGCGTTTTTTTAATTAAAATTTCTTATTTTAAGGAATTTGAGGCAGCTAATAGTCTGCGTGTTGAATTAAAATTGACCGTGAGATTTTGACAGATGAAATATGAGATGACATAAGAAGTGGCATTCTGTAAGGAAATTCCGCCCTCACTTCGATGCTCACCTCGCAAGTGAACCCGATTCAAAGTGTCAAATAAAAAGTATCTATTTTACGAGTGAAAATAGAAGAAGTCCTCTACAAACAATGTTAAAATAATATATTTTTTAGAAATAAAACACTTTTTACGGATTACAGCGCGTATATTATTAATTCAGGTGTTGTTTTAGAATTATTTAGTTTGTATTTATTGGTTTTTAGAATTCCCGACGTTTCGACACCTTTCCAGGGACCGTGGTCACGGGAGGACTAAAAGTGTTTAAAAAGTGTTTTATTTCTAATGAACTGTATACGAGCGAAAGTCTTAGAAGTGAATATTTTTTTATTTTTTAACACTGACAAGTAGTTTTTAACCACAAATTATATAGCTATTTAATTTGTGAAAAACTATTTTTTTTTTATTATTTAACTTTACAAAAACAAAAATTTTTCATCGTAACAAACCAAAAACCACGGCGGTTTGTCCGGAATGCTAGACTTATACACTAACATTATTATATATTTATGGTAACAACAACATATTATAAAATAGGTCACTAGTAAACAATTTACCTGCGGTGATCGTCCAGTTTTAATATTACTTTCTGTAATGCTTTGTAAGAGATGTAAAGGATGGTGAGAAAAGCTTTGAGTTTATATATCCAGATGACTTGTATTTATTCTCAATAATCAGAACAACAGATAGGTGTGTCTGTCAACGGTTTGAATTTCTGGACAATTGCATTGCTATTATTGTTGTGCAAGCAAAGATGTTCATGAGCCACAAGCCTTCCACCACCACCACCTACAAGGATGTTATTTCAGAAAACATTTTTATTTTAATGTCAATTTTTTTTTACATGTTATTGTATAAAATTTGATAAAAAAAAATTTTTATATTGTTAGGTAAAACTTATTATACTGGTTTGTAAGACTCCTGGGAATATAGGGATTTAGGTGCTTGTTAGTACACAGAATGCTCAATTATCATCCAGACATAGTTGCAAAAATAGTTATTGCATGCTGTGTTTTGCACAACATGTGCAATCGCACAGAAATACCGGTTTTCACAATTTCAGAAGAAGAGAGACTAGAAGAGCTACAAACAATTGCTGAAGTTCAAAGGAGGCAAACTAGGGATTTGCCATCTTACGCCGATTTAGCTCTAGAGCAATAACGTAGACGAAATATAGTAAATAGCCTATGGCGTTCACGTCATATTTAATTTATCGGTGGTCAAAAACCCTTTACAAGTTTTCTTTCGTCATTTCATTCTTGGATAGGCCTTCCAATTTGTGAAATGGTAGTAGATTCAGTAGATTTATACATTTTTAACATGATGTGCTAACAGAAAACCTAAAAAAACTGCTATAAAAACAGCTTATTTTTTTTTAAGCTTTATTTATTTAATACCAAATAATATACTAGATAAAATAAGACTTGCACCAGATCATGTTCTCGGACGGGAATCGAACCCGCGACCTTTGGATATCCGGTCCAATGCTCTGACCGCTGAGCTACCGAGCCACTCTTTTCTAGTATATGATTTGGTATTATATAAAAATAGCATTGTGAATGCTAAAATCTCAAAATTTAAAAAGCTTTATTTATTTTTAACATTTTTGGGGCTAGGCATATGTATATGTAATAAAAATGTAAGCGATGATATAAATATATTTTATTAATATTTAAACGACAGTTGATCCTTTCAATCGGTTCAGCCGTCTTCGAGTAGTTCTGGTAGCTCTTCCTTCAGGTGTTCCTTCTGGAGTTCCCTGGTAAGTTCAGACCAGATGTTCTTCAATTTGCTATGTAGTGACACTTCACCACTGGATTGCACTGTGTAGCTGAAGAACTTCATGCACAGGCTTTACTCTTTTGCAAGCCATCATACAGGCGGTGTAGTTCTAGCCATACTTCCCTCGCTGTAGAATATCGCAAAACTTTCTCACAGTTGTCTTGTGACAAATTCGTAGTAATAAGTTCGCCTCATGAAGCTCTCGTGTCTCCCACTTGGATTGTTGCTGATTCAACGATAGACTTTTCCATCAACTCTCGACGTAAATTCTATCTGAATTTTATTTCCGGTAACTTAACGCTCTGCTACCATATTAAAGTACATACTTTTTGATATTATAGGATCTTGGGAAAGAAAATAATAAAATTAAACTGTAAAAACTGTATTAAAAAACGCAAGGAAGAATATTGACAAACAAGACATTGACATTATATTCAATGAGCAATATATACAAAAAGAGTACTTAGGTCGATTTGCAGCAACATTTACTAAATCTCGATTTTGTTAAACCTAGACTTTACTCATACGAATATGTAAAATTTTTAAATCGATATTTAAAATTTTCACAGTTTCATAAGGGCTACATCTAAGTTTAACAAAGTCGAGATTTAGTAAATGTTACTGCAAGTGGGCCTTAATATAGGTAACTATACAAAGCAGGATTCTTAACAAAATATTATAGGTCTGTCCACGGTCCGGTTTTTTCTTGGATGACGGATCCGGGCGTTTCGACGGAGACGGATGACGGAGACGGATCACGTTTGTCCATTGCGTCCGGATCCGATCCAATCCCGAACCACATATCACTCTGCGGTGCAACTGAGATGTCATGTGCACGTGCCTTTTTTTACGTTAGAATGCCGACAACTTCTTGCAATATACGTACAAAGACGCAGAAGACAAAAAAGTTTTGGGTTTCACCCTCTCCTGCAAGAGAGATACCTCGATGGGGCATTTAATACACTATACGATAAATTACAACAACGTGAAGATATATAATACCAAATAATAAACTAGAAAAAATACGACTCGCACCAGATTATGTTCTCGGACGGAAATCGAACGGGACGGCAGCATTGTAAATGCTAAAATCTCAAATTTAAAAATGATGTAGCTTTCTTATCTTAATCAATTGTTTAAAAATATCTGGAAAGGTATTCAGTTGATGTCGAGGTAATTCCTTGTAATTGGTGAGATGGCGCTGGCTTGCAGCGTAAGAGTTGATATACTAGGAGAAATTCGACATTCCCACTAGTGACTCAGTAGCGCAGCGGTCAGAGCATGATATCCAAAGGTCGCAGGTACGATTCCCGTCCGAGAACATGATCAGGTGCGAGTCGTATTTTTTCTAGTTTATTATTTGGTATTATATAAAAATAGCATTGTGAATGCTAAAATCTCAAATTTAAAAACGTGAAGATATTTTTTTAACATTTGTTTTTATTAGTAACTCTTTTTTGGTTAGCAGAAATGACCTTTTATTTCGTTGTGACTTAGCCGATACTTATTTTTTTCGCATAACCTAAGTGGCATACGTTATATTAGTGTGTAAACATTAGTGCAAAATGTTTTTAAACGTTAGCGTTCATGGTTGTTAAATAAATTAAGAAAATGTTAGTATGGAAAATTCAAATTCTTTAAAATTCTCCATACAAAACGGCAATTTCATACTTTAACCCCTAATATTAACTTGCCCTAAAAACTTTATTGTGTGAACAAAATAAAGTCGCAGCGCAAGTGCTTGTCGCAATAAGCAAGTTCGGCAAGTCGCAAAAGATGACGGTTGACGAAGACGGACGTCGGGTGGCTGCGCCGTGGACAAGTCCATATGTATTTTATATTCTAATGGGGTACTTCGAATCGAGGCTCCGGTTTAGCGGTTCATCCGATCAAGCAAAATCTTCGGAGCCCGTCAAAAGAACGGATGACGGATTTCGGACGCCGAATGTCGAGTTGACAAAAGTTCATACAAATATAATATATAGGCCGCTATTCGGTCCGGTTTTTTCTCTCCGAGGAGACGGACGCCGTGGACATACAGTTTAAGGCATAGGGATTATATTCATGGCACGAATTAAGAGTTTTTTATTTTTTTTATTTTTGCTGCATCAAATTCCTTAAAATAAGAAATTTTAATTTAAAACTCACATATTAGCTAAACTGGAATCGATAAAACTCGACTAACATTTTGTTGAGTGTGGTTGTCACTAGGTACAACGCAAGTCAAGGTCAAGGTCAAGCGAGGTGAGATGCGAAGTGAGAGTGAATTGCGAAGGGAGTTGCGAGTTGTCGTCTGATTTTACAGAATCGCAGGGCAGATCGGATTTATTGCTTTCTAAAAATCTATATGTAAAAAGCGTTCCCTTATTTTGTCGGTGACCGTTTTATATCATTTTGCGTGGTAATTAAGTAGGTAATATATCATTCATGTAATATTATACTTTATAACAAAATTACGACATTCAGAATGTGACTGTACATCCATTTTTTTTTATGAAAACATGTGTCTATACCTCTCTGTCTACCACAGTTATTGGTTTTTAAATTTCGCTCATTCATACCTTAGGTACCTACTTCTCTTATAAATTATTTTTTAAACTCTTTCTGTTAATAATCTGTACTCACAAGACGAGTTCTTGAGGCATTGCGAGGTATCTGAGAGGCTGCATCCGGTAAGGGATCCGGCATGTGTCGCTTCCCGCGTAATAAATGTGTGTCAGATCCGGAATAATGCGGAGGTTTCTGGGTCATATACTGAAGGTAAAGAAAATGCGACTTTAGGTGCACCTCTGCCTTGTAAACAAAACTTAAGTGATTTCACCGAAATATTCAATTATAATAATACCTAATTACTACTATGTACTATCGACAACTCTTCCGCGTTACCTACCACTCTTAATTCATCAATGACCGAGCGGCCGAATGCGGCCGGACGATAATGGAATATCTACTTATTGTGTCTCATTTTCCGGGCCTTGATGGGTTTAAGGTTAAAATCACTTGCACGCCACGCCGTCATTAACATAATTCAAAATTCAAAATTCAAAACTCATTTATTCAGTCTAGGCTGTTACAAGCACTTGTGAATGTCAAAGAAGCTACGCCATCGGTTCGCAAACCCTAAGCAGGAGACCTTGTAACGAGAAGAACCGGCAAGAAACTCGTCAAGGGCTGCTTTTTTCTCTGTATATTTCATACAGAGTCGTCAAAATTTGAAAAATGAGGTCGGCATTTAAAGTGACATCATTTTCCATTACAATAATTAACAAAGTTTACATTCAATGGGTAGGTAAAATAAATTTCAACTAGTTGAGAAATCGCTGTCTACTACTCGATAACACATAGCTAAGAAAATCATTGTATGATATGAAGAATTAGCCCAGGTGAATACGTTTAGTTTGTGCAGGGGCGCATTTTTTCTGCAAAATGGTACAGCACATGAGTTGTCGCTCGTACCTGGGTTTCAGATCCGGAATAATGCGGAGGTTTCTGGGCCATGTGCAAATACGACGTTAAGTTGTGCGCCTCTGCCTTGTTAACAATATTTAACTGCTGATCAAATGTTGTGCATCACTGTTAATCGAAAGCATTAGGGTCATCAATTAATAATAATAATATGGGAATATTCATTTATAAATACGAAGGCTATTACTGAAATATTTTATTACTCATACTGACTCAACTTTCGTTATAAAACAAACTCGTAAAATGACAACCCCTATGAGATTTTTGTTAGTCTCCACAGTTTTCGTTAGTGGTGAATTTTATGATTCAAATGGATGTAAAATTACATATTAATTAGTGCAATAATATCTATTAAGATTATGATGATATAGTTTTAGTACAATATTAATTATGATACAAAAAGTGAATTTGCACTCTCTCTAAAAGCTTCTAATTTACAATCCTCAATCCAGTTATATAATTATTTATATTTAAACCTAACAACAATTGCATAGCTACAGAATGTAACCATTACGTACCTATGAGGCAAGGGTTCCGGTTCCATCCGCGTCCTGCACGCGTCAGTTCATCCGGACAATGGGCGTCCGGAATGTCCGGAATACCCGGATTAGTTTCGAAGGAAACTTGCGGTGAGTCTTGAGCCTGGTCGATCGAAGTTCAAAGATTATTGTAGCAGAACCCTTGGGGTCACGTTGGGATCATACGACTGAATTTTATGTATATAGATAATAAGTCAATGCATTTATTTATTTTTTCTTCAATTAACTCACTGTTATTGTTTTTCTTATCACAATTTTCGATTTCTTGTGACGCCGTCATCTTGCTCGTACGTAAATACACAGCTGACAGAGCGCAAACAGCGTTACAGCGCTACAAGCGTCGCGAAACAGAAGTATATTACGATGCGCCCAGCCATATCTCGATGTGGCCAAGTACTAGTAGAGCAAATTGACGAATAGTTTGCTTATCGATCTGCCTTTTTTTTAATGGGCACATCATTAAATTATTGGCCAGATCATGAAATGCCAGCACATCGTGATCTGACCAGGCAGATCTCGATCGGCCCAGTTCAACGATTGGCCCACGACAAAAAGAATTAAATTTTGACGAATACAGTTCGACTAAGACTAGCAGTCAGATTGCCCAAAAATATTCGTTATAGTATGAGGGAAGGACGGAACCCTCTTAAGAGTTCGGTTGTATTTTATTTGCGTTCACTAAGCGGTTGCAAAAAAACCTTTCCCATCTTCATACTTATGCGAATATTTTCATTCCATCTTGAAAAACAAAAACATTGTTTATGTTGGCAATGTCTGCACCCTCCTACATATTTGTTTATTGTTTGTAAAAAACACAAGATGGGGTATGAAACTAAAAGCAAGAAAAAGTATGTAGCCTGATTCAATCATAAACAGTGCATAAGTGTTGTATACTTGCTTAAAAAGTGTTTTGTCAATTTTACTCCAATACAAAATTTCATTCAAATGGCATAATCAGGGCCTTATTTAATAAACGTAACAATTTGTCAACTGTCATGACAAATCCTAAATCCATTGCGTCAACCAATTTGAAAATAGGACAAACTACTCATAGCTACACCGCATAGTAAGCCAAATTGTCATGACAATTGACAAATTGTCACGTTATTAAATAGGGCCCGTAAACGTTATTATTGGTAGCTTAGTCTTAACTACACAATCATGAATAAGGGGATATGTTATTGTATGTGTGTTAATAACCCTATATTGCACCAATACATTTCAATTTGTTTCGTCGTTTATTAACCACAAATAATAATCAATTGCCACCTCGGGACACTGCGGTTGACCTAAATATTTTACTCAATTTGTATAAAAGCAAAATCATGTCCTGAATTTGTGGTTCAGAACAATTCCAAGGCGCTCTGTCGGTTCGGATCTAGTGTTTAAATAAACGTAGTTCACTCTAATAATTAAGTGTCACCATTTATCATAAGATTAATTTATTTGTACTGTGTTTATTTGTACAAATAAATTAATCTTTTATTCTATTCTATTCTTATTATTATTAATTTCTGGTGTGGAATTAATAAATATTGTTATCTATATATATAAAAGGGAAAATCACTCACTCACTGATCACGAAATCTCAGAAACTGCAAGTGCTAGGAGACTCAAATTTTGCATGGGGGCTCCTTTTAAGGCGTAGGTGCTCACTAAGACGGGATTTTGCGAAATTCAACCCCTAAAGGGGTGAAACAGGGTGGTAAAGTTTGTATGAGAGAACGCGAATCCTTGGCCCGATTGACTTGGAATTTGGCATAGACATTCTTTCACAAAATTAATTGAACACGTGTTTCGTATTTTTTAAATATTTATTACCTAACAGGGTTAAAAAGTGATAAAAAGCTACTTTTGCTGTGATTGACTTCGACGTCGGAATTGAAACTTTTTTGTGCATTTGATTGATTAAATAAGAAAAATAAATATCATTTGTCATATCAACGTAGTATTACATTCTCTTTGGTCATTTCCCCTGAGAGTAGGTAGAATGCATTATCGCCATAGGCACTGAATAGACCTATGGCGTTATGTTGACAGTGCTGTTACTTTTTCCTTATTGCGTTGTAATAACGTGCAAAATTATTCCCTCTAATTATTAGTTTAATTTTAAAAGAATAAAATATTTGGTCAAGTCGCCTATGCTATGACAATTAATAAAGCACAGGGACAAAGTTTAAGAGCGGCTGGTGTAGATCTGCGCAGTGATTGTTTCTCCCATGGCCAGCTCTAATGTAGCCTGCTCGAAAGTCAGCTCGCCGAATAGCCTTTTTATTTTGCAACCGGATAACATGACAAGAAATGTGGTAGGTATACAACATGTTACAAAAATACCCCTAATGCCGAATATGGTATATAGGGACCATCAAACTGAACAACTTTTACTATTGGGACCAACTCTCAAATCGCGAAAAATTAATCAGCGAAAATATCAAAACGTATGAAACACATTTTGATATTTTCGATTTGAATTTTTGTATGAAATAGCTGATTTTTTTATAGAGAAGTGTTGGATGATCGAGATTAAGAATCCTGTTAATGCACAACATATGTATTTTTATTTAGAACTAGCTGCACCCGGCATGCGTATATTGCAATGCTCCGTTTTTTTAGCCAGGGACTTTCTCGGTCGTAAGCAGAACAACTCGCCAAAGTTTCATCATAATCGGATCAATGGTTTAGGAGTCCCGCCGTCTGTACACTTAGATCTTTTAAACTATGCATAAAAAACCGCATCAAAATCGGTCCATAAGTTTGGGAGCTAGGTTGCCTCAGACAGACAGACACACACAAGTCTAACTTATAACACCCCTTGCGTATGTTATGTACGTCGTATATACATATACATATAGTGGTGGCCACATAATTAAGGACACAAGTCGATTTTCATACAAACGAGGTAATTTTGAAGTCTTGGTTTTCCGCTAGGGATTGAACTAGCTGTGATCTGATGATGGCCATCCAGGGAGTGAATGGAGAAGATTCAGATAGCAATACACACCCAACTGATCTGGTCAGCATTCTAAGAGATGTAAGCATAAGAATTTACAGTTGCAAGTTTTCATACATTTCTATACTATATTCGCGGTTTTTTTAAACATATCCTTACATCTCTTAAAATGCTGGTCAGATCACTTGGGTGTGTATAGAAATCTGGATCTCCTCCATTCACTCCCTGGATGGCCATCACCAGATCACCGCTCGGTCAATCCCTGGCGGAGAAGCAATGCTTAAAAGTTACTTCGTTTGTATGAAAATCGACTGGCGTCCTTAATTTTGTGGCCTCTACTATACCTATATAGATATCCTGTAGTATAGTCTAATAACTTCACACTCACCACTTAAGTAACTACATTGTACCCGTGCGAAGCCGGGGCGGGCCACTAGTAGTGAATAAAATATTGAACAACATAACATGCTCCAATTCCAATGTAGCTAAATCACTTGTGTCATGGAAGTAACACAAACCAGATTAATTTTATTTTTTTATTATTACAAAGCTTACAAAGTGATTACTTAAGTGAGAAAAAAATGTGTGCTCCGAAACCTATCGTGTACGGCATAAAATGAAAGGTCTTTCTAAGCCAACTCTATAAATATATCACATCATTACATTACAGCCACTCGCTTTAAATTAAACCAAAAATATTTTTCCAAAATACACAATAATATATAGTTTAAGCAAAAATTAAAAAAAAACTACTTCTAAATGTAAATATTTTCAAAATTGCTTTTTGAGGTTAGATATGAGGATATTACGTATCATTTAAGGTATATTTTACGAAAAATTATTAAATCGTATCGTATCTGGAGGAGCCCAAACTTGGTATGATTTTAAAATTATTTTTGGTTTAATTTAAAACACGTGGCTGAAATGTAATGTATGATGTGATATATATTTAGAATCGGCTCAGAAAGCCCTTTAATTGAATATCACACACTATATGTTTTAAAACAAAAAATAATCCCGTACAAAAGAAAGATGACATCGCAACACTTCTCCTAACGGATTTTTTTCTTAAAACTGTGAATCGAAATAGTATATTATGCAATTAGTGAATAAAAGGCGGATTTAAAGCGAGGGCCATAGATGAATCACGAGCAAGTGAAGGATTCTAACGATTCAAGTTTTAGAATCCTAAACGACGCGAGTGTTTCATGGCCCTCGACATAAATCCGTTTTATTCAAGAGTTGCATACTATGTTTTGTACCATGACTACGAGAAAAAGAAAGATTTAAGGGAAAATATTTTTCCAGAAGGAGTTTGTATATCGAGTACTCTTTGCACAAGGAGTTTGTATCGAGTATTTTTTGCACAAGGAGGTTGTATAGTTTTGCGATGGAGGGCGAATTGTGTTCTAAATTCAAATACCATAATAGTGTTTTTTAATTTATTAATATTTTAGCATTCACAATGCTATTTAATATTATTTAGTATAACCATAATAGTGATAACAAGTATTTTTTATTCACTGTTTTCAGTGAATAAAATAAGCTTTTAGAAGGGGAATGGTATAAGTATTATTTCCACCTCAAGTATGCGTGTGCCAAACGGCTATCGTGTACATTAATTTGCGGTTTCCTTCGATATTGGGCTCGTACGCTGACCACTAGAAGCGCCAAAGTCTAATCCCTCGCCTTTTTAGTAAGGTACAGTCAACGGCACGTCAGACTATACAATGGTCAAGATGTCATGTTGACCTTGAGACTGTCTTTATGCCGTACCTACGTAATGTCAATATCATCAATAGTTAAATCAGTTGAACCGATAGGAAGAAAGCCGCATACAGGGTCTCATTCGCCACAACTATTTGATCGGTTCAGTTGATCGGAATGGAAGAAGGGAATATAAGTTGTTTTCGTAGTTCAACTATATAATTTATCGTGCTGGTGTGCGTGCGCTTACTAGAAAAATATTTATTGAACTTTGATATTTTTGTTGAAAATCTCGATGTCTCCCAGACTTTTGTTTTCAGACTACTTATTTCACGAAAAAATGTGCATGATGAGGACAAATTTCACCATCGTATATTATAGAGTAGAGTAGCGTCGTAGCTTTAATCATTCATAAGTCGTAGCCAGGACAAACATGAAAGGTAATATTGTTTTCTGTTATTATCATTTAAATTTATAATATACACTGATATAATAAGGTCAAATATCACTCTCAGTTGAATATCTCTATCATTTTCAGTTGTAGAGCTGTATCGTAGCTAAGACATATCAAATGTACTGAATATTTTGTTTTTGTACATAAGTTAAATAATAATAAACATTGATATAGTAAAGTCGATATCACTCATTCTTATTTCTAGTTGTAGAGCTGTGTCGTAGCTAGGACAAATTAAAGTTACTTAACATTTTTTTGTACATAAGTGAAATTATATTATACACTCATATAATAAAGTCGAACAATCACTATATTTTTTTCATTTGTAGAGTTGCGTCGTAGCTAGGACAACATAGGTAATACTTATATTTTTCTTACTCATATTTTAACTTTTTTTAAAAAAATGACATACACTCGTATAATAAGGTCGAATATTTTTAACTTTCAATTGCAGAGCTGCGTCGTAGCTGGGACCACACAAAGGTAGTATTTTTTTCTGTCCGCCCATCGATTAGGGTCGAGCGATATGGCCCGTGCAACTGAGCTTCTGATGGAAATCTATATTTATACAGACGTCCAAAGAAGGCAGTATTTAGACAGCGACATTCCAAGTGCGATTCTAAAAAATAATATTGTTGATTTTTTAATAGAAGAAAAAATATAACTAATTTATAGTGTGGATAGACAAACCCATCTTCTATGTTCATACATAGTAGAAATACGGGTGATTATAATCATTTATAATCACCCGTATTTCTAGAAGATCTAATTTACAACTTCAAAAATGTCATATCCAAGTACCTATAAATTCTGTTTTAGACAAGTCATTTTATTACAAGTGGCACGTAAAACCACGCGAACCGTCATTAGCGTAGACACGCTTAAATATTCACAAAGATTAATTAATTAGCAAAGTTCACTCAACGTCCCATGGGAGGGCACAAATTCTGAATCTGTAAAATTGAGATACACGAGAGAAAATACATTTTTTGTTTGATAATAAAACTAATGACACCTTAACCATAGTTAAGGATATGATAAGGCTTTTCGAAGGTGATGGAAGACCATTTTACTCGGAATCATCAGCCGCTGAAGTTCTGGCTATTTTACTTTTTACCTACATTATTAAGCTAAGCTAGCCAAGTAAAACAGTAACAAGTTGAACAACCTGTACCTGAATCCGATTTGGGCAGAAATCTCTGAACTCTCGGAAATGAACACCATAAAGGCCGCGCCACTATCTACAAATACAGTTCATGATAACATTCATAACTAAGGTTTAGAGGTGCCAAAATAAATAATATTCACTATCGAGTAGCTGTAATTCAGTGCTATGGGTTAGGTACATTTCACTACTGTAGGCAGTTTGTATGGCAGCTCTGCGTCTGACGTTCGCTATAAATCGTCAGAGAGGCTGTCATTGGCCGATCTCGGTCGAGGCATTTGGTGTAAATTTTGTGTGAAATTAGTCGTCTAAGTAACAATTGAATTACTTTTATATGTTCTAGGTCTAGGGAAAGAAAGGAAGTATTACCGAGTTCGTAAACTTGGTCGATGTTTAAACTCTTTATGTCCTGTTTGGTAAACAATCTTCACCCAACTCTATATTGAAATAATCATCAAAATTAATCATACTGTTGCAGTAATAACGTTCAACCAGTGGTAGCGATAAAGATATGAATTACAACATAAATCTTCTTAATTAAATTCTTACCTCGTCTTAAAACACAGAATAGTAAGGCTATCACGAAACTCCATACTGCTAACCGGTATTTCACCATCGCCCGAGTTTACTTAATTCATCGCACCATCACTCTTTACACTTAGTCATTAGCACTTCATATCACATTTATTTAATTGGTTGGGTACACTTATTTATGACAGATCCATTGTACCTGCAATAAAGAAAAAACATTTATTAGCTTACATCGTATAAATTGGTAACTACTTAAATCTTAAATATCGAATTCATAAGTTCTTATATATTCATATTCATTTATTCACACCATAATGTTACAAATTATATTTGTTACATCATGACCTTGATATACTAAAAGAAATTCGACGTTCTCACTAGAGACTCGGTAGCTCAGCGGTCAGAGCATTGGACCGGATATACAAAGGTCGCGGGTTCGATTCCCGTCCGAGAACATGATCTGGTGCGCGTCGTGTTTTTTTGCTAGTATATTATTTAGTATTATATAAAAAAAAGAAATTTCCAAATCAGTCTAGCCGTCTTCGAGTAATCGAGTAGCATAGGTACCTAAAAAAGATTCCGACGAACTGAGAATCTAGCTCCGCCTTTTTTAGTTGGTTAAAAATAGTCACACCAAAAAACATGTTTGTAACAGCCCCGCTAACCCCGCTTGGCTGTATTGAATTGAATTGAATTGAAAAATTCTTTATTCAAATAAGCTCACATAATAAGCATTTTTAAATTGTCAATTCTTTTATCCTACCACCCATCATAGTTAGGATATCCACCCCTTATAGTTCGGGTAGTTAGGATACAGTTATCTCAATGCATAGACATTTGTGTAAATCGCTGGGACGTTATCAACTAATTTGTCCCGACATGATAATAAAGGTTTGTTTTTGTTTTTATGAGAAGCGTAAACATACAAACAAAATGTTTGTAAAATTACTCGATCGGGCAGTCTCTCTCTTAGTCTCGAGAGATCTCTCTTAGTTACGCTACGATTCCAAATGAATTTCATGGTCTCTGAACGATAGTGTGAAGATGATGACTAGGCAAACATAGTTTGCAATGCAACAAAATGTCGGTAAAAATGCCATCGCACTTCGAGTGATGATAAAGTCAGCGCGAGTGTCTCGCGGCCTGCATTTAGATCAATTAATGTTGTAATAAACTCTTAGACGTTTTAGCTATACCTTTCAGTAAAATATTAATGTCTATAACAATGGAATTATAAATATGTATTTACAAATGAAATTTGTTTTGTTTTATTCATCAAATTCATTTTCAATGTAAGTACCGAAAGGTCGTGAAAGGCACGAGATCTGTGAATTTTTATAATAAAATACGCAATGTTATTAAAACACAATTTAGACTTTTATTACATTTAAATTCGTTAAATATGAGCGCGTTAATATAATTATTATACATAACACATATGCTTATAATAAAATTATTCTCGTTTTTCGTCCATTATTCTTTAATAGTAACACCATTTTATCGATAAACCTGTATTAAAGTAGACAGAAAAGGCGACACTACCACCCCCATTAATGGATTACTCCCATTTCCCATAGCATTTTACGTAACGAAATACAACTGCAAGGGCGCGACACCAACCGATAGCTTTAAATTGTAAAGTATATTGATGTCAGACAGACAAATATAGACAGTGTTTATCCACGGAGCGTGTCACGTAAACACGGCAAAGTGAATACAAACATGAACCTTTGAATGTAAAATTCGACAGAAAATAAACTAGTGTTTCCGATGGTGGAGTCGTAAGCACAAAGGAACGTTTTGCAGCATTAGATAGGATGTGAAATCCGTCAGGTCAGATCGTTGATATTTTACAGCGCTGATAACAGCTCTTTGAAGGTATACTTGACAACCATAATTACTGTAATTAAATTAGTGGTAGACAACCCTACCTATCTAGTAGGTATTAATATAGTAGAATAGATCTGCTAAAAGCAATTAACACTAATTATATCAACGCCTTTGTATAATCAAGTTAAACAATAACGTGTTAATAATAACTTGACCTTTAATAACAAAATAGTATACAGCTTTTGAAAATTTTTTTGAGGTTTTAGCATTCACAATGCTATTTTTATATGGCTACAGCCACAAAGTGACTCGGTAGCTCAGCGGTCAGAGCATTGGACCGGATATCCAAAGGTCGCGGGTTCGATTCCCGTCCGAGAACATGATCTGGTGCGAGTCGTATTTTTTCTAGTATATTATTTGGTATGGTATACAGCCACTGAACTGTCAAAAAAGTCACAAAAAGTACCATAATATTTGAATTCAATCATTTTAATTAAAGAAGCAAAGTGACTGACTCGTGTAGGAAAATAATAAGACATAGACTAGGTACATCGCCTACCTATTATATTTACCTTTTTTATAAGATAAGATAAAAGAAAATAGCTGGCTTTTCTACCTGCAACTTTGATTTAAAATGGCAACAGACACTTAAACCTAGTTGCACCTGTTACCTGAACTTAATAACTTGTGCCAAGCTCTCTGGCCCGGGCATTGCGTAATTATTTTTTGAATCAAATAAGATAGAGATACTAATAAAGAAAGGAGTAGAAATTGAAAAAAAATATGTTATGCACGATAATTGAATGAGTGCCCAGAAAAAAGATCTTTCCATACAAAATTTCTCAAAACACAGTTTTATATACAAGGTGTTATAAAAATACCCCTAATGCCGAATATGGTATATAGGAACCATCAAACTGAACAACTTTTACTATGGGGCCAACTCTGAAATCGCGAAAAAAAAATCTGCTGTTTCATACATTTTATATTTTCGTAATTAATTTTTGTATGAAACAGCTGACTTTTTTTCGCGATTTTCAAAGTGTGTCCCATAGTAAAAGTTGTTCAGTTTGATGGTCCCTATATTCGGCATTAGGGGTATTTTTGTAACACGTTGTATACAGCCAGTTTCATTCACACCTGACTTGACAGATAATTTCTAAAAATAAAAAGACATTAGATTTATTATTCGGATTCTATGAAATCGGCCGATAATTATTATTCACGTCACACAACACTGCATTCCAAAGTACGTTAATGTAACTTCTCATGAAGTTGAAAGTGCGAAAATTTTCAGTGAAGTTTTGCAGCCAATGGAAAACTTGTTTGACACAAAATCGATGACGTCGGAACGCTGAAAATTGGAAATGTTGGCGCGTGTTTCAGTTTCCATGTGAAACGAAGTAATACAGTTTCGCATTTAGTGTTACACTATTCTGTTTCAACTGTAAATTTAACTATAGCTCGAGTATTTTAATTTATTTAAATGTCACCATGGCTTAGATTATAATTATTGTTTGCATAACTTAAGTATGGCACTTTGTTTTTTCAGAAGTTAAGGTGACCTTTTTCTAATTTTCTACGTTTTTCATCTACGTTGCTTTTTACTAAACACGAAACAAAAATGGAATCCTCTCGTTTTATTCCAGAAAAAGTTCAAAGAGTAAAGCGAGCTTATCAGGGATTAAATCGTTTAGCATTCTAGCGTAGGATTTCATAATAAATAAATCGACTCATGGCGATTCATTCAAACGATTGTTTTATTACTGTCAAACATAAGACAATGAAAATATTATAAAACATTACGTTCCTCTCGCATTACCCGATCTTAATGAGAGTAAAGATATACCTTTTACTATGTTTTGCTGATACCTATAAATTTTTCAATGCTAATTTAATATTTTTAAACTAACGAGCCCATTTCGTAGCCAGCTCATATTGAACATTTATTTAATGCCAAGACCGGACAATGTAATGTAAATAAGAATAATATAACAAAAACAAAAGAGAACAAACAGGAGACAAACGCATGTTTTAGATTGCATACTTTAGTCCGCCTCGGCTAGCTTTTTACTGCTGGTGGTATTAAAATTAAAACCGCATTTTCTGTGAGTGTGATGCTTAAACGTAAATGGGTTTAAAATTGTGAGTGAACCCTTTACTTTGTCCTGCCTTATGTGAATGTGGGTGTAACATCACCTCGCTATAATTATTTATGGGCAGGCTTTATTTAAGTAAGGCATGTTCGTGCTTGGATTAGACTTAGGTAGGGAATGTAATTTTTAAAAATTAAATCATGTAGAACTATTACATTTTCATTTTGCCCAAAGCTAAAAGAAGTACAATGTCTTGTCTGTCATTTAGTAGCGAAACTATTTGAAATGACGTGACAACAGTCAGCACTAATGTCAGATGTATTATCAACATTCATTAAGGTGAGAATTTCGACGAAGAAAATGTCAAGTATTCGTCCCTGAGAACGCTCCTAATCATACTAAATGCGGGTACATAGCACAGTTAAAACTAATAATAAAATAAGAAACATGACAATGTGATGTGCTTTTTTTACTTTCTGCTTACAACATTACAAAAGCCATATCTCTAAAACTAGTCATTATTTCACTTTGCAACTTTGCAAGTTTCAATCAGCCTGTTACAGTTACAGAGTATATTTGAGGACCTCCGTGGTCGAGTGGCTTTGTACACCGGTTTTTAAGGTGTCGCCATCTCTGAGGTCCCGGGTTCGATCCCCGTTCGTTTTTAAATTGACCTGGTTGGGTCAATTTAAAAACTAACTTTTCTATATTGGCTCAGGGTTGGGTGATTGTGATACCACCGTTGTCTTTGATTTCCATAACACAAGTGCTTTAGCTACTTACTTTGGAATCAGAGCAATGTATGTGATGTTGTCAAATACTTATATTTATATTTATTTACTCAAAACTCAAATTTCAGCCAATTTGACTGAATGGGTTTTTTCGTAAATTTCGTGAAGAGTTGATCAATGGTGGTTTGATGAAACCACGGGCTCCATCGGGAATATATCTGTCGCTGTGACTAGGCATATTTAAATTTGAAATTGTTTCATTCACAATGCTATTTTATACAATATTAAATAATATTACTTGAAAAAATTCGAAACGTCACTAGGATTGTTTCAGGCGGGAATTGAGCCCGCGACCTTTAGAAGGACCAAAGGCATTTTATTGTAAATATTTGACCTGTAAAGTTTACTCGAGTGAGATTAATAGGTTCTTTTTCAGCCAATGAAAGTCTTGAGTAAATTCAACCGGATTTCGGTGAAGACCTGACAAATTTACGGTGGCGATGGCATAACGTGGTTTCGACCGGGATTACAACTGTAGCAGTATAAGACGACATTAGGCATTCTGCCGTAATCACTTGTCACAAACGTCTCGGAGCATAACATTTATTCTATTTGATTCATAAGGCGTCCCGCCCATGAGCGATTAATCGCTGAGCGATTTTTTGTTACCAAAGATGTGAATAGAACATACAAAGTTCAATACGTAAACGCCCACGCGCTACAAAAAGTAGCTCAGCGAAATCGCCCGCGAAATGACACTGACAAGAGTTACAAAGGGTTTACTTAGGCGGCGACAAAAAACGCTGCCATTATCGCCGCGATAATCGCAGCTACAAAAAATCGCCCATGGGCGCTGACGCTAAATGAGACTCTAGAATTTAATTAGCCATTAAGCATTCAATATTGTATTTAGTGGCTCATATTTTATAAATTTATTTTTAAGTAACTATAACAATAACATTTAAATCTGTGAAAACACAAGTAAGTTATGTATGATAATTAATTGTATGTGACGTCACAAAACACTATAGTAGCGCTGTTTTTGGCTAATCTGATTTTTTTTTCCAAATATCAGTGTGTTTTAAATGTTACAAAGAAATATCCAATTATAACAATGCTGATTTATTACAGACAACAAAAAATTAAATGCATCGTTTTTTTATTTTAACATAATATGTATTAAGTTATTTGATACTTTACATAACAAAAAAATTACAGATTTCACGTTTGTCGCAACCATCGGAGGACATTGAAAATTAACATCAAAAATAAAAAAATATTCCATTGTTATTAAACATTAATATTTAATTGAATTACTTACTACAATACTTTAAAATCACAGCAAACCCATGAACTGAGCATAATTATTTTAGGTGTACATTTCTGTATCTATACGTATGTGTACGGATTTCATGTAAAGAAATATTTCATTGTTATAAACATAACTATTTTATTGAGAGGTAGTACTAAAACCTCAAACTACTCCCTCTCTCTCCTCTTCAGCTTTCGCTCAAGATTCGTTTATTCGTATTATAACTTCCACCAAATGCAATTACGAACCTACAATAATTTCTGAAGTTTTAATTTTATTATATTTAATAAGGATTTATTGTTAAAATATTTTTATTTAAAATCTTAAAATTTAATAATAATACCTCATTATTAAATTAAAACATAAATACCTAAGCACAAAAAAACGTTCTGGTGAAAATATGACAGGTTCACGGTAGCTTGACGTAACCGGGCTTTGGCCGGGATTATAACTGTTACGGCGATATCAGCTGACATAACAGCCTGAGAGCCAGGCAACGAGAAGAGGCGAATGGCGGCGCGGTGAACGAATTGGCTACATTGTTTGGTTGTCGTAAGATAATTATTAGGATTGACATTAAGTCTTCAAAAACCTCACAATAAAAACAAAAACAGGTTCAAAATTGAATAGCTCTAAAAAGCAATAAAAAGTGCGAGTCGTATTTTTTCTAGTATATTATTTAGTATTATATAAAAATAGCATTGTGAATGCTAAAGTCTCAAAATAAAAAAAAAACAAATCATTGGATACGCATAGCAATTTTAATAAAAAAAATACGTCTGTCTTGATAAGTGCTAACATTCATTAACCATTTTATTTCGATATTCAATTTTTGCGCAGTTTATCTATTGTGATTGTCATTAATCTAAGCAAAATTGTCTTCAAGTTTTCAACATGCTAATGATTTTCACGTATTGGTGATGATGTCTTTAAGACACATAATTATTATTAATTAGTGTGCTTTGGGGCTTCTAAACTTGAACAATGTTATGCATGTAACTTAGATATTGAGGAGCTCGGTGGCGCAGTGGTTTAGCGCCTGGCCCTGCTATTGCAAAGTTTAAGCAACTTTCGCAAGGGTCGGTCATGGGATGGGGGACCAAAATTTTTTTTTATCTCGAATTACTCCATGCTTCGGAAGACACGTTAAGCCGTTGTTCCCATCTGAATTTGCAGTCGTTAGCACCCACTAATCTGCATTGGGCCTGCGTAGTGGATTATGGCCTGTGCCCCAGCAGTGGCTGATGGCTGATGAACACTGAAAATGTCTGATGTCGAACTTAGACATTAATATCACAGTAATGTAATTTTAATATCTGAAAAGTTTGTGGTTAGAGGAAAGTTTAACTCGCCAGGCTCTAGCATCTGACCTAGTCTTTCGTTACAAAAACAGTGGCTGATGTAAAAGTAGACAGATTTTATCGGTCTAATTGAATGTGAAAAATGTCATCAGGAGTCAGTACGGATAAAAGGCAAAGCGCTTCCTAGTATGGTATTTAAAAACATCTATACTTTTCAAATTTTTTTGAGATTTTAGCATTCACAATATTTAGTATTATATAAAAAATCTATATTGTTCTGTCCCAAAATTATCGTCCAAAATAGCCCCAACAAACCTACTCTGTATGTCGCAAACATCACATGATGACATAATGTTATTTAGGGTATTGGGGTATATGACGCTGTAACAGCCCAGTCCCTTTCTGCCTTAAATAAAATATGAGCGGAACAAGGCCGTCGCGTCAGATTAAGGCTTTTTACTATGTATTCACTGCTGACTGAGGCAGGATAAGATTTTTTTTATGGAACCTGTATAGAAATGACAGCGGCTGATTTACGTACTACGATACGATTTGGGAGCCCTAAAGTCAGGCAGGTATTTTGTAAATATTTGTTAATATTTGAAAACATCACATACATTGCTCTGATTCCAAAGTAAGTAGCCAAAGCACTTGTGTTATGGAAATCAGAGACAACGGTGGTATCACAAACACCCAGACCTGAGCCAATATAGAAAAGTTCGTTTTCTAAATTGACCCAACCGGGGATCGAACCCGAGACCTCAGAGATGGCGACACCTTGAAAACCGGTGTAAATATAGTATGTAAGGTATAACTCTTAAACTTAAGTTTTATAAAAGACAGATGTTTAGATTGTGGATTAAAACTTTGAACTTAGGTCTTAGATAGTGAATTTAGGTTTTGTGAAAACAAGCTCTTTTAATCGCGTAGGTGCTAAAGATTACTATTTCCAAGAAATAAATCAGTAAATTAGGTAAGCTTGATAAAATGTTTAGGCATAGAAATAATTTAGGCTTAATAGAGCCATTTGTACAGCTAACAGTACTGTCAAAGTACAATTTATTTTAAAACTTTAAGGCTCGGTTGCATCGTCTTAATTTAACCATACATGACACAAACTTATCTGAGCCGGTGGCCAAAACTGGAACTAAGTGTTATTACATATTGTTACCTAGGTTACGCTATAGACGACAGCGATGCTGTCACCGAGTCAGATAAGTTTGTGTCTGTTAAAGTTAAGTTTAAATCAAGTTGATGCAACTCAGCCTTACTTGTTTAACGTTAGTTCAAAGTTAATGAGGTATCCAACGTGCTGCTGTGTCTTTTGTGTATGAAGAAAAAACCTTCGGATGAAAAGAAAAGTTTATTTAATTTAATTATGATTTTAGGAAGGTTAACAGCTGATAATAACCAATCACGTTACACTATTATAACCTAAAAGCTTATTGTCTACCACCACAGATAAAAAACCAAATTTTAACTAATACATACCTAAGTACTAAAGTGATGAAGAACAAATGTGAACAACAATAAAGATGATGTAGAATTTCGTGATAAAGTGCCTTATAGTAGACCCAAGACAAACTACATCTGTTCGTTTAGTTTTTCAATACCAATAAAAGCAGTGAGGGAAACGGAAAGGACGCATTCCGGACCGTAAACCAGCGACCGTACATCACGGGACGTACGTACGTGACAGGTATCGAATCCTCGTATGTTTACTCTGAACGTAGTCACACAAAATTTTCTTTCATTAAAATTTTGCGAAAGTAATTAAATGTTTTATTAAGAACTGCATCATTGTGCAGGTGGTATATAATAGCTATACGTAAGCGTATAGCTATAATATACCACCTTTATACATTGAGTATTGAGCTTTGACAAATATGTTCTTAACATCAAATAAATAAATATACCTACACGGATCTGTGGTTCATTGTTAACATTAATTCAAACTGTTATCTGAACCAGTAACTTCAAGGAAACAACTATTTTCAAGTTAACTAAATTGTTGCCAAGTTCCATCTGATAATAATTTTCGTCGAAATTCACAAGTTATTAAATGTAAACTTGATGTACAGTAAGTTTCTATGCTGTATGTTAAAACTATTACAAAGCAGACTCAAAATTAGGTAATTGAAAAGTAGACCATTATCCTTCTATGTTTCCACCACATATTTTGTATTTTAATAAATTTTAAAATACTTAATACAAAAATATTACATTAAAAGTCAAACCGTTTCTTTAAAAACACACTAAACAACCTCTTTTAAAATACGTGTCCTCTCAATTGCAACATTTTACTACCTAGAAAAATATTTCTAGAGTAAATACAAAAGTCTTTTTTATTGAAGCTCGACAGAAGAACTCTCTTCAACTGATGTTAAGTGGAAAATGTGAAGACAGCTATTACAGTAAGAAACGCTTTCAAGGGGTCAAACTGAGGAAAGTTTCACAAAAACAAGAACAAATGGAAAACAAAACAAAAGATGAAAACACAATGCCTTAATCGGAAATTAACATGTACAGAAAAGCATTAAGCAAAGTATAATTGCGACAGATGGTGGTCGTCAAACAATAGACAGGGTTTATACATGTAACAGAATGCGCAGAACTGTACGTAAGGAACAATACGTGCAGCGTCCCGGGACCGGCAATATGAGAACATAAATTAACTTGACTACTTCGCTGCTATTAACAGACGTAGGTATCGAGGTCGTCATTTAGAAAGCGAGTTCATTTTAAGCTTGGATTGTTTTCATATTGTCTTTGCTCTAAACATTCTAAAGAAAAACTTTGCTGAACATTGCTGAATTATTCAACTTACTTGTACCCTTTTACATATGCCACAAAAGATACATTATTATTAAAAGATTGTAGGAAACCTAAGAACAGCCTTTTAGGTTTTAGCAATTTAGGCAAATGCTCCCCAAACTATGTTGATAGAACTTCATGATTTTGTTGTTCACTGTTAAAGTAAACCATGAACTATAAAATCAAACGGCCCATGATTTTGTCCAATCATGACACTGAGAGTACAGAACTCATTACAAATCGCTTCATTATGAGTTCTTTGAGTTTTGTAACATTCATCAATAGTCCAAGAAGTTCCACAATTCACAGAAATTAGCATTTTCATTTCACCGTCGCAAAAGTTTATTAGCACCTAATACGGTAGACCACTACTTTTTATGGCGCTCCTTTACTTGGAGCAAAGTGCTCAGCAGTCAATTTTCATTAAACTAATGACAGAGCGGAGGAAGTCGTGGCTTGTTAAGTTCAGCGATATGGAGGATCCAAGTCTGGATAACTTGATGTTATAACCGGTCTCTGTTCTCTGGAACTACCCTCTATAATTCTAATATAGTATGTAAAAGTTAGGATTTAGATACAAAGCTGTCACTTTTAGTCTTGGTTGCAACCAGTGTGTTCTGTAGTAAATTCACCCTGTAGTTCACTTTTGAGAAAACGTTACAAATATGAGTTTCACATAATATCGTCATTGTAACAAAAAATACACACTTAGTTGTTATAATGAGGACAACTGAAATTTCATAACCGCTGAGTAGCACACATTTATTATGTTCTGACTGCAGCGACTTCCATTAAGGAAGGCGTTTAACAAACAAATCCCTGGATTTCTCCCGAGGCCATTAGGTTTAGACGCAGTTCCCTGTAATATCAAGCACAGGCACAACCTGCTACTTGTTTTGCAGGAACCTGCTACTTGTTTTGCAGGAACCTGCTACTACTGTATTTTGAATGCAATTAATTGTAGAGAGGATCTTGGTATTCAAGTTTGATACTGCACTTGATTTACGACTTTTGCTTACTAACTTATATATTGTTGCGTTATTTATGTTAAGAGGGCGTAGTCTGCACACTAGCGCCGCCATTGGAAAAAAAATCATAGTGCTTATATAAAGACAAAATTGTGAATTATCTCTCTGTAGTGCACTCCGTAGAAGCTTTGTGGTTCTTTTTATTGCTTAAACAATATTTTCTATCCTCTCGTTTAGTTTAATGGAGATTTTTTGCGATAAGTGGCCACTTTTAACAATAAAACTCCATTTAACTAAACGTCAGGCTGCAGAAGTATCCCCGTAAATGTTTTGCATGTATTTTGAATACTTTTGAAAAATACTTAAGTATTAATTCAGATTACAAGAAAAAACATCCTAATGTTTATAAAAACTATTTACTGTCTGCAAAAATTATCAGTGTTTAGATAGTAGGAAACATTTTACAAAATAAGAACGCGTACATATATTTCAGTGGTCACTAGTCAAGTTACAATAACTCCTAGATTACCTTCTAATACAGCCCTCTTTTTTAATGATTATGCTTTTTAGACAATATGCCAATTAAAGAATATGCGTTTTGATATTTTTATGCTTTGCCATTCAATATTATGATTAACAAAATTCGACCTTATAATATTATGCGTTTTGTAATTGTGCTTTAAAATATTATGCCAAATGATTGCATTAGGTAATCTTTTGGAGTTATTATTATTATTTGACCAGTGACCACAGATTTTTTTCTAAGGCACTTAACCAATGTACTAAACTTTATCAAAACCGTCAACTTCTGAATAAATCTGGAAGTCGGCGACTCATTTTAGCTATAATACAACGATAATTCTGAGAAAAAGAAGAAATACCAGCATAATTAATAAATATAAAAATATTTGCTATGTAACATCTCGGGCGGGTTCCTTCTCCCCATAGGTAGGTTATTAAGTAAGTCTTGCGCCCGTTCTTCTTATCAGTTAAAAAAGTCTGGACCGGGCAGTAGAAAAATATAGTTGATTCAAAAGTGTTAAATTACTAAGTTAATTTGAATAAAGATATTTTTGACTTTGTCTTTTGGTAAAAAAAACGTACTTTATACCTTTGCGGAAGCGCGACGTACATCCACCAGTCGAGAGCCTCTGCGGAGCACTGAGAATATTCTGTGACTAAGATTAACAAAAAAGAAGCGATCTTGCTTGTCATTTAAAAAAATACAGTTAAAAAATAGCGAGTGGGGTCTGCCTAGATCCCGCCGTAAAATGATAATGAAAAGTGATAGGTATTATACCACAGAACAAATATTCCCCATCCCCCGAGTATTACCTAACTTTTTGTAACCAGTAATCGACAGAGCTTTAACAATTTATTTACCATAAGCTCTCCAAATAAATGGTATTTTGGTCACTCTTTGTGTCCAACAAATGGTTGAATACGGAATAGAAATGTTTTCATTCAATAATGAACTTTACCAAAATGGCCTTTAGGTGTAGGTATACACAAATTGCGCGGCGCTATCATCACACACGGTCGATAAAGCGCCAACTGACTGACGCTCCGTCACGTTGTATTGCTAATGAATCGTAAAGTACCAAACATTGTGGTTGGTTGTATATTGCTTTGTGATAGTCGTTAATGCAAATTAGATGGTTTTTCCCTTTGGGTTTTAATAAAAAAAAACGTTTGGGGGATTCACATCTACGCACGTCTTCTCTCTGCCCACCCGCGACTGCCTTCCGGGCCTTTCCGGGCGACTGCTCGGTTTACTGAGCCACTATAAGGCCCGCATTTATAAACCGCTCTCAACGTTGAGAGTTATCTTGAGATTATACCTGAGATGGTGTTCCTATAAGAAGAGTATCTCAGCATAAATGCAAGCCTAAGTCTGCAGCCTAGGTGGGAGCGGGTGCTGGCAGTGGTCACGTCCTGACAGAGTCCCAAACGGACAGCGCAGCGGGCAGCCTGTCTGTTCATTACTCAGTGTAAGGATAAAGACGTGCGTGTGTTATTATGAAAATGTCTCTGTCGTGAATATTTTAGAATGCAATAACTACATATTTTATTTCTGATATTTTATTGACGTATGATGACCCACCACCCGTTCAATCACGAGAGACGTCAATTCGGAGAGTTTGATACGTTAGCAAAGTTTTGAGACTTTAACATTCAAGATTAGGAGTATACTAGAATTTCCATACAAACATTCAATTACGAATGCCACTTCATGAGCGGATATCAAACTGACGAGCGGCAAGACGCAGCGCGCCGATGCCGGATCCCCGGTCCGCTCTTGATTAGGACGCGACGCGCCCGCACTTCTTCTTTGGTATTTCATACAAGTCTTTGTGTTTGTTTTTCACGCTGCCCGCCCCGCTACCCGCAGCCGCTACCACCCGCTACCACCTGGGCCGCAGACTAAAAGACCCGAAAGCGTATTATATATTTTGAGGTTATACAATTATTTACGAGCCTGTCTTTCAATTGTCTAATTTCAAAATCTATCGCAATCGCTTTCAGGATGAAACACATTGATGCTTCTTTTTGGCACAAATAAAAACTTGAATGTTACGTTAATGAAATGCAGCAATGTGTCGGATCCAACTGTCAAATGAAAGCGATTGTTATAGATTTTTAAATTAGACAATTAGCCCCCTGGCTTCTCAAATACAGGACCACTGACGCTATGTCACGTTGTGTTGCTAATGAATTGTAAAGTACCAAACAGTGGGTTTGGTTTTTTATCGCGATGTGATAGTCGTTAATGCAAATTAGATGTTTTCCCTTTTTGGGATGTAATTAAAACTGGTGACCGTATGCAAACATCGGATATTGCTCTGTTCAGAAAATGATACCACTTTTTAAACGAAGCGATGTTGTTTAGCAATTTTTTAGGTAAATAACTGGTTATTGGCTCAATAAACGTAATATTTTCTGATGGCATAACATTTTAAAACTAAGTATGTTTAATGTAAAGTAAATGTCATCATTAGATTTTGTTTATATTATGGAAACAATCCTGAAATCGCGAAATAGTTTTCTATTGCGCTATACACATTTTCAAATACTTGCAATTTGTAAAAACACAGTTGATTTCTTGTTTGTGATTTCAGGGTTGCCTTTATACAAAAAAGTCGGTCATAATAATTAACTAGGCTTTAAGAATACAAAAAGTATATATTTACTAGCTTCCGCCCGCGACTTCGTCCATTTGGGCATCCGAAAATATCCATAGGAAACTTTTAACCTGGCTTTTAAGTTAAATATGAGTTCTTACTCATATGATTTGTTCGAAAATTAGTCTTTTCAGCCCATACCACTGAACCTAGAGACTTGAAATTTTGCACATAGATACCTTATACAGTGTAGGAATCCACTGAGAAAGGATTTTTGGAAATCCAACCCTTAAATGAGTTAAATAGCGGAGAAAAGTTTGTATAAAAGTCCATCAGTTTCGAAGTTAGGATCTTTAAATTTTGTGTTCACGATTGAAAATTACTTTTATCATAAAAGGGGCTGAAATTGTATATGGAAAGATCTTCCTTTTTAAAAAAAGAACATAAACAGTGAATCGTAATAAAAACACTTGGCAGAAGTATTCCAGAGGTGTCGAGGTGTGAAATGCCGTTTGAATGGGGGTGCAATCATCAAACACGGTCGATAAATCACGAATGGTGAAGGTCCCATTGAATGCTTGTCGCTATTCAATCGGGTTCCGATGTTAAATGCACATCACTAATTTTTAGTAATGGAAAATAAAAATTTGCATTTGTTTGTGAGTAATTAGGTAATTGGTTTTTGCTAGCATAATATTAAAAATTATTAGGCATTTGTTATATTTAAAATTTCATCATTTATTTAATGGCCAGTAGCCAGTCCCTAACACTTTGTACGGGTTTAAAGAATAAATTTATAAATTATAAATTTGACAACATCACATACATTGTTCAGATTCCAACGTAAGTAGCTAAAGCACTTGTGTTATGGAAATCAGAGACAACGGTGGTATCACAAACACCCAGACCTGAGCCAATATAGAAAAGTTAGTTTTTCTAAATTGACCCAACCGGGGATCGAACCCGGGACCTCAGAGATGGTGACACCTTGAAAACCGATGTACAAAGCCACTCGACCACGGAGGTCGTCAAAGAATATGCATATGAATAAATCCGTAAAATGGTAAAGTTTACCGAATAAAGATTCATGACATTAAAATTTCCAAAGGCTCCTCAGGTGGCGGAAATAATGGTTGAGCATAAATTTTAAATGCATACATGGCAGCAGCTGTTGCATCTCTGAAGAAATATCGTAATCCTACGTAGCACTGAAGACCTTAAGCCATTGAGATAAGATTCCTTTTCACTTACACTTGCGATGTGTAGTATTTGGCTCAACGAGCTGTGTAAAAGACGCCTGTCGTAGACCTTTCAACGAATATGATGAAATTGTAAAAATGTTTTGGATATACAAGGGAAAAAATACAGTCTCAATTCAATTTAATTTTGACGACCTCCTTGGTCGAGTGGCTTTGTACACCGGTTTTCAAGGTGTCGCCATCTCTGAGGTCCCGGGTTCGATCCCCGGTTGGGTCAATTTAGAAAACGAACTTTTCTATATTGGCCAGACCCGACTGGGTGTTTGTGATATCACCGTTGTCTCCGATTTACATAACACAAGTGCTTTAGCTACTTACCTTTGAATCGGAGCAATGTATGTGATGTTGTCAAATATTTATTTATTATTATTTATATTTCACATATTTCAAAATGTAATTTCTTTCAAATGGGGTTCCTCAGGTAGTTTATTGACTAGTGATATGTTTACGAAGCTGATCTTAAAGTTAGCATTTTTTATGACCAATCAGCTATTATTAATGTCCTTTATACTGCTGGGGCTCAGGCCTTCCTTATGAGTGGATAATTAGGATGGGCTATAAACCACCACGCAGGCCCAATGCGGTTGGTGGGTGTTAACGACGAGCTCGACATAATAAATTTTTGGTAACCCATCCCATGACCGACCCTTGCGAAAGTTGCTTAACCTCCGCAATCGCTGGGCCAGGTGCTAAACCATCGAGCTCCTCAGTATTTTGAATACCTAGTTATAAACTAAAACAAATTATTTTGTTTAAGCAGAAATAAAGTTGAACATTTTAATTACAATGTAATTAATCGTTTACTTAAACTTTGTTTGAATGAATGAGAACGTTTTAATTTACTGTACGTAAGTATTTCTATGCTTTATATAATTAATTATACTTTATACTTATTTTTTATTTACACAACTTCACTGGCATTAAATCATTGTAGTACACAATAATCGTATGCCGCGCGCCGCTTCAATTTCACTTGTTTTTCTGAGACTGTGACTGATATAATTGTGAATAATGAATTTCACTCACGCGGTCCAATAAAATAGTAGATTATGCATTAAGGGCTTAAAGTAGTGTATTGAGTCCCGGGCGCTATTATTGAACCCCGAGTACGAGGGATTCTATGGTTAACTCCCGAGCGGAGCGAGGGAGTTAAGGCTAGAATCCTGAGTACGAGGTGTTCAAGATCGCCCATGACAAATACACATTTAAGCCCGCGATGCATACTCTACTTTTTATACTTTCTGCGAGGCAATTGAAACCAATGACTGTTATAAAGAAAGTACTTAAGTAATTATTTAAAGTTAGAATAATAAAATATGAAAAATAAAGAATATTTATTGAAAATTTAAAGTTATGTTAGAAACATTACACCAATTGTGCAACGACAAAGTTACATTCTTTGGTACATTTATAGTTGGGTTAGAGTTTATGTTTTTGTCGTCTATTCTGTAGTGGTCAGTTCGACATTCAAATAAATCCTTCTTGGTGCGCGGGTGAAAATCAATTTCGTAAAAAGTTTTCATGATAACATACAGCCTAACTCAGAATAAGATCTCATTGCGCCTAAACTTTTTTGAAACCAACATCGATCAAGCACGACTACAAGGGTTGCATTCCAAATTCAAATCACATTATTCCCCATGGGAAAAATGACTTACTTTAGGAAAGGTTTGCATGACACATAATATGCCATTGACGAGCAGGTAGTATAAAAAAGCTATAATAACGAAGACTCATGTAATGACAAGGTGTGTTTTTGTTTACAAAAACTGAGGTTAGTAATCCCAGCTGTGTTTTTACATTCGTAGTCGTTCCAATTTTAAGCAAAGGCTTTGAAAAACGAACTGGCTGTGATGTGACAGACTTTTTGGGGTACGTCTAATGTGCGTATGTCCATCATTCTGTGTAGAAAGGTAATAATTAATATTAACCCTTCGAAAAGTTAATATAGCAATTATGGCTACCTTGAATAATAAATAGATAATAAGGGCCCGTTTCACAGGTTCCTTTAATAGCGCTATCAGCATCATCTTCTATGTCTATGAACAGGATAATGGTGCATACGGTACGTACGACGGGATTTTTTATTAAGCGATTGAATTTTTAGTTAATAAATAATGAATATTGGATACCATCACATACCTGCTCCAATTCTGCAAAGTATTTACTTTGTGTTGGAAATCAGAGACAATGGTGGTAGTAAAACAAACACCCAGACTTCAGCCAATATAGCAAAGTCCGTTTCCTAAATTAACCCAGCCGGGGATGGAACCCGGGACCTCAGAGATGGCGACAACATGAAAACCGGTGTGCAAGCCACTTTACCACGGACGTCGTCAAATTGTAAGTTTTTTTAATAATAATTAATGTTTGGACAATCTCACACAGCGCCATCTAGCCCCAAACTAAGCAAAGCTTGTAATAAATATACATATTGAAAGTTATTCGGATAAAACCGCGCTAATTCTGAATTATAAAACCAAAACCGCTACGCTGTCATTTAAAATTTATTTACCCAAAATTTTTTGGAGCTTTAGTATTTTTTTTTCCAAAATTGACATCCTAGGGTCCCTAGGCATAGCTTTTAATAGTTGTAACAAACTAAAAAGAGTTTTTTTTCTGTAAACGAAACTGAAACGGTTACGATTTAGCTTCGGTTTTATCGTTAAAAATTAGCGCGATTGGGCTCCTGGCCCTAGAGGATGTAGTTGGATCGACCCATGTAAATATCCCAGGGAATGTATTTGTGAGTATCAAGATTTTCACAGCTTGAAATAAACAAGACTACGATTCCAAATAAACATATAGGTCAGATACATTATAGTTCTTAGGATTTACATTTACATTTAACCTAACTATGTTACAGATGTTTACAGAACAATATAAAAATACGTAAAAAGAAATTGTTTTTTTTTTATTGTCTAACTATAATATTTTTAGGATGACTGTCATAAATAATGACAAGACTGTGTTAACACAAAAGTGTAAAATTCATTTTGGTACTTTAGATTTTAATTTCAAAATAAAGTTAGAATTGAAACCACAAAATTTAAAACACAACAATACCCTAACCTTACATTTCACAAAAACATTGCAAACTCTTTTCTGCAAGTTAAATAATTTGATGCTTGAACAAGTTTAGTTTTCCTCGTAATTTAATAAAGTCCCCCCACTAATGTTCTGGCGAAGTAGCGGCAAGAACAGTGCACGTGCTTGCCCGTAACTTACCCGTTACTTACGTGACAAGAGCTTCACGCTTGCCCACGCGAAATGGCGGTCTGATTTTACTTATTACTTGAGAGAATCTTCACCGACTATTTCAAAGTTTTTTCGGCACGACACAAAAAGATATATTTAAAACCAGTTTTATAAAAATTCATATCTATTAATGAATTTAAAAAAAACCGGCCAAGTGCGAGTCGGATTTCGTACCATTATCTATAAAAACGGTAAATAAAACATGTCTGCTGTATGGGAGCCCCCTTATTTTTTTATTTTATTTAGTTATTTATTTTTAAAGTGAATATATAACTAAATATTCTGTGAATATTTCATGCGTATATCATGTGTATTCTATCTGTTGCCGTTATCAATTTTTTTATTGTGTTTTTTAGTATTTGTTGTTATAGCGGCAACAGAAATACATGATCTGTGAAAATTTCAAATGTCTAATTATCACGGCTCATGAGATACAGCCTGGTGACAGAAGAACAGGGGAGTCTTAGTAGTAGGGTTCCTGTTTTACCCTTTGGGTACGGAACCCTAAAAATGGTAAAAGATTTTTCTGACACTACGGGAATGGAGGGACTCGAAAGTTGATCATTTTGTTTGTTAGAAACCAAAGTTGACAAGGGCTTCAAAATTTTGTAATAATTGTTTTAGGCTGAAATAACAACAACTACTTACTTAACCCATCAAAGCCTGTAAAATGAGACACAATAGATATTCTATTGTTGTCCGGTCGCATTCGGCCGCTCGGGCGACATGATACTAGAGAAATGTTTAGATAGAGATTTACGTTTTTTTCAGGTTAATTTGAGGAAAACAATGGCGTAAATGACCTCATTTTCGCTGTAAGTATTCATGAAGCTCAAATTTTATTATATCGCTCAGGCACAGTGTAATTATATTATGGCTCATGTTTTAATTTTAACACCCACTGGGCTAAATATAGATATTGTTGCTTCGATCGCTTTAGAAATAGCTACCTTATATTTTCCGCTGACATTTCAGAGGTTTTTTTATTCAACTTCTTTGATTTTAATACTTTATAAATAAACACCGTACGTCTTTTAATATAAATAACACGTGTGAGGTGTTTGTACCTACTTTATAAAGCTTTCTAGTGTAATATGACCGAAGGTGGTGTCATTATTACATGACTGGACGTTATCATAGTATCCACACTTTGCCGGCGAGTTGGAAAACCCAGTGTTGGATCATTTTTAGGGTTCCGTAGTCAAGTCTACAAGGAACCCATGTTTCGCCATGTCCGTCTGTCTGTCCGTCCGTCCGTCAGCGGCTTAGCTCCTCAGAGGCCCTAAGTACTAGAGGCGTGGTCAGATTGCTTTATCCGAACGATGCGGTGTTCATATATTGAAGTTAAAAGGAAAACTATCACTGTTAGGTAGGCTGTAAAGCCTAACTTGTAATAGTTAACGAGTAATAGTCAATCAACTTACAAAATTAATTTATATTAGAAAAGTTTTCGTAGAACAAATTTCATTAAATAGTTAGGTATTAAGTATACTTAGTTTTAGGCGTTAGTCGTGTAAAACAGGAAGTAAATATAAGTTTAGAGCCATATAAACGACGACCTCCGTGGTCGAGTGGCTTTGAACACCGGTTTTCAAGGTGTCGCCATCTCTGAGGTCCAGGGTTCGATCCCCGTTAGGGTCAATTTAGAAAACTAACTTTTCTATATTGGCTCAGGTCTGGGTGTTTGTGATTCCACCGTTGTCTCTGATTTCCATAACACACAAGTGCTTTAGCTACTTACTTTGGAATCGTAGCAATGTATGTGATGTTGTCAAATATTATAATTAAATGGTAAATGTATAAGGTAACTGCGGAACCCTAACTGCGCGTGGCCCAACACGTACTTGGCCAGTTCTTATCGGGAAAACTCCACTGCCCATTTTCTTGTCCTCGTTACCGTCATTGTCATCCTAATATCTTTACTTTAAAATATGTGTCTTATTGTTATAATAATGAATAAAAATAATATCATTCCAAAAAGTCATCAGAATTCATCACAATCCAACAAGAACCGGGGACATGAATGAATTGAATGAACCCAAGTAACATAGCGACGCTGAAGGTTCAACAGAAATATAAAATTCAAGACTTCGTTTTATTTTTGCTACAGACGTTAAATTTACAAACAAGCTTCCGGTCGGGTTTTTTTCAACTCGTTACAGATTGTTTCATGTTTGAATGAGTTTGCATAAATCAAAAGACAATGTGAACGACAGTGATTAATTTGCAAGCCACTGCGACTTTGGTGTGCTTGTTAGAAAACGATGGAAGTAGATTTTTCAGAAGAAACCCAAATTAATATGTAACGAAATACGACAAACTTTTTTGTTTGTTGATGTTCTTGTCAAAACTATTTGAGAATACTTTTACTTATTATTTGAGCTACTGAATTTTGTTGCTTATTTAACAGCCTGACGCATTTACTGACTGATATGATAATCATTACACAGCTCAATTTTTACAATCTTATTGTATCTTAAATTTAAATTTACAATCTTAAATTTCATAATATACTACTCCATATTTTTTACAGTATTAAAATATTGTATGTGGTGTGTCCCATGTACAGACTGCTACCCGGGCCTGATGTCCTTTCTCAGGCCGACTCGATTATGTAACTTAGTTGCAAACACCTCTAACAGAAATCGCAGTTATATTGCTGCTTTAGTAAGAACCAATGTGACAACTATCTTACTTAAAGCAGCAATGTCACTCACTGCGGTTTCAATAGATTTCAATCGAGAATTGTTAGCAACAGAGTTGTCACATTGGTTCTTACTAAAGCAGCAATGTAATTGCGATTTCTGTCTGAGTTGATTGCAACAAAGTTAAATAATCATGGAGCAAGGCTCCCGGGACCGCAGTTGACACCAGCGCTACCCAAACCACAGCCAGTGATGTCATCCTCAGCACCCAAATTTTACAAACAGCCTAAAGAAGACTAAGAGAAGATAGATCTCAATAATCGTAAATATATTTGCTAAGCAGAATGAAGCTCTATTAATCAGCTTGACGATGACAATACTAGCCAAAGTCAAATAAAGCCCATCAAAAAACATGTGTTACCTAAGGCTTCTCTTTCCTATTGTCGTAACAAAAATACTCACACGATTTGTTGGTCTTACCCTTGAGATGAGATTAGGAAAGACGTTTGTGCTGTCACTACAGATATATGGACCGGTTTTCCGAGGAGCCCGATCGTACTCACTTTGAACGTTAAAATAAAAACTAAATGAAAAATATTTAACTCAATAATATATGGTACTAGAAAATATACGACTCGCACCAGATCATATTCCCGGACGGGAATCGAACACGCGACCTTTAGATGTTCGGTCCTGATTTACCGAGTCACTTGTGACTCGGTAGCACAGCGGTAAGAGCATTGGACCGGACATCTAAAGGTCGCGGGTTCGATTCCCGTCCGAGAACATGATCTGGTGCGAGTCGTATTTTTTCTAGTATATTATTTAGTATTATATAAAAATAGCATTGTGAATGCTAAAATCTAAAATATAGTAATTTGCAAAAGTCGGAAAACGTAGAGAAGACAAATAAAAAATCGAAACATTAAAAAATCTTTACTAAAATAAATAATATTAGAAAAAATACTAGAAAAATCGACTCACCCTAGTCCCGTCTGCTTTTTTTATTTTAATATAAAAAAGCATTGCATATGCGAAAATTCTAAATTTAATAAATTTTCACTATTTATGCGTTACCTGAAAAAGTATTTCAATTATAGACCTATATAGAGTATTTTATTGAATGAACAGAAACCCACAAACTTCACAAAATGGAAGATAGAGACGCATATAACAGTTCCCCCTACGTTCGATAGAGACATCACAATTTCTATTGTAACTGTAACATACGTATTGCACAATGTGCCCAGCTCCCCCTATCTTTAACTACATTGATCAAAATCAGCGTCTGGTTTTGACAATAAATAACGAGTTAGTCCAAATAAGGCAGACGTGATATCGCGTTTGCGTTTGTGACATATCAGGATGATTCGGGTTTCGTTTCATAAAGCAATATTTGCTTACTTAATATACATCTTGTTTATTTGACAACAAGTAGGTACTAAAGTTCAAATAAGTCAGTTATTTTGTTGCACTCAGAAATTATAACTCGATTGAAACTAAGAAAACTGATAGGTAGGTATGTTGAGCTTCCAAACAAACTAATAAGATTGTTCCGAGCATTGCACCAGACTTCTAAAGGTCGCGGGTTCGATTCCCGTCCGAGAATATGATCTGGTGCGAGTCGTATTTTTTCTAGTAAGTATATTATTTAGTATTGTATAAAAATAGCATTGTGAATGCTAAAATCTCAAATCATAAAATAAGTTTATTAATAAAGAACACCTTGTACTTTTTTAACATCCAGTTTTGATTAAAAGTTCTAAGTTACCTCCACGCGGTCGTCTCCAAAGTATAAAAAAATATCTCATCTAAATATGCTTTATACATTAAGTACTTCATAAATCTGTATTTTTTTGGCTTGGATCAGGTGCAGCATTTGTGATAATACAAAATAGTATAAGCTAAAGCAACATTATTTCTGAAGAGAAAATATTAAAAAAGATTTATATCCGAACAGAACCATAACTAAAAATTGCCGCTTAACATTCTATAAAATTAAATTCTTTAAGTTTGAAACTTATCGTCAACGCTTATTGAATTTTCTGCTAAAAGCTTTGATTGTATTAAAAATTAAACGTTTTCAATATTATAATTGGTAAATCTCAATAAATAAATAAAATAATTAATTGCAGATTCATGTAAGTAATTGTCACTTTTTCATGAAACTAACTGATTATAATCAGACTAAAGTAAGTTGACATTTTCCATCCTAATAAAAATGTATATACGATGCCCTTAACCCTTCAGCGCACGGAAAAGAGACACAATAGATATTCCATTGTTATCCGGTCGCATGCGTCCGCTCGGGCGTTGATGAATTAATACAAGCAGACAGAAGCAGACCTATTCCCACTGGCAGCACCCGTTCATTCACCCATAGTCCCGCCTGAGATGCAATGGGTGAGTCGATTTTTTCTAGTATAATTAGCATTATCTTGTTTACTATGTTATACTTAAATATTGCTAAGATTTTGACATTTGACTTGCATAACGAAGCGAATAAGGTTGGTGAACTGTAATTTTTTTTCTTTACCATAGTTTCAATAGGGTACACCCTAGTTTGGATAGCAATAAAATTATATTTTGTATTACTTCGCGGCACCTTAGACTATACATGTTGACCTTAAGCTGTTTTCGCAATTTAACTGTATAAGCTGACGTGCTGTCGTGTGTATTCAATTAATTATACTTTCGATAAGAAATAAAATACAAAATGCATGCTGTAAATCTAATAAAAGATCGTAGCACGGTCGCAGTACATATTTCATTTCACCTTATAATAAAGTCATGTGTAGGAGTAGCTTTCCAAACAAGAAATATTTCATTGATAAGTTAAACAAATTAACTTAGCAATAAGTGACATAATGTTTTAAGCACGTCTTAACGTTATTAAGCTTTCTACACGAACATGGGTATCAAGTTATAAAACTTTTAAGCGGATAAGTTTATAATCACTGCCAGAGCTTAATTATAAGTTAAGCCTGAAGCAACTCGAGAAAAAATACTTAGTAATTAATAAGACTGCCTAGTTAAGATGGAGGAGAGGGTTTACATTATTTTAATTATGAAGATGATAAATTGAACAGAATATTGTTGATGAAATATTACGGAATACTTATACTGTTTTGATTTTTTCGTTATTGTACCTTACTTGTTTCAGTTAATATAGTGACTGACGACATTGACTTACCGTCTTATTCATAGAAAGTTATGGAAGGAAAAATTAAAAAAGAAAAAAGAATTTCTATAATCTGTTTATAATTGACAAATTAATGAGGTAACAAACATAAAAAAAACAACCGAACTGAGAACCTCCTCCTCTTTTGAAGTCGGTTAAAAATAGAAAAGATGTTTAAAAATTAAAACCCAACTAAAAATTTTGGACTCGAATATTTTATTGTTTCGTATTGTTTTGTGCGATTTTTCCCAAGAACTAGGGTTTTAGTTTTTTTTTTATATGCAATGTATTTTGACATAAATTGTTGCTACTAAGTTACCCATTATAATTTAAGAAGGTACATAGTATTTTTTGGGTTAAAACGTTGTAATATAAAAAAAATACTAATTGTATAAAAAATATTTATAAAAAGATCGAAGAGTTTATAAATGTGGAAGCGCTTCCTTTGTAATTTTATTTTAAACATTGAAAATATATACTTTGACGGATAGTAACGCGGTTTTATCAAGGTCTTTTGATAAGTATATTGATTAGGTTTTTAATTAGATTTTTTTATTTCTCGACGGATGGTCACGGGTGACCGATATAAGTGACCACGGCAACTGCAAAGCTGCTTTGGGAAATCAAAAAATCTAAGATAAAACTAATTAAAAAATCAAAAAACCGGGTAAGTATGCGTAAAAGTGTTTTTTTTTTAATGAATAGTACGCACCAAACGTCTAATTCATAAAAACAAAATTGAGTTATAGTCAATTTTAATTAAAATACTATTGAGGCTTTTAAGGTTTAAGGTTTAAATTACTATACTCATATAGTTTTCATTATTCATAAACTTTTTTTAAGAAAATGTTCGCAATATGCTACTTTAGCATTAGTATGTTATCGTTCTGACGAATCCATAGACATAAACAGAAAAATCCACTGGCTGATATCCTCATCTACCGAAAAAAGGAAACAATTACTAAATGTCGATACGTTGTAAATTATCGTAAAAGCACTTCAATCAGCTGTTATGTAATTCCTTCTATAACTTTATCAAAGGTTTATAGAGCGTTTGTTGCTATTGACCGATTATGAAAATTGATTTTCAAAAAAATCCTTATAACAAACTTATAAGCCATTAATATCTTTTTATGAATAAGACGGTAAATCTTTAAGGAACATATTTAGAACAGAACTGAAAAATCAGCAACGTGCAAATTGAAACTGAGCGAAAATCGATAAAACTCAGATGCAATTATATTTATAGAATAGCCAAAGTTGAAATCTTTTAGAAACAAAACAAAAGAATTATTAAATTTAGATTTTTCGCAAAATAGCATTGTGAATGCTATTTTTATATTAAAATAAATAATATTAAAAACAATCGACTCACCCGTAGCACCTCAGACGGGACTCGAACCCGCACCCTTGGGATTCCGGCCCAATGCACTGACCAATTATGCTACCGAGTCGCTTCGGTACTAGCTAGCGACTCGGTAGCATAATTGGTCAAAACAAAAGAACTTAAATCTCTTAAACAATGGATACCACGAATAATTAAGTACGCTTAACTCTGATTACTATCTGCCTAATTGAAAGGCTTTCATTCGAGCTTGTTTGGTCAATCGAGGTACTTTCTGTCAAGACAAGGTCACAAAGGACAACACCACGAAAATAATACCTATTCCCTTTTTGTAAGATTCAAATCTGTTTTTCTGTTTTGTTCTTAATTTCTGTTCTTCGTTTCCATTACAAAAGGGGCTTTGGATTAAAATTAATGTTTCTTTCAGCTTTTTTTGGGGAATAATGGATTTGTAATATATTCTTTGTTTGCATTATTAATATTTTGCGGAGGTAATGGTAATATTAACGTTGACTTTTTCGAGAAGTTTATCTTCAAAATTAAAATTCCTTTAAAGATTTATGTACCTAGATGAAGTAGGTTCATATTTATTACTAAGTGGTACTCTTATGGTATGTCTTCACCGAGTCGCTTCAACTTTCAATTCATCTTTCAAATCAACTTTCAACTTTCAATTCAACTAGCGTCAAACGCATGCAGTATTTATTGCCTCAAAACCGTGGGCTTTTACGTTTCGTTTCGAATTTGACGTTTTTTTGAGAAGATAGGGCATGCGCTATTGCCCGCGCTATTGCATGCCCTGAGGCATGTCTCTGTTAAAAGTGAAACAGGAAAGTGATCGTATGAAGACACACCTTTAGAGTTCCTGAATATGTTTATTGATCATCAATTTAATCATAAAGGTCATCATTTTGCTATCATTACCCCGACAATTTTTTAAATTACGTTTAAAAAATTATTCACAAAAAATATTGCGTTTGGTACTAAAAAGTTTATCCAAAGGGTAATAAATTTATTTCAGTCACCGTTTAGGTATCTCTGAAAATTTATCATTACAAACTTCTTTTAAGCTTAAGTACTGAAGGTAGTTAAGGTTCAAAGGTCTCGGTATCTTTGATAGATGACTTCCTTTATAGTGCTCCAACCTCGCGAATAAAATGTAGGTCACAGGAAAGTTTCCTATAACCTTTTATGTATACAGGTGAACAGGTTCAGTATGTACTAAGGTACCTCTTGCGCAGGTCATGCGCACAAAACTGCACGCCATTTTGAGTCTTAACACCATTAATTATGAACTTCAACCTTGTACCAAGATACTGTTTTTCAATAAACGTTAAAAAGTTTTTACATAAGCAAACTTTTTGGAATTTATTTTTAGAATAACATCGCAATCAAATTATCGCAGAAAAAAGGTGTTCTAATTTTAAATATAAATCAGCGTTACAAAAAGATTTTCAAATGAATATGACGCCAAAAATTAAAAAGTTACCATAATCAAAAGCTTAGAAGAACCAAAACACGCAACAAGCGAAACAAAAGACGGTTAACGCTGGAAAAAAAAGAAAACTTGTTTACTTGTACGGGCAATTTCCTACCGTGAGTCGTCATTTATCACGCGTCGGGCGAGCACCTGTAGATTGTGGTTTTTCACATGCCGCGACGGACGCGGGTACGCGCGGCCGGTCCTGGGTGCACTGACGTCCCCTCCCGCCGCATCGACCGTACGCCGAGGCGTCCGCCACAGGCTACATCGTGTCAGTAGAGTTGCGATTTTCTGAAGGAGAAAACTATTAAGCTGGATTGTACTTTGTCATAGAAAAGAATTTCATGCCTTTTTAACCGACTTCAAAAAAGGAGGAGGTTATATGTTCGTCTGTATGTTTTTTTGTGTATGACCACCGATTACTCAAAGACGGCTGAACCGATTGAAATGATTCAAACGTCATTACATGAGATGTGCTCTCAAGTTGGTCCCATTTTTTGGAAATTTTAGAAATCGGTTAAGTAGTTGTAAGGAAATCCTGAAAATGTTGTAATTTTCGTTACCATTATATGAACTTATTGAAATCCGACTTCAAAAATTAAAAAGGAACAGGTTATCTATTCGACCGTTGCATTTTTTTTTTTATCTAATACTAGTGACCGCCCGCGACTTCGTCTGCGTGGACAGATCTTTTTCTATCCCTCGGGAACCATATTTTTTCTGGACGAAGGTACTCTTTGTCCTTTTCTGTACCCCTGACAATGTGTATGCAAAATTTCATGATGATCGATTGTTGCAAGTATTTTGCAAATAAGAAAGAAATAGAAATATTTATATTTTTTTGCAACAGGGGACTGAAAGGACATCTTAAAAATTCGAAGTGAGGCTACTAGGGCATATGGGGTATCATATGAAAGAGCGCTGCTTACACATTCTCAGATCATTTTTTTTCGGCCACCTAGTTTTCGACTTTTGATGAAAAATGTAAAAAAACTCCGAAGTTTGCAAAGAGAAAAATCTGAAACTATTTTATGTGACAGAAGTCTATCTAAAAAACTTTTCAAAATGATGGTACGGAACCCTTGGTGCGCGAATCCGACTCGATTTTGACCGTTTTTTTTTAATTCTTAACTAGGTTTTGCCCTAAGTAGTAATGCAACCTCCGTTCTCTGGTACCTTTAACATTTTTCTCAGGTACTTTTCAGTAACGACGTATTCCAAAAAGTATATACCTTAGTGGTACTTAAAATGGTTTGATCAAACTCGACCCTAGCACATTAGTGAAAATACACAGACGATATTGTTTTTTTTTTGTCTTAAAAAAAGCAAAATGAAAAATTATGTTGGTTATGAATCAAAAGGAAAAGCTTTTCTGGATCAACCGTGGAGTACGACGTAATCAATAAAAGTTACTGAATATAACTCGGCGACAAAGTAGTATTAGAGTGGCTATTTTTAGGGGTTCAATTTCTAAAAATAATATTGTAACTTTATGAATGGACAATAAATAAAAATCTACTCGACTTAAAACTCTAAAACCAGTAAAAATAACTGAAGATACATTGGTTTTCGTCGAGTTGGCATAGCCAAAATATAATATAGTATACAAAAAAGAAGTAAGGTATTGCTGAAAGAAGTAAGGTATGTTTGACGACCTCCGTGGTCGAGTGGCTTTGTACACCGGTTTTCAAGGTGTCGCCATCTCTGAGGTTCCGGGCTCGATCCGTGGTTTGGTCAATTTAGAAAACGAACTTTTCTATATTGGCTCAGGTCTGGGTGTTTTTGACAGCACCGTTGCCTCTGATTTCTATAACACAAGTGCTTTAGATACTTACTTTGGAATCGGAGCAATGTATGTGTTGTTGTGCAATGTTTGCTATGTATGAACTAGATTCAAAAAAATAATGGACAAAGTAACAAGACAAAATAGTTTTGTCAAGAACCTTTTATCTTGTTGATGTAATAACATTTTGCTGATGAGATTGGCCGGTGGAAGGACGGGGGCATACAAAATACCTTTTTTTTTGGTAAGTTCACTAATGATCGCAATGCCACCGTAGCGTAGAAAATTCAGCAGGCCCTGCCATCATGAATATAGAAGTACCTATACTTGTTAGTAATTTAACTGATTTTTAAATGTCCGAAAAGCAATCAATTCTTCAGGATACATTAATACCTACTATCTAGTTTGATGTTGACTACAACTATTGCACATTAGTAAGTCTGTAGGCCCGTATTTATAAGCCGCTCTCAACGTTGAGAGCTATTGGAGATAATACTTGAGATGCTCTTCTTATTAACAGCATCTCGGGTATAAGCGACCTGATTGATCGGTCTCACTTGGTGACTGGTCAAAGTAATAACGACTCTCTATTTCCTTACCACAAATAGGTAAGCTTCAATACGCACCAAACCTCGGCAGGTACAGCATAGCTGGTTACACTAAGGACATATGAGAAGTGGTGAGCCGTATACAACTTTGCTGGCTATAGACTGAATTAACGAAGAACATTTTCGACGACCTCCGTGGTCGAGTGGCTTTGTTTTGTACACCGATTTTCAAGGTGTCGCCATCTTTGAGGTCCCGGGTTCGATCCCCGGTTGGGTCAATTTAGAAAACGAACTTTTCTATATTGGCTCAGGTCTGGGTGTTTGTGATTCCACCGTTGTCTCTGATTTCCATAACAGAAGTGCTTTGGCTACTTACTTTGGAATCGGAGCAATGTATGTGATATTGTCAAATTTATTTATTGATTATTTATTATCACTTTATCAAAGATCCTGACGATGATCACATCGTTTTGATGATGGTGGACTCGCATAATACAGCGAACTAAAATCTATGGAATAAGCATTCCGCTCAAAAAATTGCACCACGCAAAATGACAACCAAGTGGGCGGGGCTAAAAAATGCTGGCATTTAGTTATGTAGCACAAAGCGACTGAACACTGCGACCATAACCTGTAAACTCATGGATATTTTCTATACTTTAACAAAAAATATTTAATACTTATGATACGTTATCTCTGCATCTTTTTACTGCCTTCATTGCGTCTATTACACTATTAATTTGACTATACAAGACGTCATTTCAAATCTCTCCTAACGTCTGTCACCGGGCGAGTGGCTATATGCTGTGTGGGTTGTCATTTTTTAACTCCATGGTATAATTTTATTTAAGAAATATTTATTCGTAATTACACTTCCATAGATTTTAATTCGCTGCATAAATGGCACTGATAATGGAATGATTTTATGGCACATATTTAAGTAAAGCTTTTCATTTCATTTTAATATTTTGTAAATTATGCGAACATAAAATACTTATTAGGACTTGCTCTATAAAATGTTTTTACATTCTGGTCTGGTTCTAGTTTGGAATCCCAAGAAGCTAAGTTTAATATCAAATAATCATATGCGTAGATAAGGAATGGAAGGTTCATTTTCAAATAAATGTATTTATCATTTTACGAGAGAAAGGCTCGCTCAAACTTTTCCACGATTGCTTTGACTTGAAAGGAGGAGTAATAGAACTTAGGTTTTTGACACTTCGCAAAGCTGAACATTTTACTTTAGCACAAGTTTAATCGAAATCGAATTGGGACTGTACTAACTTTCAATGAGTTTAATCAAAAAGCGCAGCCGCAAATTGAGTTCTGTATTTCCTATTTTAACATTGAAAATGTTTATCACATCGTTTTCGTGGGGGTGTGTAATTCAGCTATATTTCCAAAACTTATGAAGATAAAGAGAGACAGTATCAAAATGTCAAAAGATGCAAAAGCCCGAGGACCGTCGCATGGCACTAAATTAAAAAAAAAAAAATTTTTTTTGGAAAATCGAAAATAGTGAATAAAAAACAACAGTACTTTCCGATTTTTTGGACGAAAAGTCTGAAAACGAAAGCTAATATCGAATAAAACAGGTCAAGTGCGAGTCAGACTTGCCCACCGAGGGTTCCGTATAAATTTGTAGGTAATTAAATAAAGACTATTTTTTATAATTTAATTACAAATGTTTAGTTTTCAGACTTTTCCCTGTACTTGTACTCTTAGTATGACGATATTACTTAACAAATTTCATAGTTTTAGGTCAACGGGAAGTACCCTATAAATTTTGATTCCCGTGAGAGTATCGAAATTATGCGTTTTTGCGGTATAAAGTATTTATTATTTGGAATTTTCAATATTTTATATTAATTTATTATTGTCATTTGAGACATACGTGCGATTTGAAAGCTGCTAATAATTCGTAGCACTTGGGTCTTAGAAGAAGTTCACCTAATAAGCAACCCAGTCTTTATAATCTCAAAAAATATATTTCCCTTTATCAAAAAATAACTTAAGTTTTCCAGGTATAACGGTGCGAGGATTTCATAAGGTCCTGAGCTTATTAAGCAAACAACATGCCATTGTCTAAGAAAACAATTTACCAAGGACAAAAAAATAAAGACTTTATAAGGCGACAGATTAATATGAATTTATGAATATTCAGAATAATCTTCTGTTTTCCGTGTAATCGCCGCGTAGGAAAATGAATCTTATGTTGTTGTTATTTGAAAAAATCAGAGCAACTGACTTAAGGAAATGTTTTGAATACTTTATTTGACATTTATCTCTTTAAGATCTCAAACACACAGGATGCGGTCCGGTCATGCGATCCGATCTCAGATCGCTGCGATATATGGGAACGCAACCAGTGTGGAAGGGATAAGAGAACTCCATACATCGCAAAGATCGCAGCGATCTGCGGATCGGATCGCATGACCGGATCGCATCATGTGTGTTTGAGCTTAAAAATAGTACCTATGTACATACGTAGTCGTTGTTGAAAGGGAAACTCTTTTGTTTAAATAAAGTTGTTATAAAATATTTTAGAAAAATAGAATTTAAGACTTAATTTGAAATTTTAGGGTTAGCTTTACATAATCCACTGGATTACGCAGGTCTAGTAGTATATACCTAATTGCTAAAGTATACAGAGTAAAGTATATAACTATATTTGTGTGTTTTCGGAGGTCAAACTACAAACATTTTGTTTACCCGGCATCCCCGGATAGTGAAAGCTTTGCCTTTTAAATTGTAAATGCTTTTACAGTTTATCTTACTATCTAAGTATAGTTCGGGTAATTAAAACAAATTGTAATATTATCAGGTCTTATTTTAAAGACTTAGATAAAAGTTATCTAGTGAAGTGTAAATTAGCCGGACATCGCTGATATTATCAGGTTTAGTAGGAGGTAGTATCGCTGATATATCAAGAATGTTATTGAGCGGCGGAAAGATATAAAGCTGTAGAATGGTGCAAGGTGATCCAATATAATTTAACACTAAAACAAAAGAGCAGACACAAAATAACAATACAATTTTAGTGTGGTCGTGTTTGATAACTTCGAACTCAATTTAAAAACCCTTAAAAAGTAAAATAACTGTCTTTCTTAATTCAATGAAATGCAGCACGTTTTATAAGAGACTAGCTGTTATCAGGAATCATGATTTACTACGCAAAATGCAAGCTCATTTAACTAGCGCAAGATTTCTAAAAGCCGCCACCCGACTTTAGGATATTAATTTTCCTGGAAAATTGTTGCTAGCATCCAACACTGGGAAAATATGAAATTAATTCTCGCTCAATTGCTCCCATATAATTTCCTGTAACTCTTTGGGGTTGTAATTGCTCAATTTATTTTACAATTTCATGATTACCATGATTATCTACCTTTTAATTGGTCAGGAAAGCGGACAAAGCTTCGAGTTCTATTTTAATTACAGTCTATCTAACTCCCTCAAGCTGGTTTAAAGGTGAAATATTAGTTTTATGAAAGTTTTTCAACTGCTTTTCAATTACAAAAAATAATGTATTATTAACTGATAAAGTTAAGCAATTGTGCTCTTAAAAACTAAATGTTAAGTGCCCGGCGAAGAATATAATGTTTGTTGTTGAATTTTGAATAAGTGTCAAATGTGATCACTTTAAATATGTTCGGGGGAGGCTATGTCTAGCAGACCATAGTCTTTCAGCTGATGATAATAATAATAAATTGATATGTATAATTAATTCTAAATATTGAACAATATTGTATTTGCATGCTGTATACTTATTATAAGCAAAACATGAGCCCTTTAAAGTGTACTAAGAACATAAATTATCATGTTTGTAGTAAATAAAGTCTTATTATAAATGGAGGTAATTCTTTGTACATCGGTGAGATAGCGCTGGCTTGCAGCGTAAGAGTTGATATACTTGAAGAAATTCGACGTCCCCACTAGTGACTCGGTAGCTCAGCGGTCAGAGCATTTTACCGAATATCCAAAGGTCGCGGGTTCGATTCCCGTCCGAGAACATAGATCTGGTGCGAGTCGTATTTTTTCTAGTATATTATATTTAAATATTATTTTTCAAACCATTTATCTATGCAACAAAGATTCGATGGAAAGTATCATTTCATAACAAAATGGTCCCTGGAAATGTTTTAATCTTCGCAAATTTTATAATTCATTAGTTTGGGCGACGTCGGCGGCCGATCAATCAACGCGTAGCACCTGTTACCCAAATTACTTGTGTAAATTGGATTCTCAATTTAATACTGCAACGAAACGTCGTGCATTATTTGTTGAGTACTTTTTGATGTTGTGTGCGCTTTTTTCAATTTATTATGGGTACATTTTAAGTGCTCGCACCAAAATAATTTTTGCTTGCCAAAATGGATTAATGCTCACCAAATATTGTTTTACTGAAACAGTAATATTGATACCAAAAACAACAGTAAAGTTCTAATTTGCCTTAGTGTGTAATGCACCAGGTAGGTTAGGTTAGGTTAGTCTTTTGACCACTCGCAGCGGAGCTCCATAATGCTTGCATGCATGTTGCATGCTGCATAAATGTTATTATATCATCTGATCGTTAGTCCATGTAAATTTAGGTCATACATTACACACCCTTAAATAAAAAGGAAATCAGCTTCATTTCTAAAATACTTCAGGAAACACAATTTGGTGAGCATTTATCTGTAGGCAGGTATTTTGAATTTATTGGAATTTTAATATCTGGCCTCTAACAGCCGCATAGAGATGCCGATTATGAGGATTATTTGCCGTGTCATCTTTTACTGTTACTAGCTTTTGCCCGCGACTTCGTCCGCGTTGACATGCGAGAAGATCATTAGGCAAGATTTTTAACCATGATATAAAGTAAGTATACTATGTTAGAATTCCAGAGATATGAGTATCCCATATTCCGTTCCCGTTCCCGTTACCGTTCCTGGTCTCAGTCCCTTTCGTTCCTGTTTCCAATCTTAATACATACTTAGGTATAATATCATTCATAATTAAAACTTAAAAACTGTATTTTCTTTTTACAAGTTTCGAACTCTTTTTTTGACTCCTTTAGGGGTTAAATTTTCCAAAGTCCTTAATAATATTAGTTTTCCAAACAGTTCGATATAAATAAAAATAAATATATGTCGATATGTCCCGTAGTTTGAGCTGTACGTTGATAGATCAGTCAGTCAATTGTGTCTCTGCTTCAACTTGTGCAAAAATTATTTCGTATGTCTTTCCGGCTGTCCATCTGTTCTCTCTTACAGGTCGCATTTCTCAACCGATTCTTATTTTTTTTGTTGAGACAGTTTTTCGAAATTAACTTATTGAAAAAAAATCAGTTCAATCGGTAACCGGGAAGTGGATCAAATTTAAATTGCAAGATTCTATTACAGACAAACATCGGAACCGGTGAAACTAAAAAAAAAGCTTGTAAAAATTCACCCATTTCGGAAACATTTCAGAATTAGAAGCGCCATCTAACTTCAATTATATCAAATATTATACCAAACAGCACATAGTTCTGCTTTGAAAACCTCGTGGCGACATTTATTAAATTATTTTTTATAGCTTTTTAACGCACAATTGCGAGGTCTTCAGCTCACGGAGCCATTAGTTAGATTATGCATGTTGAGACTTTTCCTCGACAGTATTTAAACAATTCGCATATCACATTCGCTTACTAGTAAATCTCTTTTAAAGTAATAGAATGATAAGTACAGTTTAATTAGGTAGAAAAAAATAAAATAAAAGGTAGTGCTTGAAAAAAAACGAATGTTTGAATCCCATTATAACTATGTTGGCTACATCCAATTACCTACGTTTCATTTAAAATGGTTTAAATAAAGATTTATTTTATTCAATAGACTCAAGTTTAAACTGAAGTTCAAATTACAGTTGGTACTAATTTTCTCTCAACTTTAATTGCCGTGAAAGTAATAGGAGACAATTTTCTGAAATGAACCGGAGCCCAGATGGATATCAAGTGTTTTAATTTTACTTAAGTTTCCCTAAAATTATTTATTATAATATGTCAAAACTTATATCTTGAGCATAAACTTACCAAGCCCTGTAAAAATAAGAATCATGATCAAGTGGAACAAATATACCACCAAAAATTACTAAAAATTAACACACATTTTTGTGAAGAAAAATTAACGAAAAATCGAAATCCAATGATTTTTAGTGTGAAATTATCGGTTGCACCACAATCGCACAATCGATCTTTCGCGCGAACGTGAATCACACTACTGTGGTTCGACCGATAATTACACACTCGTAAGTTGAGTGCTTAGGTCCTGCATAACATACAATATTTCTATTGGGGAAGGCAAACGACACTTTTTTCTTCGCTTCGTGCTAAGATCCTCACATATCGGGTCACCAACGGCCGTTCAACCGTTGTTCGATATCAAGAGTTAATCATTGTTAGTACTTTGTGATAATTATTGCTTACAACAGTCATTACAGTACTGAATCATTAGAAAAAATAGGCAGTTATCCTTCTAAGTGAACTGCAAGAAGACACAGGTTATTACCTTAGGAAGAAGCCTCTATAAACCACTCTATTAAAACTTTACCATGTACACGAGTTGGATGTAAACTAAAATTTGTTCCTGTAGGTGGTACCATCATTAATCTTCTACGAACTGCGAATCAACAGTATCCTTTACTGCCAACGGATTCTGTACCGATAGTAGCACTACAAGTTTTACAGAACTGGTTGAATTCTGCAATCGAATTTAAACCTTAATATTATGATCTGAAAACCGATAAAAGAAATTTACTTTTCATGGTACAGCATGAGCTCTGTTGGATGTATCTATTATTGTAGAGCGAGGATTGGAAGCTCCGATAAAGAATCCTTTAATTTGCTACTCGAGCGCTTTCGATCTAGATATCTTGTTCAGTGTCATACATTTGCAATCAAGCACAGCTGTTGTCGTTGTTAAATATGACAAAACTGATATCCCTGCTCTTTCAAATTTAGTTAAAGAAAAAAAAATATTATAAAAATAAATTGTTCAAAAAGAATTTCTCCAACAGAAGCCGGTACCAAAATAATGTGCTGGAAAATTACTGATTCAATTATTGAACATGAGCCTTTCCAAACCTTTGAAACTTTTCCAATATAGAACTAAAAACAACTAACCCAAACTACCATTGACACACTTCTAAATTCGCAGTCACACCTGAGAGGGTTTAATTAGGAGGGTTGATCTGAAATAAGAAGAACCGAAGAATAATCACCTCGACGTCACTAGCTAATGGATGTTCAGGAGTCCCCATGGACAGATAAATGCCCGAGATTAACGTATTGATTCCCCTCGCTTGGCCGGGACTATCGCAGGTGGAAACTTTTAAATTCTTCTACAAATCGTTTGGTTCCACAGTTTAGATAGATATCGGTGTGTTATTTGGGTGTCTACTCTTATTTAAAAGTTTTTAACACTGTTGGCTTTAGACTTTTATATCTTAGATTAAAGATTGAGTCTACTGCTCTTGTAGTTGTGATATTGTGAAGTGTCACACTATACAGGTAAGTTAGTGGTAGTTGAGATGAGTAAGTTCTTGTGGAGTGCCGATGGATGAAAGTCACAGTAAATATTCACTATTTATTTTCGTATACAGTTTAAGATAGGTAAAATGGTTCTCACGCGATATTAGCCATTTAAGAGGTGATCTAAAGATTATTTGTACCGCATTTTTAAAATTATTAAATACCTACCAACATAATCAGAACCTGTGAAACAACCCCTTACTCACTTAACGCGACTAAAGGGCAGTTTCACAAGGTCTGGATAAGAATGTGTTCATAAAAGTTGTATTCCATTTTTAATTAAACTAAAAGATAGATGAAACAGGCTCTTAAGTCTTTCTGTAGGTAACATCATGATTTAACACATACTAAAAACATGTAAACCCGAACCTAATGTTCAGGTAAATTACATTAATTAATTAAGCACCGTTTTCCTAAGGGAGCGTCACTTTTCTAAACGCAAAGAGAAAATTGAACATCGTTTACCTAAATTAATTTAGTTGAACGCGAGTGGCTTCCGAGGCTCTGCAGATGTTCGGGAGCATCTTGTCCTCAATGCTCTGTATACAAAGAAGAAAGGGTTCTTATTACATTTTTAATTAGGTACTTTACTTGAATACTTCTTAGGGTAAAAACGGAAACATTACAGTTAACCTTTAGTTTTACCTATGAATATTAGTCGAGTGTTCTTATAATAGCGGGTACCCTCAGAAATACAATGATAATAAGGAGATATATAATAGCATGATATGGTTGGTTGATTGATGTATGAAAAAGTGTATGAAAAATGTCCAGATTGACTGATTCATATATTCATAAAAGGGGACCCTAACCATAATGTTATGATAATGCATTTAAAAAGATACTAAATAGCTAATTATTTTTTTCATCATCGCACATTCAATTTTTCACGGAAAGCTAATAAAATATGAAGGAACTTAAAATACAAAATATTCCATAGGGTGACGTTAACTTTTATGACACGGGAGATGATACGGCTTTTAATGCAAAGGCAATATCACGCCATGGGTATGGGCAAACCCTTCCTCGTAACCTATTTCGCGGCGCGCCATTTCTAAACGCTGTGTCCCATTGTACTGAGTGAGCGGATGACGACACTTCAGCTACAAGCACTCTTGTATGCGAGAGCCGCATTCAAAACGCAAAACGTTATGGAGATCTAAAATTGTGACAACTTCGAATAAGAGCTCTCATTCATTGATGCTCATTTTTTTAAGATTTATCTTTTGCGGTTTGAGAACTTGACATTAAGAGCTTGATATTTTGCGAACGCGACATTATGCGTCGAGAGGTTTCTAATAACGTTATTTGATAGATGCTATATACAGGGTTTCCCTGGAAATGGGTACCAGGGGCTGTCTGGTGTTAGAGATCACTAATACCCATCTCATCTATTTCACCCCTATGTATGTTCCGCGAAATCGCATAATTTTTAACTTCTTGTTGGAGCGTGTTTTGCTCTCATAACGACTTGATCCAGAAAAACATCTGTATCTTCTAAAATATTAGTGCTAGACTCTCAGTTTTTTTACTTAAACCTAGTGCATTAATAGGCCTTTCAAACTAAATTACAATTTAAACCCTCCCGTAAACCAGTTTGCAAATAAATGATTGCGTAATGTCATCTTAACACTTTTGACAAATTTTCTGTTATTTCAAATAAATTAGATGACTTAATGTAATCGTTTATTTTGAAACTGATTTACGCGAGGGCTTAAATTGATTTCATTTCAGAGGCCTATTAATGCACTAAGTTTAAAAAAATGGGATTTTAGCACTAATAATTTAGAAGATACAGATGTTTTTCCGAATTAAGTCTTTATTAGAGCAAAACACGCTCTAACAAAAATAAGTCAAAAACGATGCGATTTCGCGGACCACACATGGGGGGTGAAATAGATGGGTAGTAGCAACCTCTAACACCAGACAGCCCCTGGTACACATTTCCTGGGACACCTGTTTCAGTATCGTTAAATAGTTTTGTTCCACCTTATATTTCAGTTATTAATTTATAGAGAGGTAATATCTATTCATATATGCAGTTATGTATACATGAGGGTGAGTACATGCATCAATGTATATAAGCGAGGTTGCAAATTTTATCCGAAACAATCCTGACTTTTTTGTAATGAATCCCATCGGTAGTCGCCGTGAAGGCACCTTGAAGGTTACTCATGGATGCAAAACTCTTCTCAGGAGAATGAGTGTTAATTGTATGGGACCCCAAATTTATAATAAAATCCCTCTGACCATACGCACGATCAATGAAAACAAAAGATTTAAAACTGCGCTCAATGGCTACCTTGCTGATAAAGTGTATTATGACATTAGCTTATTCTTAAATGATAAAATAGACATTTAGATATTAGGTAGTTATAAGTTTAATAATAATTATAAAGATATTGACATTTCATGTAATGACATTTTAAATAAGTTCAATTTTATATTAATCAAATAATTGCGTTTCTAGAGGTGTATTATCTACTTACATACTTACTTATCTACTTACATACTTACTTATCTACTTATATACTTACTTACAAAATAATTATGTTCATATACCTTTAAGGTGAATCATGGCTGTACGTATTTCTTCTTTATTTAACTGACATCTTTGTAATACCCATGTTTATGAATGAATAAATAATATGAATAATATAATACATACTTTACTTTCTGTTTTGACGTAAATAATTGCCTAAACGTTTATATTACATTTAACTTTGACTTTCTCTACTTTTACTCTTCTACCCTAATAGTTAACAAAAATCATAAAATACATATATGTACGTACAATAGAACTTATCTCAGTAAAGCTTGATTCTAAACTACAGCAATGTTTTGTTTAAAATCAACTTTGTAAAGTAATTCAGAACAACACAACTATTCCTAAGCTCATTTTAAGAGCGTCCGACGAGAAACTGAGATCCTTGAAGTTGTTCGAGTTTGATTTTTCAATAAAACTTCCACTTGTGTTAAAGAGAAATAATTCTCATAAGTTGTCCGAATGAGTTTTCAACTCCACCTACGCTTGTGGATACATTCATATGGTATCAAGCCTTTAGCTGATATTATAGAGTTAAATCATTATTAAATTTTGATTTTTCGCATTCAATGCTATTTAAGATAAATAATATTAGAAAAAATACTAGAAAATATCGACTCACCCGTAGCACCTCAGACGGGACTCGAACCCGCACCCTTGAGGGGGATTCCGGCCCAATGCACTGACCAATTATAACGACTATATTATTATTAGCGACTCGGTAGCATAATTGGTCAGTGCACTGGGCCGAAATCCCGAGGACTCAAACTCCCGGGACTCAAATCCGCACGGAATTAATTAAAAATATTAATTATTTGTGTGATTTATAAAGAGGTATAAGAATGACAGAATACAAGAAAGAGTGAAATTCATAACTTGTTTAATTCAACTCGTCCAAGTAGTATAATAATATATGTTACTGCTAAAGTACGGAATATGTTAATGTGCAAATTAACTAGTTAATCTGCAGATTAACTAGTCGAGTCCGTTAAAGTGCATTTTTTAAAGTAACAGATTTCCGCACTTAACGGATGCTACAGTTAATCTGCATATTAACGGATGCTACACCGTTAAAGCGCGGATGACAATAAGTGAAATAGCTCGTTGTTTCTAGAGCTTCGCCGACCACTAACACGGCACGCTCGCTCGGCTCGCGCGTTTTTGGTTGCAGTTCTAACCTAACCTAACCTAATGAACTCTTTAAGATTTTTTGAACTGGGGGGACTGGGTGTGATTACTAGTTAATCTGCACCCTAACTAACTGGTTTACGCACTTTAACGGTGACAAGACATAATGAGGTGAATTAGATTCAAAGGTAAATTTGTCAAAGTTAATTACTCGATCCTAATTTGCAACCCTTGTAATTATATTTAAAACACTTTCCAACATTAGCATTATTAGGTGCATTACACCACCTCGAGGAGGGTAGCAATAAAAAAGATTTTAATCTTTTTTTATCACCCCATCTAAGGCCCGGGCTAAGGGCAAATGGAAGGTACGTGTTGTAATTATATCGGGGCCAAAATGTTAACCACATTTGGACTGGATAGACAAAGGAAGGCTGTTTTTAGCCGACTTCTATAAAAGGAGCAGGTTCTAAGTTTGTCGTGATCTTTTTTAAGTGTGTTACTAGATCACTCGACGACGGCTGGACCGATCTGAAAAAAATCTTTTTTGTTTGAAATTATATACTTCTGACCCCCGGACCTCACGTCGGGGCCACCAATGTTGAGGCATAAGGCAGGATTTGTTCGCCAATATTAGCTTAGTAAATTTCGATATCGTGAGTCAGGTCTCCATACATTTTTGCCTCGTTGTTAGCTTGACGTGGTATGTCACGTCTGCGTGATGTTATTGTACTTTTCGCTGATTCTGCATTTCTTCGTCATTCGTCGATTGCTTATGCGGTATGATATTGCCGCTACAAAAGTTTATAACAGATCAATAGAAACGCCGCCGCGGGCATCACCGCCTTTCAAACAAACGTGTGTTAAATCGCTTCTCTGTAAACGCTCTCATACAACGCCATACGTTTTGAATTTAGCGCGGGCCACCGTGCTGCCGCACGCGACGCGCGCCCCGCACCTCTGTAAACGAGCACTTATAATGTCAACGTGACCACCGCTGCTTTGCGCGAATTCAGCTCGCATATACGAATAGTCAACGTTCAAGGCCGACTTTACCCTATTTGAGGCCTTGGGCACATTAAGATAAGGGGGCCTCTATGATCTTGACTTAAGCTAGTAAGCATGTAGTATTTTGTAGTAATTATTGTTCAAGTTTTTGAAATACCTAAATAATTTTTATATGGTTTTTGGTAATAAGCATCCGTTATCGTTTAGCGATCTGGCAGGAACTAGGGGGCCCCTATCGATCGTGGGGAACTGGACACGTGCCCATAGTGCTCAGTGGGTAAGATGGTCCTGTCAACGTTTCATGTGTTACATAAAAACAAAGTAAGCTTTCTTTCCTCAACGTTCAAACGCAAAAATGACACATTAGAAACAATAACAAAATTATCACAGCACAGTGAATCACTTACGAGATAATTACCATCACAAAGCGGAGACCATTTGAAATAGATTAACGTTATACAATATAATTTAAGTGAACAGCTTCGCGCTACGATGAAAAGTCGTAAATGTTTATTGCCGAAAGTAAAATGCAACTTTCTTATTGTAGATCGAACATCGAACAAAAGTTGAAGTTGTAATGACTTTCTTTTGTGACAAAATTTTAGTTTTGCTGTAATTTAATGTTTAAAAGTTTGAGCTTTATGGGCCGTTATTACTTTATTGGTTTTTGATATCATTAAGTTGAGAGCGCGTAGTCTGCACACTAGTGTTGCCATTGGAAAAAAATCATAGCTTTTAAATAAAGACGACATTGTGAATTATCCCTCTGTAGTCTGAAAAAGCTTTGTGATATTTTTCATCGTATTAACTTTTCTAGCCTGTCGTTTAGTTTAATGAAGATTTTTTGCTAAAAGTCGCCACATTTTAATTAAATGATTTTAAATCAAAAAATTTCACCAGATTTGATACAAAAATACAACATGCAAATAATTATCATACTCTTAACTTAGTTTGACTTATGTGTACCACATTGTTGAAAATACGTTGCAACTTTTGCATTCTTATGTTTCAGGGATATTTGTAAAATCATGGTGTCTAACTCAACACAACTCAACAGATTGATATTATAACAAGTCATGGAGAGTTTGGGATCTGTTTACAAAGGCATCCATATCTGGAGGGCTGCCATTCAATAGTTCCTAAATCACCGTGAGTTAATGAATTCATTGTGACGGACCACAACTGAGAAGGGTTCGAGTTGGCAAGTGCGGGGTTGATTTATCTCAGTAATCTGGCCATTGGGGTAGCAAGCACGGTTGCTTTTAGAGTTTCCGTTTCCAACTAATTCAACTTAATGATAAGCAGGTTAGTGCTGGCATAACTTTTGGTTTGGTTCTTGATATATTATGATGTTGGTTTCGGGTGGAACATATTGAAGAACTGTGCAGGTGTTAACTTCAATTTATTTTATTTTTATTTTAAATAAATAAATTTTGATAACATCACATACATTGCTCCGATTCCAAAGTAAGTAGCTAAAGCACTTGTGTTATGGAAATCAGAGACAACGGTGGTATCACAAACAAACCCTCAAAAGGTCGTTTTCTAAATTAACCCAACCGGGGATCGAACCCGGGACCTCAGATATGGCGTCACCTTGAAAATCGGTGTACAAAGCCACTCGACCACGGAGGTCGTCAATTTGAGGTTTGTTTATTATTAGGGAAAACAAACAGCTACTTTGACACAAAATGACATGTGTTAGTAACAATGCATTAGCCAATACAGTTTCCTCAATTACGAGTAGCAATTTTGACTTTTAGCTAACTCACTTAAAAAAATACAATGAATTTAAGCGATACTAGTTTACAAGTACCTACATATTATAGTTATATATGGTGTTGTGTGTATAGTTTAAAAACGCTTTTTTAAAAAACCACGTTTTTAAAACAGACTAGAATAAAATTTGTATAAAAACTAATAAAAAAGTTTAATGAAAAATGTTTGTGCTGATTTAGAACTGCTTTTGAATGTAAGGCTTTTTTTATGGCAATGAAGATACAAATATAAATATCTTGATTATCTCATGAGTTTTACATGGTGGTAAATAAAAGGGAAGTACATCATGAACCCCGCACAACAATTTTTACAATTGAATTATTTAAGTACTCAATCAATCTTAACATAGTCATATCTTATACTTAATGTAACGTACTATAGTACTCATTTTTTGAAAAAATTACATTTACAAAACTTGAAAAACTCCTGCATAGTATAAAAAAATAATTTTAAAAACTAAAAAAACCCGCCTTCATCAAAAGACAAGTCAACTGAAAAGATGGAAACAAGATCAAATATTAAAGGCAACATAATAACATGCAGTCGGGTGCATGTATAGGTATAAAGTGACATTATGAATGATGTGACTTATAATATCATTAAATGCTATGCCTCCTTTTCAGTTGACTTATCTTTTGATGTAGACAGGTTTTTAATTTTTTTTTTATAATATGCAGTTTTTCAAGTTTTGTAAATGTCAATTTAAAAAAAAAATAGTATTACTATAGTATGTTATCTATATACATAAAAGGGAAAATCACTCACTCACTTTAGGAGTCTCAAATTTTGCATGGGGGCTCGTCCTGACTTGTCTTTTGATGCAGGCGGGTTTTTTTAACTGTTTATCCGACTCGTTCATAACAATCATGAAAAATTGGGACAGAATAACTGAAAACGTATCTGAACTTATTTATTTTCCAGAGAGATAATGACACCAAGCTAAAATCTTCTACTTTTTCCACTTCTTGTTACAAACATCAAAGGCAAAAACGATTGCCTTTTTCAACCAAAAGTACCGAGTACCTTTACCTAAAGCCATAACAAAATGAAAAGCAATGAAGCTCTGCCATATAAATAACAAGCATTAACTTTATTGACGGGCTTCCAAAATGAAAATACGTCGGTCGCCTCTAAATTGGTTTGTTTACGTCTGCTGGTGTGTTTTTATTCTAGATAAACAACCCCAAGGATTGTTTTCACGTAATACAATGACCAGAAGAATAGCCACTGGAATCGTAAAAGTCTGGCAACTTTCTCCGTTTCAGTGTTAGCCGTACGACTATAACATTCATAGAGCTAGTTGAGCAAAGTGGATACCTATGTTATTTATTATTATAAATGAAAAAATCTTTTCTATGAATGCATTATAATGTGTGTTTGTTAGCAGATTTGATTTTTTTGGGTTTTTCCCTGAGGACCCCATTCCCCGAGGATCCTTTCCCGGAGGATCCCGATTTGTTTTTATCTTCATGAACTTAATCAATACTATGTTAAGCTTAAAAGTACCGTCATGTCAGCAGAAAAAGTGGTCAGTCAAATTTTAATATATTTTAATCACAAATTGATTTATTATCACAATATTTCTTTTTGCGATACAAAAAATACAATAGTAACTTTTCAATCAGTCTTTTCAGAACATGTAACAACTATATTTCAAAAATGACTAAAAGAAAATTGACTTTAAAGTTATTCCAAAATATGCATTAAGTCACGCAGTCATTTTCAAATGTAAATTATAACATATGACTTTTTTAATATTACTTAAATTAATATATATTTTACATATTAATATTACTATATTATTAATATACTTTTTTAACGGTACAAGTGAAACACAATAGAAAAAATAACAAAAGTAAATGTAATCACATTTATCGCATTCGGGGTCCGGAGGATCAGGAGGACAGAATCCTCGGGGAATGGGATTCTCAGGGAATAACCTGCTCTGTAGATCTATAAACTTCGCGTTTGTGTCATTTTTGAACATTTTTCAAAATGGCTGAAGTATGATTTTACCCATGTCTTCGTCATTTTGAAAAACATCGTAAAACTGAATCGACAAAACTATATAATTTTAGTACCTGCTCACAAAATTTAACAGACGGACATTTTGAAAACAGACGGACTGGTTGGAATGCCTGATAGCCAGACAGTCATACGAAAGCATTTTTGCACAAGCTGAAACGAAGACACTTCGCTCGCGCTTCGCGCTCGCTCAGTCAATAATTATATTCAATTATCTTCCACTTATATGCTGTGATGCATGAGTATCTGTCACCCTTTAGTTAAGTTGCAGATAAAGAAAGAAAGTGAGATTCAAATAATTCGAAATGTGATCGGCAGTTGTCTTTCATTTGTTTAAGAGATCATTCTAGGACGCGCTCTTGTGAAAGTTATACAGATGTTCTGAATACAGAGCTGAGAGAACACGAAATATTCTCTTTTTAATTCATCGGCTTCCTAACTTCGTCGTGATAATACCCGTAAGAAATAAGTAAAGTAAGATCAAACTTTAGCAATCGATACATCAGTACTTCGAGAAACTTTGCTCCTTACATAGAAAGCATACACGAATTTAACCCACGCAAATCCTCGTCAACGAGCGTAGCTCGGTTCGGTCTAATTAAATTACTTTCGCTGATGACCTCATCATCGCCCTTTCCCACTCTGACCTTTCCTTTATTTAACCCCTCCACCCTATACCAAAGGTTATCTAGTGAGTCGTGACACTGAAAAATTGATATAGACAGACTGGAGTGACGGGATCCAGGTCAACTGATTGTGCTATAAAATTTAAACCCTTCGCTTCCTGTTCCAATATTTTCTTTTATTTCGAGTGATGTGGCAATATTTTTTCAGGGTTTCATCGACTTATTCAAGACTGTTAATGTAACTATTAAACCAAAATATTAAAAAGAAATAAATGAAATAATTTTATAGAAAAAAAATTCTGTAGTCAGAACTAGTAGTTCAATTTTTTTCAGATTTAATTTCAAACTAAAGTTGAAAATGATATTTTAAAAGTTTGGAACGCAGCGCTCGAAGTGGGTCGGTGAATTATTTATGTCCAAACTGGACCGGAATTCACATGCAGCTTCTTGAAATGCTAAGCGAAAAGCGGACTTTTACATTTGTGGCAGTAGTATTGACTTAATGAGTTTGAAGTCTGAAAGTTAATAGAATAACAGTTAGTCCCGTGCATTTCCACTGCATTGACTTTTTATGCCAACATTGTTCTAATTGACAATGTTATAAACAGAGTCCATGACACCCGCAACTAGTCATAGCCATATTCATAATATTTATTGCAATATAATACCAAATAATATACTAGAAAAAATACGACTCGCACCAGATCATGTTCTCAGACGGGAATCGAACCCGCGACCTTTGGATATCCGGTCCAATGCTCTGACCGCTGAGCTACCGAGTCACTAGTGGGAACGTCGAATTTCTTCTAGTATATCAACTCTCGGGTTCGATTCCCGTCCGAGAACATGATCTGGTGCGAGTCGTATTTTTTCTAGTATATTATTTGGTATTATATAAAATAGCATTGTGAATGCTTAAATCTCAAAATTTAATAATTTATTGCAATATGTTGGTACCGCATGGTACTGCAACATTACAGATGGTAAAAACATAAAAAATGACCCATAAACATGACCCTGCAAGGGTGTAGCAATTTTAAAAGTATAAAATCTAAAACATAAACATCATAAACATAATTTAAGTAACATCAAAAAATTATTTCATGGTGTAATAACATTTTTGTATCAAATATTCCTTCAGTTTTGAGCTAAAGTTTTTTTCCGTTTAGATTTCCTGGAATTCTTTTGGTATTTTATTAAATATTTAGTAGTCACAAGACAATGTTGGTTAACATGTTAATTGCAACTAGTAGTCAATCAACATGTCAAGATTAACATCGTCGGATAACATGTCAACAAACTGTCTATTCACTTATCAACATGAATTCAAGCGGTGAAGACATTTGATAAACACAGCTTATTTTTTAATTCATGGACATAATGTTTCTAGACGTAAGCATACGGTCTTTAAATAATGTAGAAAGTAAATTATATTATAGTACTCACTTATGTGATTGACAGAAACATAATAGCTAAAACTTTTCTCGATTGAAAAAATCGTCAAGTGACAAATTCAAAATACTAATCATTGTTTGATTATTGGCAAAACTGGTTTACCAAGATGCACATCAGTCAATTTCCTTCCCTCAACTATGTCAAGCTTCTTTCATGAAAAATTCTTTAAAGTTTAAGAGAAAATTCCTATCACCGGTGAGTCGGTGCTCTAATCTAATCGGGCTCCAATCCGGCATATCGCTCTCGTACCCCGCATCCTCTCTACTTTAAATCCGTCATTTTCGCTAAACGACTATCGATGCGAGAAAATACGCTGCCGAGCATGCAGGCCAGTTACGGAACACGACGATGACACTTTGAAAACGTGAATTAGGTACTTATAAAATATAAAAATCGGAATACATAAAATTATATTTAAAAATGTAATGTTAAGAACTCTGTTACTTTAACCTGAATTTTTTCTTCTACATGATGCTTGGTAAAGCCGAATATGGTAGATTTATGGTACAATGCATTTATCGAAAATTATTATAACCCTGAAAACCACCACACGACTGAGAAATTTTGTTTTTTATTTGTATGGAAAACTTTAAAGTGACAACCCTAGACTCAGATAGGCTATAGCTTTCGATAATCAGTCCCATTAATGGTCAAAAGAAAACACAGTCTCTCAGAAACAAGTAGGTATATCTTATAATGTAATCCTCTGAGCAAATAAAAATGTATTTATTTACATTACTTTCCAAATACCTTTCCGCAGTCTACAACTATTCAAGGACTCTTAATTGAAAATTCTGAATCCACAGTGACATTAACAGCTAAATCCTTTTAGCCGCCCCTAAAAATAGTTGTGGAATGAGGTTGGGCGGGCGCGCGTCGCGTCGTCTGTTACGCCCTTTGTCACGACAAACGCGCTGTTCAATTTCCTTGTGTCAAGCTGTTGAGTGTGACTGCGGCTGTGCCTTTATACTCCGTCCTCGCACTGTAGCGAAGCTATAAAATTGTTTCTTTGTTTGAAATTAATTGATCTGAGTTTTGTTAAGTAAATATGGATTTAATTATAATTAATTAGATTGGATTAATTAAACGAAGAATATTTTGTCGAACGCCCTTTGTCACGACAAACGCGCTTTCTGATGTCCTTGACTGTAAATCTGTTGAATGAACTGAGTATGTGTGGGCTGTGGCTGAGCCTTATGAAGTTCTAGCGTTGTAGCGATGCTATTAAATTATTTCACTTCCTAGAAATGTGTGGAATTCAGCTGAATATTTGATGTGAGTTTACCTAGTCAAATTATATTATAGTAATGCACAAAATGATAATTTGGTTTTTAATTTACTTTTAATAATTTCTCGAACCCTGTTAAACTATAAGGTAACTGCTTTTACCACTGAGCTACAAACATCCCAACAAAGTATACCATAGAACCTACTGAAATGCAACAGGCTTTGGGTAATCTCGTTAAGATGCCGGCGAAAAGTAAGCTTCCCATACAAACGTAATACCAAAATGATTTGCAATTTGAGCATAATTAACACTTCTTGTGATGTTATTCGGATTAAGACAGTATTTGTCTAGGTTCTTATTAAATAACAAAATCCAAAATACTAAACCAAATAAAAATAAATGCGATTTACAGTTTTGCATGAAAAACATAATTGGCATTTATTTTGAATTGGGTTAGTATTTTGGAATTTTTATTTAACAGAAACCTAGACATATTTATACTGTCTTAATCCGAATAACATCACAAGATTAGTTAATTATGCTCAAATTGCAAATCATTTTGGTATTACGTTTTTATGGGAAGCTCACTGTTCACCGGACTCTTAATACCGGCCTTTGCGAGCGATACTGATTTAATGGAAGAGAGTGCCTTTTGAGTTTACAGGAATTTTCGATGACTGATGTTAAACTAACTCCAGCCTGTGTGAAAACTTTATCCTTTAAATTCCTTTGTCAAGTAGAAAAGAGCTGATGACCTACAGCTAGCGTTGCCATCCGTCCGGATGAAGCCGGACAGTTTTAAGCTTTTTGACCTCTTGTCCAGCCAAATTTGACTGCATCCGGTCCGTCCGGATTTTGTTAAGCTTTTATATATATCGTCCCGCCCCCACTGCACACACACACACCTCAGCCCACCTTGCGCGATGAGTGTTCCGTCAGCAGTTACATTTAAAAATCCTTTTCTAGCATCCGGCTTTGGGACTCAAAATTCCGGCTTTTAAATATAATAATGTGTTAAAATAATGTTTTATTCGATGGTTTTTGTCAAAAATACTTTTTTTTTATTAACGTCCGGCCTTGGGATCCAAAAGTCCGGTTTTCTAATCGGTTTTTTTTTTATTTTTAGATGGCAACGCTACCTACAGCTTCCTGTAGATTCTGTAACCAAACTAGAACCTCACTTCGAATCTCACTTCACTGCGTGGGAATTTTAAATCATAAGTAAGATAATGATAGGCTGTTTTTTTTAATCAAAAAAGATTTTAGATAGCTACTGTAGCTACCTAAAACCTTTTGCAATCGGTAAATATATATAATAGCTTATATTCAGCTAATTTCTAATAATAAATTTGCGCGATACGAGTTTGGTTACAGAATCGCTCCCCTGTACAGATTAAAAAAAAACCTAGCTAAGGAAACTCTCGACCAAGTCAAGCTTCGAACAACAATGGAAAAAACTCACTAAATCGATTTATTCCTTAAGGAGCTACGAAGCCGCAGGCAAACACACAGATAGATGCGTCCAACTAACCGTTCGTTTCCACTAGCTAGTCAATTAACAATGTTGTAAGTAAAAATTATTTTAAAACAGAGTCTGACAGATAATGAGAACACAACTCTGTCAAAAATGTTTATAATTAACAATGTTGGCTTAACAAATTAGTCAATGCAGTCGAAACGTACGGTAAAACCACCCTTCTCTCTAGGTCTGGTTAAACATAATAATTTGAAAGAGATTTAAAAACTGACTACCGATATGAAATTTCACAATGAAAAACCATTAATTGCACAGTAAACTGACGGTTCAGCTGCCACGAACTATGCCATTTTCACACACATTGCTGTCATAACCACGTAAGCTGTCGAGCGGGGCCTTCGCCTGTTACCGTTGAGTTGCACTTTGTGTAAAAAGGTATTCAAATATCGATAACGCTCGCTGTCAAACTGATGACAGCATGTTGCAAGCTTATCATTGTTTCGAAGGGTTAAGTTTGTGATAACATTTAAACTTACACCGTGTTATTCCAAAAGATTTTTTAACACTCTGTTAACTTAAACACCTGTTTAAAAGTGATGCTGTTTCTTTCGAACAATATTGTCAAAAGAGAGATAGCATCACATTTAAACAGGTGTGTAAGTTAAACAATGTTTAAAAATCTTTTTTAATAACACGAACAGACTTTCATAACTGGCTAAATCTCTAAAACGGGTTGACCGATTGGAATAATTGTTTTTCGTTTTGTACTGGGGTAGTTTAGCAATTAAAAATAGGAAAAATAACATCTTCGTCTTATTTTTAAAACCTCTTACTGATAGGCGTGTTATTCTAAAACGTTATAAAGAATGTCGTGCCTAAATTGAGTGACAAATGGTTGACACTTATGGCAACACGGTAAACGAAAAATGATATGAACTTTTCACCTTATCACTCACAACACCACCCTTACGCCACTCTTGAAAATTCACTTACAGCATTTTCTTATCTATATACAAGGATATTGCATAATATTTACTTTTTAAAGCACCGCTCATAGTGACTTGTTCCATACTTTATGCACTTTATTGTATGTATGCTGACACGACACGTACCTCTATCAAGAATGGAAATGGAAGCGCCTGAAGAAAACTAGTGTAAGAGAGAGAGGAGTGACCTTTCTATGGGCTATAGAAAGTGGGTTTTAGTAAAAAGAAAAACCGGCCAACTGCTAGTCGGACTCGCGCAAGAAGGGTTCCGTAAAAATCACGTTTGTTGTATGGGAGCCCCATTAAATATTTGTTTTTTTTATTTGTGAGACCTTTGTAATTTCAAAATCTGGCAAGTGAGAAAATCAAATTTAAAAATTATTTACTACAAATTAGGTAAATATTGTTTCTTTCTAAATTACAAAAAAACGATATAAAGTTAATAGCGTGGCAATAACATGACCTCTCCCCTACTCAAATGGCCAACATTCTATACGTTTGAACGCTACGCTTACTATTAAAGCTTTAAATTGTGAGCAATAGACGATTTTATCACATGTCGAAAACTTATGTAAATCACTGACTTTGTTGTATTGTATGGAATTGACAAGCTTACGGCACGTAATTTTATAGCTATTAAGCTAACTATTAAAGCTTATTTTAAAGCTTTAATATTTAGCGTAGCGTTCAAACCCATAGAATGTTGGCTATTTGAGTAGGAGGGGAGGAGAGGGGGGCTGCATGACCAGCATTGCAATCGCCAACGAAGCAGTAAAAATCAACGTTCATTAAGATAAATAATATTAGAAAAAATACTAGAAAAAATCGACTCACCCGTAGCACCTCAGAAGGGACTCGAACCCGTACCCTTGGGATTCCGGCCCAATGCACTGACCAATTATGCTACCGAGTCGCTAAAATCGACTCACCCGTAGCACCTCAGACGGGACTCGAACCCATACCCTTGGGATTCCGGCCCAATGCACTGACCAATTATGCTACCGAGTCGCTAGTGGGAGCGGCGAAATTTTCTAGTACTTTTAACTTCTTCGCTGCAAGCCAGCGCAATTTCATCAATGTGAGGAAATACCCCCACATTCGAAAGAAACATCTTTCCAGATGTTTTGACAATCGATAAAGATGAAACAGCTATATAACTTTTTTAAATTTAGATTTTTCGCATTCACACGTTCATTTCTATGACACGCGTTTCTGGCGTTTCGTTTTACTTTACTCACGTTATTACTCTCCTCTATTATTCAATTTTACGAGGTGACACACTATTTACCTGTTGAACAGTTCGGACTTGGCACTCGTCCAAATGGCTCCAGAACCTCTTTTACATAATGCCCCAAACCCACGATAGGTCTCGTACACGATTGATCGCTCTTTCGCCTCGTTATTTCACTTTAGTTGTAAAGTCACTGAACGAATCCATTTAAATTCTATAAGAATAAGAATAATTTTATTTTGCTAGGAACATGCTTACAAGGTTGTCGTTATCATAATATTGGCCAACATGTTTTGCTGAACATACAGCATGCAAAATTATAATAAAATGGAGTAATTAATTGATAATTGGAAAAAATATAACATTAAGAAATATAATATAACAAAAAAAATATATACCTAAGATTTTTTCACTTCAGTACAAATGTTAAAATGTCAACTTTAGAGACTACTTTGTAGCATAAAACTGTAACTTAATACTCGACGACCAAGTGGCTTAATACACCGGCTTTCATGTCGTAACCATCTCTGAGGTCCCGGTTTCGATTCCCGGTTGGGTCAATTTAGAAAACGAACTTTTCTATATCGGCTCAGGTCTGGGTGTTTGTGATACCACCGTTGTCTCTGATTTCCATAACACAAATGCTTTAGCTACTTACTTTGGAATCGGAGCAATTTATGTGACGTTGTCAAATATTTATTTATTTGAAATATTATTAGTTTCTAACAAAATCTTTTTTTAAAACGTTTGCAGTGTCTATGATAGTAAACAAAACTCATGTTGCGCAAAAAATGTTATAACTTATTTTTTTAAAGTATGAAACTAAATACCTTAAGTTATTGTAATATCATTTATGTATATACGACAACAGACCAAACCACAATCGGGACATTTATTGTTCTATACAAAGGACGGAGTGAAATGGCTTCCTAGTTATATTAATCAAAACGTGAATAGAAATTCATTCTTTGAATACACTAGGAGCGAAGTTAATTAAATTACGATCGTGTTTCAAATGTTTTTGAACCAAATTAGCTGTTTCTAGTCTTGCAAAGATTTCGAGCATTTATTCACTGGAAAACTGGAATTCTGAAAGGAGTTTTTGCTTTGCTAGAACTGCTAGATAAATAAGAAAAGAATGTTCAAGAGAACGCAATGCTGATATATACCTTATTATGAACGTGGATTGACAGGACAAATTATTTTAAGTTTATTTTGAGATTTTATCATTCAGAATGCTATTTGTATACAATACTAAATAATATACTAGAAAAAATACGACCTGCACCAGATCATATTTTCGGACAGAAATCGAACCCGCGACCTTTAGATGTCCGGTCCAATTCTCTTACCGCTGAGCTACCTAGTCACTACTCAGTATATTATTTAGTATTATTTTAAATTTAGTTTAACAAAGTGCAATGACAGAAATATTATTTAATAATAAAAATGCACAATACTTTTTTTTTATTTAGTTTACAAACAAACAGTCACATGCTTAAATACTATTTAGTTTAAATATATTTAGGCCTTATAGTTTCCTAACTTTATAACTTTAAACTACAGTCAGGTCTATAAATATGTATACAGTTTAGAACTTTGTCACTCTAAGACCTATTACTTTTTTGAACACAAATCAATGACAAATGACAACTACAATAAAGTGACAAAGTTCTAAACTGTATACATATTTTTAGACGTGACTGTACATACATAAATTAAGTACATATCCGTATTACATTACAAGAATGATGATTACAACCATATTTTTGCTAGTAAATACTGACATACAGCTGTTTTATTTTATATTATTTTTAAATATATTATATTGTTTGTCAAAAAATAGAATAAAGAAAATATTTAAATTAAATAAAAAAGCTTAAAATGCAACTAATGAAAACATTATAATAGAACACCTTCAAAAATAAATAAGATTAATAATTCAATAAGTCTAAAAAGCACTGGCTTTTTAAGTGTATGATAAAATGTTCAATGAAATATTATGTTATGTACAGTCGAGTTCATAAATATGTAAGCACTTTTGACAGATGTTGACTTTTATTACAAAGGCATAACGTTGATGAACTGTCAAAGGTGCGTACATATTATTGAACTCGACTGTACATTATCATTCTTTACTTTTAGTTATCACTCAGCGAAAAGTCTTGGAAATAATTTTAACGTTTGTAACAATTCAAATGTTTTCCGAGATGATGAAAGCCTCCAAATGATTATAATAGCGAATCGTCATACTTTTACAACAACTCGTTTTAATAAACGGGATGAAATTAATTTAAATTCGGGACAACTTTAAAGACGTCCCATTGTTATAATTTTGTTCGTAAATTAAGCAAATGTTCCTTTTAGGCGAAGGCACGTTCCGCATGCCTTTTAGTTATCCAAAGTAAATTTACTGGCGACAGAACCTCTTAATAAATGTTTTGAGATGAACATTAAGCAATGCCGCGAATGTTGCTACGTTATAATTTATTTTAGATGCTGAATTTTGAGAACAACAGTGTAATCGTGTAGAAATGACAACAAGCGACTTTGGAGTTTAATGACAGTTTTCAAAGTTTACTTTTCCTTGTTGAGTGTGTGGTGTGTTTATACGTAATTATTGTCATGTGTACCTGGATGTAACCAAAGTAATTTATAGGCAGCGCTCCCGCAGCGACGACGGGAAACAAGTTAGGTACATGGGTAACTAATTTTAATGACTGCGTTTTAAACGCTAACTACGTAGCAATTTTTTTTTAATAAATAAATAAATATTTGACAACATCACATACATTGCTCCGATTCCAAAGTAAGTAGCTAAAGCACTTGTGTTATAGAAATCGGAGACAACGGTGGTATCACAAACACCCAGACCTGAGCCAATATAGAAAAGAAAGAAAAGTTCGTTTTCTAAATTGACCCAATCAGGGATCGAACCCGGGACCTCAGAGATGGCGACACTTTGAAAACAGGTGTACAAAGCCACTCGACCAAGGAGGTCGTCAAAAAAATTAATAAAACTTACTTGTGATTTTCGTTGTCCAACAAGTATACTGTGACCCATAATTAAATTCAGTATATTGGCATTTAAAACAGCCGCTTCGCAAAATAATTTTATCACCCTTTATACAACCTTTATAATCAATGCAAGTATGTTTGTCTTCAATGCATTCCTAAACTTTTCATCCGATTATGACGAAACTGGTGAGTTGTACTACTTATGACCGAGAACGTTTCTGGCTAAAAAAAATGTTTGTCTTTTGAAAATTTCAAACCTTTGATCTGTATGTGGCATTACATTGGAACGTATGCTGGGGACTAATAGTTTATATTAAACGGGGGTCTAACAAATACTAGTTGTTAGTATGTAGTGCAACAAAATATTTTGTTTATAAAAGCGTATAAATAAAATGAGGATTATCAACGCCTTAGAAATATTGTTAAGTACTTGAATTGACATCGAAATTAGGACAGATAAACCTTTTTTTGATATTACCTCTAGAAAAGATGTGTAGCACCAAGGACCTGTAGCACCAGCTGTCCTGTTGCTTCCTTATCCTGATATTGATCCTGATATGACGACCTCCGTGGTCGAGGGGCTTTGTACACCGGTTTTCAAGGTGTCGCCATCTCTGAGGTCCCGGGTTCGATCCTCGGTTGGGTCAATTTAGAACACGAACTTTTGTATATTGGCTCAGGTCTGGGCGTTTGTGATACCACCGTTGTCTCTGATTTCCATAACACAAGTGCTTTAGCTACTTACTTTGGAATTGGAGCAATGTATGTGATGTTGTCAAGATATTGCATAATACACATAAGTATAGATCACAGAATATATTTAAGTAGGTATGAATGGGGTCCGTACAAGCCAATTTCTATCAGCTTACCTTTTAGAGATCCCACCCCACCGATCCACAATGCAGATCATAACATTTTTGTAGAACTGCTTACCTTCGTCATAATTTCACCCCTCGCCACTAGTAGGTACTATCCTATATATTATTTCTGAAAGCGTATAAAATGCTCATCAAACTTGATATGTCTCATAAAACCTCATCTCCATTCACATGACGTAAGTAGTAGTTGAAATTCACAATGAATCCACGTCAGCGAACAGAGGAAAGTGTTAAAATCTAGCTGCGAGCTCCAAAGTGGCGGTTTGTACTCACACTTCGCGATAATACGGGGTTAAAGAACGAGATAAGTGCCGGGGATTCATTTATGCGCCATTCTCGACTATAAGTGCAACAGTTTATGTTTACTTCTTCTCTGTTGTCGGATTTAGGAGCAATCTGATGCTTATGTTAGCATCTTATGAACTAATTACTTTTATAGGTTCAACAAAATGTCAGTATCTCTCCACAGCAAGATTATACTTAAATTCGATGCTTGAACAGACATTTTGGTATTAAACTTAATAAGGTACTCCACCTAAGACTGTGAAGAGATTAAAGTAGATTATTAAAAGTTTGTAATATAAAATATCTGGAAAGGTATTCAATTGATGTCGAGGTAATTCCTCGTACATTAGTGAGATGGCGCTGGCTTGCAGCGTAAGAGTTGATATACTAGGAGAAATTCGACATTCCCGCTGGTGACTCGGTAGCTTAGCGGTCAGAGCATTGGACCGGATATCCAAGGTCGCGGGTTCGATTCCCGTCCGAGAACATGATCTGGTGCGACTCGTATTTTTTGTTGTATATTATTTGGTATTAAGTTTGTATTAATTAAATGTGTGATGATAATACAGTATGTAAATTAACTAAAGGAAATCCTATTAACCAGGCTGTGTGTAGGTTGGGAAGAAGCTAACGGTACAAAATGAAAAAAAAAACCAGCATTTACATAAAAAAAAATCAGTCAAATTGAGAACCTCCTCCTTTTTTTAAGTCGGTTAATAAAGATTCCTCTAAATTTGCCACTTGCATATTTTTTTACATTGCGAACGTCATTTCATGGAGCAACAATATTTAACACGTCTACGTTAACCTTTTCCTTTGTTATTCGATGATGATATTTAGGTATTTTCATTCTTTTGTTTTCTCGCGCATTCACATCCAGCTCGCTAATGAAATTGCTGGATCAACCTCATGAAACAATTTCCATCATCTGTCGTTTCTTGCCTCGCGCTGTATCAATTACAGGCCGGCTTCAGCTTCTGCGGCAAAGCTTTATCCTTAGTGTTAGATGGAGCGTTTTCTTTATTTAATATTGCTTCTTTGTGCCTCCAAGGAAAACAATGAAACGACGAACGTTTTTGTTCGGAGGACAAAGGTGGTTGTGTTTTTGTTTTAAGTTCTTGGACTTTATTGTTTTATAATGTATTCTTCAACAATGAAATTTTTTAAGATTCTGTCAATGTAAAGTATGAAGTGAAAATTTTGACTCCTTATCTTTCTTCACGTAGCTTTAAGACGCCAGCAAACAGTGAGCTTCCCATACAAACGTAATACCAAAATGATTTGCAATTTAAGCATAATTAACTCTTCTTGTGATGCTATTCGGATTAAGACAGCAATTTTCTAGGTTTCTATTAAATCAAAAAAACCAAAATACTCAACCAAATAAAAATTTATGCGATTTACAGTTTTGTATGAAAAAAAATAATTGGTATTTATTTTGAATAGGGTTACTATTTTGGAATTTTTATTTAATAGAAACCTAGACAAATACTGTCTTAATCCGAATAACATCATAAGAATCGTTAATTATGCTCAAATTGCAAATAATTTTGGTATTACGTTTGTGTGGTAAGCTCACTGTTCGCCGGACTGATTTATGTAAATATTTAAAAATTTGATTTTGAAATAAAAAAAATACTTTTATATTAAAAGATATAAAACAGTTAAAAATGTTGATCATAATTACAACTAAATATCTATAATAATACTAAATCCTTACAGTATCCGCCGACGTTTATTACCAAATTCCAGCTCCGTTATAATAATATGTTTTTATGCCCATATTGCGTAAAGATTTAGTTAACGATTCGGTCTCAGGTGTTCTTGGAATTAGAAGAGTATACCAAGCAGAATTATGGCGTATCTTGATTTAGTATATGGTATGTATCTACCCGTATCCTCCGGTAAACGTAGATGTTTTTACTGATACAAGGGAAGGGTTAAATTATGACATACTGATTTATTACTTTTGTGGGTATGATGCAGAACTCATGCGGTCGATCGATGAGTTTGTAAAGGTAACAACCTGAATATTTTAAATTGTTTGGATAATTTTAGGAAAAGGGATTGCATAAAAAATTTTTGTTTGACTCTTAATAATTGTTATTATAATACATTTTAATTTAAAGGGATGCAGACTACTTTAAGAGATAGCTCCTTCGATTATAATCAAAGAGTTGTCTACCAAAAGCTTCGCAGATAGGACTATTAAGTAAGTGTTAGACCAACCCATCATAATTTTAGTTACGAAACTAACTTTCTCATAGCGTACGGGTTTTACCGTATGATAAGCCTGCCCACTTTGTTTGCATTAAGATCAACTTTAAATTAGTCTCGTTTGTTTCGTTTGTACTAACAAGGCAGTTTGATTTATTAGCAAAGCGCTATTAAAGCACAAGCGCAGGAAATGAAAGTGTCAAAAGTGGCCACCCTTCGCAAAAAAACTCCATTAGACTAAACGACAAGCTATAAAAGATTGCTTAATTCATCAACGCCCGAGCGGACGCATGCGGCCGGATAACAATGGAATATCTATTGGTCTTAGTTGAAGGGTTAAGCGACAAAAAGTAAACACTAAGCTTCTTCGGAGTGCACGACAGAGAGATCATTCACAATTTTGTCTTAATTTCAAACGATAACGATAAACGAGAATCGTTAGCAACAGAGTTACGTAATCAGCACCCAGTACACTTACCCCTATAAAAATGGACAAGTTCGAGTCGGACTTGCGCACCGAGGGTTCCGTACCATCATTCTGAAAAAGTTTACTTTTTAGAGACATCGTTTTATTTTTCCTGTAATCTTTATATGAACTTCTATCACATAAAATAATTTTAGATTATTCTCTATGCAAACTTTGGAGATAAGGGGGGAACGGTACTTTTTAACATATTTTATCAAAAGTCGAAAACAATGCGGCCTAAAAATATGCCTGAGCATGTGCAAGCAGCGTTCTTTCATATGATACCCCATATACCCTAGTAGCCTCACTTCATAGTTTTAAGACCCCCTTTCAGTCCCTGTTGCAAAAAAATATAAATATTTTTATTTCTCTCTTATTTGCAAAATAGTTGTGCAAATGACATCTAAAACTGTTCCAAATTTCAAGTTGATAGCATTAGTAGTTCTCAAGATATCGAGCTGTGACAGACAGACTGAGTCGCAACATAAAGGTTCCTTTTTACCGGTTTTGTACGGAACCCTAAAAGCTATCGAAATCGGATCGAATACTAATGCAAAATAATCAGTTGTTTTGAGAATCTCAAACTCAATACTTTTTTAAATTAAACCTTGAAATAAAATAAACGCTTTTACGTATATACAGCGCATATTTTCTATTGTTTAGATATGATTACAATCACGAATATATCTATGAAATCGCAGTTTTATTTCTTTCTCTTCAAGACTTTTTTCACACATTAGAAATAGTTTCAAATTGCACAGGTCATAATCTTCAAAGGGCCACTTGGGACTTTATGAAAGGCTTAGGCTCATAAAAAGAAACTTGACGTCTACGTAATGGATTCACTTTGAAGCAGACCCTTTAATGGACAGCATTTAAGGCTGGCTTCAGACCTACCGGTTTCATTTCTTTGCTTTGCTGTTTTAGTTGAACAGGAGCTACCAGCTAACGCATCGAACTTCGGAAAGTCTACCGGGCTTCAAATTAAAACAGATAAATCCTAATTTATGATGTCACACGAACGTCGATATCTTCTAAATAGCTACAATACGAAACTTCTTACTTCGATTTATCTGTTTTAAGTTGAAGCCCAGCAGACTTTTCGAAGTTCGATGCGTTAGCCGATACGGCCCCCTTTTATACTAGAACAGCAAAGCAAAGAAATGAAACCGGTAGGTCTGGGGCCAGCCTAGAGTCCTCCGAACAGTGAGTTTCCCATATAAACGTAATACCAAAATGATTTGCAATTTGAACATAATTTACTCTTTTTGTGTTGTTACTCGGATTAATACAGTATTTGTCTAGGTTTCTATTAAATAAAAATACCCAAATACTAACCCAATTCAAAATAAATGCCAATTTTTTTTTTTATTCATACAAATCTGTAACTAATTAATTTTTATTTGGTTTTAACTAGTATTAAACGAAAATAAGGAATAAATCCCACTACTAACACTAATTATACCGATGGCTAAACATACTTTTTTATAGTCATCATTTTTTATCCTATGACATTCAATTAACAAAATTAAACCCAAGGAGAGGTAATGGGTGACATAAAATAAGTACCTACTCAATGACGTTGTCTGTCTGCATAGTAAAAATAATAATGAAAAAATAAATAAAATTTGGTAGACACCTAATAAATGTACATAATGTGGAACTATAATATTGGAACACATCAATATTGGTCATGGTTTATGGATAATATTGTTTCTCAACGGAAGGCGAGCAATAACAAAAGAAAATATCAGAAAATCGTTAACCACATCGAACGACGGACGCATCGAGTAGTTTCCGTGGTAATAAACAGACTAATTGGAAAAAGACAGTTGGGAAAAGGCACTTGCAATTCCAACACTTGCGAATATAGACGAACGACTGATATTCAGTATTGCATTTCTTTCATACACTCGATGATGGAAACTAGGTTGCCAGTAGTCGATATTAATAAAATAGTACCTACTTAAGTAAAAACTGGTTTAATATTCGTTTACTAAAAGCGGCAATTTATAATGAAAGTTTTGATGAGTCTTAGAAAAACGATGAGTGCATAAATTTATTTATGTTAATATCATTTATAAATTTTTTTAGGCACTCATCGTTTTTAAGAAGCCTCAATGAGATTAAAACAGCTTTCATTTTAAATGTAAGTCCAACTAATTATTTGTAGCGTTTGAGAGAAAAATCCCTCATTCCCAGTGGTGTAACATCCGATTACTTAAACGCTGTACTTACAAGTTAATCCCAGTAGTTCGATTGTGTATAAATGTTTTAAAGAGTTAAGTTACTCTGACACTTAATTTTTTTTTAAGACTTACTATTGTTAACATTTGGGCTATAAAATGATTAGCTTTCTAAAATTCATTATCTTTGCTCAGCTTTAGATAATAAAAAATATTACTTAAACTAAAATTCACTTCTACTGCTTCATACCGCGGTCTACAAATCGGTTGTCTAACATAAGTTGTGTGTCCTAAAAATCCAACTCAGTTTTACGAAGATAGTGCTATAAAATGAATGTGTTTCGGGTAACACCGTTTTCACATCAGCCCCTAGCGGCATCGCACAATGCCTTCCAGAGTTCTTTTTCCGTATTATAGCTCGTGTTCGGTGATACCCAGGCGATTGGTGCATATTTATGGGCTATTTAGATGGGTCGTTTTTAGTCACCTGTGACAGTCGACTTAAGTCACCTATCAAGTCGCTAGTGAAATTGAATGGCACACATCGGTGATGGCGGCGCTGTCGACTATACTAGGTGTTACAAAAGTACCCCTAATGCCGAATATGGCATATAGGGTCCATCAAACTGAACAACTTTTACTATGGGGACAGCTCTGAAATCGCGAAAAAAAAATCAGCTGTTTCATACATTTTGATATTTTCGATTTTAATTTTTGTATGGAACAGCTGATTTTTTTTTCGCGATTTCATAGTTGGTCCCATAGTAAAAGTTGTTCAGTTTGATGGTCCCTATTTACCATATTCGGCATTAGGGGTACTTTTGTAACACCTAGTATAGTCGATGGCGTAACCTAGATAAAAATATGTAACAGTAGTGAAGGGTCCATACAAGTCGATTTCCATCGGCTTACCTTTTAGGAATCCCCCCCACCTTCACCATAATTTCACCCCTCACCTTTGATACGTAATAACACATGGTTCCAGTTTTGGTCACCGGGTCAGATAAGTTTATTCAGTCACCTATGGCCCAGGCCGAATTGCCATTTACACAGTCGATTTTCGCCGTGCGGCTTTAGTCACCCGTGTAAATACCACATTACATAGATAGATGAGCACTAGTTTCGAACAAATTGCACGTGATGAATAGTAATATTATTCACAGGTTAAATCATATTCACCACCTTCACCATAATTTCACCCCTTACGTTTGATACGTAATAACACATGGTTCCAGTTTTGGTCACCGGATCAGATAAGTTTATTCAGTCACCTATGGCCTAGGCCGAATTGCCATTTACACAGTCGATTTTCGCCGTGCGGCAAAAGTCGTGCGGCTTTAGTCACCCGTGTAAATACCACATTACATAGTTAGATGAGCACTAGTTTCGAACAAATCGCACGAGATGAATAGTAATATTACTCACAGGTTAAATCATATTGTTATGCTGAAGGAGACGAAACGTCGTCGGTTAAGGGAAAAATTAAAATAAAAACTAAACTAAAAATCTTCAAGGTATATTATTAAAACGTGTTTTTTTATATGAGTTCCTAAACATTACTTTGCATTCATTAACTTTGTATTGATTTGTTTCCCATAAGAAAATTAGTAAGCAAGTAGAGGTATAATACAGTAGAGAGGTATATTTTTTCCAGTATATTATTTAGTATTATATAAAAATAGCATTGTGAATGCTAAAATCTCAAAAATAAAAAAGTAGAGGTATGCTTAAAAGCCCTATAATTACAAGCTATCTAGGAAACAATTTAGTATACACAAAAGCGTTTAAATTCACAGGTAAGTAGTTAAATTAGACGTCAAAGAATTTCATATAAGTAAGGAAATTATTTTATCTCAGAAATATTTCAGATAAACGTAGGCGGTGCCATCTGCGTAGGAAGCGACTAGGTACGTCGATGCCACTTAACGCTCCGAATAACACGTCTGCATTTTCACGGGATAGGCAGCCATTTCAGGGCCTTATTTAGTTCTGAGTATCGATAAATGATATAATGTGGCGTGGGCGTAATAATAAGATTTTTGCTAAGAATCAAAGGGCTTCTCTACCGACCCATGATAATGGAACGAAATTCGTTGGACATCGCATTATTGTGGAATATCATATAAGATTTTTTTATTTGTACTCCACAATCACGGGACACTCCCACAAATCTGCCAGAAATAGGTAGGTACATGTTTGATCCCGAATATAAAATTTATTATTTTTGTATACGGTGACGGTTACGGTGATGGTAAGTGTAAGTGATAGCGAAAGCGGAAGCGGAAGCGAAAGCGGAAGCAAAAGCGGAAGCGTAAACGTGAAGTGAAAATGTGAAAAAGTGAATAAGTGAAAAAAAATATTATTATTTTCCTTAATTTTTTTCTATTTTTACATAGGTACTTATGGGTATCAAATTAAAGGCCTCGATGAGCACATTCCAAAATTATATGTTTTGTCACTAAATATTAAGAAAAAAAATCACCGAAGCGAAGCGAGGGCGGGTCGCTAGTCCATCATAAAAAAATAAAACAGTGTTCGATATTCGTCAGTAGTCCGCCCGCACATGATCATTGCACAATGTTCGACTGTGCGTGCCCGTCTTAAAATTGTAACAAGAAAACAATGTTCTTATAAAAATATCAAGATGTTAATTTTCATCTTCATTGTTTATTGAAACACGATACCAAAGAGCAGTCGCTCGAGCCTTTTGTTTCCTTATCTTCATTGAGCTTAATTAATTTGTTATTTTCCTCTAGCGATAAAAAGACAGAAAGGAAAACAATTATAAGATAATTATTTTGTTAATTTTCATTTCTTGTGACATCAAAAATGTTTATTGGGTAATATAATTTATTAAAAATGTTTAATTGCTTTTTAAATTTATTTAAGTACTTAACAAGAAGAAAATTTATTGTGATATTCTGAGACTATAACTTTTTCATCAATTCAAATAATATTAATATTAAATTATTCATAAACGATAATGTCCGGATCATAGTCCATTGGTCAAATTATATCTGACCCGAAGTAATCTTTTTATTTGTTGTTTTTGCACGAGCAGGTGGGATGTGGTATATGTGGTATGTATAAATATAATCTAGGCACATATCTGCTTAGATTATATTATTTTTTGTCTGTTATGTAGGAGTTGTTGCTAGATATAATCCGCACGCGATGAGAATGGGATGGAACCTTGTGAAACTGAGACGCGTTTATTCGCTGGCCAGCCACTGGGATATCCAAAAATACGGTGTCTTGCATCCGAGGTGAGGGAACTTTTGCAACGCAACTTCAAGTAAAATAACAAGTAAACAATTAGTTGATTATTTATATTAAAATTAACTAATTAGTCAATTTTCGATTTACTGTGACAAGGTTCCGTCCCATTCTCATCGCACGTGGATTACTATAATACTTATTTTGCAAGCATTATAAGTAATCCCTTAATTTTAGGAAAGAGAGGAGAAAGCCTCAGCTGGTGGAGATAACTGCAGTCGTTGATTATTAATTCAAACAAAAAGTCATTGACCTGACTAAGTCACACAGCCTGACCCAATCGAGAGTTCGTTTGTAGTAATTTATCCCCAAATCCTTTTAGGGGGGAGGGGCCTGGACCGCCGCAGATGGCTTTTAAGGCTTGAAAACAATCGTTAAGGCGTTCGGATTAATAGCCGGTGCAGTTCTCGCCGTTTGGAGTCTGAAACTTGACCTACTTGATAACTGAGCTCGAGTTATGGAGACCATGGTTTTTGAAAATGTTTTTATTTCTAAAAACAATTGAAGAGACAGCCCAATAATTATTGCCTAACGTTACGAGTCTCAATTATAACGTTTTAAATTCATTGTTACAATTAAATGACAGACATAATAGAAATATAATATGGTATCCAAACCACGATCTCTTAGCTTATATAAAATGTATTCTTCAGTTAAGCACCTTATATAAAATGTATTCTTCAGTAACCAACGACAGCTTTGGTATTTAAAATGCCTTTTAAAAGGCCTGTGCCAAAAGTGTCAATCGATAGAATAAGTAATTACAAACAAAAAGTAATAAGTAAAAAAATCTCGTTAGTGATATACTTACTGAGATATTTGAATTTGAAGTTGAAAAACAATATTGTCATTTTCTGGATTAATCAATAGAATAAGTCATTACAAACGAAATGTAATAAGAAAAATATCTCGCAAGTGATATACTTACTGAGATATTCGAGTATGAATTTGATAAAAAAAACATTTCTATTAGTGGTTAAGTCTATGCAGATTATTGTTAAGCTATTTAATATATTTATATTTATTTAATTAATCTTTATTGCTAATTTACACAAATACAGAAAATGACGGACTCCTCAAATCCATCTCAAATATCTTCGGTTACGGACACTCGTCACTCGACACTCGACTCTCGACACTCGACACTCGACACTCAACACTCGACACTCGACACTCGTCACTCGACACTCGACACTCGACACTTGACTCTCAACACTCGACATTGGACACTCATCACTTGACACTCTACACATCACATGTCAAAACTTAACTGCTCAATAGAAGCAGATGTTTTCTAGCCAGATTATTGGCTAGTTGTTTTAAATATAAAGATAGCGATACTGCTATTTGTCTCCTAAAAGAAGAAGGCAGATAATATTTATCTTTTGTCAAATAAAAATTATTGAATAATTTATTAATGTCAATTAAATTAGTATGTCCACAGTATCATTATGAGCATTCTTCATAAAGTCCACTCTATCATAATGTCCACTGTATAAAAACGTCCACAGTATCAAAATGTCCACAGTATTGAAAAGTCCACAGTTGAATGAAATTTCAGAAATGTGGATTGCGTTGGCTTAACTAACAAAAGCCGACACAACAGCCAATACGAAGTACGTACAACAGTTGAGGCAACTAAGAGAAACTAAATTACTCCAACTACTGATAGCACTGCAGTAATATTATTACTGGCTATGTTTGGTCCCTATCTTGAAACTGTTAGAACGAAACGAGAATATAATTAGAATTCTACGCATGAAACACTTTTGCGAGTGATATTAATATTGTCAGCTTATGAACAAGGCCTGATCACGGCAATGGGAGTCCGAGAAAAGACGCTAGGAATACATGATTTAATTGGTTTAGTATGATACAATATATTTTTACTTTTAAGTTAAGGGGAAGTCTTTAAAAGTAATATTCGTGTGAATCCCTCAAACTTATACAACTTTAAAATCTAACGCTACATAAGATTAACAACTGATTTTTGTAAGATACCACAAAAATATGTTAACATTCTTAAAACCTGAGACTAAAATGCTTATAAATAAACCGTTAATAAATCTTTTTCAAACCTAACGCTGTATTGAAAAAGCTTAGAATATTATTAAACCCTTTTAACTAAAAGCACGGAAACTCATTCCGCCATTGTTAATATTAAATGAAAGCTCAGTCGGGACTAATTCTGTAATTAGCGTTCAGAAGCTCATCCTTTGCTAATTAAAACAACTGCCAATGACTTGCGGCTCAAAGTAATAGAATTGTTTATCTAACGGCTCTACAAATATGATTAGATTGGTCATTTTGCAATTGGCAATTTTTAGTCACTATGCAAATTGGTCATTATGCGTCAGAATGATGTGAACAACTGCTTAGGCTGGTTTCAGATCAGCCCGAATCAATATAGCGATACATACCAGTTTTTTTATTGGAGACATCCATACTTATTACCATTATGAATGTAAAAGAAACTCTGTCTGTTAACTTTTCATACCTGAACTACTGAACCAATTTTGCTGAATTTTGGTATAGAGAAAGAATAAACTATAGAAAAGGAAATAGGTTACCCTTTGTCGCGAAAATTAATATCGAAGGGAATGAAATAGGAGGGGACCTAGAACAATGAAGTGATGAAATATACACGGCAAGTGGAAATTCACGCGGACGAAGCCCTGGACGGAAGTTAGTGGCAGCGTTTTAAAAAGATATATAAATTATTTATTGAATTTGACAACGTAAATCAATAATAATCCAGGAATACAAATAACCATGAAGTTTCAACTTGCATCCGCATGCCAAGCAAACTTACACTAATGGAGCAAGTTGGCAACTAGGCTGGGAACAAATTAGAGGGCGTCCATGTCAGTTGCCACACTTCAAACTGTTCAGCCTTAAACTTGGGCTCTTTTAAGATATTCTATAGTTTTAAGTGCTTAACTGAAAAGGGGCTGCTGAAATACTTTGGGTGTGAATTCCGGAAAATAGCGGTTTTTGCTACACAGTACCTAATATTTTTTTATGTGCACGAAAAACCGCGATTATTACCGAGCGGCTTTTCTATCTACATAAGTATACATAAGTATACCTACTACTATACCTATGTACTTTTCAACTGGGAAAGAAAGTCTCCATGTCGAACTAGCGCTGAGTCAAACCAACTTTATGCGGGTCTGAGACGCAAATAAAACTGGAACCCTTTATAATACGCGGGATATCGGCCGAATAACAATAAATCCGATAATGCGGACAACGTCAGTATATTGCCGGTGGGATTTTACTATGGAAGAATTGTATAATAATATAATATTTGACAACATCACATAATTACATTTCTACGATTCCTAAGTAAGAGCCACTTGCGCCAAGCTGGGTTAAAAATTAACCCAGAGTTAATTCATACAAAAGTAGCTCTAGCTCTGGGTTAAATGTGCTAACCCAGCTTGGCGCAAGTGGGCCTAAGAAGCTTAAGCACTTGTTTTATGCAAATCAGAGACAGTGGTGGTATCACAAACACCCAGACCTAAGCCAATATAGAAAAGGGGAACGAATCCGGGGCCTCAGAGATGGCGACACCTTGAAAACCGGTGTACAAACCACTCGACCACAGAAGTCGTCGTCAAATTTTATACGTTTATTGATAATTTTGATGTTAATAGCACAAAATAAATAGGAGAAGAAACAACAAAAGTCAAGCTTAGAACCTATACTACGCGCACAATGCACACACCCATAGACAGCTCACACCGACCGACGGCACTGCGTCACGCATTCGAACTCGTTTGAGATTCGTCTGAGATTCCAGTTATTCCGTGTCAGTGCGAGGGTGTCTATGTGTGCGTTGCGTGCGCACGTAGTACTAAGCTTGACTTCTGCTCATCTCTCTTTTTTGTGCTAGCAGTGTGGCATCCGTCACAGAAAAATAGGAACAACACTTTACACTAAGAGGTGTTAGAGGTGTTGTAAAGACACTACGACCAATGATGTAAAGGTAGAGTATCTCACTTCCGGTGAACCGGAAAATAGACAGCAGCGTTTTCTAGTGAAAACAGTTCAACACTGTCAATCGCGGAGATTACAGCAACATCTTCCCACGGGAGAGGCATCCATATGGTGCATTGTCGATGCAAAGTGCCTTTGCTATGGCGTCCGTTCGATGCTGTGTACCATCGACATGATGAACATTGTCGATGCAACGACCGGCGATGTAGTGATTGTCGATGTCGCAATCTAAAACGCAGTGGACTGCATGATTATGATGATGAAGAGGATGGATTTTGATACCTTGTTTTATTTTGAACTTTTTGCTTTACAGCATCATCCTGTCTTGTTGTAAATTTGTTGGTTGATTGGTTGTTGTAAATTTGTTGGACCAAACAAAAAGAAAAAGTACCATATTTTCAATCGTTAGCAAACTCAATGAAAATATATAATTTTGACGTTTTGAATAACAACGTGACATTTTTAAAATGTTAAGCATTTTAAATAAAACTAAGTCCTTATTTTCCAGTTTTCATTGCTCTTTCACAGACAAACCTTTTCATTTGTATGCTAATGTACCTAAGTATTCTAGTTCCCAAAAAACTGGGTTACTTTTAATTAGGTATACTTATATTGAACTTGCAGTCACAGCGTAAGACAGGCCAGACTGAGGCTGAATATCTGAAACCTGAAGACTACAAGGAACAGTCTCCTAAACAATGCTCAATATTTCATTTCACTTATTAATCCTACAAATAAGAGGTGGATGGAAACAAAAGCAGTGCCGTGTGACATTAGGGATAGCTCACAACAATCCGAACCTTTTGTAGCCGCCGCTTACGAAAACAATTATAATGATTTATGGCAGAAATAAAAACCCTTGAACCCATTTAGCAGCATTTTTGCGTTAGCAATAGTCTACTTTCATAATAAATATGATTTATGTATTATTAAATTTGAAAAAGAAAGGGTGGTTGTAATTTAAGAGGTATAAAAATGTAAATAGATTCACACCTAAAGTTAATTGGAAATTTTAATTAATGGTGTTGGTTTTTGGAACGTTTAAGGCGACTATATCCCTCAAGTGCTTGAAGTGACGCACTTTTGCCTATACTACTACAACGAACTATATTTTACTGAGGTTATTAATTGTTTGTAAATAAACTATAGAGCCTCAGCTTCAATCTGTACGTGTGAATTTTCGATACATTATGCAGGTACTTAGCGAGTAATACATTTTATCAAGATGACGGTGCCACTTTGAGGTATATAGGGGCCTTAATGTCGATAGCGGTATAGGTACACTTGATGGCACCTCAGACTAATGATGACCTTAACCTAATAAAAGCTGTTTTCGCAGTTTAACTGTATAACCCGACGTACAGCGTCGTGTGTACCTAGCGTTAGTTTTAAATTTTCAGTTACTTCATAAAATTTTGTTTGTATGTAGGTAAGTAGGTACAACTTATCGTTTTTAATATTAGTACTTATAAGTATAACATGCCGACAAAAAATCTTGTCTTGAATTAAGTAAATAGTAGATATTTACAATGTAGGTAGTACCTGTGTCACAAAATTAAAAAAAAACTAATATAGGTAGGTAAATAAGAAAGATGATCATGCAAAATTATTCCTAATTATTTCACATTAGGGAATTTATCCAATCAGTAACGGACTAAAATGTTAAAATAATTTATCTGAATAGTCAACTTTTTTTAACTAAAGCAAGAAAAAAAATTAGAAGTTGATAAAGCAGCTAGGTCAATTATTTTCGTTCAAAAAAATATATTATTATGCTTATTTCTCAAAATGAGGTAAGTAGAGTCACCTGTCTGACTTGTAATGAAACTTGAATAAGTCGTGCTTGAAGAAAACAAAACAAAGCATCCCAAAAGCATGATATAATTCAAATTGTGCCTGTTGATCCTAGATGGCGCTATGTATAAAAGCAACTGTGAAAAGTTGAAAAGCGCATGAAAACATTGGTTCCTTTAGATACCGCAAGAGTTACTCAGTTTTTAAACTATACAGCCATGCTAAAAGAGAACTTTATTTAGACTCCCTAGTTTGTTTAGAAATACGCTTTGAGACGTCAAACGTAAGAAATAGAATTCAAATAAAATATTCCGTCTGCTACTTCAATGATGTTTAGCAATCCAAGAACAACCTTTTGTCCTGTAAACCTTTTTCTGAGCTGCACTTAAATATTTTTTTTTACAAAAGATAGCAATCAAAATAATTGGGTACCAATAAGTTTGTTTAGAAATATAGATGTCAAACGTAAGGAGTCTCCTACCATCTACAGTACCACAAATAAAATCGTCCGTTTGCTTCGATGTTGTTTAACAATCCAAGAACAACCTTTTGACTTATAAACTAAAAAAGAAAAAAAAAGTTTTACTAAATTTAGCAATAAGAAAAGAATGTCGACCTCCGTGGTCGAGTGGCTTTGTACACCGGTTTTCAAGATGTCGCCATCTCTGAGGTCCCGGGTTCGATCCCCGGATGTGTCAATTTAGAAAACGAACTTTTCTATATTGGCTCAGGTCTGGGTGTTTGTGATACCACCGTTGTCTCTGATTTCCATAACACAAGTGCTTTAGCTACTTACTCTGGAATCGGAGCAATGTATGTGATGTAGTTAAATATTTATAAATATTTATTTATTTTATTTAATCTTTATAGTAGAACAGAAAACAATATTGATATCATTATAGCAGGGAGTATGCCCTTACAATATTCATTCGGCACTACCACTTTATTATTCATCATAGGCCCATTCATCATAGTTGATATGATGAATGAGTCTGTTCCGTTGATCTTTGCTGTGTAATGGGAGCGAGCATAGGTATGTACTTGGCTGTACAAAATTCATTAGACATTCCGAATCTATTGGAATACTTATCTATTGTTCTAGAAGTCTACTTTTGTGTTCACTCGGTATTATAGTTATAAAATTAATTAGTTACTGCGATTATTTTAAAGTAAAAAGGTCGTTCCTTTAGTTGTAAGCCGGGCACACTGAAAGTTCTTAGAAACTTAAAAAAAACCGGACAAGTGCGAGTCGGACTCGCCCACCGAGGGTTCCGTACTTGTAGGTACTTAAATAAAAACTATATTTTTTATGATTTAATTACAAATGTATAGTTTTCAGATTCAGATAAAAAGTGTAAGTATTATTAAAAATTTCAGATGAAAATAATGAAATGCGACCTGTAGTATTTCTCAACCGATTCTCGTGAAATTTTGTGAGCAGATTCGATATTTATATAGAATTTTAGAATAGAATCAGTTTTTTTGATTTTTAAAAAAATATGATTATTTAGCTAATTCGAAAAATTTTCAAAAATTACACAAACGCGAGGTTAACAACTCACAAACCCAACTACTATTACCTAATTCTTGAAATGAACTAGAAGAATTCGGTTGATTTCTTTCATGAATTGAAATTTACTTTTACTTTTATTTCATTAAGTGTTATTTTTACTTTTGCTCTATTTTGTGAATTATGTATTTGACTATGTTTATGTTTATTGAGTTTTTATGCCTTTGAATGAATCATTGTTATTATTATTATTATATTATTAAATTAAGACCTTTTACCGATAATGTCCCTTTTTAGCAAACAATAGAAAATAAATATGCTGCGCTATCTTCTTCGTAGCAAAGGCGTACAATAACATGAATTAAATAAATATACACAATTATGTAACACCCACATAATAATAAAAAACAAAAAAAAAATAAGAAATAAAACAAATAAACAGATGAACATAGAACCTCCTCCTTTTTTTGAAGTCGGTTAAAAATACTTACATTTGATTTCGGACTGAAGTAGTAAGTAGTACCTAAACCTTTTGTGAGTTTATTGTAATGGCAACAATGACTGATCCAATAATGAAAAAAGAGAGATTGGTATCTCTCTTTTTTTCATTATTGTAAGTACCATAAGTTCTTGGCTTTATTAATTGTGGACGAATAAAATAAAACCTCGCGTGGATAGCCAGACGACACTGGAAGTTAGTTCAAGCATTAAATGGGTTATAACTTTTTCCTCCGATTCATACAGAAAGATGCTTTCAAGTATAAATCCTCTTTTTTACATTCTAATCCAACATTTTTTTCTCTTGCCTTGAAAACGGTCAGCCCTTATAAATTATTCACGAGTAAAATAAATCTCCAGCCTTTACGTTTTTAAGTGCTAAATCTCTTTTATTTGACACTAAAAGCCAATTTTGAAGTTTTGATGATAAAGAATCGCTTGTTTCGTTCAACTTTCTTATTAATTACTTTTTATATTTTCGGTTAAATCATTTTTTGAGTTATTCTGTCCGTCGATAAATTCGGAGTGTAATTTTTTTCATAACAATGAAATTTTGAAATACACTACCTCTTTAGATTTTTTTAAATTTAATTATTATAAAAATCAATTACTTACTTCACAATATTCCTGAGTACGACCATATAGTTGGTGTCAAATGCAATAATCCGTAATTTGATGATTTTACTAGTAAGAATATAATATTTCGGTTACAAAATTAATACTATGACTTATCTATGTATAATATCTTGAATATAACTGTATTGAATAAGTAAAACAGGCTAAAGCAGGAATAAAAACTTAAAAATTACTTTTATAGACATTAACATTTTGAACTGTATAATGCAACATCATTAGATAACGAGATGCTGTAACTTCATAATAACTTAACCAGCTTCTACAGATTTACGTAACTAGCAAGCTAATAAAGGCTCATTTTCTACAAAACTCGAACGTTACCGAGGCTAAATAATAACATTGCAAATAGCAACATTGTTTTTTTTAATGGCGTTGCTGGAAACTGGCTAACTACCTTTACTAGGGTAAGTCACGGATAGATGCGGCACTTTTTGAAATTGCCTCACAACTCACATATTATGTGCATATCAACAAACTGTTTATGAATACATAATGCTGCAAACATTAATATGAGTTAGTTTTTCTAGATTTAAAGTTAGTTTGAATTTACGTAATTATATTTCATCATCAACAAGCTAACAGCCAGCGTCGGTCTGCTACCCAAAAAACTATCGGAATTTTTCCAGCTCCAGGACCCTCCGTGAGCCAGTCCGGTCCGCCAACCGGACTGGACCGGCTCACGGAGGCACCGGTCAGCTGGGAAAAGTCCCGGTATTCCCTGAGGACAGACCAACCCTGTTAACAGCCCTCTAGCGAACTAAAATCTATGGAACAAGCGTTGCGCTTAAAATGGCACCACACGAAAATGACAACTAAGTGGGTGGAGCTAAAAATGCTGGCATTTAACCATGCAGCACAAAGCGACTGAGTACTGTTTGCATAATAGCGACCTTAATTTGTATACACATAGATATTTTCTATACTTAAACGTTAAAAATATGGTACGTTATTCCAGCATCTTTTTACTGCCTACACAGGACGTAATTTCTAATTAACTGTTTCTCTATTTTCCTTACAATACAAACTGCAATTAATGTAAAGAATGCTAACGTCTGTCACCGGGCTGGCACAACATGTTGTGCCAGTTGGCATTGTTTAGCCCCGTGGTTGGCACCACGGGGCTAAACGGGGTTTTTAAGCAATATTCTTATTAATATCATTATTATTCTTATTATTACTCTTATATTTACATTTTGATAGATTTTAGTTCGCTGCAGCCTTCTCATCGACAACATTAAAACTATTATTACCTATTTACGTGTGTGTAGAAAAGTCATATAAAATAAATATTATTTTGAAAGCATAATACTAATAATAATAATAAATATTATTATTATGTAATTGGGTTTATCCCGTATAATTATGTATACAAGGTGTTACAAAAATACCCCTAATGCCGAATATGTTATATAGGGACCATCAAACTGAACAACTTTTACTATGGGACCAACTCTGAAATCGCAAAAAAAAACAGTTGTGTCATACAAAAATTAAAATCGAAAATACCAAAATATATGAAACAGCTGATTTTTTTTTTCGCGATAATGTAACACGTTATAAATGAATAAAAAAATAATGCAATCAATACTTTTAGTCGCATACTCATGCCATCAAAATGCTGTTTCAATATTGTCCCAATAATACTCGTATTAGTTCCTTTATTAAACTCTGGATATTAATATTGCAAGGTTCGTAATATCCCATCTTCACTTCCTTATAAAATATTAGCGTCGCATGTGCGGCAGAATAATGCTTGAATCTAGCTTAACATCTGGCTGCGGTACAAAATTGGTCTATATTAATAATGTTTCTCTCTAAACCTGATCTGGTGGTAGAGCCATTATAAACACGTTTTTATTAGGTTGCTTTCGCGTTTATTTCTTTCTTTGTTTGTCCAATTTTATCAAATATTTTTTACTAGCTTCCCGATGAGTTAGAGACTCAAAACTGGACATTGCAATATTATAGTGTAATTGAGCTGATCTGATGATGGAGCGGGAAGAAGGCCATAGGAACTTCGTAATAAAACTATACAATTCCATCGAGTTTGGGCTCGTGAAAATTTTCTTGACAAGTACTCTGACGGAAGACGAGGTCCAGGGTCTAATGATGAAACCAGAAGGTCACAGGAAATCAGTATTGAAACCATGAAGCCCCATTGGATTCATCTTGACGAGTAATCTGTTGATAATAGTGTCCAGGGTCTGATGATAAAGCCGGAAGAAGGCCGCAGGAACTTTCTAATAAAACCATGCAACACCATCGAGTTTGGGTTCGTTTGATTCGTTTTGACGAGTACTCTGTTGGGAAATAGTTTTCAGGATCTGGTGATGGAACCGGAAGAAGGCCACAGTAACTTTTATAATAATACAACACAGCCCCTTTGAGTTTGGGCTCGTTTGATTCGTCTTGACGAGAACTAAGTTTGACAGTAACAGTTACGTCTAAATCGTTATTTAAAAATGTTGTCTTAATAAATCAAATTGTCGCTAATATTTAATAATTTCTTTTGTAATCTATGAGAGGGAAACCATTTGTTGTATTTTATAATTGTTTTTTCCAATAAAGAGTTCGGTGAAGTCGATGTTTACCAAATAAGAGAAGTAAGGATAAACAGACTATACTTGAGCAGTACTATGTCAAATTAATAACAATAAGAGACAATGCATGACGTGAAGTTTCAATATGACTAGGTTCTAGTATGCTCAACATTTTCATGGGCCGATTGTACATGTGTACACTTAGTTCGCAATAAAGATTTTGTAAGTATTTGTCAATCGTATTAGTAAATCAAGTGCAAAACTGTGCGCAAATCCTTATTGCTAAACAGGGGCGCTATTATGTTTTATTAAGTGTGAGCCAATATTTATTGAAAACCCCAGTGGTCAAATTTACAATGTACCTACCTATATGTTTGACGACCTCCGTGGTCGAGTGGCTTTGCACATCGGTTTTCAAGGTGTTGCCATCTCTGAGGTCCCGGGTTCGATCCCCGGTTGGGTCAATTTAGAAAATGAACTTTTCTATATTGCCTCAGGTCTGGGTGTTTGTGATACCACCGTTGTCTCTGATTTCCCTAAGTGCTTTAGCTACTTACTTTGAGATCGGAGCAATGTATGTGATGTTGTCAAATATTTATATTTATATAATTAGTCAATTTTCATTTACGTTCGATCGTTAGAAAATTCGTAATTTTACTTTACACGAACAACTAACGCGGTACTTTAGGCCATTTAAAAAACATACCTAATTCAAAAAGTAGAAAATTATGTTTTAAATCAAACTTGGCTATGACTATTAATGACCCATTAAGCTTTAACAACTGTTGTTAGAAACTGTTAAAAAGTCTCTAAATGTACTGGGAGTTTATTACAATTAATAAAATATGTTTGATTAAACAAAAAAGCTTTGCCCATAACATACCTATGTTGATTATAAAATTTATCTTTTATGATTAAATTTACGCTTCGCCTGTATGTCATATTTCATTATACTCTTAATCGAGGTGCTGAAATGATAAATTAATTATTAAACGTGCTTGTACACGGCCGAATTAACAAACAACTATAGCAAATAAACTTTACAATGTATGAACCGAACAGTATAGTATGTTGTAGTGATTACTTGGGGTCAATGTAAATTATTTTTAATTAAAGGATCCACGCAATAGAAGGTTTGAAATAAAACTTCGACAATATAGGTATTTTTTGGTTACTAATTTTAATCATACAGATTTATTAATTTTGTCGCTTCTCTTTGAATTCAATATTAATAAAGATGTTTATCATTTTGTACGGTTTCAGTCTCGAGAATAAGCACTGAACGAAACGCTCGTGATTTAATGAAGCGAAATATTCTAAGTAACGTCAATTAATCCGAGTAATTTATTTACGGCATACTCAAACGAATTTTAAAGTTAAGGCCACCTTAAATTTAAAAAAGTTGTCAGATTTGACAGAAACTCTATGAAACTGACAGCTTCCTTAAACTTAAGGAGACTTTAACTAAAGATTTTAGCTTAGCCTTTGAGTATTCAGCCGTAAATTTATCAATTTCTAAGTAAAATAAATACCTGTCTTTATGAATGACTTGAGAAAGTAAGTAGCTATACCTCTTTACTCTATGTAGACACATAGTTTGGATATCCCCGAAAAAGAAAGAGATTTCGACGACCTCTGTGGCGAGTGGCTTTGCACACCGGTTTTCAAAGTGTCGTTATCTCTAAGGTCACGGGTTCGATCCCCGGTTGGGTCAATTAAGAAAATGAACTTTTCTATATTGGCTCAGGTCTGGGTGTTTGTGATACCACCGTTGTCTCTGATTTCCATAAGTGCTTTACCTACTTACTTTGGAATCGGAGCAATGTAAGTGATGCTGTCAAATATTTATTTATTTATTTAGATTCAAACGCGTCATTAGGGTAATAAATGTGTACTTTGAACTCAATCCTTTCTATGAGAACATTGTATTATCCTTGTATTATCCAGGTACACCACTTGAGCAGGGTGAGCATCAAACTTATCTCTCTTACATCCCATCTGACAGATAAACGTTCGTAAGCCGGCTTACTTAAATGGTTCAATGTCAAAAACAGATTTGCCATTATGTATTCTGTTACAGATTTCGATGGTGATACCTTTGATGTTGGATAAAAGTTACGTTTGGCGAGGCCACTCAAATAATATAATATAAATAATAAATAAATATAAATATTTGATAACATCACATATATTTGCATCTAAATGGTTTTGGTGCCATCGCTGTTGGTCTGCATTTCGTGATTTTAATATCTTGAGTCATCTAATTCCCCCACTGTTGAATAACAGGCCTTTGCGCGTAGATGAATAAGAACTAGAAAGAGGCCATAATCTACCACGCGGGTCTAATGCGGATCGGTGGGTTAACATCCACCGATCCGCATTAGACCCGAGTGGTCGACACTGCGTTCCGAGGCATTGAGAAACTTAAGACCATATTACTTTTATGGCCGAATACTCAAACGATACTCAACTTTGAGGGGCGCTCAAACATCATGCTGTCTTTGTCGTATCTTTGACATTTAATAGGACAGGGCGATGTCCGAGAGCCTCTCACAGTTGAGTGACGTTTGAGTATTCGGCCATTAGTCACTCAGTCGATATGCGACCCTAGCAATAGTTACATAACCATCGCAATCGCAGGACCTGCCCTAACTCACCGTGCGCCATAGAGTTCCTCGTGTCTTGATATCATGGTTTATATCAAGGCATTGTTATTGATAGTTAAACTTCGATTGTCATTTTACGTTATACCATAGTTCATTTCATCATGCTGTTTCCAAAATTATTTTTGCCACTTTACATACTAAAGACACTTGAACTTAAATTTGAGATTTTAGCTTTCACAATGCTATTTTTATACAATACTAAATAATATACGAGATCATATTCTCGGACAGAAATAAAAATTAAATAGCTGATTCATATTAATCAATTGCCAAAATATCTGGAAAGATATTTCAATTGAATGTGGAGGTAATTCCTTACACTGATGAAATAACGCTGGCTTGCAGCGTAAGAGTGGGATATACTAGAAGAAATTCGACGATGCCACTAGTGACTCTGTAGCTCAGCGGTCAGAGCATTGGACCGGACTTCCAAAGGTCGCGGGTTCGATTCCTGTCCGAGAATATGATCTGGTGCGAGAGTCGTATTTTTTCTAGTAGGTAGGTATTGTACACTTGAATTTCTACCACAGAATACCTACATAATCTTCTACTCAGCTTTCTAGACCCTTCTATGTTGCTCTATGCGGAAATAGCATGCCTTAGGAAACGTTCATAATGCCCCGCCATTTCTCCATTGCGCAAGCTTACTTTATAGGATTTTATAGATCAGCGACTATTTAGGTAGGTACTTATAAAACTGCAGATGTAAACAGTTGATAGTTAAGTTATTGTTATTGCTTTTTATTTTTTTATTTTTTGTTTATTTGGGATAACAACAACCATAAATTTACATTTATGTACTTAGGTCTAATTACTACGGCTAAGGTCAATAATAGTTATCCTCAGTTTTAAATCACATAAGTTGCTGAGAAGCAATGATATAAAGCTAGAATATACTTAAGAAGAAAAACAAAAATAATGTAGGTAGAAAACAAAAGCGCGAAACAGAACCACAATGAATAATCTCGACTTGTGTCGGTTGAACGGCAAGAAGCGGCTTGCTACTAAAATTATCACTTATCTTATTCAGAACCAAGTCATCTTATTCATGCATTGATTTCACCATCTTATCTTGGTTTTAAAGCAGTATTTTTCCAACAACAGCTCAGAAACAATGATTTAATAACATAAATGTTCTATGACCTGGCAAATATTTTATAATGAGCATTATTGCACTGTTACGTAGTTTCACGTAAGAAGACAATGCCCCACATGTTTATACAGCGGTAATGGCGCACGTTACACGGCGATGCACCGAGATAAGAACCCCACCGTCTACTTCCTTAATCTTTAGAGGAAATATACAACAAAACTCGTTGCGGCACCGGCTAGACCACTTTCCTTCAGCCGCAAACGGCTTACAAACGCTCCAATTTAAGCGTTTCCATAAACGAAACAGCTGCGGTCTGCGCGCCGCACCACCACTCTTCGCCGGGTTATATCTAAGACTCGCTAAGTACTATACCATGTGCCGACTCCCGCTAATTTCAAATTTAGTGTCCCCGCGCAGGAACGCTCCTTTACTTTTGCAATTTATTTTTGCCGTGCTCGTGATATTCGGTTGAAATGGGAATTAAGTGAGTAAGCAAACGTATTTTCATTTTGTTTACGACAGTTGTAATTGGGTCCTGAAGCTATGTAATTGGATTTGTTGCTAGTAATGAGGTATGTTTACGATGTTTATTCTTTTTACGGTAGCAATGTCAAAAGCTTAAAAACCACTGGCAATGTCTTATGATTTGAATTGAATTATAAAGGGGCAAGAACAGTAATAATATACTAATACTTAAGTGAAAAAAGATTAGAAATAAAACACTTTTTACGGATTACAGCGCGTATATTATTAATTCAGGTGTTGTTTTGGAATTATATAGTTTGTATTTATTGTTGTAAATAATTCCAAAACAACACCTGAATTAATAATATACGCGCTGTAATCCGTAAAAAAGTGTTTTATTTCTAATGAACTGTACGCGCGAAAGTCTTAGAAGTGTATATAATATGAAAAAGATTCTCATAAAATCTAAAGTAAAATGATAAATGTGAAGCCAGTCTTTCATTTGTTTTAAGTGAGTTAAATCGACCAACTAGTTTTGAATTTACTTTTCTTTCTGTCAGTAAAACTTCTTTCAAACTCTATTTTGAACAAGAGTTTCAAAAGTTTCCAAACTTACGGATAACCGTTGGAGGCGATAGTTTAATACATTAATTATAGTTTGCAGTTAGTTCGACATCCCACATGAGAAACAATTTAATGTTTTTAAGTCGAACGAAACAATTTTGTAGAAATTCAGTTTCACAAAGTTCGATTACGAATCGAAAATACTATTTAATGATCCTAATGAACTAAATGAGTTAATTAATGTAAACTTTACTTCAGTCTAATAATTGTATAATGAAAATGTATTAAAAATGTGTCTCTGTTTTAAACTTCTTTTTTACTTTTTGTTTTAGTTTAATAGCTATATTAATTTTTCTATACGTTATATGACATTTATTTGTGCGGCATCAGGACCCGGCCACACCAAAACTTTCTTTTCCGGGGGTCCAGCTGTGAACTTTACAGCTGATTGGGCATTTACATAGGTTGATTATCCGGGCGTGTTCTACAGCTGTTAGACGACTTTAGTCGATAAGGGCTTTTTATCGACAATCGCTTGTAAATCGAAACGCCTAATCTCAATAAGGCAGCGATTAGGCTTTTAAAAAAGGAAAAATTTACGACTTTTCACAGTTTTCTTTGTTTAATGTCTAGACTATCGATGGAGTTTGTCTGTTAGTAAGGAAATATAATTATTAATATTATTATTAAATGTTGATTTTTCGCAATCACAATGCTATTTTTATATTAAGATAAATAATATTAGAAAAAATACTACAAAAAATCGACTCACCCGTAGCACCTCAGACGGGACTCGAACCCGCACCCTTGGGTTTCCGGCCCAATGCACTGACCAATTATGCTACCGAGTCGCTAGTGGGAGCGGCGAAATTATTGCTTATAAAAAATATGGCTGACTCTTTTACTCGCATCGTCTGTTTTAGCGAAGTTAACAATATTTCCGATAGTTTTTATTTCGCTAACAGTTTACAGTAGTTACTGAGCACACAGATGTAGTGTTTATTTCAATAAAAGCATGAATGAAAATGTGGTAGGGTGCTAAATTCATAGATTTAAATGAATTATTGTTAAATAAAATTAGTCATAAAGGAAATTAGCCAGCGTCTCGGTAGTTAAGAAACTTTCCCTTTGACTCCGTACAACTGGTCCTGAGGGAATAATAACATACATACAGACACTAAAATTGCTTAAAAAATATAATATTCTTCTCTCTATGTTGAACAAATCGTTTTGGTTTTCCGTTAGTTCAATGGTCGTCGTATTTGCAGACTTATCATACTACTAGCGCTTCTGGTCGGAGTCCTATACTGCCTTCATCTCCTGGTCAGGGACTACCAAGCCCTGACAGCACCAAGACTCCTGATGCGGTTCCTATTCAAGAGGGATATCGGATCCATCAATAACACTATGGCTGTGGTGAGTGGTAGTCATTCAGATAATTCAAATAATGTTTATGTCTCTAAACGTCCTAACCACATGCAAGTTAATAAAGACTTATCAGTGCTATAAAGTTTTAGAAAAAAAGAACGAAAGAAATATATTTATTTTTTAACCACACAACGGTCCACAACATTACAAAGACAGTTCAAAAAAACTCAAAAAAAAAACAATACACTAACATTACGCATCATCGTCGCGTGATGCCAAAACTGTGCTCAGCTCAGTATAAGCACTAGAATTCTGCCGAACGCAGTAACATCAGGTACGAAAAACAAACAGATTTTACACAATGAATATAACAAACATTGGAAACAGCATTGGAAACTTATAACTATTATTTATTTGCCTTCCCATTGATGGGAGAAGAAGAATACAGACATTAAACAGTACTTTTTTTAATCTGTGCAAGTGCAAACAATGATAGTTCTCAAAACGTTTACTTACTTCTCTTCTCTTACGTTCTTATATCCCTCATTTTAACGGCCGTTTGCTGCAACGACAACAATCCGAGCCGAAGTATAAAACTCGGCCGAAATAAACTCGTCTGCCGTTTTCCTATTTACACAGGTTATTTTAAAATTTGCCATGACAGGCTGTGCTTAGTTCGGAACTAATTATTTGTTTTAATTTTTTAAAACGTAAACGGAGGTCATCATGTCAAATGTCATGTTCGGTGGTCGAGTGGCTCGTACACTGGTTTTCAAGGTATCGCCTTTTTTGAGGTTCCGGGTTCAAACCCCGGCTGGGTCAATTTAGAAAACGATTTTTTTCTATATTTAATCAGATCCAGTTGTTTCCGATACTACCTTTGTCTTTGATTTCCATCTTTGTCTCTGCAAGTGTTTTAGTTAGGTACACACTTTAGAATCGTAAGTGTTAACAATATTGTGATGTTGTCTTAAATTTATTTATATAAGCATTAAATAAAAAAACTATTTACAGAAACCCAACGTGAGGTGGAAAATGATATTATCACACGATCCGATCCAGTGCGCGCGTTATCTATACTGTGATCTTGGAGCGCGCTCGGCGCACACCGAGGTGCAAAGAGGATTCATTTATATGTTAACGTAAGTATTACGTTTGCGGCAGTGGTTCACCAAAATCGCTTTACAGCACCGTCGGAATTGTTTGAAGATTAAAACCATTTTGTACTTAGGTACTTGCTCAAGCGCATTTTTTGTTCACGCTGATGTTTAGTGACGATAAGGCTGAAGGTGGAAACGCACTTAACGCTCCTTAACCACTGGCTATCTTAACTATACCTGCCGAAACACCACAATAGTAAAATGTTATTACAGTTTATTTGCGTTAAGTAATATAAATATAATATAATAATAAAAATAGTGAGTCATTACAGCAACTGGGCGGTAAAGGTGTATATACAGTGGAGTAAAACTTTTTCTAGTGTTTCGTACGGAGTCTGCCGTCAACAGTACCTGTATTATAAGTAGAGGTCGGATAATCGGATGCATTTTAGGTACCTGAAATCAATTGTTGGCTAACATATTATGGAAGCGACTTCTTAAAATGTGTATATTCCCATCAGGTTTAATATGCCTTGTTAAAACGTAATCAGATTGTGTTTGTTTCTTCTAAATCACTGACCATAAATGTAGTGAAAAGCAACCGTTTGTAACTGGCCATTACGAATTTGTGTCAAATCGGATTAATTAATCGGCAATTGGTCTTCAAACACCGGAAAATGAAACAATAGAATTTCCATTGTTGTGCCGGATCCGGCCGCTCGGGATTTAATGAATTAATTTATTACGTCTCACGGAGTATACATTAAAATTAATCAATCCTAGAATAATTTCAAAATCCTTGCATTTTTTCGATAAAAAAGTGCTTTCCATAATACCTAACTCTGAACTTTAGGTAAATAAGCATCCTAATATCCGATCTCTAATTATAAGTTTGCACAGTTACGTTTACTATACTCGATAGCGACTGTAGTTGAATATTGTATGCAATTTGGCACAGCGCCTCTGGCGGTTACTACGCTAAACTAGATAGACCGGGAGATGATGACACAAAATACTAGGTCATTTGTACCAGTATGGCGGTTCTTCAGGGGTCTAATTACGTAAAGGCAAAAAGGAAAATGATGGTCATAGCGCTCGCACCGGCGGCCCAATCGCGTGGGCGTTAATCGAACGCGTCGGATAAATATCGAGTGTCGAACGATTTGTTCCACAAAAATGCTTATATTTTCAGATAGTCGAAAAAAAAGAAGTAGGCGGTAGCGTAATGCCATACTTTTCGGGTGTGACTTACAGCCCGCCATACCGACGCGAATACATTAATTTAAATAAAACAATTCAACCATTTGTACCAGGCTAATTTTTGCACAGCTGATCATCGTCGAGTAGCCCTTCACGAAAATCACCTTGCCATACTTTTCCGACAGTTCCCAATGGCCGCCATACCGCTGCAAAGGAGTAATTTTTTTTTTTTCGCCAAACGATTTGTACCAGTATTGCATTTGAATTTTTGGAAAGTATTTGGCAAAATGTGACCGTTATTATTTTTCCCATACTTCTAGTAGGGGGAAAAAGTGCTGCCATACTTGAAATACTTATTTATTTGACACGTTTTTAAAATACGACTGCAAAATACGTAAAATCATTTTTTACATCATGGCATCATTGTATTCTCGTCATTTGGATGCAATTGTACGTAAAAAAAATTATTACAGATTGTAAACATGGGGTGGATGACTGTCGGACTTGAGCTAAAAGGTGAAAAAGAAAAAAAAATTTGACGATTTGTACCAGTATGGCATTTGGATTTTTGGAAATTATACGATACAATGTGACCATTATTATATTTGCCATACTTGTAGTAGAGGGAAAAAGTGGCGCCATACTTGAAAAACCTGATTTTTCGACACGTTTTCAAGGTACAAGACATAAAATCATTTGTTACAGTATGGCATCATTGTATTCGGTTTATTTGGATAAAATTCAACCTAAAAAAAATAATCCCATACCATAACTATGGGGCGGAAGACTGTCACACTCGTGCAAGATATGAAAAAATAAAATGGAACAAATTGTAACAATATGGCATTTTAAATCATTTCCAAACTTGAAAAAAAACAACTATGCTTTGGGAAAATTGAACAGTACTTATGGTGAAGTGCCAAAGTGATGCCATACTCGAAAAAATAATTTTCGGAATTTTTTTTTTGGTTAAAAAATAAGCCTACCTATACCGTGACCAGGGGGGCTGGAGCTGCCACACTCGCTCTGATATGCTGACAACTAATGCAATCTTGAAACCTTTTTTCGAAATAGCCCACCTGTAATATCGTGAAGGGTACATGTGAAAAAAATTATACAATTCGAGAAATCTTTCGAGCGGTGGGAGCCGCAGAATATTATACAACATAACATCTGCTTATAAGACAAGATTGACGCCACTTAGGTGTTTGAAACTTTGTAATTATATTCTTTAAACCTCAAACTTACAGGAAAAATTAGTGCCATACTGGTACAAATCGTTCGAATTACGAATAAAATTTTAGGACTTTGAAAAAATATTTTTTCACATTCGCCACCTCCCACAGGTATGGCATTATCGGACTTCTATTTATGATCATGCAAGGAACTGTTAAAAAAAGTTTCAGGGTGGTACAAATCGTTTGGCGAAAAAAAAAAAAATTACTCCTTTGCAGCGGTATGGCGGCCATTGGGAACTGTCGGAAAAGTATGGCAAGGTGATTTTCGTGAAGGGCTACTCGACGATGATCAGCTGTGCAAAAATTAGCCTGGTACAAATGGTTGAATTGTTTTATTTAAATTAATGTATTCGCGTCGGTATGGCGGGCTGTAAGTCACACCCGAAAAGTATGGCATTACGCTACCGCCTACTTCTTTTTTTTCGACTATCTGAAAATATAAGCATTTTTGTGGAACAAATCGTTCGACACTCGATATTTATCCGACGCGTTCGATTAACGCCCACGCGATTGGGCCGCCGGTGCGAGCGCTATGACCATCATTTTCCTTTTTGCCTTTACGTAATTAGACCCCTGAAGAACCGCCATACTGGTACAAATGACCTAGTATTTTGTGTCATCATCTCCCGGTCTAAGAAGTTTTCATACAAATGTCAACTACAGTGGCTATCCAGTACTACTAAGCGTAAACTCCTATACTTACGTCAACGTCACTGTGAACTAGACTTTATTATTTTTCTCCCGACTCAAAAAAGGTGATGTAGACATATTTACTGTAATTTGAGAATAACATGATGTTGTCAGTAATCTGTTGCCCTCAATTGTCTACCAATATTTTTTTATCATTATTAAAACAATCAAATTTAACTCATATCTAATACATAGCCCCGCAAAACTGTAAAGTTTGACTGAATATTGATAGATGATAATTGAAGCAACTCTTTAAAACACGAACATAATGAAAACCAGCGGAATTTTCTTCATTGTGGTTGTTTGTATTTACAAATAATAACTCAGTAATTGTTTAATATTTCTTAACCACCACTATTAAAACAGTATTTTATGTACATCAAACTTTTCCCGGTATAATTTTCCTTTATAATTAAGTACGCTTGATAGCCATTTTATGACGAAACAGTAAAAATTTAACGAGATAAATAACTAGACAGGCTAACTTCTGCTTTTTGGGCAATAAACGGTTATAATAAAAACTGCAGACAAAATTTATTGTTCAATAATGAAATTATCTAGTACAGCACTTTGCTGTTTTAGGAAGGCTATATAAGTATAGAATAAAAGATTTTATTGATAAAAAAATCGTATAAATTTCTAGCTAGGTCACTACTCTTAATTAAGTTCAAAACAAACTAACGGACGTGATGCAAAAAACTTAAGTTATTTTTTACATAGTGCCAAAATGGTAGCAATAGTGTCAAAAGTCTTTATTTAAATCAACGCGATTAATAATATAGTTAACCAAGATGTTCTAATTTTGAAAACATCTAATAACGTTATGTTATTCAACCTATTCCAACAATTTGGTAGTACCAATCAACATCTACAGCATTAAGATAAATAATATTAGAAAAAATACTAGAAAAAATCGACTCACCCGTAACACCTCAGACGGGACACGAACCCGCACCCTTAGGATTCCGGCCCAATGCACTGACCAATAATGCTACCGAGTCGCTAGTGGGAGCGGCGAAATTTTCTAGTACTTTTTACTTCTTCGCTGCAAGCCAGCGCAATTTCATCAATGTGAGGAAATACCCCCACATTCGAGAGAAAAATCTTTCCAGATGTTTTGACAATCGATAAAGATGAAACAGCTATATAATTATTAAATTTAGATTTTTGAAGCACCTCAAATTTAATAATCTACAGCATTATTATGGGCGTAAGCTGTCTCCGTTTATTTGACGCTGACTGTACTTTATTACAATGTTGCCCTTAAATTAATTTAAGGATACAAATCCTCCTACAATTAAGCCTTGTATGGTTTAATTACTTTAATTTCCTTTATCTCATATTCAGGCTTCATTCAAAAGGTCTCTTTGTTATTTCCAGGTTAGAGCCAAAACAAGAAGACGTATCATCTCGCGATGAATTCCTTAAGGCGTATAATTATGGGATTATCTTCAAAGATGAACGTTATTGCAAAACTGAGTATCCTTTCTGCCCATTCGATTCAAATCTATTATTTGAGTTGATCGAATATTTGTTGAAGCATTAACTTTGTAATGTCTCTTGTAAAATATTCTTGTTATAAAAATAATGTTTCTGTTTGCAAACCTTTAATAGTTATAGGGAATTCCCACCTGCGATTTTTATAGTAGCCGAGGAATTACGCATCCCTAAGGTATATAGGAGGTATATCGCTAGGGCCATACCCGCTAAGCTCCCTACCTTAGTAGACACCCGCACTAACGCGCAAGACCTACGGGACCGTGATGTCACGCACCGTGTCAATACAACTGAGATCTGATGCTCGTAAGAAAGGTTTTATTCGAATCAGTTTCATTTTCTCAGCGACATTGTTAAAACCAAAAGCAAATTAGTGCTTGTGTAGAACGAATGTTACAATCATTTTGAAATATTTCTGTGAACCAAATCAAGAGTGGAAATTGGTCGTTTATAAATGCATACAGTACCGACTTAATTAAATTATCTCCTGAGTGCTAATTTTGTTAAAGTTGTTGAGGGCTATTTTAAATTAAAATATAATATTCGAGAAATTTTAATAATTTCGACTTTGTGTGGGATGATTTTACTTCATGATGGTTTTGACTTGTATTGTTTTTGTGATTAAAAATGTATTTTTTTTATATTTATTAGTACTTAAGTTTTTAAAGATATGAATGTTAAGGTAAATAATATTACTGTGTTAAGATATTACCAATTAATTATATTTTATTGTACATTAATAAATATTTAATGATAAGTGCCAGTTGAATCTTCTAGTCCAATAAAAAAAATCGTTTGATTGTTACTTTCTTTAATTTTAGTTGGTCAGTAATAATTTCCCCAATATTCTTTTGCTGGAGAAAGGAACAAACTACAATCTTTTATCAATTGCTCAACCTACGCAAGGTCTTGATTCCATTATAAATTGGTAATACTAATAAAATCGGAAGGATTCCATTACTCTAAGAAATTGTGGAAGATGGATCACTGAATAATTGAATTTCAACAACAAAATTGTCTAGCGATCGATGGATTCGTGCAATAACTTCAAGCGTATAAAATGCTAATGTTAACTTTTTTGCACTATTATTTAGTGCCAACCACATAACAGCGATTTTTGTTTTTTTTGTTCAGTAATAAGTGTTGAGGCAGGATCCCTTCACCATATATTCAGCCAAAAGGGAAGTACTTCCGCCGAGCTAGGTGTCTGTGCTCGGGGACCCCGGTCCAACAGTTACCAGTTGTATGACGTGGTGCGACGTCACGTCTGCATAATGTTTACATAATTGTAACTTTTCGCTGATCCTGCATTTGTTCGTCATAACACCTGTAGCACACCTCCGCCGCGAAACAGTACCAGCGAAACCGGTAGTTCCGCTATAGTTTCGCCATGACTAGTCTTCTAACGACGACGATATATGACGATCACATCTACGTAGCGGTTTTGCGTCATTACTTTCGCGTGCGCCAACGGTCGGAGCCGATCGGGCGAAATCGCGCGTGAAAAATCTTAACAGAACGGGCTGTTCGCATTTGTTTCGCTAGTCGAAGTCATGGTGAAACCTTCAGCGGTGTTTCGCAGGGGAGGTGTGCTAACAGGCGTAAGTATACACTTTTGACTATTTAGTAACCTATGTTCATTGAAAATATTTATTGCCCGTTATTAATAGTACTGTGTCACAAGTCACAATATGACGATAACTATTGGAAGAAAAGGTAAGATAGAAGAAACTCTGAAACAGAGAATTGATACTTTAGGGTTCCGTACCTAAAAAAGAAGAACGAACGAGACGAACGAAAATTCAAAACCTATGGGGTGAATAAATACTCTTACCTCCGTGATCTTGGAATCTTGATATTTAGCAAAGCAAAGTCTTACAATAGAAACAAAGGAAAATGCCGATAAAGAATCATAATAATATCACATAAAATATTAGTAAGTTGCACGATGCAGAGGAGCGGCCCCCTCTCAATATGGGTTTTCATTACTGAAACAAAGAAGTCCAATGTAATAATAAAAACCTGTATTTGATTTTTATTTTTGAGACAGGCTTTTTGAATCCGGATTTTTAAGTAAAATTCTTCATTGTTTATGAGCAATTTGATACTTAAATGACTTCATTATAGTGATTAGGAGTTAAAAGAGTCGAGCAGCAGAGCACGTCTTAAGGTTTCCTCGCACGACCGGTCCATTTGTATTCTGCCACTTACTAAGTAGTCTTTAAACGGAAAATAAAAACCTTAATTTTAAACTTCAGTGCGTTGAAAGTGGGCTAAACACTAGATCGAATGGAATAACAATTAAAAGAATGTTTTAAGGCTTTATAATATTTTTCCGAGGATGTATGGTATAATATAGCTATTAATTACTTAACACTCTGTAGATGAATTTAAATTGGTTTTTTTATTTAAAAACTGGTTTCATCAGATTTTTAAAAGGAAAACAAACTTTTGGTCATATTCCCTAAATTACTTTTTGCATTAAAATTATAACAACATATCAGCAGCTTTATAGAAAGATGAAGCTTTTTTAACACGTTCACTGCCTTATCACGCGACGTCACATGATCGTGCTTGATCTGGCCCATCACGCGACGTCACGGTATACACTCATACAATTTTGTATGGATTACATATTTTGAACCGCTGCGTTACGGCATGCGGTCGCCATATGGGCGTTAGGGGAAGGGATTTAGCTTTCAAGAATTGGAGGGCGGTATTTAATAAAATATATATTGGGCCCCCCTGTGTAATTATACCTTTTGTTCTATGGGAAGGGAACGTGTTAACCCTCTCATCTTTATTCAAAAGAATAGTCTTCATGCTGAACCTGAACCTTCCCATTTGGTCGCTCAATTCCAAACACTGATCATTTATGCAATTATTTCCAAAGAGAAACAGAAGAAAATCAAACGAGGAGCCAAAACTTCTATCTCCGCAATTGATTCCGAGGAGCATAGACCGCAAAGTTTCGCCACACTCAATAACCATCTGAATATAAAGTGGGCCATCGGAATTGATTGAAAAAGTAAACATCCATCCGCATACAGCTGTTATCGGCAGAAAAAGTTATGAACCCCTAAGTTTTTTTTCACGCTTCCTTAACTGCGTCATCACATTTCAAAAATAACTTTTAAGAAAAATAACGAATCACAAATATTTTTGATAACGACGAAGATATAAAATGAAATATCTGTGTGTATCTTTTTTCTGCTTCTAAGATTGCATATTAGATTTGTTAGGAAAAACTTTTATGATTAAAAGTTTAAAATTAAGTTATAAATTAGCAATAAAAAGCATTAATTTTGTTCAAATTATTATTTTTTATTTTTGAAATACTTTTAAACTAGACTTATTTACTTCTGACACTACCTATACCTACTTGTTTATATATCAGATTATTTTGTATGGGTGATTTTTTTTTCTTTATCTGCGCCAAATATTTGAGTTTCATTACTGATTACGTCAGAAACCGTAAAAGAAATTTAATATTTTGTTTAAAATTAGACACGAGACTAACAAATTAATTCGCAGAAATAGCTTCACTTTCAATATCAAAAAAAAAATCGCATTTATTAAATAAAAATAGATGTAAAATGTTAACAAAAACAATTTCTACAGCGTTTGAACCTTTTAAAAACTGGGGGAATAATGTTTGTATTCGAGAAGCCAATCTATGAATTTATTAGAACTATGCGAGACTGCTTTGTTTAGCGTAACAATGAGAGATTTCCATGTAACAATGTAAAGCTACCTACTATTGAAACAAAACATTTTGTTAGAATTATGCTAATGAACCTCAGTTTGCGGTGAATATGGTGAGCACCCAGCTTTAGGTGGCATTAGTTTCTAAAAGCTTCAGTTTTCATTCTGCTCTCACCACATAGGTATATGGCGGTCTAGTGATTCAGTCATCGGTGCCAAACCTAGAGGTCTGGGCAAAATTTTTATAAAGGAAGTTCATTGGTTATGTTAATGTATGGTTTAGCACACTCCGGAGACTCCATTTAAACGTCTCGTTTATATCGCCTGCTTCTATTGTACATAAACAGAATGATGTATGTACACACTGTTCATGTGTGGGTGAAGTGTTCAAGGCTACTTACCTTTTTTAAACATTCGCTGAAAAGCTAATTGTTATGAAAACTTTTACGTAATTATCATATTGTCTGTATCAACTATCATTACAAAAGTACTGTTTGCAACTGTCGAACCGAGCGACGGCCCTTAGCAATGATACAGCTAACTCGCCAACCTAGTGCGGGGCGGGGTGCGGTACCGCCGATCGGTGGGAGGGTGGGAGTGTCCATTCTGTACGTCAGTACTATTATTAATTCTGTGGTTTAGGTAGATTCAAATATTGCTAAGTTAAAGTATTATTAGTTTTGGTGACCACTGAAAATCAGCGTCATGGTGCTCCTCTAGGGTGCCGTGGAATAATGCTGAGTAGGAGCCATTTTAGCACATGTACCTGTATTTAGTTAGTTTTAAAAAGCAGTTATGTTTAAGTGTGTGCTAAATAAAATTATTTTCTTTCTTTCTTCTTTCTTTCTTCTTTCTTTCTTCTTTCTTTCTTCTTTCTTTCTTTTTACTTTCTTTCTTCTTTCTTTCTTCTTACTTTTTTATCCTGTTGAAATTTTCTTTCTAGAAATAATAAATTCTTCATTCATAATAATGTATTGTGACAAATAAAAACTTCTTTATAAGTACTTGTTTACACAACAATTAAACTTCCATTAATTAATCCACTGTCTGGAGACAATAATATAACTGTTTCCAGTCACGCTGTTATTTAACTTTCCGAAACTTTTTTACATGTAGAGAATGAAGTTGACCTCAGGCATTATTAATTTATATGAAGAAAATTTGGGCCACACACAGCTGAGCGACATATTGCCGGCGATCTATTCCCATAGGAATTGATAGAACTAAATAATGCAAGCCAAATGCCATAAGAGAAATTGCTACCACTAAACTGTTATTTTGAAACTGTAACTACCTATATAAATTGTTCTCTTACAAATAGTATTCACCTTTTCAAACAATTTATACCAAAACGTTAACATCCATCGCAAAGTTGAGCTGAATCGTGACGTTTATGAAAAATTTAAATAAGAATTGTGGCGTTTACGTTTAGCTAAAACATGGGTTCCCAACACGTGGGGTGCGCCCCACAAGGGGCGCGTAGGTAGAGTTATCCAAAGCGGGACGTGGCAAGCCAGATAAACTATACTTAAAATTCATATTTTCGCACGGCGCGGACGGTGCCACCAATGCGTACCAAGTGCATCTTTTGTGTTTGATTGTTGATAGCCTACTTGAATAGTTTAAGTAAAATAAACACGTAAATTTTTATTTTCATCTGTGTAAATATTAATCGTTGTCGTTTAGAACGTAAGTATTTCAGCATTCAAGTTGGGTGAGGGTAAAAGGTTGGGAACCCCTGCATGTTAAAAGAGTAATTATGTTCCTGTGTCAGATTATTTTACTCATGGCGTGTGTATTGTAAAATTATTTTTATTAAAAAATAAACAAAACTTATTTGATTTTTTACAACTTGGCATAGAAAGAGTTGTAATTTTCGTAGTAGTTACAAAGTAAATTTTAAAATGTCGGAGTCGCAGTGGATTAACGAACCAACGAACATAATACTATTTACAAGACTATTAAAATTTTATATTTCCGTACATTTTATTCGACAGCATAAGCTAGCAGAATTGAAGGATGCTTTGAGGGTGACAAATAATTTTTACCAAATTGACGACCTTCGTGGTCGAGTGATCTTGTACGCCGGTTTTCAAGGAGTCGCCGTATCTGTGGTCCCGGGTTCGTTTGTCCCGGCTGGGTCAATTTAGAAAAAAACGAACTTTTCTATATTGCATTAGGATCTAGATGTTTGTAGTGCCACCGTTGTCTCTGATTTCCATGACACAAGTGCTTTAGCTAGATACTTACTTTGGGATCGGAGCAATTTATGTGATGATGTCAAATATTTATTTATTTATAGACGTTTGCATTGAAACAATTAAAATTTATTTTATAAACGCAAATTTCATAATATTAAATTCATTAGATGGATATTGAAAAAAAACTTTCGAGTGCTTCAGTTAGAAACTTTATTGAATTAGTTTTTTGCTTATTAGATTTATTTTTATTTTTCAACTTTGGGCCTGTTTCATGTAAAATTAACTAACTTAAATTAAAACATAGATTTTTTTATAAGGGATGGCTCCCTTATAAAAAAATCTATGTTTTAATTTAATCGGAAAATAGTGTTATTAATATCTGTGTTTTTATCCAGAACCAGTGAAATACGAACTTTGTTTATTTCATTATTTTTTGGAATAAGCATTTCTTGCGGTGACGGCAATCACAAAATCCTTTAATCATAGAAGCTAGAGAGTATTATTCACAAAACCCTTCTTTGTTCACGCAAGGGTTTCATACATTGTGAACAGTCACATTCTTAACCCTTAAATGCAAGCGGCTTACTAAACAAAAGTAAGTGATTCCAAGATTTGGTTTTATTGAAACTTTCAGAAAGAAATCGTATTGTCTCAACATGCGACATTCTGGTATTGCAAAATTCAATAAAGATATTGAATAGACAACCTCCGTGGTCAAGTGGTTTGTACGCCGGTTTTCAAGGTGTCACCATATCTGAGGCCCGGGTTCGATCCCCGGCTGGGTTAATTTAGAAAACGAACTTTTCTATATTGGCTCCGGTCTGCGCGTGTGTGTTTACCACCGTTGTCTCTGATTTCCATAACACAATGGCTTTAGCTACTTACTTTGGGATTGGAGCAACGTTTGTGATGTTATCTAATATTTATTTATTTCTAATTGTACTAAAATTTAGTAATAAGCGTATGCTTTTGCGAATCCTTTAGTTTACCTCCTTGGTCGAGTGGCTTTGTACACCGGTTTTCAAGGTGTCGCCATCTCTGAGGTCCCGGGATCGATCCCCGGTTGGGTCAATTTAGAAAAAAACGAACTTTTCAATATTGGCTCAGGTCTGGGTGTTTGTGTTACCACCGTTGTCTCTGATTTTCATAACACAAGTGCTTTAGCTACTTACTTTGGAATCGGAACAATGTATGTGATGTTGTCAAATATTTATTTATTATTTATTTAGTCTCACCACTGAATTGTTTAGCAATAACCAATGTTATTCCTCTTATCCTTTAATTCTCCGTCCTTTCATATAGGGACAGCTCTACAAAATAGTATTTCGGCCTGAACCACAAATCAAAAGGCTTTTGGAAGTAAAAATCCCGCAAGTAATCTCTTGGAGGCTTGAATAAGCTCGAGGCGCCTTGACAACTTGATGTCTGTGCAGTAAGTTATCTTCTGAAGCCTTAGTTTTGTGTATAACTTAGATATGTATGTGTATAAGTATTTAGATAGACTTAAGACATTTACAATGCAAATTTTAATAGCTAAATTTTATATAAAAAAAAGTAATTTGTTTCTTACCTAACTTAATCATTGTGAACACAAAAAAATAAAAAGAGTAATAATACCAAATAATATACTAGAAAAAATACGACTCGCACCAGATCATGTTCTCGGACGGGAATCGAACCCGCAACTTTTGGATATCCAGTCCAATGCTCTGACCGCTGAACTACCGAGTCACTAGTGGGAACTTCGATTTTCGAGCGGGTTCGATTCCCGTCCGAGAACATGATCTGGTGCAAGTCGTATTTTTTCTTGTATATTATTTGGTATTATATAAAAATAGCATTGTGAATGCCAAAATGTCAAAATTTAAAAAAGAGTAATATAAAAGGACATGGCACCTCACTTCAGATAATTGAGGTACTTTCTCAAAATTTCCAATGATGGTATTGTTTATTGCTTACTCAGAGTTTCTTTGGCAGGAAAAGCAAAATTCTCGGCTTCGTCGTGTCGCTTCATTTGACAAGTACAAATGATGCTTAGTTTATCAGCGTTGCGGTTTAAATGGAGATTCGTGATCTGCGTAATGTGGCTATTAGAATAATAATAATTTTTCACTCTCCTTTTAAAACAAAACGAAGTCGCTTTCTTTTTTCATTTTAAATGTGTAGCATTTCCTCTTTCCTTTCAAATGCAAAACAAAAATATTTGTTTTTTTGTGAATTTCGAAAGACAGATAAGCATTTTTTTCTTTACAAATTTGTTTTTAAGTAATTACATACATGATAAATGAAAATTATTTTTAGTATATTCAATTATCTGCGTAATTTGATTTAAAGGAAATGATAATAATTTAATTAATATGTTATTCGATTATCCAAACGCTGTTAGAGGTTTTTTAAATGATTTTTTCAACAGATGATTGATAATTTTAATCAGACTTTAAAATATTATGGTCATCGAAAATTAATTAAATAGGACAATGTATCAGACAACAAGCATTTTTAAAACCAGTTAAAACTGAGTTAGAAAAAATAACTACCAAGCTGATTTCTTGAACTAAAATAGGATGTTAAAACTGTACTTAACGCAAAGAAAATGGGCGAACTTAAGTGTACCTTGCATTTGAAACTGTGTGCCAAGACGTCTCGATGTGTGCAAAGTTTGCAATATAAAGTTACGACTCCGTCTATTGACTGAAGCCAAGAAGTGACGTGGCTGGCGCGACAACTTATATACTGGCGGCCTTGAGTGGAAAACGGTGGTGTTTTATAAAACACAAGTTAAGAGTGTGAAATAACAGAAAAGCTGGCAGATGAACATTACTTCTAACTGCTAGATTTAAACTGATTTATTAATTTTCTGAGAGGCTCGGTGGCGCAGTGGTTTAGCGCCTGGCCCCGCGATTTCGGCGGCTAAGCAACTTTCGGAAGGGTCGGTCATGGGATGGGTGACTAAAAATATATTATCTCGAACTCCTTCGTGCTTCGGAAGGCACGTTAAGCCATTGGTCCCAGCTGCATTTGCCGTCGTTAGCACCCACCAATCCACATTGGGGCCGCGTGGTGGGTCATGGCCCATCCTCCTTAAAAAGGAAGACCTGTGCCTCAGCAGTGGGGACATTAAAATGATTTCTGCTGATTAATTATTATTCACCAGTAATCTGTATAATTTGATTAATTAAATAATTGTATTGGTAATGCTCAATCAGGAAACTAGGTACTCTGTCAATATTTAGACGATGTTGGTAAATTCAACTCGCACCAGATCATATTCTCGGACGGGAATCGAACCCGCGACCTTTGGAAGTCCGGTCCAATGCTCTTACCACTGAGCTGAGATTCCCGTCCGAGAATATGATCTGGTGCGAGTCGAATTTATTTTAATACATTATTTAGTATTGCATAAAGGTAGCATTTGTAAATTCTAAAATCTCAAATTTAAAAGCAATTATCATATGAATGGCCACTAGTCATTGTGCCTATCCACATAGACACGACAGTAAGTATAATTATTTATTACTCTCCACTTATAATAACAAGTTTTTTTTATTTTATTTAACCTTTCGCCTACTCAGCACAAAAATCAGAAAATACCTGAAAATTATGTGTAAATAAACATTTTACTTGCATAAAAAACGCTAAAGCTCCACTTAATTAGTTTTCAAGTGTTATCGCCCACGATATCATCCGACTTCTTAGAATCACAACCCTATAATTATGTCTAATACAACCCATGCGAAGAGATGCCCCAGAGGTAATTAAGTGAAGCAAAATAACTTACGCCTTAAATATATTCACTCAGTGCGTAATTCATTCGCTTTCTCTTATTCATTATTCATACAATACCTATACGAAAATTAACGATGTGCCGTCTAAGGGTTGAAATGATATGCAGATGCCCGTTATTAATGTTTAACACCGGTTGCTGTATGTATGTATGTATGTGAGGAGCTCGGTGGCGCAGTGGTATAGCGCCTAGCCCAGCGATTGCGGAGGTTAAGCGACTTTCGCAAGGGTCGGTCATGGGATGGGTGACCAAAAATTTATTATCGCGAGCTCCTCCATGCTTCGAAAGGCACGTTAAGCCGTTGGTCCTGGCTGCATTTGCACCCACCAATCTGCATCGGGCCCGCGTGGTGGGTCATGGCCCACCATTGTTATCCACCCATAAGGAAGGCCTGTGCCCCGGCAGTGAGCACATTAAACATGGCTGATGGTTAAGGCTGTATGTATGAAATCATCAATAAGTAGTTCATTGTAAATCATCTGAGTACTCATACAAGAAAGCAGAAAGCGTCTTTCTGCGTTATTTTTATCAAAAATGTACGCATCTACAATTGAAAAGTTGTACTCGTATGAATGCACTCTAATTATTCTATAGAGTGTGTTTTTTTTTCGTTCAGTGAAAATATTATGAATATTTTCACTAAAACTTAAGGAACAATACTAGTCAAATGTTCAAAAGTTTACATATTTATTTTATTGTGCACATGAATCTAGGCCTAGAATTGTATCCAATATTAGTAAAATTCTGTATAAAACAATATAATTAAAAAGTACTGATTTAGCTTGTCTTTGAGACTCTGCCTTTGTCTCTAAAGTTCATCTTTGCTGTAACTTTGTCGCAGTGAAGTAAAAATAAGTTTTGCTGAATTTGCACATGGAAGTGAAGAAAAATTGCGAAAAAATCTTATTTAAGTTAATTAATTATAACGGCAACCTTCCTTACCGGAAAGAATAATCAAGCAACTTGAATGTATCCAATGATTACCTCTAAACATTTGTAGCTGCTTTCGATTTTTTTTACTACCGGGCGAAATTTGAAGTTATTATCGTAATATCGAACGAATACAACATTTATAATGTTTTAAATTTCCATGGTTATTCACGTTATTAGAATAAACTATATCGGAGTCTCAAAAATAAACAGGTACATAGGTGTAAATCTATAGTATTGTTTATTCTAATAATACAACACTTTTACTAAAAACGCGATTTTTTTTTTCAATTTGGGTAGTTTTAAAGTTACCTATTAGTTTAGTTTTAATTACTCAACGTCCCAGTACCTAACCTGAGGCTGTCTGGTGTCGGGAAGACCTAAACAATGTATTAAATGTATTTTCTTTCGTAAATAACTAATTATTTTGAAAATAATCCCTTTTGTTGATGGCCCACAAAAGAGACGGCAATCATTTGGAATGGACTCGTTTATGGATTGCTGTTATTACCGTGCCCCTAAAATATAGGTACCTAATGCTCAATATCTACTTACATTTGTTCAACATCGCCGACCCCTGCCATATGAAGCGCTGGCTATATTGACTCTCCTTCTTCAATATTTACTCCTACTATATTGGCTTTTTATATTATGGCCAAACCAGAGAACTGTTATTTTTGGAACCATTGAAAGTCTTAACAAATCGTAATAAGGTTATTTTTTTTGTTGCTTTCAATGGTTATGATTTCGAAAGTTAAAATATATATATATAGCTTTACATATATTTTTACTTCATATATATACAACGTGTTACAAAAGTACCCCTAATGCCGAATATGGTGGATAGGGACCATCAAACTGAACAACTTTTACTATGGGACCAACTCTAAAATCGCGAAAAAAAAATCAGCTTTGTATACAAGGTGTTACAAAAGTACCCCTAATGCCGAATATGCCATATAGGGACCATCAAACTGAACAACTTTTACTATGGGACCAACTCTGAAATCGCGAAAAAAAAACAGCTGTTCCATACATTTTGATATTTTCGATTTTAATTTTTGTATGAAACAGCTCATTTTTTTTCGCGATTCCAGAGTTGGTCCCATAGTAAAAGTTGTTCAGTTTAATGGTCCCTATATACCATATTCGGCATTAGGGGTATTTTTGTAACACCTTGTATAGCATTCAAATGTTAATACTTTTTTTTATCTTTTATTGTTTGGGGGCTTTTAACACTTACCCTCTTACTAATAAATAGCAGATGTATAGTTACACAATGGTAACTCTCTGTCCAACCTCTCTCCTCTCTGTCAATTTAAGTTTGACATTAAAAAGAAAGGGACAAAACACTGTGTAACTATACAACTGCTATACAATATGATAATCTTTATTAGTTAGGGCGTTAAGGTCATGTCAGCCCCATCTAACCTTATCTACCTACACCTATTACTACCTACCTATCCTAGTATTACTCTAATACTTGCTACACTATTTAGAGCGAAAACATATGGAATTCTGGCCTCATCGCAGGTAGAAGAGGACAGAATGCCGTGGAACATGCTTACATTTCTTGCATTTAAGTTTAGTTCTGCCCTCACCTCTCATACTCTATGTTTATAAGTACTTGAAGAGAGCTTTTTCAATATTCGGTTCGGAATTTAAATTTCGCCTTCGCCTTTTGTTTGAAAATAATTGAAGATTGGTTCTGCGCAAATAAAAAAAAACATAAGAGTTGAATGAAAGCAAACTGAAAGTAAGAAAATAAATTGAAGATTATGTAAAGTTCAAAAGGTATTGAGTTTTTATTTATTTTCCATGCATCGATAGAAACTATTCGCATTTTTTTCTGTATTTTCAGGCATTCATGAGATTTAGTAGCAAATAAGGCTTTAAAGAACAAGTAAAGGAGAAAATCCGAATATCGTAATTTTGTCATTACTTCGAACAATATTCGAACGCACTCACACTTTTCTGATTTTTGGGGTTCCGTACCCAAAGGGTATAACGGGTCCCTATTACTAAGACTCCGCTGTCCGTCCGTCTGTCACCAGGGGGCTGATTACGTAACTCTGTTGCTAACAACTCTCGATTGAAATTGATTGAAACCGCAATTACATTGCTGCTATAAGTAAGATAGTTGTCACATTGGTTCTTACTAAAACAGCAATGTAACTGCGATTTCTGTCAGATTTGATTGCAACAAAGTTACATAATCAGGGGGCAGGCTGTATCTCATGAACCGTGATAGTCAGACAGTGGAAATGTTTGCAGATGATGTATTTCTGTTGCCGCTATAACAACAAATACTACGCTATAATAAAAACAGAATAAAATAAATATTTAAAAGGGCTCCCAAACCTGAATATTTTACGTTTTTGCTCGATATTGATAACGGCAACGTGTAGACGCTTGAAATAAATTTACAGAATATTTAGTTATATATTCACTTTAAAAATAAATAATTAAATTAAAATAAAACAAATATTTAAGAGGGGCTCTCATACAACAGACACGATTTTTTTTGCCGTTTTTATAGATTGTACGGAACCCTTCTTGCGCGAGTCCGACTCGCACTTGGCCGGTTTTTTTAAACACACGTGCGTCATCAATCATCATTAATGAGTATTTATATTAATAAAGATTGTACAGTGTATATTTTATTTTCATATGTCTGTCCGTCTGTCCGTTTGTTCTCCTCTACAAGTCACAATTATCAACTGATTCTCATGAAATTTTGTGAGCAGGTTAAATTTTTTTGTAGCTTCAGTTTTTTTTCGTAAAAAAACCTATAAACTATTACGGTCTACAGCTCTCAGAGCTACTAGTATCTAGTTTTCTGTATCAAGCTCGATATAACCTTGTGCAATCATATTTGTACGCTACAGAAGTGTGCATTTTCATCACTTCTGTGTCGTACAGAACATGCTACACGAGCTTACACGTGTCAGCTTATCCGTTATAAAACGCTGCGAAGCGTAGCGTAGCACTTTGAAGGTAAAAGCAATGTACTTTTTGTGTAGAGAATTTTTAAAGATATACGATATTTTAACTCGAGCATTTTTCTCCAAGTATTTTTTACTGAAAAATGAAAGGTGCTTTTTGATATTGTTTTATTATAAAAAGAAACTGCAAACTTTTCACTTTTGTAAAGAACCGCTAGAACGCAATTCGATGGCGGTAAAAATGAGTTTTTTTTTTAATTCAAATAGTTAACAGTAGGTACCTTAGTATATCGCATTTTGTAGAACTTTGAAAGGCCTTTCAAATGACACCGCACTCCTGGCGCGGAAATGCGTATTTTTATTTTTATAGTGCTGACATTTTGTCACACAAAATCATCTTTCATTTCCTTACCCCTCCTATCTATCTACATCCCCATTTTAGGCACCCCGAATCTAAGATTACCCCTATTTGTTGTTCAAGGTGTTTTTCCACAGTTTCATTTAGGATTAACAAACAATCTTAAATATCTTTACCTTTTTTTAAATTTCTAAGAAACCAAACTTCACAATCTATAATTACCTATAATAAGGAGTTTACGGATAAAGTGAATTAATGCACATTTTTAAGTTTACGTTAGTAAAAAAGAACAACATAAAGTAGACCTTTATCTCCAACACAAACGACTTGGTGCCGTCTTCAAAGCTACTTTAAAAGAACTTTAAGGTTCCGCTTTAAAAAAATATTTGTCAGAATAACTTACTTGAAGTTTTAAAAAACAAACAAATTAGAACTATATTGTCTTAACAATATCAACTTCGTATAATCATCAAAATTCTACAACATATTGTGTAAGGTGATAGCTTGGGTTATGTTATGATGTTATGTATGATCTATATCAAACTAGCTCGAAGTACATTCTGCGTAATTGTATAAATTCAAATATGAAATTTACAAAATAAAAATCTACTTCGCTTCAGGTTTTCTATTTTTTAAATAAATGATCATTAATGGTGTAGTGTAGTTGAAAATATTTGTTCCGGAACCTGATGCGAGGTCTTTTGTTTGCCCGTAAATTCCCTATAACTTGAAAACTTTAAATATTCGCGGATCATACTTTGTGCTATTGATAGGACATGTATAAATCCAAGCTATCACCTCACTAGTGGCAAGGGGTGAAATTATGGCGAAGGTAAGTCGTTCTAAAAATGTTATGATCAGCATAGTGGATTGGTGGTGGAAAATTTACGATTACGACAAAACGCGAAGAGTGACGTAAATAGGGAATATTGTTATAATGTCAAAATATAACAATAAATACTTTAGTTTGTTAAATAAAACTTATAAAGGTTTAAAAAGGTTGAAATCTATGTGTAAAATAGGTTTTATGCCATTTTTAATGCACTCGTTAAATTATTTCTTTTTATGTTTAAAAAAATAGTTTTATTCTTTAAAATTCTAATTCAATTCCACTATTATAAGAACCATTAGCAAGTGTACTGCCATTATAAGACACACCATTTTGAATTGCTTTAAAGTAGCTGTAAGATGTACAAACTTTATTAATTTTTAAAGAAGTCTGTTGCTAAAACTATAATACGACTTATTATTATATGGCAAAAAGTACTACATTGTGCTTCTATATGGCTAGTGGTTTTATAAAAACTCTATCAATCTAACTTTTAAACGATAATAAGATTGCCTCACAAGAGTAATACAGCATATTAGCAAAAAATCACTTATGCTTGCCTTTATAAGGAGAATGGTAAAAGAAGTGCGTTAAGGGGCTGACATGAGCAAACTAGCGCCGCCAGTCGATTTTATTTTATTTATTCTAAATAAGCCCAATTTCTTAAAAAAAGGAATCAGTCAAGGTTTTGTTTATAATGTTTAATATTTTTTGAATAACTTTACACATTTTGAAAAGGCATTCGAACAGTTTAAAACGCGATTTTGTTAAAAGTGGCCACTATTGGTTCAAACCCGTTTTTAAGCTATTGCACGCATTTTGTAATGTTGTAACGTTATTCAATAAACATTAGACGTCATTCACAAGACCTTGACTGATTTCTTTTTTAAGAAATTGGGCTTATTTAGAATAAATAAAATAAAAACCGATTGACGGCGCTAGTTGGCTCATGTCAGCCCCTTAATAAAACATGTAAAAGAATCACCAATCACACAGTTTTGATATCGGCTATTTGGATCCTTCGCCACTGCACCTCACACAATATTATGTCATGTTATTTACAGGACACCCTGGGTATAGTGCTATATTTTCAGCAATATTACTTTTCAATCCCACTCATTAGGTATATAACCTCTTAATTATTTATAAGCAGAAGATAAATCACAGGCTGTTCCCGCGACTCAGTTTCACGTTTAATTAGTAGGTTGTTGATTGTTCTTCTATGCTCATGGGACCTTCACGAGTAGTGAAAGATATTATAGCAATATTAGTACTTTGTAGAATTAATTTACGTTCACATTGTATGAGACAATATTCTCATATAATATTCAGTCTTGCCCTAAATTCCGGTCGTTGCTAAAGATTTCATATTATCATATCTTACTTGATATTAATTAATATTATGTGGGATTTGTTTTCTTTTACACAGATATTTATCCCAATTTCGATCCTCGACAGCGTCAATTTGAGGGTCAATTTGAATGTTTGAGGTACGTACTATACTGTCATTTTTTTTTATTTCCACGGCACAAGTATTTTGGAATCATAGCAAATTATGTTTTCCAAGAAAAATTTGACGTATTTGTTCTAATTTCCTAAAAATAAAAGTATATAGAGCTTAACAGAACTTGCCTTTTCTTCCAGGAAAAAAACCATAAAAAAAATCTGTTATAGCTTCATTAACCGATGAGCCCGAAGCGCGAGTGTTCGCACTGAAAAAATATTATCGTAGTAAAGTACCTTTTTGGCTCTGTTACAATCATATATCGGTAAATTTTAACGACTTAACTACAAGTCTACAAGTAAACTAGACAAAGAGTAGACGTGTAAATATGTGGGCTGTCCAAAAGTAAAGTGAATTGAAAAATTATAGGAATATTAAAAAACATTATTTCCAACTTTTTGCGCATATGCATTGCGGAAGGTTGAAAAATAGCCGTCCTTTTGACGGCTACTTCTGCGGTGTTTATTTTTGGTCCATGGACAATGTTTTTCCTTTTTTTACCGCACGGAGCTAAATGTAGACTGTAGGCTGTACGGTAAGGGACAATAAAATTGCAAAGTTGTTAAAAAAATATATTTTTCCAAACGGTAGACAATCTATCTGCCTCGGGACCTTTTTTTTATATCGGCTTTCGTTTTCAGAATAATCTACTTATTGTCCAGAAAAACAGGAAATTTTGTCGTTTTATTCCACCATTTTCCACTACTGTCTTTCGTTCGTACTTCGTTTATTTTTATAACTTCTGGAAATATAGCTGACGTTTATCACATCATCTTCGCGGGGGAGTGTTCCCCCGCGAAGATGATCTGATAAACGTTTTCAGTGTTAAAAAAACATATTTCAGCCATTTCTAAAAATAAACAAAAATGTCACAAACGCAGGGTCTACAGCTCACATTAAATTATAACATCCACACGCAAAATAAGATTTCAAAATATACTGGCTTTCGTGATGCGGTTTTTCTGTAAAGAATTTGAGGTATCTTGAACGTTGATAACTAAGCCATTTAAACAACGATTTACTACAAGTAGATCATTCAAAACTATGACAGCGCGAGCAATCGTTCATCGAGCATGCGTCTTTCGAAAGTATGTTATTCGAAATAAAGACTTCTCGATCAATAGTTTGTAGGTCAATAATTCGTTCGATCAATCGTTCATCGAGCCTGCGTCTCTCAAAAGTAAGTTGAAGACCCTACACACACATGCACACATACACACACACACGCACACACACACACACACACACACACACACACACACACATACACATACACACACACACACATACACACACACACACATACACATACACACACACACACACACATACACACACACACACACACACACATACACACACACACACACACACACACATTTTAGTTTTGCAACTCACTCAACATTACTTACGTTTTTTTCGACACTTTACTTGCTCTTTACAATGTTTTAGAATGCTGTAGGGGGAAGCACCAACTCCTAAGATACAGGATTCGTCCTAGTTTAGGAGTTGGAGTTATTTTTGTTTTAATTGTAAAAATCTTTGTCAATACTGTAAAGTAAATGTAATGTAATTGTTTTGGTTGAATAAATTATTATTAATTAACCCTACAGAGCCACTAGTATTATCAAGAGGAAGAATTAACAGCACAAAATATTCAGCTATGAATTTTCAGTGCATTTCGTTACATAATCTTACCCACTACATTTGCTTAAAAATTGTCTACTATGCCGAAGTTACGCGACCGAAGTTCGGCCAAGTTACGACTGCAATGCTTTGTGAATGGCTAGCAACACATCCGCCGAAAATAACGTAGCGTTTTTTCTTATTAAAAACGTTGCCGCCGAACTTCGGTCGCGTAACTTCGGCATAGTGTGTCTAGACACGTAATTCTTTACATGAAACTTGTTAGCCTCGATAAAAAATTAACTTAGAATGATTAGTACAGCTGTTCCAGCTGAAAGATTTACTCACATGAATTTGTGAACGTTCGTTCACCTTTGATATTTAGGTATTTAATTTAGTTAGCTACTTTATTTAACCTAGCAGTAAGCTTCCCAATAAAAAAAAATCACCAAAGAGAAGACACAGATAGTGTTTATACTTCTTTGTTTGTAGGTTAGTATGACAGCATGTTTGGGAATCATTTTTGGTTATAAATGGAAGAGCAAACGACATCTGGCAAAATAAAGTAAGAAAACTACATTTAAATTTTCTGGACCCTATTTAATAAACGTGACAATTTGTCACCTGTCATGATAATTTTATATCCATTGCGTCAACCGATTTGAAAATAGAACAAACTACTCATACAATTTAGTTTACATTGCGGTGTAGCTACCGCAATGTAAACTAAATTGTCATAACAATTGACAAATTGTCACGTCAATTAAAAAAAGGGCCTTGGTATTATATCTGATGCTGTGTTTTGGGCTTTTCCAACTTATTAAACAAAGTAAACTTATTAAAAACAAATAACTAACTTACTATGAAGTCCTATTTGATAATTATAATTTCTTGGAATCTGTAAGTAAGTATACATTTATCTTATTTTTTGCTTATTATTTATTTTACTGTATTTATCATTTACGTTACCATAATTACCCGTTTGCTGCTTTTGATCAATATTTTTGCCACGCATTTTTATCAAAGTAAATCGTCATTGAAATGAAAATCTTTATCGGTAGTAATCGTTTCTTTGAATTCGGGAAAATTAATCAAATACGACTGCTCACGACTTGATAAAAATTAAAGGCTTTTCCTTGATCTGGTGAAATGGAATAGGTAATATGTTTAAAGATGATATGAATAAATCACAGAAAGGGAAAAAAGGAGTTCTCTCTGTGAAATGAGTGCCGTAGATGTAAGATATTAGATATTTTAGAGTTTTCAAATATTAAAGATCTTTTTATAGAAAAATATTTTCGAAGGATGACGGATCCAATAACTTCCACGTAAACCACTAACTGCTTTTGCGCAACAATAATAAAATTAGTCCTTTATACAATTAGTGAATAAAGGACGGATTTAAAGAAAGGCATAGATTAATCCTTAGCGACGCAAGTGATTCATGGATATAAATCAGTTTTATTCAAGAGTTGCAACAATAATTTATACCATGACTACGAGAAAAAGAAAGATAAGCGAAAATATTATTTGCACAAGGAGTTTGTATATCGAGTATTCTTTGCACAAGGAGTTTGTATCGAGTAGTTTTTGCGCAAGGAGGTTGTATAGCGTTGAGATGGAGGTCGAATTGTGTTCTAGATTAACACCAAAATAGTCATTACAAGTGCTTTATATTCACTGTTTTTAGTGAATAAAATAAGCTTTTTAGAGGGCAGGGAATGGTATAAAATATTTTTCACTTCCCATACCCGTAAAGTTCGTCTTTATATGTTGGGTATATAGGCTGCATAAAATCGTTTTTCCTGCCCTAGTGCATAAAGTAAAATATTGGTCTAAGTCTCAAACTCTAAGACAAAGGTTGTCAGGTAAACAACCACACATGCAATTAAACTTCGTTAAATAAACTTGTTTTTGCAATATTGCTATTTAATTTCTTCACAATTGAAGTGAAAAGCAGAGTGTATAACTCGTACATTAAACCCATTTTACTCTCGACATTACACTTGCTGTACAATCTATTATTTACTGATAAATACCTATCACCTTTTCGCATCTATTCCTAATAGGTACTGTAAGGGAAAGAGGACTGTAAATAGGAAAAGAAACAACGCGACTGTTTTGGCTAAAATCTAATGAACAAAAGGTGACATTATAAAAACATAAAAACTCAGTAAAAAAGATTAAAGCATATAAACCTCCACAGATACAATAATAATAGGCTTTCGACAGCTATAAGTCTTTTAAATATTTATTGTAAAAAATTGTTTGCTAGGGTCAGCGCCAAGAAAGCTTGATAATTACACCGTTAAGATTTTCTAAAATAAATTCGTATCTGCTGTTCTTAGGCTGCGTACGCACCGACAGGTGGGCAGGGAACAGCCACGATGGGAACCTGCCACGGTTTCGCGACGCACGAATCGATACTCTTATGTCATTAACACTCCAGTTGGGGTGGAGAAGAGGTACCACGCAGACCATATACGTCCCCGTCTTCCTAAGCCAGAAGAAAGCCCCGCTGAAAGAGCTTCTCAATCATCTATGGTTCCAGTTGCATCATCTACGCCAGTACTGGAATCCAATTCCAATGGTTCCACAATGTCATGTCAAGCTGAACCTGTTGCAGAAGCTGGCATGACCACAGCAGCTACACATATGGTTCCAGGTAAAAGCAAGCGTGCAATTAAACCTCCTCATCGATTAATTACTGAGATGGAATGAGAATTTTTTGGGGCGGACGAATGTCAACCTCATTTCGTCGTTTACCATAGAGTTCCATCAACGCGTTATGTCATTTCTGTCTTTACTATTATTGTCAACATATGAATAAACCATAGACTTAGAAAAATTCTATCTTTAAATTTAAAATTTTAGCCATGTCACAGTCTTCAGGTTCTACAGGAAATATTAAAAATATAATTTGGCTTAGCGCCTAGTGCCTACATATGTATTGAAGTAACAGGAACGGTTACGAATGTTCGCAATCGGCCGCACTGCGCCCTCGTTAGGCTAGTCGCCTGCTAATTACATACCTAGGCGCTAGGCGCTAAGCAAGCCACCTTTCGGTGAGTACGCGGCCTTATTTCTGATATACCATATGGAGAATGGGGTCAGCTTTGCATAAAAGCTAAAGAAAGAGATGCGACAATATTTGCGATAAAACTAGCGCGAGATGGAGGCATATTGCCAGATAACCACAGTCTGAAGTATGAGGTTATTGAACCCATTCTTGGCTGGCTCGAGGCTTCGGTCGCATTACTGTCTTTTATTTTTTTATTCATGAGAGTAACAAATAGTACCTGTAAACGCACGGCACTTGCGACACTGGGGGTAATAAACCTCCGTGGAGCCGCAAATTAATTTAAAAGAACGACGTAACTGCTACTCTGTAAATCTTTCTTACTACACAGAAAGTGCAGGTACACTGTTTTCAGTTGTGTTACCTACTTAAGTGACTGCAGTGTTAATATTCTTAGGATTGTATAGTTTTTTTTACTTTTAGCAAAAAGTAAAGTGTATGGAAATAAAAAGATTAGATTTAAAAAACCGGCCAAGTGCGAGTCGGACTCGTGCACGAAGGGTTCCGTACCATTATCAAAAAAATCACGTTTGTTGTATGGGAGCCCTCTAAAATATTTATTATATTCTGTTTTTTGGTATTTGTTGTTATAGCGGCAAATACATCATCTGCGAAAAATTCAACTATCACGGTTCATGAGATACAGCCTGGTGACAGACGGACAGACAGACAGACGGACGAACGGACAGCGGAGTCTTAGTAATAGGGTTCCCGGGTAAAACCTTTGGGTACGGAACCCTAAAAAAAGTGTTTAGTTGTTAAAAACACAAATATCAACAGTATTGCTATAGCAATGTAGTCAAAAGTCAATTATTCAGTCTAGTCTCGGCTGTTAGCGCTGGTGAAAGACAGGGAAGTTACTGTCATCGGGTCGGAAAGATCAAACAATTGAAAAGTAGCGCCTAGACGATCAAGCATTGCTTGTCAATCATTTACATTGCATTACCACCATGCACCATTACCATTTGGGGAGGCGGGCTACCTTTGATAGGCCACGGCAATCACGTGATACCTACGTGCTTGTCAAGCATCGCTCCTAGATAAATCCGATGCAATGTAAATAAATGACAAGCAGTTTTGATCGTTTAGGGGGTGCATAAATAATCAACTGTTGCTCAAAAGTAGTAGGCAGAGGTATCCAAATAGGTATCTGTTTACATATTTTAGATACCTCTGCCTAATTCTTACGCCCGTTCTTCTTGTCAGTTAAAAAAAGTCTGGGTGCTAGGAAAATATAGACGATTCAAAAGTGTTAATATTTAGTTTATTTGAATAAAGATATTATTATTTTGACTTTGACTATTCTCCAGTTCAAAACGTATCAAAACTAACAATATGCCGTAAGTTTTGCCAAAAGAACAATAATTGTGAATCGATCAAGCCACTTCGTCTTCAATAACTCGACAAACGAATGCGTATTGCTTTTTGTTCGGTACAATGAAACTAGATCTGTGCCAGAGACAAGACAGCGCTGCGCGACTGAGTGGCGCCTTTTTCACGAAAACGGCTCTAAGCGGAAACAGCGCTAACGGAAAATACACCTGGGGGTTATTACAAGCTCTTAAAACTTGGCAGATTTTCTATTAATGCTTCTTTTTTATTTGCTATACAACGAGAAAGAGATGCATTGATAGCCATTCAGAAAACTGAACCGCCCTGGGGCCCAAACGTGCTATTTTTTTCAACTGTAAAGCTGTCGTATCGGTTTATTTACAGAAAAAAAATATGCTTTACAATTGACATTCTTTGGCAACGTAACAATGTTGGTGGCGTATTAAAAATATAACACCTATATATTTTTTTTAATGTTGTCTCTCTCAAACTTGTTTGCGTTGTTGAACAGTGTTATAAAATAAGCAATAAAAGATGCAGTAGCTTTTAAAATTAATCAAACAATCCTGAAAAAAGTTTCATATGCCTTTGCGCTATAAAGCGCTGAATGCGCGGTCGTAGCGTTTCACATTGTTTGTTCTGGCTGAATGGGTCGTCGCCCTAGGCAAACAGAGGTTACTTGCAGCGAAATAGGAAGCTCATATGAGCAGATATGGGCGTGCACAAATGATACTGCTAATTTTATACGAAGAACTTGATAATTCTTTACCAATATTTAGTTTAGGCTTGCAATACATAATTTACATGTATTATGGACGGCACTTTTTTTTAAGCGACTGGCCTTGTCCGTTTTTCACAGAAATTCCGCCAACGTCCCGTAGTTCGGCACTTTTTGTTGAACGACGTATTTCGACTCGAATCAATTTATAAGTGGGTACTCATGGAAAGTTTAATTGCTGAGTATCTAATACAAACAAACTATTATAATATAATTATTAATCGTAATAATTATTTACATTTTGGATCGTACAATTAAAGGAATGCACTTGAATATTTGCACCTTGTTGAATGTTGACAGATCCTTTTGTACTGGAATATTTATACCACCACTACTGCGCTCACTTTAAAGGTGTCACACACAGTCATTATTATTACACTTACTTATCATCACTTATTATCTTGTGCACTTTTTTCAATTCCACCAATTTATTTACTAAATACTTGTTTGCCATTCAATTAAATTAGGCATTAAGGTTATAACAACAAATAAAATTGTAACATCTTATTGAATTCTCTGGAGACGAGGAATGTTTATCCAGCCATGGCACAGATTTATATGGAGGGTAAGTGAATTACCTCAGTGGGTTGTTTCTTATACAAACTGTTTAATGTACTTATTTAGATGCACTAGTAATATATTATAAGTCAATGCCTATCCTTTTTTTTTCTTTTAAGAACCTTTGTACTGATGTGTGGGTGTACTGAGAGATCACTTCGCAAATTCGTAAATGGTTTATTGTAGGTTTTAGTATAATTAGTGAAACAATTGTAGGATTGAGTCCCGAAAGTACAGCAATAGTTAAAAAGATACAGCCTGATTCTTTGTGAGAACTGAGAGATCACATAATTCAGGCTGTATCTTTTTAATTATTGCTGTACAAATTTCAGGATATCACAAATTTGCGAAGTGATCTTTCAGTGCACCCACACATATGATATTATGGTTACTATGACTCTGGTTGTTCTAATGTTGGCAATAAGCACTGTTTCAGAAAATTTTATCGAGGATTTAAAGCATGGGTGTAGATAAAATAAATAAAACATTGTCGGGGATTATTTTCTCGTTTTATAAAAAAATAAAATCAATGTTAATCACAATCGATTTCTTGAAATCAATGTTAATCACAATCGATTTCTTGAAATCAATGTTAATCACAATCGATTTCTTGAAATCAATGTTAATCACAATCGATTTCTTTGAAATGGTTAGACTTTATTATATGAAATATTTTTAAGAGTCTGAATGTGTAATTTTCTCAAATGGCTTAAAATAATACTTACATTTAATAGTACCTATTTTATTATTATTAACTAAATAGGATATGCCTTCTTGCTTAAACAAAGTTTCAAAATTATGTAACGAAGTCCATTTCAATTCAACTCAAATTCAGTTTGCGTCTGACCTTACAACTTGTAGTACCAAAACACAACTTAGATTTGAAAAGTTAATCAACTTGGGTTTGCTTAGTCAATTTAGGTACGATGGACCTCTTAATTTTAAGTTTCTGGTTCATAGTCGACATCAGCCATTTTTAATGTCCCTACTGCTGAGGCACAGGAATTCCTTATGGGTGGATAAGGAGGATGGCCCACCAATTGGGCCCACGCGGGCCCAATTGGCGGGTGCTAATTACTGCAATAGCCGGGAACAACGGCTGAACGTGCCTTCCAAAGCTCGGAGGAACTCAAGATAATAAACTTTTGGTCACCCATCCCATGACCGACCCTTGCGAAAGTTGCTTAACCTCCGCAAACGCAGGGCCAGGCGCTAAACTACTGTTCTTCTTAGTACCCGTATGTAAATGTTACAATAGCAGTTCCTTTCGAACGGTGAATGAACTAGCTTCCGCCCGCGAGTTCGTCTGCGTGGACATTTGGAAGATTCATATAGGGAACCTTTGACCGTGATAAAAAGTATAAACTATCTGTCTAAGTATAAGTATCTGTCTAGCTAGGCTATTAATACATCTATCTGCCAAATCTATTTAGCCTTTTAAGCGTGATTGAGTAACAAACATCCAAACATCAAACTTTCACATAAACCCCTTTACTAATAAAGATTGTATAGCAGTTGTATAGTTACACAATGGTTACTCTCGTCGAACTATTTAAGTTTGACGTTAAGAAAAAAGGGACAAAACACTGTGTAACTAAATATTCACTATACAATCTTTTTTAGTAGGATTACAAAAGCCGAAGTAAGAAAACTGAATGAATTTATTATTCTACAATTAATATTCTATAATATCTGTTACACCTATTTTCTTTAAAAGCCACGTTAAATTACAAAGTTTGAAGTTACTATGACGATGTTATCAAAATACCAGCAGCTGAACAAAAAACTAATATTTGCTATCGAAATCGGAATGACCCTTTCTAAAACTGAGCAAACACTTTTAATAACTAGCTTCGCCCGCGACTTTGTCCGCGTGGACATTCGAAGAATGTTTAAGGATCTTTTGACTTGTGTTTCCATCCATAAACTATCTGTGTGCCTAATTCCATATGCGTTCTCTTGTTTTTGCGTGATTGAATAACAGACATATAAACATCCAAACATTCACATTTATAATATTAGTTGGACACGCTATACGCCCTTGTCCATTAATTACTTTATATTTGTTTAATGAAGACAGATTTACCCAATATTTGTGTTAATGAGAAATCATTGAATGAAAAACAAAATGTAATAAATACGATAATAAATGACGAAATCAGTAGGTGCTATCAACATTTTCGTATTGAAATACAAACTTAAAGGGTGATTTACAGGAAATATTGTATTTTAATGTGATGCAAAAAATAAGGACAGATGATGCTTCAACTGAACAATTTGGTTTCACTCCAAAAAACCGCGTGAAAGTTACCAACAACATAGGGTAATAATTCCTTTGTTACCTCGTTACAAACTTTTTGCACCCTGTTTTGTAAACGCAAAGTTTAATTAATCATAAAATATGTTTGTATGTTATTATACTTAAACATGAGCTGTTCTAGAAACGAGGTAATAAGCCGTACTTTTCCCATAAGTAACATTATGGATGTGAGTTAATTTGAACAATGGTCAAATAATAAAAGAGTTTTTGTTACACATCGTCATACTCGTACATTGTTTATGAATCTATTTCAGTATAATTATGTTAATAGCTAGTGGCTCTGTGAGCTGTATACACGTAGACTTCGCGTTTGTTTGTGGTATTTTTGACACTTTTTTGAAATGACAGATTTTTTTTTAAATCAAAAAACTGTTATCGTTAGCTAAAATGGAAGTTGTTTTCAAGTAAACAAAAGAATTCTTTTGTTTACTTGAAAACAATTACGAAAATTGACGACAAAGAGACGCAAATAAAATATTGACACACTTTTCATGAGAAGAAAGTTTACAATCTCTCAACTTATAAAACTTGTGGCTCAGTGAGCTTTAGAACTCGCTCAAATTGTGTTGTTTAAAAAAATAATCTAATAGATGTCACCACGAGGTTGATACTGCTTTTGAAAAGCAGCACGCAGTGGCGGCGACCGGCTTACAGCGACTCTAAGAAAAAAATCCCAGAAATCGTACATACTATATTCGCTTTTATTTTTTTTAATTTTATGGTCCTTTTATTTTGAGGCTGTAGCATGTGTCGACATCGCAGCTGTAAAATAAAACTTTTCCGACCCAAAATCGCGCAGTTGACCTCTTTCAGGTAAATACTAGGAACCTATGATGCCATTTTGTTTTGAGCATTTTAACGTTACTTTTCCTCCTCGATCAAGTAACAAACATAAGGTTGTCTTTAGTTTGTTTTTTATATTGACGTGTGAAGTGGGAGGCCAAGATCCACTACACGAGTCAGCGAAGTTAGTAGGTAAGTATAAATGTTATTATTTGCCACGTTATTTTGTAAATATATTTACAAAATGATTATGATAATTATTTAACTATAAAGAAGCAATTACTTTGTCAACATAAAGTAATTATTAAGATTACATATAAATATAAATAAATAAATATTTGACAACATCACATACATTGCTCCGATTCCAAAGTAAGTAGCTAAAGCACTTGTGTTATGGAAATCAGAGACAACGGTGGTATCACAAACACCCAGACCTGAACCAATATAGAAAAGTTCGTTTTCTAAATTGACCCAACCGGGGATCGAACCCTGGACCTCAGAGATGGCGACACCTTGAAAACCGGTGTACAAAGCCACTCGACTACGGAGGTCGTCGGAGATTTACATATACAAATAATCAAATGAGCTATCAAAATAGTTTGTACAGTATTTTTTTTTTTTATTTAGATTTTTCGCATTCACAATGCTATTTTTATATTAAGATAAATAATATTAGAAAAAATACTAGAAAAAATCGACTCACCCGTAGCACCTCAGTCCCGTCTGAGGTGCTACGGGTGAGTCGATTTTTTCTAGTATTTTTTCTAATATTATTTATCTTGTACAGTAAATGGTAACTTTAATCAAAAGGATAAGAGGATACTGACCTACGTCATCCAAAAGTCGGTAGCCGTACCCACTTTGAGGTTATAATTATGATCGTCTATCGCTAGCTTTATCAGGAGGTTGAGTAATAAGGCGTATCGTCACGTGCGCCCATTCCGACGAACATTCATATGATTTCTTAATAAAGAGCGAGCCGGCGCGGCTGGCACCCATATCAATAAGAGAGCAAGGGAATTTAATGAAATTCTCCTCCGGGAATTCCGCCCGCTCTTAGGTGGTACATTCCGATACAGCGATAGTCCCTTATTATTTTAAATTGCCAGTAATTTGAAGCGTCACACGATAATTACTTTTCTTTTGATAATATTGAACGGGAAAGCCAATCAATATGTTACTAAGGTAAAATTTTAAAGAAATTAATTGAAAAATTATGTATTTTTTAACAAAGGAAGTCGGAAGTATACATACTTCTCCTTTTCTTTGTTATGAAGTAAAAAATCCTTAAGAGGGCGTAGTCTGCACACTAGCGCCGCCATTGGAAAAAAAATATAGTGCTTAAGTAAATACAAAATTGTGAATTATCTCTCTGAAGTGCACTCCGTGGAAGCTTGTGGTTCTTTTTATCGCTTAAACAATATTTTTAATCCTGTCGTTTAGTTTAATGGAGATTTTTTGCGACAAGTGGCCACTTTTAACAATAAAACTCCATTTAACTAAACGACAGGCTAGAAAATATTGTTTAAGCGATAAAAAGAACCATAAAGCTTCTACGGAGTGCACCACAGATAGGATAATACACAATTTCGTCTTTATTTAAGCACTATGATTTTTTTCCAATGGCGGCGCTAGTGTGCAGACTATGAAGCCTTAACTAGTACTTTTATGACCCTAAAATGTTAGTAACCCAGAAATAATATATAAGCACAAAATAAAAATTTAATAGTACATCTAAGATTAGAACTCGAGTAAACAAAAAAATAACGCAGCATTATTTTAAAAAACACATTAACTTTTTTCTTAATGACGATATTCTTGTCCTTTGTTTTTGATTTCATTGTCATTGAGTTAATACAATATTTAGTTTTTAATACCTTTAATATCTCAATACCTTGAAAAGGTGAATTTATAATAACACAAACAACTTCAACCACTAACATTGTATGTTATGTACTACTATTATAAATTAGTGGAATTAAATGAATAAAAAAAATATGATGATGAAATTTTGATTCTAACATATTTGATAGAAATAAATTAGTACGCACCTAATTGTTATATTAATTACATTAATTACCTTTGATTAAAATACAATAAGCTCAGATGTAAATACTAAAAGGTTAATCCAGCACCTTTAAATGACCTGAAAATACTTTCCAAACTATTGAAAGTCTTGAAACCCTAGAAATACTTGTGAATTTCGAAATATAAGATAATATTTTAGATAAGTTAATTAAATTTAATATAAATCAATCAAACTTCTGTCAAAATATTTGAGAATTATTATTGTGAATTGGTTTTACAGTAGGTAGATCTTTATCTATATTTATAATAAATCTGTAACTGAGCCGACCCTGTACATTTAATATTTTTTGGAAATTTTAATTCCAATAGTAATTATTATCGATTCCAATAGTCACTTTTTTAATTTGTCTGTCTGTCCGTCTGCCTGTATGTTACCGCATCACGCAAAAATTACTTGACGGATTTTCTTTAAATTTATTAAGGTCTACAGACTATCCGGGTCAACTTATAAGATACTTTTTATTTCGGGAAATTGCTTCATTCCCCAGGGAAAATAAAAAAAAACTGTTCGGAGATAAAATTGCGCTCAAACTATATATTTTAAGTTGATATCTTACAAAGTATAAGTTCAAAATTTTGATATCATATATGAAATGTTAATAAATGCTTAAATATTTGAATATTATATAAAAAATAGCTTAAAACGTATGTTGTTTTCAAAATTCGTAAAAGCGTACCTGCTGTAGTGGTATATTTTATTATATTATTATCTTTTCGAAGTAAGATGGCGCTAAATTTTGACTTGAGTGACTTAATAATTTTATTTGTATTTTTAAAATATTTAAATCATTATATAAATAGCTTAAGTACTGTATGTTGTTTTTAAAATTCAAGTAATAGATACGTCACGTCGCCACGAGGTTATCGAAAATTCAGATCACGTGCCTTTCACGACTTTCTGGATTGAAAATTAATTTAATGAATTTTATAAAAAAAAAGTTCATTGATACAAACATTAATATTTTATTGAATTATCGCAATACTTTGAAATCACTGTAAAGCCATGAACATATTTTGGATCTACTTTTTCTGCATCTTTTCTTGTGTTATTGAAAGGTAAGTACCTACTATAACCTAAAACATAAAAAAAATCTTAGATTTGTTTTGAGACACTTTTTCAAGCTGCCCTCTCTCCTTATTAACTTTAGCTCAAGATTCGTTATTCGTATTAACCTTAACCAAATGTAATTGCAAACAATCATTTCTAACGTTTTAATCAGAAAATACCCCAAAAAAAGTGCGTATTTTTTGTCATTTTCGCAATATTATTGATTTTTCCAAAAAAAAATTTCATCATCTTGTAGCTCTCATCTTTTAATTAAGACCATAACCATTACGTAGCCCTAAAATTCACGACACTAGGGCGATGTCACACTTTGGGTGAAATTGGGGGGCTTATAAAAAAAAGAAAATATTAAAAAATATATTGTTTTAATATTTTCTGTAGGTATTTGTCTGTACCTCTTACTTATTTACTTTTTTAATCCTAAAACGTGGCCCAAAGCTCCAAGCCTCGATTTCCTATCTCCTCATCACTGTGGATAAACTGAACTGGAATGGACAATTTTATCCGATTTCACATCACATAACCCAAGAATAAGAAATAATAAGATTTCACGAGGTGTAACTTTTTATTTAAAAAAAATGTTAATAATTTAATTTTCTACGATTAAGGTACTTTTCTTCAGGGTCTTAATTAAAGAAAACATTTTTATTTTAATACCTAATTGAATAAATTAATTAATTAACTTCACGTTTTTCTTTCAATTGATCATACGCTTTGAAATGCTTATAGCAACCAGATTACGCCTGGTATTGTTAAGCTTCATGGTATAACAGCGTTTCATACGATAACGCGAGTTGCTCAAGAAACTTCAGAAGTAATAATCTCTTGTATTATTCTGTTCTGTTTTATTAAGGCGGGAACGAGTCTAAGGGGCACGCAGACACGATATTTTTAGCATCGACGATAGTGTTTTTGCAATTACATCGCGTCTGGCGACTTGCTGCTTTAAACTGCGTTCAGTCGTGGTCAGTATCAAAAAACCGGGTCTGAAATAGCTGTAACCACGTTCAGACATGTGCGGGGTGTAGCGTTCAGTTTCAGCAACTTGATTACTGCGGTCGTTGTTTTTACGTTTGCGATGTCAAAGAATACTAACTATTACGGCTTACGCGATGTGGAACGTTTGGTCGCTGCCTCAGCTTCTAAAAAGCAGCTAATGCGTCGACTGCCGATGCTATAAGTATCGTGTCTGATGCGGCCCTAAGTCGTAATGCGGTAGCCGCCTCCCCGGAGGCTCGTATTTGATATATCTTGAGGCATATTCGTGTTTCTGCTCTGTGGAAGACCAACTTTAATTTAGCGTATATTTGAAACTTCACGTACTAATATAAGTACAAACCTTTCCGACGTTACTTAAATAGGAATTAAGGACTTAAGGACTCTGTCATCAAACAATCCAGAACAAAAAGGTATTTTGTCTACAAATAATGAACGAAAATTGAATGCGGAAACTCAGACAACACAAAACAAAAACAAGTACACTACAATTCACATTAGCGAAGTTTTTTTTTTAATGGATGACCATGACCATCATCCATTTTTAATGTCCCCACTGCTGGGGCACAGGTCTTCCTTATGGGTGGAAGGGACCATAAGGAAGACCTGACCCACCGCGCGGGCCCAATGCGGTTTGGTGGGTATTAACGACTGCAAATGCAGCCAGAACCAATAGCTTAACGTGCCTTCCGAAGCACGGAGGAGCTTGAGATAGTAAACTTTTAGTCACCCATCCCATGACCGACCCTTGCGAAAGTTAACTTAACCTCCGCAAGCGCTGGGCCAGGCGCTAATTCACTGCGCCACCGAGCACCTCGAAAAATGTATACTTATACCTATTAGGTATTATAATTTTGACCCAAGCACAACTTCGATTTAGCTTTAGATCCAATTGGCTATATACAAGAATAGAACATAATCCTAATTCAATTGAATTATTACAATTATTTTAATCCTAAAAAAATCTAACGTCTATTTAATAATTTAATTTTCATTAATACTTTTTTTTAAATTTGTAATTAATGATAATTTTATTGTATAATCCATCTGATTTAAGTATTGGGGCTATTTTAAATTTCATGATTATTAAGTGATGATATGGCATAAACGTAACTGAAATAAACGTATTTTTTTTAAATGTCTTATAGTCTTTCTACCATCATTATCCTTTTTAGAAACGCGTGGAGTCTACTATAGGTATGATAATAATATTAATAGTACCTATTAGTAAGAATTTGTCTTCTTCAATAACTAATTCTTACTTATATTATAAATGCGAAAGTAAGTTTGTTTGTTTCGCTTTCAAGTTCAATTCATTTACTCAGTCTAGGCTGTTACAAGCACTTGTGAATGTAAAAATCCAACCTAAAAATACTATTAAATGGTGGTAAAATTTGTTTTTTTTACTTCAAAAGTGTACGATTTCGTTAAAAAATTCTGACCTTTGATTTGCTTATTGACGGTAAAGGACATTTTTTTCACTGAACATTCACTGTAAAACAGATTAAAAAAAATGGTGACGAGCAAATTGAAACAGTTTGATTGAGAAGCCAATCAAACCACGCGCCTGATTGAATTTGTTAAGGCCTCTAATTTAATATTATATACTAATTAAGTTACAGTTCCATATTTTCCATTCATTATTTAGTTGCATCTTTAAAGTTTTTTTTATTTGATTAAAATTTGCATCCTAATCCAACTTATACAACATGTTACAAAAATACCTAATGCCGAATATGGTAGATAGGGACCATCAAACTGATCAACTTTTACTATGGGACCAACTCTGAAATCACGAAAAAAAATCAGCTGTTTCATACAAAAAATAAAATAAAAAATATCAAAATGTATGAAACAGGTGATTTTTTTTTCGTGATTTGAGAGTTGGTCCCATAGTAAAAGTTGATCAGTTTGATGGTCCCTATCTACTCATACATACATATAATTCGGCATTAGGGGTATTTCTGTAACATGTTGTATACCTATCAAAAATAAAAAAAGGTTACATTCCAGCGAGGTATGTATTGTGAATGGATATTTTTTTGTCTCATTAGCGATCGTCGATTATTTTGACGACGCGCACTGCACTCGATTTTACAAATGCAAATACCTACGTGTTTAAATGGTTTCAAAATTATCAAATATATTTTTAATGCTATAGTTGTTGTTTTACTCAAGTACTCGTATCACCGAGTACAGCGTTTAGAAGTTATGGTGAAATAAAGAAACTCACATACCCACAAATATACATGAACCCACACATAGACAAGTGTAATATGTGTTCATGAACATGAACACATATTACACTCTCTGTTTTTTGGGCAGTCGTATAATGAGCTACAATATAATACATCTATGATAATTTAGTTTATTTAAGGAAACATTATAGCTTACTTGCTAAAAATAGTGATGTCCACCGTTTTAATACAAGAAATAAAGATAAACTTGCCGTTCCAAGTTTTATACTTGCAAAAACTTGAGGCTCATTTATGGGGGAAGGAATTGCCTTTTTGAATAAAGTTCCAGAATTTTTATTCAACTGTCTTTGCATGAATTCAAAATACTTGTTTAAAAGACGCTCATGAGCAAAGGTTATTATTATTACAAAGTAGAAGATTATTTAAAACCGCAATGCATGGATGTAACATATAAGTAACTATATTAATTTTACAGTTTTCAATAATTTAATTCCAATTAGGTATTTTTTAATTATCTTGTTATTTTGTTTTAAATGTAAGTATTTGGTAATGATATGCTTTCTTTGTAAATATCGTTAAGTACTTACTTCTGTCTGACAAAGTTGATAAATTGCCCATTTTTCTTGTCAGCTAAAAAAGTCTCAAATGGGTAGTGGGAAAATATAGACAATTCAAAAGCACTTAATATCCAAGTTTATTTGAAAAAAGATTTTTCCATTTTCATTAGTTTGACAACCTCCGTGGTCGAGTGGCATTGTACATCGGTTTTCAAGGTGTCGCCATCTCTGAGGTCCAGGGTTCGAGCCCCGTTTGGATCAATTAAGAAAACGAACTTTTCTATATTGACTTAGGTCTTGGTGTTTGTGATACCACCGTTATATCTGATTTCCGTAACACAAGTGCTTTAGCTACTTACTTTGAAATCGGAGCAATGTATGTAATGTAGTCAATTTCTTTTTTATTATTTACTAAATATATTTAAACATTTTTATACATACATACTGTGTGTGAGTGGCATATTATTTTTTTTTTTACAAAGTCCGATTGAAGTACAAAATAATGCTGTTTGACCCAATCATAGATTGTGAAACAGGCACTAAATGTGATTTTATTTATGTTTTTTATAAGTATATAACTAAACAGTAACGACTCTTTAACAAAATCAATGACTCAATTATCAATCAAGACGATCGCTTAGTAATCTTTATATTAAGTTTATATTCGGAGCTCAAAGTTTTATTTGGATCACGTAATTTGTAACAAGTATTGGAACTTAAGCCGCAAACTCAGCCGAATCAATCTGTGAATGGAAAAGCTTGTAAATCAAATCAAAATGCTCCATACAAGGTGCGACCAGTCGTTTCGAGCTTAAAGAAATTTTGATGACCTCCGTGGTCGAGTGGCTTTGTACACCGGTTTTCAAGGTGTCGCCATCTCTGAGGTCTCGGGTTCGATCCCCGGTTGGGTCAATTTAGAAAACGAACTTTTCTATATTGGCTCAGGTCTGGGTGTTTGTGATACCACCGTTGTCTCTGATTTCCATAACACAAGTGCTTTAGCTACTTACTTTGGAATCGGAGCAATGTATGTGATGTTGTCAAATATTTATTATTGTTTTTTATTATTAATGACAGATCAAGTTTTGTATGTCGTTGTAGGAGGAGCCTTGCAATGGATGACAACCGATCGCATCGTAACTCACCGTATTTAGAGCACATTTTGATGCGATCGATCGTCACGATATTATCGTAACGATCGGTCCGGGTATTTACACGAGTCGACTTGACAGGCAACTTGGCAGGCCATTTTAATCAATTAGCGGGTTTTTATAGACATTCGCTTGTAAAATCTAATCGCAAACCTAATTTCAGTGAGGTGGCGATTCGATTTTACAAGCGATTGTCGATAAAAAGCGATAATTGACTAAAATCGCCTGCCAAGTCGACCCGTGTAAATACCACCTCACACCGTGTATTGAGCACTCAGGCGATGCCTTTGGCCTATAAATCGAGTCATAACTTGCGTAAACAAAAATCTCAGGCGACCTGATTTGAATACTTTTGATACGATTATAATACTTTGCTTGGATTAATCCAATCTTAAATCTTTAAGATGGTATAAAAGCATAGATACTTGGTTTAACATTTGCAAGATGCAATATTTTTAACGTTAACTAAACAGGGTTAAATAAAATTATCTTTCACACAAAAAAAAAACAAAATTGGTTCATCCGTTTGGGAGCTACGATACCACAGATAGATACACAGATACACACATACACAGACACGTTAAACTTATAACACCCCTCTTTTTGCGTCGGGGGTTAAAAGCATCTTATAATATTTGGTAAAGAGTCCATTGTTCTTTAAAAATGGTGGATTCACATAACCCAAAAGAGCTTGTTCAAGACTGGTTCAAGAGTACAACTCACTTTTTTATTTTATAATTAGATCTTCTTTGGATTCAACATAATAAAATATAATTATAGACATATAACACTTAATAGATAGATACATAAAGATATAATTATAACTTTTACATTACGCAACCGTATATCAGTAAATGTGTACGTAGCCGCATGAGTTTGCAGTTTGTAAAGGCATTTGATGTTGCATAGGTATACATACGTATAGTACGAAGCCAATTAAGCTACTACCACAGACATATTTCGATATATGTCTGTGGCTACTACTGTTTTTGGAAAGTCAAAGTACAATTAAAGGCATAATCATCATTACTCATCACCTGACTTTTTTCAATGCTTACTGCTGGGAACATTAAAAATGATCAGTCATTTTTAATTTACCCCCCACTTGTCCCCCCTCTACCATGTAAATGGTTGTTTTTGGAAATGTGAAAATATTTAGGACACTAATACATATTTTAATGAACATAAAAGGAAAACTATCACTGCTAGGTAGGCTTTACAAGTTAACGGGTAATAGACGATCATCTTACAAAATTAATTAATATTGGAAAAGTTTTAGTACTTAGAACAAATTTCATTTAATAGTTAGGTATTATACTTTATTGTTAGTTGTGTAAAACAGGAAGGAAAATAAGTTTATAGCCATATGGTAGTAGTATAAGATTACTGAGGAACCCGATATTGCGTGTGGCCCGACATGCACTTTGCCATTTATTTTTTTAAGTAGTTGAGTTCTTTTTTCATTTGTTATCTGCAACTGAAGATGACCATAGAGGAATCTCAAAACAAAAAGCAATAACCGCAAATCTAGATGACTTCACACAATACTACGTAAGACATTGAGATTTATAGTAGCCAAATGTATTTCTTTTGTGTTCAACGATCTTCGAAACGAGATGATTGAGTGTACCTTATTGTAGTTTCATAAGGATGAAAATTGAGTATCCGTGTTAACCGCAAAGCGTATGGCATTATTGCTTTATGGACCGTATATCGAAAGCAATAAAGTCGGGAGTGCGATGCGGGGTGCTTCGAATGATGTCATTAACAGTACGATCGTACAAATTGAGTGAAGTTATGACGTAGCATAAAGATTCGTGGAAATACTCCTGTGGATTGTGGATTTGTGGGTTGAGAGACAGCGGGTGATGAATTGTTTTGGCCCGGAAGGTCATTAGCTTTATATTGTTGAGATGATAAAGTGTATCCTTTGGTATAGATAATGATGCTGCAGTTTCAATTATTACTTGATTGCTATCAGTTGCAAAATAACCAGGATATAAAAACGCAAAAGTAAATAAGACAATTTCTCTTTGAGACATTCGACTTTTTGAACGATACAATTATTTTAATTTATCTCAGAATATTATCCACATCTCATTTATCTGCAGAATTGATAAATTATAATATAGAAGAAAAATTTAAATCGAAAAATTTTAAGCCATTTTATAAAAAAAACTCCAAATAGCAAAGTGTAAAATACCATAATAATTTATACATTTCTAAACTAGGGGTAGCGGTCCAACTAATTTTATAGCTGGACCACAAATTACCATGTCAAAGTCCCGTGGTCCACTTTTGGATGTAGTATGAGCTACTATGATTTCGCTTGGATTTTTGAATCCATATTTCAATGTAAGCTTTTGGAGCTGAAAATATGATACACCAGCTATGGCAGTGAAACGGTATCGGAATTATATTCGTAAATCGTTTGCAAATAATATTTGAATATTTAATTCTTGATATTTTAAAAACACAATACAGGTAACCTATTTTATTTGAACGACTTCGACATCAAATTGCTGTGTACCTATATATGTTTATTTTCCGATCGAATAATATGCATCATTTTGAAATCTAGAACTTTGGCTACTTCTGTTCGGACACAATCTAAGTTCTGCTAATATACGCGAATGCATCTGTGAACATTAGTAAAATTGTGACAAGTGGCAAAATTCATAAAATTAATAATGTTTTTAATAATTACTAGTGGACCCTGTGAACTTCGTATCACTTACAATGAATATCAAGGTAAAAACCTTGAGAATTTTAAAATATTGAAAAGTAAAACGTCTTATTGAAAAACTCGTTATCAAAAGTTAGCTGTCAAAAGTAAAATTGCCATACAAAATTGCCAATGTTAAATTTACGATTATTTAGCTCTTCTTTTGGGTTTTTCCCACCCCAGTACTATTTATAGTGAACAGAAGAAAAAATATTATTAAGAATATTATTAAATATTATCTTATCATTATATAAGATAAGAGAGAAAATTAAACTATTTGAAATTTTGAGATTTAAGCATTCACAATGCTATTTTTATATAATACTAAATAATATACTAGAAAAAATAGGACTCGCACCAGATCATGTTCTCGGACGGGAATCGAACCCGCGACCTTTGGATATCCGGTCCAATGCTCTGACCGCTGAGCTACCGAGTCACTGGTGAGAACGTCGAATTTCTTCTAGTATATCAACTCTTACGCTGCAAGCCAGCGCCATCTCACCAATGTAGAAGGAATTAACCTCTACATTCAACTGAACATCTTTCCAGATATTTTTAAACAGTTGATTAAGATGAGAAAGCTATATAACTATTTGAAATTTTGAGATTTAAGCATTCACAATGCTATTTTTATATAATACTAAATAATATACTAGAAAAAATAGGACTCGCACCAGATCATGTTCTCGGACGGGAATCGAACCCGCGACCTTTGGATATCCGGTCCAATGCTCTGACCGCTGAGCTACCGAGTCACTGGTGAGAACGTCGAATTTCTTCTAGTATATCAACTCTTACGCTGCAAGCCAGCGCCATCTCACCAATGTAGAAGGAATTAACCTCTACATTCAACTGAACATCTTTCCAGATATTTTTAAACAGTTGATTAAGATGAGAAAGCTATATGACTATTTGAAATTTTGAGATTTAAGCATTCACAATGCTATTTTTATATAATACTAAATAATATACTAGAAAAAATAGGACTCGCACCAGATCATGTTCTCGGACGGGAATCGAACCCGCGACCTTTGGATATCCGGTCCAATGCTCTGACCGCTGAGCTACCGAGTCACTGGTGAGAACGTCGAATTTCTTCTAGTATATCAAGTGTCTAGTGAGATGGCGCTGGCTTGCAGCGTAAGAGTTGATATACTAGAAGAAATTCGACGTTCTCACCAGTGACTCGGTAGCTCAGCGGTCAGAGCATTGGACCGGATATCCAAAGGTCGCGGGTTCGATTCCCGTCCGAGAACATGATCTGGTGCGAGTCCTATTTTTTCTAGTATATTATTTAGTATTATATAAAAATAGCATTGTGAATGCTTAAATCTCAAAATTTCAAATAGTTATATAGCTTTCTCATCTTAATCAACTGTTTAAAAATATCTGGAAAGATGTTCAGTTGAATGTAGAGGTTAATTCCTTCTACATTGGTGAGATGGCGCTGGCTTGCAGCGTAAGAGTTGATATACTAGAAGAAATTCGACGTTCTCACCAGTGACTCGGTAGCTCAGCGGTCAGAGCATTGGACCGGATATCCAAAGGTCGCGGGTTCGATTCCCGTCCGAGAACATGATCTGGTGCGAGTCCTATTTTTTCTAGTATATTATTTAGTATTATATAAAAATAGCATTGTGAATGCTTAAATCTCAAAATTTCAAATAGTTATATAGCTTTCTCATCTTAATCAACTGTTTAAAAATATCTGGAAAGATGTTCAGTTGAATGTAGAGGTTAATTCCTTCTACATTGGTGAGATGGCGCTGGCTTGCAGCGTAAGAGTTGATATACTAGAAGAAATTCGACGTTCTCACCAGTGACTCGGTAGCTCAGCGGTCAGAGCATTGGACCGGATATCCAAAGGTCGCGGGTTCGATTCCCGTCCGAGAACATGATCTGGTGCGAGTCCTATTTTTTCTAGTATATTATTTAGTATTATATAAAAATAGCATTGTGAATGCTTAAATCTCAAAATTTCAAATAGTTATATAGCTTTCTCATCTTAATCAACTGTTTAAAAATATCTGGAAAGATGTTCAGTTGAATGTAGAGGTTAATTCCTTCTACATTGGTGAGATGGCGCTGGCTTGCAGCGTAAGAGTTGATATACTAGAAGAAATTCGACGTTCTCACCAGTGACTCGGTAGCTCAGCGGTCAGAGCATTGGACCGGATATCCAAAGGTCGCGGGTTCGATTCCCGTCCGAGAACATGATCTGGTGCGAGTCCTATTGTTTCTAGTATATTATTTAGTATTATAGAAAAAATTAAAGTTTAATAAACTCTGATGAGTTCATTCGTATGAATGTATATCGGTAGTTGGGTGGTAATTTTAAATGACAAACAGACAATTATTAAAGCGTGATGTACATACGTCAGAACTGGAATTAATACACAGCTGCTCGCTTCAAATTACCTGTAATAACCATTTCAAAGAGATTTCTGTGTAATTTATGTTTTATTACAAGTTCGCTTTTACGCTCAGGTCAACCCAATTGATTTAATTTGTTGACAAAACAAATTCATTGAATTTACATAGGCCTTCGTTAATTATTGAGCAACTCCAAAGAAACTTGGTCCATCTGGAAATTGTTAGTCAGTCTTTAAAGGGCTCGGCATTCAAGAAAGGAAAGTAAATTGTTCGTACTACTCATTTACTCGACAAAGAGGTTCGCAGGAAACGCTCATGCTTAGCTCCAAGGAAGAATGGTCACTGTACGCTACGAAATAAGAACTTTTGTCGCGGAAATTGAAAGTCTACACATGATTTAAACTGATGGTTATAATACCTAATGAAAGTGTTTAGGAATGCTAGAGTACGTTTTAAGCTTTTCAGATTGGTTCAAAAGGATTTTTCCGTGCCTACGCTGCTTCAGAGCTATTGAATTTTCATCAAATCTAAAGTTCTCTTTGTACTTATATAAGTAAAAAACTATACAAGGTGTTACAAAAGTACCCCTAATGCCGAATATGGTAGATAGGGACCATCAAACTGAACAACTTTTACTATGGGACCAACTCTGAAATCGCGAAAAAAAAAATCAGCTGTTTCATACAAAAATTAATTACGAAAATATCAAAACGTATGAAACAGCTGATTTTTTTTTCGCGATTTCAGAGTTGGTCCCATAGTAAAAGTTGTTCAGTTTGATGGTCCCTATCTACCATATTCAGCATTAGGGGTACTTTTGTAACACCTTGTATAGTTGCATCGACGGTATCACGACTGCTAGCGATTTTTCGAAACAGAAAAAAATTGAATCCAGCTTTTATGAGTAATACCCTCTCCCTAGCATGACCACCGATACTCGATATACTATATCGCGTGATATAATGTATTATCGACACTCAACTGTCAAAATTCATTGTCTTTTGACAGTTAAACTTGATAAATCGCTATAATCATATCCCGTTTCATCTGAATAATAAAAATGTTTCATACAGTTGCTATTTGTGCTGCAGTATTATAAATTCTAATACCGTTATTTATAAAAAAACCTATTTTAATTAAAAAGTGCATTGTTTTTTTTCTTTAGTATTATGAATTGAGTTCGAGCAAAAAAACCTAAACACATTATTAGGCGTTTGAAATTTTTATGAATAAATGTTAAACACCGTATTCCGTAAATTTGATAGGTACCTACGTCTTTATACCTCATTAAATGAATTATTGTTTATAGTACATTACTGCCACGGTCTATATTGACTGCGTTGCTGGCAGCGATAATGATGGCGGAAAGCGGAGCTTAGCGCAGGTCCATGATGGACAAGCTGGAATAAAGAGCACGGACTTTATAGCGCGGACAGCAAGGGCTGCAATGATGACCAAGCTTGAAGGCCGAGAGCGTAGTCAAGTTTAACTCGAAGCCATCATAACGTGGCCAGCAGTGCAGTTATTGTGGACCAATGTATAGTGATTTATCTACACAATGCGAGTACTACCTATTTTTTTTTATTTATGTTAAAAACTACCATAGTATTCAAAAAATACGAAAATGCAAATTTATATCCCAGAAACGGTGCGTCTGAGCCAAAAATAGGTTTTTTTTAACCGCCATTAGAACATCGGAAGTAGATAAGATGTATAGAATGAAATGTCAAAAACAGTCAAGTGCGAGTATAATTTTCTGTACATTCTAACTAATTTTATATAAAAATACAAAACATCATCTGTGTAGTAAGGTCTTTCTCCCCTCATGTACATTCAATGTAATATTTTTCACCTAACAATGTTTAAAACAAAACTCGACAATAATGGATTTTGTTGGTGGCTAAAACTCAACAATAATAAAATTCCTTACAACTTTGCTGCGCCACCATCCGAGTAAGGCTGTCAAAATAATGACCACATTACAAGCATTTTTTAGTAAAAACACAAACCTGTCTGCTGTAACAGTGGGTAATGTAGTACGTTGCTGACAGACACTGTCAAAACCATTCGAGATTTGGTCAGTTTAAAAGGGAATAGTGGGTGCAGGGTGGCCCGACCACATTTCATGACATCGCCGTAGTAAGGCTCTGATCACACGGGCGCGGAGTTAAAACGTCCGTCTAAAAATTAATAGCATTTGAAAATTATATTTCTACAATTTATTGTAGAGATACCTAGAATTCAAAATACAATTAAGGTTCATAAGATAAGGTTAATAATCATAAAAATATGTATTTGTTTCAAACATGGTAGGTCAAATAAATTGTGAATTACGGTGTTTAGATCCGCAGTGCGTTTTCTAAAATGCAATTTCACTATTGTAAAATGTTGTGGTTTTTACCAACCAATTACATTAAAATGTCTGATGACGATGGTTTATGTTTTACACATTATCTCTTCGACTCTTCGCCAGTGTAAATAGAGCCTAAGTGTTGGGTTAAGAATGATTGATTATTTGGGGTGAGTACACTGGGTATCTTTAGAGGGGTACTTGATCGATGCGAGCTTCACCGAGCGCAGAAAAATTATAATAATCGGGAAGAGTCAATGACTTGTATTGTGTATATTAACCACTCTTTAACTCTCCAATCAATAATGTATACCTACCCTAGGTACGTTTCTACACAAAAATTAAATTCACAGAAAAACCAGCCATCCTTGAAAATTGTTACCTAAAGTTGGCGGACTCACTATAGGGTTGCTACTATATTAATTGTTAACTTTAAAAAGAAGTAGGTATTGCCGTACTACCGTTTACTGCAAATATAATGTTATTTGGGATTTAATGACTGGCCTTCTTTCCCAAACTTGACTGGCACACTGCCATGCGTCTAGTAAAAAAATCGTTACTGCTAAAAAGTATTTTAAACGATACTAAACAATATACTAACTACAAAAAATGAGAGATGATATTGTTATGCTTGCTTTAAGGCAATTGTCACCAGTTAAAGTGCATGTTAGTATTTAAATATTCGAAACATGTTTGAGCTACCCCTTAATTTTTAACGAACTGTATTTTGTCTCTATTGTTTTTTCTACATTGCTGAATTGGACATAAAATTTGACGGCGCGTCTAATAAACGTTGGTTGGATCTAGAGTAAGCATGAGGTTATGCTACTCTGACGGAGCGTCGAATCTGTGGTGGCGACGGCTTGAGTCTGTGGCAAGTGGAAAAAGGCGCCATATTGCTCCGGGACTTTGAAAAACGGAAAAGCTCTCGTGTTTTTCCAGGCCGTGAACCGAGAAATCGACGAACCGTTGTTGATCTATACCTACCATTTGATAGTGTTTTGTTTGATTAGTGCCATTATTATAAGTACCTTGTGATTCGATTAATGCTTCAGTTTTGCAATAAAAGTGTAGTTTCATACTTACCACTACCGGCCTTATTATTAGTTGTAAATTGTGATACCTTCGCCCGTGTACTCACGCCACGCTGTGACTATTATGGGTAACTCTAATGAAAGGCCACCTACGCCGATAAATTCATTGTTGGAAAACAATGCTTGAATGAAAATGAATGCAATAGGCAATAGGTTTCAGATTCTACGTTACACAACGATCTTCCTTTCACGTGGCGCTTTCAGATTTTCATTTGAGATAGGATCGTTTTGTCTATCTGAAGGATAAGAAAAACTGCACTGGTAGTAATACCGGGGCTCTATCAGCTAAAAACATTGAAGTTCATGTTAACTGTGTTTTGACAGATGTATGTGATACATTGCTACTTCGTCTTGGCACAAATAACAACTTAACAAAGAAAAATAGCAATGTATCACATACATCTGTCAAAACACAGTTAACATGAACTTCAATGTTTTTAGCTGATACCGCCGCTGGTAGCCCCACGAGCAACAAAGGCTGTAACATGCGTTTCCATAATTCTTACTATGAACATTTCTCCCAGGGCGCTATTTAATAAACGTGACAATTTGTCACCTGTCATGAAAATTTCATATCCATTGCGTCAACCAATTAGGAAATATAACTACTCATAGCTACATCGCAAAGTAAACCAAATAGGGCCTAGGGCGTACAGTAACTTAAATTGCCAATAATTGTGTAGTTTACCTTGTGTTTGTAGAGTCTTGTCAAACTAGTTGGGGATAACGCACAGCCCGACTTAACATGTTGACAGACTCGGTCTATCAACATCGTCGATGTTAATTGTTGAGTGTTGGTGTTTATGTTGATTGTAGTGTAATCGCTTGGTAACAATACAGTACTTTTGTAAATGAAGTTGAAAAAAAAATCTTTGAATATGAGGTTTAATTCATCAACGCCCAAGCGACCGAATGTGGCCGGACAACAATAGAATATCTATTGTGTCTCATTTTCCGGGCCTTGAAGGGTTAAAAGCACACGCTACCTGGATCACCTGAAGGGCTAGACAAAGTGAAGCGTCAACGAAGTTTAACAAATGTTACTTTGTTTGTTTTTTGTTAATGCGGCTGATTCACGTAACTTTAACATACCTATACCTATTGAACTCGCAACCTCACAAACGCTACGTCGTACTTAACATTGAACACAGAGGAAAGCTTAAAAAGAAATTAAAGCTTAATAACAGAGATAGATTTTTTAAACAATGTTTCTATAGAAAAAACGCAAATAGGCGTAATTTGTCACAAGGGCCATCGGATTAGTGGGATGGATGTTAAATTAGGGACTCGAATAGCTTGCCCGAATATTTGCCGTACTTTCTGGCGGTGATTAATTAATGGAATTAGAATTGTACATCACTTAGTTTAAAACACATGCAGTAAGTCTATTTAAACTAACAACTAAACATAATTAACAAAAATAAAAACCTATCAACGTTCAAGTATTATTTCAATGACAAGAATTCGATTCTCTCTTTGTTCAGTTGGTAAACCTACTTCCCCGTGGTACAACCAGATGGACCATCGGTACATTTACTTCCCTCTGGTACAACCAGTTGAACACGGCTGTTGTACCATGGGTCGGGAGGGGTTTTCAAAAGCTTTCCTTCACTAAAAATATCTATTGACTTACTATTGTTTTTCAACATACCTATAACACCTAGCAACTGATCTATAGTAAACAAGGTGTTACAAAAATACCCCTTATGCGAAACAAAAATCTGCTGTTTCATACATTTTGATATTTTCGATTTAAATTTTTGTATGAAACAGCAGATTTTTTTTCGCGATTTCGGAGTTGGTCCCATAGTAAAAGTTGATCAGTTTTATGGTCTCTATATACCATATTCGGCATTAGGGGTATTTTTGTAACACCTTGTATAGCTAGCTAGGTCTATCTCCGAGAATCGTTTATTGTAAGGAAATAGCAGTGAGCGCCTTCCAAATACAGTGTAATTTACATTTGACTGTAATCACCTTTATTTTAAAATCTTTTCCTATAAACAATGTTTACAATCTACTACATAAACATCAACAACAAAAAAATTAAAAGTGAGATTCAGCTAAATTTCTCACTAACGTTTAAAAACAGCACATTACTAGAATTTTAACGTGCAAAGAATAACATTTTCCTGTTGTTCTTAATAAAATAATGTTCACAGAGGGCCTGTGGCACGTCCTCATCTAAATAAGAACCCAAAAAGCTGTAACATTATACTAAATAATATACTAGAAAAAATAGGACTCGCACCAGATCATGTTCTCGGACGGGAATCGAACCCGCGACCTTTGGATAACCGGTCCAATGCTCTGACCGCTGAGCTACCGAGTCACTAGTGGGAACGTCGAATTTCTTCTAGTATATCAACTCTTACGCTGCAAGCCAGCGCCATCTCACCAATGTAGAAGGAATTAACTTCAACATTCAACTGAACATCTTTCCAGATATTTTTAAACAGTTGATTAAGATGAGAAAGCTTTTTAACTATTTGAAATTTTGAGATTTAAGCATTCACAATGCTATTTTTATATAATACTAAATAATATACTAGAAAAAATAGGACTCGCACCAGATCATGTTCTCGGACGGGAATCGAACCCGCGACCTTTGGATAACCGGTCCAATGCTCTGACCGCTGAGCTACCGAGTCACTAGTGGGAACGTCGAATTTCTTCTAGTATATCAACTCTTACGCTGCAAGCCAGCGCCATCTCACCAATGTAGTAAGAGTTGATATACTAGAAGAAATTCGACGTTCCCACTAGTGACTCGGTAGCTCAGCGGTCAGAGCATTGGACCGGTTATCCAAAGGTCGCGGGTTCGATTCCCGTCCGAGAACATGATCTGGTGCGAGTCCTATTTTTTCTAGTATATTATTTAGTATTATATAAAAATAGCATTGTGAATGCTTAAATCTCAAAATTTCAAATAGCTGTAACATTACTGAGTTCGGGCCAGTTTCGGTCCCATAATGGAGTTTCACGGAATTGTAACACAAAACACAAAGAGTGTGAAACCTGAATTCCAAATGAATCTGTATTCTCATTGCGGATCGGTTAGGTAAAAAAAATGTTTGCGGTTTTTGTGTTCAAGTCCGGCTAGGTGCCGTTTGAGCCATGACAGAAATAAAGAACTGTTACAAGGCAGTTGAATCAATTACCTCATTATGATTATCAAAAAGTCTTAAGAATCTTCAAATACTAACAAAATAACATGTTGTACTGATTTCGGTTTTTCTGAATAACTTTTTTTCTCTGTAAATAAAAACATTTTGGTAATTTTTATTCTTTTTTAAAGTTAAAAATGACACATATTAATTATTTTTTTAGGTTAAATTATCGCCAAAATGATTCTGACCATGTGATTAGCAAATAAAAAAAACTACATGAACAGATTGTTTTCGTTTCAAAAGAACTGATCATATTTTACTTTTTATCTCTATAATAACTTATTTAAGATATTTTCTTCCTAAAACTGAACTTTCTTTCAACAATAATGCTTTTATTCTTAAGAAAAACGATCTTTATTAGCTTTTCGACATTCAAGTTCAAAAAAATCAAGTAACAAGCTAAGATGTAGCTAAAATACTACAAAAATGTTTATCCATTAATTATAACAAAATCTCCTCGAACTCAGAAATACGCTCATGAATACGGAACACGATCTATAAGATAGAAATGCTCAAATGTTTTTTGTAATTTTCGTAGCAGTCGACTTTCAATCTTAGCGGAAATTTGATATGTTAAGATCATTTTTCATGTAGACAAATTGAACAAACAAATGCACGGCTATGAAGTATTCAAATAATTACACCAATTCGCATTGGGCCTGCGTGGTGGGTGATGGCCCATCTTCCTTATCCACCTATAAAGGAAGGCCTGTGCTCCAGAAGTGGGGACGTTAAAAAGGGCTGATGTCGATCGATCGATTCCAATAATTATTCTTGAAGATGTCTACTGAGATATGGATTTTTAGAGAAAGTTATTTGACATCTCCCCAAAAATTCTAGTCCCTCAAAATTCAATAATTATTTGACAAACGCAAATTAATGACTCAAAATCAGCAATAGTTACTCATTATATTTTTTTTATTACAACTAGCTTCCGCCCGCGACTTCGTCCATGTGAAATTCCACTTTCCACAGGAATTCGAAATAATCTATACTAAACCGTCAAATCCGTTCAATAGTTTGACCTATCCGATGATGAGACAGTTAGGACATAATAATATCTATTATTATCTCATTTATGATTCAAAATACCCGCGCAGTGAAGTGAGATACGAAGTGAGGTTCGAGTTGGCTACAGAATCGACAGGCAGGTCGCTTTCTCAACCAATTCTCGTGAAATTTTGTGAGCACGTTCTATAATTAGTGTGATCAAAAATAAAATTTGGAAACATGCAAACTTATATTATATTTTCCTCTAATTGGCCGAGTGAGCGCAAAGCGCGAGCAAAGCGTCTCCGTTTCAGCTTGGGCAAACATACCGGCTATCCCGCTGTACAGCTGTTCTCTTCTACAAGTCGCATTTCTCAACCAATTCTCGTGAAATTTTATGAGCACGTTCGATAATTATATAGATTTTTTTAATTCAGTTTTTACGAAATACACTCACTTTTTCGAAATACAAAACAAATAATATATTTCAGCCATTTCAAACAATGATCAAAAATGTCACAAACGATAGGTCTAGCTCACAGAGCCACTAGTTTTGATAAATAATAAGACATTTTTCCACAATAGCAAACAACCCTGAAATTCGCATAAGTCATTGAACAGGCGACATGATAACTAGTAGAAAAGAAAACCCGCTAGACTCAAGGTATCTGTGAACCAAAGCAATAAATATTGAAGGGGATAAGAGATAAGTAGACAGAGTTTAGTTTCATGTGTTGTTCGATGAAAACTTCCTTTTTATCTTTTACAAAAGAAACCTTACTTGACTGTTTTTTTTGCTTTTAAGAAAAATCTTCCTTTAACATCAATATACCTAGATTTTAATAAGTAAAATCAGCCACATTTTCAATTTTCTAGCTGTCATTTAATGACATAACCTGTGAATTAATATTTTATTAGTATTGTTTTAACAAACACACTATTTGTTAAAACAATACCTTTTAACAATTTATTAAATGGCAATAAATATACAATTCACGATAACCTTTTTGCTTATCGTAAAGTTAAAATTGAAGCTAGTGTTAAAGTATTCGAGTTTGATTAACTTGGGCTTTTTTGTTTTTAATTTTCTCGCAATTTTATTTCGCATACTTTTAACATTGTTATTGATATGAGTCAAATTGTCATAATGACATAAATTTAAATATATGTTAATAATTTTCATTCATGTCATTCTGCCTGGCCCAGCGATTGCGGAGTTTAAGCAACTTTCGCAAGGGTCAGTTATGAGGTGGGTGACCCAAAATTTTGTATCTCGAGGGCCCGCATGGTGGGTTATGGCCCATCCTCCTTATCCACCCATAAGGAAGGCCTGTGCCCCAGCAGTGGGGACATTAAAAATGGGTGATGGTTTAATATTTTTCTACCACTTTACTTTTTTATTGTGTTTACATATACAAGAATGTTTTAAATATTAATTTGCTATGCTGCATCATGATCGTGTGACTTCTCCATAATCGCAACAGTACTTGCAATGTGATTTAATTAACAATGTACAACAGAAGTGACCAACTTCAGGGTGCTTGCGGTTAATTGACGTAATTTAATCTGTAAAATTTTTTGTTCCAGTGGATCACTGTCTATTGTCAATTTAATCGCATTGTACATAGTGTATTCTCCTGCCCAATTCTTCTACTTCATAATTTTGTATGAATATATGTTAAATAATCCCTAGGTCGGTCACAAACCAGGAAAAGCATTATGTTGCAACTACTTTATAACAAGAGAAATGAATTCATTTATTCGATGCATTACAAATGTGTGTGTATGATAAATTGTAGTGTAGTAACATTATTATCATCATAGACGACTAAATTCTACTGCAGGACCACAGTATATTATGTCCGTCCTAGTATATATTAGGTAATATACAGGGTGTCCCAAAACTTTGCCACACGGAGGGAAAGTGCCTTAAATATTGAAGTTAGGAAATTTTACTGAAGACTTCATTTTGATTTTAAAATAATTGAAACTGCATTCTAAGATTTAGAAATAAAGGCATTTTTTTGTGATTTAATTACAAATGTATAGTTTTCAGATTTTTCCCTGTACTTGTACTTGACGATATTACTTGCCAAATTTCATAGTTCTAGGTCAACGGGAAGTACCCTATAAATTAAGATTATCTTGAGTATCGAAATATGCGTTTTTTTACGGCATAAATGTATATTTTTAACGTTAACTTAAAAGTTTTTTTTTCACAGCTTCAAGGGACTGTAGACCTGAGTATAAGGTTTTAATTTTAGCTCGATACCTCCACGCGTTTCTGAGATAGATCTGACAGACAGACGGACAACAAAGTGATCCTATAAGGGTTCCGTTTTTTCCTTTTGACGTACACAACCCTAAAAATGCTGATTCCGAATATATAATAACTCAAAATATTTTTTTTGCGTTATGACTATGGTTGATTTTGATGTGTAGCCCCAAAATATGCAGCCTATGTGTGTTTTAGACAGAAGCGCCGCTTTAGTCATGTTCGGAAACACTTTCAGCATTATTTTTATTGCGCTTGAATAGCTGCTACTATTGTAAAGCTTGGTCCGAGATTGTCTGTACATAGTGTCTATGTGTGCGTGGAAAAGCATGGCTTATTCAGTGCGGCTTTTCTTGCTACTACATATTTTGTAGTGTAGCGGTGTCGCATAGCACTACTGGTGACAAACGACTATGATGAGTTCAAATGTATGAAAACTGCAGTCCGTAGCTGTGTTGCATTTTATGACTGTCGTAAGCGGCAAGTTGGAAAATAATGTTAATGGACCCACATGCATCAACTAGTGCCGCCGAATACAAATTGTGGAGTGTTACTAGTTGAAAACATTTGTCAACTGTTCATCAGATCTTCTTTTTCTTTCTCGTATCCTCATGACTGAGGGTCGAGACTGATTTCTGATTTCTCCATGCGGTATGGTTTTGCAGTTGGATATGCAGTATGTCGGTTTGACATTTTCATCAAAATTACCCAACACATTTGCATGTTTGAACTATTACTCAATCAACCATGTCACGGCATGTTAAATCAATAGATTTTAGAGCTAAATCAACAAACTACTTGTCTCCTATTCTATCAAGGACAACATTACGGTTAGAGGAACAAATAAATGAAGTTTTATTATTTTTAATAACTTTTTCATTAAGAAGGCCTCTGATTCTACATACAAACTATCTACTACTGAATATCGTGTAATCGATATTTACAAAACACTTCATGTTGTCTCGCTTATTATAGGTAATTAACAGTTAGTATCTTTTCCTAATTTTTTTATAATATACCTCTTTACAATATGTACCCGCTGATAAAAGGAAAAGTTTGCGGCATTTTTGAAGCATGAATTTTGCGTACGTTGTATTTCTGGAAATACTAAACTTAAGCAGGAATGTAATGTATTGTTCGACAGCTGACTTTTTGGTAATAGCGGTAAAATTAAAACAAATTGATAATTGTCTTGCTTTGTAATATTTTTAATAATTTTTATTAGATAAGTTTTGGAATTTTTGGATAATGGTCTTTAACGAAAAAATATATATACTGCTAGTGCTCAAAGAAATAATATAATTTAATGGAGAAGATGATACTGCAGCTTCAGGTCTGGTAATTTTTATGATAAAGATGTTCCTAGATGTTATTTTTAGTTCAAAAAGGCCGCGAACTATTCGAACTACCTAATATTCAATAATTCAGTCTGTGCTAAAATGCGAAAGTGGCAAAAATAACAGAAATATACAAAACAGTTGATGTGATCATTGTGGGCACAAGTTTGTATTGCAAGAAAAGGATCCGTATAAAGGCAAATATAATAAAAAACCCTGGGATGAATATTATTATTTGACACACTGAGCGGTGCGAATTTACGGTCGGTACGTGATCCACATTGAAAGAGCGCAGGCTTCCGCCGTATTCTCATACACATGAAAATTATTCATAGGTTCTACTATTACTACGGCTGTAGTGGTTAGCGACACTTTTACGAGTTCAAAGGTCTTGGGTTCAAATACCACCAAGAGCAAGTAAATGTGATTACCATAAGAGTTTTACCTGAGTCATGGTTTTTGCTTACTGGCTGCCCGCCCCGGTCTCGCACGGCGCCATCTACTTATTAGTTATATTGCGATTTATCCCATCGAGGCCCGGAAAATGAGACACAATAGATATTCTATTATATTGTTGTCCGGCCGCATTCGGATGCTCGGGCAGTGATGAATTGAAATGACGGAATAGAACATTATGTTTTTTACGTCTTTCCGTACATTTTTTTTAATTATCTTTGATACAAACCTTGTCCTCATAATAACAAACACAACAAAAAAAGAATTAATTAAGGTAGGTACCAGTCGTTCTGAAGATATGCGCTTACATACATTTTGGCGATTCATTTTTATTTATATGATTTTTGTGTTAATTCATAATTTAATATCAATTTTATTGTACAGCCTTTCATTATTTCAGTACTTATTTTTGGTGTAAATTGTCTACGGTTTTATGAATTTAAAAAAACTTAAAAGGTGTAGTCTATAATTTATAGTGTTTTAACAAGATAACAATCTGTTTACATTCATCACTGGCCAGTGACAGTAAAAATCTTTATAAAAAGACAGTAATAGTCAAAGTAATTTTGTATTGGTGCAGCAATCGATGCACGTTCAGTGCCAAACTGAAAGCGATAGCAATAGATGTGTTACTCAATTAAGGAGGCAGATTGGAGAACAAAAGACACATAGATAAAATTATATACGAAAGTAAATATTCGTTCAATACCGTCGGTATATGTAATCAAGAAAAGGAAGACGTTGGCCAATACATTAATTTTTAAAAGCAATAAAATCATGTTTTTTTATAAACTTTATATAATAATATTGTTGAATTTTTTAACAAACATATTTTAAGTGAGGTCTCTAGTACTTACAGCTATTTATAAACATAAAATCCAAAAAAGGTTTACCCATTTCACCTAGTCTCAGATAAGAACTAAAAGTTATTTACTTGAACAAACAAAAAAGCTCCCACTACCGAGAAAACTGTAGTTGTTGACTTTGAAACGGGTTGAAGCAAGCTTTCGTTTGAAAGGAACAAATAAATTAATAATAACGTGCCGCGCGGTGGGGTGAGCCGTAGCACTTCGGAGTCAGTTGCTCTTTGCCGCTCGTCAGCGAGCTACGTCGTAGGCTCGTAGCGTTACGGCACGGTGAACCGCTACGAAGTGTTTCGATAAAGTGAGTGAACGGTTGTTGTTGTTTCTTAGTGTATTACGTACCATTGTTGTTGTAACAAGGATTAAAAAACACCCAACATGACAGACATTTTAAGGATTGTTTTAAAGATAACAACTTTTCTTCTAGCAGTTCAAGGTATGTGTAATTAATTAAATATTATGGTTATAAAATATTAAGAAACAATTATCAAAGAAGAAATCATCAAAGAAATGTAGTAATTCAGTTTTAATCAGTTTTCTGTATAAATACTGTAGGTAATTAATCTAAACCTCAAGCTTTAATTTATTATACATATTATACCTGACCTGATAATCATGATAATTGTATACGAATATTTTTAGTAATAGATCGTTTACGTCCATTATGGAATTCTATTGCTTCTAATTTATTTCTGTACTGAAAAACAACTACAACCTTCGACCAAATCGAAATGGATTCTCTTAAAATAGAAAACTTTTCGAATATTTTAAACGCTTACTTACATCACTTATTATGTCCAACTATTGTGCGTGTTTTGAGAATAACCGTTATTAAATAATTTTCTTTGATAACTCACTCCAAGGTTATTCACAATGGTAAAAATAATCTTGGGCATTTACATGGGCTGATTTTCCGGATGACTTGCTAGGCGACAATAGTCGAGTAGGGCTATTTATCGATAATCGTTTGTAAAGGCGAATCGCAAACCTAATTTCAATGAGATGCGATTTGATTTTACAAGCGTTTGTTGATAAAAAGCCCTAGTCAACTAAAGTCGCCTAGCAAGTCGCCCAAAAAATCGACCCGTGTAAATGTTCCATTAGGGAACACATTTAAGCAATTGAAATAGCCGATATCTTTTTAAACAAAATGAAAACGTAAATTATAAAATTTCAACCAAAAAGGAGAATGATCACTTATTATTTTTAGGTCCTCTGTGCCTCAAGAAAATAAAGTACAATAATAATATTTTTTGTTTTACATTCTCAACGATATATTTGAAATTATCTTTATTTCCCGAGATTAAAGACAGTTTTATTGAGTAGCTAATTGATTTATAACTTATCTCAGTTAACGCCCTCCGTATCATCCACAGTACTTTTAATTTAGAGCGTTTTCGGACAAATTTTTTTCAGCCTTAGAGTCCAATAGTATAGCATTTTGTTCATTCCTAAAGATATATTTGAAACCATCTTTCGTTTCCTTTGATTGAAAACAGTTTTATTCAGTAGCTAATTGATTTGTGACTTATTTCAGTCAACGCCCGTACTTATCATTTTACGGTACTGTTTTATTTAATCCTTAAAATTCAAAAATATTGTATTAATTTTTCATTCCTAAAGTTATATCTGAAATTTTAACGAAAAATCGTTTCCTGAGATTGAAGACAGTTTTATTGAGAAGCTGATTGTTGACACATTTCGGTCAATGTAAGAATTAAACTGATGATGCTTCATTAGACGAATAATGCATAAAAGTTATTATTATGCACAATATTTCTGATACTTGTATAATAAAGGCATAACACCTTATCAAAATGTTTTATCCTAATACTCTTAATTTGTTTTAATGAAAATAAAAATATTCATTAAAATAAAATTTTGAAAATTTGTGCAAGTGTGAGTACTGTTAATTTACTTTATTTCTGTGTACAATCTGTATTACTTTACTTGTCCTGTTTAGCTGTTTACTAAATAAGACATGTTAAGTTAAACTTGTTAACACAAAAATACTTATTTATTCTGGAGTATAATAAGTTTATGAGTTAAACAGACTGTACTACACACTTGTCCTTTTTAGTAAACTTTAACAGTTGTCATACGTCTTTTAACCCCTTCAGACTCCGCGTTCATCTCAATGGACATCACTTATATTATTTTATTATATGACCCAGTTTGTTCTGAAAGTAATGTAAACATTTCGCGATGCTCTTTAGACAATATTCCCGTCCGAGAACATGATCTGGTGCGAGTCCTATTTTTTCTAGTATATTATTTAGTATTATATAAAATAGCATTGTGAATGCTTAAATCTCAAAATTTAAAAATGTTTATGCTTCATCAAATTAAAAAAAAAATATATAGGTACATCAACATAGTAAGTCTACATTGACTACAGCCATGGATGAAAAAGTTTGTATTTATTTATATAAAATTAAAGCAACAGTTCAATCCTCATGTCCATTATAATGAACACAATCTAAAAAAAATTATAAATCGTAATATTTTTTAACAAAAATACTTAAACCAATGTGCAGTAAATTTAACAGTTTTTTTTTAAACAATCTCGTAATTCAGTTCTGAAGGTGTTATAATTAAATCGTTATTTAAAAATATGTTGTCTTATTAAATCAAATTGCCACTAATAATTAGTAATTTATTTATTTAGTTATCTATGTGTGGAAAATCATTTGTTGTATTTTTTTTTTTCAATTAAGAGTTGGGTGATGATTGTTTACCAAGTAAGAACAAAAATAATAAAAAGATGTATGTGTTTTTATTTATTCTATGGTAATAGAATTAGTCCTCCCCTTAGTGAAAAGCTTGAGGTCAAACCAATCCGTGAAAGCAAACTAATGGGCCGAAACTCTCTAAACTTAGGCGTAACGATCACAAGCTTTTGGGCCAAGCCGCTTCGTTATAGCGGAGCTCCTGACCATAACTCTCGCAGATAAATTAGACATTGTTAGCAACTTTGAAAATCTATAATATCGGTTTCATTTCAAAATATGTGTTACTGTTTACCAACGGTATTATTATTTATTGATAGTACTTATTAGGCGATCTAAATCACTGTTAAATTTAAATACCTACTTTAAAATTGACCATTTAGCACAGGCAATACCTACATCTCGCGCCGCGTCACGAACTTACGACACAGATTCTAATGGCAAGTAGAGGGCTACAGACTAGAAAGAAAGAAATAGCACTAGAGACCCTCGATTACGGCTGCGTCCTGAAATTACCCGAACAACAGTTTTACTATTTAGCTACTTACATCTAAGTTGTCTGATGAACTTTAATATTCCAATGCTAGCATGATAGTCTACGGGCAACTTGAGTTATGAAGTGGATATTTTATCTTTCCCACTTCTTTAGTGCTTGATAATTCAAGGAAGTGTGTTTCCCCTTCATTTACCAGCTTCATTCACTTTATCCTTCATCTAGCTGACCGTTTGGCGACTTGCTGCATTCTGTCGCGGTATCGAAATCGATAGCTAAAAGTAGCTGTCACGCTGTAGTGTGTTTGAAAGCTCAAACCAGCGTTTTCCACTGTCGCGGTGTAGCGTTCAGTCGCTGTGTTAAACAACTTGATTGAAGCAATAGTTAATTTCACGTGTGCAATGTGTAGTGTTTGGTCGCTGCATCTAGCTTCAAAGCAACTGAATTGTTGATCGACGATGCTTAAACTATAGTGGCCACTGACCTCTCACGTATCCGTTTGTCAATTTAACTTCAGATGGGAAAGCAAATCGCTTCTCCATTTTGGTTTAAAAAGTACTCTCTACATAAATTATTGTACGTACCAAGCTCTCTAAAATTAAATAATCATTAAGAATTTATTATATTTTTTTTAATTTGAATTATATTTTTTTATTAAACTGTAAAAGTTTTCTTCCTGAGAACTAAATTTTCATTTTATAGTTAGTGTTAAAGAGGGGGAAAATAAGAAGGCTCAAAGTAAGGTAGTAAAGAAATTATATTATTAATAATAAAAACAAACCATACAGCAAACAGAAAACCGAAGCGAAGACAGATGACAGATCGAAAAAGAGCAAAGATCAAAACACAAACTATAAACAATAAGATATTTACAAACCCGGCTTGATGGCCAGTTCGTAACAGTTAGCAGCACAAACTCAATTCACGTGGTATTTCGGAAAGAGCAGCTGATTGAATAGTAACCAGGCGAATAGCGACCAAACTATTCCATGCAAAACTATATAACATTATTTCGATGTTGCGCTTCGCAGAACGATGAAATATTGAATCGTATAATCCAAAACAGCACCATTGGAGTAAATTCTTGTGTATAAAATGTAGTTTAGTTAAATGGATCTATTTTAATACTATATTATCAGTACGTAATATAATTAAGGAAGTACGAGTCTGTGCATTGAATTGTTAAATTGTACTGTAGATTAATTAACCTATATTCAGCTTTGTTAGTAAGTACCTATCTTATATGTTTTGATTTTGCGACCACGAACTGTTTTAGTCTTTTTATTTTATAATGTTCTCATGTAAGTGTCAATGTTATGTCTTTATGAGAATAAAGTTCTTTAAACACAGAGCTGATATTGAATCGTGTAAAACAAACTTACCATCTAATGTGAAAGATTGCCAAGTACTAAGTCACAGAGAATGGTTGAAAACGCTTGTACGCTTGACTCGAAAATATAAATAAGTTCACAATATCTGAATTTCAAATTAACTTAAAAATATCTTTAAACATAATAAAGAACCAACCACGATTTGTGTTAGGTGTGTTGACATCTCGTTAAAATATTTTACGATTTATTCAAAAACACCTCAGAAAACATGTTTATTTGTTGATGATTTGATCTGAAAAAGTTTATTGAAGTAGTAACATGAATTTTGAGATGTTTGACTGGCGAAGTTTTATGAACTTGGGCGCTTTGAAGCCACAAAAAATATCATAGGGTGGCGTTTTTCTTCGGGAGAGATGATGAGGTTTTTTGTGACTTTCTAGAATTATGTTTATAGCGAGATTAATTTAGTAACATGTAAAAGTACGAGAAAGACATGACTTGCAAACTGTGTTTGTTTTTATTTGACGACCTCCGTGGTCGAGTGGTTTTGTACACCGGTTTTCAAAGTGTCGCCATCTCATAGGTCCCGGGTTCGATCCCCGGTTTGGTCAATTTAGAAAATGGACTTTTCTATATTGGCTCAGGTCTGGGTGTTTGTGATACCACCGTTGTCTCTGATTTCCATAACACAAGTGCTTGAGCTACTTAATTTTGGAGTCGGAGCAATGTATGTGATGTTGTCAAATATTTAATATTTATTTAAAAAATTTGATTCACATAATCAAATTTGTACATTATATGGGAATAAACTAAGTTTGGATATTCCAAATCACCAAAACCCTCGCACAGTCGACTGCACAAATATAAACAATAACCTCAGTAAAATATATGTAGTTCGTTGTAGTAGTATGACAAAAGACCAAAAAGTGGCCACTTCAGGCACTTTGCCTACTTCTACTACAACGAACAATATTTTACTGAGGTTATTGTTTCTAAATAAATTATACAACCTTAGGTTCAATCTGTGCATGTGAATTTTCGATACATTATGTACTTAGCGAGCAATACATTTAAATATGATGAGTTGATGATGATATGAATATGATGAGTTGATGTGATGAGATGAATATGATGATATTTTGTATCGTAAAAAGTAAGTACAAATTTATATGTAGATAGCTCTCGTTCGACGTTGTGAAAGTCTTTTAAGTGCCAAAAATGGGATACAGAAAGTAGCAAACCGGCAGACCATTGATTCCTAGATCCCGGAACAGTGTCAGGAATTTAAACAAACCCCCTGGCAAGTTGCCCAGGATGCCGGACAGGCGCCAATTGCACTATTGTTTAACGGTGCTGCTCTTATATTTGGAACTAAAACGGCATTTTGTTCTGATATTTTATTGTTTTATCTTTGTTGCATTAACTGTTTGGTAAAGGCCAAAACCCACGTGTATACGCCGACGTTCATGCGTACCTACATATAATATGTACGTACACACTATCAAGCGAAGAAAAGAAAACAGAAAAAAATAATCAAACAAATATATTAAATATTTGTTATATTGTTTTGTTTTGGATAAAAGGGTGAAAATACCCCGTAATAAACATCAAACGCTCATTATTTGTATCTATCTTTTATTTAAAAATGTGCTTGGAAAGTTAAGTTAAGAGTCCGCGGCGAACGAAATACCAACAAAATAAATGCCAATTACATTTTTTCAAACAAAACTGTAAAAATAATTAATTTTTATTTTGTTTGGTATTTTGAATTTTTTTGTTTAATAGAACCCTAGATAAATACTGTCTTAATCCGAATAACATCACAAGAAGAGTTAAATAAATATGCTCAAATTGCATGTTGGTATTACGTTTGTATCAGAAGCTCACTGTTCGCCGGACTCTTAAATAATAATACGTCCACTTTATCTTTACTTTAACTGTGAATAAAATAAGGAATTTAACATTAATTAATACCTTTCATTAGAAGTTATAAGTATTCTGCTCCATTAATATTAGCCCCTTAAATAATAAATACTCTTACATAATAAGCGGCTTAAGATATCGCAATTAAACTGCATTTATAGAATTTCATTTTGTAAACTTTTTAGTGTAACTAATTAAATTTAATCAACTTATCTTATTAAATAATATACTAGAAAAAATACGATTCCCTTTTTTATCGTTTCTATTAACAGACATAAAGGTCACTTAATACAACAGCTTGTAAAATCAGTGAAAGGTTTTTGTATTTTTATTTTTTTTAATAAATATTTGACAACGTCACATACATTGCTCCGATTCCAAAGTAAGTAGCTAAAGCACTCATGTTATGAAAATCGGAGACAACGGTGGTATCACAGACACCCAGAGCCAATATAGAAAAGTTCGTTTTCTAATTTGACCCAACCGGGGATCGAACCCGGGACCTCAGAGATGACGACACCTTGAAAACCGGTGTACAAAGCCATTCGACCACGGAGGTCGTCACTGCTAAACTAAAACTGTAACTTCAAAACTGTGAACTCAAAACAACCTGACCGAAAATACGAGCAGAAACTACCTACTCTCCGGGATATTCAGGGCGGTTGCGTTTCGCTTCATGCATACATAAGCTCATACCGAATACCGGCCGACTGCTCGAACGAAACGATATACGTCTCGATTTGGCAAATCGCCCACTTCAACTAGCTTACAGATAGAAGATGCCCGAGATGTTTTTAAATAAAGTAATGCACTACGTTGTTGTCACATAAACAAGGTTAGGAACTAATCCAAGGTGGGTAGTAGCAGCAGTTGACAAAGAGAGCATCAAACCCTAACCTCCTTAGAGCTCAAACACGAAGGAAGCGTTGCGGTCATCGCATCCTGTGTGTTTGAGCTCTTATCCCTTCCATTCTGGTTGCGTTCCGATCCCATCATATATCGCATAGATCGCAGCGATCTGAGATTGGATTGCATGTCCGGAAGGCATCATTTGTGTTTGAGCTCTAAGGAAGTTAGGATTTGATGCTCTCTTCCACTTCGTGGAATTCTAGGTGTGCTATGAAAACTAGATTGATATTACTAATAGCAGACCACAAACACTTTAATCATTGGCTAAGGCTAAGCACGCTACGAGCAAACTCTGAGCAGCACATCAGATTACCAGAGGTTACTCTTAATCGATTTTGAACCTAAGCTGTACGGCTTATAGGTACTATGTTGAACAACCGCCTTGAGCCCCATTTTGTACTCTACAGTCTGCAATATAATTTGCTACGAGAATATTAATTTAACTGCACAAATAAACAGTTAAACTATTTTATAGAGTAAAATTCAGATTTAGTTATTTAATTTAAGTTTATTTAGAGTTAAAGTTTTCGGTTTAATATTTGAAAAGCCATTGCTATAACCCTCAATAAATTTAATATATTATATGTACTAACTTTTAGACAGTCACATATTATGTTGAATGCTTTTTCCAGCCTTGAAAATAAAGTACCTAAACTAAAATCTTTGATGCCATCAAAGATTTTAGCTCTCTTAATATTGGATGTACTCGTAGTTATGAGGAGTACCAGCGCGAACACAGCGTTTACATTTCAGCTTGGGCAAAAATGATTTCGTATGTCTATCCGGCTGTTCTCTTCTAGAACGTCTCAACCGATTTTAGTGAAATTTTATGAGCAAGTTCGATAATGGTAAATAATAAAAGCTACTGTTTGTAATGTTTTACTACTACTTAACTATTTAGTGAAAGTTTTCTATATTACATTTTTTAATCGAATTCACAATGTTACTCACGTTGGTTTATAAAGCATTTAATAAACGAAGACTGTTTACACCTTCAAACTTTTTGGTAACTAACCCAACTAGCAAAATAATGTCATATAAACGTTAAGTTAACGTTTCTTATGCGACTTTAAGTTATTATATGACGGTCATATAAACATCAAGTTAACGTTTATAAAACGTCAAAAAGGCCCATTTTATAAAACTAAATAGTCATGTAGTAGTCCAGTAAAAGTCGTGAGACCGACTAAAACGTTTTATTAAAGGTAGTTATAAGACTTCATTATGACTAAAATGGTTTAATAATATTAAGCTATGACATTTATAAAACATTTTTTCTCCATCCGAACTGTCAGTTTGTATTGTGCTCCAATTGTTCAACAACTTGAAATTTTAATATTGTATTGACATCAAAAGGTAAGTTTATTGGAGTTATGTCTTTTACAAAATATTGGTAATTTAACATGAATAAGTGAAGGTGGTATTAAGCACATTTGGGACTAGTTTCTCATGGGAACTTTAGTTTATCGTTAATGTATGTGACGATATGTATTATTTTCCTTAAGCCCTCTCGAAATTCATGATTTTTCTGATGTATGAGAATATTAATTTCATATAAAAATAATCTTTAAGACCAGCCATTTTTGGTTTAGTATTATATAGACTGCTATACAACTACTAAACAACAAAATAGTCATGTACACGTTTTGGTATGACTATTGATAAGCTCCATGTTTTATCGCTAGGGTTCTCGAGGTAAATCAGTGAACCCCGTGGCAGAGTAGATTTATATTACAGAAATCTTGTACATTACGAGATATGTATTTGTTAGGGCAGATCTTTCAGTAACTACTAGGTTACTGAAAGATCTTGTAAAAAATTTCTGACGTATCGTTTTTGCTGATACTTATCTCTAAGTTTTAGCAAAAATGCACGTCATTTGTTAAGTTTTGTTAATAGGCACAGTTAGCCACTGAGAAACCTACCCCCCGAAGATGTGTAGTAGGTAAGATTTTCATGTGAATCTCAATGTTTTTAAACGAAAATTAATAACAATGTAGATTTTGATTACTTCTAGTATTAGAAAAAAAATCTCCAAAATACGTTGAGCTACCTAGGTACTGAAAAAACAAAATTGTTCGCAAGGAAAAAATAAATAAGATATCACTTTCATGGGTAAGTATAACGTAATAAAAAAAAATCACCACGTTTACTAACTTTTAACCCACCAATATAAATGCAAGCTACAAAATTGTAATTTAACACATACTTTCGAGATCTGGTGTATCTTTATCAAAAAGTGTTTGTACGGCACCTTTTGAACTTTCAGTTACACTTTCTTGACCAACGCTAGTTGTTGAACAATGCGTCGATGAAGTACTAGCTGAATTTTTAAGGGATTTATATGCACATTTCGCTTGAAGTTTCCACTTCGTTTCAACTGTTTCCATTTTTTTGGCCTTTAAGCAAAAATTACGAATTCTGCTTTTGTTTAATAATAAAAGTTGGGTTTAATTCATATGACTGAATGTCGGAAAAGAGTTATATTAAAGTTTTGTAAACACTGAAATGTTTTATAATAGTCAGGTTATCCACAATATATAAATTGTTATATTGACGTTATATAAATGTTTTCCTTAAAACGATTTTGTCTTTTATATGACTTTTATCCAACCAAAACGTTTATAGGACTAAATTGATGTTAGGTAAACGTTTTCTATTATACCATTATATGATCGTCGTATAGGAAAGTTGGTAAAACGTTTAATGGACGTACCAATACGACTAATTCGGTATACAACTATTATGTAAAATCTCCAACTTCTATACGACTAATAAGTAATGGTAAAACGACTATAAAACATTTAAATGACTGGAAGTCATATAATTTCTGTATTATATAACCATTTTGCTAGTTGGGAAGTGTAAACTTATTGTTCTTTTATTATTATTAATAATAATAATAACTTATTTGCATAAAACTTTAATGAGGAGGTTAGGTGGTTATATATAGGTAATCAAATATTTTACAACTACCTACGAGGAGATTTTATATATCGCTTACCTCGGTAATAAAGAAAGTTTGAATTGGAAAAAGCACTCGGAAAGTTGTGAAAAATGTCTGCTCGAAGCAAAACAGATCTATTAAAGCAAAACATTAAGGCTAATGAGTTCAAGTAACTCCGTGAGACCTCTTCTTATAAGGAACGAAAGTTAAAAACCAGAATGCAGCAAAACTGAAATAAGTATGCTTTGTAACCGACTTCAAAAATAGAAAAGGAGGAGGTTATCTATTCGTCGCGTATACTTTTTTTTGTATGTATGTTAAAGGCGGTTGAACCAATTGAAATGATTCAAACGTTATAACATATGGTTTGATCCCAAGTGGACCTACTTGGGATTTTTTGAAATTTTGAAATCGGTTCAGTAGTTTTCGGAAAATCGATTCAAATAGAAAGTGTACACAGTGACAATAAAAAATAAGTTAGGTACCTTTATGGTCAAAGACGTTCTGAACTGCGAAAGCTCAACGGAGTGGAAATTTGGTCCACTGAAAAGTGAAAAATATTAAAACTGTTTTATTTCTAATATCATCGCACCTACCACAAAAACAATAAAAACAGCTCTAAAAAAGCAAGAAATAATGTTCAAATCTATTAATTAAAAAACGTTGAATGAAGTCGGTGGAGCTTTTAGGATAAAAAAATACAATACTTTTTGAGAAAACGATTCAATTATAAAAGTCAAAAGTTACCTCTGGCACCGACCTCAATAGAAAATGTTTTTTTAATTAATAGATTTAAACATTATTTCTTTTGTTTTTTTAGAGCTATTTTTATTTATAATTGAAGGAGTTTTATTACTAATTGAAGGAGGTTTTGCTTTTTTTAAAAGCTTTTTTTAGTTAAATATTTCTTCATCAAATTAATAAAAATCAGCCTGAGAATATTAATTGTTCTCCTTAGATAATAAATATTGTTGTTATTGTGTTTATGTACTAATAAACGATACAATGGGAAGTCAATAAATGTTTACTTAAATCTCTGTTGTTTGTGCGTATCTGTTTACTGTAGGTATAAATAATTTATAAATAAATAATATATTGGACATCACATTTGCTCTGAGTCCAAAATAAATACCAAAAATTGGAGCTAGATTTGGGCTATGGAAATCAGTAACAACGAAGACACCAGACCTGAGAAAGATATCGAGAATACCGTTTTTAGGGTTCCGTACCTCAAAAGGAAAAAACGGAACTCTTATAGGATCACTTTGTTGTCCGTCTGTCTGTAGGTCTGTCTATCAACACCCTTTATATCGGGAACGCGTGGCGGTATCTCATTGAAGTTAAAACCATATACTCAGGTCCACAGTCCCCTGAAGCTGTGGAAAAAACAAACTTCTAAGTTAACGTAAAAAAAGATACGGCTGTTCATGCCGCTAAAGATGCATATTTCGACACTCTCTAGGGAATTAAAATTTATAGGGTACTTCCCGTTGACCTAGAACTATGAAATTTGGCAAGTAATATCGTCTTATACTACAAGTACAGGGAAAGGTCTGAAAACTATACATTTGTAATTAAATCATCAAAAATATAGTATTTATTTAAGTACCTGCCTACAAATTTGTACGGAACCCTCGGTCGGCGAGTCCGACTCGCACTTGTCCGGTGTGTTTCTCATATGTTTAGATAGTAAATTACGAAGTGGGCTTAACGTCCAATTATCGTTGGTTCATTTTTGTAGTACGCCCTCTGTTAAATCGAATAGTAGTGGCGAAAATTCATAGTCGTTATCAATCTTCAAAAAGAATCAGTTGAGAAAGGGCTGGATGTACTGTTTGAATAAACTTGTTATAACGATTCTATTCTTAGTATTCTAACTGAAACTTTGACAGTGAAGTTCGGGCATCGGAACGCTGACAAACTAAAACGCTAATTTTACAATCACTACTATTCTGGACTGGCCGCTCTAGATGACTTACAATGTTAATTTTCAATAGACTAAGAATAGAAATAAAACTGTTTTTCGCTGAAAAGATAAACGTAACAATGTCGCCTAGTTTTTACAATCAGTCAAGTTTATACCTATTTATAACTTTGCGACAAATTAACAGAGATCTTTGTGATTAATTTGTTAATAATTCAAATTATACAATTGATACTTGATCAAAATAATGCAGTAGAGTGTTGTTTTAAATACCTACTTAAAACATTACACTTCCAATTTAAAAATATAGACAGTAAGAATATTCATTATTACTAGTTAGGTAATTATGAAATAGCGTGACCTCTCGTTCGCCATGATTAATAGTTTTTATCTAAATACATTAATCATTAGTGTTCACGGAAGTGTCACTGATACATAAACATTTATTTTAATTTTAATTTATCGTTGTTTATCAACGGGCACTTTTAGTAACATCGAAGTACGTAGATTTGGCATAGTCATCAATTTCTATTTTTTATTTTGAGATTTTAGCATTCGGAATGTTATTTTTATGAAATCTATATATATAAAAGGGAAAATCACTCACTCACTGATCACGAAATCTCAGAAACTGCAAGTGCTAGGAGTCTCAAATTTTGCATGGGGGCTCCTTTTAAGGCGTAGGTGCTCACTAAGACGGGATTTTGCGAAATTCAACCCCTAAAGGGGTGAAACAGGGTGGTAAAGTTTGTATGGGAGAACGCGATTCCTTGGCCCGATTGACTTGGAATTTGGCATAGACATTCTTTCACAAAATTAATTGAACACGTGTTTTGTATTTTTTAAATATTTATTAGCTAACAGGGTTAAAAAGTGATAAAAAGCTACTTTTGCTGTGATTGACTTCGACGTCGGAATTGAAACTTTTTTGTGCATTTGATTGATTGAATAAGAAAAATAAATATCATTTGTCATATCAACGTAGTATTACATTCTCTTTGGTCATTTCCCCTGTGAGTAGGTAGAATGCGTTATCGCCATAGGCATTGAATAGTACCTATGGCGTTATGTTGACAGTGCTGTCATTTTTTCCTTATTGCGTTGTAATAAGGTGCAAAATTATTCCATCTAATTATCAGTTTAATTTTAAAAGAATACAATATTCGGTCAAGTCGCCTATGCTATGACAATTAATAAAGCACAGAGACAAAGTTTAAGAGCGGCTGGTGTAGATCTGCGCAGTGATTGTTTCTCCCATGGCCAGCTCTAATGCAGCCTGCTCGAAAGTCAGCTCGCCGAATAGCCTTTTTATTTTGCAACCGGATAACATGACAAGAAATGTGGTAGGTATACAACATGTCACAAAAATACCCCTAACGCCGAATATGGTATATAGGGACCATCAAACTGAACAACTTTTACTATTGGGACCAACTCTGAAATCGCGAAATAAAAATCAGCTGTTTCATACAAAAATTCAAATCGAAAATATCAAAATGTATGAAACAGCTGATTTTTATTTCGCGATTTCAGAGTTGGTCCCAATAGTAAAAGTTGTTCAGTTTGATGGTCCCTATATACCGTATTCGGCATTAGGGGTATTTTTGTGACATGTTGTATATTATAGAGAAGTATTGGATGATCGAGATTGATAATCCTGATAATGCACAACATATTTTTATTTAGAACTAGCTGCACCCGGCATGCGTATTGCAATGCTCCGTTTTTTTAGCCAGGGACTTTCCCGGTCGTAAGCAGAACAACTCACCAAAGTTTCATCATAATCGGATCAATGGTTTAGGAGTCCCGTCGTCTGTACACTTAGATCTTTTAAACTATGCATAAAAAACCGCATCAAAATCGGTCCATAAGTTTGGGAGCTAGGTTGTCTCAGACAGACAGACACACACAAGTTAAACTTATAACACCCCTTGCGTATGTTGTGTACGTCGTATATACATATAGTGGTGGCCACATAATTAAGGACACAAGTCGATTTTCATACAAACGAGGTAATTTTGAAGTCTTAGTTTTCCGCTAGGGATTGAACTAGCTGTGATCTGATAATGGCCATCCAGGGAGTGAATGGAGAAGATTAAGATATTACTATATACACCCAAATGATCTGGTCAGCATTCTAAGAGATGTAAGCATATGAATTTTCAGTTGCAAGTTTTCATACATTTCTATACTATATTCGCGGTTTTTTTAAACATATCATTACATCTCTTAAAATGCTGGTCAGATCACTTTGGTGTGTATAGAAATCTGGATCTCCTCTATTCACTCCTTGGATGGCCATCACCAGATCACCGCTCGGTCAATCCCTAGCGGAGAAGCAATGCTTAAAAGTTACTTCGTTTGTAAGAAAATCGACTAGCGTCCTTAATTTTGTGGCCACCACTATATAAAGTTATCCTGTAGTATAGTCTAATAACTTCACACTCACCACATTAGTAACTACATTGTACCCGTGCGAAGCCGGGGCGGGCCACTAGTACTTTATAATTATACTTACTAGAAATTTTTTACATATCATATATTATTTTCTGAGGTGGGAATCGAACCCGTTATCTTTGGAAGTCCGTTCCAATGAAAATTTAATTCAAAAAATCTTAATTCAAAAAAACTTAGAAATTTAGTACTTTTGAAGTATCTATATTTTCCTACCACCCATTCGAGACTTTTTTAGCTTACAATGCTCTTCCAACTAAGCTACCGAGTACCGAGTGAATCGGTAGCTCAGTTGAAGAGCTTTAGACTGGACTTCCAAAGGTCGCGGGTTCGATTCCCGCCCGAGAAAATGATCTAGTGACGAGTTAACGAATTAATTCTTATTATTTAGTATTCATCAAATATCTTAAAATATTAGCTCTGTATATAATATATTTTTTTGGTATTATATTAACTCTGATTATTATGTATGGCATATAAAATACAAAGGTACAGTGGCCCTACCATGAGTTGATGCAAACTGTTTACGCTACCGTAAACTATCGGATATACTGTTCACAGTCAATGCGAGTGAAAGAGAGAATACGATAGTTTACGGTAACCTAAACAGTTTGCATCAACTCATGGTAGGGCCACAGGTCGGCCAAGAATATGGTCTACCACCCTAACACATCAAGTTCGATTTTCCCTTGCAATAATATTCTGACAGACAAGACTAAACCTCACCGCTATTTTGGTAGAAAGGAAGTTTTGTCAAAACGGTGTACAACTTCCTTGGTTGACAAATACATAGCTTACGAAGCAAAAATACTACATTGACATACGACTACATTGTTAGGAAAAAAAAAATGCTTTGAAATAAAAATAAGGGCCTTATTTATATCTTGAATTGAAGCGGAACGGAATCCCTTAGTGAGTAATATCTAAACCAATCTCTTATGCCGAGTGTGTAGCCAAAAACATTTTGGACAATAAAAGTCATAAATCAGCAATAAAAGTCAACCCAAGCTGATTTTCTGTGTAATAAACGGGAAAGCGTAATGTTTCAACTCAGTGTGAACATTTATTGAATGGTTTGTGTAAAAGGACCCTCGGGATGGAGCGGTGGGGAGGGGCTGAAAACTGATCAACTATTCAAAGTTATAAAATAATTAATTTTACAATTTCATTTCCATAAAATTACTAATCGACAAATTCAGACATTAACCTAAATTACTCAGAATAAAGTATTAAAATTAACTACCTCTACTATTCCCGGTACGATTAACTAAACCGAAAATATCCAGCCTGCGGTGAAATGCTTTCATCCTATCGGCTTTTTTCGGAAGTGTTCCCTACAAGCGCTGACCTAAACACTTGAAAATACGCCCCATCCAGACTTTCAATCAGATATCAATCAATTGAAATAAAAACGTCAACCGTTTAGCGCTTAAATAAAGAACATAAAAAATACAAATTGCAGACTCCTATCTCCTCCCTCCTTTCAATATAAGAATGTGGGTGTGAAGAATGAAATTTAGGACTTTATATGAACAGTCGTTCATACGGATCGTAAACGTGCCATCTTGAGAACGAAACGGCACGAGTTATAAACGGGCGAGTAATTTCAGAACAAATTACTGCGGGAACGTCTTGGAACGGAAATATATCAAACTACCCGAGTCATACGGCAAAACCAGACAAAGTGGCAAGATCTATTTGTCTTGATCGTTTCTATTTATGGGTAATACCAACTCGTCTGGCAACACAGCCGAAACTTCCTCTTGCATAATACTTCTTAGAAGAAATTGCATGACGGAAATCGGAATATTTTTTGATAAAATTGATACGGGAGCAGGATATTTAGAGCAGTGGATGATTATTGTATTGTATGTTTACAGCTGTTGTCTTATTGTATTGTATTTTGAAGAAGCAATATATACCTAGGTATATTTAAATGGGTATTTTACTTTAAAGAAGAATATGACTAATGAGCGTAGATTCAGCGCGCAGCTAACTTCAGTTCAGTTTCGTAACCTGTTATGTACCCTATTATGTATGTTTATTTTAATTTTATTATATTATGTACCAATTAATTTTTATGTGTATTTTTAAAGCTTCCACGTTCCATGTTGAATATTATTTTATCGGTTTTATTTACAGGACTGTGTTTCTATTCATATGTCCTTTCGTTGGGATTTGCCCAATCAGGGTATGATTGTTCAATATCAACGTGCTTTTTGTACAGACGCGTCAGGTTATGCAATCGAATGCAGTTAAACTGCGAAAACAGCTTTTATTACGTAGGGTATAAGGCGGTCTCAAGGTCAACATGTATAGTCTGAGGTGCCGTCGTGTGTACAACAGTGTTAATAGCAACAATAAACTGATCCATGCAAGATGAACTATTTTTAGTGTCTCATGTAAAGCTCTTTATGAGGACGTACAAGCCATTTGACGACCTCCGTGGTCGAGTGGTTTGTACACCGGTTTTCAAAGTGTCGCCATCTCTAAGGTCCCGGTTTCAATCCCCGGTTGGGTCCATTTAGAAAACGAACTTTTCTATATTGGCTCAGGTCTGGGTGTTTGTGATACCACCGTTGTGTCTGATTTCCATAACACAAGTGCTTTAGCTACTTACTTTGGAATTGGAGAAATGTATGTGATGTTGTCAAATATCTATAATATTTATTTATTTTTATTTATTTATAATATTTTAAAAGGAGGAGAGTATCTCTCAACGACTTGGTTGCGCGCACGAACGTCCGAGGGCGTACTACTTAAAATAATTACGATCGGACGATGTTTGTCGTTCGATTTCTAAACGAACCTCGACCGATCATCTTGGTTCTTTTGTCGCAATGAGCCGTCTGAACTCACACATACCGTAACGCCATAGCGTAATGATTACTATTAGTGATTACTACTACTACTATGTTACAAAAATACTCCTAATGCCGAATATGGAAGATAGGGACCATCAAACTGAACAACTTTTACTAAGGGACCAACTATCAAATCGCGAAAAAAAATAATCAGCTGTTTCATACAAAAATTAAAATCGAAAGTATCAAATGAAACAGCTGATTTATTTTCGCGATTTGATAGTTGGTCCCATAGTAAAAGTTGTTCAGTTTGATGGTCCCTATATATTGGGCCCTATGTATAGGGGTATTTTTGTAACATGTTGTATAATAGTCTAGTGGGGTAATTTGACCGTGTTGAGAGGGGAACAATGAAGTGAGGTGCGGGGTAAGGTGACGTCCCCCACCGCTACCGTGCAGGCGAACCGTACCTAAGCTTTCCTTACTGAAGGTAGGTACCGTAGTACTACTCGGTATGTCTGCATTTACGTCGAGACAAAGGAATTCCCTCACTATATGAAAAGATAATATTGTTACATTATGATAACATCAAAGGCAAGAGTAAAATATTAGTCCCCATTCCACCACACTCAAACTCTGGACATAACATAATGACCTGCAAAGTTACAGAGCTATTACGTAATTACTTCAGTTATTAATGGATCCATTGGGATACTTTATTAATAACTTGAGTTTCGAATAGTTTTCACTATTTTGAAGTTTGTGTGGTGACATTGTATTAGAAAGGCCAGTGGCATCTGCTTTGTCACCAAGGCCTAAAACACTGTGGAATATCTAAACATCATTGCTATCTTTAGTATGTATAGAAAGTTCAAGTTGCTAATAAATGCCACGAAATGAAAGTCAGTTTCTTATTTCTAAATTGTAAAAGTCGTTTAGTGAAAATCACCAAAAAAAATTACTACATTACTATATAGCCTTCTTCAGTAATCACTCACCTAGTTTTCCTAGTTAAGCAATATCGCTTAGTGGGCACATAGCCAAAAATAAAAGCGCAAGCTTCGTCTTGTTTAAGAATATTGTTAGACCCAACCATGAATCCTCTTTAGACCCGCCTGGGCTATTATAGCCTGTTTTCACATACTGTTTTTCTGGACCGTTAATAAATATAATACCTATTTTAAAAAATCTGTGTGGCTATCATGAATGGGGGGATACCTTGCGGGTCTAAGTTAGTCTGGTTCGGAAATTGATGTAGCAAGTTTAGAATTAAAGTGTTGTAAATCTAAACAAATAAAAAACTACATTATTATATATAACATCAATGATATTATAAACTTGTTTTATATCATATCATCGCATTACATACATTTTTTTCAAAATTAGGTTATACAATGTGTTACAAAAATACCCCTTATGCCGAAAATGGTAGATAGGAACCATCAAATTGAACAACTTTTACTATGGGACCAACTCTGAAATCACGAAAAAATAAATCAGTTATTTTCATACTTAATTTTTGTATGAAACAGCTGATTTTTTTTTCGCGTTTTCTAAGTTAGTCCCATAGTAAAAGTTGTTCAGTTTGGTGGTCCCTATCTACCATCTTCGACATTAAGGGTATTTTTGTTACACGTTGTATAGTAGTATGGTATAGTATCTCGCATTGTTTGAGTCAAGCACTAAACAAGCCTTGGTCCATAATGACTGCACTACTACCTCGAGTTAAGCTTAACTACGCTCTCGGCGAACGCTTGAACAAGCTTGATCATCATTGCAGCCCTTGCTCTCCGTGCTATAAAAGACTCGACTTTCGGTCTGAACTGTTACATATTGATGAAATAACGCTATTCGAAACTAAAAATACATTTTTTACAATTACCTGTATTTATACTTCTTATTTTAAGATTTTTACAAGATTGTGACTACAATCCTAACCTGTATCATAATATATATTCGTACTACATAAGTCATTACAAGTTTCAGAAATGTATAATGTTTAAAATTTCTTGTGACGTTAGCATAGCATCTATAAATATTTATGACATAATAACACCTACTTCGAAACTTCGGATTACTTGTCGCCTCGAGTGAAACTGGGTATGCTGTGCCAACACACTTAGTGAATGCTTAAATATATTTTCCGCTCTCAAAAGTAAAAAGTTTAAGCACGTCCAGAGTTCCGCACCAAGCTTAAATAACTTTTCTAATTACTACAAATAATGCATAGAGAAAGGTTTTTAAAAAAAAACTGCGGCTAAAATATCAAAGACCTAAAAAAACATATTGGAGAGCCGATTAAGTAAAGGATTTAAAAGAAGCATAGAGTGGCACTTAAAATCTCCTAGAGTTTTTTTTTAAGTCTTCACTGCCTTTGATACACTTCATACATTTTCTCGTCGATTTTGAATACCTACTTAAATTTTTAGTTAATTTCCTAACTCTGATCTCGACGAAAACAAAAGGTTTGGTGCTAATAATTACTATTGCAACAATTTTTTCTAGCCTTTCGTTTAGTTTAATGGAGCTTTTTTGCGAAAAGTGGCCACTTTTATCAATGAAATTCCATTTAGCTAAACGATAGGCTAGAAAATACTGTTCAAGCGATAAAAATTCCCCCAAACCTTCCTCAGAGTGCACTACAGAGAGATAATTCACAATTTCGTCTTTATTTAAGCACTATGATTTTTTTCCAATGGCGGCGCTAGTGTGCAGACTACGCGCTCTCAATGCGTATGTAAGGTTGTGTTATGTTTTAACATAACAACCTTTGGTTCTCTTACCAAATGTTTACCAGCAATACAAACTTTAGTTACCAATTATGTTGTATCTGCAGCTGCATCTATAACAAAATCAAAATCCTTATATTCTATCCTTAAAGCTAAAAGTATTAAAGCGTTTACAAATGAAATAATTTTTTCAAAGTCACTCACTTCAGGCATTTTTAATCTAGTATTAAAATTATAATATACCTAAATATTATAGTTTAAAATTGTAGAAATCTTTCTGCTTCGTTTTACAAGCAAAAAGTCCGGTGTCATCTCGTGGAAACATCTAACCGTCGACAAAGCCGACCATATTTCTAGCTTTATAAAACTACAGGAGGTGAATGGCGCGTAAAAGATTGGAGGACGGGAATGACCCATCCTAAGACACAGTATAAAAGCTAAAGCAGTAAATAGTACAGTCACGTCTAAAAATATGTAGGTATATAGTTTAAAAATTTGTAATTTTGTTGTAGTTGTCATCTGTCATTGATTCCTGTTAAAAAAAGTAATAGCTTTTAGAGTGACAAAGTTCTAAACTGTATACATATTTATAGACGTGACTGTACATTATAGGCGAGCGCGGGAAGTTAAAAGTACAAGTTACAAAGCTTGTATAGGGCTTTTCTCAAGAAATTCGAGGAAATAAAATTATCTATATAAAAATATTTTTTTTTAATTGGTTCGTGTGGCCATGTCAAACGACCAGTCATGCAGCCATAGATTTATAAAAAAAACGCTAGCTAAATGAGTTCTACCGTTTTGAATTTAGAACACTCTAGGTAGTACCTACTAGGTACTTCGGGAAATAAGTATTGAAATTAATTTCCGTACTGAATTTCATAGAACCACCACGTAAATGTGAAACCTCCCGCATTCTTTATTCAAATGTAATGATATTATTTAAGAACATAAGTGAGAACAATAAATTCTTTCTTTATTCATATTTACTTGTCCTATACCGAAAGTAGCGCCCTTAGAGGTTTTTATTTAATAAGTTGATAATTGAAAAAGATTTTATTAAAACTTAACGTGGAATGTTGAAGACCAATAGTCTAGTATTTTTAGAAGGTCTAGTTACATTCCCTCGTAGTCAATCGTAGAAGTAGACAGCAAATGTGTCAAACACGGCTAGTTAAGAAGTTAATGTTAAATTAATAAAATTAACTTTTAACCAGATAATGCGGACCCCTCCGATAAAGTGAAACCTCCGATAAACCACCGATAAGTACATCAGAAACCAGGCATAAGACGCATTGTGAACCTTGTTCAGAGCTTTCGTAGCAACTACGTAGGTAACTATAGTTACCTACTGCTTGAGCTATACTGTGGCTAACCTATTCTCCGCCGCACTAGATATGGATATCAGATTTTCATATTTCTGACTTTAATATGGCGAAGTATTTGAGATGAGAAGATTTTGATGTAAAAAAAAAACTCAGAAAGGTAATAAATAAACCTGATTGGTGGAATCGGTTTGTAGAAAAATAAATTCTAAAAGATATATTGAATTGCTTCCTAAAAATTTTCATTCGGATTCGGATATCAGTAAAAATACAAGAATGCTCGCCAGTCGAGTCGCAAGATAAGTGAGCAGTAAGTTTTATTTAATTGAAATATAACTCGCCATCTGGGATTGACTTCAAAATACTATTAAAAAAAAGATTTTTTCAAAAACGCATTTTTATCATAAATTTGAATAAAATTCGTTAAAATGGAATTGTTACCACTTACCGACGTGACTACAGGTGTAGTGATATTCAAAGTATATTTTAATAATCCTTTTATATTAGTACATATTTAATCATGTTTAATTACCAACTCAGGTTTCGTATTCATTCATTTGTCTTATCTTATTGAATTTATATTCTGTTCTAAATTATAATTAGTCAATATAATTTTGTGTTCAAAATCCGAGACTTTGATATATTTGGGAATATTATAATAATGAAAATTTACAACGAATGATAAATTTTGTGTCTAACATTCCTTTGCTAATGAGCTCAATAAGATGGGCCTTTGTTTCAAAGACGTTATCCTACAGACCAAGTTTTTACCTTTCACTGAAAATTATTTTACAGATTTATTAAACTCATTTCAGGATATATAATGGTATTCTTTGTTTTGAAATTCAATTCTTACAGTTGGCCTTTTACTACCAACGGATATAAGCTTTTTTATTAAATTCAAAAGATTTCGATAGATATTTTATTGTTTGTTTTCTCTCTTCAAATGGATTGAATCACAAACTGCAAGCTTACTTTTGAATCCAATTACAATGAAGCGATGTCAATCTCAATCTTGGGGAGCTCGATGGCGCATTGGCCTGCAATTGTTGAGGTTAAACAACTTTCACAAGCCGGTCATGGGATGGGTGACCAAAAAATTTATTTTCTCGCGCTCCCCCGTGCTTCGGAAAGCACGTTAAGTCATTGGTCCCGGCTGCATTTGCAGTCGTTAATATTAACCAATCCGCACTGGGCCCGCGTGATGGGTTATGGCCCATCATTCTTATGGCTGTTGGATGATGATGTCTAATAAAGTTTTTTGTAATGACCCACCAAAGGTGGTCCCGTCCCAGCAGTGGTCATAATAAAATGGCTGATGCGTAATGTCAATCTCAATTTAAGATCAATTTAAAAGATAAAACGATATTTTTGTCGGGTCACATGAAACATTGACAGTCTTCCTTCATTTCCAGGTCTCCTCTGCCTGCGGAACGTTCACGTGGTGGTTCCCGAAGCCGTGGAACGTGGTGCGAAAGTGGAAATGAAGTGTTTATACGATATAGAACAAGATGTGTTGTACACAGTGAAGTGGTACCGCGGGGACCGCGAGTTCAGTCGGTACTCACCTAGGGATGTGCCACCGCTGAAGATATTTAAAATACCGGGAATTGAAGTTGATGTAAGTATTTTTCCATCCACAACGGGTCAGTTGGCCATCTCTCACCTAATATATGGCCAACAGTGGAAGCGCACTACACCCGGAATCCAATCACTAAGAAACTGGGTATTTTACCTCTTAACTGCTGGTACACAATAATGTTAAATTGTTGTATGGCATATTGGTTGGCAGCCAGGTGGCCTAAATAACCTCTACCACCAATTTGACCGAGTATAAATGTACCCCCCTCGAAAACGAACCCAGAACCCTTGCGTCGTACGGGTGGACGAACCACTACACCAAAAAAGTTATTAAATTTCATGGTACTGATATTGTTAATTCGAAGTCAGATTTAGATAGAACATACTCGGTCGAATCAAAATAAAATTACTATACAAGGTGTTAAAAAAAATCAGCTGTTTCATACAAAAATTAATTACGAAAATATCAAAATGTATGAAACAGCTGATTTCTTTTTCGCAATTTCAGAGTTGGTCCCATAATAAAAGTTGTTCAGTTTAATGGTCCCTATATACCATATTCGGCATTAGGGGTATTTTTGTAGCACCTTGTTTTGATAACTACTTATAAATCTTCTATATTTTTCTACAGTATGGTTGGGAGACCGTTGTTGCTCCCGATTTGCATGCTACAAGTAGCGCACGGTCCGTCGCCAGCCGTAGCGTCGGCAAACTCGCGTAGTATCGCGTATGCTAGTTGTGTAGAACTTAGCGCGTGGATTTCTACTCGAGTTTTATTTAAGTGCGAGATTTATATATTATTGTATGATTATTTTAGTGATCAATTAACATTTAGTGGAAAAAGAGGTAAAAAAATGTTATAGTAGTAGATTCAGAATTTTTGCTAACGCTACTGGACTGCTTAACTGTCAATTTCATTTTACTTTGACAAAGTCCAAACCCATTCTAATCGCGCGCGGATTATACTTGAAAACAGGTTTAACTCTAAAAATGCTAAAGGGATCGAGTATAGTATAATATAACCTCCGATGCGAAGCTTTATTTTATGACGTCCTTTAGATACGCTATTCCAAAAGCACTATTGCTAATATAAAAATCTTGTTTTCCTCCGGGACCCCAGCGATCAGGGTCTCGATTCTACTAATGTGAACGTAGCAGTCGTGTATCAATGATGTATCAATAGTATTGCTTTTTGATACAGTTCTTGTAACTAAAACACAAAAAACAATACTATCGCAACACCATTGAGACACGATTGTTACGTTAACATTAACAGAATTGAGGTCCAGGCAATTCGTATTCTCTGCGCAAAGCATGCCGGCTTGAGAAATTAAGGCGCCGCGGGCCGTGTGGCCGCACCGGGTTATTTATGTTTTTGAATAAATTCAATTACTCCGCAGGCAATTGTTTCTGGCTAAGTCCCACGGAGTTTTTGTTACGAGGGTTTTGTCACAGAGATGCTTCCATTTAATAAACCGACGGAATTAAGAGCACTTTCATCTTTTATAAGACTTTTTTTACAATTCAGTAACTTTGGTAATCGTTTGTAGTACAATTGAATGTATAACGATGGCTGATGGGCAAAAGGGGATAACCGCCAATTTGCAAACTTTACAGGAGAGAGGTTTAAAGTTTAAAAAATCGGACAATTCGGCTATTCGGACCCGCCCACCGAGGGTTCCGTACTTTGTAGGTACATAAATTATAAATGATTCAGGAATCGAGACCGAGCTTTTCCCGAAATTCAGTTTTCAAAATCTATAATTACCTATATTATTGTGATTAATAAGTGAAATTGTTTTTATACTAACAGTTTATACCTAAATTAGTTAGGTAACCTAATCAAAGTACTCAAACAAATTTCTAAATATACTATACTTTCTTGTGATTTAATTAAAAATATACGCCTTTCAGAATTTTCGCTTCTGTACAAATAAGTAAAATTTTGAAAGATCTATTATAAATATTTAAAATTTTCAATTTCAATTTTCAATTTCAAAATATTTTTTAGTTATAATTTTACTCAAATCTTTTGAAATATTATGCTTTGATATTGTATCCAACGGGATTTGTCAATCATTTCTAGTTATGACATGTGGACACCCTATATTACAAAGTTTCTTACAAACCCTAAAAAGGAATACCTTAGAAAAATATCAAAATGTGTAATAATAGATGTTAAGTTTAGTAGTAAAAAGTTACTAAACTGTTAGTTAAATTAAATAAAGTAGATTTTCCTTAATGTTTACAAACATATTATTATGTACTAGATTCTGTAGAGCTGTAGACTTGGCGTTTGTGACATTTTTGAACATTCTTCCTATTATTTCGCCATTTTGAAAAAAAAACGAAAAACTGAATCGACAAAAAAAATTATAATATAATTATCACAAAATTACACGAGAATCGGTTGAGAAATGCGACCTGTAGAGGAAAACAGAGGGACGGACAGCCGGAAAGCCGGACATCGGGACAGACATACGAAAGCATTTTTGTCTAAGCTGAAACGGAGACACTTTGCTCGCGCTTTGCGCTCGCTCGGCCAATTATTGTTTTTTACTTTACGAAAACGTGTGGATTGAGAAAGCACATACTCGTAAAATATCATTACTCAATTACGTACTATTATAGTGGTTTGTTTTGCATGTTGAAATTGAAATTAAAAATTCTGTATTCAAATAAGCTCACATAATAAGCATTTTTATATCGTCAATTCTTTTATCCTATGTTACGATGTCCTATTCGAAGTTAAGTTAAACTAGGATATTAATTAAATTTAGTTCTATAGTTGGTTCGTAGGAAAATCGATCCCTTTGAAAGCGTGAGGATTGAGTGAGCATAGGGAATCATTCGTAACTTTTTAATTACGGCACTTGGCAATCTTTCCTGCCCATAAGCGATTAATCGCGGAGCGGTTTTTTGTCACCCAGAATAGAACATTCAGACTTCAATACCTTAACGGCCACGAGCTACAAAAAGTAGCTCATAAAACTAAAGACTGCAGCGTTACACACTTTTTACTAATAGCTAATACACAAAAGATATAAGTGAACTTATTATAACATGGAGATATGGCTAGCCCTCTGTGAGGACTGAGTGAGCCAACATTTAACTATTTGGTGTTATTGGGTACAAATAGAAAGATTGGTTTTACATTTGTTTCAGACCTTTTACTAAATGATACATATTTTAATTATTTTGTTCAGAGGCTGCTCACTCGAACCACACGCACACATATAATTGAATGACCTGAATAACCTCATTGAGTTTTCATATGAAATAATCATGGATATAGGAATTATGCATTAATGGTTCACCAAAAGTTATACATAGATAAACTATTTCAAAGACTGTCCCAGTTTGGTGTGGCTCTAATTCACTGAAACTTGTTGAACAATAATACGTTCAGAAGATTTTTGTTTACCTTGTAGACGTATTTATTTCTGAACAATAGTTTAAACAGGTAACGACAGCGTGATATTAATTGAAGTTCGTTCGTAGCAGGAAAAGTTGTTAACAGCCTTTTGTCTAAATTAATTATTTCCGTAAAAATAATTTTAATGTTTCAAAAGATAGACCATGTTAAGAGCGCGTAGTCTGTTCACTAGCGCCGCCATTGGAAAAAAAAACATAGTGCTTAAATAAAGACAAAATTGTGAATTATCTCTCTGTAGTGCACTCCGTAGGAGTTTTGTGGTTCTTTTTATCGCTTGAACAATATTTTCTATCCTGTCATTTAGTTTAATGGAGATTTTTTGCGATAAGTGGCCACTTTTAACACTAAGCACTATGTTTTTTTTCCAATGGCGGCGCAAGTGTGCAGACTATGCAGCCTTAAATAACTTTGGCAACCACTGGCCCACCTTTATTAGATTTATGTTAATGTAATGTTTACATTTGACTTCGTTCAGAAGGTTTCTTTGCAAGTATTAAGTATACTTAATTTTGACCATAATAATAAATAAATAATAAATAAATATTTGACAACATCACATACATTGTTCCGATTCCAAAGTAAGTAGCTAAAGCACTTGTGTTATGGAAATCAGAGTCAACGGTGGTATCACAAACACCCAGACCTGAGCCAATATAGAAAAGTTTGTTTTCTAAATTTTCCAACCGGGGATCGAACCCAGGACCTCAGAGATGGCGACACCTTGAAAACCGGTGTACAAAGCCACTCGACCACGGAGGTCGTCAAAATAATATGCAGCTAAAGGATGTTTATTTGCAAAAAAATCATTTGCATTGCCGTGCAGCACATGAATAGTGAACTGCGAGTGCAAATATTTAGTAAAATCCTTTTTTTGCGATTGTAGAGGTGCATACAAAATATTGTGAATAAATATGAACTTAGTCTGAAATAAAGGATTTTTTTAATATTGTATTAAACTTAAGTATTTGTAATCCAACAATTTCGCGAGTCAGTTGGTACCCGTTTATTCCCTCAGGGAGTCTACGTGGATATATCTCGAATTTCCAGCTGCAAAGATTGGTGCGGGTTCAAGAAATTAAGATTTCCCGGGTTGTTTATGGTTTTGAATTAACTTTTCTGGTCCCTGGAGATATGTCATAGTTTAATTTTAAATTATTGTCATTTTGTATTGTATCATTATTGCAAATTACAGTAATATAGCCATGCGCTATCTGGTAGAGTAAGATAGCAGCAACCCTATTAGAACAGTATTTAGAGAGCTAATAACTTCATGGATCAGAAAATGAACGGAGCGATCTCTAGCTCGCCTGCGAAGGACCCATCCACGGGAGTGACGTAGGTCACTTTGCCGTGGACTGCAGTGAGTTGTTACGCTATTTATTTAAGGGGCTGACATGAGCCAACTAGCGCCGCCAGTCGATTTTATTTTATTTATTCTAAATAAGCCCAATTTCTTAAAAAAGGAATCGGTCAAGGTCTTGTGAATAACGATAATTGAAGTATTGAATAATGTTACAACATTACAAAATGCGTGCAATAGCTTAAAAACCAACAGTGGCCACTTTTAACAAAATTGCGTTTTAAACTGTTTGAATGCCTTTTCAAACTGTGTAAAGTTATTCAATAAATATGAGACGTTATTAACAAAACCTTGACTGATTCCTTTTTTTAAGAAATTGGGCTTATTTAGGATAAATAAAATAAAATCGACTGGCGGCGCTAGTTGGCTCATGTCAGCCCCTTAATTGTTTAATTGTCTAATGGTTTTGACTATGATGATAATGACCTTATCGTAATTATGGTAATATGTGCCAGTAGATTTGGACGAAACGACAGTTATAAATATTCAAAAGAATTTTGCCTCAAAATCGATGAATTTTCTTGGATGGCAAACAAAAACACCCTACTGAGAAACAGTTACCCTACCTACCCTATCGATGTTTTTAATGTGAGGGGTATTGGCCACGCATTTCGTCCCTTTCTTTATCCTTCTCGTCTTCGGACCTTGGATCCTATTTTATATTCTTGATTTTTGCAATCACATTGTTTATTTTTATTATATGGTAAACTTTATACAGAAAAAAAGCATCAGTTGATGTTTTTGAAATAACAACTTATCATACAGCTTATATTTTGTAATTCGCTGGTACTCAGCGTAAAGCGTTCGGCCGGCAAGCAAAGGTCGCGGTTTCGATTCCCGCATATGCATACAGAGACCAATGTTTGTTTGTACTCATTTAACTCATAAAATGATAAATGATTTATTTAACTCATAAAATGATGATGCAAAACCCAAAAACTTTTTAAAGTCGTTGTTTCACACAGTGCAAGTATACTTTGGAATCAAAGCAATGTTTGGATATTTTCCAATATTAGTTCTTAAAAAAAAAATTTGCTACAGTCATTAAAACTGTTCGCTTTCCAGTTCTTGCTTTCCACCTAATTGGCGTATAACTTTTAAATTCTATTTGACCTTGTTATGTCATCGTTTGATGGCAAGGTGAAAGTTTTCGTTGCGCCCATTAAAGTAATTAAAACATTTCCAACGATGAAACTACTTTTGTGATACATTTCATGTAACTTTCTCACGTCTGAACCATTGAAAATATTTTAATAAATTTTAGTATACATGTGAATGAATATCGGAGACACTAAAATAGGGGATAAGAATTACCATAGGAACTTGGAATAGGTCAGTCCATGTGAACGAAGTCGAGGGCATAGGGTCTAGCATCCAAATTGACCATACTGCTGGGGCACAGGAGCATGGACCATAACCCACCACTCGCGCCCAATGCGGGTTGGTGAGTGTTAACGCAGTTTGGACTAACGGCTTAACGTGCCTTCCGAAGCACAGAGGAACTCGAGATAATAAATTTTTGGTCACCCAACCCATGACCGACCCTTGCGAAAGTTGCTTAATCTCCGCAACCGATGGGCCAGGCGCTAAACCACTGCGCCATCGAGCTCATCCAATCCATCCTTTCGATCAAATTGTAATAATGAACAACGGACTATTTCAGTTTTGAATTTGGAATATTCTTTTATATAATTTTATAATGGTTGTTGGTTTTTTTTATGTGTCATTTTATTTGATCAGTTTCATTGCCAAATTACTATTGAATTATAACATGGCTACTGTATCCTACTGGTTACAAAATTAACATTAGCTTTGTTAATAACTTGCACAACAAATTGTGCTGATACAATAATTTATTTACGAAAGTTAAATTCCAAACGTAATTAAATATCCTCTTTGTTTTTATCGAAAACATTATTTGATTACTAAATAAATTAAAATATTTGAAATACAAAAAGCTCCTTTCAACTGAAATTAATATCAGTAATTAATCGTTTAAAATTTATACTCGTTTGTTTGATCATATTTCAATTACTTTTATTAATTGGTGGTACGGTTGGTCTCGTATCAAATAACTGAACACTTTAAAAGAACCGAATAGTGGTGCTGCAAATTATTTCGCATGTTCGCCAATTAAACTATTCCAGCCACTAATTGACGAAACGACAGTAACTAACAACCCTACCGTGTATTGCCAACCACACCACTAAACCACACCACTGTGGTTTTGTTTACAATGTTTTAAGGTAACCACACCACTGCCGACTAGTGGTGTGTAACATGTCATGTCGTGATCTAACGAATGATAATTAATTGATATCGATAAATGTAAGTTAGAACTTCGCTACGGTGGTGTGGTTACCTAAAAAAATTGTAAACGACACCCAAGCGGTGTGGTCCAGTGGTGTGGTTGATAATACACGCAACTCAGTAGGGTTCCTATTCGTAAATAGGAACGCATCAATGGGAGTGATAAAGATCACTCCCATTGATGCGAACCCAGTGCGTGGTACTTTCGCAAAGTGAACAGTTATCACGCACTGGGTTAAATTAAGACATCTCCATATCATTACGCTTTTTGTGAACGTCTTCTAATTTTGAATGTGAGTAAACCGGGGTTAACAACGCAATCTCGCTTCAGCTAATAAGGTAGAAAATCAAAGAGCACATTCATTTAAAGTGACAGTAAATTCTCATTTACGAGTTCAGCCCTAAGACATACGTGATTAAGACGTTACGTTACCTCACAGCGTCATTACCGTCGTGTGTCATAAACAACCCCAACATGCCATCTATGAGTTAATTATTTTTTACTACCCTTCATTTTATACCCGAATAGGCCACTTAAATTTTATCGCCACTCGGCAGCATGGCGTTAATTCGCCAAAACTGGCACTGACAGTATCATAAAGTTCCGCGGAGGCGCGCCCAGCAGTGTCAATTATGACATAATATGAGTGTTTCCGTAATGACACATTTCTGGATACAAACTAGATTATAATGTTAATTACCGAGCTGTTGAGTTTATTCTCATTTGAATACATCACTTTTCGGCTTAAAGTATATCGAATAGCGTCGAATTATTGTTGAGAGTGGAAACACGGGGTAAGACTTAATGGATCTTAAATCCTCTAATTTAATAATGTTCAAGGTACCTAGGTACAACATTTTGGACTAAATTTGATATTGAAACTTTAATACGAGATATTAAAAAAAACAACAAGGTAAGGTTGAAGAAATACACTAATGGTTACGAATCCAAGCTCAAAAGAACTTATTCTCGTTACCTACGCACGAGAGCGCCACAAAAGGTGCCTATTACCGCCACTGATATTTATCTAGGTTGTAAGAATGCCGACCTCACTACGATTTCAGAATTAAGGTATTCAAATACGAACGTTACATATCGATAAAAGCATTTTTTACATTCGCATTGACGACATAAAATAACTCTGGTAATGATAACATTCGCTCTAATCAGAAACGTGCCAAATGTAGGGACGTTACTAATTAGACTAAATGTTATCATTAACAGAGGAATTTTATGTCATCAATGCAAAAATGAAAAAAAAACACCCGACACAAAAAGCTAACTCTTAATAAAAAACCCCATACAAAAACACTAACTCTTAAAAAGTTAAAAATAATTATCATCATATCATCAAGTCATAAATAGATGAAAAAATCGTAGACGTCGGGGGCCGCTTAGTTAATGAATTTACATCTAAGCTCTCTCTATTTTAATTTATTGAAGTAACACGGTCAAATTTCGAATTGACTGGACACATGGAAGTTAGCCAGATCCCCTCATCAATTAGAAAAGAGCTAGTGATCTTCAAACGGCTGATCAAATTTTGACTAAGAACATTCGATAAAATATTATCTTTCACACAAAAAACTAAACCAAAATCGGTTCATCCGTTCGGGAGCTACGATACCACAGACAGATTCACAGATACACAGACACGTAAAACTTATAACACCGCTCTTTTTGCGTCGGGGGTTAAAAAAATGCTTTAATGTAACGTTCGTATTTGAATACGTTAGTCCTGAAGTCGTAGTGGCCTCCAAAAGCTTCTCGTCTAAAATCTTTGGTTGAGGTCTCCTCAAAAGGTAGCTGCCAGTTTCTTAATGTTTCTGTCGAATTTGACAACTTATTTGAAAACTAGGGACCGCCCGCAACTTCATTAAAGTGATAAAACATTAACTTTCGATCACTTTCACTTTCGATTGTGTAGTGTACCTCCGTAGTGGCTTGCTTACTAGATTTCGTGGTGTCACCATTGCTGAGGTCCCGGGTTTGTTCTCGGCCGGGCTAGACGTTTGTGGTACCTTCCGTAGTTATTTTAGATTTCCATATCACAATCTAGCTAGGTACTAATTTACTCTGCAATCAAGGCATCGTCTGATATTTATTATCAATCTATAATTTCCAGATCTGATTCTCTGTACTTGCGTATAAATGGGAAATTTGGCTGTTAAACGTTTAGCCGTTGGTTTTTGTATTCAACCAAACCTCACAAAAAGATTATTTGGATTACCTTTCTTTATACACCTATATTTTGGTTTTAAATAAAGGCTCCTAGCCGTGCCTTTTTCCCGAGGGGTTAAATTAAAAACAACCCTTTTAAATGCTTACCCGCATCACATTTGCGTTGATAGACATTTTGTAAATGTTTACCAATGTGCAGGTACAATTTCTGTGAAAGTGACCAAAATTGCCAAAACCATTTGTTCAACTGTGAGTCCGAGATATATTTGCATATTCCAGTTATGCAATCTTTTAGTTCGATGTTCGTTCAGAAAACAAAGCACGCCCGACCGATTTTTCGACCAAATGATTCAAAACGGAGTAAAAGAATAAAATAATAAAACTCCGAAAACGCAACAGAGTTTCGGAACGTGATCAAGATTTTAATCACTATCACAGAAATAAAAACTAAAAGCATTAACTTTGGTTCGTTTCAAAAACTTTTTAATTTTGAATAGGAGAAAATATATTTTTATACTACCTGCTCGTCAATGGCATATTATGTGTCATGCAAACCTTTCCTAAAGTAAGTCATTTATCCCATGGGGAATAAAGTGATTTGAATTTGGAATGCAACCCTTGTAGTCGTGCTTGATCGATGTTGGTTTCAAAAAAGTTTAGGTGCAATGAGATCTTATTCTGAGTCAGGCTGTATGTTATCAAAAAAAAACTTTTTACGAAATTCATTTTCACCCGCGCACCAAGAAGGATTTATTTAAATGTCGAACTGACCACTACAGAATAGACGACAAAAACATAAACTCTAACCCAACTATAAATGTACCAAAGAATGTAACTTTGTCGTTGCACAATTAGTGTAATGTTTCTAACATAACTTTTAATTTTCAATAAATATTCTTAATTTTTCATATTTTATTATTCTAACTTTAAATAATTACTTAAGTACTTTCTTTATAACAGTAATTGGTTTCAATTGCCTCGCAGAAAGTATAAAAAGTAGAGTATGCATCGCGGGCTTAAATGTGTATTTGTCATGGGCGATCTTGAACACCTCGTACTCAGGATTCTAGCCTTAACTCCCTCGCTCCGCTCGGGAGTTAACCATAGAATCCCTCGTACTCGGGGTTCAATAATAGCGCCCGGGACACAATACACTACTTTAAGCCCTTATTGCATAATCTACTATTTGAATCTACATCCCAAAACCATAATGATCAAAGTCAAATGCAGGCCAAACGATATTAAGAATTTATTGGTTTTTAGAGCACTGTTCCGTGGTATGAATTCCATAACCTTTCCACCCGGCTATCGCTTTTTCTCGCTATGTGTCCCGCCCACTGCCACTTCAGCTGAGCAATCCTTCGAGCGATATCGTCGATTGTCAAACATCTGCAAAGATGTTTCTTTTAAGTAATTTCGAGGATACCTCCTCACAATAATGAAATAACACTGACATGCAACTAAATAGTTCTAGAAAATTTCACGAAAATTTTTGCCGATCCTCATCCAGCCAGCTATAGTGTAATTTGTTCTCCACAATTTTTTCACAATAGGGATATTTAGTTTATTTAGTAAAACATCTAAATAATAAAGATATTTTTGTTTTCTACAATGCTTTACAAAACTTAGATGCAATTATTTTTCTATTCCAATTATTTACTTTTTCCGAGTAATCAATGAAATGACAACTCAACCCTATAACGGATAAATAGTCTCAAACAATTCGGACTATAAAATAAAACGTGTACCCCATAAAATTGACCCGTAAATAAACCATACCGCTTTACTGCGTGATAAATTCTATGGAAATGAAAACCGCCAGACCTTACAATAGCGAACCGAACACAAAATTATTCAAGCGCGATTCTTTTAAATGGAAAAGCGGTTGGCGTAACGTGACCCTACCGGGCTTAACGGAGTATCAATTTTCTGCTTTGCTGCTACTTTTTAGTGTGTTCAATTTTGCAAAATCTCAGGTGACAGCTAACGTTAAGGTACCTATGTACTATGTTGATTTTCTTCTAAAACTAACGCGCGAATGTCACATCCCGTGTGCTTTGCGGTGATAAAAATAAAACACATAAGCACAGTCACCCAAAAATGGTGTAGCTTTCTATCAGTGAAATATTTTTTTTTTTAGAACAGCAAGAGAATTTTAAGGTATTACCTACCCATATCTAAACATACAAACCTGACCACTTTTAGGGTTCCGTACCTCAAAAAGAAAAATGGAACCCTTCTAGGATCACTTCGTTGTCCGTCTGTCTGTCAAGACCCTTTATCTCAGAAACGCGTGGAGATTTAAAATAAAGCCATACTCAGGTCTACATTCCCTTCAAGCTGTAAAAAAATCAAATTACCATGCTCTTCTTAGTTAAACGTAAAAAAAATACGGCCGTTTATGTCGCAAAAAACGCATATTTCGACACTTTCAAGGGAATCAAAATTTATAGGTTACTTTCCGTTGACCTAGAATTATGAAGTTTAGCAAGTAATATCGTCTTATACTACAAGTACAGGGAAAAAGACTACAACTATTTAAGTAAGTACCTACAAATTTGTACGGAACCCTTGGTGGGCGAGTCCGACTCGCACTTGTCTGGATTATTAAAGATAGAAGATAGGAATATCATGTCATAGGATGGATAGATAAAAAGAAGTTATACCTGAAAATCCGTAAAAACTCGTGCGAATTGTTATTTTTCAGGATTTTAAAAATCATAAAATAAACTACTAGCCAGATCTCTGTAATTTTTTTATGGGACCACACACGAACTACTTTCTTTCAAATAAAAAAATAATCATTGAAATCGGTTAACAACTGGTAAAGTTATGTTAAAACATACATAAAAAAAAAATAAAAAAAATACCGTCGACTTGATAACCTCCTCCTTTTTTTGAAGTCGCTTAAAAATAAGAAATTATTGATTTAGAAAATCATACTAAGACAAGTAGGTAATTAAAAAGTAAAAAGTCTTATTACAATGACATATAACATTTTTTTACATTAAATAATTGACTGATTTGAGTTTTTCTGAATGAGATCTAAATATTTGCTCAAGATGGGGCGTAATTTCAGGCAAACTCCGCTTTAATTAATGAATGAATTTTATTGATTCAGCAAAATTGGTTTCATCCACAGTGTCTGGAAATTATTCAATTAAGTTCGGTGACTCGGAATTTGCAAATCATACTTGCCTTGATATGACAACTGGTGGAACTCGGTAATGAAGAAACTTCCTAAACGGCGAGGCTTCTCAAGATTTTGTTTTACACAAACATTCATTTTTATAAGTCGGAGAAAAGTATTTGCATTTTATTCAATTCAATTATTTATTTGTGTTAACCATGGTTTGTTAAACATTCACAAGTGAAAGACTAACTGTCGTTCTCAGAGACGTGTATTAAGTTAAATGCTTCATTAAAATTGGTGCTATCTCTTTTTTTCCATAGTGATAATATAAGACGACCCGATACTTAATGAAGCACAAAACATAATTGACGTCTAGTTATTTTTGTAAGGTATTATTAACTAAGTACATTTTGATATTTGCCATATGTTTTGACAAGTTGGAAAAAACAACCTCGCCTATTTTCAATTTAAAATACCAACTTTGTCGACTTAATTTCTGTCTCGCGTAAAAGCAAAAAAACTGGGACATTAACTTTTTCATAGTTTATTTCTCAGAAATTAAACTTTTCTTATCTGGGCTCTCAATTGTGATTCTGCCTTTGTTTGGTGGAAGGTATTATTGGCAACGAAATTCCCAAATACTTTTTAACATAATTTACTAAAATTAATTTCGATATTACTACAGCTTAGGTTGTAGTACAAAGATGTTGAAGCATGAAGTATAAATTATTTTATGTGGTTACCCCATAAGTACTTTTCTCTTTTCAGTTGTCCGCTTCCTGAACAAGCACCTAATTTAGAAAAGTCGTAGATACGACTCAGCTTTAACATCCTTAAGATAAAATTAAATAATATATTAGAAAAAATCGACTCACCCGTAGCACGGGATTTGAACCCGCACCCTTGGGATTCCGACCCAATGCACTGACCAATTATGCTATCGAGTCGCTATTCAACATCCTTTTTACATTTCCACTAGTCTTCATGTCCTAAGTAACCTTAAAAGGCAAGCTTCTATGTGATAAAGAAAAATTTCGCGAGTCATATTTTTTATTGTGATTTGATTTTCTTTCAAGGAAACTTGTATAAAATAGAAATCTTCACTCGGGAAGTAACGTTTGCTGATAGAGATCAAATCAAATAATACCCTAATCAAATTGTATTATGGAGAAACAATTACGCCCAGATAGGATAACAGCAGCAGCTGTCTGTCAACCTCATTATCAGTAGGCGTATTAAATGAGTTTACGCTTACTATACTCGATAGCGATTGTAGTTGACATTTGTATAACAACTTCTTGTTTAGTGTAGTTACCGACAGAGGCACTGTGCCACTTTACATATAAAATTGTTTACTACAGTCACTATCGAGCGAGTATAGTAAACGTCACTGTGCAAACTCATAATACAGTGGCCCTACCATGAGTTGATGCAAACTGCTTTCACGTAAACTATTGTTTTCTCTCTTTCATTCACATTGACTGTAAGCAGTATATCCGATAATTACGGTAGCGAGAACAGTTTGCATCAACTCACAGTAGAGCTACAGGTACAGAGCGTATTTTGTTTTGTGACTACGTGTATTTCTTATTGCGCCAATTGTCGAATCTGCTGAGTGAGCAGAGTTGACACGAGATTCCATAAAATTATAACGTTTTACACTCTATCTAAACTAACGACCTACCTAGGCAATTAGTCAACTTTTTCATTCGTTCGCTAACTCTAATCTAAGCTTAAAACTAAGCATGAATTGTGAATATCCCGCCTGAGAATCATACTGATGACGAGTCGAATTTTTTCTAGTTAATATTAGATTATAATTTATTGATTCTCAAAGGAATAAGCAACAAAAACTGCACACGCTACTGTTTATACCCCGTATTCACAAACATTATTATGATGTCTCACAGTGCCCGCCGACGCACAGCGGTCCAACTACTAATCACACGTAATACGTAAAACAAACGAACCAATCACAGAGCTCTATTTCAACGCAGTGCGCTCGCATCGGTATCGGTCATTTGAATATATTTTTTCTTGAATACGGGTGATAGTTTTACAAGAAATCTGATTGTTACAACTATTTTTACTTAACATTTTGACAAAACCGGACAGTGGTCATGTTTCAGATACATGTAGGTATATACTAAGCTTGTAGGTATATCAATAGTCAAATTCGGGTAAAATATAGTCACAAATACGTTAACATTATGTGAATTTAATTTCGAAAATTTATTTCTTATCAAATTTCAGGGTGCCCATTTATTATACAAAAGATTTTGTCCTATTATTTGTCTCGTGTTTAAGGAAAATAAAAGAAAAGCTTTTATTCCTTGTCTCGTTTTCAAACAAGAACGGATTACAAAGACGGAAACGAGATACAACTCATTTTATACCAACTGGTGAATTGTAACAAAAGCGAATTCTGTGATTTTCTTCATGAATAAAGATCAAATTTCTGTTTATATTTATTTAAATATCACTTTACTTGGACATTTCATGTACAAAATATTTGCCTGCTATTTAAAAACAACGAGTGAAAAGTGAATCAGACGATTGTTATTTTCAATCAATCTGAATGAATAATTATTACCTCAAAGTTTATATGTGTAGGAAAATCAAACACGTACAATAGGTACATATATAATTATATAAACAACTTAATATTCCGTACACGACGTAAAAACTGTCCGGTGCGACGTATAGATAGTATGTTATCCCTACCCAGTAAGCTGTAGGATAGCAACGTGTGGCTATTATGCTATTTTATGTTATAGTGACACAAATACTCTTTTTTTCCATTAAGAGCGCGTAGTCTGCACTAGCGCCGCCATTGGAAAAAAAGACATGCCACTTTTCGCAAAAAAACTCCATTAAACAAAACGACAGGGTAAAAAATATTGTTTAAGCGATAGAAATTACCACAAAACTTCTCTGGAGTGCACTACAGAGAGATAATTCACAATTTCGTCTTTTTTTCCAATGGCGACGCTAGTGTGCAGACTACGCACTCGACTTTCCAAGCGACTTGCTGGTCAATTTACAACATACAACATCGAGATACAACCAGAGCTTTTTAGCGACAACAGCTTATACAAAAGGATTTTTTTTCTCCGTTTAGTTCTACTAGTAGAACTAGATAGACTCGATATTGGCCCCGTAGATTGAAAATAAAATAGGCTCCGTTGCGATATAACAGAGTTTTTTACACCTTTTACACGCATTTAACAAGAAAACGGATAAAGCCGTGAAACAGAGCTCGTATTGTAAGCGCGGACGGTAGCAGACTGCCGCGGCGTTCTAATGACATTTTGAATGCAATAATGGAGAATACAAGATTACCTGCGATTGTAAATGTAAATGTAAACGGAGCCTATTTTATTTTCAATCTACGGCGCCCATATCGAACACGATTGTCGATAAAAAATGCTAGTTGTCGTAAATTGACTAGCAAGTCTAATTCAAGCGGAGGTTACGTATGTTTCGATTCTACTCATTCTACAAATAGGTCGTAATAAACTATTCGATACAACTATCATGTGCCACCTCCAGTCAGGACTAAGGATTCCACAAAGTTGCCTTTTTGCTTTTTGAAGCAGAGACGCTTCGCGCTTGCTCGGTCAACCAGAGTAGCCATTAGTCCCTTCAATTCAAATGTGGTTAGTACGAAAGAAAAATCACTGTTGGAGAAATAGTGCACTTTAAACAACCTTTAATACTACCCTATAAATGTTTAAGAAGTCAGTTTTGGAAACAATTTGAGATTATGAAATATTCTCTGTATACATATTTGCTCTAATGTGATTATAGAATTGTTCCCCATTCAAACTAATTAGTCGCAAATGTAATCCCTTATCCTACAAATGGAATTTTGTGTGGTAACTAATTTGTCACAATCCGGCGGGCTCAACTGGCAGCACGTAAATAAATAACTGGCGACGGGGCGTCTGCGCCTCGCCTCGGCGGCAACTTTGTGACAGCTGTTGGCACTAGGCGACTACAGTTAGGTTGGTTTTTTTTTACGACTGTTGTCTGATTTAGTTAAAGGCCACGAGATGTGAAAAAAAGTAAATAATTTCTAGAAAGTGAATCATTGCCACACCTTTGGTATAACAATGGGAGGTGTTAGTGGTGTTCTTTTGGGTGGCTTGGGTTTATCTCAAAACACCTAGACCAGGGGCCCAATCGCGCTAATTTTCAACGACAAAAACCAAAACTAAATCGATACCGTTACAGTTACGTTTACAGAAAAATACTAACTTTAGTGTTTGTGAAAATTGTTGAAAGCTATGCCTAGGGAGCCTAGGATGCCAATCTTGGACAATCAAATGAGAATTCTAAAACCAAACCAAAGATGAATAGGTAAATTAACCTAAATGACAATGTAGTGGTCTTAGTTTTATCGTTCAGAAATAGCGGGATTCGATCCCAGCCCCCATATCATGACCACCGAAACTCGATATATATCGCATTAAGATCTAGTGAACTCTATCCAACCAGATACTATAAAGAAAAAGGAAACTTTTAACCCCCGCGAATTCGAGGTGGAAGCTATTATTCTGTTTATTTAAAATTGGTGTTGACCTGTTTAAACAAAGGTACCTATAACTATTTAAATTTCTAGTACTAGTAAAATTATTAGTACTAGTAAAAGTACTACTTAAATTACTATTACTAGTACTAAGTATTATAACATACCATTTATACTAAAACTATTTTTTTAAAGTGAATCATTTAATGTCATTGCTCAACAAAAAAATCTGACTTTCAAACAAAGTGAATCAATTTGGTTTAACCGAGTATTGTCGGCATTAAGGAGGAACCGCGGCTGATATAAGCATCATATTTTAGAATTATACCATGGGCGCTCCCCGGATATGCCAAAGCTCATCCTTGTCACTGACAAATGCTGGCTGTCCGACGTTCTTTTAAATTCGTATTGTATCTTTGATATTTTTGTTTCTTCTTTCCCACTTTTTCCTTGTTTTGACTTCAACTGACAGTACAATAATAGGCAGTTTTGTTTCACACTTGAAAGATCTAAAAGCACATATTGTCAAGGTCTGAAAATATTATATTAGGTACTTACTTACCAAATAAGAGTTAGAATATACCAATAATACAGGACAAGACCGACACGCATGAAATGAATACTTCAATGGAATTTGACAAATTGGTTTTAAAAACAAAAGGTATTAAAGATATAAAAAATAAATAAATATTTGACAACATCACATACATTGCTCCGATTCCAAAGTAAGTAGCTAAAGCACTTGTGTTATGGAAATCAGAGACAACGTGGTATCACAAACACCCAGACCTGAGCCAATATAGAAAAGTTCCTTTTTCTAAATTGACCCAACCGGGGATCGAACCCGGGGTCTCAGAGATGGCTCCACCTTGAAAACCGGTGTACAAAGCCACTCGACCACGGAGGTCGTCAAAAGTAAGTAAGTAAGTATATAGAAATAGTAAAAGAAAATACCAAACTTTATATTCCGTTTTTAATTGTGACAGTCGCACATTTGTAGTGTTAATTGGCACATAGTCATGAGAAAAATGTGAATTCACAGGAACAGTACTTTATTCTAGATGAAAGGTAATGTTTTTTCCTTTTTTCTACCTTTTCTGTACCGCTGACGACATGTATAAACATTTCGCGATGATCGGCTCTGTAGTTAAGACGTAAAAGCGGAACTAACAAACTAACTTTCGCATTTGTAATATTAAAGCACAACACACAGAGTATTACTGATGAATAATTAAAAAATAAAGAGGTAGGTATACTAAGGGTTGATTTATTAATCCTCAGTCATTTTAAATATTAACCAAATATAATAAAAGTAATTCTAAAACTGAGACAGTCAAATGAATGAACCATAGACTTAGAAAAAAATTATTCCTAAGGAATGAACAGACATATTCAGTATGGCGGTGTAATACGCTATCAAACGGATAAAGGCATTAAAAAATCAGCCCCAAATAAAAAATATTGTCAAAATAAATGTGACCCTTTCCTATTATTATACTACCCTAAAGCCCACGTATTTAATTATTTTGTCATAATTATTATCATGCTAGACTTAATGTAAGACACGTAGTACTATTTAATTTAATTTTTATGTAATGAATAAATAAATATGAATAAATAATATCTTTCCTGTGGCACAGTATACATTATGTGGTAATAGCACAGAATTAATAGAGTGCTGACGTAGTAAGATTAAAATTAATAATACTTATGGCATATAATTACTATCTCCAGCGTTGACGTCAATATCCAGTGTATTTATAAATAATGAATTATCAAACACAGTTGACAGCCATTTTATATTTAAATTATTTTAAATGCCGAGCCGAGCCGTGAAGCTTTTCACTGTTGTCACAGGGTAAAGAAAATGTTTGTGCTATTGTAGCTCAATTTTCTTGTAGTAACTATTTCTCAACCTGTCTGTTCTTTTGTGTGTTTCCCAATGTTTTTTATACGTAATGATATAGGTAGGTACTTACATATGTTTTGTTTAGACCATCAGCCATTTTTAATGTCCTCACTGCTGAAGCACAGGCCTTCCTTATAGGGGATAAGGAGGATGGGCCATAACCCACCACGCGGGCCCAATGCGGATTGGTGGGAGTTGACGACTGCAAATGCAGCCGGGACCAACTGCTCGGAGGAGCTCGAGATAATAAATTTTGGTCACCCATCCCATGACCGACCCTTGCGAAAGTTGCTTGACCTTAAACCAATACGCCATCAAGCTCCTCCATGTTTTGTTTAATGGATCTAAAATATGTAATTAGTGTTTGTAGCAAGGAATTACTTCCTGATGCTTTTCTCTAGCACGTGTTTAATTTAGCGTCAATTTTTTATCATTCCTCTTCAAATTAATTTTATTTATTTACTTATTTATTATTATTGGATAGCTAACAGCTTATTAACATACAGTTAACAACAAATATATAAAACTAAAAAGCTATTGACAAGCTACCACATGTAGATTTCTTTCGCCTCCGCCTGCTAGACATTGGAAAACTCACAATATAAACAACTAACATACAATATAGGTACGAAAGATCTAAGTTTAATTTTAGAAAAGCATGTTGAAAAGAAAAATAACTGTGACGACAGCACGAAAGCACAAAACATAGTATTTTCAAAGAAAATGTTTTTTTTAATAAACGTTCACGCATAAATTTAAAAAAGTAGGTACATTATATTTTTTTTTATTTATGCGTGAACTTTTAGTGTCTCTCAAAAACGTTGGGTGTGAAGAAATATTATTTTAAGGAAAACCTCGGGTGCCATTTCTCACGTTTTGAAAACAAAATAAAGTTATCTTTACAATGGAACCAGAATGGAACAGTGTATGTAACACTTTCCTTTTAGAAATAAACAACAAACCCGGGCGTTCCTGCGGCTTCTTTCGGTACAAGGTCTTATTATATTATGCTACTTTATTAAATTATTATGTTTTGACATTTCCTACTGTAACATTATAACAATGGCATTTCCATAAATGTGATATTTCTATTTAAATAATTAACGATTTCAATACTTGCACGCCGAAACATTCGACAGAACATGCTAGAAAATATGTTCATACAACCTGTACGTACAGTCAGCAACAAAAGTTATTTTACAAATACTTAGTTACAAAACTGAACATAAATCACTTAACAGAATAGTGTGCCAAAAAATGGTAATCCTTTCAATGTTACAAAAAACACTCAAAATTATTATGCCTTATACATTTTCCATTTTTCAGACAAAGGAAACGGACGCGGAGCGTTTGACGTTAGTGCCGGTGACTGCGCAGACGGCCGAGGGCCGGTACACATGCGAGGTGTCTGCAGACGCGCCGTCGTTCCAGACCGCGCAGGTCCACGCGCACATGTATGTTGTAGGTGAGTCCTTCCTATTAAACAACATCTAAGGACATGGCAAATTAAATTGCCACCACAACGCGACCACTCCAACCCGCAATAAATATTTTTGTGACCAACCGAAGCTAATCGAAATTTTTGCTAACGAATTTACTATCAATAGAGGTCTTAAACTTTACTATTATTTCTGTTTACTGTTGGTTGACTGGTAGAGAATGCTTTTAGCATTAAGTCCGCCATTTGCACCTTATTTTGTGTATATGCACAATAAAGATTTATAAATAAAAAAATAAATAAATAAATTAGACTAGCCTAGTAAAATAACTATCTTATGGTACATCTCCCTAGGGATATAATAATATCACGGCTTTAACTATCTTGACCTTCAGCTATTTTATAGTCCCCACTGCTGGGGCACAGGTAGAGGATTCGATCAAAGGGATCCCGACTGTATTTCAGTCCAGAGATTCAGTTTTCCTAATCCCGGGGTTTTCAGGGTTGATATAATTTAAAAAAGTTGCAAAATAGACTGCGTGAATCGAAACGCTCAGTGCCAGTGCTCTCAACAGAATTGCTTACCTATAATTTTTAATATAAAATACAAGAAAAACTATTTGTATTTCATTCAAGCAGCATTCCAAGAAAGCAATACAAATGAACCCAGCAGGCTTGCGGAATAAAACTTCTTTTATTTTGAACTAAAATGATAGACGAGCAACTCTCACTATGTTACGTGGTATACTTCAGCTTTACTTCTACTGAATAAGAATGTATGAACATTCTTAAAGATTAGTTTTATTCATATTTAAGAGAAATGTGACATTATGTGACTGACAAATATTATTTTCAAACATTTTTTGCCTAAGAAACTTACTTTACTACCTAAATAATAACTATTTTAAATGAAAACCGTTTATTTGGTCGATGTTAAGCGAGGTTATTGACAATTTTCTAAACTATTACTTAATTTCATTGATATTGGACCTTGAACTTCGAAGATACCCAAGGGACCTCCTTAAAGACAAATAGTATATACATGTATATTGATTGAGATATTAGTAGGTTTATGACAATCCAAAACAAACCGAGCTATGGTCTGCGACGTACTGGACTAGACTTGGACTTCGAAGGTACTCCTAAAAACAAACAGAGTGAATTTGGAAATTGAGTTATGGGCATTGTATCCTGGAAAATATATACTTAAAGTTAAAAACATTTATACTCTTACATACCACAAAAAAGTTGAAAATAAAAAAGCTTTTAAAAAAGAAGGGCTGGAGGACAACTTTTTTTATTCTAAGTCCCACCCGACTTTATTAGACTTTTTTTAAATTGATATGCATATCAAATGATTTAAATATTTTTGACGACCTCCGTGGTCGAGTGGCTTTGTACACCGGTTTTCAAGGTGTCGCCATCACTGAGGTCCCGGGTTCGATCCCCGGTTGGGTCAATTTATAAAAACGAACTTTTCTATATTGACTCAGGTCTGGGTGTTTGTGATACCACCGTTGTCTCTGATTTCCATAACACAAGTGCTTTAGCTACTTACTTTGGAATCGGAGCAATGTATGTGATGTTGTCAAATATTTATTTATTTTAAATATTATTTCTTGCTTTATAGAGCTATTTAATTGCGAAGCTGTTTTTTTTTGTTTTTGAAGGGGGTTTTTATTTTATTTTAAAGCTTTTTCATTATCCTTACTGATCGATTTAACACACACTACAAATTCTAAATAAAGGAACTCAAACAGTATAAATTATTTCATTGTAACTTAACAAAACTTAGTAAATCATCCTAAAACCCGTCTGAGTAAAACATGAAGCGGCTCTAATGCGTGATGATTGATGAACACACACGCTCAACCTTTGGATCCAGCGTTTCATCGAATTCGAAGTAAAGGAGCCGACGCTAAGTACACATCAACACCGATTCGATTACTCGGATTCATCTAATTGAAAGGGAAGTATTGGCGTCGGTTCAAAGAGTAACGATGATCCCCATCGACAATCGGAAGCCCTGACAGCTGGTAAAATTATCAAAGACGATTCGGCGCTGTTTGGGTTGTATTTTTGTGAATTCTTTTAGAGTGATTCGCTTTTAATCGATCTTAAAATACGAAATGTGATGGTTTCAAAACAAGGTTATATACGACTATCGTTCTTGTTAAATAAACTTAACTACATAGAAGTTAAAAGGGCATCCCCTAACTATATTCGAACGTCAGCAATCAAAGTTTTACATTCGTGTATAATTATTATGGCGGCCACTTTTTAGCATTACTAGACGTTAATATTTTACTTTATGAGTAGCCTAAAGAAATGCTTATGTATCATGTAGTTGTAGGTACACTAAAATAATTATGATAAAAATACTATATATTTGATTTTATCTATACCTAACTTTATTTCATAGACTTATTTATACGCTAGTAGGTATAATAAACAACAACAGTAGGTAAACAACTTAATATTTACTCACTACCAAAATATGAATGCAAAAGAATTACTACTGCCTGGCTAAAAACATTAGATTACGATGAAACAGAAATTTTATTATTAATCATCGCTTGATAAATAATAAAGCATGAACATTTTTCATACGTAATTCTACACACATATACATTCACACACACACACACACACACACACACACATCTTCTATTCACTTATATATTTATATATTCTATATTATTATCTACCTAATTTGTTTGGTCCGGTGGTGAAGAGTCTGGTTATCTGTAATACAGTTCTACTAGTACAGATACCAGTCTCTCACATAGATTACTCAAAGTATTGTTTAACTCTAGGTTATGATGATCTCCTGTATTTACTTTGTGTGAGAGAACAATAAAGTCTTTTTATTATTATAATAAGTTTATGCTTTATTCGATTTTGAAATTATAACCTTACTATTTATTAACAGATACAATTAACGTATAACTATACATTCTTAGCTTATGTTGAAAATTTAAAAATCGAAAATTGAAAATTAAAAGGCAGCTAGCGCTCTTTACTTATCATTTTTATATCGCATGCGGTGTACTGTCACAATTTACAACACGCAATCGAACAGCACAAACTTATCTGACGCTGTCACCGCGGCGTCGCTGTCGTCTATGTAGTCGACGGAGTAACTTAGGTAACAATAAGTAATAGAATATGATTATAAAGTTCTTGGTAATAACACTTAGTTCCAGTTTTGGTCACCGGGTGGGCCGTACCGGCTAACGCATCAAACTTCGGAAAGTCTGCTGGGCTTCAAATTAAAACAGATAAATCGGGCCCCAATCGGGCCAAAATGGCGGACCCCAATTCATGATGTCACACGAACATCGATATCTTCTAAATAACTTCGGCGAATAGTACAATACGGAACTCCTTACTTCGATTTATCTGTTTTAAGTTGAAGCTCGGCAGACCCGCCGAAGTTCGAAAAGTTAGCCGGTAGGGCCCCAGATTAGTTCGTGTCACTGTACTACACTGACAAGTACTAGCCAACGAGCGATTCAAAAATACAAATTTTGCAATGTTGAATGAAAATGAGAAGTAAAGAGCGCTCGACGCCTTTCAAAAATAAGGCCCCATAAATGAGAACTACTTTTTTTACAGATTTACCTAAAGCTGGTCCTACAATGCACGGACTCAAACGAAGATACCGCCCTGGTATGAAGCTGAAGGTGGAATGCATAAGCAGAGACTCCCTGCCTGCAGCCAATTTATCATTCTTCATCAACAGTGAAGCGGTAAGCATAACTTTCATGTCTCGTAATAAACACAAATATCACCTGGGTAGATTTATTCATTAAGAAGACACAACTTTTTACGGGAACAACATTATTATTGGAAGGACGAGAGCCGCGCGCGCTGTCAGACGCCGTAGTCACGTTCCACTCGCGCCCGACAACTAATGTTGTCTCACGAAGATCAATTTTCTTCATCTAACAGCTCGGCCATCCTGCAGTCATTCGGTCCCCGAAGGAGATTGTCCTCAGCTTGGCACGCCAACACAGCCGCATGCCCGCTGCAGGGTTTCACCGACAATCTTCACCATTTTAGGCAAGTGATTTTAACGCTGTAAGGCCCCGAAGGCAAGCGTAAAACAATGGTTATAAGGCCCCGAAGGCAAAGACTGAATAGACGAAAGGCCCCTTGGGCAAGTCTAAGATATTATGATTGTATTTCAGGCCCCGTAGGCAAACATCTGGTGGTTCACATGTGTGCTGTAAGGCTCCGGAAGCAAGCACGTTAGTAAACGCTGTGTAGGCCCCGCTAGGCAAGCGTTTATGGTTCAATTTCAAAGGCTTGTTGCTCCATAAGCAGGCATTTAGATGGACGCTGTGTAGGCCCCATAGGCAAGCGTGATCATAAAGTTAGAGACTTGTGCCTTAAGGCTCCGCAAGCAGGCACTTGACTGAACGCTGTGTAGGCCCCGTAGGCAAGCGTGATGATGAAGTCAGAGACTTGTGCTTTAAGGCTCCGCAAGCAAGCACTTGACTGAACGCTGTGTAGGCCCCGAAGGCAAGCGTGATGATAAAGTTAGAGATTTGTGCTTTAAGGCTCCGCAAGCAGGCACTTGACTGAACGCTGTGTAGGCCCCGTAGGCAAGCGTGATGGTAGACTATGAGAAAATTGGTGCTATAAGGCTCCGAAAGCAAGCACTTAAGTGGACGCTGTGTAGGCTCCGTAGGCAAGCGTGATGGTAAACTAAGATAAAATTTATAGAAGAGCATTTCACGACTGCTCTGTCAGATCTTCATCAGATGAAGAGTCTTGGCGTCTATTATGCCATATCTTAATTTTATCACGGGCAACTATATTTTTGTAGGCTCGTTTACCCTTTGTGTACGATGTGACCTCATAGCGATCATTAGGCAGCACAGCTGTAACCTTGTATGGCCCTGCATATCGCTGGACAAGTTTTCCACTTGCTAGACCAGGACGTAATATTCTCCGCTCTACCATAACTAACTGACCCATAAGTAGAGGTTCTACAACACGTCGACCTTTATCATAACGCGTTTTCATCTGAGCTGCATTTGTTTCGATGGTTTGAGCAGCTTCTTCTCGAAAAGTTGATACGTCTTCACTGTAGACTGCCCCCTGCAAGTCATTTGGTAAACGGGGTCTTAAGCCACACAGCAACTCTAAAGGTGACTTGCCTGTCCCTTGACTTACAGTCGAATTTAAACCCAATTGAACCTTTGGCAAGTATACATCCCATCCTTTTTGATTATCACCCATGTGGGCTGACAGAGAACCTAAAATCGTTCGGTTCAGACGTTCGACCTGTCCATTTGCCCGTGGTGACGCCACTGCGTTTAAAACATGTTTGATAGCGTTTTTGTCGCAAAATTGTTTGAACTCCTTACCCGTGAATGCTGTGCCTCGGTCACTAATTATACGTTCGGGATATCCAAATGTTTGGCTCAGTTTATTTAATGTGGTAATTACTCCTTTGGCATTTGCTGTAGCGACGGCTTCCAACCAGACGAACTTGGTGAATCCGTCGATAATCGCAAAAATATATGTTTTCCCATTGCTCTTACAAAAAGGGCCCAAGTGGTCCATGTGTAGAGTGTGGAATGGCATGGCCACTTTCGGGATAGGGTGTAGTAAGCCCGGTTGTTTTCCAGTTGGTTTCTTTGTAAATTGGCATCCAAGACAACTTGCCACATATTTTGACACATATTTTCTCATCTTTGGAAACCAATATTTAGCTTGTATTGCTTCAAGACACTTTTCAGTTCCCAGATGCCCATGTTCATCATGATAAATTTTCATTATATGGAATCTCGCACTTTTTGGTAAAACCGGTCTCAACTCATTCTGTACTACACGACACAACCGTCCGTCTACGACTCTATAATCCTTCGATAGTCCCTCTTTCTTTTTCTTGTTGGCCTCTTGTTCTAGTTTCAAATTCAGAAGCAATGCCTGAATACCCTTGTCGTCATCCTGTAATGCATCAATTAGATCCTTTTCCTGTATGTGGTGCACTGTCAAGGGGTTTCTGCTCAGGGCGTCTACGTGTGCCATAGAAGTTCCAGGTCGATGGTCAACTTCAAAATTAAACTCCTGTAGATCGAGCCACCAACGGGCGATTCGTGGTGATAAATCTCTTTTCAACCAAGCCATGCGTAAGGCTGAGCAATCAGTCACTACTCGGAACTTAACACCAGAAAGATATACTTTAAAACGGTTGACAGCAAACACCACAGCAAGAGCTTCCAATTCGAAACTGTGGTACCTTTGTTCAGTTTCTGATGTTTGTCGGCTAGCATAAGCGACAACATTCAATGCACCATTTGGTTGTCGTTGAAGGAGGACAGCACCAAGTCCTGCTTTTGATGCATCGGTGTGCACTTGGGTTTCTCTGTCTGGGTGATAAATTGCCAGCATTGGATCAGAGGTGAGAATATCTTTTAGAGTGTTTAAGGCTTGTTCTTGTTCAGGTCCAAAACTCCAATCTACAGCCTTTTTTGTGAGTTGAGTAAGCGGACGTGCAATGCTCGCAAAATTCCTAATGAATTTCCGGAAGTAACTGGCGAGTCCGAGAAACTGTCGCATCTCATGGACATTTGTCGGTGTCTTAAACTTGGAAACTGCCATGATTTTGTGAGGTGAAGGTCTTATCTCACCGCAAGATATTTCATGGCCTAGGTATTCAACGCTGTTCGTGAGGAATGAGCATTTGGTTTTCTTTAGTTTGACACCTGCATTTGCAATCAAGGTTAGCACTTTCTCTAAATTAGCAAGACATTCTTCGGTATCTCTGCCCCATACAATGACGTCATCAATATAGACCTCAGCACACACATGAATTACTGGCTCTAGTATGTCATTCATGGCGCGTTGGAATACTGCTGGGGCATTGCAGAGGCCAAAACTCATCATCTTATATTGATAATGGCCATCCGGTGTCACAAATCCAGTAAGATGTCTTGAATTCTCCGCAATTTTGATTTGGTAGAATACCGATTTGTCCACTAACCTGTCTAATAAGTCTTGTATGACTGGTAATGGATATCTTTCCTTTTCGGTGATCTTATTGAGTGCTCTGTAATCTATGCACATACGAAATCCTCCATCTTTCTTTTTCACAAGCAGGACAGGGCTTGCAAAAGGGGATTTCGAGGTTTCAATTATCCCTGCCTTGAGCAGTTCGGCAATAATATTTCTTATAATTTCTCTTTCATGGAATGACACTCGGTACGGCTTGTAATTTATAATTTTGTCTTCTGTTAGCTTTATAGTCATCTCTACACTGCAATTTCCTAAAGCCATTCCATCACCAGAAAAACAGTGCTCAAACTCGGTTAGCAGTTTGTTCAGGGATGCCTTCTGATCTTTATTTAAATGATCACCCACTTTACTATTATCAAAACATTGGTCTTGTAATTCTGCTCTGGCAACGCAGTCCTTTTCTTTTAATTCCAGAGTCCGGTTTGTCTTGTTGATAAGTTTTATAAAAGCATGACCATCATGTAATTCAACATTGTCGCCTATAACATCCTTTTCGAATAATGGTTTTCTTTGTTCGCTCAGCTTGATACACATAACACCATCAACAACAGTATCTGGTCTCACCAACACTTTGTTGACTCCAGGGGTAAGTTTTGTGTCAGCTTGTGGATACAACCGTATCTTGCCAAAAGAATCACACAATTCAGTCACTTGAAATGCCATTTCATTTTCATATATGTTAAGCTTAGTCGGGGTTTTTACAACAACTACATCCGGTGATTCTGTGAAAGTCTGCCCTATAAGAACATCAACTTCTTGTATGTCATCTTGCACAACATAGAATTGATTCACCTTTTCCACACCATCAACTACAAGAGAAGATGAAACAGACCCCAATGGTGTTGTTAATGCATCTCCATATCCCTTTATAACAGTGTCAACATTCGGCATTAGCTCCAAGTCCTGTGTCTCAAAGAAACTCTTTTTCATGGTGTTACACGAGCTACCAAAATCGATAAAAGCATTTGCCGGAGCTCCATTAACAAATACATCCTTGAAATACTTCCTGTCCGAGTAATCGCAGCATACAGTTTGGACCTTTCGTACTAAACGGTTTTGTGGACCCGTTCTGGACTTCTTCCTGCACTCCTCCAGTGTGTGTCCATCAATGTTACAGAAAGAACAATGTTTGTTTTGATTTTTCTTTTTGAAACACTCAGCTTCAGTATGACCCGGCTTTTCACAAAACGTGCATTTACGGTTTTCCTTGTATTTATGCATTTTAGTTTTATCCTTCGTTTTGCGACATCTGCTTGCTTTGTGACCAGGTTTGCCACAAGAAAAACACTTTGTCACCCTGTCCGGTCCATGATAATTTTTCAATGAAGTTTCAGGTTTATCTTGCTCTTTGATAGCAGTTGAAGTGTTGATACTAGCCAAGTATTGGAGTAAGGAATTGGTGTCCCGACACCCAGCTGATTTAGCACCGATTTCCCATAATTGGTTTCCAAGCGTACCTATGGTCGCTTCAGTAATTATCTCATCACTTAGTTGGCACGACATTCCAATGCCGAGTTTAGTGTAATAAAATTCAATAGGGTCTTCATTGGGCTTCCTGACTCGGTTCACTAATTCTCTTATTTGTGTAAGTTTATTTTTAGTGAAAGGGAACGCTTTTACCAACTTTTCCTTCCAATTGGTCCAACTCATTTCAAAGGATGCTTGGTGCTCATACCAACTCTTCGCATAGCCACCAAGTTTAGAGGTACAGTTACATACCAGTGTTCGTTCGTCCCAACCGTGCATATTGGCAATTCCTTCCAAGTTCCGGATCCAATGATCAACAGAGACCGGGGAGGTCTGAGGATCAAACACAGGTATAAAATCATTGCGACCCATATAGCGAACTACGGATGGCTGGGATGTATTTCCAGTATGATAGTCAGTTTTCTTCCTTAATTCTCTTATAAGCCCCTCCAATGCTTCTATTCTACTGTCTTTCTTCTTTAAATTCTTTTTATATTTTTTGCTTACAGTATAACTGTTCACACCGCTTGAGCTTGAAGACGTAGAACTAGGAGACCTATGTCTCTTCTTATGCCGACCCATGATTATAATTGAGATAAAATCAAACTAGTAAATTTACAGTAATAACACAACAATAAAGTTTATATTACAACTTGTCACTTTAAATGTTTATACACTGAACACCAAAATACTAGAAATTAATTTAAATCATAAAAAGTCTGTTTCCAATTGTTATTTATTTATTTATAATGTGTCCATTAATTGGCACTGTAAAATATAAAGTTTTTCTTGTTTAAAGTCCAAACACTTTAATAAAACTGAATGTATTGTACACTGGATAACTTTGATAAATATAATATTCAAGGAACTAAACATTCAAGGCCAAGTCCAGAATCAGAATGTTGATACTCTAAACACAAACACCTTTGTTCTCACGGTGAATTTGACCCTATCTTAATATTGTTTACATTACATCTGGAGCTCGGCTCGGGACGGAATATAGCGCCTCGTCACCTAATCCTCTACGAAGCTATGATGATCACTTTTATAAGTTTAGTTTAATAAGCATTTTTATAAGTTTACAATGTCCTCTAAAAATTAAAAAAAAGTAAAAATCACAGTCTATTATGTACATATAAGTATGGATGGACCTCACCAGCTATCTCTCCCAAAAACCGCGAAATCGAAAAACAAGCCGGCGCATCAGACGCGCAACTTGTCACACTTGTTCAGTGGGTAAGCGTTTCATTCACACCACACAAAAGTTAGAAAAACATATTTACAATAAAGAGCATCCATTTTTGCAATTGCAAATAAACGTTACTTATTCACTTTGACAAACAAAATATACAGTGTATGTACGTCCACCAAAGTATTTTTTTTTTGGTTTTGCAAAAACTCACCAAACTGTATTAATCACTTTATGAGCATAAGTTAATCGCACTTCTGAATACTAATAAACACAAATATCACCTGGGTAGATTTATTCATTAAGAAGACACAACTTTTTACGGGAACAACATTATTATTGGAAGGACGAGAGCCGCGCGCGCTGTCAGACGCCGTAGTCACGTTCCACTCGCGCCCGACAACTAATGTTGTCTCACGAAGATCAATTTTCTTCATCTAACACTCGTTAGGCTCCGACATCTAATACATATTTTTAACGAAAACAGCAATAGAGATAAAAAGCGCATACATACTTTTTTAATGTCGTGCGACTGAGAAGATGATAATATAAATAGTCATATAAAAATATGAGCGATAGAGTGTATCAAAATAAATATTCAAATAAATATCTGATAATAAGCATATAAAAACGATAAAAGGAGCCTTGTCAAAAATCTGGAAATTAAAAAGCAGCTGTCAGACACGCAACTTACGTACCTACCTACATTAATCGTTACGTCTGCAAATATTCGTTTTTTTTGCGTGAACGGGTTCTTTAGACGTTCACGTCATCCATCACGGAGAAACACGATCGTTTAACGGTATGACTCGGTTACCCTCTAAACGATATCGGGAGGCGGGTAAATTGGTAATACCTACCCTTTTTACCCGACTGCAAGGAAAGGGTTACGTTTTTCGCGCGTATCTTGTATGTAAGGTGTTACAAAAATACCCCTAATGCCGGATATGGTATATAGGGACCATCAAACTGATCAACTTTTACTATGGGACCAACTCTGAAATCACAGAATCATATATTTTGATATTTTCGATTTTAATTTTTGTATGAAACAGCTGATTTTTTTTTCGCGATTTCAGAGTCCTATAGTAAAAGTTGACCAGTTTGATGGGCCCTATAGGTATACCATATTCGGCATTAGGGGTATTTGTGTAACACGTTGTATAATGTATGTATGTTTATATGTAATATTCTTTATTACCTCATATCTTTCAAACGGCTGAACGGATTTCTATCATTAATATGTTATTAGATCTGATTTAACAGCCCAAGTGTTCTTAAGTAAGTGACGTTAAAAAAACAACATTACGGCTGTGTGGTGCTAATGAAAAAAAGTTTTTAGAATGCTGCAGTATATGGGTATCAAATTAAAGGGCTTATCATAAGAAAAAAAGGATCATGACCGTAATATAACATAACTAAAAAGACATAAATAAATTTAAAAAAAACTAAAAGACCCGCCTGCAAGACGACACAGACAAGTGAACTGAAAAGATGGAAACAAGATCAAATATTAAAGGCAACATAATAACATGCAGTCAGAGTTATAGAACTTAATTGTAAGTCAAATCTTTCAAAATGTCACTCTGTTTTCTCTCGAATAGTAACTCGATTGATATTGGCGGTTTTAATCTTACTAAGAAATAGTTTTATGGATTAGTAAGGTAAGCTAAAATGACAAAACATTGTTAGTGTTTCGGTTAGATTTGTGCCTTCTCTACTTCAGCTTGAGCAAAAATACTTCCGTATGTCTGTCCGTTTGTACTCCTCTACAGGTCGCGTTTATCAACTGATGCTCGTGAAATTTTATGATTAGGTTCGATAATTATTATAATTTTTTTGTGTGTGTAGTATTGGAAATGGGTCTTCAAATAAAACTTCACTATTTAACTGTGATGAAATAAACCCGTATATTCACTTTTAAATTCCACAAGGAACGAATGATACGAAAGTGATTTCACACCATGGAGGCCTGCGGGGGACTGACTGAATTAAACAATAGTTTTATTTCAGGGATTAAAATTCCATCATCACAACTCCAAGAAATAATAACATTAACTGTAGAACAAAGGATCCTTGTTCAATTAATTTTTGTCCCACAGCATCGAGCTGTTCTCAGAATTACCTTAATGTAAACAAACCAACACGCCCCCTCAAAAAATAATTGAAAAATAAAAAAAATAAACGTCCGTTCCTTGTGTTTCCCTGGGAAATACATATGGCCCAACATTTGTTGCAAGGATTAGGGAAACCCAGGAAAACCTAATCAGACCATCAAAACAAAGTCACAACAACATTGTTACAATCAATGCTATTCTAAGTTTAAACCATTTCTTAGTTCAAGTCACAACAACATTGTTACAATCAATGCTATTCTAAGTTTAAACCATTTCTTAGTTCAAATCACAACAACATTGTTACAATCAATGCTATTCTAAGTTTAAACCATTTCTTAGTTCTAAAAATCTGGCTGTAGGTAAAGGCTTTGTTAACATATCAGCCAGTTGAGCACCAGTAGGAATGTATTTCAATACAATTACACTTTTCTCAATTTGCTCCCTTGAAAAATGGTATTTAATGTCTATATGCTTAGATCTCTTATGAGACGTGGGATTATTAGCCATACTTATGCAACCATTATTGTCTTCAAATATGACAATAGGACCGGTAATATTTACATTAATACTGGTTGCCAACGACTTTAACCACAATGTTTCTTTGACAGCTTCATAAAGTGCCATATATTCAGCTTCAGTGAATGAGGTAGCCACTGATGTTTGTCGTTTTGTATTCCAGCATATAGTACATTTTTCGAATAATACGAATACATAACCAGTTGTACTTTTCCTGTTATTTTGATCATTACCTCCCCAATCGGAGTCAACATAGCCACTCAATATATGAATATAATCACCCCTTGTGTAGATTAGCTTGATATCTTTTGAACCATTTAGATATCTTAATACCCTTTTTAGACATTGCCAGAGGTATTTATTATTTTTGTTTGTATATCTACTTAAAATGTTAACAGCTATGCTTATATCAGATCGAGTGCACAGCATTATATACAATAAGCAACCAATTAAATTTCGACATGGAGCATCATATTTTTCATCTGAATTTAAAGCTTCATAATTCAGTTTATTTTCAAGTGGTGTACTAACAGGTTTACAATCGTGCATATTAAATTTATGTAGAACTGTTTTTATGTATGCACTTTGATCTAAAGTTATCTGGTTATTACTTCTTCGAATTCTTATTCCCACAAAGACTTTAATATCCTTGAGATCTACCATACGAAATTTATTCATTAAATAGTCTTTAAAACTTTTCATTCTTGCTACATCACTAGTAGCAATTATTAGGTCATCTACATATAGGACTACATAAATGTTTTTAAATATGTCCCCATTATCTAACAAGTACATACAACGATCAACTGGTGAATTTTTAAAACCCTTTGTTTTTAGAGCTTCATCAAATACCTCAAACCAGCACCTCGCTGCTTGCTTTAATCCATATAAAGCTTTATTTAATTTACACACTTGGTTACTTTTACATGGTACTCCCTCAGGAACAGTCATATAAATTTCTTCCTTTAATGTACCATTAAGGAAAGCAGTTTTAACATCCATATGATGGATCAACAAGTTATTTTGATTTGCAAAAGCTAAAATAAATCGTAAACTTGCAATTCTAGCAACTGGTGCAAAAGTTTCATTATAATCCATTAAATATTCTTGACTAAAACCTCGAGCAACAAGTCGTGCTTTATATTTTACTGGATTTCCATATTCATCATTTTTCATGGAAAACACCCATTTGCAATCTACAATATTTTTATTTTCAGGCTTTGATACTAAACACCAAGTATTATTAATAAAAAGAGAATTAATTTCTTCTCTAACTGCTTGCTCCCATTGTATTCTATCATCCCTACTTTGAATTTCCTGAAAAGAAGTAGGTAATTTACATATTATCGACTGAGCACACAGAAGATAATCATTATCTTCATTATAAGATACAGAAGAACGGTTTTTAATTCTTTCACTCCATCTTAGTTCAGAATATTCATGTGTACTTTCCTTAGGATCTAGTCCTAATTCGACATTTTCGTTATTGTAGTCACTACCATCAGTACCACCTTGTACCAATGCATCTGATTTACCATCATCAGATTTATGAGACCAAACTACTGATTTCGACCTTATTTTAGGTTCATCAGTTTCATTACACGAGTTTTTAGACTTAAACTCTTCAGGTCCAACCAATGGCCTGAAAACCAAAAAATTGGTCTCATCTACAATAACGTCTCTAACATACACAAACTTTTCAGCTTCCACATCCCACACTTTATATCCATTTGGTTCAAATCCTACTAGTATTCCTTTCCAAGATTTTTCATCAAATTTAGTTTTACTAGTTTTATTATGTACAAATACAGTAGAACCAAAAACTTTTAAATATTTAACTTGCGGCTTTTTACCATGCCACAATTCATATGGTGTTTTTGTACAATATTTTAGAGCTTTAGTAGGGGTCAAATTAATTAGCAATGTTGCAGTCAAAACTGCTTCACCCCAAAATACCTTTTGCAAATCAGCACCAACCATCATTGCACGAGCTCTTTCAGTTATTGTTCTTATCATGCGTTCAGACACACCATTTAACTGTGGGGTTCGTGGAACTGTCAAGTGATAACTAATGGCTTTTTGTACACAATATTCTTTCATTTCGTTTGACAAGTATTCTCCGCCATTATCACTATACAAATTAACAACTTTTAAATTAAAATGAGCCTCTGCTTTTGCAACAAAATCCTGAAACATCAAGAATACTTCTGATTTATGTGAAATCAAATATGTCACACAATAATGAGTATACTGGTCCACAAAAATAACAAAATAAATTTTGCTATTTATAGTAGAAGGTGTAATAGGACCACAAACATCAGAATGCACTATAAACAGAGGTCGTTTTACATGGCTTTTGTTTTTAGATTTATTGAAAGGCAGTCTTGCTTGTTTACCTTTAACACAAGCTTCACATAAATCATCATTAGGCGTAACATGCTCAATCTGCCCTATGTCATCAATCATATGATTATGTTTTAATTCCAGGAATTTCGATTTCCCAATATGGCCTAGACGCTGATGCCATAATTTATAATAATTTTTCATAGAACTATGTATTTGGCCTACATCATTGCATACATTTACATTGACAATGAAATCAACACCAATTAAATTGTTCAAAGACTTACCAGTCATGACGACTTTGTCTTCTTTAATAATCTCTACACCCTGTGGATTAAAAATAATGGTCATACCAGCCTGTTGCATTCTCATTACGGACAGTAAATTGTATGGAACATCTTTGCAATAGAGTACATCCATTAGCTCTCCTTGGATATCCATGTTACTGGTTACACTCAATGTTCCCCTTTTTGTAGCATTTATAAAGCTCCCATTCTTCGCCACAGATATTTTCATTGGCGTCTGAAGTTCAGTAAAGCCTTCAGCAAGATCAGCTCTATTAATAATATGATCCGAAGCTCCAGAGTCAAGAAGGAAAGTAATTTTATTTTTTTCTTCAGCTGTATATTCATAACATCCAAGCATAAAGGCAAAGCCAGAGGTATCATTTCTTGTAGTAAAAGCAATTTTTCTTAAAATGACCTTTTCTCCCGCAATGATGACATTTAGTATTCAGTGCCTTTTTGTTTTTAGGAAATTGCCTTTTGTAGTGACCCTGGTAGGTATTTTTCAATGATGTCTGTGTCTCAAAATTATTATTTGTTGTGTCATATCTATTTGAAGTGACTTGAAGCAATTTTGCACTTGTGTCTTGATTTTCTCTTATTAATTTTATTTCATAATCAAGAAGTCTTGTCTTAACAAAAGATAAAGTTAAGTTATCTTCTGATAGTGTTTCAATTGCAGTAATTATGCCATCGTACGCTTTTGGTAACGTTAATAGTAAGTGACACACCTTGTCAGGTTCTTCTAATTTAGCGCCTGCTGCAGTTAACTCCGTAATCAAGTCATCAAAGACAGTAAAATGTTTGATTAATGATGAGTCTCCTTTCAATTTTAAACCCAAAAATTGTTTCCGTAGAGTCAGTTGGGTGGCAAGACTTTTGCGTTGATATATTGAATCCAAATTGTCAATAATCTGCTTCGCAGTATATTCATCTTTTGCGAAACCAAGAAATGTGTCAGATAAATATTCGACAATAACGCTTTTGGCAATGCGTTCCGCTTTTAGCCATTCTTCAGTTCTCTCGGCAGGTTCCTCGTAAATAACTTTAATTACATCTATTTCAGTCAATAAAGCATGTATTCGCATTTTCCATACACTATATTTTGCTCCTTCGAAAGGTTTAATATTCCTTTTTACTTTAAGATTGTCCATTTTGTTAAATATATAATATCAACTTATTTAATTCACTGCATAAGTTATTTTTATACGAAAAACACCGTGTATACACTATTTACAGAAAACACCCTGTATTTAATTTAGTTTTATGATAATGATACAGTCCATCACAATGAAATGTTCAACTTCGCAGTTTACAAACGTTCTGGGCCCATAACCTATTGGAAATGGGTCTTCAAATAAAACTTCACTATTTAACTGTGATGAAATAAACCCGTATATTCACTTTTAAATTCCACAAGGAACGAATGATACGAAAGTGATTTCACACCATGGAGGCCTGCGGGGGACTGACTGAATTAAACAATAGTTTTATTTCAGGGATTAAAATTCCATCATCACAACTCCAAGAAATAATAACATTAACTGTAGAACAAAGGATCCTTGTTCAATTAATTTTTGTCCCACAGCATCGAGCTGTTCTCAGAATTACCTTAATGTAAACAAACCAACATGTAGCCAGTTTTTCAATATTTTGCGAAAAAAAATTCACCCATTTCGAAATATGTTCAAAATTAAAAGCGCCATCTAACCTTGAATAGATATATAACAAATGAATACCTACCAAACAGCACTACTTTTAAGACCTTGTGGTCGAGTGGCTTTGTACACCGGTTTTCAAGGTGTCGCCATCTCTGAGGTCCCGGGTTTGATCCCCAGTTGGGTGAATATAGAAAACGAACTTTTCTATATTGGCTCAGGTCTGGGTGTTTGTGATACCACCGTTGTCTCTAATTTCCATAACACAAGTGCTTTAGCTACTTACTTTGGATTCGGAGCAATGTATGTGATGTTGTCAAATATTTATTTATTTATTTATTACATCTATTAGATTGATTTTTAAACAACATACAATATGAACTACTTTTTAACGCACAAGCGCGAGGTCTACATTTCTCTAAGCTACTAGTTTATTTTAGCATCGTTATTTAGTCAAAAATTATCACTATAATAAGTGACAGAGTATCACGAATTACATTTCTTCGTACAATAAATGGAATCAACAGAGAGCAGACGCAGTTTTTAATGGTGGAACATCTTCTTGTGAAGGAAAAAGTTTAATTCATAAATAATATTATGCTACGCATTGCTAAGTAGACATAATTTTCATTTTGGCTCGTTTTATCAGATTTTCCTCATTCCCAAAAAAAAAACTAGTATTTTTTATTTCATAGAGCACTCTTCAATAAAATATTGGTTGCATGCGAGCATTTAACACGCAACTTCAGAAGCATTTGAGCATGCATATGGTTTCCGTCACAACTCTCACGCTATATGTATGTCATCAACCGAGAAAATTATTCTGGTTCACAGATAGCGGGGTTTGTCTGATTGTGACCCTGGTTTGTAATAAAGTAATATTTGTGTAGGTACCTCATTTGTGTAAACATACCCAAGATATACTGAATGTGTTAACAGTGTAACAGTGTGACATGATCAAGGTATCGATAAGATTTGACGAGGGTAAAAATTTTTTTTACATTATTTATCTATTTATGTTTTTTTATTTATTGTAATGAATTTGAAAATTAACTTTTACTCAATTTTTTTTTTTTAATTTAACTTTACAATTTTAATTCACTTATCAACTTTAACTCGATTTGTTTAATTTTTAATTTTATTTTTAGTTTAGTTTAATGTCTTCCTCATTGTAAAACTTTTGTTTTCGATTAACTTTGCATGTTTGTTATTGTTAACTTTTTTAATTCTATATTTATCCATGCTGTGTACACTTTTTATTGGATAACAGTTTAGATCAATAGTTAAGTCAATATACCCGATTATGTGATAACTGTTCTCTGTCTGTGTACCAAATTATAAAATAAAATAAAATAAAATAAATATTGATTGGCTAAAATAGTAGTTACGACACCATTTGTTAATTTAGGTAGAAATAAGATACGTTAGGTACAATTATTATGGTTAAAGAAATTTATTCTCACAAAAGACAATAATGTCACTTACAGGAGAACAATGATAAATTAAAAGTAATAATTATAAAACATCCGTCGTCCAACTATAATTATCAACTCAATTAGAGCATTTCAATTAAATTTGTGATGCGAACACCATAAAGTACTTTAAGTTGTAATATAGCCAGGATTGGAAGCAGTGGACTGTATATCGTTCTTCTCTTCATTAAAGGGACAGGATAGGAAGTAGAACACCAAATTGGACTGAAATTTCTATATTTTGCGTACACAACACACACGTACACGTTATAATGCAAAGAGCGGGAAAATCAGAGGACAGATTACGTACGTCTTGTACCTAGTGTTGCCACACTTAAAAACTTATAATAATAATTTATGTTGCCAACATAAGCTGCGGCCTAAGAAATTGAAAAATACAATTTTTTTAAAATAAAATAAAATTACAAAATTTATCTACTATATAACTGTTGTATATTATTCAATAGGCAAAGTATTAAGTATGCTTATTACAATTTTTATCATTAATAAGAAACAATCAATGTGGTTTTTTTTTAAATATTCAAGTAAGTTATGCAAGTTTGCGTTTCAAACATGCTAAGTATTAAAATAACAATGCAATTAGGTTTTCAAACTTAAGTTTAGCATAAGTTAGTGCTAATCTAGCTACCTATAAATGCTGTACATTTTTTATCTTATATAGATAAGTTCCACACACAGCAAAAAAAAATATTACAAATTTATATTAAAATTAATTTTTTATACCTTTTAGTGTTATCAATAGAGTAGGTACACAGTGTATTGCAATAAGTTAGATATTTACTAAAACCAGAGAACAAAGTAAAAAATAATACTAGTAGTCTTACATCTCTATAGGTAAAACACAAAGCTTAGTCACAGACCTATTATGAATGTGGCCGTTAGCAGTCTTTACTTCTACCGCACGCACTTTACCATCTTTTCCAGGGAAAGTATTAGTGATTCTAGCCATGGGCCATTGTAAAGGGGGGGTATTATCGTTGCGCAGTATTACTAGACTACCTATTTTTATATTAGGCATTACATTACGCCATTTGGGTCTGCTTTGCAATAGACATAGATATTGCTTACTCCAGTACCTCCAAAAGTTTTGCTTCATTTTAATAACAATAGACCAAAACTTAAGCAAATTAGTAGGCCTATCTTTGATATCATGTTCAGGATATGTGTTTAGTGGTGAACCTGTGAGAAAATGACCCGGTGACAAGTATGAAAAATCGTTCGGGTCTGCGGATACAGCAGTGAGCGGACGTGAATTCAGTACACCTTCTATTTCTACAAGCACAGTGTTCAGTTGTTCATATGTGAGTAAGGCGTTACCGACAATGCGTTTTAGGTGGTGTTTCGTACTCTTAACTCCACTCTCCCAAAGAGAACCAAATACAGGACTATAGCAGGGGGTATAATGAAAATTTATACCGCGCGATGACGCATAGTACTGTATCTGTTGCTGGTGGCTCAGAGAAGCTTGTAAGCGGTACAACGCATCCAATTGGTTCCTTGCCCCTTTGAACGTCGCAGCGTTGTCGCAGTGTACATTCTTCGAGCAATGAATCTCTTAAATGCAGCAAGAAACGACTCGGTGGTCATGTCAGAGACAAGTTCTAGATGAATTGCCTTTGTGGCGAAGCAAACAAACAAAACTATGTAACCTTTTCCTATAATTGGTTTCCTGATGCGACTATTCTTAACTAATACTGGCCCAGCGAAGTCCACCCCAACCTTCTCAAATGGTCGGCATGCGTTGACACGTTGCGCAGGCAAGGAACCCATTAGTTGAGTTGCAGCTTCAGCCTTCATCCTGAAACAGATTACACATTTGTAGATATTCTTTTTTATTGTTCGCAATCCATCTATTATCCAAAATCTTTGTCTGAGGGATGTTAATAACAGTTTTTGTCCTGCATGTAATAGTCTGATATGTTCATCTCTAATTATCAAGGCAGTGATATTCGAATCCTTAGGTAATATAGCAGGATGTTGGTTCGCGTAGGGGATTGAAGCGTTTTGTAAACGGCCACCTACTCTCATTACACCATCGGCATCAAGAAAGGGTGTCAATGGTAGTAAATTGCTACTGACCTTATTATTACACTGTAGAGATTTGATATCACTCGGAAAAGATTTTTGTTGTTCGAGTTTTACTATAAACATTAATGCTTTATTTAATTCACAAGCTGATAAGAAACCTTTTTCCTTAACAGTATTTGGCTTAGCATTGTTACAAAATCTTAACATAAATGCAAATACACGAGCCATTTTATGTATACTTGAATATTTATTTAATTTCTCATAAAGGTCTGAATCAGTTGTGGCAGTGGTGGTGGCACATACAAGTATTTGTTTATCAGTATTAAATTTCAATTCTGGTAAGTTGATTGGAATCTCAATCAGTGATTGGAATTTATGATTTTTGTTGTGCAAAAATGATGGCCCATTCCACCACATAATGTGTTCTTTCAGCTCATGAGGTTGAAGACCTCTGCTGAGACAATCTGAAGGATTGTCCTCAGAGATTACATAATGCCAAAGACAGTGTTTTGTTAGCTCTCCTACAGCCCTGACTCTGTTCGCGACGTAGGTATTTAACTTTGCTACATCGGTTTTTAACCATGCTAAAACTATCTGTGAGTCTGAAAAGAGGTGTGTGTCATTGACATGTATTTTGTTACCGAGTATGGTGAGTACCTTCCTTGTCAGCTTGGCGAGAAGTAACGCTGCATTCAACTCCAGCCTTGGAACTGTTAGCTCCTTATTCAACGGGTTTATTCTCGACTTAGAGCAAAGCAGATGAACATGTACCTTACCATGTGTGTCAATGGATCGCAAGTAGAGACAGCAGCCGTAGGCTACAGCTGACGCGTCGGCGAAACCTACCAGCTGATTGATGCCGGTGTCGTTGGGTCTTACGCAGCGAGGTACGCTAACTGGCTCCATCTGTGATAAGTCTCTAATAAATTCTATCCAAAGCTGTCTGACATCATCTGGAGGAGTTGAATCCCAATCTACATTGGCAGCCCATAACTTCTGCATAATTAATTTTGCGCGAACAAATACTGGCCCAATCAGACCTAGGGGGTCATAGAACTTTGCTATATAGCTAAGTATATCACGTTTGCAATCATTTGGACTAGTGTACATTTCAGGGCAAGAACTCTTGAACACATCGTTTTTAACATCAAGATTAACGCCTAGTGCTTTGAGAGATATGTCATGTTTCTGCAGATCTACTTCTGCGATGCTGTTTGTGTTAGCCTGCTGTACATTTTCTAGGAGTTTGATGCAGTTTGAACCCCATTTGTGCAGCTGAAATCCACCCAGAGCAAGCAGTTGTTCTAACTGTGACTTCATTTCTAATAATTTATCTTCAGAATCATTGTTACACAAAATATCATCTATGTAGGTGTTATTTTCTAATATTGAAGCTGCTAATGGAAACTTATTCCTATATCTTTTTGCTAGTTCTATAAGACATTTTGTAGCTAAATATGAAGATGGCTTTAAACCATATGTAATCGTCTTAAGCTGTATACATTTAATATCATGGTCAGGAGATTCGCGCCATAATATATTTTGTAAGGATCTCTGACTTGGATCTAACTCTATACACCTGAACATCATTCGAATATCGCAAACAAAGAAATGTTTATCTAGTCTGAATGCTATGAGAGTGTCAAACAGATCCTTTTGCACTACTGGACCATTTAGTAAAAGGTTGTTTAATGAAACTTTCTTGTTGGTAGGCATAGAGCCATCGAAAACTGCTCTTAATTTAGTTGTGCGAGCGTTTTCTTTAATCACTGCATGGTGAGGGAGAAAATAAACAGGGTCCTTTGACAGGTCATAGCTGTTAATATCGATATACTCACCATGATTCAATTCAACATATTGATCAATAAAATTTTTATACTCGTGGAAAAGAGCTGGATTTTTATGCAGTTTCTTCTCCAAATTTATAAATCTTTTGTATGCCAAATGAAATGATTCCCCTAGCTCAGAGTTAACTTGTTCTAATGGGACCTTAATGGGCATCGAAACTTGAAATTTATTTTTCTCAAGCTTAGCAGTCTCATTAAAAAAATTCTCGCAATACTGATGCTCTGGCAATTGATCTGGGTAGATTTCAGGCACTTGTTCAGACTTCCAAAATGCACTTAATGAGTGATTTAAACTATTATCACATTCTTGACAAAATAAAGATACAACCTTTTTTATAGAATTTGCTTGAGTAGCTCCATCACTACTGTGGCCAGCTACAATGTACCCGAATGAAGTGTGAACTATTGATGGCTGCTTGGAGTGTGGTGTGCTCGCTGATGCAGGACCCTGGCTGCTCTGAGATTCGCTGCTTTTAGGCTGTGGCAGGAGCACCTGGAAAAATACATCAGCTCCAAGCAAAAGGTGCACATCACCAGGCGTGTTGAAGCTCTCATCGGCTAGTTTATAGTGCGCAGGGAATGTGAATTGAGACTTATTGAAATGAGCTTGTGGCAATTTAGAAGTAATTTTTTGAACTATGTGGCAGTCAACATCAATTTTGAACGGATAAACAGTGGAATGGACTTCCAGATTAATGCGTTGGTTAATGGCCTGTTCAGTGTTAGTGATACCTATAATGGTTGTGTTACTTTTGTTAGGTGTTATACCTAAGAGATCCACAACTTTTTGTGTGACGAATGAAGCCTGCGAAGCGCTATCTAATAATGCTCTGGCATAAATTGTTGTGCCCGACTGAGATAGTAACTTGATTCTTGCAGTGGGCAGCAAAACCTGACCTTGAGATGCGCTTGAATGCAAAGCGACAGATGGATTGGTTTGCTGTGATTCAGTATAGTGCAGCAAGCTATTATGGTCTTTTTTGCATTCATCACATCTGAAATGAAATTTACATTTGCCCTTGTGTAGCGATAAGCAAATGTTGCACAACTTGTTAGTTTTTGCAAACTCTATGCGTTTCTGGGGTGCAGCCATTTTGAAACTCGGACACTGAAATAATCTATGTGCAGACTTACAGTAAATGCATGATGGAGAGGCATGTTGTGCAACTACAGTGTGTGTGGCTAAGCGCTGTGCTTGAGGCTTGGGGGAGTATTCTGTGTTTTCAAGCGCAAGAGCACGGTGTTCCAGATACTCCAAAAACTCTTTTATAGTGGGACGTGACTTAGTATCACGCTCCATTTGAAAGCCACGGCTGGTTAACATATCTAGCTTCCTAGACAATATGCATAGAACAATACTATCCCATGAATCAACAGATTCACCCAAGTTCCGGAGAGCTGCTAAATGTTGTTTCACCTCTGAAATAAATTTTCGCAGATTAGCAGGTGTAGATCGAGTCATGTTGCTTAAATCTAATAGTATGTTTAAGTGTTCTTGCACTATTTTTGCTTTGTTGTCATATCTTTCTTTCAAAAGATTCAAGGCTTCTGTATAGCTGTCATCCTGAAGTGGTAAATTTTGTATGAGTGCTTGTGGTTCTCCACTTAAAAAACCTTTTAAATAATAAAGTTTTTGCACCGGGGAAAGTGTAGTGTCATTGTGTATCATGGCAGTAAATATATTTAAAAACTCATAATATTGTGTGTAATTACCTGTGAATGTTGGAATTACTACATTTGGAAGCTTTATTTTGGAGGTACATGTTTGATTACTTGGTATTGAATGCATTTCATAAGTAGATTTGTGACGGATTAATTTGTCTAAATACGCAATTAGATCGAGATAGGAATCTTCGATGGCGTTTGGATCCTCGGCGTCTTCTGGATTCAGTGCCTTAATCTGCACGCAATATTTGTTGTAATCATTAAACACGCTATAAACACGCTCCTTGGTAGCCTTTAATTTTTCTATTGGGTACTGAAGGAATGTATCAGACTCCATATATTTTGTCATTTTGGTAATGGACCCTTTGCAATGACCCCTCCCGGCTACTAAAAGATTTAATTCGGCCATGGTACAATTTCGACACTATATAAACTAACACAAGACAACTTTTTCACTATTATTATCTAGTTTCAAAGCAATAATCAAACAAAACAAATTTAGCAAATTAAAATGGCTGCCTGCACACAATACAAACAAGTAAAGAAATGAGAATGCATGCACAGCGTAGAAATGGCGTGGCGTCCCAGCAGTTGATTGGCGCATCGATCGATCGATCGATTCACGACGATATAGGTAGTACCAACCTTCACGAGAAAAAAAAAATTGCTTTGCGCGAAGTTCATACAATACAACCCGATACAATTTAGCGACGTGAAGTTGTTGCGATCAACCCAAATGAAGACGGCGCAGCAATGATGCCAACATGAAATTTCTTTCTTCTAGGTTCCTTGTGCTCGTCTTCGCTGTGAATTGGTGCAGCGTGTGATAATGACGGCGCGGCGAGACGCGATGATTGGCTTGATTCCTCTTGATGTTTCTTGGCGCGAAGTTTGAAACGTGCCAATGGGATGATTTTGCTTGCAAGATGGAGTCGTTGAATAAAAATAGCTTGTTTCTCTCACCAATGATGTCCAAAAATGGCGGCTTTGCAGGGATTACTATGATGATGATATTTATGAATTTCGAACACCTTTTTTCGATAGAAATCCTTGAATCCTCGTCTTGCTTGTCCCCTTCTTACGCGTTTTGATGGCAGGTACCGATGATACACGTAGCGTAGATGAAGTTTCGCTGGCGTTGCGATGATGGACCAAATTTATGATGCGAACACCATAAAGTACTTTAAGTTGTAATATAGCCAGGATTGGAAGCAGTGGACTGTATATCGTTCTTCTCTTCATTAAAGGGACAGGATAGGAAGTAGAACACCAAATTGGACTGAAATTTCTATATTTTGCGTACACAACACACACGTACACGTTATAATGCAAAGAGCGGGAAAATCAGAGGACAGATTACGTACGTCTTGTACCTAGTGTTGCCACACTTAAAAACTTATAATAATAATTTATGTTGCCAACAATTTGTTCTAAAAACTTGTTTTCCAAGTAGTGATTTGAATGCTCTAAATGAGTTAATTTTTTTTATAATCGAAGGTATTTTATTATAAAGCTGCGCGCCTTCAAAAGTAACCATTTTTTTACCGTAGTTAGTCCTAGTCTTGAGTAGAACAAGAAAACTAGCTCGATTACATATTATTGTATTTAGCTATTCATCCTTTTGGTTAAGAATGCTATTGTTACTAGAATAATTATTGCACGTAGTCACGTATGAAAATGCTCAAAGTCTCTACACGACCCCCATTGGCATGCAGCTGGCTACCTGAAATAACCAATGTGGGCCAAGCTAACATTCCTATTATGCAAACATGTAACTTGCGCCATGCATGCAAACCACAGACGAACAATACCTTTACTGTTCATACCTTTTGACTGCGCCGTCTTTGATGGTTTTTAGTTTTCCGTACCAAAATGGTAAAATGCCCAACTTTTCTGCAAATAAGAGAGAAATTAAAATATTTATATATTTTTTGCAACAGGGACTCGCATAGTTTTCGACTTTTGATGAAAAATGTTAGTGTGATAGAAGTTAATGTAAAAATTACAGGAAAAATAAAACGATATCTCCAAATAGGAAACTTTTTCAGAATGATGGTACGGAACCCTCGGTGCGCGAAACCGATTCGCTCTTGACTTTTTTTAAATGTACATGATAAGGTACCAGATTTCAAAGGCTTCATGAAAATATCGGATCCAAATAACTTTTAGACCTATCGTTAAAGAATATATAACTTTAAAAGATACAGTTTTATAGTTTAGCAACTAATAAGCGTTAGGTACCTATTTACTGTAGGTACACAAATAATTGGATTTTTAAGGATTGGGTGTAATTAATTTTATATAGTAATATTAATTTTGCAACCTTTGCATGGGCTTTACGAATCACCCACAGACTTGTTGCGCAAAATAGTTCGTCTGTGTTCTTGTTGTGCCGTTTTTCTCAGTCACAGATAAGAACATTAAATAAATAAATAAATAAATATTTGACAACATCACATACATTGTTCCGATTCCAAAGTAAGTAGCTAAAGCGCTTGCACTTGTGTTATGGAAATCAGAGCCAACGGTGGTATCACAAACCCAGACCTGAGCCAATACAGAAAAGTTCGTTTTCTAAATTGACCCAACCGAGGATCGAACCTGGGACCTCAGAGATGGCGACACCTTAATAACCAGTGTACATAGCCACTCGACCACGGAGGTCGTCATTGAATTCATCAAAATTTGAACATCGACATAATGAAATCAAATCAACATTTTCCAATAATTTTAGCAAGATTCATCAGCTTGAAGTAAAATCATCTTAATGTAATATCAATGATTACCTTCTTACGTTATTTATCTTGAGAAGACTACTTTGAACCTATTGAGTTAATCAAATCTTAACAACCAATTAGCAAACATTGCCTACGAGTGAGATATTTCACGATGATTCTAAGAAAACACGTTTACCGAAAATGATTTATACGTAAATTAGTACACTTTTGAGTTCTTGAGTACTTTGAAAATATTTTATCATTATATTTTATCCTGATCAAATATTCGTAAAGGACTGGGCCTGCCTGGCGAACCTAGGATCGATCCATCCAATCTTTTTCGTAAGAATGTAACGAAACCTGTTTGCCAACAAACGTAATAAAGCCTAAGGATAAAGCATTCTATACCTATATTTCGTATGATTACTGATGAGTTAGAGAGATTGCTAGAGTTATTATTTTCAGTTATTATTTTAATAATGACACCGACTGCGACTTTTTAATTTATTGTATACTTAAAAAAAATGTGACTTATGATGAATGTTTACAACGCCGCATTATTACCTATCTACTTTTCTTTTCTTGTCAAACCCCCCACTCAAATTACAGAATAAAATATAATAGTACTCGAACTGTACAATGAAATTCGAGTTGCCCGAGCGAGCGATAAAAGCATTTCTCTGGCTTTCATAAAGCTCAGTTTCAAATACTGCCTGTTATGAATTTCGTATTTTATTATTTTAATGATAAATCTAATTTCAAAGCGATTACTCAACAATTTATTTTATCACCTCTACGAATGGTTGGAAATATTGAGCGAGCGCAAAGCGTCCCCGTTTCAGCTTAGGTAAAAATGCTTTCGTATGTCCGGATGGCTGTTCTCCTCTACAGGTCGTATTTCTCAACCGGTTCTCGTGAAATTGTGAGCAGGTTCAATAATTATTTTCTGTGAGCTGGTAGACCTCGAGTTTGTGTAATTTTTGATCATTTTTCGAAATAGCTCAAACATATTTTTTTTTGCGTTTTCAATCACTTTAATATTTCCGCCATTAAAAAAATTGATTCGACGATAAAATCTATATAATTATCAAACTTGGCTCACAAAATTTCACGAGAATCGGTTATTAAGAAATGCGACCTGTAGAGGAGAACAGCCGGACAGACACACACAAAAGCATTTTTGCCCAAGCCAAAACGGAAACGCTTCGTTCGCGCTTCGCGCTCGCTCGGTAAGTATTTTTATCGTCGATTCAGTTTTTCGATTTTTTTCAAAATGGGGGATATACATATAATAAGTAAATAAGTAGTAAGTAAAACATTTATAAGTAATCATTAAATATAAATATGGGGGTTGAAAACTAAAAAAAAAATCATAAATATTACAAACGCGAGGTCTACAGCACACAGCGCTGTTTCCATTGTATGGTACGTCATTATTGATCTAATAATTTAATAATATTATTATATTAGATAATAAGTAGGTTTAATTTTAAATTAAAATTAGCGAATCTTGTATAAATAAGACCTTATCTATGTTTACTATAACAGCATACACACTTTTATATATTTCGTTCTTAAGTTATGCAGAGCGTTGTCTCCACATGCGATTATAAGCCTAAAAGGAGGCTCCGTCAAATAAAAATAATGTAAGTCACTATATAGAAATAAAGAATTTTTTTTTTGTTAATTCCCACTGTATGGTAGTCAAAGATTACTTTCAAATGAAAGTAAAAACACTTGGCCGAGCCAGATTAAATAGATAAATCCTGATTTCGCTTAATTAACGGACTACGCTGGAGCTTAAGCGCTCCAGAGCTATCCTGTATCACCTCCGCTAACACTAAATCTTTTCATTAAAGGGTATCTTGGTGAGAAGTTAGAATTGTTTCCAATAGAACGAATCTTTTTGAAGCTAAAATATGAAAAGTAAATATAAATCTAGTAGTAGTTAAGGTATATCCCCATATGAGGGGAAGGACATAGGCTACCTTATGTCGGGTAAAATGAATATCGAAGTGAAGTAGGGGGTAAAAGTTTGTGTAAGGATTTGGAACAAAGTCCAAAAAGCGAACGAAGTCGGAGGCGGCTGCTAGTTATTGATTGAGTAAGTGCGAATCGCGAGCGAAGCGTCTCTTTCAGGTTGGGCAAAACTGCTTTCGCTCGTTTCTAGTTTCGAAAGTTCTATAATTAAATGTATTTTTTTGTCGATTCTGTTTTTCGAATGTTTTTCAGAATAGCGGAGTTATTGGGAAATAGCATATTTCAGCTATTTTGAAAAATTTTACAAATGCGTGGTCTACAGCTCTAGAGAGGCACTAGTTTTTAGTAATACTTAATTTAGGGCCTGTTTCACAATCAAAAAGTAAGTTGAGTAGCTTATACTTAACCGATGATTTGACAGCTGTGATATGAAAAATATGTCAAATAAGCAATTACTTGACAAAGTAAGCTACTCAAAACTTACTTTTTGATTGTGAAACAGGCCCTTAATGAAGTAAAAAGTTATAATTTTATAGCGTTTGAAACTTTCATGAGAATAATTAATTATTTGTAAAAGTCATTGATTGTGTTGAAGTCTCTGGCGTTCATAATTTTTTTCGTCAGCAAAACGACACGTCTGGAATGGGATTATCTATAAAAACGGCAAAAAAACACGTTTGTTGTATGGGAGCTCCTTTTGAATATTTGTTTTATTGTTGGCGCTGGCTTGCAGCATAAGAATTGATATACTAGAAGAAATTCGACGTTCCCACTAGTGACTCGGTAGCTCAGCGGTCAGAGCATTGGACCGGTTATCCGCAGGTCGCGGGTTCGATTCCCGTCCGAGAACATGATCTGGTGCGAGTCCTATTTTTTCTAGTATATTATTTAGTATTATATTTGTTTTATTTTAATTTTATTATTTATTTTTAATTACTAAATATTCTGTGAATATTTCAAGCAAAAGAATCACGTTTCTTGTATGAAAGCCTCCTTAAATATTTATTTTATTCTGTTTTTAGTATTTTTTGTTATAGCGGCAACAGAAATACATCATGTGTGAAAATTTCAACTGTCTAGCTATCACGGTTAATGAGATACAGCCTTGTGACAGACGGATAGACAGACGGACGGACGAAGTCTTAGTAATAAGGTCACGTTTTACCCTTTGGGTACGGAACCCTAAAAACGGGTAAACAATAGTACTTACTCCATAAAGTTATTTTATAGAAAACATGATGATATACAATATAATTCACTGTTTATAACGTTACAATAATTATTGTTGGATTGTATAATGGCCAACCTTTCAAAAACTTACTTTTTTTACTTTTTTATAATATTATGTCGTTTTTACTTTGTATAATGAAAGTAGATAAAAAATTAGGGGACACTTTTTTTTTAATTTAAACCTTTTTTTTTACTAAATCTTTGTTTGAAATCTTACTTATTTTAAGAGAGGATTTATGGAGATATAAGGCAAAGAGACTGAACTCAAAATGCCTGTCTTTCTCAATTTGGACTGGATTTTAGTTTTTTTTCATTAACGTAAAAAATACTGATCTAAAAATTCTGAAAAAAATAGAGCTTAGAACACTAAAATCTCGAAATGGTTTTCTAATTTTAGTACTTTCTCTAAATGAAATGTTGTCCCTAATGTTTACTGAGTTAAAAACATTTCTCTGTCCGGAGCCCGACTCACCCGACCCTACTTTCAGCAGCGTCCCATGCCGGAAGGGTCAAAATACAATCGTTATAAACCTAATCAGAAAATTTTAATCTTTGAGAGTTTTTTTTTAATTCAAAATGCACGCATTAGAAATTACATAATAATACACATGTGAAACTTGACTCAGGTTTCGTACCAAAATGGTAAAAAGAAGCTCTTATGGTGCGACTCTGTCTGTCTGTCACAGCTGGATATCTCGAGAACTACTAATGCTATCAACTTGACATTTAGAATAGTTTAAGAATAAGAATTAGATATAAAAATATGTTTATATTTTGGACTGAAAGGGGGGTCTTAAAAATTCGAAGTGAGGCTACTAGGGCAAAGGGCATTTCATTTTTCTAGGCCGCATAGTTTTCCACTTTTGATGAAAAATATAAAAAAACATTCCCCCCCCCCCAATCTCCGAATTTCGTGTAGAGAAAAATTTAAATTTGAAATTATTTTATGTGGTAGAAGTTTATGTACGGAACCCTCGACGCGCGAGTCCGACTCGCTCTTGACCGTTGAAAGACCTCCAAATATAAGTTCCTTATATTAATATTGGTTTTAAATTATTTCACAGAGGCATTTAATTACATTCTAAGCTAGATAATACTAAGTTAACATACAGAAGCAGCACACATGCAAATATTTGGCAGTCAACATCGTTTTGACTAAATAAAAAAAAATAAAAAAAATATAAGCCATTAATGTGAGGACTGATGCCTGAGTAAGGTTTCCAAACAAACCCGTATTACAGGTCACCAGTGCCCCCAACATGGATATATCCCTTTTAATTTATGAGCAGATGTGAGTTGTGTGGATGAATGTAGGTCTGTAAACATCAGTGTGTGTGTGTGTGTATGTCGTGTCTCTGTAGTTATTACTACTTAATATTTGTGAAATGGTCTGTGTACCTATGTCAATAGTCTTAACTGAAGACGAATGCCTCTGAGACCAACCTTCAGTTCTGCGTTCTAATTGGACCAGTGACAAATGGACAAGTGACGGCTTCAAATATGATTCCAACGTTCCGATTTCCTTAACTTTACTTTGTACAAGGATTTAAATAATGAAACTAAATTAGCAATAGCAAGAGTTTTGTTGAGGATATAGAACGCCATTTTTCTGATTTGATGACCTCCGTGGTCGAGTGGCTTTGTACACCGGTTTTCAAGGTGACGCCAACTCTGAGGTCCCGGGTTCGATCCCCGGTGGGGTCAATTTAGAAAACGAACTTTTCTATATTGGCTCAGGTCTGGGTGTTTGTGATACCACCGTTGTTTCTGATTTCCATAACACAAGTGCTTTAGCTACTTACTTTTGAATCGGAGCAATGTATGTGATGTTATCAAATATTTATTTATTTAAATACTATTAAATAAAAAAAGTTGAAAGAATTGTTTATTAGTAGTACTACTTAATCTAGTTAAGTAATGTGTGCTTATAGTCTTATGTATTTTTTCTCGATTGCAGACTATTTTTATTATTTACATACATAGCATTACTTAAGATAGACTTGGCCATATTCCATGAATACCAGCCAAATACGGATTGCAAATAACACGACTTCGGGACTTCGACAAATACATCTTCATACAATACATACAGTTTAGAACTTTGTCACTCTAAAGCTATAACTTTTTTGAATAGAAATCAATGAGAAATGACAACTGCAACAAAGTGTCAAAATTATAAATTGTATACAATTTTTAGATCAATATCAATGATTGGTACATTCACCAATCTCAAATAAAATAAATATTGCATTCAATGTCAATACGATACCTACCTATCTTATTTGTTCGGCTATAATTAAATCCCCTTTATCATGAAATGGTTACATGGAATTTTAAAATACGAATACTGCCATCAATATCTGGCACTGAAACAAAACACTACAAAGGTTTGAATGGTACGTATTTTTACCGATTGTTCCAAAATTTGCAGTAATACTTATATACTTTATTTTACAATTGTCTATGGACCGATCCTTTCCAGAATAATAAATAATTATTGAGTAAAACGCAAAATTGTTTTTTGTATTCGTCACAAAATAAGCAACGTCTAATTAGTCCAATTGGGTCAGTGTAGGTAAAACAAAACTATTTCAACGAAAATCTGGATCACCTAAAATAATTAAGAAAACTTAATTGATAAATCAAATAAACTGTTTGAAATTTATTTCCGTTTCTATTTGCGGTATTCTTGAATTGAAAATAGATTACAGAGGGATCAATCCTAACGATTGTAACTTTTTAAAAGCAGCTTAAAAAATAAATATGTTAATATGTTATTCATAACTTCGAATATACTTATGACATAACTAAGTATTTCGAATGTCGGGGTATTTCCGCGAAGAAGTAAAAAGTACTAGAAGATTTCACCGCTCCCACAGGCGACTCGGTAGCATAATTGGTCTGTGCATTGGACCGGAATCCCAAGGGTTCAAGCCCCGTCTGAGGTACTACGGGTGAGTCGATTTTTTCTAGTATTTTTTCTAATATATTATTTATATTAATATAAAACTATCACTGTGAATGCGAACAATCTCAATTTCATAACGAAGTATATTATTTTTATTAAGAAAAAATACAAGTAATTACATACTTATTAAAGGAGGTCAGAAAAACATTAATGTTTTATTTAATTATCTATAGAAACTGCATTAAAAAATATTTAGTTTGCTCTTAGCATTTAATAAAAATAATATAAAATGAAACGAGAACTCAATATATGGCAACAAACAGGTTTAACATTGTAGAAAATAAAATAATTATGAATTATTTGCATCCTTTAGTTTGTCATGATCATAAACATTTACTGTATCGATATATGTATTGTAAAAGATAGTCCATATCAAACACACACACAATACACATTCACTTGTACAAATTGGCTGTAGCAAGAGTCTTACGGGGAAAAGCGAAATAAGTTTAAGACTAACTTTAAGTCGGGCGAAAAGTTACTACCTAACTCTCATTAAAATCCGTCAGATAGGTTAAACTCTGTTGGAAGCAAACTATTGGGTTTTATCCAAGAATTCGCTGTTAGTCACTTAACTTTGGCTAGAGAAGAAGGCATTTTGTGATTCACATAAGAAATAAAACCTAGTTCAGTCTATGTGTCGCTGTTACAGTATCAGTTACAGCCGTGATTTAATTATTTCCCTATAGGGAAATAGTTATGTATCTTACTAGACTTGACACCAGCTATTTTTAATGTCCCCACTGCTGAGGCACAGGGCTTCCTTATGGGTGTATAAGAAGGATGGGCCATAACCCACCACGCAGGCCCAATGATGGTGTCTTCAACTTTGCTTCGAGCACTATTCTTTTACACTATCACAGATAAACACCGCGTGTTTTTTTCTCATTTCGAGTTTGCTTTTGAGAACAAATAATTGTTTGATTGTACTGTAACGTGTGTTGAATTCTTTAGGGACTGTTATTTAATTTGTAATCATATGCTGTCCTGTACTAGTTATATTTTCCTTATTCAGCCCATTTAGGCTCCTGACTCATCCGATTTTCTCAAATCATCATCTTATTTTATGACTCATCTCATTTCCTGCTCAGAAGCATATTTCAAATTGTGATCCAAATTCCTAACTCAGCCCATTTACACAACACCAATTGGTGGCCCTAGCTGGAATCTAGTAAGTACTATAACAAACTACGGAAAAAAACTGTGTTCACGTTCATGCACCAACCACGTATAAAAATACTTTCGTTCAATAACATCGTCAATGGATCTTGTTGACAGCTTGAATTTTTGCTGAAAGCTTTTTCCCACATTCACTGAAAAACAACGCTATGAGATAGCGTTGAATAACACAAAATAGGATTTTGGAAAAAATAGTTTATTTTCCCAGATGGGCAATAATATTACAAGCGGAGAATCCGCACTAGGTATATAGGTACTCTTCCCAAAATGTAATAATTATCACTGAAGGTTGAATTGAAGTGCAATTTATTAAACAAAGCAAAACTGTGAAACCTATCGTGCTAGCTACGCCGCATTTATAAGTATTAATTTTCATTAGAGGCGTTACGTTATATTAATATGACCACTATGTATGTAATAGTTAGCAGAAAAAAATCAACCCTTATTTGTCTTGGAAGTCAAAGTCAAAATATCTTTATTCAATTAAACTTAAAAGTTAAGCGCTTTTTAATTGTCTTTATTTTCCTACCACTTCAAATTGAATCTTAAGTGTTTGGTGGAAAATAAAATAAAATAGACAATTTTATTTCGCAGCTAGATCCTTATGATCAACGGATATTTTAACTTAGTTATCCATTTTTTGCCGCCACGATTTCTTTCTTTAACTCCCTTTCTGGTTGACTGTTAGAGAATGCCCTAAGGCATTAAGTCTGCCAATTTTATTTCCTTATGCAATAAAGTTTAAATAAATACATGTTAATTTTTAATTATCACGTCTGTTTCAATGAACTAGATTTAAGTTTGGTAATTTAAAAGCACTACAAATGTGTCGCTGATATACCTATATCAAAAGGCAATGAAGATAATTTACCTTTACAATATATAAGTTATATATAATATAAGATAATTTACAATACCAATGCGCCATTCCTATAAAATGATTGTAGGATAAAACAAGGAAATCAGATCTCTGTATTCCGAAAATATAAATATAAATAAATAAATAAATATTTGACAACATCACATACATTGCTCCGATTCCAAAGTAGCTAAAGCACTTGTGTTATGGAAATCAGAGACAACGGTGGTATCACAAAACACCCAGACCTGAGCCAATATAGAAAAGTTCGTTTTCTAAATTGATTCAACCGATCGAACCCAGGGCCTCAGAGATGGCGACACCTTGGAAACCGGTGTACAAAGCCACTCGACCACGGAGGTCGTCAAAATAGGAGATTGTTTTTTTATAGCTGAGCCGTTATAACCGAAAGAAATAACTAACTTTAGCAAATTATCTTAGATAGTTGTTCGTGATGATTGATCGCCAGGAGAGCGTGAGCAATTTCCGTCATTGAAACTATCAACAGCTAACAAAAAAGCTTATGTAATTTTATTCTATTTCTGTACCAAATTGTTTGAATTTCCATTGTAATATTGGACAATTTTGTAAATAAGTAGGTACTAAGTTTCAGTTAAAGTTAAAGAGATATATTATTAGCTTAAAACTCAATATAACTTTCAAGTTCATCGACAAGTACTAAAAGTTTACAAGTTTTCTAATATTTAGTCATAAAACTTGAAGTAACTAGTTTAGTATTGCTAATATTAAAAGTACCTTGCTAAGAACAGCTCTTAGTGGTATTTCAGGTGCTTATCGTAAATTGATTGTGGGAAATGTAAATAATAATAATTAAAACTAGGTAATTTATTAATTAGGAGGTATTTTGAGGAGCTCGGTGGCGCAGTGGTATAGTGCCTGGCCCAGCGATTGCGGAGGCTACGCATCTTTCACCAGAGTCGGTTATGGGATGGGTGACCAAAAATTTATTATCTCGAGCTCCTTCATGCTTCGGAAGGCACGTTAAGCTGTTGGTCACGGCTGCATTTGCAGTCGTTAGCACCCACCAATCCGCATTGGGCCTGCGTAGTGGGTCATGGCCCATCCTCCTTATCCACTCTAAAGAAAGGCCTGTGCCCCAGCAGTGGGAACATTAAAAATGGCTGATGGTCAAAAGTTACGTCATTACTTTTTTAATTGAAAATAAATAAAGTTTATCTTCTATTTTTTTACTTTAGCGTTTAATTCTATGTTTTTAATACAGGCAAGTTGTGATGCAGAACGAAAAACCATTAATTGGCATCAATATTTGGAAAAAAGAATAATGATAGTGAACTTTCAATAACCAAGCCACCAATCAGGAAGTTTGTTTTTTCGTTTCCGTTATTAAGCTAGAAAAACTTCATATTGCCGTTGCTTTATTTTTTTAGGAATATATAATTAATCATACTGATGACTCGAAATATTCAACCTTTAGATCGCAAAAGGGATTATGTATACTAAAAAGTAATGTTTAGATGTAGGTATTTATTTATTTGCAGTCACGTGATACATATTAAGCGGTCATACTCAATATTGTTTTACACGTAAAACAAACACCGGTCACGAGCGAGTCGGACTCGCGCACCGAGGGTTCCGTACCATCATATATTTTTAGGTCATCATACAGTTTTAGAGTCAGCGCCATCTCTTGACCTATAGTGGAACTAATGATGATTTCTGGAAAAGTGTGCTATTTAAAGACATTGTTTTATTTTCTCTGTAATCTTTACATAAATCTATCACATAGAATAATTTCAGATTTTTCTCTATGCAAACTTCGGAGTTAAGAGGGGAACTTTTATAAATTTTTCATCAAAAGTCGAAAATTATGTAGCCCAAAAAAAGGAAAAATATTTGAGAATGAGCAAATAGCGTTATTTTATATGATACCCCACATGCCCTAGTAGCCCCACTTCGAATTGACTGAGTCGCACCATAAGGGCTCCTTTTGACCATTTTGGTACGAAACCCTAAAAACAAACAACATAATAAAGGACCGAAGTTAGTTGGTATTATTCTTCTCAAGGTCTTGCTCTCAAAGAAACTCCAAAGAAACCAGACACCAGAAATCACAGCAAACACAATGACTTTGCGTTAAGTTGTTCATAAGATTGACAGCCGCACTAAATCCATTTGCCGAATCGAAGCCAAGATCCAAGTTGATTAACTCCGAACCACAGCTTTTCTATAGCTGAATCACGACAGCTTAATTAGCTGCCATTGCCTAAATGCATGCTCTGTATCTTGTACCATATTATTACCTACAAAGGCCTAGGTGTTACGCAATCTAATATACAAGGTGTTACAAAAATACCCCTAATGCCGAATATGGTATATAGGGACCATCAAACTGAACAACTTTTACTATGGGGCCAACTCTGAAATCGCGAAAAAAAAATCAGCTGTTTCATACATTTTGATATTTTCGATTTTAATTTTTGTATGAAACAGCTGATTTTTATTCGCGATTTCAGAGTTGGTCCCATAGTAAAAGTTGATCAGTTTGATGGTCCCTATATACCATATTCGGCATTAGGGGTATTTTTGTAACACCTTGTATATTACTAGAGGTACATTTTGACGTCTTAATTTTGTTAATGAAGCTCGATAGCGCAGGGATTAGCGCATTCGCCCGGCTATCATGGGTTCGTCATGGGATGGGTGACCGAAATTTTGTAATCTCAAGCTCCCAAGCGTCTAAAGCTCATAAAGCCATTGGTCTAGGTTGTATTTGCAGTCGTTAACACTAACCAATCCGGACTGGGCCCGCGTGTTGGACCATTATTCTTATGGCTGTTAGATGATGATGTCTGACAAAGTTTTTTGTAATCACGCCAGGCAAATATCATTTAGGATAGATTTATAATGTTTTGCATGCTAATCTACGACTCTTGAGAAAAATATAATAAGTTTTTGACCACGGTGCTAATGCTTTCGACATCAATATATTCTGTGACGATACTATGGGTCTACTTCGAAACCCAAACCATAATAATTATCGGACGAATTTCAATCTTATTTTCTTAAGAAAGAGATCCAAAATTAAGAAAATCGAGCGAAGATTTACTTTTCGTTCCATTAACGTGATTATTTTTTGTAATAAATCGTACGATTGAAATCACTGTATAGATATGATCGAAAGTATAAGTAGATAATTTAAAAATTAAGCACAGCCTAGATATTGATAAGGCTCGGGTCCGGCTTCGGTCGGGCTCCGGTCCGGATCCGGTGTCATCTACAGGAAGCCTACCAGTCGCCTGTTCTCTGATCACCCTCAACATTTTAAGTATTGTATAACTACTCATAACGTAATACCTAATTACTATAAAGGGGTAACTCGGCCGTGTTGATAAGGCATCAATAAGGTGAGGTGAGGGGCAGGGGGACGTCTCCCCACCGCTACCTCGCAGGAAAGCCGTACCTAATTTTGGACTACTAAAAGTGCGGTACCGTATAGTTTGACCGTAATTGCAATGCCGGCCGTGCCTTGAATAGGTGCCCGGTGACGTAAAGCTAATATTTGTGTATGGGACAACGCCGGCAGTTGCTAAATAGTACATAGACATTGTCCTGCTCTCTTAAAAAAACAATTATGCATACCTGTTCTGGGTTAGCACCTGCTATTTCCGCAACAGAGTTTGATTTTCATTGTTGAAAGAGACAAAGCTCAATTATGTTCATACTCAATACTAATGGGTATTTGAATTGGATTCTACTTTTAAGGTAGCAAAAGGGAAGCAAAATAAACCCCAACGCGAAATCTTGGCTCGATTTGACGAATTTTACTATGATTTCTAAGACTCCAAAAGTTGGTAAAAAATCAAAATGCTCCAGTGACAAAATAGTGTTGATTATTACAATCCATACGTAATTACAAAAAAAAAATGTTATGGAAACATTAGTGTTGAAACATTTATGCTTAAATAATCACTTTCTTTTGCGCGCCATACATATCGGCCGCGCGGTGTGAAATGTGACGTCACAGAACAGTGACGTCACATTTCACAATTTGACAATTCGGACATATGTATGGAAAGTATTTTGTCTGTTTTCGGAAAAATCGTATAACAAATCTTGTTGTTTAAGATGTAAGTAATGTACACATTATTATGTATGGCACTCCTGTAAGGTTGATGATGGTGTTTTACAAATAACCCTGATATCTGTGTTATTGTTTTATTATGATTGAGTCGTAATTTGTTTTGTGAACAGGCGCACGCGCAACAAGTCCTGCACAGAGTGGACGGCGCCGAGCCCGGCGGACTCATGACTGCTTACAGTACCATTCAGTTCGTCGTACAAAAACACCACTTCGTTAGAGGGAAAATCAAGGTAGGTAACTAAGATAAATAATATGAGAAAAAATACTAGAAAAAATCGACTCACCCGTAGCACCTCAGACGGGACTCGAACCCGCACCCTTGGGATTCCGGCCCAATGCACTGGCACAATTTCATCAATGTGAGGAAATACCCCCACATTCGAAAGAAACATCTTTCCAGATGTTTTGACAATCGATAAAGATGAAACAGCTATATAATTATTAAATTATGATTTTTCGCATTCACAATGCTATTTTTATATTAAGATAAATAATATGAGAAAAAATAGCATTGTGAATTGCGCTGGCTTGCAGCGAAGAAGTTAAAAGTACTAGAAAATTTCGCCGCTCCCACTAGCGACTCGGTAGCATAATTGGTCAGTGCATTGGGCCGGAATCCCAAGGGTGCGGGTTCGAATCCCGTCTGAGGTGCTACGGGTGAGTCGATTTTTTCTAGTATTTTTTCTCATATTATTTATCTTAATATAAAAATACTACTAATATAAAAATACTGAACTAAAAATGTTCAGTTAACTCAGGCTGACTCTACATAAATACTTTGAGGTAAATAAGGATTCGCACAAAGTAGCGTGGTACATCGTTAATATAATTTTATGTTTTCATATTAAACTAAGTTTAACCACCTTACTCAAAGAGCATGTAGTTAAATTTTGACGCAACTCGCAATCAGTTATGAAAAGCTTATAAATGCTTGTGTAAAACCAGTATGGTAATCCAGAACTTTGTAACTATCCATAAATTACATAAGTTTATTTACGTCTATGGTAATTCGTCTGGTTATTTTAACTGTTTTATGAATAGGTAATACATATTACTCTGGTTGTTTACTTTACCGAATTTTACTTTATTTTTACACAATATAATATTTACATTATCTCAGATTATGATTTTTGTTTGAGTATTTGCGTTTTGCAAATAGAAATGAATGAACATTATCGTACAATATATTAATGTACAATATTTAAATTTTAATTAATATATATTTTTAAATATAAAAAACTACAATACCTAACTGTGCGTCTACTAGTAAATTAACAATGTTTAAATAGATTAAACAGAACACAACTTTGACAAAAATGTTTATAATTGACAAGTTGGCTTAACAAGTTAATCTATAAAATATGAGGCTAATACTTCAAGTCTTTAACCCACCCGCTATAAGAAATGAAACTAAAGTGAATGACAGTGGAATCGAGCCACTGCTTTATTTTCATAGAATCTAGCTCACTTCACGGTTTAAAAAATTAAAACGTTTGTTCATATCTGCACTCTGGAGAAGTTGTTTAATAATTATTAATAGTGATTTTCTGTGGCACTGAAATAGAGATAATAATTATTGACTTCTTATCATAACAGCCCGTTAATGGCCACTGCAGGATTACGGCTTCTCCCGTACATATGTTAATTCTTACTTGTTCTATTTAGTTAACAGCTTTTGACAGATTTTCACAAGTCTTTTAAATTAAAATCGTTTTTTTTAAATATGTTGTCTTGTCACTAATGATTCGAATTTCTTTCGTAATCAATGTGTGGATAACCATATTAACTATTTGTTGCATTTTATAATTGTTTTTTTCAATAAAGATTTGAGTGAAGATTATTTACCAAATAAAAAAATTAAGACGGACTTTAGAAGGATGTTGGTTACTATAATCTTCACGCTTGGCAGGCGGATTAGAGATCGTATTGTTGGACTGTTTTCATAGGCAAGCGCTGCTGACAATTTTCTGATCCTCGGAGGTGTTAGGTACTACACCCCGATAGGTGCTATTCTATTCTACCAGACGCCACAAGGATATTTAAATACTTAACACTTCCGGAGATTTTTATAAAGGTTTTCCAATTTATGTAAATCACTATGAATAGGAGCAAACAGAACAAAAAAAACGTATTTTTCCCGTTTTTACCTAATAACTTCGCAATTACATCAATCAGTAAATTGTTTGCTAACTATGAATATGTTGGCCTTATTCAAATACTAACAATTGAAGACTAAAACATCTTCATTATTTAGTTCGAGGCGATCAAACCGTGGTTATTTTTTCTGTACTTCCCGGGCGGATGCATGAGGCCGGACGCAGGAGTCCGCGCGGGCGTTGACAGGCATATGGTGATTTTATAGCTGGACGCAGGCGTCCGAGCCGGCGTTGAAGGGTGTAATATGGTAGATAGGGTACCATGCATACAACCCCGGAAAATTATTTAAAAAACCCTGAAAACCGCAACTTTTTGAAAAAAAAAATATGAAGAATTGCATTAGTAGCTATCTGGACTGAAATTGTGTTTTGCTTTTGCTCATTTATCGGATTGATTATCGAATACATTAGTAAAAATAGCCTGTATCATACTAAAGTGCTGAATCCTCCATCTTGTTCCCAGATTCGGTGTACCGCAAACATATACTCAATATACCTTCAAAGCTTAGAGAAGAGTGCAGAAGAGGAGAGGACTCGCTCCAGGTCAACGAGCTCTCCAGAAGTACACGAAGCAATAGTGTACTCTATACATCGCTTGCCGGAAAACAGTGAGTATTACAAATAATAAATAAATAAATAAATATTTGACAACATCACATACATTGCTCCGATTCCAAAGTAAGTAGCTAAAGCACTTGTGTTATGGAAATCAGAGACATCGGTGGTATCACAAACACCCAGACCTGAGCCAATATAAAAAAGTTCGTTTTCTAAATTGACCCAACTGGGGATCGAACCCGGGACCTCAGAGATGGCGACACCTTGGAAACTGGTGTACAAAGCCACTCGACCAAGGAGGTCGTCAAATGAATAATCAGTATTACACATTTAAAAAATTCAGTAACATCAATCGATAGATATTTAAAGAGCTGTTTGGTTTTTCCAGCAGTTTCAGATCGATCCTTAGCGATTGTCCTAATCTTAGCAATCAGCTTCGTCCAGGGTCGTCTTTCATAATATAGTCCAGTAGTCTGGTAGTTTTGATTTCTTGTGCGCCAGGTAGCACTAAGGGCTGTTCTGATGGTACTGTAGCGCCATCTAGTTGAGTACACAGTAGATAAAACAGTTCTAAACAATATGTTTCTTATTTACCATACACCGCTGTTAATAACACATAAAATATGCGACCTTGAAAACTTTGCGGATGTTAAAAAAATACAAAAAAGTGAACGAGCTCTTGGATCTTTGATAATAAAAAAATCCAAGTGTTCGATCACTTTTTTGTATTTTTTTCAGTTTTTAATGTTGCAATAACGTATGATTAACAGCCCTCAGTTGTACCTGACGCAAAATAATTCAAAACTCCTTGAAAAATTTCCACCTAGAGTAGAATATGACCTGACTCCTGGACTAGCCTCTTCGATTTTAGTTTTAATAGGTGTTAGCGCGATACATTATTTTCTTTTTTTTTCAGCAATACTCACACGCTTTCAATCTTGCCTAAATAATTATTGTTCGTCATAAATAAAATAACACCACCCTTTGATAACAGGGTAGCATAATTCATGGTGCCAACTGTGCATTTCATTAAACATTCAGTAGTTGTAACAGGTTTTGTCTAAGCTCCGGAGATTCTCATACATAATTTAAATTCTATGTAGGTAGCCAGTTTGTTGTGGTACCGAAATTCTAAGCTTTAACTAGAACGGTTTCCTCCCATTTGACACCTGTAAATTGATTCAATAGAAATGAGCTAATTAAATAATGTTATTTATTTATGAATCTATGTTAATGGTAACATGTATGAAAACTATGAATGTAATGTCTGGAAACGATATACATATTTGTAAATATCGTTCCTTCTAATAAAGCTGATAAGTTTTTTGCGCCCATTTTTCTTGTCAGCTAAAAGACGTCATAATGGGTGGTAGGATAAAAGAATTAACGATTTAAAAATGCTTGTTATGTGAGCTTATTTGAATAAAGAATTTTTCAATTTCAATTTCAATTTACTAGATCCGAGATAAACATTTGTAATTAAAAAAAATGGATATCATAATAAATACAATTATTCTTTGCAATAAAGACTAGACAGTAAAAATATCAAACTCTTATAAAGCTCGCTGTCTTAATTTGGAGAAAGTCCACAAAAAGAATGTTTTGTTTTGGGCTGGTAACTGTCTCTTAAGAGGATTGCAGACACTTGGAGGTAATCCCTGGCCCAGAAAATTACCTAGTCCTTTTCTACGAAAATATAGAATGCGGTTGGGGCTGCTAGGGTTGACTACTACATTTAATATTTTGAAAATTGTGTGTGTTGAAAAATTTATTAGTGTTCTACTTTTTTTTATTACTTCTATATAGACTCTTCCTGTTCTATTTTTTTTCTGAAAATACTATTTATTTATAATTATACAAATGCTTTTTTTTTCAATAATGAAAATAGTTTCATGGAAGAGGATAAACTTATCATAGATATATGAGCAAATCTGGTATTTTAATTGCATACAAGTCCATTCTAAATTAAACACTATCAGCAGGACAAAATGGACTAAAATACTGTTTCTCACTAATTAAGCATTAAAAGCTTAAAGAGATTTTTGTCACCACTTTACTCACGAAAATCAATCAGCGAAGCATTTATTTGAAATCCAGGCAATGCAGAATATACATATACAGATTGGATTTTACATACTTACCTAAATTGTATATAAAATTTGTTTTAATTTAATATCTACTTAAGAAGAGACAACCCTAAACAAGGGTCGGCGTCAAGGTCACTAGTCAATAATGTAATATTTACTCGGATTTTTTTCTGTTACCACATCGGACCCTTTTGAGGATTAAACTTTTAATGAGGATATCATAACACTTTTGAAGTACCTAGTCCTTGGAGCATCACAACTTTTCAGTCACTTTTGGATCAAATCCATCATTACGGCCGCCAACTTGCCACAAAGCCCTATAAAACAGTCTATTTCCGTCTCGACGACCTCCGTGGTCGAGTGGCTTTGTACACCGGTTTTCAAGGTGTCGTCATCTCTGAGGTTCGATCCCCGGCTGGGTCAATTTAGAAAACTAACTTCTCTATATTTTCTCTGGTCTGGGTGTTTGTGATACCACCGTTGTCTCTGATTTTTATAACACAAGTGCTTTAGCTACTTTGGAATCGGAGCAATGTATGTGATGCTGTCAAATATTTATTTATTATTGTTTTAGATAGGTTATCTAATTATTTTTATGATGAAAAAACCAGATAAAATAGTGTGTAAAGTGAAATTTCGGTTTAATACTAATTTCTAGTCGTAATTTTACCAAAATGTATATTGAGTGTAACTGAAAAAAAGTTCCAAATTCAGTCAACTATAGGTACAGTCACGTATAACATTGTAGTTGTCATTTGCCAATGATTTCTCTTCAAAAAAGTAATAGCCTTAGAGTGATAAAGTTCTAAGCTGTATACTTATTTATATACCTGACTGTACCTACCTAAGATACGAATATAATGTTTTATTTAACTTGATGTTTCACCACACTGCGAATTAAAGACTAAACTCAATGATTTCAATGTGGTGTCATTTACCAAGGTATTTCCTAGGCCAGAATTAGCAGCTTTATAATGTTCAAAGTAATATCAAACTAAAAGCTTCTGTGTTAAAGTACAAATCCGCCCGTGCTCTAGAGTGGTGGTTACACCGCGTCGCGTCGCCCGCGATGAGGTTTTCTCGATTTTAAAACCTTCCATTCAACTTAAGGCTGCGTAGCCTGCACACTTGCGCCGCCGATGGACAAAAAATCATAGTGCTTTAATAAAGACGAAATTGTGAATTATCTCTCTGTCGTGCACTCCGTAGAAGCTTTGTGGTTCTTTTTCTAGCCTGTCATTTAGTTGAATGGAGTTTTATTGCTAAAAGTGGTCACTTATCGCAAAAAATCTCCATTAAACTAAACGACAGGATAGAAAATATTGTTTAAGCGATAAAAAGAACCACAAAGCTACTACAGAGAGATAATTCACAATTTTTTATTTATTTAAGCACTATGATTTTTTTTCTAATGGCGGCGCTAGTGTGCAGACTACGCCCTCTTAAAAAATGATACAACTGATTAATTAATAAATATATATTTGACAACATCACATACATTGCTCCAATTCCAAAGTAAGTAGCTAAAGCATTTGTGCTATGGAAATCAGAGACAACAGTTGTATCACAAACACCCAGACCTGAGCCAATATAGAAAAGTTCGTTTTCTAAATTGACCCAACTGGGGATCGAACCTCAGAGATGGCGACACCTTGAAAACCGGTGCACAAAGCCACTCGACCATGGAGGTCGTCAAACTTATTTTCTATCACGAGAACCTATTTAAGAAACAATAATTATATTAATTTAGTCGAATAACTTTCGAGGTAATTGGGTCAAAAATCAGCTAAAAAGCGTTTCGAAAAAATTTTTTTGGAGCTTACATTAATAAATTGAATTTAAAATGTAATACTATTTATCTTTTTTCGTTAAAGGTACATCAATAAAACATATATTTTTTTAAAACGTAATCAATTCTACATTTTGAGATAAATAGCTCCTAATACAATTTTTTTTTCAGTCTGATCTCTGCTTTTCTTGAATATATTTTTATAATTCCAATTTTGATGAAAGAAAACAGCTGTTGGATTTACCCACAGTGATTGGACATCAAGTGCCTCAAAATCGTTTGACGGCTTACCAAAATATCAGAGACTCGGTATTGAAAAGATATTTCAGAAATATAATTAATGGTAAATTTTCCCTCCGGCCGTTTTCGCAACTGCGATTGCGAATTAAGAATTTTTATTATTTATTTGAACTTTTTATTAAAATCTGCATAGTGGCGACTCTAGACCTAAATTGTATTTTGCATTTGCCCATTAATAGGATTGATTATTGAAAGCAATAGTCTATTTGCGTCTAGGGTTGTCACTTTGCATTTTTCCAAACAAATGAAAAACAAAATTTTACGGGGTATCATGTAACACCCTGTATTATTATACAGCGTTTCAAATGTCTATTGTAGGGTCACCCTTGTTAGGAGCCACTACATGAGCAGTAACACCAGCTTACAAAGACCATATAAGATGCTCTTAACGTGACCCGAAATTCAACATTGAAAAAGGAAAAAACATGGAATCTTTTGCCAATGCTACATCCAATTAGGAAATAGGGTGGTCTAAAAAGCAAGAATATAGATATATAATAAAACTTTTACAGATGGTGTCATGCTTACCCCTTCAGCGAAAAATCAGACACAATAGATATTCCATTGTTATCCGGCCACATGCGTCCGCTCGAGCGTTGATAAATTAATATTATAAATGCGAAAGTCAGTTAGTTTGTTACGCCTTCCTAACTACTTAAAATGATCGGTTATCATCATGATGCATTCACATTGTCAGGGGTAAAGAAAAGGACATAGGGCACCTTTCATAAAAAAAAAATACTGTTCCCGTGAGATACAAAAATTACTTTAAGACGTTTTTCTGCCATAACAACGCGGCCTACTGACATGAATAATAAATAATTATAATAATACATAAATAATAAACTAGTCATCTTTATTGTAAGTCGCGGGCTAAACTGCCACAAAAACTATTTCCAGGCGGACGAAGTCGCGGGCAAATACTAGTTAATTTACAAAACACTAGTGGGAGCGGATTCCGCTTCGTGTGGGTGTAGAGTAGACTACAATGTTTGTACATAAAAATGTTTGTTCCTATCTATAAAAAACCGATACTCCCATTCAAAATTTCACCCCCGGTCCTATCTTTAAAAAACGATACTCCCATTCAAAATTTCACCTCCGGTTCCTATCTTTAAAAACCGATACTCCCATTCAAAATTTCACCCCCGTTTTAAAATATCTGTTCGATTTTGTTCACTGATGGAAAAATGAAGAAGAAGAAAGAAGAAGAAATTCATTCATTTTTTTTAAATAACATTTTCACCTCTCCAGCACGAAAAGGGTGCTTTTGGCGCGTAGAAACTCGCATCAAAATCGACCAAATGTCTGTGATGTCTCGTGCCTTTAAAGGCTTTTGCTTTAAAGCAGGAACTAGTGAAGTAGTCTAGAATTGAATCACGAGAGTCGGCACTCTCAGCACTAATTGACTTTGGTCTCTAGTAGTAGCGGTCAGAGCATTGGACTGGATATCCAAAGGTCGCGGGTTCGATTCCCGTCCGAGATCATGATCTGGAGCGAGTCGTATTTTTTCTAGTATATTATTTGGTATTATATAAAATAGCATTGTGAATGCTTAAATCTCAAAATTTAAAAAATATTTTTCTCTTTCAATTTCGTTCATAATCCAGTCTCTATAGATATTTTTGTAAATCGAAATTAGAACTTCACAGCAAATAAAATAAAAGTGAAAAACATTCAACCGAGTGTTTTTATCTCACTGCTTGTAGGCCCAAAAAGTAGTAAGAATGTATATAGATGAAAAATTGTGGTATTTTCGTAATAAATGATTACTCAGCTTTTATCCTGCTTATTTTTGCCCATATAACATTCATCAATTACATGAAATAACGTAGCATACTCTTAACAAATGAGAATGCTCCGTAATTTATTAGAAATTATAATAATAGATAAATAAATGCTTGGACAATTTCACACAGCGCCATCTAGCCCCAAACTAAGCAAAACTTGTAATATGGCATGGGTGCTGGACAACTGATACACTACTTATATACTTTTTAAATATACACTTATTATACCCATCACAGAAATTAAAATTCATCATTTCAATTTCTGCCCCGACCGGGAATCGAACCCGGGACCTCTTGCGTGGTAGACCGGCCATTTTATGTTGACCACTGCACCACATAGGTCGTCTTTTTTCAGATATACAGCGGTCGCTTCTAATGTTTGTCTACCTAGTTTATTTTACCTGCCATTTTAGTTAGGTATATTCTGAAGCCGTGATCACAGATCAAAAGAAGTAGGTAGTAGGTAGTACATGCTTTTAAAGAGAGAGGTAGGTAGTAGGTTAAAGAGGTAGGTAGTAGATAGTACATGCTTTTAGTAACAGAACTGGTTCGGTTTATTTTTATGGCGTGTGGGTAGATTTCATTTCTTAAACTTACAGGTGCTGTTATTCTTGTCATTATTGTTAAGTCAATAAATCAGTGATGTTGCAAGCAAGAACGTAATTTATTTTCTTTAATAAGAAGCTTCTTCTATTTTGTTATAATATTATTATGACTTGATAAACCATTCGTATTTACTTACTTCCATACAAAAACCCAACAAAGCAAGAATTGAGGCTTTTCCCTTAAAGCGCGTGATAAATGTTCTTCAAATGTTAAGTGTAAGGAAACAATGAATCGTTTTCTAATAGCGCCTAGATCATTTGTCTATTTCGACGTAAAAGAAAAATCGCTTTCTGCACATTACCTGCGAGCTATACAGGTTTTATAGGAGAAAAAGGTTAGTACGTATATTTTTACCGGATTTAAAAAAAACTTATAAAGTTTCCTTTTCCTAAATAAACTGGGGTGAAAAAAACTGTTATGTTAATAGAACAAAAAAGTTTGTGCATCCCAGTCATAAATTAATATTATGTTTTTGGTTAGGCCTAATGTTCAACTCTTTTATCATTTAAAATTAGAACGTAGGGTAAGCTTTACTTATCTTAGCCCCACAGTGATTGGCACTTTAAAATTTAAATGCAGATATTAGTACTCTGTTTTTTTTTTAATCTGTCATTACAACACTTCAAAATTTTAAAATAGACTTTTCAACCGAGTTATACGTTATGTGTTGTTATATTGAAAATATAAAACAAATTTACGTGTTGTTGATTATAAGATTATTCGTTTCATATTAACAATCTCGTAAAACACCAATACATTTACCTTACCACACATAGCAATTTATGTATTATCACGTATTATTGCCAAAAACAAATGGTTTTCAGCGGCCGAATCATTTCCCCGCTTTCGGGGAAACTACACCTTCAATGTCAACATTACTCAAGTCTACGTGTGCGTGTCTGCGAGCGTAAGTAATCAATCGTTACGCCTGTGTGAATCGGTTTTGTGCTTCACTTTTGACAGTTGTACGAAGACTATCTTTCTAAACGTAATTATTCTAAGGATATGAGGTTACTGTTTTGCAGATACTGAATATTACTGAATAAAGTTGTATTGAATTACGAGGTTGCTGAATTAAAATGGTGTTTTCAAGAAATAGGTATTACAAAATAAATTTATTAATTACGTAGATTATCGTTAAAATGTCCCATGATAATAGTTTTATTGACTGCAGATCATCAAATATCTCACACATCAAAATGCGTCACTAAAAGATGATTATTTAATTTTATCAGCATAAATAAAGACAATATTTTTTATGATTTCATTCCAAATGTATATTCTTCAGATTTTTCCCTGTACTTGTAAAATAAAACGATATTACTTGCCAAATTTCATAGTTCTAGGTCAACGGGAACGAGAGTACCCTATAAAATTTGATACCCTTGAGAGTGTCGAAATATGCGTTTTTTGCGGCATTAAAGTATTTCTTTAGGATAGTCGCAGTGACTGCTAGTATCTTTCAAGAATTTATATAGGTAAATGAAATTGCTAACCAAAATATGTGCGAGTATTTTCGTCATAAAAATTTGGCAAAGGAAAAGTTAAATAATATTTACAATCCTTTCACGATACCTTCTATACCTTTGAATCCTTTGAATTGAAAACTCAGCTAAGTGTAAAACGAGCTCCATTAAACAACTCACCTTTAAATGCTTTACAATAGGTGCCTTTAAGAACAAAACTACTTTTTCATGCGAATTACAAAACTTTTTTTTATTTCTTGCTCGAAAAGTTTCTAAACAAATGGAGGCTTTTTATTTCAGTCGAAACAATTAAGTACCTACCTTATCTAAGAAAGTTGTGAATCGGCTACGTATTGCTTTCATTCTTTTTGTTTCGGAGTAACAAAATAAAAGAGTTTTATGAGTTTACGAAAACTAACTTTCAACATTACCACGTGACCATTTTCCCTGGTTCCCTTTATGATAATGAAGATATATTTTTTAGAAGAACATACGATTTTTTTCTGTGTTTCAGAGTAGGTAGGGAGTAGGATACCTAATATTATATTGGTCTTCGAGTTTAATAACTCTGATTATTTTTTTCCTGGAATATTTTACGTTTTCCAGTTTCCTAAAATTTTTTCCTATCTTCCATTTCAATTTTCATCGTTCAGTTTCCAACCGTTCGACGGTTTCTCTTTTCTTTCCCAGAATTTAAGTATTAAGTATTTGACAACATCACATACATTGCTCCGATCCCAAAATAAGTAGCTAAAGCACTTGTGTTATGGAAATCGGAGACAACGGTGGTATCACAAACACCCAGACCTGAGCCAATATAGAAAAGTTCGTATTCTAAATTGACCCAACCGGGGATCGAACCCGGGACCTCAGAGATGACGACAACTTGAAAACCGGTGTACAAACCACTCGACCACGGAGGTCGTCAAACTTCGAAGAGAATTACGTTTATACATCAGAAATAGAAACAGGCAATTATAACAACCACGACTCAGGAACAATAGACACAACCGCAGAAATAGATTCCAAACATTAGCGGGAGCATGTTTCGATAACATAATTAGTTCATGAAATCTGTAATGTGATTTTCTTGTTGATATTGATATTTGTTTCATAAACAAATAAGTATATAATGTAACGTCTGTAATTCAGTCATAATTGCGAACATCAATCAAAAAATCCAGTTAAAACGCAAATCCAATTTCTATCGAATTAATTGGAGGGTATCAATTTAAGCGTTAGTAGTTTGTAATCCGTTCAGTGGTCCTTAAATCCGAAGTGCCAATACAGAAAACAATAGACTGGTCTCCCTCCGAGTTGATGACAATGCAAAATTCGCACTAATTTATCATCGACACACCATTAACATTCCATAATAGACGCCTCCTAAATAAATTACGCTTCTCAAAAATCCCATCTGCGTTGAAACAAATGAGGTATTTGGTTGAGTGATATTTGTCATTTGAGCACCGTAGACGGAGAGCTGGGCGTTTATATTTTATCTTGTTTTTCTTTGTTTTAACATCTGTCACAGCCCTTTTCATTTATCATGGAAATTCTATAGGTACCTGGTGAAAATGAAGGACTTTAGTGAAACAAAAAACGATAATTTTTGCAATTCACACAAATTGTTATTTGAAATAATAACACTTGGTAGATATTATGATACATTTCTCACTCCTATATGTTATTTTTATAATATTCTAAAAGCAACTTACATGCTCAAAACAAAGACTTCTTCAATCAATTAAACTTCTTGAATTTTTGAAAAGCATTTGAATGAGCGCAAATCCAAAAAAGTCAAAGTCAACATTCAAATAAACCGAAATTATAGACAAATTTGTTTTGTAGCCAATAAACAAGCATGTAACTTTGCCTTCCTCTGTCTGTGCCATGCTCATTTGACACATTAAGGTATTAAGTTATTAATATAGTATACAATTTACTGTGTAATTTTGACGTCACTAATTGCCTGTAAAGGTTTACGTTGAATAAGTGTGTTTGTTCAAAATAATACATACATCATACTACCTACCACTATGAAGATTGTGTTACAATGCATGCATCATTTTGCTCCAAGTAGGTAAATTGATTCCACTCCGACAGTAGGTACCTACTATCAGAACTAGTTGGCATAAACCCATGCATTATGGAAATGATTGTCATTGACATGCTAATGCGTGTCGGTCCCACTTCGCTACACACTATATTAGTATTCATGTAATTGGATCAAATGCGAAGTTATTAACTGGCCCAATTTATTTAATACCAAATAATATACTAGAAAAAATACGACTCGCACCAGATCATGTTCTCGGACGGGAATCGAACCCGCGACCTTTGGATATCCGGTCCAATGCTCTAACCGCTGAGCTACCGAGTCACTAGTGGGAACGTCGAATTTCTCCTAGTATATCAACTCTTACGCTGCAAGCCAGCGCCATCTCACCATTGTACAAGGAATTACCTCGACATCAACTGAATACCTTTACAGATATTTTTAAACAATTGATTAAGATGAGAAAGCTATATAATTTTTAAATTTTGAGATTTAACCATTCACAATGCTATTTTATATAATACCAAATAATATACTAGAAAAAATACGACTCGCACCAGATCATGTTCTCGGACGGGAATCGAACCCGACCTTTGGATATCCGGTCCAAATTTGTTTCTTTATTTTGTTATAATAAATCCAATCTAGAACCGTCACATAGTCGTTGTCACAGTTCAACTTAAAGTTACCAAATTATTTTAGCCATAATACTGTTCGGCACTTCATTAGTGGATAAACAGATTTAGTAAAGTTAGCACTGTGACCAGCACAAAAAATGCTTACTGAACTACAAGCCATAAACTTCGCAAATTCATTTATTTCTTAAGGCAAGTAAATTCCAATATTTTAAAATTAGCAATGTTGCTAATCATCGAAAACTCCACCGAAAATTCGGTTATGTCATGCTGAAGTAGCAACAGTTTTAACTAAATTATGATATCGAGGGAGGAGGGGGACGAAAATTTTATTATTGGATCAAAATAACATCGAATATTCGAAGGATAAAGGAAACACTTTATAAAACTTTTATCCATTATGTTTTAATCATAACGTTGTTTGTTCCGTTGTGTATCGTGTACACATATCTTAGTTTAGTAATTAATAAGTTGGATTACAAACAAAGTGAATGTTTATTACTTAACAACAACAGCCATTTTGTGACGTTTAATTATTTCTCATTATGTTTCATTATAAACGTAATGAAAAATCGCATTGCATCTAAAAACAAAATGTATTTTAATCACTACCGAGCGAGCGCGAAGCTCGAGCGAAGCGTCTCCGTTTCAGCTTGGGCAAAATGCTTTCGTATGTCTGTCCGTCTGTTCTTTCTCAACCGATTATCGTGAAATTTTGTGAGGAGGTTTGATAATATAATATATAATTATATAGTTTTTTTGTCAATTCGTTTTTCGAAAAAAGAAACGTATTTCAGCCATTTTGAAAACTGTTCAAAAATTACACAAACGCGAGGTCTACTGCTCACTGAGCCACTTATTATTATTGATGCAGTAAACGTATAGACTTGGGGATAATTTTAGAGCAGATTATTATGATGACGATGAACTCATTTGGGAATTTAAAAAAAAAGGCGCAAGAAACTTATCAGCTTTAACAGAAACAAGTAATTTACATATTTACTTTATTTAAGTATCCGATTAACAGTCGCCAGCAAATTTTTAGTCGCCTGATCAATATCGCTGAACCAATTTATCTTTCTTTAATCCTGTAACAATTTACTCATTCATAAATGAAAGCGTCAAAAACGCACGTGAAAATTACTTCCTACAAATTATTTGAAGTCTAAAGCACAATTTTTTCATGTATCATGTACGGTTAATCATGGGCGTGGGCGTGGGCAAACACCCACATTATTTCCACCTTGCATAAACACGTATTATAAAGTACCTATCTAAACATCAGCCTTATGAAATGTTTGCAAGAGTTAATTTAAAATTCCAGATAAAAAGTTGATGCCGCCGTTGTGTAGTAAAAGTTTACTTAAGGAATGAGTAATATTATATAACAGGTGGATGTTGAAAAGGTATACTTCATACAAATCTTAGTTTATACTTCATACAGAAATAACAGAAATAACTTAGGATCATAATACCTATTTACTTCAAAATAAGCGGAAATTTGATTTACTCTATTTACTGAGTGAATTTTCCAGCGATGGTCTGCCCCGCTGTCCCACTCTACCCCGCTCCGTTTATTCGAAAGCTACCTATTCATTTATTTGTTACCAAGATTTGTTTTCGGAAAATCGTAAGCGGTAACTAATTCTTATGCAACGTGTTACAAAAATACCCCTAATGCCGAATATGGTAGATAGGGACCATCAAACTGAACTTTTTTTTTTACAGCTGATTTTTTTTTCGCGATTTCACTGTTGGTCCGGTAGTAAAAGTTATTCAGTTTGATGGTCCCTATCTACCATATTCGGCATTAGGGGTATTTTTGTAACACGTTGTATATCAAAGGTTATAAATGTATTATTCTTTTCAGATTCCGGCCGACGAGCGTCGTTGCCAGCAGCCTCGTTCAGCGTGGTCTCGCTCATCATACTCCTACTACCAAATGTTCTAAGATAAATTTATTTTCTTTCTTCTAGGTAGTTAATAAATTTTCAAATATGTGTTCTACAAAATTGTATATAACGCGACAAAACGACAAAAATATACTACAACCCTCAAAGTGGACACTTTATTTATAAGGAATAACGATATAAGGTTGACTTCAACATCTTAATATTAAAACCGTTTCATACTATTATGTTTTATTCCTCGTTACAATGATTTTATTGAAACATATTGTTTTCTATTTAATACTACTTGGGTAATAAAACATATTGTTAAATAAATGTTTAAATTCAGCTCAATTAATGTACTTAATAGTAATATTTCATTCACTGCAATTGATATATTGAGGCTAAAATAATAATAGACAATTACTTTTACATTCGATTCTCTAAAGAGCTGTACTATTACCTGATTTAATAACGCAATGTTAGTATCAATATTTTGATTACTTAGTTACTAAGGCTAATGTTGTTATAAAAAATATAATTTGTATTTCAAACTCGCAAAGTGCGCCTTGACTTGTCTGGATTATAACTAGACAATAAACAATATTTGTACATAAAGAAATAATATAAATTACGGTCTAGCTTTGAATGTAAATGCGGTATGTCTGACGTGTTTCCAAAAAATCTATATTAAGCTACTATTACCACAGTACTTAAAATTTGCTAATATTTCAAGCTATTGCGTCCGTCACTAGTTGCACACATCTTTGTTATGCTGGGGCCACACTAAGGCTTAAGGCCCCTATATACCTCAAGTGGCGCCCTCATTTTAATTAAATTTATTGCTCGCTAAGTACTTAATGTATCGAAAATTCACATGTACAGATTGAAGCTAAGGTTCTTTAGTTTATTTACAAACAATAACCTCAGTATAATATAGTTCATTGTAGTAGTAGTTCGCAAAAGTGCTAAAAGTGGCCACTTTTAGCACTTAGCTTCAATCTGTACATGTGAATTTTCGATACATTATGAACTTAGCGAGCAATAAAATTAATTAAAATGAGGGTGCCACTTGAGGTATATAGGAGCCTTAACAGCATTAATTATGGCGCTAATTTTCCTTATGCTATACGCATAAGGTTCATCAATTGCAATATTTAAAGTGTGGCCCCAGCATTACATAGGGAAGTCAACAATGTCGAGGTACTGCTTTCACATAAAAACTATATGTATTGTAAAATAAATACTAGAAACATTTAATAGCCAATCAAATTTAAGTCCAGTAATGTAAGTATCTGTTTTAATGTCCTCAACTGCCAACAACAACGTTACATGTAAGTAAACGAAAAGTAATGTGATATTTACACGGATTTACTTGGCAGGCGACTTTGCTGGTCTATCTTTATTGAAAATCTCTAGCAAAATCTAATCGTAAATTTTAATGAGGTGGTGGCTTAATTTTAAAAGCGATTGTCGATAAAAAGCGCTAGTTAACTAAAATCGACATGCAAGTCGCCTGCCAAATCGACCCGTGTAATTACCACAGAAGATGTTAAAATTGTCATATCATAAATAAGTATCGGTATTTCTCACAAACGTAATTATTTCTTCTTGCCTTAGTATAGAAGTGGATTACCAAAACCTCAATAGTGATGCAATAGTATCAAAACTCCTCATATAAAATTGATGCTTTTAAAAACACTTATTTTGAATCAACTGAACTGATTCTAATCTAATATTTAAATCTAATTAAATAAAAGCGAGAGAAACTGTTGGGTAGTATTGTTACTTGTTATATGCAGCCAACTACCACTAAGTATAAATTCTGTTTATTTCAGTCTGATGACTTCTATTTTGTTTTATTTGCTTAGAATCTCTTGAAACCATTTATTAATTATTTGATTCTCATAACAGGCAAGGTATTTAGGCTCTTCTATCTCAGCTACTGGTAATGTTGGCATATGGCATACGGCATGTATTGTGTAGGTATGGAGACTGGGGGAGGGCAAAATTTAATATTTATGTAATAACTTACATGATGAGATGGCACTTGCGTGACTGCGTGGGACACCGAACAGTAGCAGGTACTGACCTTAACTACAAAAAATTTTTGAGGACAATGTCAGTGGTAACAGGCCAGATAGAAAACTTAGACACGGGAGGATGACATTGACATTATGTGCCACAGACAGATTATCAATATGCGACAGCATGAATTGTAACAATCTTCCTTTAATTCAAAAATATACCGTTCAAATTTTAAACCTATAAAATGGTATCAATTGTTAAAAACACAAATTGTAAATAATTATATAAAAATCTATTACACCTGGTTGTTTTTATTTAAAAAATAAAAGTATTGTCTCTTTAAACTTCCTAAGAAAAATGAACTCATTTGATGGTAGATATATTAAAATGGTGTAATTTCCTACAAACAAGTTCTAATTTCCTTTGAACGTTAATGTAATAAACTTGTATCCGTAAATAAGTATTTGTAGCTACAGTGGGAAACAATTCCCATATCGACGTAATCCCGACAGACGTCGACAGCTGTTAATCTATGTCGGAGATGTATTAGCGCCCGACGCGACTGACACATCGACGTCTGCAGAAACACAGACTTGTCATATAGGATTACTACAAATATTAAGCAGACTTCAAATTACTTACTTACATTCAGAGTTTTAGGGAACTCTGAATGTTCTATACTCGGCGACAATAAAATCGTTCAGTCGATTATCGATTATCTTTCGTGGAAGCGCTCCCTAAGGCTAAGGCCACACTACAAGGAGCCTCACTTATTGCTAAGAGCCAAGCGACTCGCTTAGTGACTAATCCTGCAGCAGCTGCCCGCAGCTGGCCACACTGCGAGCGATGCGCCTTGCTAGGTACCTGGTTAGCCACTAAGCGAACGAACGTGTTGGTAAATTTTTGATAGCCTCCTAGTGACTCTGTTATTTAACAATGGAAGAAACATTAATTTCCGCGGTTTTCAAAAGGGAACCACTTTGGAACCATTCAAATAAACACCATAAGAATGTACTTATTCTAAAAAAGCTGTGGGAAGAAGTTCTACAAGAGATAAACAAGGATGGTAAGTGTACATACGCATTTTATTTCAAGAAATATTAGGTATTAATTATATTTTCGGGAAGTTTCTTCTTTAGTTTAGAGAGTGACATATTTGTTCTGTACTCATCAAAGATGGCGCGAAAGTGAATTATGTGTGACCAAGCTAGGCGCCTTGTATGTGGCCATTGTATATTTTGTTCACAAGTGTAGCTCCTAGCTTATCTCTAAGTTTGGCACCGATAGTGTGGCCTAAGCCTTATAGTGTGTCAATGGTGACTCTGAAATCATCACTACCTCAGTGCCCGTTCACACAGCGTTCATTGTACAGGTTCGTTTTATCGAATACATTTTTATCCGGCGATAGCGTATGTAGTTGTATGATCGTATTTATAATCACAACACAGTATATCGGATCCAGTATACATACTGATCCGTTTTACAGGTTCGTTTTATCGGAAACGTTATTATTCGGCGATGGCATAAGTAGCTGTATGAGAGTGTTCACACACAACAGAGTATGTTGGATCCAGTAAACACACAACCCGATGCGTTATTTACTGTAACTATAGCAACGGATCTTATAAAACGGTCCTTAAATGCGGTGTGAATATTACTAGCAACGTATCCGTTAAAACGGTCCTGTAAATACTGACCTGCTCTGTGAACACACGGTAACATGCTTAAAAAAATTAAACATTCACTCCAAAAGAAAACCGTTCTGAAAACCTGTGTAACTGTGAGGCTATACTTCATTCATTTCAACGAGAGATTTAATGTAAACAATCTTGATGTGTCTTATCTTATTTTATTGACTTACACTAAATCCGAATCCGAAATATTTATAGACTGCTAATCGAAAATATAATTTTCTTTTCAAAGCTCACTGAAGTTATTATATTCTAAACACAGAAGCTATCCTATATTTCACAGCAGCTAACCATCTTTACTTTATTAAAAAAAGTTATACCGACTAAAAGTAAAACTCTTTCCCCCGAGAAGTAAAAAACAAACTGGTGGGGGTAAGTACTTTTCTAAAGTCATTACCAGGATATGAGAGCAACGGAGTCAAGACCATGATATGTCTAAACTTTTTGACAGTTTCCTTATCCCAGAGGAGCGAACTCTATATAAAGTTCCGACACGACTTCGGATGATCTAATAAACTGGAATGCGATACGAGTGTCATTATCATTTAGAAATAACTTGAAACAGGCCGGCCGTCCTCACATTTCTCTCTTACTGTGGTCAATGGAAATCAAATAATATTTTTTGTTTAATGCTCATTAATTTGTTTTAAAACTAATTTTTGAAAACATTATACCTGAATTCGATTTGTATATTTTTTTATTATTTGCTATGCAGTTTTCGGCCCAATAAATCTGAAAATGTAAAGAGGCTATAGGTACGTAGTTTTAACGCCAATAAAGACCATACATAGAGAAAATAGTTTTTAAGTTTGTTGAATTATTAAATAATATCAAGATTACTGATCAGCCAAAAGTTTTTCTTATAAATTGTACCTAGAGATTGTACTGTATTAAATTTGAAATGAAAATCGTCCTTTTCAGTAAGTTTGATCTTTTAAACTATAAAAAATTAACATAATTGGTCATATAACCTAAGCTAAAATTAGTTAAAAATAATGAAGAAGAAACTACAAATACATTTTAAAATATTGTATGTATGGTGCAACACAATCGAGAACTTAATTAATATAATTTTCTAATTCAACTTAAATATTAGATATCATATCATAATGTTTAATAAAACATTGTCAAGGAATTTATTTAATTTTTACTTATGGGGTTTAATTATGAAATTGACGTTTTGTATAGAGAATTTGATGTTTCCATACTAACATTTTCTTAAATTTATTTAAAAAGCAACCATGAACGCTAATGTTTTTAAACTTTAATGCACTAATGTTTAAACACTAAGATAACCTATGCAACTTAGGTTAAGCGAAAAAAATAGGTATCGGCTAAGTTACAACGAAATCAGAGGTTATTCCTGCTATCAAAAAGGAATTACTAATAATAAGGAACTTTTTTTAAAGTTAAAGAAAGACAGTCAGAAATATTTTTATTGTTGACAGGAAGTTGACCGTCATGATCATAATTAGAAATAAACAACCGAAGCATCTTTAACATCATAGAAGATATGAGAGTCTGTGTGTGAGATAAAATCGGCAATTTCAACCCTAATCGGCTTTTTAACCCTATTAGGATTTTTTCCTTTTTAGGAACGTCAGGGATCGACGAGATTTTTTTTAAATAACATTGTTATATATATTAATTACTAGAGCAGACAAAATGATTTAATTTAAAGTTCTAATTCTGAGAAATTATTTTCAATAAAGACAAATAATAAACCTAGTTTATTGTGGTTGTAAATTTTAATGTTATCGATAATAGACAGTAAGCTTCGTAGTGAACTTCTGTAAAAAATATCCACTATCCAGCAAAATGGTACATTGTGTAATACCTTCTCTCTGGAATGCTATACAAAAAATATTAAGCCATGTAAATATGTACATTTAAACTGCCCCCTCAAATTGCTAACATTCTAAGCGTTTGAACGCTAAGCTGTAAACTATAAAATTACGTGCCGTAATCTTGTCAATTCCATACAATACATCATAGTCTACATCATAGTCTACATCATAGTCTACATCATAGTCTACATCATAGTCTATCGTGATTAACATAGGTATGTGACATGTGATTCAATCGTCTATAACCAATATTTAAGCTTTAATAGGAAGCGTAGCGTTGAAACGCATAGAATGTTGGCCATTAGAGTAGAGGCTGACAGATTTTGTTGAGTATTTAAAAAAAATGTAAGTCTTTTTTCCGTTCTGAGGTATAAGCTAAGCTACTTTGGACCAACTTGGTAAGATTATTTCATGCTATCGTTATTTGGCACCTAATCATAAAATAACTTGGATTATATCATTTGAGACGTATAACTACAGTAAGATGGCATTTCTTAATCTAAAACAGTGATAAAGCACTACTTACTTGTTATTTATTGTTAGTTTTCATAGCTTTATAAATAAAATAGCTTTTGAACTTGTATTAAACGATAGGGATGTGCCCCCAATATGTTAAAAATGGGTTGTTTTATATTTTTGGCCTAATGGAAACATTTTTTTGTGACTGACAAACTATTCTCCTATATATTTCCACTTTGTAGTTGTGCCAACCCGAATTTATGTATTTCATTAAATGGAATACCCATACAAATTGCTTTGATTTTATTTATACTTAAATCGTATTAAATTTTGGAAGTATTAAAGAACAATGCTCAAACGACCCTTGCGTATGCGAACGCACTGCGTTGACATAGCGCTCTGTGATTGGTTCGTTTGTTTTAAGTATTACGTGTGATTGGTAGTTGGAACGCTGCGCTGTACACTGTGAGACCTCATAGTAATGCTTGTGAATACAGGCATAAATTGACCTCTTTCAAAATAATATTTTGAAACTAATTATGCATTGATTACAATAAGTACTTAGTTCAGAAAGTATTAATCAAACTAAATTAAAAAGTCCGGATATCCAAAGGTCGCGGGTTCGATTCCCGTCCGAGAACATGATCTGGTGCGAGTCGTATTTTTTCTAGTATAGAATTTAGTATTATATAAAAATAACACTGGGAATGCTAAAATCTCAAAATTTAAAAATTATAAAAAGTCTGAGTTTACCGTCTCAATATTTGAGATCAAAAGTAGGATGGAATAACCATTTAATAGTGTTATGTTTTAGTTAATGTTAGGGCTATTTTTGAGTTATCGTTTTCCTTAGATAGGTAATTAAGGAAATGAATGGTCCAAATAACTGGCAACGCATTTAATACTATTGGTATGTATAGCAAACAAAACTTACACCAATAATAAAATAATCATTGAAGTTCAGTTGACCACCAGCCGTTTTAATGTCCCCACTGCTGGGGCACAGGCTTTCCTTATGGGTGGATAATGGAGGATGGGCCATGAATGACCCACCACGCGAGCCCAATGCGGATTGGTGGGTGCTAAACGACTGCTAAGGCAGCTTACGGCTAACGGCTTAACGTGCCTTCCGAAGCACGGAGAAGCTCGAGATAGTAAATTGATGATAAATAAATATTTTTCATTTTCATTTTTGGTCACCCATCCCATGACCGACCCTTGCGAAAGTTGCTTAACCTTCGCAATCGATGGACCAGGCGCTATACCACTGCGTCACCGAACTCCCCAGTCCTCCTCTTCCTCAGAGCTCCAAGTTTGGTTACTTATTACAAACAGGAACGGAATATGAATATCCGACTTATATCGTAAATGTGAAACTTTGGAAGTTTAGATGTTTGGATATTATTGTAGAACCTATTTGGTACTTCATTACCCTATTATAGGTTCAATAATGAAAAGAAAAAAATCTAGAAGTACGTTACTATGGACTTGTTATAGCAACCGTCTTACGTGCTTTTAAAAGGATAACCTTTTAATATATTTTTCTCACAATTCCAACAAATATTTGTTACTCAATCACGCAAAAAAGGATTTGAATTGGCACACTAACCCCTTACTAATGAAGATTGTATAGCAGATGTATAGTTACACAGTGTTTTGTCCCTTTCTTTTGAATGTCAATCTTAAATAGTTCAACAAAGAGTTACCATTGTGTAACTAAACATCTGCTATAAAATCTTTATTAGTAAAGGGGATAGTATACTTTTCATCCCGATCAAAGTGTTGTAGAATGAAAGATTTGAGCAGATAAAATATATGTATAATGTAGAAGGAATTTGGTAACCAAGTAAATAAGTATGAAACAGGCTGTCTAAGATGACATTACAATTATTAAATTTAGATTTTTCGCATTCACAATGCTATTTTTATATTAATATAAATAATATTAGAAAACAATCGACGTCCCGTCTGAGGTGCTACGGTTGAGTCGATTTTTTCTAGTATTTTTTCTAATATTATTTATCTTAATGACATTACAATTTAGATTAAAGTTTATAAGTAACCAGTATCACAACACAATGGTTCAAGCGGTCCACGCAGACGAAGTCCCGGGCGAAAGCTAGTTTATTATAAATTCTAAAGTTCTTAATCCTAATTATTTCTTATTCGTTATCGTTATTATGTTTGAATTTAGAATATTTGTAAAGAAGACCCACGATATTCATATGGGCCCGAATTAAATTAACGTGACAACTGTAAGTTATTTTGGTAATTTGGTGTCCATTGCGTCAGCTAATTGAAAATAAGTAAATGTACTGATCAAACTGCACACAGACATCGAAATGTAGAACGAATTGACAATACCTACGTTTATTAAATCGGGCCCACGCAGCGGACAATATTTACAAGCAAGCTAAGTGTAGGTTATTAAGCGTCAGGCAATATTTGATTAAGCCCACAAAAATTCTCAAGAGACGAGCGCACACATTCCACGGTTCTATTTGTCCTTAATTACATTTTCCATTTGGAATTTTCCAGCACTTATATTGAATACCGGACGCCTCAGGAACTCCGGGAAACAACTTTGATCGGGAACTTGAATTCGAGCTGGCTTACACTCAAAATCCACCTTTGCATATTGAGTTGGGTACTGTTCCTAATTCATGACGTTTTATCTTAGTTTTGTTATTTGAGGTAAGTATTGAAAAATTGTTGATTGATATCGAAAATGGAAATAGTTTGAATTGAATTAAACCTAGGCTTGCACCATGACGCAGTGCATGAAATTGATTTAAAATTAAAAAATAACGACTGCCCTGCCAAAAAGTGAAATAACAAGTGGCAATTTGCAGTCAATACGTCTTTGATTAAAAATTGTTCCACAAAATAGTCCCCCGACTGCTGCAATGACACGTGTTAAGTAACTTTTGAGTTCGTTTTTGGCAGGGCAGTCTTGTTTTTTTTCACATATTTTAGTGTCAAATTACATAGGTAGTTTTGGAATGTGCTCATTAAGGCCTTTCATTTCATGCCCATATTGTACAAAAAAAGAATGGCATCGTACAGTCGCCATATTTTTTTTATCTATCGTTAAAATCCTCTAACAATATAGACACATCCAAATCCGTTAAGGCATTTAAAAGTTATGGTGGAATAAAGAAACTCACATGAACCCTGAACACATTACACTATCTGTTTTTGGGCAGTCGTGAAACACACGCATCCGATGGAGATGTGTATAGTTTTTAGTTCTTTCAAAGATTATTGACTCGCATCAGTGAGCTAAATCCGATTCTAAAATCAACCTTAAAAACAAATTCAGGTAACAATCGAACCTCGATTTTGAAAAATAGCAGCAATATCAGTTCAATCAGGCTCCTTGTTCGATATAATTACCTACCTACACTCCGCCGGAACGTGAATGCATAAAATACATTATTGTACCCATTAGAGTGCATTAAAAAGTGTGTACAGACGTATTTCTTAACTAGTGTTCTCAGGTTTTCTTTACTAGCTACTATTCTATTCTCAATCTTGTTGACAAAGGCTTCTAAAATTAAAGTTTAGTGAAAACCTAGTTTGGGCTCCAATTGGCTACAAAATAAATAAATAAACATTATCTTCTCTTACCATTTATATATTTACGAATCATTGAATTATTCTCTGATTGTTTCAGTATGTACCAAAGATTATATCAACTGTCGGAGAATTGAATCAGCACAATAGTCCCTCTTCCCGACCTTCACCTTCAAATGTTTACCTTTGAAATCGAATTGAATGCCTCTAAAATATTCATTTTAAAACAATTGAGGCAACATTATTCGTATCCATGCTCAAACAAAATATAGGTAAGTACTGTTTTAGTAATAGCGAACGAATGACCTAAAAAGTTAAAAAAAAAATACTAACAAAAACTAAACAGTTCTAAAAGCAAGAAATAATATTCAAATCATTGTTTATTGGTTAGTATGCGTACCAAAACAATTTAAAAAAAACTTCTGTTCTATTTGTACTTATTATACAGTACTAATAAAGATCGAGAAAAGGTGGTACCACGTGACTTGCGCAGTAGCAATTTAAATACACAAAAATGTTTAGTGAGCAAGCCTCATTGTCTATAATCGAGTTCAAATTATATGTTAATTATATAGTCCGATAAAAAACGTTATTTTAAAATTGTCCATCAGAAAACACAAAAATTGATTCAAGTAGATAAGTGCATTCAAATAGAAAAATGCCTTTAGTATCGTAATCAATACTTCTCGATCCCGCGTCCCGCGTCCCGCTGGCTGGCTAAAGCTTTAGAGCAACCATTTTGTGAATAACCGCATCAGGGGCCCTACCGGCTAACTTTTCGAACCTCGGCGGGTCTGCCGAGCTTCAACTTAAAACAGATAAATTGAAGTAAGGAGTTTCGTATTGTACTATTCGCCGAAGTTATTTAGAAGATATCGATGTTCGTGTGACATCATGAATTGAGGTTCACAATTTTAGCCCGATTAGGGCTCGATTTATCTGTTTTAATTTGCAGTCAAAGTATTAGAAGTATTTAGAAGATATCGATGTTCGTGTGACATCATGAATTGGGGTTCGCCATTTTGGCCCGAATTGCGCCCGATTTATCTGTTTTAATTTGAAGCCCGGCAGGCTTTCCAAAGTTCGATGCGTTAGCCGGTACGGGCCCAGGGGCTGTACCGGCTAACGCATCGAACTTCAGAAAGTTTGCCGGGCTTCAAATTAAAACAGATAAATCGGGCGCAATTCGGGCCAAAATGGCGAACCTCAATTCATGATGTCACACGAACATCGATATCTTCTAAATACTTCTAATACTTTGGCGAATAGTACAATACGAAACTCCTTACTTCGATTTATCTGTTTTAAGTTGAAGCTCGGCAGACCCGCCGAAGTTCGAAAAGTTAGCCGGTAGAGCCCCTGGCCATTGGGTCAAATGTACGCTGTAATATCACGGACGAGTGCTGCAAATTGCAATATAACCTCATTTAAGTAGAGAGAGTGAGCAATTTGAGTGTGCGGAAAGAGTAAGAAATCGTCATGGGATTTGTGCTTGATTACTTACCGTTTTTGTCATATTGACGGCACTGTTACGTCACTATAGTGCGACTGTAATATGATAACATCTCCCACACTCACTCACCCACACTCCCATGACGGTTCTCTTTCCGCACAAACTCTAGACAAACCTAAAGTATAAATAAATAATAAATATTTAACAACATCACGTACATTGCTCCGATTCCAAAGTAAGTAGCTAAAGCACTTGTGTTATGGAAATCGGAGACAACGGTGGTATCACAAACACCCAGACCTGAGCCAATATAGAAAAGTTCGTTTTCTAAATTGACCCAACCGGGGATCGAACCCGGGACCTCTGAGATGGCGACACCTTGAAAACCGGTGTACAAAGCCACTCGACCACGCGGAGGTTGTCAATGTGAATGGAGTTTTCGTCTTAAAAATGTTATGGTATACAACGTGTTACAAAAATACACCTAATGCCGAATATGGTAGATAGGGACCATCAAACTGAATAACTTCTACTATGGGACCAACTCTGAAATCGCGAAACAAAATCAGCTGTTTCACACAAAAATTAAAATCGAAAATATCAAAATGTATGAAACAGCTGATTTTTTTTCGCGATTTGATAGTTGGTCCCATAGTAAAAGTACTTCAGTTTGATGGTCCCTATATACCATACTCGGCATTAGGAGTATTTTTGTAACATGTTGTATAATAATTTCGTTAATAGTGTCATAGTTATTATGGAATAGTTCGTAAAAGTACCTAATGCAATCCATGTACAGACTACGAAATATGTGTGACGTTGAACATAATTAACACATTCACGATACTGTTTGACTGGCAAATGTTAGATATTTTGTGCGAAGCCACAGAATAAATAATAGTAAGTACCTACTGTGAAGGATACTTTGATCCTTCGCCGAGAATAAAATAAATAAAACTTTCGTTCAAAGTTTCAAAACAAGGTAAATGTGCCTCAGCTTGGTGAAATTATTCTTGTTGTGTGTGTCTGTGTCGCATATTTAGGACAGCCTTACAAATGGAAACAATATTTCAGATTTAGTTCGCTCCCGCGACATCAATAAAGGGCGATGAGGATTACTTTTATGAAATTACGTTTATCAGAAAGTGATAACAGATCATTTCATACAAATTATGTTCTGTTGTTAAATTAATCACAATTTTAATTATCATAACATACTAGATGTTTTGGTCACATCTCTAAAGCTCCTTTCATAAATTCATTCAGCTTAATTAATTTGAGAAATATCATGTTATCTTGAGGGTGTGTGATATATCTATAAATAATATAAAAATGAATCGCAAAATGTGTTGCTAAGCGCATAACTCAACAACGCCTGGACCAATTTGGCCAATTCTTTTTTTAAAATGTTCGTTGAAGTTCAAGGATGGTTTTTACGGCGAGAAAAATTCGAATAACTGCCGGAAAAACCTTTAAAACAGCCCTTTTCTCTTTCCTATACAAACGTTTTCTAACTAAAATGTAGAATTGATTTGAGATTTATTACTATTGCATAAAGTTCATATTAAATTACAAGCACTCACGGTTGTTCCAACAATGTAGGTATGTTCCTAACGTAAAAAGAGTCAATTTGCACTTTATTACCGCTAGTTTTACAAAGTTAAAATTCAATCATATCTATCAAAACATCACTTGGGTGTGTATAGAAATCTGGATCTCTTCCATTCACTCCCTGAATGGCCATCACCAGATCACCGCTCGGTCAATCCCTGGCGGAGAAGCAATGCTTAAAACTTACTTCGTTTGTATGAAAACCGACTGGCGTCCTTAATTATGTGGCCACCACTATATATAAGATATCCTGTAGTATAGTCTTATAACTTCACACTCACCACATTAGTAACTATATTGTACCCGTGCGAAGCCGGGGCGGGCCGCTAGTTAATTAGTAATTCAAACAAAAAAAAAACTTTACTTTACTAAAAACTATTATTTTAATAGAAACAACAAAAATCTAATCTAATCTAAAACAACACCTGAATTAATAATATACGCGCTGTCATCCGTAAAAAGTATTTCATTTCTAATTAACAATGTAACTATTTAGATTTTCGATGAGGAGACTCATCTCAAGAGCTAGTCAAGATGCTAGTCAAAAGACCGTAATTACATTCGGTACATCGATTCATCGGAAAGTGTTTTATTTCTAATGAACTGTACGCGCGAAAGTCTTAGAAGTGTATAGGTACAGTCAGCGGCACGTCAGACTATACATGTTGACCTTGAGACCGTCTTTATGTCGTACGTAATAAAAGCTGTTTTCGTAGTTCAACTGTTTAACTTACCGTGCTGTTGTGCGTATATTGTTATTATTTTCCTTTGCGAGGGATGGTTGACCTTTCATAGACCGTGCGAGAATTACGGTAGCGATGATGGCTAACTAATGGGCAGATTTTTTTTTTATGTATGTCGACCGATTTGTTTAAAAACGGCTGAACCGATTGACATGATTCAAACGCCACTTTATCAGGTTGGAACCCAAGTTGGTCCCATTTTTTGAAAATTTTAAATCGGTTCAGTAGTTTTTTAATACGATTTACAGCAGAATAAACGACCACGCTTTCTCATCAATATCTTGGTATGGATGAGCAAGCGTGGTCAAATCCTATTTCCGCTACTCTCAGTTATTTAGTCGCTATAGTACCAACATTGGGACTAAATGACATAAAGGTATGTGTCGTTCGGAATTATTGCGCGAAGCGAGCGCGAAGCGTCCCTGCTTCAGCTTGGGCATCAATTCTTTTGTATGTCCGTCTGTTCTCTTCTACAGGTCGCATTCCTCAACCGATTCTCGTGAATTTTTGTGAGCAGGTTCGATAATTATTTACATATTTTTTGTCGAGCCAGCTTAGAATACCTACCAAACAGCGCATAGTACTACTTTTCAAAAACAGTGTCAACCTCGTAGTGACTTTTATTGAGTAGATTAATTTTTAAACAACATACAATTTGAGCGAGTTCTACAGCTCACTGAGCCACTAGTTTATTTATTTGGATAAAGTTGATTGGTATTTTATAAACCACTCGAGATAATAAAAGTTGGTGGACACTCATCCAATACAGACATTTACAAAAGTTGCTTAACTTTCGCAACACCTAACTCACCCAACCTAGCTCCTCTTTGTTACAATCGAGTTCAGTCTAACCATGCAATAGTCAATTGTTTAATTAATGAACGCAATCAACACCGTGACTACATACAGCAGCACGTGGGATGCACTTTAATGCACACGTGAAGCAACTCCAGGTGCATTCATGTGCAGGCTTTGAATGGTTTGTAGAGGCCTTTATGTAAACGAGGTCAGTAGAACTTCTAGTCCTGATCCTGACAGTATAAAATTCAATATTAAGGGGCTGACATGAGCCAACTAGCGCCGCCAGTCGATTTTATTTTATTTATTCTAAATAAGCCCAGTTTCTTAAAAAAAGAATCAGTCAAGGTTTTGTTAATAACGTCTAATGTTTATTGAATAACTTTACACAGTTTGAAAAGGATTCAAACAGTTTTAAAACGCGATTTTGTTAAAAGTGGCCACTGTTGGTTCAAACGCGTTTTTAAACTATTGCACGCATTTTGTAATGTTCTAACGTTATTCAATAAACGTTAGACGTCATTCACAGGACCTTGACTGATTCCTTTTTTAAGAAATTGTGCTTATTTAGAATAAATAAAATAAAATCGACTAGCGCCGCTAGTTAGCTCATGTCAGCCCCTTAACCATCACTGATACTAAAACTTTTGTGTTTCATTACGCTCGGTACGCACATTGCACAACGCTAAAGATAAACCGAGGAAAAATGAAGCAACTAACTGTTACGGGCTACCCGAAAGCTAGCGTTTTGTTTCATCAAGAAAATCCGGGGATTTCACTTCAGCTCCTCGCAAAGCTCTCACATTTATATAAAGTTGGGTTGGGTTCATATTATTATCTTAAATAGGTACCTATATGGTATACCTAACCTGTCCTGGCATAAGCCTTAGGTTACGAGAATTTATAATTTAGGAATATGGGTTTTTTTAATATAAGCATATGTAATGTTTTAAAGTCGTTTCTCAATATTAAGCGATGTAAAATTAGTCTCTGACTGTACTATGTTACGGCATGGCATTTGATATTTTTTTCTAATCCTTAGAAAAAAATATCAAATGCCATGCCAAACTACATTGGCCTTCGAGGAACTGCATTTTTCCGCCGTGCACTGCATTGCATTTTTTTGAGCCGTTCGTCACTGAGCAGTCTTATCATTCCAGCGAGCGATGTTTCTGAGCAGCGAAAGACGATAGAGCTTTGGAAAATGGTGGAGATAAACAATACATTTTTCCGTGTTCCGATCCAATATGATTTAACCCCAAGTCTCAATTTATTATACAAGTTTTTTTAAAACAGGCTCTCAGTCCATATGCTGTGTAATTTGTATTTCGAAATCAATCCGAAAATTTCGTAGAGTGATTTCGCATATATCATGTCAAGAGATTTATAGCCCAGAAATTATGACTGGCATGCATACAGTCATGAATCATTTTCCTTTTTAAGCTTACGTAGCGTTTTGTGTGTTGGTATGGTATCACATTCGGTAATTAATTAATAAACCCGCTGTCTGAGTTTTTCCCTGAACATATTTAATAAACACAACTTTTTCGGTATAGGTAACGATTTTATAGTTAGATGGGAAATAAAAAATACGAAATCGAAAATGAAATTTGAGTCCAAACTATCTCGTGAAAATGAAAAAACTGTCAACTCTCATCCGTTTAGATTTAAACACAATGTTATATTGTCATACATTTAATTAAGTAATTATTATGTTAAATAATGTACGAGGAAAATAGACTCGTCACCAGCTAGCTTCTCAGGCAGGCGTCTCGTCGTTATGAACAGGCTCGTCGATACATCGGACAAACTTCGGCTGTTAACGCCACCTGGTATTGCCGCGCTGTCGGGTAATTGCTATTTAATCTGTATTTAACTCTGATTCCCTTTACATGTTTGAGCTTCGAGGCTCCTCGAATACGAAGGGCCTACTACAAAAAATAATCGCGCTAATCGAACGATGTTCGTCATTAGATTTACTTAATTTTGAACTTTATTCCTTAGTCAATAACTAATGTTACGAGTCACGACGCGGAACGAACGTCGTCTTATTATCGTTGTTAGTTAGTTTTTGCAGTAGGGCTTCTTAAATTTAACATACACGGTGTTATTACAAAAGATTTTTAAACACCTGTTTAACTTAGACACTGTATAAATGTGATGCTGTCTCTTTTGAATAATATTGTCAAAAAATTGACAGCATCACATTTAAACAGTGCCAATTCATGTCAGGTAGTCTTAAGGTAATTGATATTTCGTGTGGTGTTCTGCCGCCGAGCCACCACTTTAGATATCGATCATTTATATATTAAAATAATATATGCTGTACGTGCATTAGATAATAATAAAATAGACATTGGTTTTGACTCTACTGCGAAGCATAGTCTATAGCAGAGCCACAACGACCATGCACTCAGGAAAGATAAACGCTACTGTTTTAAGATGAAAACTGAGCACGGTTGGATATTGAGATTAAATTGCACCTTCATACATCGACCACTTTGGGGGCTTAACATAAAACTGCTAAGTCCGATAATAAATTGCTTTATAGCGGCATAGTAACAGCTTTTAAATATCTTTATAATTTTAGAAGTTTCAGTTAGTTAAACTGATCAGGATCACAATTCCAGAAAACATAAAATTTTAATGTTTTTAGTAATCCCACCAAAAAAATGTTCATGCAAAATGTTGCCAAGACGAGACCACAATGTCTCGCTCGCACTATCAAAAAGTTATCAGTCATGTAGAGTCAAGCTAGTTTGTCTGTTATGACCGAGCGAGTGCGAAACGTGTGCGAACGTCTCTGCTTCAGCTTGGGCAAAAATGCTTTCGTATGTCCGTCCGGCTGTCTGTTCTCCTCTACAGATCGTGTAACCGATTCTCGTGAAATTTTGTGAGCAGGTTCGATAATTATATAGTTTTTTTTGTCATACTAGTTTTTTGAAAATTTGCGAAAAAAATTTCACCTTCGAAAAATTATCAATATTAGAAGCGCCATCTAGCTTCGAATTAGATATATTAAATAAAGAATACCTAACCTTACCTAACCTTTCACCAAACAGCACAAAGTACTGCTTTTCAAAAGCAGTGTCAACCTCGTGGCGACATCTATTAGATTAATATTTAAACAATATACAATTTGAGCGAAGTTGAATTGGTGGAAGAGAGAATGAGACAGTTTGAGCGCGCGCGACGGAGACAATAAACAGATTAAATCATTATAATGTTTGCGTCCTACACTTTTTCAGTTTCTAATGCGAAAATTATAGTACCGAATAGCTTAGGAGTAATAAGAGATTGTTGCACGTAATCCGAAGATTTTGTAGATTAACAAGCCCATATAAATCTGTGATGAGAAAAGCTCATAGTTTTTATATTGGCATAAACCTTATTATTGTTTGCCGAGATTATAGTAATAAGGTTGGCTATCCATGGGTAAGCGGGCCTAAACCAACAGTTCTGTATCTCATCGGCCAATCTTGTTAGTCCAGCCTTACGGATATTTTTACGACCCAACACCATATTACCTTAGCAAACATATGGGCAAATATACCCTTCGTTCAGTGACCTCAAACTTTTTACATCACAATTTTATAACCTTAGTGGAGTTTTTTGATTAAATCAGGCATCACTTGGCGGAAGTCCCAAACCATTGTGAAAAGAGAAAAATATGTAGCTTACTCCCGCAAAAAATATATGCAGGATGCACCGCCCGCCCACCCGCAAAAAGAATGCACATGCACACCACAAAAATATCAGTGCACAATACCTGCATGACAGCGACACACCTTGCACCTTCACCAATTAGACTACTCTACACGTGTTTCGACCCGGAGCATCCTCAGGAGTTAGATCGTGCGTAAACCAACACCGAATGGTGTCGGTTTGGTTGATATTAATGCAGGTATTGTGCACTGATATTTTTGTGGCCGGGCGGGCGGTGCAACCTGCATATATTTTTTGCGGGAGTAAGCTACATATATTTCTCTTTTCACAATGCTTAGTGGAGTTAGCTAAAAAATCTTCTCTATTATCAATTATTAAATGTATGTTTCTATCCTACCTAAATGCAGAACAAATACGATGCAGAGAATCCGAATCATGTTACAATGTACTCTATGATCCGAATGTATGATATAATATTAATTCAGCGACCGACCGCATAGCAGTTCTGTGTGCTCAGCACGAAGTTTATAATATAGTTTATTAATTGATGTTTGCCTCTAGTTTATTGCTACGAGGGCTTTACTACATAAAATTTATACAAAATTGTTCATACTGAGAATTACTACAAAAAAATAATGGGTAGAATTACTACAAATAGTAATGGGCTGAAGACTGTTTTTGAGAAATCAAGACTTTTTATGTCCTTTATTCGTTAATGCAATTAAAGCAATATATTAGTGGTTTGAAATTGCCGTTTTGTATGGAGAATTTCAAAGAAGTTGCATTTTCCATACTAATATTTTGTTAATTTTTAACAATCTGAATGCTAATGACTGTTACAAATTTTATGCGCAAAGGTTATAAACTAATGCCACATGTATTTAATGAAAAAAAATGTACCGGCTAAGTTACATGTTTTAAGTGGTCTTAACATTAATAAGGTACATTTTCGTCATGTTATTTTGATTGCTGATTGTTGACGGTCATGATCATATTCAAAATAATAACAAGCAACTGACGCATCTTAACATCATAGAAGCTATGAGGGTGAATATGGAAATAAAACTACAAAGTGCTGTATACGACTTTAAAGGCATTTAATATCATTATGTTAAGAATATTTATGCAAATTATTGTAAATGTAAAATGATTTTGTCGCTGGTGTATCTTTATCAATAAATAAATAAATAAAACCTACTGATTTAAAAAGGATTATTATTATTTCATTAACTTAAAAACTATTCGCTTATTGTTTAGAAATTGAAATCTGCTGTAATCACAATCCTTTATTTAACATTTGCTAATCACCGTCAATGGGTTTTTCCCAGTGGTCATTTGATTAAAAACCTTCAGTAGTGCCGTAAAGCGTTTGAAATGCTGCACAACTGCAACACTGTCAGTATACAATATATTGCTGCAACACTGTCAGTAGCCAACTAAGATGACATGACATCAACTAATTAGGCGCGTTATGATGAACGCTACGCATCACATATTATGACGCTACTCATACCAAGCGTCTCAAGTTCCAAAACACGTATTTTAACCGTCAAATGTTATTATTTTCCTTTGCGAGGGATGGTTGACCTTTCATAGACCGTGCGAGAATTACGGTAGCGATGATGGCTAACTAATGGGCAGATTTTTTTTTTATGTATGTCGACCGATTTGTTTAAAAACGGCTGAACCGATTGACATGATTCAAACGCCACTTTATCAGGTTGGAACCCAAGTTGGTCCCATTTTTTGAAAATTTTAAATCGGTTCAGTAGTTTTTTAATACGATTTACAGCAGAATAAACGACCACGCTTTCTCATCAATATCTTGGTATGGATGAGCAAGCGTGGTCAAATCCTATTTCCGCTACTCTCAGTTATTTAGTCGCTATAGTACCAACATTGGGACTAAATGACATAAAGGTATGTGTCGTTCGGAATTATTGCGCGAAGCGAGCGCGAAGCGTCCCTGCTTCAGCTTGGGCATCAATTCTTTTGTATGTCCGTCTGTTCTCTTCTACAGGTCGCATTCCTCAACCGATTCTCGTGAATTTTTGTGAGCAGGTTCGATAATTATTTACATATTTTTTGTCGAGCCAGCTTAGAATACCTACCAAACAGCGCATAGTACTACTTTTCAAAAACAGTGTCAACCTCGTAGTGACTTTTATTGAGTAGATTAATTTTTAAACAACATACAATTTGAGCGAGTTCTACAGCTCACTGAGCCACTAGTTTATTTATTTGGATAAAGTTGATTGGTATTTTATAAACCACTCGAGATAATAAAAGTTGGTGGACACTCATCCAATACAGACATTTACAAAAGTTGCTTAACTTTCGCAACACCTAACTCACCCAACCTAGCTCCTCTTTGTTACAATCGAGTTCAGTCTAACCATGCAATAGTCAATTGTTTAATTAATGAACGCAATCAACACCGTGACTACATACAGCAGCACGTGGGATGCACTTTAATGCACACGTGAAGCAACTCCAGGTGCATTCATGTGCAGGCTTTGAATGGTTTGTAGAGGCCTTTATGTAAACGAGGTCAGTAGAACTTCTAGTCCTGATCCTGACAGTATAAAATTCAATATTAAGGGGCTGACATGAGCCAACTAGCGCCGCCAGTCGATTTTATTTTATTTATTCTAAATAAGCCCAGTTTCTTAAAAAAAGAATCAGTCAAGGTTTTGTTAATAACGTCTAATGTTTATTGAATAACTTTACACAGTTTGAAAAGGATTCAAACAGTTTTAAAACGCGATTTTGTTAAAAGTGGCCACTGTTGGTTCAAACGCGTTTTTAAACTATTGCACGCATTTTGTAATGTTCTAACGTTATTCAATAAACGTTAGACGTCATTCACAGGACCTTGACTGATTCCTTTTTTAAGAAATTGTGCTTATTTAGAATAAATAAAATAAAATCGACTAGCGCCGCTAGTTAGCTCATGTCAGCCCCTTAACCATCACTGATACTAAAACTTTTGTGTTTCATTACGCTCGGTACGCACATTGCACAACGCTAAAGATAAACCGAGGAAAAATGAAGCAACTAACTGTTACGGGCTACCCGAAAGCTAGCGTTTTGTTTCATCAAGAAAATCCGGGGATTTCACTTCAGCTCCTCGCAAAGCTCTCACATTTATATAAAGTTGGGTTGGGTTCATATTATTATCTTAAATAGGTACCTATATGGTATACCTAACCTGTCCTGGCATAAGCCTTAGGTTACGAGAATTTATAATTTAGGAATATGGGTTTTTTTAATATAAGCATATGTAATGTTTTAAAGTCGTTTCTCAATATTAAGCGATGTAAAATTAGTCTCTGACTGTACTATGTTACGGCATGGCATTTGATATTTTTTTCTAATCCTTAGAAAAAAATATCAAATGCCATGCCAAACTACATTGGCCTTCGAGGAACTGCATTTTTCCGCCGTGCACTGCATTGCATTTTTTTGAGCCGTTCGTCACTGAGCAGTCTTATCATTCCAGCGAGCGATGTTTCTGAGCAGCGAAAGACGATAGAGCTTTGGAAAATGGTGGAGATAAACAATACATTTTTCCGTGTTCCGATCCAATATGATTTAACCCCAAGTCTCAATTTATTATACAAGTTTTTTTAAAACAGGCTCTCAGTCCATATGCTGTGTAATTTGTATTTCGAAATCAATCCGAAAATTTCGTAGAGTGATTTCGCATATATCATGTCAAGAGATTTATAGCCCAGAAATTATGACTGGCATGCATACAGTCATGAATCATTTTCCTTTTTAAGCTTACGTAGCGTTTTGTGTGTTGGTATGGTATCACATTCGGTAATTAATTAATAAACCCGCTGTCTGAGTTTTTCCCTGAACATATTTAATAAACACAACTTTTTCGGTATAGGTAACGATTTTATAGTTAGATGGGAAATAAAAAATACGAAATCGAAAATGAAATTTGAGTCCAAACTATCTCGTGAAAATGAAAAAACTGTCAACTCTCATCCGTTTAGATTTAAACACAATGTTATATTGTCATACATTTAATTAAGTAATTATTATGTTAAATAATGTACGAGGAAAATAGACTCGTCACCAGCTAGCTTCTCAGGCAGGCGTCTCGTCGTTATGAACAGGCTCGTCGATACATCGGACAAACTTCGGCTGTTAACGCCACCTGGTATTGCCGCGCTGTCGGGTAATTGCTATTTAATCTGTATTTAACTCTGATTCCCTTTACATGTTTGAGCTTCGAGGCTCCTCGAATACGAAGGGCCTACTACAAAAAATAATCGCGCTAATCGAACGATGTTCGTCATTAGATTTACTTAATTTTGAACTTTATTCCTTAGTCAATAACTAATGTTACGAGTCACGACGCGGAACGAACGTCGTCTTATTATCGTTGTTAGTTAGTTTTTGCAGTAGGGCTTCTTAAATTTAACATACACGGTGTTATTACAAAAGATTTTTAAACACCTGTTTAACTTAGACACTGTATAAATGTGATGCTGTCTCTTTTGAATAATATTGTCAAAAAATTGACAGCATCACATTTAAACAGTGCCAATTCATGTCAGGTAGTCTTAAGGTAATTGATATTTCGTGTGGTGTTCTGCCGCCGAGCCACCACTTTAGATATCGATCATTTATATATTAAAATAATATATGCTGTACGTGCATTAGATAATAATAAAATAGACATTGGTTTTGACTCTACTGCGAAGCATAGTCTATAGCAGAGCCACAACGACCATGCACTCAGGAAAGATAAACGCTACTGTTTTAAGATGAAAACTGAGCACGGTTGGATATTGAGATTAAATTGCACCTTCATACATCGACCACTTTGGGGGCTTAACATAAAACTGCTAAGTCCGATAATAAATTGCTTTATAGCGGCATAGTAACAGCTTTTAAATATCTTTATAATTTTAGAAGTTTCAGTTAGTTAAACTGATCAGGATCACAATTCCAGAAAACATAAAATTTTAATGTTTTTAGTAATCCCACCAAAAAAATGTTCATGCAAAATGTTGCCAAGACGAGACCACAATGTCTCGCTCGCACTATCAAAAAGTTATCAGTCATGTAGAGTCAAGCTAGTTTGTCTGTTATGACCGAGCGAGTGCGAAACGTGTGCGAACGTCTCTGCTTCAGCTTGGGCAAAAATGCTTTCGTATGTCCGTCCGGCTGTCTGTTCTCCTCTACAGATCGTTTAACCGATTCTCGTGAAATTTTGTGAGCAGGTTCGATAATTATATAGTTTTTTTTGTCATACTAGTTTTTTGAAAATTTGCGAAAAAAATTTCACCTTCGAAAAATTATCAATATTAGAAGCGCCATCTAGCTTCGAATTAGATATATTAAATAAAGAATACCTAACCTTACCTAACCTTTCACCAAACAGCACAAAGTACTGCTTTTCAAAAGCAGTGTCAACCTCGTGGCGACATCTATTAGATTAATATTTAAACAATATACAATTTGAGCGAAGTTGAATTGGTGGAAGAGAGAATGAGACAGTTTGAGCGCGCGCGACGGAGACAATAAACAGATTAAATCATTATAATGTTTGCGTCCTACACTTTTTCAGTTTCTAATGCGAAAATTATAGTACCGAATAGCTTAGGAGTAATAAGAGATTGTTGCACGTAATCCGAAGATTTTGTAGATTAACAAGCCCATATAAATCTGTGATGAGAAAAGCTCATAGTTTTTATATTGGCATAAACCTTATTATTGTTTGCCGAGATTATAGTAATAAGGTTGGCTATCCATGGGTAAGCGGGCCTAAACCAACAGTTCTGTATCTCATCGGCCAATCTTGTTAGTCCAGCCTTACGGATATTTTTACGACCCAACACCATATTACCTTAGCAAACATATGGGCAAATATACCCTTCGTTCAGTGACCTCAAACTTTTTACATCACAATTTTATAACCTTAGTGGAGTTTTTTGATTAAATCAGGCATCACTTGGCGGAAGTCCCAAACCATTGTGAAAAGAGAAAAATATGTAGCTTACTCCCGCAAAAAATATATGCAGGATGCACCGCCCGCCCACCCGCAAAAAGAATGCACATGCACACCACAAAAATATCAGTGCACAATACCTGCATGACAGCGACACACCTTGCACCTTCACCAATTAGACTACTCTACACGTGTTTCGACCCGGAGCATCCTCAGGAGTTAGATCGTGCGTAAACCAACACCGAATGGTGTCGGTTTGGTTGATATTAATGCAGGTATTGTGCACTGATATTTTTGTGGCCGGGCGGGCGGTGCATCCTGCATATATTTTTTGCGGGAGTAAGCTACATATATTTCTCTTTTCACAATGCTTAGTGGAGTTAGCTAAAAAATCTTCTCTATTATCAATTATTAAATGTATGTTTCTATCCTACCTAAATGCAGAACAAATACGATGCAGAGAATCCGAATCATGTTACAATGTACTCTATGATCCGAATGTATGATATAATATTAATTCAGCGACCGACCGCATAGCAGTTCTGTGTGCTCAGCACGAAGTTTATAATATAGTTTATTAATTGATGTTTGCCTCTAGTTTATTGCTACGAGGGCTTTACTACATAAAATTTATACAAAATTGTTCATACTGAGAATTACTACAAAAAATCATGTATATTCACATATATACAATATATTGAACATCAAGGACAGGGCTGATTCAAAGCATTCGGCAAACCCTAAATCAGACGCGGCAAAAAAATTAAGTGGTTTAATCAGAAAAGGTGAACTGTGATTTGATCCCATTTCCATAACATCATTTGTTTTAAGTAAGTAGGTAATTAATATTATTATTTTAACCAAATAAATATAGTTATACAAATACAATGATAATTTTCTAATAATTGTACGGAAAGATTAAAAAATATGTTTCTCTTTTCCGTCATGTTTCATATAATTCAATTTGTTTTCTCACGTTTCGAAGCTCTTAGAAATAGTGCTCTTTTTAAGGCCTTTTGATATCCATCTAGGCTTAGAAGACAGTTCTCGTTTGATTTTTATTTTCGGAAAACACCGCTTGCATAGAAGAGTAAATATTACATGAAATTTATTAAAATCTGCATTTAAATCGCTTTGACTGTAAACATTAGAAAACGAAAGACTATCTAGATATTTTTTAACTTTTTTTTAATATGCTTGATATTAAACTTAACACTTGAGCAGTGCCATATATAGTCCGATAGCCATAACGGCAATACAGAACCAAGGGCATTATCAACGTTACTTATTATTATGAACAGACATGCTTCACCTCTTGTGGGACTATTCCAGTTCTTGTGTTTTTTAATAAGTCGCGAAACCTCATGGTCGATTTGTTTGTCTTAAGCATATCGATATTAAGGTCACCAGTAATAATTATATTCTTATTAGGAAATTTCATAAAGCATTTATACAATAACAAGTTAATTTTATCAAGAAAATATTCAATTTAACGGTATGTAAATGTTAATTTCCCGTTCTCGGCTGTAATGTATTATTATGTTTACTTGGGTTTTTCATTACTATAGTAACGCCATCTGTCGACTTTCGTTTTTGTTTGTTTCAATGGATAGAAGCGTAATTCCCTAGATACAGCTGGCAGACATATTTAATATATTTTGTTATTAGATTCCTAAGTTTGTAGCCCACACACTGTTAGCACCTGTTAGTTAAAGTTTAATATCATATTCAGTTAAGATGTTAAGCTTCAATTTTAGAATGTCAACTGCAAGAAAACTAAAAATGTAAATCGATTTATTTAAGTAACATCTTATATCCAAATAAAATCTGTTTTTTTTTAATAATTGCATGTCGTTACACCCCGCATACTGTTCGGGGAGGGGGTCTTATTTATGGCGGGGTGCTAAACTCCCCTTCAACAGAAAAATGTTACCAAAGTTCCCGTTTCGCAGTTACGATATATTAAATTAAAGCAATTTATAAGTCGGATTGGGGACTCGCCACAGAGCAATACAGCGCACTTAATAGGAGTATACTTTCGCTTGTACACGCTAAGAAATTTCACCGTGTCTGCGGCAAACAGGACCAAATCAACGAGCACACGACATTTTGTCGGACCTAGGGATGAAAACTCAACAACACAGAGCGCATCGTGTCTAGCGCAGACAAGTTTTTTTTCTTAGTCAGCGCCGGAGCAGTGGTTAGAAACGACACGAATTCTTGCATAGGCCCGGCGATTTTTCCCGACTTGTACAAGAGGCCCAGTTATTGTAAATCTATTTTTGGAATATCCCGCGAATGGAATAGAAATAAAATAGAGTAGAATAAAGAATAGAATAGGCAACTTCTGGATGGGCCCGCTCCATCGTAGATCTCTCTTGGCCCACGGGGTAAACTGGGAACTAAAGCAAACCCATTAAAGATATTGTTTATTTATTTTTCCACTTAGGTACAACTATCATTAGAGGCTCTAATTCGAATAATGCGATAGATTAAACTTAGATAAAAAAACTGTTGGGAAGTCAAGTGTGTCTGAGAACTTAGAGTTGAATATCACCCATTACTATGAGGTTTCACAGTAGCCGCGGACGCACACAGCGTCCCAACTACCAATCACACGTAACACGTAAAACAAACGAACCAATCACAGAGCTCTATTTCAACGCATTGCGTTCGCATAAGCAAGGGTCGTTTGAGTATTGTTCTTGAACACACAATTCCGATGTACCAAGCAACAAAATAGTTCCGACTCAATTTAACATTTGTTTTGATACGAAAATATTGTAATATTTCTTATTTTTATTTATTGTAAAGCCTAGATTCTTTTTTACTTTGAAAATTCAAATCACTGTAGAAATTAATAAGAATAAAATATATCCAATCATTGAAAAATCTTAGAGTTAGAAAATAATATTTCAGGCAATAAACTTCGCCTGGTTTTATTCTGCGGAATAGTTGTATGATGTGAGGAAATAGCTCGGACTTACAAAAGGATTTGTCGCACAAAAGAAGTGCATAAAGGCATTGGTTATATTGGATCTGATGTTATTTAATCCTTTGACTCTACTCTTACATAAGGCATTGGTTATATTGGATCTGATGTTATTTAATCCTTTGACTCTACTCTTACATAAACATATTTGCAAACTGCTAAAGATTATTATTTATAATAAATTGTAAAAGAGAGTATAACTAGAACATTTTTTTTATACATTAATATATTCGATGCTGATGTTTCCCTGTAAATCAAGAAATTGATTAACTATATACAATGTCTTTAGTCGTGTACTAACGATAATTTAAAAGGCATAATACACCTAATTTTATCGAGAAAAACACCTACATGTTGGAGTACATCCTCTCTCCTATTGGAATGATTGCCATTTTAAATTTTACTTTTTATTTAAGATGGCCCAGCTGAACAATATAAATTTTTACGGATCTAGAAGTTCTATTAGTTATAAAAAAATACTATTCGAAAGCTAATACCACCTATCCAATGGAAAAAACTATGTGTAAACTTTTGACTTAAATACGTCATAGAAAAAATACTTTAATCAATTTTTATCCGAAATGTGTGTGCTTTTTTAATTTTTTCTTATAAATCTCAAAAACTATAACATTAATATATTTTTTCAATTATTATGTATAATATTATTTACAAAACGACGTTTCTCTAAGTTGCATATTCGGAGAGATATTGTTGTTTGAATTATGACAGAATCTGTGGTTTAGTGGTTCGCCCAGCGTATATAATCCACGCGCGATAAGAATGGGATGGGACCTTGTGAAAAATAAAAAATGACAGTTAAGCAGTAGCGTTAGCAAAAATTTCTGAATATACTTAAATAAAAATGAATTTAAAAAAGAGTCAAAAGTTTTACCCCTTTTTACACTCATTATTAATTAATCACTAAAATAATCATACAATAATATATAAATCTCGCATTTAAAATAAAACTCGAGCAAAAACCTACGCGCACAGTTCTACACAACTAACATTATGCGAGCATCTACGCGAGTTTGCCGACGCTACGGCTGGCCGACGGACCGTGTGCGTCTCAGTTCCAAAAGGTAGCATCCCATTCTCATCGCGCGCGGATTATACATTCTGTGACTCATTATCATTTCAATTACTTATCGTCCGTTTGACGTGATTCAATAATCTCTGCATAGTGATAAGTTTTTTTTTATTAATAGTAGTTTGTACAACAAGTGCATAAAACGCACTATAACTAGACTTGACTATACCCACATGAGAAGTGAAAATATTTTTAGTTTCTTAACATCATTTTAACTTCAGTATATTTTACTTTTACCAACTTCTTTAATCATGGGATCAAAGCAAAATAATGATTAACTTTTAAAAGGTCCAAAGCTAGGCAAATAACGTCGTAAGGTAAGCAATAGTAGCTAAACTTTCTTGGGTTAGTTTTACGCTTCATGGCCTTCATTGGCCCACGAATTCAGTAAATCAACAAAGAAATCCAATTCTTTACTCTAAGTGGATTTTTCTCCACATAAAGGGGCATAAGAAAATAACAATAATGGCAAGAGAATTAATGTTCCTAAGATTCTAAACGAAACTAAGGAATCTTCATTACTTAACAATTTTCTGTTTAAAATTACATAATTAGATCCTTTAAACAGCACAGAAAGGCAAAGTAATTCTAAATATAATATCTAATTGACCAATTAAAATAGCTGATGTTGACTTATTAACAAAACATAATCGACAAAAACTTTTTTCACTTTTTTCTGATGTTTACAGTTAGGCAAATGTGGAAATTGTACGAATGTGTCCGGGGGCATTGGTCTGATTGTAAACAATTGTAATAAATAAGTTATTGTGATGGTGGGACGGATGGATGGTCTCTATTATCCTCCTCCTCCATTATCTATTATTATTGTGAAAGGGAAAATACACTACTTACAAGCTGTAAGTAGTTTTTTCCATAAGTTTAAGAGAGATATATAAATAAAAGATGATAAATCGCTGAAGACAATGCATGTACAGCCAATATCTGTCAAAAGCGTATATAACATACATTTTGACGTAGAAATACTTACATTTTTATTTATTACAAAAGAGATAAGGTAAGTACATATTCACATAACTCCCTAACACAGCATTATCGAATTATAATGAATACTTACATTTTCCATTGTGTTTCGTTTATTGTATCGTAGTTATATCATGCTTCAAAAAGGCCGCGAACTTTTCCGACTATCTGTTATATATATTTTGTCAATTAAGTTTTTCGAAACTTTTCGAAAAAAAAAACATATTTCAGCCATTTTGCAAAATTGATCAAAAATGTCACAAACGCGAGGTCTATAGCTCATAGAGCCACTAATGTTAAATGTTACAACAGAAAAAAGATTGCATAAGAGCCTTTTAGGGTTTCTCCTGGCGTGGCCATTCGACTTAGTTACAAAGTCAGTTAATGGACATGAGCAACATAAAGTTGATTCCCTTTATTGCATACAATCGCTTTAGAAAACCAATCAAAGTAGTGTGGTAACTGTAACTGTTAACATTTGTTACATCAGATTAAGCTACCGAGTCAGTGGTCAATTTAGTCAGTGCATTGGGCCGGAATCCCAAGGATGCGGGTTCCAGTCCCATCTGAGATGCTATGGGTGAGTCGATTTTTTCTAGTAAGTATATTAATTTATCTGTCTATAAAAATAGCATTGTGAATGCTTAAAAATGGCTGATGGTCACAAACTAAAACAAATTAAAAAATTAAAAAAAATAAGTATTTGGTGTTCTACCAATGAAATAAACAGTTTTGCCATAGAATCATCGGTCGAAAAACGATTTTTTTTTTACTTTCCCACACTACATTGTTTTAGCTCTAGTTAGTACAGATTTGTTTTCGTTTTTCGACCCTTGTTTGTCAAAAATGTTAAGTTTTATTGGTTGCATTTAAACGACTACAAAATAACGGTGTATAAAAAATCAATTTTTAATATAGTTTCTGAAGCTTAGTGAATCAAATATTAATGTAAAACAGTGTAACAACATTCAGTGGTAATACACAGCTGGAGCAAAATTTACTTCGCTTGAATGAATATTATAAAGGCTTAAATGAAATATTAATTTGCATTCAACCTCAATATCTGTAAAATGTTTTTCACAAAAGCTTTTATGGCTACGTTTTTATATTTAGACTAAAATGCTATTATCTTAATAATAAAGTGTCTGTGTACTTACCGCCATCGGAGCGATCGTGCGCCAACACGTACAAACAGTATTTCTACACGTGGACTGTTGGACGACTGTTTGGAGGAGGCATTACATCATCAGAGGGCCTACTAAAATTACCGCTAGTATAATAGAATTGACATGCTAACTATTAGATCATGTCAATCCCATACATTATCATTCTATTTAACTAGTGTTAATTTATTTCAGTAGGCTCTCAGGGATCTCTACGATGACCGAATACTAATAATAATAATAATAATAATCTTGATCTACTCGCAGTCAGCGGCTTCCAGCGTATATTTAATATAGCCACTAATCTAATAATACTTACAGAGAGAATATTCTCACGGTAGATCAGTTGAGTCTACGGTCTCCTGAAGTGCAAAAGTTCTGGCTTCAAATCTTAATCATGGATGAGAATTTTGTCGTATTTTAAACCTCTAATTCAGACATTAAAAATAAAATACCTTCGATCTTAAAAAAAAATACTTAACTCATTTAGTGCATTCAAATGTTGCATGACGACCTCCTTGGTCGAGTGGCTTGGTACACCGGTTTTCAAGGTGTCGCCATCTCTGAGATCCCAGGTTCGATCCCCGGTTGGGTCAATTTAGAAAACGAACTTTTCTATATTATCTCAGGTCTGGGTGTTTGTGATACCACCGTTGTGTCCGATCTCCATAACACAAGTGCTTTAGCTACTTACTTTGGAATCGGAGCAATGTATGTGATGTTGTCAAATATTAAATATTTAAAAAAAAAACACATCTTGAAAAACATGTTTTAGAACAAATTGAAATGCACTAATTGAGTAGATAGGTATAGTTGGACGACGGAATGTTTTATAATTATCACTTTTAAGTTATCATTGTTCTCCTGTAAGTGACATTATTGTCTTTTTGTGAGAATAACATTTCTTTTACCCCAAAAATAAATGTAACAAATTGTTAGGCAGGCCATTAGGGCCTGCCGGAAAATTGAAGCAACACTGTTTAATATTCAAATTTAAAAATGTTGTCCGGTCAAATTCAAAATCCTATTCATAAAGTAATGAGATATTTTAACAGACAAGACGTGTTGTTTGTTATTTGACTTAAACCTTTCTTCTCGTAAGGTCTCCCGCTTAGGGTTTGCGAACCGATGGCGTAGCTTCTTTGACATTCACAAGTGCTTGTAACAGCCTAGACTGAAAAAATGAGTTTTGAATTTTGAACTATTATTATATACTTCAATTACTCAAACTAACCTTTTCAAATCAAACAGCCAGTCCTTACAAATAAATCATATATGTGTAAGGATTCTAACTAAATTTTATTATCTACGAAGGTAGGTAACTTAGTGGAGTTAAAAATAAATAAGTATGTACTTACATACCAGTGGTGTACGGCTTACTTTTAGAAATCCCACCCCACCGATCCACTATGCAGATCACAACATTTTTGTAGAACGGCTTGCCTTCGCCATAATTTCAACCCACTGCCACTGCTACCTACTTATTTATTTTTAGCTCCACTTTAGCTTAATTTTACTAAGCAAAGTCTAAAAAGTAGCAAAAGTCAAATACTCCTAAAATAGGTACTCATATAAGTTTTAAGAGATCCATAATAATGTGGTATACCTATATGTACTACCTATGCATTGCGTCTACACTATGTCATATTGAATTAATGACGAATTGCAGTGAGTCAGCCGAAAAGCCATAAAGCAACTAGTTTGTCAGACAACTTAAACAAACCGTAGGTAGGCGCCGTCTAGTCGCGCGCTTCCATCGTGGGTGGGGTAGCCCAGCCACTGCAACTTGATCCCCACTAATAGTTGAAAACACCCCCATCCTACGAAATACGTTCGATGAACTATCCAACGCGGACCAACGATATCTGGTCGGAGTATGTTTATTTTTATCCCTCTCAAAGATGCAGCAGGCTACCAGGGAAACAATCAGAGGGTGAATCTGAAATGTAGGAAAGTTTGAGATCGATATAATTTTTCTATTATTGTCTTACGCTTGAAATATAAAATAATAATGGTTACTTAGATCCTTTATTATTTTAATGATATTGTTCCTAATGTCAATCTAAGTGAAGAATCTCAAACATAAGATCTAACACTAGTTAATGTTACGTAACGTTATTTCAAAAGGGACCAATATTATCTGCCTGCCCAATTATCAGTCTTACAAAGAATCTGAAATGAAAAATATTATTATATCCCGACAAATCCCATGGTACACTTGATTACATAAAGGTTACTCACATAATACTCTCTCAATATTACTGCTATTGACATCAGCCATTTTTAATGTCCCCACTGCACAGGGCCTTCCTTATGGGTGGATAAGGAGGTACTATACATTTTCATATTTAGTAATATCGTATTAACATCCATTAAATAATACAACTTTACCTTGTGTAGATTATGTTTAAATATAAGCGCATGCACGTGTAAAGATTCCTGAATGAAATCCAAGGGGATTTAAATGTAAGCTTCCAGAGAATATAACTACGCATTAACTAGACAGAACTAAAGTAACCCTATTATACCAGTAGCGGCTGCCCGTGACTTCGTCTTCGTGTACAGTTATTTTTCTTTCCCTCAGACTCTGTAGGTACTTTTTCCGGATGAAAAGTACCTACCCTACGTCCTTTTCTATATTACACCTGACAACCTGTGTACAAAATTTCATGGTGATAGGATGAGTAGTTAAGACGTGAAAACGTTACAAACAAACTCACTTTATTGCTTTATGGGTAGCTTTAGTATGTCATGCTCACTTTAAACATTTCTGCGGTAGTGTCGTGTGAGGCGGGTCGTTACGTTCCCTCAAATATGGTTGAGCGAAGCGATGGCTGGTTCATGCGTCATGCTCGTGAACGGGTGCTGCCAGTGGGAATGGGTCTGCTTCTGACTACTTGTATTAAGGACGTCGCATACATATATATATATAAATGTTTAATATTATCTATATGTATGGCACTTCTTACCCAAAAGATAAAATTCATAACTAATACCTTGTTTTGGAATTTTTTTTTTATTGCAATCTTTCACTTTCTATAGGCCTATGAAAAGCTTTTGGATATTAGTTTTCAATTCGATGCCTTAACATGGGTAGCCTAAGTATGTCATGCTCTCTTTAATCATTTCTATGGTGGTGTCGTGTGAGGCGGGTCGTTACGTTCCCTCAAATATGGTTGAGCGAAGCGATGGCTGGTTCATGCGTCATGCTCGTGAACGGGTGCTGCCAGTGGGAATGGGTCTGCTTCTGCCTACTTGTCTTAACGTTTATTGAATTGTATGAATAGATATATATATATTTTTTGTAATAGCCTAGGCTGAGCCTTAAATTTTGAATTAAGCTTGACACCTGTAATTTGATTCAGTAGAAATGAGCTAATTAAATAATGTTATTTATTTATGAATCTATGTTAATGGTAACATGTATGAATACTTTGAATGTAATGTCTGGAAACGATATACATATTTGTAAATATCGTTCCTTCTAATAAAGCTGATAAGTTTTTTGCGCCCATTTTTCTTGTCAGCTAAAAGACGTCATAATGGGTGGTAGCATAAAAGAATTGACGATTTAAAAATGCTTGTTATGTGAGCTTATTTGAATAAAGAATTTTTCAATTTCAATTTCAATTTCAATTTCAAAGATAGGATTGCTACGATTAAACACATTAAAGCAGCATAAATAAATAATGTAAGTGTAGCGCCGTTTGTAGGTGGCAACGGGCCCAATTGAAACTCGCCCGCGATTTAATTTCTGTTAATCACAGTTCTAACCAAACCTATCCAAATCCGTTTCGTTACATAATCTATTCGATATCAGCAATAACAATAAAAATAACTAATAACTTGGTTGAGTCTGTGACAAAAAACAGCAGGCGATTTAAATTCATACAAATAGGAGAGATTGGCTTATAACCGAGTAGTTTGAGAGTACTTAAAACTCCTTATTATGATTTCATGATATTGCTATTTAAACATGCAACCTCGTCGTTATTACATTACAGAATCATAGAGCGGTTTTCCAAGAACGGACGTTACAAAATGTAAACTAATGTATGTGTTTAGAGTTTGTTGGTTCCGACAAAGGCTTAATTAATTCCTTGAAAACAACTCAAACGAGATAATTTTCTCTGAACTCCTACGTTGCTAAATATTAAATTTTGTTTCGGTTGAATTATTATGGTGAAATCTTGGATACCCCGCTGAAAGTGGCGCCCTCAGAGGTGTTTCTTTATAAGTAGTTAAAAGATTATATACTAAAAAACGAAAACGTTTTCAAAACGAACTAAAAAGTATGAAAAATAATTACAACGGACTAGAAAAAACGGACTAAAAAGTATAAAATCATTTGCCTTTAGATCCAGTGTCTGTACAACTGACAACCAAGCTTTACAACTGTTAGGATCATAGACTTAGAAAAATTTTCGCTTGATGGTTAGGATGCTGGGGAGCGATTCTGTAACCAAACTCGCATACTATCATTATCTTATTTATGATTTAAAATTCCCGCGCAGTGAAGTGAGGTTCGAGTTTGGTTACAGAATCGACAGGCTGTTGGCACTCTCCCGAACTCTTCTTTATTAATTCTATATTGGTATTGAGAATGATTTCATACAGATTTGAAGGAACTATTTAAGATAATCTATTTAAGATTTAACGATTTAAGATAATCGAGTGAAGTTAAAAACATGCGGAAATAGAATGCGAGGAATATATTCGTAGCTTTCTATTATACACAGTACTTCTAACCACCAGCATTGGAGTATTTTAGTCATATACCTAGTCCTTCTTTAAGGTAATATTCCACCGTTAATTTGATCGATGATTATGATAATAACCTTTCTTCATAAATTAAAAAAAACGTCGTAAAATAAGTTTAAGGATGTTCGAAATAATATTTACTTATAAGGGTTTGCAAAGTTGCCAGAAAGCAGCACAGGTGTATAAGCTACGTAATCCTTTACTAGTAAAAGGTCAGCATAATGTAGAGCAAAATTATAAAAATTGGTTGAATATCGCGCAGAATAAGGTTGATTTTCCCGAAGCACGTTTTAAGTCTATAATATTATATATGCATGAAATAGACCTATGGTGAAATGCTTTTAGCCTTTTTCATAACGAGTGAGGTATAATTTAGGCTTTGAAGAGTATTTGCACGAATTGAATTTTCCTCTTTATTAAATTATATCAGAATCATTGTAAACAGATTTTTGGGTGTTTATTATTTTGTACAAACTGATCTCCGTTTAGGTTTTAACAATTTCGCTATCATTTTCAGTGATGTATTGAATAAGCTGCGATTAGCATTGTCATTTCTTTTCTTCTATTAAAAATATCAAAATAATATATAAATCTTAGGGCGTATTCAAGTAGCTTGAAATTTAAGATATGAAGTTTGAGTTCGAGATTTAAGATTAGAGAATTGAAATTTGAGATTCGAGATTCAAATATCAATTGTATTATTTTCAATTTCGAATCTCGAAATTCGAAATTCTAACAATCCCTATCTGTCAATGTGATATGTCATAAATATTCAATAACGTAATGTGACATAGTCCTGTGGTTGGTACATTTCATTGCTCGTGAATGTACTACAAAGGACACAGTTACTGTACTGTAAATTACTACAGACTGCGCTTATATGAAAGTTCCAGTTCTGACCTACCTTTTGATAAGTATTCAAACTGTTAATGTTGCTCCACTTGAAATATTTAAAAGAGTTTATACAATAGTTGAGGACTTTTACTTGATCTAACTCTTACTTACAGAGGAACTTGAGAAAAAAATACATCTTAATAGGATTCACAAAAAAAGTCGCCTGGTGAAAATAAAAAGGTTTGAGATGAGATTACATCGTGATTTACGAACAGAAATAACTCAGTCGTCAACGTAGTCAGAAAAAGTCAATTTGTCCGCTTTACGAGTCGCGAGTTACAGTTTAACTGTTTTTTTACAGTCATCTGCCTCCCTGCTTCTCTTTTAAATCGTAAAAATGTTTCGCTGAATCGCTTGCTTACTCGATTAAGGGGGGAGAATCGCAAACTCTATTTTAGCAACACATTGAATACAAAAAACCGGCCAAGTGCGAGTCGGACTCGCGCACGAAGGGTTCCGTCACCACGTTATTTTCAATATCAAGAAACATGCTCACTTCACAGTTTTATAGATAAATCATTGCAGAAATGCTCAAAGTTAATGAAACTTTGAGCATTTTTGAAATGATTCATAATTTGGTCGCTAGACCAAATTAGCAACTTATCAATACGCATTTAAAGCAACTGCAAAAAACTTTAAATTTCCTCAAACATACAATACAATAATCATGATTTCAATTCCATATTAAAATAAAAGTCAGTGTATGGAACCTCATTGCGGTTTACGTTTATTCATTGACATATACTAGCGCCATTCCCTTTTGAGGAAATCAAAAGGTCAGTATTTCTTTGACGTGCATATCCCAAAATTAATAAAACTGTGAAATGAGCATGTTTTTTGACATTTGTATGAAAATAACGTGGTGATCCGTTTTCTTCGCAGCCCAGTATATTTGAAATTGAAATATTCTTTATTTAAATAAGCTCACAAAATAAGCATTTTTAAATCGTCAATTCTTTTACCCTACCACCCATTATGATGTCTTTTAGCTGACAAGAAAAATGGGCACAAAAAACTTATCAGCTTTATCAGAAGGAACGATATTTACAAATACGTATATCGTTTCCAGACATTACATTCATATATGTTACAATTAACATAGATTAATATATAAATAACATTATTTAATTAGCTCATTTCTACTGAATAAATTTACAGGGTTCAAGCTTAATTCAAAATTTAATCAGTCTAGGCTGTCATTATTCAGTCTAGGCTGTTACAAAAAAAAAAAAATTCATACAATTTAATAAACGTTAAGATAGGTAGGCAGAATCAGACCCATTCCCACTGGCAGCACCCGTTCATGAGTATGACGCATGAACCAGCCATTGCTTCGCTCAACCATATTTGAGGGAACGTAACGACCCGCCTCACACGACACCACCACAGAAATGATTAAAGAGAGCATGACATAAATAGGCTACCCATGTTGGCATCGAATTAAAAAAAATGTTTGTATCTAATATCCAAAAGCTTTTCATAGGCCTTTACTTACAAAACTACTGACTAAAGAAAGTGAAATGATTGCAATAAAAAAATCGTTAAAAACTGCTTATTAATTAAATTAATTCATTTTGTCATTTAAATACCTTTGATTTATTTCGTATATCATTTTCTTAAACCGCTATATGGACCACGGAGGCAGTGAACGAAATCCTTTTATTGTTATTTTGTTCCTTGCTTTTCGTCCAAAACTTTTTTATGAGTTTTAGTAAAATAATTGGCTGATGGACGAAGTTCGCAAATACCCATTCCAACCAATTAGTGACCAAAGTTCGTACCCAAGTCTTCTTACGCATTCTGTTTTGAATATTAGATAACAATAAAGTTTAAGTTAAAACATTACTCAAACCAAGTCAAAGGTACAAGTTCCGTAATTGTATAGAAGAAACTTGTTTGTATATGTTAATTACTTGTTAATTATTTGTTTAATTCCATTGAACAGGATACCAAATAACTTTCTTTTATAAAGAGCAAAGCTTCTTTTTGTTACGTCTCAATAAAACGTCTTCTCTGCGCGTAATTTAGTCGCGATTTTAAGCTATGTGATATTGTTTTGTTTGTTTTAGAATACATTAGTTCTTACGTCTATTATTTTTGGAAAATTATCAAATTACATCATAGGTTATAATTCTCGAACATTAATCTAACTTTACATTTTCAGGATCCTCAGTATTTCAACATTAATCAGGGATCATAAAATAAAAATATCTTTTAAGTGCTACTTATCGTACCAACCAACACTCAAGAAAAATCAAGGAATATTAAAAACTCAACTCAAACTCTCAATTTACGAGAAATAAGCGTTTTATATATACCGTAGAAATTCGATAATGCTTAACATTTTTAGACGAATTCAAAAAAGGAGGAGGTTCTCAAGTTGAGATTGTTTTTTTACGTATGTTTTCAGTTGTTAACAGATTTAAAAAAAAATGTTTATCTGATAAAACATGGGTCAGGTGTGGTTCTATTTCCAATTTTTACAGAGATCTGGTTAGTAGTTTTTCATAATCCTGAAAAATAACATTTATTTTACTTACTATCGCACGAATGTGTACGTATTTTCAGGCATAACTTCTTTGTTATTATGGAAGTGTAATTGCAAACAAATATTGCTTAAAAAATAGCACCACGGGGCACGGGGCTAAAATATAACAACCCGCAGCATAGCATTTAATCGTGTCAGCCACGCGCCCGGTGACAGACGTTAGCGTTCTTTACAGTAATTGCAGTTTGTATTTTAAATAAAAGAAATAATTTATTAGTGTGTACGTCTTGTGTAGTCAAATGGGGGTAAAATACGCAAAGAAGGCAAAAAGATGCAGAGATAACGTATTATATGTATTTAAAAAAAAAAGTTTAAGTATCGAAAATATCTATGAGTATACAGATTAAAGTCGCTATTATGCAACCGTTCAGTCGCTTTGTGCTGCATAACTAAATGCCAGCATTTTTAGCCCCGCCCACTTGGTTGTTATTTTTGCCCGCCCATTTTTGTGCGGAGCTTTTTTTTAGCGGAATGCTTGTTCCATAAATTTTAGTTCGCTGATAAAAATTCTTTATTGTCCCACAAATCCCCTCTTTACTTTTTGATATTAACATCTTAATTAATCAACGCCCGAGCGGCCGAATGCGGCCGGGCAACAATGGAAAATAAGACATAATAGATATTCCATTATTAGGTTCAAAATAATAGATATTCCATTATTAGGTTCAAAAAAAGCCTTAAAATTTAATTTTAAAATAATAAACAGAGAACTCAATGTTTTTGCGCGTGTCGTTTCTTGAATCTTAGTTAAAAAGAACTTACAAATATAATTTATTCTGGCAAATAACAAAGCCATTTTCCATCAACGCAACGCCTTAAAAATACCTCGTCAAAACAAACAAACAGCTTATGTTTCACTTAAAAATTTCGTGAAAATAATCTTAGTAGGTATACGACGAAAGAGGGGGCGAACCAACAACGAAATAAATGTCTTTTCATATCTATACAAGAGGGGAGAATTTGTGAGCAGGCATAGAGATTCAATTGAGATATCGGCCAGAGACACAAGTCCAGATAAGTAAATGCTTAACTATGGAATAAAGGGTGGCAATTCAATGCTTGGTGAATAAAATAAAGTAAGACTATCTGTTAGCTCTGTGGGCTATTTTAGGCTACTTTATTCTTTTACATTCACCTCTGAATCGCTTTTATTGATAAGTATTTTTAAGATTCTAAAAAACAGTTGCTAAAACATTTATGCTAAACGGCCACAGTGACCACAAAGCAAACTAGCAGGCAGCGGCTATTTAAAAAAACTCTTTTTTTATTTTGACTACGTCTCGTGGCGTAAGTACTTTCTTCATGCACACACACACACACACACACACACACAGATTTAGCTTCCTAACAGAATATTTTGTTTATGTCTTTCAATTGCAGTAAGACTCTATTTAAATGCAGGCGACTTGTAGTCTCATAAGCGAAGGAACACTCTCTCACTGCCATTTCCCTCTAGTGCTACAGCACCAACTTTCAGCCCTAAGATCGACATAAAGCTACAATACCTATCCTACAGATGTGTAAATAAATAGGTAAGATAGTATATTATTCCTCTGTTTCCCAGATGTTTTTCGTGATATCGGTGTCGATCGATAAGGTGCCAACCTAATGTAGTGCCATGCTAATAATTATAAGCCGAAACCGACTGAAATATCGTTGTTTTTCGTTTGAATTAGGTATCACATTTTGCTTCCTTTAGCACGACGCGGCGACGTTATAATAACATACCTGTTTTTATTTTATTACCAAAGTTAGGTTCAGAAAGAGTCGCCGAGAACGACTAAAAGTTGCCAAATCGAGTTACGTCGGCAGTACAACGCACCTGTGTTACACCAATTTGAACACTCCCAAACTCGGCTCGGTTTGACCCACGAACCTACAAATTATTATTACTGTTCCGCTTACTTCCGCTTCTTCCAGAAATCGGGATTGGAAAGTCGATTCAATAAATCTGACAGTCACAAATATCACAATCTCCTTACGAAATGGAAATAAATGAGGCTTACTTTACACCGAATACTACTCACAACCAAAATATAAATATTCGGCGATAATATATGCGGTAACAAAATAAATTTCACGTACCATTAGGTCGCCTTGCGCCTGGCTACATTTGTCACGGTTGGGACGCGACGTGTAGTGCCAACCTCGCCTGCCATTATAATGGCGAAATACGAAAAAACTCTCAACGAAGTAACATTACGACGCGTCGTGTCGCTTGAGAGTCATTCGGATATCTAACGTCACCTGAAATGTAACTTTTGTGATGTATGAGCCCGTTGCAGACGACCGTCATATATTTTAGAAACTCTCCAGGCTACCAGCTCTTTATAAATTGAGATAAGCGCGTAACTTAAGTATTTTTATCGCCCGTTGATAGTCATTTGGGACGCCGTTGACAGTAATTTTACGACCCTATATTTGAATAAAAGATGTTTGCTGCGATACAAACTTGACGAAGTCAATTTCAACATAGTCTTTCCAGGTATAGGTATTTAGCTGAAAGCACGTGGCGCAAAAAATTGTGTAATCTAAATAGATTACATAATAGATTTAAAAATTTAAATAGGCATTTCATCAATCTAATTATTGTTTACAGTAACTTGATTTGATTTAAGTGCTATTATAACACTAAATAATATTCCTAAATTAACACCCTAATTTTACTGATTTCCAATAATGTTCAATAACATTTGAGTGACTGCCAACTAAGTTGCTAAAAAGTTTGTTTAAACAAATCACGCCTGTCCTTCCACAAACGAACTAATAGAAAGTTAAATACAAGTATCATTGCAGTCGGAGGACAGTTTTTAATTAAAGTAAGGATTCTAATGATAACTCACACATCTAAATCTGTTCAGACATTTTGAAGTTATGGTGGAATAAAGAAACTTGCATACATACAAACATACATGAACCCTGAACACAATACACTCTTCCTTTTTTGGGCAGTCGTATAAATTATTCTAGTTATTCTAAATATACAAATTTAATATTCACAAAAGAAAATTGTAACCGTTTCTCGTCTGTGTACTTACTCATATTGATGTACTTTTATATTCATTACAAATTACCTGGAATCTTCTAAGGAGCGCAGACATGTTTATGAGCTTATGCCACTACGTGCGAACACGTAACTTGGTGAAATTATGTAACAGCAATTCTCTTCACAGCAAATATGGGGGGGACTCGAAAAAATTCCACCCAATTTGCTGGAGCGAGGCAACATTCCGATAAATGGGTTACGTTATGAAAAGCGTGATTGGCTGCATACGTGGGCGTAAGACTGTTTGAACAAAACCTGGTTTAATTTCGATAGATCAAATTAGATGTATTGGAAATTAAATTTAAAGCGCGATCACTGATGCTCAACAGATTCCGGAATTCAATCCCTCTGAAGCTGTACGAGTAATAAGATGAGAAGAGACCTATCCGCTGTTTAAAAAAGGGGGCACTTGTCCTAACAAAAATTTAAGAAACTGCTCGCGTAATAACATAAACTTATTGCGACTTCAACAAAGTTGCAGCTGTTTTAAAGTGAACAGTATTTCACTGTTGTCAATGTATAAAACAGTACAGTGCCTTGCGTGTTCAATTCAACAATGCCTTTAGGGTGCTGTTGGGGCTGCCTCGGTTCTGCAGTGCGTCAGGGATGTTTGCACGCGCAGGGTCAGGGCTAGCCGGAACAGCATCCTGAAGCTGTTTTCTGAGCGTTTTGACTGTCAGTACATGAATCATTGCTCCATGATACATGTACTTACTACCAATTAATGGTGAATTTATTATTTTGATTTGATGACAGTTTTGTTTTTTGATTATTTATTTGAATTAATGTATTTGCATTGTATTTTTAATTATTATGTTATGTTATGTATGCTCCATGTATGGTCCAAAGTTGGTCGAAATAAATTATTATTGTTATTATAAAGATAATATACTAATGATTTAATTTTATTTTAAAGCAACACAGTTTATTGATTAATTTTTTAGGGGCCGTAGCCCGAGATGATCCGAAATTGGCATTTTTTGAGCATAGACAAAAAAAGCATACGTGCCTTCTATCTAAAAGACACAGACTAACTATTTTGTGTCGGAGTGTATGACATCGCCGCCCGCTCGCGATAACTTTTATGCTGTGAATTAATTTTTAAGAGTTTATTACCAGTGATTTTATGTTTATATTAATTTTCATACACGTCGTCGCTCGCTACATCCTGTATATATTTCTAATTTTCTATACAAAGAAGGAGAAACTGACATATTCTTCTTTAACATAGGCGAGCACTAAGAGAGATATTTTGTAAATTGTTTTGGAAAGTGCACACAAATTCAGCCGCTAGATAACTTTTAAAAAGCCTTGAAGTACCTGTCAGCGAAACTCAGCTAATAGCATTTTTAAGCCGTGTTTCTTACCTGAAGTTCTGCAAAACTTTACAGCATTAATTAAACATGACGTCACAGGGAACTTTCGTAAGCGTGGTTCCAGTGTTAACGTAATCAGATTATTTAAGAAGCGCGTAAAGAAGAAGACGGACGAATGGAAGAATAATGATAATCCACACAAGATAGATATTTACACGCACAATTATTGACGGAATCTTCAATTCTTATTATTTTTTTACAAAATAAATGGAAGGGAGAAAGTAAGCGATCATTCTGATCCTAAACTAATCCAGTATAAATGTCAAATACATTGTTTAACTGACAGTTATTTGCAAACATAATATGTACCTAGTTGAATTATTTAGTAACAGGTTACTTATATTTTTAATTTCAGGGCGTGAAAATAAAAATACCTAATGCTGAACATTTAAGCGCCTTAATAATAATATTCTTTCAAAATTATCAAATAAAGTACACTCTTTTAAAATAGTCTTCTTTAAAGTAAAATATATTATAGGCCGAGCACTCAACGCTTGTTATAAAGCGCATTTTACATTACACTATAATTAAATAGTAAATAGCATATCCAATTCATAGCACAACAATAATAGGGTTTTAAAAATGAAATTGCCGACTTTTTCTCAAACCCAGTGATCTCATAACTTCCATTAGTAAGCTTAGTGTTCATATATTTATACGTAAAAGTTCCATAACTTTAGTGTTAGTGATTTTTAAATAAATCACGAAAATGTAAGTAAGTATGGAAAATGCCACTCTTTGTTTTTTTTTTCATTATTAACACCAATTTCATATTTAAACATAATAACAGAGCTTTATGCATTTTCATTCACAGGACTCTTTACCCTGGGACGCTATTTAGCCTAAGCAGCTTATTTTTAAAAAGACGAGAATTCATATATCCTTCGACAAAGTTTTGTTATGTAATTTAAGTAATTTAGACTCGAGTTCACCAACTCCTTAACTAGCCGATTAATTTTTAATCATCTGTTTTTGACACTTTCTCCATAAATAAAAACGTCAAAAACAGACGGTTAAAGCTAAATCAGCTGGTAATGTGTTGATGAACTTCAGTCTTACTCTGTAACCAGCCAGTGTCACATTAAAAAAGTACTTTCTGAGAATGCGAAGATTTCGATGAAAAGAGAGCTTTATAAAGCAAACCCCTAGTTGTCCTGGTAATCAGTTATATTATCCAGAAGTGTGGAGTTGGGAGGCAACCACTCGCAGCTCGCGTATTGTGATGAGCAGACCTGAAATGAATACAAAAACATAGAAAATTGACACTTACACGAACACAAAGGGAATTCAATTGGCACTCATCTGTTCTTCATCAAAATTATTTACTTTTGCAGAAATTGTACATTGCATTTTTTTTAATAAATTTTACCCGCAATAAGCTTGTTGGAAAACATCGCACTTCGCCTGCTTCGTCTTTCAATTTACAGTTTTTCAGACATTCTGTGACTCGTATTTTCCTAATTGATTTCGTTCAAACATTAAAAATTTAAGGAGTTGTTTGATTTTAATATTTTTTAAATCATTGTATTCATATTAGGTAAAAAATAGTTAATTTTACGTAAAAATCATAAAAAATCCGATGTTTTTATCATTGTCGGTCTAAGCCCTTGCTTAGAACATACTAACAGTTATGGAGCGTGCAGATATTAAAAATATTCGCTGCAAACGAGGATACATCACGCACTTTTACCGAGCGCGTGCGCTTTAAACCACGCGTTTAATACAAACCTCCCGTGGGCATCTATTTCCAATAAACTCCTGTACTGCAGGATCTAAAGATATAGTTAGTTCGTTTTGTAGATAGGGATCAAAAGGGAGGTCGACACAACCTCGCTGAGTTTTCTTCCGCCAGTTCTTTCTCTCAGAGGCCTCCCAATTCGTGAACTGGTAGTAGATTCAGTAGCTAGATCTTGTTTTCTAATTAACTTTATTCAATTTAATTCAGTAATAATCATAAAAATCAGAACGCAGCTATAAAATAATTTGAATACATTTTTATAAAGTTTCGAGCGAGTAATTTCATAAAAATATGAGCAGCCTTTTTGGTTTAGTCCTACCGTGCCCACGGCCCCTAGAAAGGTGTCGAAACGTCGGGAATTCTAAAAACCAATAAATACAAACTAAATAATTCTAAAACAACACCTGAATTAATAATATACGCGCTGTAATCCGTAAAAAGTGTTTTATTTCTAAAAAACTCCTGTAACTTTTCACGCTACACGCACGAACTGTGCACTGAAAATCGTTCATGTGACCAGTCCAGTCTATACGTGGAGTTTGTCACACTTAGAACATAGCCGCAACACAGCGCGGGTGGATACTCTCAAAGGCTGGCACGCACAAGGTAAAATAAAAGTTGATAAGTTCGAATTTTCTGCCTCGGGCCTCATGCATCGTGTAGTCCCGTAGAGCTTTGACCATAACTGTGCGGTTATCTAATTACCCCACTGTAATGCAAAAGAAAATTTTGACCGTTGTGCGTTAATCTCCCTTTCTATATTTCCATTTGCCATTTTATCGTGGTCTTGCAAAAAACGCATAATTAAATCTACTTATTTGCAACAGTGCAGCAGTTAATGCTATTATGGTTTTTTCTATAGATTGCATAATTTTTACATCACTAGTGGAGAAGATTAAGTTATAAATTGATATTTTCTAACTACTGCAGTGCATTATGTAAACCATTCCATTTCACGAGCATAATGGCAAACATTGTCAGAAATAAAGAAACAAAACATTAGGTAACCTTGCATCGGCATTCGTCAGCGACGACGTATCGGAAGGTGTCAGTGTTGGAGGCTGCGCCCGCGTCGCAGTGCCGCAGCTTCACCACCAGGGGGCGCCACGCGGTGTACAGACATACGTGGTGGTGGGACTGCTTGTACGGAAACTGCCAGTCGGAAATCTGTATCACGAGTCAAAATACGTTTATCGAAGCAATTTTTATTTGCATTCACAATGCTATAGGTCTCTTCGCACATGAATCGTAGCAAAAATGTATCGTATCGACGTATACGTTTCTGCTACGACTCGTGTATGAAGGGGCTAATGACTTTCAAACAATACTGGTAGAAACTCATCTCTAAACTTAGTACTAAGATGAAAATCGAACCTACGATCTTTCGCTATCCGGACTAATGCTCTTACCAACTGAGCTACCGAGCATATAATATTCAGCTTTTAAAACAAAAGATCTTCATGTTCAGAAGTAAAGATGCGTAGAAAAATAGTTTATTTATAAACTTAGATTTCTTGTTTAATACATTAATGCTTAAGCCTACTCTAAAGTTAGAATTCGTTCACTAATGACTGTTCCAAAAGTTTCTCACGACGTTGCAAACTAAGCATGAAATTAATAAATGACGAAATTCGAGTGAAATCTCCAACAGTAATGCATTTAACGTGAACTTTAGACTGGCTGGCAGCCATTTTTCATGACTTTAAGTGACGGAGGAATTCTGTGAATTCTGGAATAAGTAATCAAACCGATGCAACTTGTTTCAACTGCTATACTTCCATTAATACGTCTTTAATAGTGCGCTAATTTATATATCTATATTAAAAACAAAGAGTCCGGCGGACAGTGAGCTTCCCATACAAATGTAATTCCAAGGTAATACCACAATGATTTACGATTTGAGCACAATTAACTTTTCTTGTGATGTTATTCGGATTAAGACAGTATTTGTCCAAGGTTCTATCAAATAAAAAATCTAAAATACTAACCCAATTCAAAATAAATGCCAATTATATTTTTTCATACAAAACTGTAAATCGCATTAATTTTTATTTGGTTTGGTGTTTTTGATTTTTTATTTAATGGAACCCTAGACAAATACTGTCTAAAGGGGCTGACATGAGCCAACTAGCGCCGCCAGTCGATTTTATTTTATATATTCTAAATAAGCCCAATTTCTTAAAAAAGGAATCAGTCAAGGTTTTGTTAATAACGTCTAATATTTATTGAATAACTATACACAGTTTGAAAAGGCATTCAAACAGTTTAAAACGCGATTTTGTTAAAAGTGGCCACTGTGGGTTTAAACCCGTTTTTAAAATATTGCACGCATTTTGTAATGTTGTAACGCTATTCAATAAACATTAGACGTCATTCACAAGACCTTGAATGATTCCTTTTTTAAGAAATTGGGCTTATTTATATGAAATTACATAAAATCGACTGGCGGCGCTAGTTGGCTCAAGCCCTCAGCCCCTTAATCCGAATAACAAGTAGAGTTAATTATGCTCAAATTTCTAATCATTTTGGTATTACGTTTGTATGGGAAGCTCACTGTTCGCCGTACTCTATTAGCTGATTGATTCATCGTCGCACAATTCAACCACAAGAATCGCACTGAAAGGCAGATACTCGTAGTTGCTATGACGTAGGCACAGAATATTTAAATAGTGCACGTAGGAATCCGCTAAGAAAAAAATTTTTTGGAAATTTCCTCGGATAAAGTTTTTTATTACTTTTTATATTTTCTCCTTTTTTTGTAAAATAGTTACCTAATTAAAGTCTGAATGTTCATGAACTTCGACCATATTATTATTAAAACGTATTTTATTATTAGATGATGTTCAATATTATCTTTTGAAAGACTGCTTTATTTGGCCTTAGCCCACGAATGCTTGCGAAGTCTCGCATTTTGAAGTGAAACCTTGAGTTAATAAAGTTTTAACTCTTAGAAAGTGAGCTAACTTTTGATGACGAGCACCGGAATGGACTAGAATTGACCAATTTTGGAATAAACTTTTGATAGCCTATTACCATAATTGTAAGAAAATCGTAGGGTTCAAAGTATTTCAAGTGGTAAACGGTTGTTAAAACAGACCTTCGAATTTCTACAGTAAATTATTCATAATTTATGTATGAGAACAATTTCGATAGCTAGTTTAAGGGAGAGAAAATAAAGAACAGTCTATGCGGCGAACTAAAATCTATTGAAATGTGTATATTAAAAAAGATTGCAACTTGCAACAATTTATTTATTTGGCATCTACTCGTGCAATTTTCAAATAATAATATTTCTCCCAAACACTGAATACCCACCGAAACTAATAAATGTTTGTAGTGCATAAAATAATATTGTATCGGATTCGGAATTTGGTTGAGAAAAAATTATAATGCATGATTTTTTATTCTGATACATTACTAGATAATAGTGTCATTCATCATTTGAAAAGCTATATATTTATACATCAACATCACATACATTGCTCCGATTCCAAAGTAAGTAGGAAAACGCAATCGTGATAAGGAAAAATTTCACTTGGTAAGCACAAAAGGTGTGATATAGGGTTTCGAATACATTTTTATTCTATTGAAAGGTGAAAACAACTATTTATATCACGTACATCATCAGAAGAAACCAAACAATATGCAAGGTGATATCGAAGTTAAGCTTAAACGCGATATTGATAACTTTATATAGGACGAAAATTTCTTAAACCAAGGTGATCAAAATTTAAGGTGAAATAAATATAATACTAAATAATATACTAGAAAAAATAGGACTCGCACCAGATCATGTTCTCGGACGGGAATCGAACCCGCGACCTTTGGATATCCGGTCCAATGCTCTGACCGCTGAGCTACCGAGTCACTGGTGAGAACGTCGAATTTCTTCTAGTATATCAACTCTTACGCTGCAAGCCAGCGCCATCTCACCAATGTAGAAGGAATTAACCTCGACATTCAACTGAACATCTTTCCAGATATTTTTAAACAGTTGATTAAGATGAGAAAGCTATATAACTATTTGTATTATATAAAAATAGCATTGTGAATGCTTAAATCTCAAAATTTCAAATAGTTATATAGCTTTCTCATCTTAATCAACTGTTTAAAAATATCTGGAAAGATGTTCAGTTGAATGTCGAGGTTAATTCCTTCTACATTGGTGAGATGGCGCTGGCTTGCAGCGTAAGAGTTGATATACTAGAAGAAATTCGACGTTCTCACCAGTGACTCGGTAGCTCAGCGGTCAGAGCATTGGACCGGATATCCAAAGGTCGCGGGTTCGATTCCCGTCCGAGAACATGATCTGGTGCGAGTCCTATTTTTTCTAGTATATTATTTAGTATTATATAAAAATAGCATTGTGAATGCTTAAATCTCAAAATTTGAAATAAATATTATAAAATCACTCGAAGTCATAAGTAAAAGATTACTGACACTAAAAACATAAAAGTAAAGTTTCGTTTTATTTTACTATTCATTTAATTTCATGTTTTTTAGCATCAGTCACCTTTTACTTATGACTTCTTATTTCTTTTTATGTTTAATTCACCTTGAGTTTTTGTTGTGATACTGGTTACTTATAAACTTTAATCTAAATTGTAATGTCATCTTAGACAGCTGTTTCATACTTGTTTACTTGATTACAAAATTCCTTCTACATTATACATATATTTTATCTGCTCAAATCTTTCATTCTACAACAGCTTTTATCACTTTGATTGAAGAATTTTTTTCCTAACGTTAGCAATATCGCGGTTAGATTCATTTTAAAAGATTGCTAGTGACTTCGAATTCACCCTGTATGTAGGTATAGAAGTCAAAAAAATATATAAAAAATATTATATTGAAAACACGACTAGCCTACCCCAAAACGAACTAAAAATAAAAAACAAATGTCATTACAGTGGGGGGACCGTTTTAGGGTATTATTTTTAATCTAAGTGGTCCTGTTTTTTAATGTTTGTTTTGGGGCAGGGCAGGCATATTAATATATTACTTTTTAAATAATATATTTTTATTTTATATATTTTAGTGACAAATTATTGACCGAGTGAAACGCGATCGAAGCGTCTCGGCTTTAGCTTGGGCAAGAATGCTGTCTGTCCCGCTGTCCGGCTATCCGTTTGTTCTCCTGTACAGGTCGCATTTCTCAACCGATTCTCGTGATTCAATTTAACGAACCGTACTAATTGGAATGATTTCAAAATAAAAAATATGGGACCAACTTGGGATTGACTTCAGCCGTCTTGGATACATAAACAAGATGACAAGATACATATATACATAATATACATAAATATGCAACAGATTAAGAAACTCCTCCATTTTTGAAGTTGGTTATAAATTACCTCCCTAGAATCACATCTTCCTCCGCAATAGGCCACCTTGACCCGGTCCCAGCATCCATGGCCATTCTCGTCCGTCTGCCGAGCCATGGCCCAGTGGACTCGCCTGCTGCAGGGTTCCAGGGCGTCCTTCGCGAGACTTGATGCCATGATTGCCAACAAACATGTTCTTATTAAGTACCCCATTACACTGAAAACAAGATACAACTTCAACTAATCAAACAAACGTTTATTTGTAATTATTCAAACTATTAGGAGCATATGCTGAGACGCAGGCAACGCAGACATGTCTTGTCATGTCTGCGAAAACTGTGGCCCTACCATGAGTTAATGCAAACTGTTAACGCTACCGTAAACTATCGTTTTCTCTTTTTCACTCGCATTGACTGTGAGCAGTATATCCGATATTTTACGGTAGCGCAAACAGTTTGCATCAACTCATGGTAGGGCCACACAGCCCCCGTATTACAACCTCTTAAAACTTGCCAGTTTTCTAAATTACTATCAATGCGTCCCTTTTATTTGCTATACAGCGAGAAAGAGATGTAACTATAGCAATTCATAAACTTGGCAAGTTTTAAGAGATCGTAATAGCCCCCTCCCCCCGGTCCTGCATCGCAGTTCTGCGTCTCAGCATACGCTTAGTTAGTTAGCCTCATTTTCTTAGTATGAGCTATGTCCGCTAAGTATGGTTTTGCTACGAGCAGTGCCGGTTATCATAGCCGTTTAATGAAAATGTACAATAAACTTTCTTATTTTCAAACCATATCTTAGGCCCGTATTTATAAACCGCTCTCAACATTGAGAGCCATCTTGAGATCTTACCTGAGATGCCGTTTCTGTAAGACGAGCATCAAAAGTATGATCTCAAGATAGCTCTCGACGTTGAAAGCGGTTTATAAATACGGGCCTTAGTCTAATGTTAAATCAAAGGTCTATAATACAATGAGGTGATTCTCGCATAGCGGCAACGTACCATCCTCAACTTCATAACAACATCATTGTGCATAACGCACCTTTTTTATAGTAATTAGCTTTATTCTTAATTTCTTTTTGTCTAAATTTCTTTTTTTTTGGGTTTGGACGATGTGCATAACGCACCTTTTTTATAGTAAAAAAAGAAAACACAAAAGAAAAAAGGTGTGTTATGCACAATCATTATATCGAGTCCGACATAAATCTAATTAAAACGGTCCCACGTCCACTTGACGATGATTCAATTGTAAGAATAGCATTGTACTTTTATGCATAGGTGTACTTAAATCTTTCAATACAACAAAAAAGATTTCAATATATTTTTAACTTTTCTCAAAATCATATTTACCAGCCTATAATTAAATATAAAAAAACATGCCCTAAATAACTAAAGTCATAACCAACCAACGGAATGTTCGTGAATCGTGATAGTGAATAATCGTTTAAAATGCTAAGCCTACTCCTTGTCCGACAAAAATACTCATGAATTAATGTTCCCTTTGGTTCAATAAATCTAAAGATCTTCTAGATCGTAATGAATAATGAGAGATGGTCAAGTACGAACTTTTTCAGTACAGATAAGGTTCAGGAACAAAATTAATATCGTTGTACTAAATTTTTAATTACAGCCATTAATTTTGTTAAAATTTTAAGGTGAATTTTATAGGTACCAAGCTTCAAAATTTAATGTAAAATATGTTAAAACAAATATAACAATACAATGACGATTAATAAATTGGGCACCTGCTGCTTTATCGATGCAATCATATTATTTCATTACGGAAGACGGACGATCCGTACAAAAGACTGACAAAGAAATAGAACTATTCTTTAGAAATGTAAGGACCCCCAACACAAAATAGCCACAGACATTTGTCAGAATATTGGGAGGAACGTTCTGGAGATTTTGTCGACTCAATTGTTTCCGATAGCGGCCGCCATTCACGGGTCACGTTTTATCTTCTTTTTTCTCTTGATCACGTCGTAGTTATTTTGCCATAATAAAATCTATTTACTACGATCGCTATTATTATAAGTGAGGCCTTCGGAGACTTACTTATTATCTTAAACGCCGATGGACATCTTCATGATTGTGAACAGTGACGTAATAGTAGTTTGTTACACAAGGGAAGTAAGCGAGCTATTACAGAACAAGATCCAATTGGGCACCCGTGCGACCGCAGCACGAGAAAGGTGCTATTGGATCGAGTGCACCCGATATATTTAGACGCCCGAGCGAGCGAGGGCGAATATAGTTCGAGGGTGTAATAGCTACTTACAACCGAGGTAAGCATTCTAATTTAAATCATTCATGCGAGGTAAATAACACATTTATATTGGTATGACAAAATATTTTTTTTATTAGATAGAATTATAGGGAAAAAACGAACATTTTCAATATTTTTTTTAAGTAAAAAGTTTCGTCATTTTATAAGAAAAGAGATTGGTTCACCAAGGAGTTTTACATAGCTTGAATGTTAAAGTGTACTTTACAGTTAAAGCATTCACCGTATGAATTGTAAAGTGATTTAAAAATGGAACGTTCTATCTAAACAATGCACTGTGTTGCACATGCCAACTTACACAGACTCTTACCATACTAGTAAATCCTACTTAGCGAGCAGTATAATGTAAAAGTAAAAGAACATATCAAAATATTTTTGTTTCCCACTACTAAAGACATAATGCTAATATGACATCAATTTTAGATCTACAAAAGTTTAAACTTTAAGATCAAAATTAATAAAATACACAAATATTTTTGTAAGACGTGTTAATGGCGATATTACAAATCACACTTGCTAATCTTGCTATAAATAGCGGATTGAAAAAAATTACAAAATAACCTTAAGGATATTAAGATCATTCATAGACAAAAGCAGTAAAGTTGTAGGAATTCAAAAATACAGAACTGGTATTTCTTAAAACATAACATCTAATAATTTTAAGTGCTCTTGTTGTAAGATTTCGCCTTCATTTTATTGTTGAAATTCCATAGCAACTTGCGGTCAAAATGAAATAAATGAAAGAGGTAATATAAATATTTTTAACTGGGCTTCCGGTCGTTATGTTAGAAAAAGTTATTTAAGAATAAAAGTAGCATTTCCTTACTAGTTGTTACACATGCAATGAAACAATTCCACTTTTATAATTTTCAGGGCTGCATGATTTTAAAACAAAACACAATCGATTTACAAATTACTATTAGAATATGTCATAAACGCATTCACTGGTCCAACATAATTAGGTACATTGAATACTAAATAATATACTAGAAAAAATACGACTCGCACCAGATCATGTTCTCGGACGGGAATCGAACCCGCGATCTTTGGATATCCGGTCCAATGCTCTGACCGCTGAGCTACCGAGTCACTAGTGAGAACGTTGAATTTTTTCTAGTATATCAACTCTTACGCTGCAAGCCAGCGCCATCTCACCAATGTACAAGGAATTACCTCGACACAGGTAAATTAAATTAGGTAAGTACTGCAAAGAAAAATTAACCTCATAAAAATAGAAAATAGTGTACTCAATAATTTCAAATGGTTTAAAGAGTAGTAAATATAAGTGCTACGGCTACATGCCATGCAAAACTACATCTACTAAAAAAAGTTAAAGGACAACACAGACAAGATTACTCGGAAGCTTTATGCACGCTCATAATTTTACGGCATACATACTTGTCAGTTAATATCAGCACTGATGTTATTCCAAACTGCCGACACCTACGGTACCTTGGCTCAAGAGATCGTAATTAGCGAAGTTTTCTCATTATTCCCATAGGCACTTTGTCACAGATCCTACAAGTTCCCATCCGCACCGCGTCAACTCCGAGTTAATTTCGTTGAAATTAGCGATTTCTAAGACAATCTCACGTCGCCTATTAGTGCCATTCTCGCTTCTCGAACCAGTCGCTTACTTAAACTAATGAGTTTTCTTTGATATTAGCTTTCTAATGTTTTGCATAAAATGCATCGTTGAATTTCGAGGATCGGTAGTATGAGACCATTTTAGAATGGTCACTTTGTGTAAGCACAAAGAAGATATCATGGGACAGATGATCCCATATTTCACTTAAGAATAAAAATTTATTAACGAGAGCATGATTTCCATCAATCTTTAAAAAAGCTTCGCCACCTTCTTGCATAAACATTCTCAGAATGTCTAACTTCTTTAAAATAGGTGCATCTCACTATCGAGTGGCGCTCTCAGAGGTTTCTGTTTAAGAAGTTGTTAATAGAAAAGGATTTTAATAAAAAAAAATACACGTTTAGTTTTATTGAAATTATGTTTTATAATTAAACTAGCGACCGCCCGCGACTTCGTCTGCGTGGAAAGGTTTTTTGCTATCCCTCGGGAACAATTATTTTTTCGGGATGAAAGGTTCTTTATGTCCTTCTCTGTACAGAGGATAACGTGTATGCAAAATTTCATGATGATCGGTTCAGTAGTTAAGACGTGAAGGCGTAACAAACAAACAAACAAAAAAATGGACTTTCGCATTTATAATATTGGTAAGAATTATTAAATAAAATTCACCGCGGTTCTACTTTCCGTGTGGGCACCGTCTTAAGAAAACCACAGCGTGAATGTGCAGATACTGAATTAAAACCATAGTGTGATATGTATTCAAAATACCAAAAAGCTAAATGCTACCCTGAACCTTTGAATATAAAAATAATTTACATCACAAAAAATAATTTAAATAAAACCAGGGTTCATATAATCCGTCGCGTGTTCATTCGCGTTAGTCTAACCATCCAACAGCGGCCAAACTTGTAAATATCCTTAACTATAACGACTGCAACACGCGGCATGTCAAATGTAATACCAAGTTTACACAGGGTCAATACAGAAATCAGTACCGACTGACTTCAAAATATTCGTGTGGGAATTTTCAAGTCAGCGCTGACTTCATGCCGCTGTACTGACTTTAAACCAATTTACATTGGGTTTTTTTTGGGTCAGCGCTGACTTGTCTCGATTTCGGAGTCAGTCGCTTACCTCGTATAAACCAGCCTTAATACCAAGTCCATAATTACGAAACCTGTCCGAATGCTCAAGGACACATTTTACATTAAGCTTCAAACACTGAAAATCCTTTATTATATTTAAAAACATGGTTAAGTGATTATCATACATAATTTTCTGATCTTAAAAGTACTGATGTGATATCTTGTTTATCTTTTTGTTATAAGTAGGCGTATTATGATTATGAGTTTACGCATACTATCTTTGGCTTGCTCTGTGGTCTATGCACAATTCCGCCAATGTCACGTAGTTAGCATTACAAGATTGGCGAAATTATTCAATGAGGTTATTGAAATTTACACCCTAAGCCGATTTACCTAGAATAAAAAACAGCACATTCAACAACACTAACATTTAAAACTTAAAGCAAAGCAGGGAGAGTTTAGAATTTTCAATTGTTTTAGGAGATTATGGCCAGAACTTTTATAGAGGGGGTATTGACGAGGGATAAAAGATGTTTCATATTAGCGGCTGTAGTTGACATTTGTATGACAACATTTAGTTTAGTGCAGTTACCGCCAGAGGCGCTTGCCAAATTGCATACAAAATTGCTAAGTACAGTCGCTAGAATATTGAAATTGTAACTTGGCAAACTCATAATACAGGCAAAATTAAGGAAACTGCAGTTCTGAAAACAAAATCTATATAAAATTACCTTGTTATTTTGAAAATAGATGTCTATGACAGGTAATTTATTTTGTAAATATAATCGTTGAATAGAAATCTAAGAAATCAGTAATCAACCTTTCTTTTCTAAGTGTCTATTAAAAGGATGATGTCGTATTATTTGAAAGTTGAACCTTATATTTTTACGACACAATGAAACATCTGCCACTAAGATTGAATATTGAAAAAAATAATTTCCAAAATTCTATCTTCTTAGAATTAATGCATTAATTACCAAAAGCGGCAATGTTTTTATCAAAACCCTGAAAGACGAGCATGTGTCGCTCGAGGCAACAAAGGGTCGACATACCCTTTTAGATGAATATGCATTGTTAACGTTTTCCGCATTCAGAACCGCTCTTTTTGTCTGTCCGTACACGCCTACCTGTTTTAATGGCCCAGTGAAAACGCTCAATTGTTCTTTTAATCATGAAAATTATATTAAACATTTGAAATTGTTTCCATTTTGACGACTTGATACGTTTGCAGATAATAAGGCCCCTGGTAACGATCAATTGCGATTGTCAATTTTTCCGTCAATGCCATTGTTAGAGCAATTGACAATAGCTAAATCATTAATTTTCGCGTTAATGAGCGTCAATTACGTAAAAAACTATCGCAAATTATCGTTACCAGAGCGCTATTAAAGTAATAGATTATTGCAAGATTCTACGATTGTTCTACTGTACTTGTTAGAGAGGACAACTTGGAACTATCAACTATAGAAATAAATTAATCTAGCAACTATTTGACGACCTCCGTGGTCGAGTGGTTTGTACGCCGGTTTTCAAGGTATCGCCATCTCAGAGGTCCCGGGTTCAATCCCCGGCTGGGTCAATTTAGAAAACGAACTTTTCTATATTGGTTGTCCCTGATTTCCATAACACAAGTGCTTTAGCTACTTACTTTGGCATCAGAGCAATGTTTGTGATGTTGACCAATAAAAAAAAATATAAAGTCGTTATTACAACTAAATCATTAAAGGCTGACAGCACATTTATTAAAAAACATACTGCATTGTGGAATATTAAATCCAACAATAAACAATTGAACTGTTTATTAAGTGGTAAAGTAACTCTTTTAGCTCCGATGGTTTTATCCCTTTTAAAGTGCTATATTGAGATATTTAGACCTTACTTAAATAAATCTGAAATTGCTGTTACGTAAACTAGAAAATAAACTATAAGTACACAAAAGCATTTTTCATAAGGATTTGCACCACTCACCAAGAAACAGGAAGCTTGTGTCACAGCTGGGATGTATTTAAAAACTGAACTGACTTTTTGCTCAACTATGCATTTTGTCCGGCCCACTTAGCTTTATTATTTTTCTTAACGGCAGTTTAACTTGGGATGGCCGTTCAGACAGTAAAAAGGGAATAAAATATACTAATAAAACCCAACAGACGTTTACTCGTATATATGCTAATTTTTATTTACAGTTGTAGCAAATAGCACCTTATAGCGAATGCAGAAAGTTCGTATAAACCTAAGAGCCTATTTGACCATGATTTCAAACGTGATTAAGATCACGTTTTGCATAATGCAGTTTAAGTGTCGAGTTTTATCCCCATTTCTTCCAAATCAATCTCACCTACTCATTGATAAAACTGATACAAGATTTTACAAGGCATAGTTTTAACAAAAGAGATCATTCATTCCGAGCCTTTTGACAATGACAGCCTTAAACTCGTTTAAAATAAATGGTGAAATTGCCTCTTAATGTAAAATACATGAGGTTAACAAGTTATTCTGAAAAATAAAAACTACATCATATTAATATAAAACAACAACAAATTGAAAATCTTTTAAATAAAGAAGTGTTTATCTTCTCATAATGTACATCCGGTGCATCCGGAGTTGATTTTTCACCCTTACAATAATTCCCAGACCCGTCACAGAAATTAAAATTCATCATTTCAATTTCTGCCCGGCCGGGAATCCAACCCGGGACGACTAGCGTGGCAGACCGGCATGTTGACCACTGAACCAATCAAGTCGTCGATAATAGGCGAGATGATAAGGCGTAGACATCTGTCTACGCGTTAATGCAAGGGTCTTCTGTGTATGTTTTCATTGCGTAAGTAAACCATTCCTATTTTTCATGTAAACTGAACTGTTTATTTTTAAACTAACATCCAATTACACGCTTTACTGTTATTACTAATGACGACACTTATGATAATACGATTAGCGAATAACTTGCGGTAAACCAAAACCAACGCTCTTAAGTCTTGAAGCGATTACGTTCAACGTAATGTCACTATTATTAATTCAGCCATGAAATCAAATGATCATAGAAGTGAAATCGTAATCATCTAGTTTTCGGGACAAAATATTCTTTGAAAATGCTTGAGAGAAGCAGCTAAATTAATAAAACACTGCCATTATGATATTTTCTCGGGTTAACTTCTATAGATAGTGAGAAATTCCAGCAGGGTGGGTTTTATTCAATGCCAAATGATAGAAAATGGAACTAAATCTAAAATGTCTCAGCTAGGTCATTTCTTAAACATTATTGAACCAAATTGGGCGACTTATTGGTTATTTAAACTACTGCTAGTTGAACGACACTAGCGTAGCTTAATAATATTAATAAAGCTAGGCCTTTCATTGAAAGGCTGATTAAGCTAGTTGGTTGCGACATACGTGTAAATATGGGTGGTCGACACAAATTAAGTCTTCAGAGATTGAAAGAAATATAATTCTAACTTTCGTGACTGATTTGAACCGCGATAATTTCATAAGTAAGTCGTGAAACTTTCACGGAACTGTTACAGGTGCTGGATTGTTGTGATATTTGGCTATTTTATACAACATGTTACAAAAATACCCCTAATGCCGAATATGGTATATAGGGACCATCAAATTGAACAACTTTTACTATAGGACCAACTCTGAAATCGCGAAAAAAAAGCAGCTGTTTCATAGAAAAATTCAATAACGAAAATATCAAAATGTATGAAACAGCTGATTTTTTTTCGCGATTTGAGAGTTAGTCCCATATTAAAAGTTTTTCAGTTTGATGGTCCCTATATACCATATTCGGCATTAGGGGTATTTTTGTAACATCTATAAATATAAAAGGGAAAATCACTCACTCACTCACTCACTGATCACGAAATCTCAGAAACTACAAGTGCTAGGAGTCTCAAACTTTGCATGGGGGCTCATTTTAGGGCGTAGGTGCTCACTAAGACGGGATTTTGCGAAATTCAACCCCCAAAGGGGTGAAACAGGGTGGCAAAGTTTGTATGGGAGAACGCGATTCCATGGCTCGATTGACTTGAAATTTGGTATAGACATTCTTTCACAAAATTAATTGAATACGTGTTTCGTATTTTTTAAATATTTATCCCCTAACAGGGTTAAAAAGTGGTAGAAAACTACTTTTGGGGTGAGTGACTTCGACATCGGAATTGAGACTTCTTAGTGCATTTGATTGATTAATTAAGAAAAATAAATATCATTTGTCATTTCAACGTATTACATTCTCTTTGGTCATTTCCCCTGTAGGTAAAATGCGTTTCATTGAATAATACCTATGGCGTTATGTTGGCAGTAATGATATTTTTTCATTAGTGTGTGTGGGAAATAAGGTGCAAAATTACGTTGATTTTCGGAAAACCAACATAACGTCTTAGGTTCTATTCAATGAAACGCACTATGTTCCTTGATTGTCACCGCACGAGCTGACGTTTCGTTTTGTTTTTTTCCGTAATGTTAGTCAAATGAAACGTTTATTCTTTTAAAACTGATTTGTCGGTAATAAAACGCCCCCAGTCTGGTTAACTTATTATAGATGGCGCTGGTTTTCAATATTTTAAAATTCTCAAGGTAAAATTGATTATCATATAAATTGTAGGTGATACGAAGTTCACAGGGTCCACTAGTATTGTATATTGGGCTAACCACGATAATTGGTTTGAAGTAACTGTTGTTCACAACAAACTTTTTGACGTTGAAAACTGATCAGGTTAGGAAATTTTACTTGAACATAACTGTAGCATTTCGTAGCAGTTCGTAGCAGAAGGCGTAGCAAATATCTACGAGGCCATATGGTTGAGTCAAATTTATTTTTATTGCTATAACTTTTATTATTGAGTAATTTTAATATCCAATTCAGCAAACCCATGAATTTTCACCAACTTTATCTAGGTACACGGTACGGCAACAATATTTTTTGTTGCTATGCCGTGTGCCTAGATAAAGTTGGTTCCTATTCCTGTAGACTATTGTAGTTCCTGTGTCCTATTTCAGTAGAGGTGTATACCTCTTTTGAATAGCTAGGAAATATATGTACCAAATTATATTCGCTTAACCATATAATAACATAGTTATATTATATTATAATTAAGCTTCAACTCAAACTTATACAAAACTGCCATAATTGGAATCCGTGGCAAAACCACAGTAATAGGAAGCTTGTTACCTATTCCGTGTTCACCTGAAATATCTCCGCAGATTTCTGATTCAACCTACTACGAAATTGGGAATACCCAAAGGCCCAAATATACTACGAAATTTAGCTCATACTCATTTCACTTCTTTGATGCTTTCCCAGTTCAATCTGTGCTATTTATAATTCAGGTAACTTGGTCTCTGCACTATATTATGACTTACAAATGAAATAGGTCGTATTTTGAATATTTTTTTTTATTGAGTGGAATATGATTAGCATTTTGTATATTTATTCTTTAGGTGAAATTCCTAAAGTCAATAAAAATAAAACTGCTCAAAAGAAAATAGGGGCCAATAATATGGGTTTTCATACAAAAGAGCTAACATCTAAAAGGTATTTTTATGATAAATTCAATCTGACTTTATTTACATTAATTTGATATTGTTCAAGCTGCAGTCAACTGCTGATTTTACTGTCGAATTTACTGTATGATTTTTTCTATTCCCCGTGAGTCAGTTAGAATTGAAACGCGTATTTTTGCAACTCCAGTTACTTTCTAGTCTTTCGAGTGGTATATATTGTTAAGATTAAAGTTATTGTTTTGGCCAGTCCACTAATTTTGAGACATCGATAATTGCAATCGTAAAATGAACCGCCAAGCAAAATTTGATATCACGACTGAAATTGCGAATACATTTTGGTTGTTTGATTAAATTTGTTAGTAGAATTGAGTCCCTGGCTCCAAACACTAATGTATTTTAAATCATTTGAATTAAAATACATAATATTATCTATATAACACCGTTATTTTGTAGTCGTTGTTCTTATCTAACCAATGAAACTAATCATTTTTGCCAAAGAAAGATGGGTCGAAAAACGACAAAAAATATTGTTCCTTCCATACTAACTAGACAGGTAAGCATTGTATTAGCACAGTTTAATAACCTCTTTAGAATATGAAAGAATATATTTATGTTGTTTTTCGACCCATGTTTCATTCAAGCATCTAGGATGCCATCGTAGCAAACATTTATAGATAAACTTTAAATTATAATGTATAATAAATGAATAAAACATTTACTCATATTATTGGATTGTTAAGCCATAATATTTTTCCCAGTGGTAGACACTTAATCCCTGTAATAAGTTACAAAGTTGGAAGAGGGGCAAGAGATGAGTTGAAAACTTCTGCCATCTTTTTTTCGGACACAAAATTGGCTTCTCGAAAGCGTAGCTTAAACTCACAATAATATTGAAATCTCCGATCTAATCCGTTTTATCTGCGATACATTTGTGTGGTATTATATCGAATGGCGTTTTGTTCGGAATCTATTAGGGGGTTCCATTAGCCCTGTTTTAGTGGAGTAAGTAATACAGTGTGGTGGCGCTAATCATGCGATCGCGTGCTTGTCAAGCGGCGCAGGCCAACTGATCATTCACGAGCGAGCAATTAGCCGGCTTTTGATTGAATGGTCTAAGTGCTTTTTGAAAGGAATACGCTTCGCTTGACTTCAAAGCCAGATTTATATACATGACAGACGGGGATTTCCACATACTTCTATCAAACCAATAGCATTTATTTTGGTGAGATAAATACTGATAAAATACAGTAACGATAATTGCTAACTAAACCAAAACTTACCGAAACGCATCAATAACAATTTGTTTCTTTTAAAATACCTATTAAAGTAAAAGTTAACATTGTTGTAATCTTCCCTTTTATATTATAATTTATTTCAAAACTAATTGAATCTACAAAATAAAAATAAAAATACTAATACTGAGAACTAATAAAAATACTGAGAAGAAACAAGATTTTGTGGAAAAGATTACTAGTAAGTATAAGCTGAAATGTGTAGGCGTTAATAATTTAAAGCGGCGAAAAAAAATTTCAAAAGAATTATTTAGCCTCCAGATAAGTTTTTACATTATCCATTCTGTTTTATGTAGATATCAGGCTAATTCCATAGAAAACGTAATTTTTAAAAATCCTTATTTTGAATTTGTAAGCATAGTTCAAAATAACGAGCTTTTTGTTATTATTACTTAAGAGGGCGTAGTCTGCACACTAGCGCCGCCATACCAAAAAGCTTACTCGGAGTGCACTATAGAGAGATAATTCGTAATTTCGTCCTTATCTAAGCACTATGTTTTTTTTCCAATGGCGGCGCTAGAGTGCATACTACGTGCCCTTAAGACGTCGTTGCTCAACCTGGAAAATTGTTCAAGAATTAATATACAACAAGCAGCACCTTAGTATGTCAATTTTCCATAATAAATTTTGACCTTAACGATACGTTTAAAACTCATTAACTTTGATAACTTTCTACCTATTACCTAAAGTACTGCTTACCTACCAAAAGTGAGACATACTTTTTGTTCACGTTAAACGCGCGGGCGCAGTCTCGGGTGCGGGAGCGGCGGACTCGCGATAGCAACCTTGAGTTCGTGTTCACATTTCCTACTCATAAGTTACTTTTCTATTCCACTCTTATTCAACCGAACAATGTAAAAAAGACTAAATAATGTACTAGAAAAAAATCAACTCGACACCAGAATTGTCTCAGGTGGGAATCGAACCAATCAATGTGAGGAATTACCTCGACTGAAATATCAATATTGAAATATTCAAATATTCAATTGAAATATCTTTCCAAATATCTTGACAATAATGGATTACGACGAAACGTCTACATATTTGTTTACTTTGAGATTTAAGCGTTGCTGACGGGAATCGATTCCCGAGTCGATTTTTTCTAGTTTATTATTAAGTATTATCTAAAAATAGCATAGTGAATGCTAAAATCTTAATCAATTGTCAAAATATTTCAATAGAATGTGCTGGCTTGCAGCGTAAGACTGAAAACAACTAATAAAAATTTCGACGATGCCACTAGTAACTTGGTAGGTCAGTAGTCAGAGCATTAGACTGGACTTCCAAAGGTCGTGGGTTCGATTCCCGCCTGAGACAATTCTGGTGACGAATTGATTTTTTTCTAGTATATTATTTAGTATTGTATAAAAATAGCATTGTAAATACTAAAACCTCAAATTTAAAAGTGAAAAAAAGGTTCTTTTATATTTGCCTATGTATGTATACTCTTCATTATTTATGAAGTCACACAAACCCAAACTAAAATGTACCAAAATTTTGGTCAAACTGTTGTTGAGTTTTGTTGTCCGATATTTCAATAAACTGGTTGTGAATTCATTGAGATTCACATGGTAAGCCAGCGGCTGCGGCAACTTCGGTATTGCTTGAGGAAATATTGCTGTTACTGAATTTTCAATTCGTGTAAATGCGTTTTCATTATTTTTATAATACAAGTGATGTTGTCATTATTAGGCGATATGATGGAATGGAGGTTAAAGAGACGATTTAATTACAGTAGAAATAAGAATCAGAGGCTTTGTAGAGGTAATCGTGACATTTCTATTTGAGTAATACTACAAAACGAACTAATAGGAATTAATGATCATTTTTATGCTACTGTGCTATTATAATTTTTTTATGATATTAACTCTGTAAGGACGTATTAGATGAGTAAGAAAACAAAACACAAAATGTTATTTATTATGTACCTAGGTAGGTAAGTTTTATCATGGCGCACCATTATTTAATCAATATTAATAGCTGCATGTATTTATTTAGACATGATAAGTAATAAGTGATGTGCGCTCCATAGTCTTATTTATGATTTTAAAATCTTACCGCTAATTCAGTATTCAATAATCCACTCTAGAACATGCCTTACAAAATCTGCTGGCTGACCTTCACTCAATTCAATTGAATGCTGTACCTTATAAATCGCTTTACCGGTCAGTGTATGGGTAATCATCAACCATTTGACGTGGCCACATAACATCGGCCAGACTTCCGGCTTCGGCCATCGACGTAATATCGTAAGCGGAGTGGGCCCATTTTTCTCGGCTACTTTGAGAAATGGTCAGCAGTCAAATGATTACCGGCTCTTTAGCAACTCGTCTTTTATGTGAGTTATGTCTGACCTGCAGGCCTGGAATAAAAATAAATTTAATAAATGTTTAATTATTAACGTAAAAATCACCACATATATTTGTATCTACCAACTTTATGCCTCAGGCTAATTACCAATGAAGTGACATATATTTTTAGTAAGGATATTTTATTAACTACTTATCTCTAAATAAAGTTTCGTATTACTCTTGTGTACATTAGTTCATAGATCAATCAGTCATTATCTGTATTTATGTTCTAACTAGCGACCGCCCGCGACTTCGTCTGCGTGGCAAGTATATTTTGCTATCCCTCGGGAACAATATTTTTTTCGGAATGAAAGGAACCCGAAGTCCTTCTCTGTACCCTTGACAACGTGTATGAAAAATTTTATGATGATCGTTTCAGTAGTTAGGACGTGAAGGCATAATAAACAAACAAACGGACTTTGGCATTTATAATATTAGTAAGGATTTCTATCAGCCTAAAAAAAGTATCCAGTGCTCCCTAGACATAAAATCTACCACGCAGGCCTTGAACGGTTTAAAAAATTAAGCTATTCCTAAATATAGCTCTTGCTATCTACATTTGTTGGAACACAAACATAAAACAGTACAGTAATTGCACACGCGCACGCATATTACATAAAACTTAGGTACACACGACGGCACCTCAGACTATACATGTTGACCTTGAGACCGTCTTTATGTCCTAAGTAATAAAAGCTATTTTTGCAGTTTAACTGTAAAACCTGACTTGCTGTCGTGTGTACTTATTAATAATCAACCTTAATATAATATGAACAATGTGGATTGTTTTAATGCTAAAGTAAAAAAGCCGTTGACCCTCAGATTATATCTATGAATTACATCTTCACTAAAGTTCATTAATTGCGTTATCATAAATACTCATGAATTTTGAGGTCGCCGATCAAACGAGCGGTGTAACTCAAAATAATTGATTACACTTAATAACTCGCTCAGGCGGCCTAAACCACATAATGCAAAGTTAGTGGCCGAACAAAGTAAAAGCTTAATCGCGTGACGCTCGCGTCATAATTTAATCAAACCCACACCCTGGCCGACTGATAGAGATCGAGCGAAGGCGAGCGATGCGGCGATCGCGCGCTGTTTCACTTTACTGCCCTTCGTAACAGGGTCATGCTTTCAACATTTTGTGTAAAGTAAAGCACGGCGGCTGAATTTTCCTTGTTTTGAAGTCACGTCTTCGAGATTCCTGATTTCCTTCGAGCTTATATAAGTATACAAAAAGTTCCAATGAAAACGGATATTGCTATTTGGAACATTCCGCTGCTCTGGCCCGCACTGGACGTTGCCATGAAAGATTCCTATTGAAGACCCTTTCTTTACTTAAAAATTTTATGACCCTGCAGGCGATTCACGGTATGCTTAATGGAAACATAAATTCTCGGAGACTCGTTTTGAAATAAACAAATAGAAAGGGAGACATATAAACCGGTATTATACATTGGCCTTCAAAACTTCGTACCATACTTCTATTATTTTTCATTATTACAAAGCTTTTATAAAGTAATGATGTGGTATATTTTTAGAATTGGCTTAGAAAACCCTTTCATTTGTTACCACACACGATAGGATTAAGAGCAATATTTTTTTTTCTTTACACAAAAAAAATATATCCTATATAACGCCTCTCCTAAGGTCACTTTAATAAGAACTGCGGCTCCAAAAATTTGTTTGGACCTCAAGTATACGTGTGCCAAACTATCCTATATGTACATCATCGATTTTTTTGCATACGACTAGCACTAAATAGCAATAAGCCTTTTGAAAAATAATCTGCTTATTATTTGCTTATTTAATTATATATTATGGATTTCCAACTTAATTTATAAATTACTAGCGACCGCCCGCGACTTCGTCTGCGAGGAAAGTTTTTTGCTATCCCTCGAAAACAATTATTTTTCGGGATGAAAGGTATCTCTATGTCCTTCTCTGTACTTCACGTTATCAGGGGACGTGTATGCAAAATTTCATGATGATCGGTTCAGTAGTTAAGACGTGAAGGCGTCACAAACAAACAAACGGACTTTCGCATTTATAATATTAGTAAGGATTAGATATCGATAGAAAACCAACTTTCGGGCATCTTATCTGCTTCCATCCAGCTTCTGCATCCAGCTGCTTCCCACGTCTACCACCAGATCGTTGTTCCGCAATACTTCAAAAACATCTTTACATTATATATCCACAATCTAAAATTAACATCGAAATATTGTTGCGACATATCTGAATTACACGCAAGCCTCGTCGCCCTTCAAATATTCAAAGGATACAAAAAACACTGCGGAGCGAAAAACAACAAAAACTTCAATATAGAATCGGTCCTTGCATTTTCTATGAGGCTGAAAATATCTCCCAGTGGATGTCTTTGTACGGAAACGACATATAAGTGATATATTAACGCACCCAAGGTTTGCCTCTTTACTACCTGAAGTATTGGTACCTACTTTAATAATTAATATATATACTATACTCAGAATAACCTAAGGCTCCACGTATTTAAAAATAAACAGAACCTCTGTTATACAATACTTAATAATATGCAACAAAAAATTCGACTCGTCACCAGGGAGCGATTCTGTAACCAAACTAGCATCTCACTTCGAAACTCACTTTACTTCGCGTGAATTTGTTATTAAAAGTTAGCCGAATATAAGCTTCATTACCGATAGCAAAAAGTTTTAGGTAGCTACCGTACCTATCTAAAATATTTTGTGATTAAAAAAACAACTTATTGTGTCATAACATTATTCAAATCATAAATAATGTTATGACACAATATTATTTATGATTTAAAATTCCTGCGCAGTGAAGTGAGATTCAAAGTGAGGTGAGGTTCGAGTTTGGTTAAAAAATCGACAGGCTGTATTGTCTGATTCAGGTATCGAACCTCTCTTTTTGTTTTGTTCTTACTTGTTCTACTGATCAGTTCTACCGTAGAACTAATCAGACTTTTTTTCTCATTAGTCCTACCACAAAAAACTAAATCGTAGAACTAATGAGAAAAAAAAGTATCATTAGTTCTACGGTAGAACTGCCCCGTAGAACAAGCGGGAACAAAACTTCTCTCTTTTTGGCCTTTTTGTGTGTAGTTTTAAAGTGTCCCAACACCAGGGGCCTATTTCATAAACATTACCGTAGCAAATTACAACGGTCGTTTGGAGTTCATTGCGTCGTCAATATGAAAATAGAAAATAAACTCCTCACAGACGCCGCAATGTACGCGAACCACCGTAGTAAATTACAAAATTGTAATGTTTATGAAGAGGCCCCAGAAATTTCTGTACCTACAGCAACCAAAAATCGTATTAGGTACGTAAATTAAACGATACACTGTGTTGACTTTTTCCGGATTTTAAGGACAATTATTAACACGTACGGGCTGGTGTCAGCTCCCGGGGGCTTGACTTGCGACAGGCCTGACCGAATAAACCTTTTTTACTGTAACCCTTATAATGGACTCGTCGAGGCCATCATTATGGGTACAAAATAAACGAGCAACCGAAAGAAACATTAAACTGGAATATTCATTGTCATCGTTATAGCTTTTAAATAAGTTCTTTGTGTTTATTTATTAACAAAAGACATTTAACATCCATTTGTATTGATGTGTATTGGTACTTAGAAGATGCTTTGGGAATATATAAATTAATAACATATTCAAGAAAAGGAGGGCGGATACGACGAACCCGTACAAAATTGCATGTGTATAATTTATTTCATAAATAGAGATTTTTCAGGTTTTTTCTTTACTTGTTGTGAAAACTTGCTTCTTTCTTGTCAAAATTCATAAATCTTGATCAACGGGAAAAAGGATCCGCAGTTTTTGTCTTATTAAATGCCTGCATATTTTTATTGCGTTAATATAGAAACTTGATTTTTCACCACTCCAAGGAATCGAAACCCTAAGAATTTGGTATTAGTATAAAATTGATATACCGCCAATAGCTTCTAAGAAAAACAGCTTGATTCGTAAAATTAAGGTTTCCGTTTTTCCTTTTGTGGAACGGAAATAACGGAATCCTGAAAATTCCTAACCCAAACATTTATAAAATAAACTGGGAGATGCATCGCACGAAAAATTCCATTTTAGAAATTGGATACTTTCTTGAAAATACTAAAGTTGGTCGTGCAGGTGTTACGCTACCAACGAGAGCTGTATACACTACCAAAGCTTATTCAAAACTTTATAAGTAAATTCGAAACTAAGTTAGCAGTCACCGAAAGAAGGCAAAGGGGTACAGTAACTGATCCTCTACAAACTGTAATCCTTATTTTTCTACCCTAAAAGATACAAAAAAAATTAAGTGCTTTACAAAAAGGTATTATAAAATTTTTAAGGATAAAGTCTATCAAATTTCGACGTTGACCTTCAATTTAATTTATAAACGTTGATCGCCCTCGTAGATTTTTTAACGATAGATTGATACGAGGTTTTTAAATTCTAATATGAACTAGATTTCTTGAGTGTGAATAAAAAGCCTTAGTAATCTAAATATGGCAATTTTCAACACTTTTCTTTTTTTTTGTATTGTATGTTTTGCAGTTGCATATTCTTTAAGACCTATTATTATGTTACTATTTGTAAAAACTTACTAGTCAGCTTGACTTTTTTCTCTTATGTATCTTACAAAAAGGAATTATACGTCTACAAAAGTTGACGTAACATCTGTTCTCATTATCAAATAATTTTAAAGCGATATATATAGAGTATTATCATACGAGCTAGCTTAAAAACATTACTTGTATAAAAAAGCATTATCATTAAATCGGTGAAAGCTACCAGGGCGACAGAAAAGGAATTATGCGAGGCGATATCCTTATCGCACGGTCCCAAAACGACGATTTGCGTAATATTCGAATAGGATCACGGCCTTTCAATGAAATATTGTGCGCGCTGCTCATATACGGAATGGTTGATTCTCTGCTCTGCTACATTACATTAGGTAAATCGAAATCGGTTCATAGAAAGTTGATTGAGTTATTTCTAAAAGGGAAATGGAGTCCGAAGCTCTCCTAATTTTCATGAATGCGTTACACGTTACACTGGATATTTTAATGAAAGTGCCCTTTTATATTTACTTTTACGTTCAATCTGACATAAAAATTTAATAAACAATCAAAATACCTAGTTACTTAGTATAGCATTTATATCTACTAGTTACTACAGCAGCCTGTCGATTCTGTAACCAAACTTACATCTCACTTCGAATCTCACTTCACATCGTGTGAATTTGTTATTAGAAATTAGCTATCGATTGCCAAAGGTTTTAAGTAGCTACCGTAGCTGCTATCTCTTATGATTAAAAAAACAACCTATCATTTTCCCATTTATGATTTGAAATTCCCATGCAGTAAAGTAAGGTTCGAGTTTGGTTACAGAAACGACAGGCAGCTGTGACCTTTTTACACAGTTACACAGTACACTGTAGGACACAATGATAAATTTAGGTTAATCTTTGTCTAAGTTTAACTGGTATTATACACTGTTTTATGTGTAAGTCTGTAGTGTCTAATAAAGATGTTATGTATCCATCTATTTGATCTATGAAAATAATAGTCCCTTTCGGTTTCTTAGGTTAGATAATGTGGACCCCTCCGATAAAGTTAAACCTCCGATAAAGTACTATCGCTGAGTGAGTTAAGAACAGTGTTTAGCAAAATCGCTGGAGACAACTGATATTCTGTTGAGAGTGTCTGTAGATAAGAATATCGACGAAAGCAGAATAATTAAAATTAAAAAAATTAAACCAATTTGGCCTTTAGATTTACCGCGCTAATAAAGCGCGAACTCTAATTTAAAATCCTCCGCTCTAATTTAATTAACGATAATATTTAACGTAATAAATTTTTAGCTGTTTTAGGCACCATTTTTTTAGTAATTGTGTTTTCTCTATGCAACAAATAGTATTCAAAATGAGCTTGTTTGTGTTACAAAGTAGGAATAATTTGCGTTATTTCATTGGCAAATTATTACACAGTATACGTGTTGGTGATATTTCGCTGCTTAATAGCAGCAATATAAGTGTGGGTAAACATCGCATTAGCGATTAAATTGTTAGTATCTAAACTACTATCTACTTATTTCGACTACATTTTTCACATTAATAATTTGCCTTCGCGTTTCAACTCGAGCAGAATATGCTATTGAAGAATATTCTGTAATATACACCGTTAATTTTTAAGTATATCTAAAAATGAAATGGGGAGTTCAGACCACGTGAATGAACAACTTTTACTATGGGGCCAACTACGGAATCGCGAAAAAAAATCAGCTGTTCCATAGAAAAGTACAACATCGACTCGACTATAATGTATGGAACAGCAGTTTTTTTTTCGAGATTCCGTTGTTGGCCAAATAGTAAAAGTTGTTCATTCACATGGTCTAAAATCCCCATTTCATTTTTAGATCTACTTCAAAATTAATGGTGTATAATTAGTATTACAATATAATAATATATTTGAAGGATATGCTATTGAATTCCCCTTAAGCTCTGAGCCATTTTCTTTTATATAATGTCTTATTTATTTCCCGTATGAGAAGCAAACAACGTTCCCATAAAACCGTTGGTTCCCATGAGAAAAGCTTTGCCTGCGGAAATAGAAGATCAATCCCCACACGTTCGGATATTCCATTTTTCGGTATATTTTGTAGGTGAACACAACCGAAAATCTTATATCGTTACTTTTATCGGGTTATGAATTGCGACCTGTTAACATGTCAACACTACAAACATATCTTCTTTCTCAGCTTAAGCAGTAACTTTCAGGTTTTGTAATACTCCGTTCTTACCGAGCGATTTTAGTTAATCAATTATTATCGATCAACAAAAATGTACGCGTTAAATTGTCGCTTGCTTTTTGAACGTTCAGACGGTTCAAATCGCTAGCGATTTAGCAGATGATCAACTAAAATCGCATAGTGAGAACGCGGTATAAGACCCAAGTTTCAAGTTAAAAAAACTGGCTAAGTGCGTGTCGGGCCACGCGCTGTATAGGGTTCCGCAGTTACCTTATACAATTACCGTATGGCTATAAACTTATATTTACTTCCTGTTACACAACTAACGCCTAAAACTAAGTATACCTAATACCTAACTATTCAATGAAATTTGTTCTACGTAAACTTTTCAATATAAATTAATTTTGAAAATTTATCGACTATTACTCGTTAACTTATAAAGCCTACATAGCAGTGATAGTATATCTTTTAAATTCAATATAATGTACTTATATCCTGAACTTTCACGTTTCCAAAAGTAACCGTTTACCTGGTAGAAGGGGAACACTTGAGTCTTGACTCTAACAAAAATTTGCACAAAAAGCAAGCTTAATATTTCGCAAACGGATCCCTAAATCAAAAAGTGTTTTTACAAATCTACAATATTATTGAAAGTCCTATCCAACAACACCCAACATTATGATATTGATGAGAAAAATTCATCCCCTCTTTACATCAAAAAAATATTTTTAAGAAATTTTATTCTACCTACCACTTTTTTGGCGTAATAAATATACACATTCATACTAAATCACAGCTTTCTCGTATTTAGGGTCTCTGAGCTAAGCCGCAGACGGACGGACTAACGGACATGGCGAAACTATAAGGACTCCTTGTTGATTTGACTACGGAACCCTAAAAAACGAACTCAATAAAAAGTTCTTTTTCAATTAAGAGTTGGGTGAAGATTGTTTCCCAAATAAGACAAGTAAAAATAGACAGACTTAGTGTAGACCACTTAACATGTTTGGCAAATATTGTTCGGGGCGCGTATATGCACGTAGTGCAGACAGAACTCATGAGCCCTGCCCTTGTTACGCAAACTTAGAGCACAGCTTAGAAAGCTACTAAATAATCATTGGAATAACTTGCTATGGTGACCTGTATAAATGAAACAATACAAGCAAAAGATCAAGACATAAGAGTTTTATGATATTAATGTCTTTTTTATCTATAATACATGGTATAATTTTTAATAAAGATTATTGAGCCCACGAAAGCCCCCAGTCTGAGTTAGGTACTAAAAATCATACTTATACAATGTAACCACTGAGTTTTCTAATCTAACTCAATTCGTTGACTGTCCATAATCCTAACCTATAGTTTAGCTAAATAATCTCTATCTAAGAAGATTCCAAAAAGTCCATTCTTATCCTATGTTGTCCATTTCTTACCGTAATAATAATAGTAAGTATATTAGATAAACTAGACTTTTAATCGGTCACGATCCATCCAGCATTTCGAGAGACAATGACAAAGCAAAAATCAAGCAAAAGTGAAACAAAAAATTGTATCGAAATCCTGGGCTGACCGGGTATGAGTTTATTCATGATAGGCAGTAATCGCGTAGCCCTTGCAAACCTAATCAAAGTAGTGTGTAGGCTGACCTTTCCCAAAGTTGCTAATCTCATTCTGGCTGATCCCGGCATTGATTAGTGAGCGGAGCCGCAATAATTTTCTGTGCTCAGCTGTGAAATTGCTTTAACTTTTTGCTAAGCCAAACGAATGGGTGAAAATATCTCTCATGTATTTTCATTTGCAAGAACCTTCAAAATAAAAACAATTTTTCTCTTCCAATTGAGCTTACGTTTAGCGTAACAGATAAATCTGCAAAACTTAGATCTATATTTTAAATTTCTTATGTTACGTACAGAATTAATAATAAAGTATGTAACTGCTGTCAAAGATTTACTTGACTTAGACTTGACTAGACTGAAGATATTTGGACGACCTCCTCTCTCCTCTTTTTCTCCAAGGGTCGAGTGTTTTAAGTCGGCCCATAAAAATGTTGGGCACTTTAGTACTGTGTCAAATTAAATAACAGATAAGGCAAAGACTGACAGTGACATGTTAGTATATGTAACTTGGCAGTCTTTGCCAAGGTTCTAATTATCCTCAACATTTTCATGGACCGACTGTATACCGGCTTTCATGGTTTCGACATCTTTGAGGACCCGGCTGAGTCAATTTAGAAAACGAACGAACATGACAATCTTCGTCTTAAGACATTAAGATCCAATTTTACTATCAAAAAATAAAAATGGGTTTAAGGTAATTTGACCATGACCATCAACCATTTTTAATGTCCCCACTGCCAGGGCATAGGCATTCCTTATGGATGCATAAGGAGGATGGGCCATAGCCCACCACGCGGGCCCAATGCGGATTGTTAACGACTGCAAATGCAGCCGGGACCGGCCGCAATCCGGAGGAGCTCAAGATAATAAATTTTTGGTCACCCATCCTATGATCGACCCTTGCGAAAGTTGCTTAACCTCCGCAATCGCTGGGCCAGGCGCTAAACCACTGCGCCTTCTAGCTCCTCAACAATATTTACATTGATGTAATAAAGAATTCCTGACAAGATTTAAGTACTAAAAATAAATTAAAATCGTTAGAATGTACAACAAAAGCTGAGGTTGCTAGCGAGTTACAGTTAGATACATTATATTTACAGTGTTTATTTACCAAATAGTTGTTGCAGTATAGATGTTTGCTCAACCCACATACTGCAGTTTGAGGCTAGCTTAAACGGCTTCAAGCTGTTGACTTAGCAAAGATCAGCTCCTTTGTGGGCTCCTGAGACAAACAATACTTTTCTACGGTATTGTGAGATATGAGTCGACTAGAAAACTCTCGACGATATAGCGTCTTTTGTCCTACCTTGCGAGCTATACCACAATATAATAAATAAATAGCTCAAATAGCTTTTGCCCGAAACTGCATGCGGTTTCACATCTTAGTAATTCATACCATTTTCATTCTTATAAATTATTTTAAGTACTTTATTGATGCAAATATTTTACATAACAGCTAAATGAGGCGAGTAACAGTTTGTACTTATTTGCAAATGTTTTCAGTATCTAAAAATCTTGGTACCCAAATTTTACAGAATCGTAATTACATTTTCGGTATGTAAGCTATCATTTTGACGTTTGAAACACGTGCCATTTATGGAATTGCAACAAAAACCTGGAACTGCATCACTATATGTATAAAATAAAATAATACTTTAATGTAGAAAAATCAGAGGAATTAGGATCGTTATGCATTAGGTATACTAATCTTTAAAAAAATATCTTTAAAAGAATTGCGTTAATATACATTTTCATTCTCGAAGCACTGTCTATCCTTAGAGTACAACTTACATCAAATTAATAAGGGTTCCTTTTTGGTAACAGATACCATTTTGGTAATAGAATAGCGGTACGGCGACACTAGTTTCATTCTTACTTTAGTTAGTCCTAGGGCAAACTCGAGGTATGGAAATCGTAGAACGTCTGGACTGGACATAGGTAATTACAATAGCGAATAGTCGGAGTATTTGATATGAATAGGCAAGCTTTATCTGCATAATAACGCGGTCAGCGGTGGCCGCTATCCAGCTATTCGGTAACAAAGGGGCGGCCGGCGACATCGGAACAATGTTCCGGGAATGTTTTGTGAAATTGTAATATGATCAAAACTATCCCCGACAAGTTAGCATTGTGTTATTAGGGTCCACCGACCTTTATTAAGCTGTCACAAACAAGGGTAAATCCAAATGTTCATATGTATGAAAATCTGTTACATTTAATTCTGTGCTCATTGTAAAGCATTTTTAGTACTTTCAAACTTTTATGAAATAATGTTTTTCTTTTTACCTTCAAGCTAAACTGAAGTGGAGTCCAGATGCCAAACTGCTGTGTAACATACGGAAATAGTGGCCAGCATAGTTTTGTAACGTATTAATATCGACGACCTCCGTGGTCGAGTGGCTTTGTACACCGGTTTTCAAGGTGTCGCCATCTCTGAGGTCCCGGGTTCGATCCCCGGTTGGGTCAATTTAGAAAACGAACTTCTCTATATTGGCTCAGGTCTGCGTGTTTGTGATACCACCGTTGTCTCTGATTTCCATAACACAAGTGCTTTAGCTACTTACTTTGGAATCGGAGCAATGTATGTGATGTTGACAAATATTTATATTTATTTATTTATTTATTAATATATGTAAGCGAAAAAAAATCAATGTTTTTCACTTGATTCCCCTCGATTACCGGTCGGTAAAAGTAGCTACGTCAAAGACAGTCCCCAAAAGAAGAAGTGTATTCTGTTCAGGGTTCATGAATATTTGTGAGTTTCTGTTGAAACAAAAAACAATCAAAGCGTCAATGTCAACAACAAAGCAGGCTGGATGTTGCCAAGCCATTATCAAGATACTTTTTTGCGACAAAGGCACAGGTGAAACTTGTGAAGATTATGCTTGTCTCATCCATTATGGAATGATTGTCTCTTGACTGAGGAACTTAGCATTAGCACCCATTCTTTAAGAAGCCTCTAAGATACCCATTGTGTCAAACACACTTACTGCACAAAATAAAAAGTCTAACACCCGCTTGCACTACAGTCGCCTGTCTTATTCACTACAACTCGTCTAAGATAATTAGGCGCATGACAGCTGCATGTCAGCTCAGTTCATGATCATAACACCGTTAGTTAGGTCAAGTTGTAGTTAGGAAAAGACTGGGTGGTTTATAACTCTACCGTCATTTGTTTTGTTTGTTTTCTCTGTGTGTGAGTGTGGAATACACCGATTAGTTCCAAGCCGCTCTTCTATTTGTCGCCTGTCTTCTGTTTATTTTATATTTGTGCTTTCTTTTCGGCGCTTAGCTAGATGGTATTTACACGGGTTGACTTGGCAGGCAATTTTAGTCAATTAGCGCCTTTTATCGACAATCGACAAGTCGACTCGTGTAAATACCACATTATCACTATCTAAAATAGTAGTTCTATTATATTATTCACTGTGCGTGCTTTTCTGTCTTAATCCATAATGAGTTTCAGCTCGGAATTTGTATCTACAGCACCCACCCTCTATTTCGAATCCAGCTGACGTACATATACAATAGTCATTCTATCTATCATAACATAACATAACCTAATATACTTGTATGTATTTATGGTGTAAATAAAATAAACAAATGCTCTTAGCCCTACCCCTATTGTTATTGTTACACGCTAGACTAGTTGTTTGTTTCATCTCCCACGCCAGGTGCCAAATTGGTAACCCCGACGAAATAACAAAATGAAAGTGGTCGATTTCTTAGTAAAATTAGTTGAATGGGGGTGCCAATTCAAATTATTATTTTAATTGTGTTTGTTTATGCGTAGTAGTAAACGAATTAAAGTTCACTACACCCACTTGGACTTGACTCAAATTATCTTACATACCATAGGCTAGTAATAAATTGTAATCATAATTACTCTTAAACTTAACATAAAGGCCCTGGCTTCGCAGAGTGAACTTCAGGCTATGTTAAGTAATTTGATTCCCTGCGGCAACTACTTTAGAACTACGTGTTAATCTGGGTCACTGGGTATTACGAGGCACTGTACACGATTATTAAGTCAGCTTCTTAGGACATTACATTAATATCCTTGGTTTAACGTCCGGCACTCGAATGACTCCATATTTCCACGATATATCTTGTAGTCTGGAAATCTGTGACTGAAAGCCACGAGAGTAGATCTGTACTACCATTATGTCAGTGTTGTTTATGTCAACATTGATTTTATCGTTGAAAGGGTGGATAATCGCAACAAACATCTGCAACAGGTATGTTGGTCAAGATTTTTATTGCATTATCAAAAGTGACTAGATTGGGCCGAAGATCGGTAAATTTCATCAAAACTGCAGACCCATAGATAGCAGCAAACCAAAACAGATTTACTCTAGTACACGAAAAGTAATCTAAAAAATAAATATAAGTAGAAGTTATTGCTTTAGAATAACAAGTAAGACTGAAGCTTTTAAGAACAGTTACGTTGCTTATTTGCAAAATATTAATTACTCAACAGATAAAATAATATAATTCATTGGCTTTGTAACTAATGTTACGGCCACACTACCGTGATATGCCATTGAATGTTGCAATTGATGAACCTTATGCGTATAGACATAAGGAAAATTATGGGCATAATTATTGCCATATCACGGTAGTGTGGCCGTAACATAATAGTAAAGCCTTGTACTTACCTCATGAAATTATTTCGAATATAGACGTTCGATCATTTTTAGTCAGGTATACTAACCGCTATACACAAGATATACGGAATCTATATAGTCAGCAACACGCTATTTCACTTAGTACATTGCGGAATTCATTCAAGTGTTGGGTGTGGATTATGTGTCACGCGACATCCGTACAAATAAGGCACTAACTATGCTATACATAATAGAGAGGGTTTAAATCTTTCAGATTTGCGTCCGATCAAAATACCCATCGGTTTAATGAAGTTAAGCTATCATATTATCATATCATATTTATTTGCCCATGCAAATGTCATTTAATGTACATTTTTGAACTCAGCGTCATAGCTACGGTCTCATCTAACTATTAACTACGTGGGCATGTTGAGCCTAAGGATGATTTCTCTAGGCTCTTTAAAAGATTAGCGCTCGGAAATCATCCTCGCGTTCACCACATAGGTCGAGTATTGTTTCCGGAGGTAAATTTTACAAAAGTAAACTGTAATACATCCTTCTGTTCAACACGGCAGCGTGCTGTGTTGAGGGATGGTTTAATAAGACGCGGTAGGGGCTGGCAAGGTAAGCGGCTGTCAGGGGCGCACCCTCAGGGGGGCGCACTTTACTGACCCTTAGCTAGAAAGAAGAATTAAGGTAGAAGTTTCTCTTTTTTTAGAAAAAAAGTCTTAGGTGTGTAAAATTCAAATCTTGCCAGGGGCGCTGGTGACTCTAGCTCCGACGTTGTTGGAACTGATTGAACTCTACAGCGGAGTCATAGTAATAGTGTCCCTTCTATCCTTTGGGTACGGAACCCTAAAAAGGAGTAACATATACTTACCAAAAATTAACCAACTCGCTCTAACTTATTAGGGATTTTATTAAGTAGTAGGTATCCAATTCCAGAACCAATTTGTTGTAACGAAATAAAGCATTTCTATTAGCCAGTACCAGGGTTATTTGTAACAATAGGGTAAAACCGGGATAGATGCCGCAGTAGGATAGATGCCTCATTTACAAAAAACCTAACTTCCCAGAGTCGCAACTAAGAATTAATAGTATAAGTAGGAGCCGCAGTCACCCCACACAAGAATTGCCCAGGGGCTGTCCTACGGCGTGGATGCGTTTCGCTCGTGCGTGCAATCATCTCCGCGGCTAACTTCACGAACACGTCAAAGATTTAAAACTTAGTATTTGCCGTTGTATAACTTTTTAAGTAGTTATTAATTCCGTTTTATTTTTTATTACGTCAATGTACTGGTTCATTAAGTGTGCATCTGGATGTAAATAATTGCTCTTTTGTTTTTAATTTATTTAAAAACTACTTGGGCATCTATCCCTATCGCAAAGGATAGTTGCCCTGATTTTTCGAGGTATAGGTGCCCTTAGGGGCATCTATCCCTTCATACACCATATATGCCTATTATGCCTATATATGGTGTCAGTGTATATTTTCAAATGATTTTTAGGGTACTGTTATATTTTTTATGTATTTGCGTATATTTATATTTGGACTCTTTACTGATTGTAGCAGAATCATGCCACGAAAGTACAAAACAAGACTGAAACTACCAAAGAAAAAAGATAACTATAAAAAACAAAGAAAGGAACCACCAACAAAGAATAAGACAACAAAAATAAAACAAAAAAATAAACATTACTTTAGTGAAAATGACGATGAAGACCTAGCTGATTTGTGTGATAAAGAAAATGATAATTATTTAAAGGTAAACCAGGGCCGAGCAATACTAAAAAGAAAATTATTTACAGTACAAACGTAAGAAAATTATTTACAAGACAATCCACCTAACTATGAAATTAAAGGAAAGAAAACTAAAGGTTTGCCCGTAAAGAATAAGAGAGATGGACAGGATAACTCTAAAGATAACTGCATAGAATGTTTTGAAAACTATAAAAATACGAAGTCTAAATCCGATTGGATTCAATGAGAATTAAATTTTAATTTAAAAAAAGCATGATTATGTCTGTTGAAACTTTATAATTAATATTTTATAATAACAATTATTATAAAGATTTAATATGTTTGTTGAACAAAAATCATGATTATTTGTGTCATATTGGAATTATTTTATAACGATAACAATTAAAACATTTAAGTAAATGCAAAATGTTTTTCGTAATTCAACCCATATTTCTTGGGAGACAATTGTTGTTTCAAGAGTAGAAGATGTTTTTGATTACGCAGTATAAAGGTCATCTATCCCGCACTGCTGGCATCTATCCTTCATAGTATTTTCACGGTGGGGCAACTATCCATACAGGTAGGCATCTATCCTCAAAAAAAGGGGTCCACAAAAAGCTAAATTATGCAAAATCTGTAATTGATAGGTCAAAAATAAATAATTATAATTGCACATAAATGATTAAGCTAGCCTACATTCATATAAATTATTAATATTAATGAATATTTTTTAAATAAGGAGACTATTTTAAAAAATGGGGCATCTATCCCGGTTTTACCCTACCGGCTAATGGTAGTCATTTGTACTCATTATGATACTCCCGCTGAGGGACCGGGATTCGTCAAATTCATCCATGATTAAATAAATTGCTCAACATTTCCTATAAATCCTTTACCGATTCAAATCATACCAATTATAATAATTTCAGTGGTATCTGAAATTATATTGAAGTTGTGCCTATGTTTCAAGGTTTTGATGTTTATTTCGCCGGAGTTTTTCCAACGTAACAACACACACTTTTATGGATTGACTGAGTTATTTATTAAGTAACCTATCAAGTGCCAGGCAAATAGAAAATTGTTTCTATATTTATGATGACTTTATTTTTTACCCTGATATACATAAATATACTTACTATCGGGGATAGTTTGCAACAATACAGAACATATTGCATTGCAGGGCAATGCACGCATAGTGTAAATTACACTATGGCAGTACTGTGATGAAGTATGTAATATAAATAAATAATTATGTCTGGCACGCGTTAAAAAAATGCTTTTTCAATAATCACGTCAGTAATTATGTTTACATCGTATAATGTTCCAATAATTGATACTGTTTGTTATATATTTTCAAAGATAAATACTTCGCACATAATGTTTTTTCTATATATATGTTACAGTCAAAACCCTTAACCAGTCAAAAACCTTATTGACCGGTAAAATTAGTCAATAAGGTTATTGACCAAGGGTGTCGGTCAAAATCCTTATTGACTGATTTTATCTGACAAGATCAGCCAATAAGGATTTTGACCGACACCCTCAGTCAATAACCTTATTGACTGATTTAAAGAGCAGACATTCAGTCAACATAGGTTTTGACCAACGTACCCCATCAAAACCCATAAAAAGTTAAGGACGTTAGTGAAAATCGGGTTCGGGTTCGAAGGGTGTCAGTCAATAACCTTATAACCTTATTGACTAATTTTACCGGTCAATAAGGTTTTTGACTAGTTAAGGGTTTTGACTGTAACATATATACATATATATATATACTAGTGAACCCTGTGAACTTCGTATCACCTACAATTTAAACGTTTCATTGAATATTCAATGAAATGAATTCTACCTACACTCAGGGAAATGACCAAAGAGAATGTAATACTACGTTGAGATGACATATGATATTTATTTTTCTTAATTAATCAATCAAATGCACAAAGAAGTTTCAATTCCGACGTCGAAGTCAATCACCCCAAAAGTAGCTTTCTATCACTTTTTAACCCTGTTAGGAGATAAATACTAAAAAAATACGAAACACGTGTTTAATTAATTTTGAGAAAGAATTTCTATGCCAAATTTCAAGTCAATCGGGCCAAGGAATCGCGTTCTCCCATACAAACTTTGCCACCCTGTTTCACCCCTTTAAGGGTTGAATTCCGCAAAATCCCATCTTAGTGAGCACCTACGCCCTAAAAGGAGCCCCCATGCAAAATTTGAGACTCCTAGCACTTGTAGTTTCTGAGATTTCGTGATCAGTGAGTGAGTGAGTGATTTTCCCTTTTATATATATAGATAATAGACAGCCGGACCGTACCGGTTTCTAGAATGGAATTCTATGAATGGAATCCTATGATTGGAACCATCAGAGCATTGGTTTAGGTACAGAACATACCTTACTAGGTAAAATAAAACTAACGATTCCTCTAAGTTTAGATATGTACAGAAAAATATTAGCTTTGACTTTGGAAATATCGATAAAACTTTGGAACTTTGGGGTCACATCAAATTACTAGCAATAAATACTTAGATAATCGGGTTTTCTTATTAACAAAACCAAAGAAACAACGGTTTTGGTTTTATAATAAGTATGCATAATCGGGGCATAATATGGTATAATTGGTGTGATCGGGGCCCTGATATTAAAAAACACAATTTAATATATGACACCCGAAGTCGATTAATTTCAATGAAGCTCGCTCGACGTAACGATTTATATTGTTGCAGGTTTCCTCGAGCTGCCGCGCGCGGGTGCTTGTATAATTTAAATCGATCTCAGAATAGTATTCGGATACGACAGCTCGTCGAACCATCAAGTATCCGGCTAACGGCAATAAATTTGCGAGAACCTTAACATCCACCTCGGGACAGGTGTGGATTTAGATGTACATAAATCCATTTGTTTTCGAATTGTTATCACATGAACAGTGGATGCGATATGTAAGCGTACGCGCTATAAAATATTAGGAAACTTCTAGATAGCTATTTCTAATAGATAAAATTTTTTGCGCTGTTACTTACATGTCTGTTGTACTACTATTCCACTTGAAAACTAAATTGTATATTATATAGGTATACATAGTAATTAGTGTAACTTAAAAATAAATTTACAAAAGTTTTCCAGCGACAGTAAACAAATGAATAATTCTTATTATTCTTATTTTGTCTTATGAATTGTGATACTAAGATCTCATTTCTCATGTGAGGCAGTTTATTTTCGACTACAATACAAGATTAATGAATAATACAACAGATCTACGAACTCGATACAAAGACGAGGAAAATCTTAAGTCTTTTCAATTTCCTTGGTTTATTGGTCCAAGATTCCTTGACAACTTAAGTACCTATTTAGGGCAATCTCAATTACTGGCCTAGTCTAGTTTCAAATAACATTGTATTAAAGGAGTTATTATAAATACATATAAAAAACTTAGGCATTTACATTAATACAATACTATTACAATTAGATAGCTAATCTAATCCTCAAAATTAAAAATTCTCAAAATGGATTTATTCAGGGTACAAATTTTAATTCATGCATAATTTCTGGAAAATTATGTCAAGTAAAGGCACCGTCAAATTTATTAACTGTTTCACATGTGAAAATGTTAAGGTGACAAAAGGGTCGCGTCATGTCTTCAAATCCACGCCTGTACAGCAACGAGAGAATGTAGAATGAGAATAAATTGCACCTAATTCCGGACGAAATCGGCGAGATGAAATTGAAATAGAGATTGGTTGGTGTAATGGCGCCGTAGGTGATCCGAGCGCGAGGCTTTCTTACACCTCCAGAGCAATTAATGCTTGCAATAAAGGTAATGGACTACCTACGTATCCACACTACACTTCACGGAGCCGTTAAGCCAAAGTTATGTCTCATTCTTTTTCAAAGCATAATTAATTTTAACGCGAGCCAAATAGGAGCAAAGAAAAAAGCAATTTTACTCGTCCCAATTTCAGTGTAATGGTTATTAACATTGAGTGAGTGTGCGATGAATGAGGATTTGTTACTCTGTTAAAAAAGATAGCTTTTGAAAAGGAAGGATCCTTGAGAAAGTTTATTTGGCGAGGAATTACTAAAGGCTTCGCTCGAATGGATTCGTTTAGATTTTCATTAACAAATTGTTTGTTAAAGACACTTCTCACTATGAGATCGGTCTTATGACTGAATAGATTAGCTAGTAGGCACAAGTTTTCTAGTATCATAGTAAGCAATAAAACTGTCACTATGGCAGGTTTTTAATACCCGCTCATTGACGTCTTTAAATAGAAAGAATTCAAACAAAATCGTTTAAAAGAAATCTTACCACTAGTAAAGCTAATGCGACGCTATCATACAACTTTCCTATCTATGATAAAACGCTTCTAATTTTGCAAGCGATCAGTTTCACACGTTAACATGCTTGTAAAGGCTACTGAAATAATGGACCTTGTTTTTGAATAACTATTTAGAGCAAGGGTAGACAAAGTACGGCTCGGGTAGTCTTTAATCCGACCCACCAATACAACGGCCCTTTTGAAGAATTCAGGACTACAGACCTAACACAAAAAGGGTGATAGGCAGCAAGGGCGGATCCAGGGGGGGCTACCCTACAAGGCCGATTACCTTTGCGGATTATTGAAATTATTTGAAATTTGTTAATAAAATGTCAATTAAAAAAAACAAATTCTTTATTGTTTTAATGTTTTATTATGTAGGTTAGTGTCAGTACCTCTAACTCTAACTTTATTTATTTTATTAATCTTGAAGCCTGACCCGAGGCTCCCAGCAAATTTAAAAACTAAAAGCCAAATACGGAAAAAATCGTGCCCTAAAAAGTACGAAACAAGAAACAATTCGAGTCCAAAATTCAATAAAAAGGAAAAGGATAACCGTAGTCGCATGCCACCTCCATAGTCGTTCGTGTCGTACGTGTCTAGGACAAAGTGGTAATGCCACTCTTTTATCCTTTTTATTGACCTTTGGTTTATGAAAATTTCGCCGGATTTATTAGTGATTCGATAGCTCATTTGGAAGAACATAAGTACTATATACTAATTCTGTGACATAGGGTTAGTCTATCTATACTAGTTCTGTGACATAAGCACAAAATTAGTAATAGTACTCATAGATCTATAGTTCCGAATGTCGTGGGTTCGATTCTCACTGCGAGAGATTTTCTTTTCTTCTTCTTCTTCTTCATTCATTACGGGCGGTTTCCGCAACTCGACGTCTATAGCGCCTATTTTGCGTATGGAGGGTGTGCGGCCGGATCACTCCAGCCAGCCCAGCTCAGCCAGGAACGCTCCAAGCGCTTTCACATTGGTGATCGCCTCCTGGACGCTGCCCGGCGAGCCGAGGTACCTCGCCCGGTAGGGGGCCACCCCTCTGCATTCCAGCAGGACGTGGGCGGCTGTTTCTTCTTCCACTATGCAACCTCTGCATAGGGGACTGTCTGTGACACCTAAGTTAAAAAGATGTCTGTTAAATTGTCCATGACCAGAGCACCTGTTGCCAGGCGAAGTTGCGGTCTACCCAGTTGTAACAGGGCCCTGGATAGACGAGCGTCCACGCGCGGTAGTGCGAGTTTCGCCTGTCTGCACGAGTCCAGAGAGCTCCAGTTCTGTTGGTGTAATTCTATAGTGCGTTCACGGATCTTACTTACATACCAGCTTGACGGGATAGGGGCGATCGGTTCTGGGCCAACAGGCGTCGAACCAGATGCGCATCTAGCCAGTTCGTCAGCTGCATCATTTCCCCGTGATCCACTGTGACCTTTGATCCATTGGATAGTAATAGTATTTTGTGCACCTGCTTTATTAAGGGTGTGGTGACACTCAAGTAAAAGGCTTGATGTGATGCGACTGCCCTGGAGAGCCTGTAGGACGGATTTGCTGTCAGAGAGAATTAAGATGTCGCGGTCTTTTACCTCCCTTGTAATGATCGCCTGAGCCGCCATGATTATGCCAACACACTCGGCTTGGAATACCGTGTTGTATGTGCTTAGGGGGGATGCAATCAGTATGTTGAGGTCCTCCGAGAAAACACCCGACCCTGTGCCCGATGAGGTTTTGGAGCCGTCAGTGTAAATCAGGAGAGACTTGTGTTGTACCTTGGAGCTGATGTCGTCTATCAGGTGTATTCTGTACTTTTTGTCAAAAATGAAGGTTGGCTTAACTTTGTCGCATGCTGCTCTTTGAGATTTTCTTTTTATGTATTTTATTTTAAATATTATAAAAAAAATAAGTTATTACGCGAATTGTTGTTTGATTCCTTTTTTAATATTTAAAAACATTAATTAATAAGATTTAAAGGTACCGTAAACTGGGGTGTTTAGCAACTTGCGAGGTGAATAACAACAGCGACATTTTCGATAGAAAAAATAACAAAAATTCAAAATGAACCGCTTGGGCCTGTTCAAGGAACATTTTTCTATAAAACTAAAAAAAAATTGATATTATTTCTTTTTTTCTATCGAAAATGTCGCTGTTGTTAATCACCACGCAAGTTGCTAATCCCGGTATCACCGGTATAATTATAATGTAGACTTAGTGTAGGTACCAGAACAATAGTTCCTGCATCGACTACTAGATGGCGTTACTTGCCTAGGACCAATTTTTACGACGAATACGTCTCTATTTCCTTATGTTACAATGTACTCTATGGTGCCACAGCAGTTCACAGCACAGAGGGAGTTTTTGGCACCATTTTGTCGAGTTCGGTTAGGTGTCTATTTTAATTATTTTCAAATTGATTCATAGTGGATATTGTGTCTTAAAATTGGTGCAGTTATATGGTACAAGTGTCTACGCAACTGAACAATATGTGGGATAATTGAAATAGGCGCGATCATGGTTATGTAAAGCTGAGACTTTTATTGAAGTGGTGGCTTCCTCGGCAGAACTAACCGAGTAAACTGTCTTGATATACTTGGTGCCAAATAATCCAAGCAGCATTGGAATACGATGCACCCGCATTCTAATGAAAAATGAAACAATATCAACTCAAGAACTGGCAGTATGGCTTAAACCTTCGCCTGTCCTGAAAAGGACGAATATAACTACTACTACTACTACTACTCACAGCAGTCACAGCACAGACTAGAACTATTAAGTGTCAACTAAACAACTGTCATGTAAATAACTTTGAGGTTATGTTATTGAGTTACTTATTGTAAAAAAGTTAATTTTTGCTGTGTTCTGAGTAGTATTTTTTTATTATGGCTTCTGTTTTGATAAATTCTTTCAAAAGACTTAGTGTGTCGGCAATATCTATTCGAGCTTGTTCCTCTGCCAACGCTTTGGCTTCCACTTCTTGTAACAACTTGGACATCACTAAGAAAGAATGGAAATTCCCTCCAGCTTACACAAAACCCCGAGAAGTATGGATCGAAAACTTGGATACTATCGAAGAAAAAAAATTAGGACTGTTTGAATTGCATCCCACAGTGTACGCAACCACTCCACGTATAGATATTATTCATCGCAATGTAACGTGGCAAAGGAAATATAGATGGGTCTCCTGGGCCCATACTAAAACAAGAGCCGAGGTACGTGGTGGGGGCAAGAAACCTTGGCCGCAAAAAGGCCTGGGTAGAGCAAGACATGGCTCCATTAGATCCCCTCTATTCCGTGGTGGTGGTGTAGTTCATGGCCCACGTTCAGGAAAAACACATTTCTTCATGCTGCCTTTTCATCTCAGAATACAAGGCCTTACTTCGACTTTATCAGCAAAGCTAGCCCAAGATGATCTACACATTGTGAAAGATTTAGAATTGCCATCAGATGAGCCACAATATCTTGAAGACCTTATTGAGAGCAGAAACTGGGGTCCTTCAGTTTTAATTGTAGATGAGTAAGTTTAAAATGTTTTGTGTGGTTATTTTTATCTTTTACTTTTACAAAACATATATACTGATTAATACTTTTATTTTCTAGCTCAGACCTTGCCCCCAGAAACATAACAGCAGCTTCTGATGCTCTTTCACATGTAAACATAATGCCAGTATACGGCCTCAATGTCTACTCTATGTTGAAACATGATACTTTAGTCCTTACCCTTTCTGCGGCAGAGAAGATAGAAGAAAGGATTTTACATCATTTGCACTCCATAACTACTGATAAGGAGGCTAAATTTAGGCTGGATCAAGTTTAGTTTATTAGATTTCTAATATTGTACGATAGGTTAAAAATAAAGGAAATGATTTAACATGATTTTATTTACTAGTTTATTGTCATCCATAATAATAATGAAAATATACATAATAATATTGAAGGTCCCATAGTAATACCACTAATTTCACTTCATTTCTTCTTAATTCTATCCTTATCTTCAATATTAGGAACCTGTGAAGAAAGAAATGTTTATATAATACTATGGCATGATACATTATAATAGAATAATCGAACCCACCACTTTTGTCTCTACATATTCACCCTACTACTTACAGATCCATTCACATTATTTCTTTAATAAAATAATTGGGAAACTACAAGAAATCTCGCTAGCTTAGTACAGCTTTCACATACCTTATTTGTCATAAGTCTAGAAATATTTCCAGCCATTTTCTGCCTCACACTCCATCGCAAGTCCGACCAATCATTTTCACCAGGTACATTTGGTTTGTATTTTGCCCAGAGTGAAGTATAGTAATGGTACAGAGTCACAGGATCACATTTTTTAATCTGTGGCTGTCTAGGAACTTTTATTACTGTAATTAATTAGAGGTAGAATAATCTATTAATTGTTTCAGTCTAATTACTACAATAATTATTAGATAAGAAAAAATCAAAAGTAAGATACATTACAATTATTACTTGATGTGGGTGCAGTTTCCTTTAATAACACTTCAGGTTTTTTTTCTATCCTTGTGCAAGAGCAAGACCGTCTAAAAGGCTTAACATTATTGCTGTCATTTCTATGTTGTCCCAAAACAGGAGCTGAGTGAATGTTTCGTATGTTGAATGGTTTTCCTTTTAGGCAATCTCTGCTACATGTCACTGGAGTATTTTCTTTGCACCTAGATCTGATTCTTGATGAGAAAGTACTTGCACTGTGAAGCCGTTCCGGCCCCGACAGCTCTTGTTTTTGGTCTAGATTGATATTGTCTTTCCTTTGCTGTAGATCATATTTAATAAGCTTCTTTAGGTCTGAAACATAAAATCAGATGCCACCAAAGCTATTTATTACCGACTTCTTTTTAAGCCGCAACTGTACTTAGCCCATGATGCCGCGTGTCGCAACAGGTAGGTAAGGAATCGTTTTAATACTTGGGATTGATTAAATTACAAGTACCTACATACTAAACTATAACTATAATAATTCCGCCCAAATCTCATGAAGATACAAACCAGTAATAAAATATTTAAGAACTTCGCCACTTATGTTGTTTATACCCAAGTTATTTAAGTAACGCAATATTTCCCTTGGGTCTAACTCTGAAGTGACATCGTTATAATCGATATTCATTTTATATTAGTCTAGGCTGGGTCCTGTATTTTATTTTCTTGGAAACGAAAGTGCAGTGAGTCCAGTTCCAGTTAAATTTACTTGGTTTCCTCCTGTTAATCAAATCAAATCAACGCATACAACTAAAATCTAAATTACAATCCAAACAAAAGTCAAACGTTTTTTTTTTCATTGGGTTTAACGGCTCTTTTTTATGGGTTTAACGGCACTGGGTTCTTGCCTTTTTGTTAAACGGCACTGTGCTGCTAGGCCTGCCAGATCGAATTTAAAAGATCCGTAAGGTGACGCTCAAAAGTTCGAAGAAGTCCGTAGATTGCCTTTACAAAACATCCGTGGACCTACAGTTTTTGGACTGTTTAAGAATGGACTGGCGATAAAAGAGCCTAATTACTTACCGTTAAGAAACTTAAAAAAATAGCTGGAATATCTACAAAACAAAGGAAAAAGTTAAAAGTAATAAAAACGGCACAGCACATACTACTAAATCAACTAAACTAAACTAACTAACTAAACTAAATCAACAAAAAAATAATATATTATACTCTAATAGTGACCATACACGCAATGGTATACCAGCCGGTATATCTAACCGTGTTTTTCTTTGGTATATCTGACAGGTTTATCACATATTATTATATGCAATGATATAATTTAATAGGTGATCTTTACTGGTAAACCTGTCAGGTACACCATTATGGCGTATGGCCACAATAAGATATTTGATAAAGAAAAATATCCTTTTGATTGGGTGCGGGCATTGAAAACGTTACTTGAAAATTAACGTTATTTGACCGTAATTACCGTTATTTCGAATAAATAACGTTATATTTAAAATGCCGAATCCGGTAAAATACAATCAAAAATTACTCATTTAACGATATTCTTTGGTATCGTTATAATTTTTTACGGTTTTTCAATTCCGTGAGTGAATGGAATGGAACTCAAGTCCGTTTGTCCGTAGACATGACCTAAAATCCGTAGATCTACGGACAAATCCGTTTGACTGGCAAACGCTATCACCTAAAAAATTAACAACAAACCACAGACTAGACAGATCACGAAATATTGTCAATGTCAGTTAACCACAGAGTTTTTTACACACAATAGATGATTAGTCTGGCATCAGTCCATTCCATCAGTTTGTATTAAGGTTTGTATAGACTTTGAGGCCCGTATTACAGAACGAGACTCAAGCACCGTTTGAACTGTAATCTCTTCTTCTTCGTCGTTTCGCTCTTGGCAGAGCGGTCGTGGTCACGTTGAGGCCTCCACGTCGGTGGTAGAGGTGGACACAGCTTTCCGCACGATCTCCCGCCATCTCTCCCGATTGGTAGAGTGTCTGGCGCAGTCAGACACACGGTTTCCCACTGCGGATTTGACTTGGTCGGTCCAGCGCATCGGTGACCTGCCACGTGATCTGGTTCCCTCCACTTTGCCCTGCACGACCAGCCGCTCTATGGAGTCGTTACGACGTGGTGATCTGTCAGTATGTGTCCGCTACCTTTCCAGTGTGTTTCGCTTAGACCACAGATGTTCACACTGACTCTAGCTACTTCTCGTTCCAATATGGCAAGTTTTCCAGGTTGGTTTAAGCCGCGCACATTCCATGTTCCTATCATCTGGAGGCGTCGTAGCTTGATGAAATTTCCAGTAGTAGAATTTCCATGGAGGGCCTGGTCTCCTACCCCGCCATGGCCGGTAGCCAACTTCACACCGCGAGCCCCGGACGCAGCGCGGCGCCGATCGCTAATCGGTTCGCAGGGCAATCGTGTCTCATTTATTTGTGCTCTCATGTGACTTTCTTGGGAATATAGTCGCAGTGGTTTCCCCTTGCCTTCTGCGCCAAACATTTTTGGAGATTATTTTGATCCCAAGGCCGCTGAGGCCTCTTCTGGTCGGTTGCCCGGCCAGGGGCTCTATCGGCTAAAAACATTGAAGTTCATGTTAACTATGTTTTGACAGATGTATGTGATACATTGCTACTTTTCTTTGGTAAGTTTTTATTTGTGCCAAAATGAAGTAGCAATGTATCACATACATCTGTCAAAACACAGTTAACATGAACTTCAATGTTTTTAGCTGATAGAGCCCCTGGTGTATGGTTATACCGCCATTGCTCGGTCGTCAGAGCCTCGTCCGTTATCTAGCAGGGAGCACCACAGCAAACCCATGGGTCGCCGTCACTGGCTATTCAGCGAACCACCAGTGCGTGCAGGTGAGGTTGACAATTGGGATCGGCGAGGTGTTATGTCCGTTCGTCCCCTTACTCCCCTAATAATCTCTACTTAGTTAGAAAATCTAGCATAAAACACCCTGTTGCTTCCAAAACAACGTGAGTCTTAGGCCCGATCGTGGCTTAAGCATTGATTTCTACTTTAAGCTAATTTTCTGAGAGGGGGTACCCCCCCCTCCCCCCAAATTATTTTCTGCGGAAATAATAACAAGGGGCCTTTTTGGGAATCTCTGGTTTAAGGGGTATTTTAAATTTAGACATGTGTCTGTCTCTTGACAGACTTGACAGTGACATAACACAAACAACACTGTCACTTTTTTCTTCTGTCTGTGTCTAACGTCTAACTCTAATCTGTGAAGAAGTTTTCAGCTCGGCTTATTTGTTAAGCTTTTTTTATTTTTAATTATAGCGTGTTCAAATGTGAATAAAAAAGAAGTGATTGAAAGGAAATTTAAAAGGATAAAATTATGGTAAAATTAAGCGTTCATTTTTGCATAGTCAACTTATATTTTCACTCGATAACCAATGGAACACATCGAGGTGATTAAGGCATTTTTAATTAATTTGTACTTTTAGGACGCACCAACTACTGGGACCAGTTCGCCTGGTCTCATTGGTACGGCGCCACTTCTTCCCCCGCCCATGCTTGCGGGTCTACCAACTATGCCGCCGGCCGTGGCCATGCCCCCTGTACCTGGCCTGCCACCGAACATGGCAGCAATGCCTCCACCTATGGGTTTCCCCCCTATGATCCCACCATTTTCTATGCCACCGCCAGGATTTCCGTCATTCAAACCAGTAAGTCTTAAACATTGCTTATTTTATTATTATTGTTTTTAGTCGCATTATTAATAATTTACTCTGTGTTTAGCCTGATTTCGTTCAGGACCTGAATGCTCCAGCACCAGATGTAGCACCGATGGCAAATCAAAGCAGTCCTTGGTCCGAACACAAGGCTCCTGATGGACGCACTTATTACTACAACTCCGTCACTAAACAGAGTCTGTGGGAAAAACCAGATGACTTGAAAACTTCAGCTGAAGTAAACTTAATTTACATATTATCATGTATTTTTTTATAATAATTTTAAATATTTTAATTTTTATTTATTTTTTAGAAATTGTTATCATCTTGTGTTTGGAAAGAGTATACAACAGATGCTGGTCGGGTTTATTACCACAATATAGAAACAAAAGAATCCAGCTGGGTTGTTCCTAAAGAACTTCAGGATATCAAAGATAAAATAGCTGCAGAAGAAGCTGCACAGTAAGTTTATTAAAACAAATGTGTTTATTTTAATTTTACCAAAACAACTATATTTAGCCAACTTACAGAAATAATGTTAATCAATACTTTTTGCAGTTAACATAATTATCAATTTACAACAACTTTACTGCAAAAAGTTTTAATTTTTAGTATTTATTATTCCACAAATAAACTGACTTTTAGTGAATTAACACCATGTTGATAACATAAGTAAACTATCAATGATATTCATGAAATGTGTATTAAAAATACTTTTAAGGGTAGTAGGACATTTTGTTTATAAGTATACCAAATGTTGGCTGGAATATAATGGTTTCAATCTTGTTTATTATAATGGTTATAATCTCTGTTAATTATCACACTTTATTTATTTTAATTAATTGATTTGTATTTACTATTTTTACACATATAATTATTATTTTTTAATTCAATGATTATAGTAGATTATTCATTATCACAGAGCTGCATTGAGTGCAGATGTTACTCCCGGAGAAGTTCCTCTGCCAGGTTCACCATCCGTTGGGGGCAGTTCTGCTATGGATGAAGCTATGGCAAAGACCTTGGCATCCATTGATCCTACTCTTGCTAACTCTATACCCATACCTGAAGAAAGTAAGTTTGAAATTGTAAAGAAACTTAAGGTCTCTGTATACCTAACGGGAAAAAACCCCGGTGGGGATGGGGACGTGCTGTGCACCATTCATTTTTCTTTGTCTAGTCCATGCCCCGTGCCCATCCCGTCGCGTATGTATGTTACATTGTTTTTATATGCAAGGATGTCAAGAAATCGCCCTGTGTCAGTCCCGTCCCTGGTTTTTTCTGTGAAGTATACAAGGTGTTACAAAAGTACCCCTAATGCCGACTATGGTAGATAGGGACCATCAAACTGAACAACTTTTACTATGGGACCAACTTTGAAATCGCGAAAAAAAAATAGCTGTTTCATATAAAAATTAATTACGAAAATATCAAAATGTATATGTTGTATAATGATTGCTAGAAATTATCTCCTTATTTTAATAAATAATAATAAATTATCTCCTGAGTTTAATCCACACTATGGTCTATTCCTAATAATTTAATTTATTTAGCATAAGAGGACAGTTAATAGCAATTTCTTTTACAATATTTTTATAACATAATTTAATTCAAGTCTATTGTGAACTTAATATGCATTTGATGACCTCCATGGTCGAGTGGCTTTATACACCGGTTTTCAAGGTGTCGCCATCTCTGAGGTCCCAGTTTCGATCCCTGGTTGGGTCAATTTAGAAAACGAACTTTTCTATATTGGCTCAGGTCTGGGTGTTTGTGATACCACCGTTGTCTCTGATTTCCATAACACAAGTGCTTTATAGCTACTTACTTTGGAATTGGAGCAATGTATGTGACGTTGTCAAATACTTATTATTTATTTATTTATTCATTTTCACATTTCAGTCAAACCCGAGGAAATAGTGGCGCCACCCTTAACAGTTAATGAAAATGAGCAAATGCCTGAAACTCGATTCAAAGACAAGAAGGAAGCGATTGAAGCTTTCAAGGAACTTCTAAAAGACAGGGTTTGTTTTCTAAATAATATTTTCCTCTGATGTTTTTTATAAATACGACAATTATCTGTCCTTGGTTTTTTACAATGAAGTGGGTTTGACCTTTAATAATTGACATGTTATAATAAAATATTTTTTTAGAATGTACCATCCAACGCAACATGGGAGCAATGTGTAAAAATAATATCAAAAGACCCTCGTTATTTGTCATTTAAGAAACTTAATGAGAAAAAACAGGCATTTAATGCTTACAAAACTCAGAAAATAAAAGACGAAAGAGAAGAGCAAAGGTAAATTTATATTATTTATTATAAATTGTATATTTCCTATGTATAATAGCTTATTTATATGCCCACCATTAAATAGCTATGTTTACAAAATATTTTGATTGATCATGTCTTATTAAATATTTTGTATGTAACAGATTAAAAACAAAGAAAAATCGTGAAAATCTAGAAGAATTTTTGCTAACTTGTGATCGAGTAACATCTCTTACCAAATACTACAAGTGTGAAGAAATGTTTTGCAATCTGGAGGTAAAATTTTCTTTTTAAACAATTCTTTGAAGTACTTAAATACTTTGTTATATTCATAACAACTAAATATTTATTTCAGATTTGGAAATGTGTTCCCGAATCTGATAGAAGAGACATATTTGAAGACAGCATATTTAGTATTGCCAAACGTGAAAAAGAAGAGGCTAAGGTACTTAAAAAACGTAATATGAAAATGCTAGCACAAGTGAGTAAATAATATACTTCATAGTTACTCTATAGTCTAGTCTATGTAACACCACTTTGCCTGTATTATGAGTTTGCTTACTTTACTCGGTAGCGACTGTAGTAAGCAATTTTGTATGCATTTTGGCACAGCGTCTCTGGCAGTATTTACAATAAACTAAAAGTTGTCATACAAATGTCAACTACAGTCGCGATCGAGTATAGTAAGCGTAAATTCATAATACGCCTACTGTTGTCTAACTTCATTGTAAAGAGTTTTAAACTGAGTTTGATTGAGTATTCATTTCGATCCGCGTTTTTATTTTCGTCTCAATATATCAATAGTAGCTTGAGGAGCTCGGTGGCGCAGTGGTTTAGCGCCTGGTCCTGCGATTGCAGAGGTTAAGCAACTTTCGCAAGAGTCGGTCATGGGATGGGTGACCAAAAATGTATTATCTCGAGTTCCTCCGTGCTTCAGAAGGCACGTTAAGCCGTTGGTCCCGGCTGCATCTGCAGTCGTTAACACCCACCAATCCGCATTAGGCCTGCGTAGTGGATTATGGCCCATCCTTATCCACCTTATAGTAAAGAAGGCCTGTGCCCCAGCATTGGGGACATTAAAAATGGCTGATGTCGATAGTTCAATATGTATGGCAAACTGAACTCTTTCCATGTAGTATTTATAAAACCAAATTCTTATAATGTTTTTGATCATAAAATATTTTTTTATGATTATTAGGTCTTAGAAAATATGAGTGAAATAACGTACAGCAGTACATGGAGTGAGGCCCAAGTATTACTTTTAGAAAACTCTTCTTTCAAGAATGATGTGAGTTTACTAGGAATGGACAAAGAAGATGCTCTTATTGGTAAGGAACTAAATATGCATCCGATTATCCGACCTCTAATTTTATAACACATCGGCTCGAGTGGAGCTCATTCATTGTAGTAACCTATTTTTTCTGATTTATTGTAATTTATTTGCGCATAAAGTGTAATCGTATTTCAGTATTTGAACAGCACATCAGGAATCTGGAAGCAGAATATCTTCAAGATAAAGAACAAACAAAGAAACGTAACAAGCGTCAACAAAGGAAAAATAGAGACAATTTTCTGGTAAAAATATGCTTTTATACTTATACAGGGTTATTTGAAAAATACCAACAACCGGAGTAGATTACTAATATCTTAAACATATACATACATACACACACACACATTTAAGATGTTATTTTTATTAATAATAATAATAACATCTTAAACAACAACATTTGTTCTACAATTTTTCAAATCAAAACTCGATCAGATGTTCGGACATTTGTATGGAAAGTCAATTTTTTTTTGTCTGTTCATAACAGTCATAAATTATGTTAGTAATCTTCTCCTGTAAGGTTGTTGGTGTTTTATAAATAACTCTGTATATTCAGACTGTAATTATCATTTTTTATTTTTCTACTTTAGTTTAATTCTTAAATTGCAGATATTCGGTAAGGTTTATTTAGTAATTGTCTATCCTAAAGTAATCAGTAGAAAATCGTTACTGAATATGTTGTTTGTATTTTAGGCTTTGTTAGAAGGTTTACATGAAGAAGGTAAACTAACATCAATGTCTCTGTGGGTGGAGCTGTATCCTGTAATTTCAGCTGATATGCGGTTTTCAGCCATGTTGGGTAAGTGTTAATGATGTTTATTCTGTAACTGCATCTACAATATTTACTTTTTTCTTTCTAGCTCTTCACCTCACAAGTTAATGTGTAAACTTTTTTTCCCAATGCTTCTTAATAAGTTTTGGCACATTTATTCATTTATTTTTTTGAGGGAAGATTTACAGACAAATAACAGCTTTGTATAGAATTTATAAGTAAATACTATGCTATTAACAAATCTTCACAATTGAGTATAAAACATACATATACTTAATACATACGTATAATATATAAATATACTTTTGACGACCTCCGTGGTCGAGTGGCATTGTACACCGGTTTTCAAGGTGTCGCCATCTCTGAGGTCCCGGGTTCGATCCCCGGTTGGGTCAATTTAGAAAACTAACTTTTATATATTGGATAAGGTCTGGGTGTTTGTGATACCACCGTTGTCTCTGATTAACACAAGTGCTTTAGCTACTTACTTTGGAATCAGAGCAATGATACCACCGTTGTCTCTGATTAACACAAGTGCTTTAGCTACTTACTTTGGAATCAGAGCAATGATACCACCGTTGTCTCTGATTAACACAAGTGCTTTAGCTACTTACTTTGGAATCAGAGCAATCTACTTACTTTGGAATCAGAGCAATGTATGTGATGTTGTCAAATATTTATTTTGTTGTAATTTATTCACTGCCACCCATTACACAAATAAAAAAGGTGAATAATGAAATATTGTGATTTGTTTACATTACAAGTTTGTAATACTTACTTTGGCTTTAAAAATGAAAATTGCAGGTCAAAATGGTTCCACGCCTTTAGATCTTTTCAAATTTTATGTCGAAAACTTAAAAGCACGATTCCATGATGAGAAGAAAGTTATCAAAGAAATTCTCAAAGAAAAAGAATTCGAAGTCAAACCGGATACTACATTCGAGGAATTCGCCACGGTTGTGTGTGAAGATAGTAAGTCTGCCTCATTGGATGCTGGCAATGTGAAACTTACTTACAATTCTCTTCTTGAAAAGGTATTATTTTTGTTACGAACTGGCCATCTGGGGCCCTACCGGCTAACTTTTCGAACTTCGGCGGGTCTGCCGAGCTTCAACTTAAAACAGATAAATCGAAGTAAGAAGTTTCGTATTGTACTATTCGCCGAAGTTATTTAGAAGATATCGATGTTCGTGTGACATCATGAATTGGGGTTCGCCATTTTAGCCCGATTGGGACTCGATTTATCTATTTTAATTTAAAGCCCGGCAGACTTTCCGAAGTTTGATGCGTTAGCCGGTACGGCCCCAGGCCGGGTTTGTAATATATTATTGTTTATAGTTTGTGTTTTAATCTTGGCTCTTACCTGTCATCTCTCCCTTCTCTCCTTACCTCTGTGCTTTAACATTTCCACTGTTGGAAGAGAGGGAGAGATGTTACGAACTGGCCATCAGGCCGGGTTTGTAAATATAATTATTGTTTATAGTTTATCTTTAATCTTGGCCTTTAATCTGTCACCTATCTGTCTTCTCTTCGGTTTTCTGTTTTGCTGTTTGGTTTGTATATTTTATTATTACTAATTTACTAATATAATTTCTTTACTTCCTTACTTTGAGCCTTTCTCCTTTTCCAACTCTTTAACAATTTTCCTAATCATTTATGTATTTGAAGCGTTCATGGCGAAGTTTGACAGACTAATTGTACTCGATCACGTTTGTAAAGCAACGCTCGCTCCCGCCGAGTGTCGGATGGGTGACCGTTAAGTGGCATTACAACTGAGCGCTTCCGTGCTTCGGAGGGCACGTTAAACCTTCAGTCCCGGCTATTGTCATCTGATAACAGTCGTTAAGCCAAGTCAGAGGCCTTACAGGCGGCTTGATAAACTCTTAACACCAGAAGTGGCCACTAATCCTCATACGATAATATTATTTATGTATTAAACAAAATGTCTTAGTGTGTGTCACTGTTTATTAATTCATTATGTAAGAATATATCTTAGTGTTTGGTCCTTTAAAAAGTTTAAGAAACTTTGCATGTTTTTTGAATTCTGCTGTCTTCATTTTACAAAGCCTAGTATCAAATAACGTACAATTCTAAACTTTTGCCAGGCTGAAACAAGAAATAAGGAAAAGATAAAGGAGGAATCAAAAGTTCAGAAGAAAATAGAAAGCGCTTTCAAATGGGCACTAACCGAAGCCAACATCGACCACCAGCTGCCCTGGAGCGAGGCCAAGGAAAAGTTGGATCTCGCTGCGCCTGAGTTCACCGCTGTGCCTAATGAGGAAGATCGTATTAGGATATACAAGGTACGAGTACTTAATTCATTGTGAGCCACTGTTTGGAAATACGGGTATAAAACTCGACCATCTTCTCGCAAACTGCGTATATGATGGTGGCGCCACTTTTCCTGTTAAATTAATTTGTTATTGGAAACTGACCCTTATAATAAGGCGCAATATTAGTACTTTTCCAACCACGTGCCAGCTTTCGTTAGACAGACTACTCTATACAATATGTTGATTGACCAGGACTTTCAACACGAGCAAGAAGAGAGCTGCATGCACTACCATCATCCGAAGTCGCGCAAGTCGAAACGGTCCAAGAAAAAGAAACGCTCGCACTCTACATCTCCTGTGGTTATGGTAATTCTAAAAATTATATTATTATATTATATTCTATACAACATGTTACAAAAATACCCCTAATGCCGAATATGGTATATAGGGGACCATCAAACTGAACAACTTTTACTATGGGACCAACTCTGAAATCGCGAAAAAAAATCAGCTGTTTCATACATTTTGATATTTTCGATTTTAATTTTTGTATGAAACGGCTGATATTTTTTTCGCGATTTCAGAGTTGGTCCCATAGTAAAAGTTGATCAGTTTGATGGTCCCTATATACCATATTCGGCATTAGGGGTATTTTTGTAACACCTTGTATATTGAAGAGTTCGTAGTTAAATAAGATTTTGCTCATTTAACATCCTACTAACATCTCATTGAAAAGCCCCGTCTAAACATGACTTGATTTTATTTGAACTGAAATTACTGAAATGTTGTGATATACATCTACCTGCAGTTTGACTGTGTTTCAATAGAAAACATTTTTTTTTCAAAGTTTGAGGTTGTAGAGTTCTGTTTCACAGACCTATAAGCACTATTTTCTGGCTTATTTAAAGAACAGAAGTTTCTTTTTTTAAATATACAAATTCAATTTGTATTAAATTGAACTCTATTTACACTCCGGCTAGCTTACGAAATATTTTTGGAAATAAACTAAGTACCCCTTTAAGCTGAAAAATATTTTTCTTAAAGAATATACTAGAAAAAGCTTAGTTACTTATGTTATCCGAAATTCACAGATGGCATTACTTCATTGGAACTTGACGTATTTATAGAACAATTATAAAAAATGCATAAAGTTTTATTTACAAAAATTCTTTCCATAACTTAGATGGAAAAAATAAATAGAAATGTATTAACCAATGAACAAATGAAATCTTGAAAAAGATCTCACTAGGTCAACGGTCCACCGTACCGTACTATATTGGGAACTAGCGGCCGCCCGCGACTTCGTCCGCGTGGACTTTGTTCTAGTTGACGTATCAAGATGAAACATGCACCCGATTTTAAGTTAGTCTTTCAAAAATTATCACATCTAGTTTCGAGCAGTTGTTTTTACGTGCGTACAAACAGATAGACAGACAAAAATTCTAAAAATAATTAGTTTTGGCTTCTATAACTCTTACCTCCTTACTAAAAAGACTGTATAGCAGATGCTTAGTAACACAGTGTTTTGTCCTTTTCTTTTTAATGTCAAATTTAAATAGTTTGACAGAGAATAACGATTGTGTAACTATACATCTGCTATACAATCTTTATCAGTAATGGGATTAATATTTTTTCTTAAATATCTTCAATGTACAGACATCGACCAATTACAATTTTATTATTATATATAACGTGTTACAAAAATACCCCTAATGCCGAATATGGTATATAGGGACCATCAAACTGATCAACTTTTAAGGACCAACTCTGAAATCGCGAAAAAAAATCAGCTGTCTCATACAAAAATTAAAATCGAAAATATTAAATGTATGAAACAGCTGATTGATTTTTCTCTATTTCAGAGTTGATCCCATAGTAAAAGTTATTAAGTTTGATGGTCCCTATATACCATATACGGCATTAGGGATATTATTGTAACATGTTGTATAGATAAAGGCTTAATTTGTGATTCGTGTCCAGTCTAAGTCCCGCTCGCCGTCGCCGTCGCCGACCGGCCGGTCGCCGTCGCCCGCGCCCAGCGCCGGCTCCTGGACCTCCGACGAAGGCCGCACCAAGCACAAGAAGTCCAAGAAGAAGCATAGAAAACATACGCCCACGCCAGTGAGCACACAAATATTTGATTATTCCAGTACCTACTAAAAATTGGTTTAACATTATTGCAAAAATAATAGGAAATGAGTTAATCATCAGACCTGATCGTCTACCACTACATAAAAAACTTGTAGTTTGCTCCAAAAAACAATATTTATGCTTACCATACACAGCGTTAGTCATTGAAAATACAGGTTGATACCTATTTTAGGGAATCGCTAATTAAAACTTGGGTACCGAAAACCTACTTACACTTCGAAGGTTTTCGGTCTGTCTTCAACATTAAACGCTTTCTTTATTTACACTAAACTCGATTCTGAATGACACCCTAAAATGTATGTTCCTATTTTACACCATTTACCTATTTATTTTACGGTCTAAACTCTTCTCTGGTAGAAATCTCCAACCCCCGAAGAAGGTGGCATAAGTGACGATGAGCCGGTGCGTCACAAGAGCAAGAAGACCAAGCGCAGCGCGCCCAGCAGCCCCGAGGAAGACATCGAGCCCTCGCACAAGCCCAAGAAGAAGAAGGAGAAGAAGGACAAGAAAGAAAGGTACAGTTTATTAGGTGACATAAGTGACAAATAGCCGGTGCGCCACGAGAGCAAGAAGACCAAGCGCAATCGAATCGAATAATCGATGGCCGTATATCGATTATTCGATTTCAATTGAATTCGATTGGCCGTATTCGGTCCCAGGTGTAGCCCGTATTTGGTTAAGACACACACCCTTTCCCGATTGTTTAGTTACTTAGACAGTAAACGCGGCATAAAACTGTGACCTCGCGTAACTGATAACATTGACTTTCAGCTTATCCCACTAAATCGCCGACCTCCGTGGTCGAGTTCGCACACCGGTTTTCAAGGTGTCGCAATCTCTGAGATCCAGGTTCGATCCCCGGCTGGGTCAATCTGGAAAACGAACTTTTTTATACTGACTCAGCATGACCACCGAAACACGATATACAGGGTTATTTGTCAAACACCAACAACCTCGCAGGAGTAGATTACTAACATCATGAACAACATTTGTTTTACGACTTTTCTGAAAACAGAAAAATAATCGACTTTTCATACAAAACTCGATCAGCTGTTCGGACATTTTGTAGGGAAAGTCGATTTTTTTATCGATGTTAGTAATCTACTCCTACAAAGTTGTTGGTGTTTCACAAATAACCCTGTGTATCGCGTAATATAGCGACACTCATCTGTCAAAATTCATGGTCTTTTGACAGTTAAACGTGATAAATCGCTATTTAGATAAATCTCTTTATATCTTTATCCAGACACGTATTGAACCAGAAACACGATTTTGGCTAGATACATTTTAATTCCGAAAATACCTCTTAAAGTCTAAAGTTTGATGCCCGTTTGCACTAAACTTAAGAATTGCCCTAGTCTTTTTCTAACTACAACTTGACCAAATTAAAATGGTGTCATTAACTTAGCTGTCATGCAACTTTCAGGCACCTATTTATTTTGGTCAAGTTGTAGTTAGGAAAAGACTTAGGCGATTCTTAAGCTTAGTGCAAACGGGTGTAAGATTATTTAGAAACAACATAAGGTATTCAAGTCCAAATTGCTTTAAATAATTTGTATCATTAAGGGCTGATTTTTCAATCCTCAGATAACAGATATCAATTAGTTATTAACCAAATAAAATTGACAGACAATCTAATGACAAACATTTTCAATTTGGCGGTCTAATTAATATGTTATCAAGCGAATAAATTTTATCTAGGCATTGAAAAATCAGCCTTTAGAATTGATTCCGTGATTTGTTCGCCTAATCTGCCAAATCGGTCTCGCTCCGGCGCGCGACGTTTTCTCATTGCTATCTCGCATTACTGATATAGCGTTATTATAAAAAAAAATATAATTCAGATCGGGCGGTACGTTATGGAGCGACGCAGAGCTCGAGTCTCGCCGCGCGGCGTTGCTGGCGCAGCTGCACGAGCACGAGGCGGACTGACGCCGCGTCACGCACGTGCACATATTCCACGACTACCCGCGACCCCCTCCGCGACACACCCCCTCGCCAGACAGGAGCGTCTCTTCGATGCGTCCCGATTCCGACGCCTCGTGATTCCTGAATATCATGTAAAGTCACGTCTAAAAATATGTATTCAGATTAGAACTTTGACACTTTGTTGTAGTTGTCATTTGTCATAGATTTTTGTTCAAAAATGTAATAGCTTTTAAAGTGACGTGCGTCACTTAAAAGAAGCATGTTTTTAAAAAGAAGTACAAAAGCACGCTTTACATTCTAAGAAAGTTTGTTTTTTACTAAAATACCAGTTCAGCTAGCTACATAAATATGTTGTTGCGAAAAAACACATACTTTGACATTTGATATTCCTCCGCTCGAGCCAACTCACGTCTCCGCTCCACTACGCACAGTTTCGGTGGAAACACCCTAGGTGAAAAACATTTCTCCTCTCCGCTAGGCACATCTCTTCTTGTTTCCGCTTTGGTGGAGACCGGGCCTAAAAGCTATTACTTTTTTGATCAGAAACGTGACTATTAAATTAGATTTTTCGCATTCACAATGCTATTTTTAAATTAAGATAAATAATATATTAGAAAAAATCGACTTACCCGTAGCACCTCAGACTGTTTTATATAGCTATTTCATCTTTATCGATTGTCGGTGGTATTTCCTCACATTGATGAAAATACGCTGGCTTGCAGCAAAAAAGTAAACAAGTACTAGAAAATTTCGCCGCTCTCATTAGTGACTCGGTAGCATAAATTGGTCAGTGCATTGGGCCGGAATCCCTAGAGTGCGGGTTCGAATCCCATCTGAGGTGCTACGGGTGACTCGATTTTTTCTAGTATTTTTTCTAATATACTATTTATCTTAATATAGAAACGTGACTGTACTATTGCAGACTAACGTGGTGCCTAACCACTTTCGTATGCGCGCGCATCTTTCCGGCGCGAACTAAACCGTAAAGTATAATTCCAATCTCAACAGTCGCGACCCGGCGGCTCGGCAGCGACTGCTGGCCCGCGTCGCACCGCCCTGTATGGCCACGGCCGTGCGTGCCATACAGGCATACAGTGCTAGCCTTTCCCGGCAGAACGCTGCCCGAGGGCGCGATGGCCACGCCCACCGGCCGCGCGACTCAGCACTATGCCTATGCACTTACACATTGCACACAGAGCGGTGCGACGCGACGACGCGAGTTGACGCGACCGAGCTGTCACTGCCGAGCCGTGACTGCCAAGATTGGAATGATACCGTTAGCAATGGTTAGGCATAGGCACCCATAACAGAAAACTATGTAATGTTAAGGTGAAAATGTAATTAAAAACCCAGTGTATTTTGATTCGCACTGTTACAATACAATCAATTTCGAAATTGTTGTTTCCCTTAAGTCAAACGTGGAAGGTATTAAGTATTTGCTCAAAGTTTGAATACCCAACTGTCTGTAATAATGATATTAGTTAATTCCTGCTAAAAGAATAATAAAAAGGTTGCAGATCGCGCAATGCGATCTTGATCCACGATACAAATTTAAAGTTGACTTCATAATATTCAAAATTGACCATAAAGAGCGATATCTACTACCTATATTTTTCTGTAGCCAAGCAGCATTCTCAATAATGTCGAAGTTATTAATAATAGTTTTCACACTAAATATGTTTTAAATATTACTAACCGCCTGGCCACGCGAACCAGGGCGATGCGAAGCGCGAATTGTCGACATGCTCGAATCGCGAGTACCGGAAATCTGGCATAGTATTTTCTCTTTACGGCTAAAATCAAATCAAAAGTGAGGTTGCAAGAAGTCAAACTTTTAATTATAGCAATAACAAAATGAATGAAATAGAAAAGTAACGCGACAAGTCTCGACGTCATAAAAATAATTAATTGTACAACAAGCTGTACTTTTTATTTAAGCAAGATATTGTGATTAAGCATAGATAATACGTGCTGTATTAATTAATGTTAATAACATAATAAATAATTAAAAAATTAAAACAATATTTTATTTTATTTATTCCGTAACAGCAGACTCTTATACCTATTGTTGCTCTATTCTATGCCATAAAGCAAGTTTTGACGTACCGTCTCTGGACTACGGTAAAAAAAATACCCGTGAACCCACCGGTGGGACATTTTGGTGGGACTATGGGTAATAGGGGCGCGGGCGGCCGCTATTTCCAAATAAAAGCAATGACGTAAGTATATAATAATAAACATTCCTTTAATATCATTGGCATTCTTACAAAACAGGTATAAACAATTCACTTATAAATATGCATACTTACTTAACTATTTAGATTAATGATTAACATAAAAATAATTTTAAAACATAACTTGTAATTAAAATCAATTATAGTATAATCTATATTATAATTATTTTGATCCTTATTTAGATAATATTATTTGATCCTCATTTTTTCACAGCCTATCGTCGCGTCATCTGCGCTTTTAAACTTTGACTCTATTTGCAGTTTTGGGAAACTTAACTCTAGAATTCACTTTTTAAATCATAATATTCTTAAGTAAATACATAACGGGTGTAAAAAAAAAACTTAAGAATTTGTGCCTCTATCTTAGATTTGCAATACATTAACGCAGCGTCTTAGTATGCGCGTTGGTGAGTTTGTTATAATATGGCTCGTCTTTCATTTCCTAATTTTGAGAGTACAAACATTGTTCAAAAACCAGTTGATTCATCTTTACAACTTATCTAAAAAATATCCTGGCACTGGTAAGGCTGTAATACAGCATTTTGTATTCTTCTTCGATTATTTTTAATTTCTTTTCCGTGAGGGCTAAAGCTTGTTGCAATTGCACGGAGCCCTTCAGTTTTTGTTCCTCAAGCAGTTTTCTTTCGTCCTGTAGGTGTTTCCAAACAGAATCAAACCAATGCAATGATTCGAAGTCCTTGTCCTGAAACAATATTCAATTAATATGTGTATCTGTTATCTGACGGCGATGCAGGCAAAATCTTTTCGATTTCATAATGAATTGATATCTTAGAGAAAATCCAAGTCAAGAATTAATTACAGTCAACAGATTATCAGGTTATTCACAACTGACAAAATACTATTTAATTTCAAACTTTAATGCGTTAGAAATTCAATTGAAAGCAATTAGGGAAATTTTATAGAGCGAGCTCCTGTATGCTAGTAAATTTTCAAAAATAAGCAATAACGACTAAAAAATTGCGACATTGATATTACCTGATCCAATAATTTCAATATGTAAGCTATTCCCATAGCAAAACCGTCGTCAGTAAAGGCGGCTCCGACTTTATTTTTCTTTGTCATTTTATCCTTGGATAATATCATATGTTCTATAAAATTAAGAGTCAGGGGTGGCACTATTATAAAAAAGTTTTTCAGATGAACATTCTTTGGGTTACGAAAGACTGGGGCGAACACGTCCACGAGTAGTTTGAAATATTCAGTGCCCTGTAAAAAGTTTGTCACCAAACCATTTATAGTATTATCCAAATTTTCAGAGGAATGAATAGATTTTGGTCCTAAGCCATCTTGTTCACAAGTTTCTCTAAAAGAGCTTTCTGTTTCTAAATCGGGGAAAAATACAGTAGCATCTGAACAGCAATGCCTGCCACCTGATCTTACCATCCGTACATATCCCATGGCATTTCCAATCTGACTTATGAGGTCACGGAATAAGTCCAAGTAGGTCAGACCATCTTCAGCTGTACCAAGAACTCTTATACCTTTGTTGAATTTCTCGGCAATCTTATAAGGATACATATTTCCACCATTAGCAGTTGTTTCTTTGAAGTGTCGGAGATCTTTGATGAGCCTAGATTTAATATGTTCATCATACATAAACTGAGAAAATGTAAAGAATTTTTTTTTCAAAAATTGATAAGTAAAATTCACAGTTGTGCTCATAATTCCTGTTCCATGTGTTCTTATTGAATTCGCCACATGTCTAATGTTTATAGAATTCAAGTGTTTATTGTTGCTACTCTTCTCAATGAATATTTGATTGTTCAAATTATACAGATACTTTGAAACAAATATGTGTATATTTCTCATAATTTCCAGTACATCTAATCCTTGTTCAAGAGTCTGTGTAGGCAAATTGTCTTGGACCGTGTTGAGATTGAATTTAAACTTAGCCATCTGTCTCATTTCACCGTAAGTTTTCCAATCTGATAATACAACAGTAGTTAAATTGTAATACATGGTGGATAAGTAGTGTTCTACTGATGGCACAACACACATATAAGTGTCTTGGATTCGCAAGTTATCTATTGCTAATAACAATTTCTTTGTCATATCTGTGGTAAATGGATTTACTACATCCAGTTGTAAATGAGAATGAATGTGTAAACGTAAATTAGTTTCTACATTCTGACTGGTGCTATTTATAATTCTTTCATTTATCAAAATTTTTATATCATTCAGAAATTCTTCAGATTTATGAGCATTGAACAGACTGTCTGTATTGTTCAACATTAATGCACAGTCTTCCAATAACATCAGAAAGTATTTTACTTTCAGGGCATTCAGTTGTACATTGAAATTCTGTTCAAAATAAATTGGTATAACATTCTGGTGCCATAACATCCAAGAACAGTTACTCAGATTTTCAAAGGTCTTAATGAAATTAGATAATTTTTGTACTTTCTCCAACAAAACTCCTAATCTGGCATAAGTATCTTCTAAGAATGTGCTTTCAGGAATAAAACTCAATGCTACATTAGCGGCTATGTTCCGCTCCATGGTTGTTGCGCCTCTTAAAGCTTGCTCAGCTATAACAAGACAAGTTAATTCGTCTAGCCTCTTACTTGCGTAATTTTTATCTCCCGCCAGAGTTTTCTTCACTTCTTGGATAGATGATGATGCTTGGAAAATTAAATGGTGAATAATCATATTGATAGAATTGATTATTTGATAATGGTTGCGCAAAATAACATTTTGTATACTTTTTAATGTGTCAATAATATCAAATAATGACATGAGAACACTCTTAGACAGTGGGATTCCTAGAGCTAGATGGAGGTTCATAAGTGTAAGAATAGAGTAGTTAATGCCGGAGATTATTTCCAATCCTTCAAGTAAGACTTTAGCATGCAGTGTCATTTCTGCAGCATTTAGTTTGTTTAGATTAGAAGAAAATTTTTCTTCAATTGTCAATGCCCACTGCATACATACTGATTGGAGGCAAGTCACATCTTTTGGAAGTGATGCTTTTTTAGCAGTAACATATGCCTGGCGAGCTTTGAGCATTATTTGTGATATCTTTCCATAACTTGCACAAAGCGCTGGTAAATGTCTCTGAAGAAACTGTTCAGGAAACCAGACAGTGGTCCCTATGACGTGAACACTGTGTGCCTGAAACATAATTGAAAATAAGAACGTAAGCAAATTTAAAATGTTTTACCAAACATCAGAAAATATAAATACAAACCTTAGTGTTCAAGTCAATCAGTGATTTAAAAGATTTTTTGTCATTATTTCCAAATAAATGGGAACTTAGCACAAAAAGAACATTCATTTTTATACATTTGTACATATTGGTAACATTTGGCTTATCCTGAGTTAATTTTTCAAGGTTAGCTATAGCCTGCTTCAAATATTGAGTAAATTCTGCTGCTACATTAGAGCAATTTTTATCTATTAAACCTTTTCTAAGTGTTGACAAATTTTGCAGAGTGTTTTGTACTATATCATCATTCATAAGTTTACTGGTTATATTTTCAGTAGCCCCAAGTAATGCCTTTAAACTCTCTTCAGTTAAATTTAAATTCTCTGGCATGTGTTTAAATGTTTTCAGGGTTTTACAATATTTACTCCATTTAGATGTCAATGAAGTGTTTGATATTAACAACTCCAATAATGCAATTAGAGTAAACAACTCTCCTATATGATTTATAACATAGTGAAGTTGAATGGCATCTGAAAAATTGCGAAAATCTATTAGTCATAAAACTGTAGCATGAATTGAGAATGAGAACTGATTGATCACTCTCCTTTGAGGTTAATGCACACATCAGTCACTTGCCGATCAGTTAAAAAATATAATTATATAGAAGTTGTATGACAGTGGCTGGTGTGATCAGTCGCAATCACTACTGGTGCATCTCAGTCACCGTCCCATCAAAATTAGTATCTCTACATGCCGGGACTGACTGTCTGTACACACACGCCCCGAAGTTGACAGCGACTTGACTGTGACATTACTGATAGGCCTGACGTATGTGCACGAACCATTAAACTGCTACATATTTTTAGGCAATAGTTTAATAGGATAATGTTAATCAAAGAAAAATCAATCCTTACTCAAATTTACTATTCCCTCTGTGAAGACTGCAAAAACTTGACTGCACATATTACGAAGTGCATCATCACAACGCAAGTAAAATGCATTCAATAAGCAGATAGTTTCCATTTGAAAGGAAATATTACTATCCCCATACTCTTCATATACTGCCAAGAAAGGGAAATGTCTGGAATATGAAAAAAAACTTAAGATCCGTTGTCCGCCCATTGATACGGAAATTGCTGTAATCTACGGCAATCTCAATCAAATACGATTCGAACTACGGCATCATGCAACAGTGCTGTCCATATAAAAAGAGCAATTTTCATTGATAAGATTTATGATATTTTTCAAAAACAGCAATTAATTATAATGTTTGGCTTTCTACGGCAATTTTTACTGTGAATCCTACATTTTCCAGTAACAACAGTGGATCTGTAATTGTGGACTTTTCTTGTAAAACGACTGCGAAGGAGTTGGTGGTGGTGCTATGTTTACCTGTCAAATGCTTCTTTTTTCAATTCGCTAACTTCCACACAAAGCGAAGACAAAACACCTATAACTTTGGTCATCAAGATATTATCAGATGTAACAAGTTTAGTAATCGGAACGTGTTCAATGGGCTCCATACAAATTTGAATAGGTAAAAATGTCTTATTCCCTTCCCAGATTTCATTTCCGCTCAATGAGAGTAAATCTTGATGTTGCTTTTTGAAGAATTCTCCATAACTTTTAAGAACATAGGAACCAGCTTCTTTCTCAGTATCAGTTCCCATTTTGCTTTTATTGTCATATGTGATTTATACCTCAAAATACCAAATGCACTAAAACATTATTAATTTACGAATTAGTTAAAATCTTAATGCTCTAAGAGTTAAAAAATCAAAAATATTAAAATTCTTTCCTCTTTTTTCCTTTTAGTTTCAGATAATTTATTGTGACATTGACATTATTTATATTTACCTGTGGTGACATTGACATGACAGACCTCAGAAGAATTCTTCTTCTTTATTTGTTATGGCAATCTACTTTCCTCTTGGAAGTAATTTTTGCTAGTGTCAAGTGTTAAATACTTCAGTGGTAGATATTGTTTAATTTTTTATTAGAATGCGGGTGCATCGCATTCCAATGCTGCTTGGAGCATTTGGCACCAAGTATATCAAGACAGTTAACTCGGTTAGTTCTGCCGAGGAAGCCACCACTTCAATAAAAGTCTCAGCTTCACACAACCAAGATCGCGCCTATTTCAATTAACTGCACCAATTTTAAGACACAATATCCACTATGAATCAATTTGAAAATAATTAAAATAGAAACCAAACCGAACTCGACAAAATGGTGCCAAAAACTCCTCAGAAGAATTAACTCAACTCTTAAGAGGTGCGTTCCGTCGCTTCGCTCGAGTGCACTCGAGCGCGCTCGGGTGCGCACTCTGACTATTCAGTGGCTCGGTAAAATTTTACTCTGACAGCTGTCAGAGCGTAGTTTCCTTCATAGAAGTATAACTAAAGCATAGAAACCGTGCTGTTTAAGTATTCTTGTAAGAAAACTTAAAATAAAGTTATAGCATTGTTTGCGATATTTATGCGTTACCTGTGACATTAAGTGTTGTGTGAGGGGACCCTTCGCATCGCATAATTTCATTTGTCCTAAAGTCACTTGGCATAACTCGATTGGCATAAAATCACAAAGCATACTATTCATTTAGCATAAATTTTTAAACGCATAAACATTGTATTGCATAACTTTTAAAAAGCATAATATTTCTAAGCATAATAATTAAAATTCCTAATATCGAATGGCATATTGTCATTAAGCATATTTTGAAAGGCATAATTTTAGAATGTATAAACATTGTATTGCATAACTTTTAAAAAGCATAATATATCAAAGCATAATAGTTAGAATTCCTAATATCGAATGGCATATTGTCATTAAGCATACATTTTGAAAAGCATAATTTTGTAATGCCTTTTTAACATAGTACTATTATTTTAAAGCATAATATACGAGTAAAAGAAAGCATAACTAATTTTAATAGGTACCTATCTACTAATTTGTGGCCCCCTGCTATAAATAAAAAAATGTAGTAGGTTAGGTTAGGTTTTGGTTGGTTTAGGTTTAGGTTAGGTTAGGGCCGAAGGCCCCCCGCTACAAACAATAACTTGTAGTAGGTTAGGTTAGGTTAGACTTTTGACCACGCGCAGCGTAGCGAGCGGAGCGTCAAACTACATGTTGCATGCTTGCTTGGATGCATTCTTGCTTGCATGCATGCTCGCTTGCATGTTGTTAATAATATTATGAGTTATTCGACAAAACTAAGAATAACTTTTAATATTATTTGAGATTATTCTTTAAAGATTTATGAGTTGGCAAAATATGCCTAAAGAAATTATGCATTTTATTAATGCCTTTTGATAATTATGGTTTTTAAAAAAATGCGTTTTGAGATTTATGAGTTTGCAAAATAAGCCTTAAGAAATTATGCATTTCCTTACTTATGCGTAATAAATTTATGCCTTTTGATAATTATGCTTTTTAAACAATATGCCAATAAAAAAATATGCGTTTTGATATTTATGCTTTTTGCGTATATGCCATTCAAAATTTATGCTTAACAAAATTCGGCCTTACAATATTATGCGTTATGAAATTGTGCATTAAAATATTATGCCAAATGATGATTATGCCATCTAACAGTATGCGTTTCATGTTTAGGACAAAAAAAGTTATGCGTTCCATTAGGTAACCTTGTGTGATTGAGGGCTGTAAATCTCATACAGGAAGAAAAGAAAATAATCAATAGTCGTTATAATTTAATCAGTGAGTTCGTATTATTTTCAATGTTGTTATGTTATGTAAATAGCCTGAAACTATTATAATATACTGTTACAAAGCACTAGATCAGAGGTGAATTGGGTTTGTACACAAATGAAGCGATAAATATAATTCCACAATCAATTAAACAATCAACAAAAACTAAAAATGCTATCTGAACCCATCGGAACGTCCAACCATCCAGAGCCCAAAAAAAAGTAAAGTCACAGACTACCACGATGCTAGAGGTAGGCTGCCACTACCGTCGTCACACGTCAAGTCGATTACTCCCTTCATGGTTGACATTGACAGATGGTTGACACTGACAGTTGGTTCACATTGACAGATGTTGACATTGACAAACGTCAAACAGAGGTGGGAGCGGGGGATATTTCTGAGAATACTAATAATTTGTGCAAATAGTCGTTTGTGTCCAGCGGCGGTATCAGCTAAAAACATTGAAGTTCATGTTAACTGTGTTTTGACAGATGTATGTGATACATTGCTATTTTTCTTTGTTAAGTTGTTATTTGTGCCAAGACGAAGTAGCAATCTATCACATACATCTGTCAAAACACAGTTAACATGAACTTCAATGTTTTTAGCTGATAGAGCCCCAGTTCTTTACCGATTTTTGCAAATATCCGATTTTTTATTACAGGAAACGATAACGAAGATTTGCAAATGTTACTTTGGTTAGACCCCCTGGGGGCAGCGAGCGACCACTTACGTCAACTACCCACTAGTCTGTGATGTTGAATTCACAGATTTAACAAGTTGTCAACTTGTCAAAGTGGTCCAAAGTCACGACAAGTCAAAGTCAAAGTCAATCAACCAAAGTAAAGTGAAGTGTTTAATCTGTGTATGTACATATACATGTTGAATTGAATTACTTATTTGTATTTTGAAACGTTTTTTGATAAGTCTCTGTGTTTTCGTTATCTACCTACCTGATTGAAACCAATTGAAACGTCCACCTAGAAAAGAAAATGGATCAAATGCTACCAAGCCCGTACAACATTCCTGGTATTGGTACACCTCTACACCAGCCCGAAGAAGATCAACAAATCTTACCAAATGCTTTGCAACAACAACAACAACCGCAACAACAGTCTCATTCCTTATCTACCATGGCATCGCCTCTCGTTGGCTTCAGCCTTGGGACTCCTCAAAGAACCATGCATACTTATGCTCCCACTGCTAGTTATGCTACTCCCCAACAAATGATGCAACCGCAGACGCCTGTGAGTTTACCGTTTTTTCTTGTAATGTAATCCACATGTGAGTTGCTTCTGGTCCAATATGTGGTCCACTAAAACATGGCAGTAAAAATTTTACAATCCACATACCTACTTATTTTAATTTTTCAGCAAAACATGATGTCTCCAATGATAACCAGTAGTAGCCTGGTAGGGCAGCAGATTTTAAGTCAAGCAAGCCCTGCACCCATGACCCCGATGACTCCACATTCTGCTGACCCTGGAATTCTACCACAGTTACAGTTAGTATTTAGCTGCAGAACTGACCAAGCTTCTTTTTCATTTAAACATTTCATACAATATACCTAGCTAGCAGTTAAAATATATTATTTTGTTTTCCAGAAATATTGTATCCACTGTCAACTTGAACTGTAAGTTAGACTTAAAGAAAATTGCATTGCATGCACGTAATGCTGAATACAATCCAAAACGTTTTGCTGCTGTCATCATGAGGATAAGAGAACCAAGGACTACTGCATTAATTTTCTCTTCTGGGAAAATGGTATGCACAGGAGCCAAAAGTGAAGAAGACTCACGATTGGCTGCCAGAAAATATGCTCGGATCATTCAAAAACTTGGATTTTATGTAAGTTTTCAAAAGATTAATTTAACAGACTGGTTTGCATACCGATAACATAAGAAGAATACAGTAACTCAGATTTCAACTATAATAATATTCAGTATTCTAGATAAATTTTTTTTTGCTTTAAATTAGAAGCATAATCTATGTATTTCTGGCTCTATCATTATCACCAACAGCAACATAATAATTATATTTTTATGAATTTATTTGTATTGATTTACATCTATACTAATTTTAACAATTTCTTTCTAAACAGGCAAAATTTTTAGATTTCAAAGTTCAGAACATGGTTGGCAGTTGTGATGTGAAATTCCCTATACGTTTAGAAGGTTTAGTTTTAACCCACGGACAGTTTAGCTCTTATGAGCCAGAATTGTTTCCCGGACTCATATACAGAATGGTGAAACCAAGAATAGTATTACTAATATTTGTGTCAGGAAAGGTTGTGTTAACTGGTGCTAAAGTGCGTCAAGAAATTTATGAGGCTTTTGATAACATTTATCCTATTCTCAAAAGTTTTAAGAAACAGTAAATTTTCAGTTTTAAATTGTTCTGATATTTGTAAGTTAATTGTGTAAGCATTCAATAAATGTAAGAAGAAACTGAATTTCTTTGTTTTCTTAGGTTTGAATATTTATGTATGTAACAAGAATTTCACTAAATTGTTAACGTCAATGCACATAATAAATACATACACACAGAACAGATACTGAACTGAAGAAAGGAATTTTAGTTCATAGTAGGTACCTAGACTTATGATAATTATACTATTTCGTTAATATTTTCATTTGTTTAGCTAGTGCACGGACCTGCGGCGATATCGGCTAAAAACATTGAAGTTCATGTTAACTGTGTTTTGACAGATGTATATGATACATTGCTATTTTTCTTTGGCAAGTTTTTATTTGTGCCAAGACAAAGTAGCAATGTATCACATACATCTGTCAAAACACAGTTAACATGAACTTCAATGTTTTAGCTGATAGAGCCCCTGAGCTAGTGGTAATGGTTGCTATCTCAGACGAAATAGTTCAAATAGTTACGTTACTTTCTCATCTCCACAGTTATAAATGTATTAGGTATCTTCGGTAGCAGAACTATAGAGAAAGTTAAAAATAATTCAGTTTGGTTGATTTAAATTGACTATAATAACTATGCGTGTCATTTAACAAAACAGTTGACTGAAAACAACTTGTAAGAAAAATATTTGCTGTATGGACATAGATTCTTTTGCCTTTCTTCAGCGGCGGTATCGGCTAAAAACATTGAAACCACTGAACTACTTAACACTTGACACTGGCAAAAATTACTTCCAAGAGGAAAGTAGATTGCCATAACAAAAAAAGAAGAAGAAGAAAAACATTGAAGTTCATGTTAATTGTGTTTAGACAGATGTATGTGATACATTGCTACTATTCTTTGGTAAGTTTTTATTTGTGGCAAAATGAAGTAGCAATGTATCACTTACATCTGTCAAAACACAGTTAACATGAACTTCAATGCTTTTAGCCGATACCGCCGCTGATAGGATTTTTTTGAAAAAAGGTCTAAATGTCAATGTCAAAGTCTTCTTCTTCTTCTTTTTTTGTTATGGCAATCTACTTTCCTCTTGGAAGTAATTTTTGCCAGTGTCAAGTGTTAAATAGTTCAGTGGTAGATATTGTTTAATTTTTCATTAGAATGCGGGTGCATCGCATTCCAATGCTGCTTGGAGCATTTGGCACCAAGTATATCAAGACAATTTACTCGGTTAGTTCTGCCGAGGAAGTCACCACTTCAATAAAAGTCTCAGCTTCACACAACCACGATCGCGCCTATTTCAATTATCCCACATATTGTTCAGTTGCGTAGACACTTGTACCATATAACTGCACCAATTTTAAGACTCAGTGGATATTGATCAATTTGAAAATAATTAAAATAGACACCAAACAGAACTCGACAAAATGGCGCCAAAAACTCAATGTCAAAGTCAAAATCTCAAATAATCAAAGGGTACGTTCCGAGACGGACCAAAATCGATTTCAGCACCCACAACTCTGTTCCGATTCGCCGTTATCGCGCTAGCAGTGGCTAGTAGGTGGTCTTGTGTATAACGTCTGCCATCTTGCGATTACGACGCACATGAGCCATGAGCATAATCACTGTTGGCGGTCTGTCAAAAATAACAGGTGATCAAAGCGTTTGGTTAGGTTAGTTGTTTGTTTTTAAAGTGTAATATTTTCCTGTGATTTCACTGCTTTTTATAGCTAAGCTCACAAGCAAAATGTTTATCAATAACTCACGACTATGATCCGTCATTGCAAACACAAATTCCCTTGCACGAAATCGAATAAATTGTGACAATTTTACCACAAAAAACCGTGAAACATTTAAATTATTAAATACAAATACCAATGCTGCACACGCGAGGTTAGCTGTCAAACAGTGGCCACTCAAACAAAACCGTTAGCGTTATTTTTCATGTTCCGAATCACAATTATCATAATCGCGCTATCTGTTTCGGAACGGAGCGCTAAAGCCGCTAAAATCGATTTTGTTCTGAATCGGAATGCACCCAAAATCTTCGTTCTGTCTCTGTCATGTCATGTCAAAAAATAATTTGTTGAACATTTGTTGAATTTTGTTGTGCGCTCGTTCGTGTCTCGTCTCGTCGTTGTTGATCGACCACGCACGACTCAACGCTGGCCACGCATTTTTTGATATTTTGCCATTATTGTTAACTACCTTGATCATGGCAGAAACTATGAAACAAACGGTAGCAGGTATACTCAAAAGTATTGAAAGGTGAGAGTTGGTATTCATTGTGGAACTAACTACCTATAGGTTAAGTTAGCTAGCTCAGTTTCATTACATCTCATTATTCACCTTTTACTAAAACAATTTTTTTGTAGATACAATCCGGCCAATCTGCAGACTTTGGAACGGTATGTCGAAATGCAGTCCCGTGAAAATACCTATGATTTGGAGGCGAATTTGGCGGTGTTGAAGTTGTACCAATTTAACCCAGAAAAGTTCAATCCAGATATTACTTGTCAGATTCTCCTGAAGGCTTTGACTAACTTCCCACATACTGATTTTACTCTTTGCAAGTGCTTACTTCTGGAATCAGTGGTAATGGATTTAAGTAAATAGTCACTTATTTAATAAACGTGACAATTTGTCACCTGTTATGACAATTTTATATCAATTGCGTCAACTAATTTGAAAAAAATACAATCTACTCACAGCTACACTGCAATGTAAACCAAATTGTCATGACAATGACAATCAGCGACGATTTTTGTTTAGTAGCCTATCAGTTTATGCCAGCACATGATTAACTGCTAAGAAATTTTCACGATATCTCTTATACCTGAAAAGTTATAAGAGCTAGAACACTTATTTTGAGGATCCTTATGATGTCGAACGTTGCATTGAGCTTGGCATTCACTTTAAACCCTTATAACTCAACCATTTGTAAACGGATTTCAAAAAATATTTCACTAGGGTTCATGGCTATGAATATATCACATCAATAAAACTTGAGGATTCAAACCTGTTGCTGTTCCTCATTTTATATCCATTGCGTCAACTGATGTGAAAATAGAATACTACTCATAGCTACACAGCAGTGTAAACCAAATTGTCATGTTACTAAATAGGGCCCTGATCTCATATAAATTAAGACTTTGTTCTTAGGTATTAATTCATATTTCCAGGTTGAGAATGAGACAATATCCCAGATAAAGTATTTGGCTGATATATTGGAGCAGTGTGATTTTTCTCAATTTTGGAACAGAGTGCATCAAATGCCTGAACTATGCAGTCGCATCAATGGGTTCCATGATTCAATACGTAAATTTGTTTGTCATGTTGTTGGAATAACCTTCCAAACCATTGATAAGGATAATTTAGCTAACCTTTTAGGCGGCATAGATGGTATGTATTGTTGTTGTATACTAAAACTTTTAGCTTTTATTTTAAATGAAAAATCTAAAGTCTCATTTTGTCTGGCTTGACGGGTTAAAAGTATTTGAGGTGATTCGATAAAAATGCTTTTATGTACATTTCAGATGTGACTCTAAAACACTGGGTGAAAAAGTATGGCTGGAGAGATGACGGCAACCTGATCTTCATTGCAAATCAAGATGAGAACATTAAAACCAAGAACATAACCGAAAAAATTGAGTTTGAACACTTGGCACCACTGATGGCAATATTGTAAATATATTTGATATACCTAATTACAATTTCTAATAAAATATCAAATACACTGATTGGATGTGTAATTACTATTATTTTCAATGTTTTGTAATTTACCACCTGACAAGTCACACAAGCAGCAGTACTCTGGGTTACCATTATACTTACATTAAGGGCCGGTTCCTATATTCAAAATGGAATTGTTTTGCTTACATATGGTTGTATTTTGACAATAAGTCCATAGTAAATGTGTCAAAATTCTACCACCCGTAAGCAAAATGAATCATTTCTAGAATATATACTTACATTTTTATTTTGGGTATATAATTCAAATATTTTCTATTTTGATCATCATATTAATGCTTAAAAACTGTCTGAAAACATCATCTAAAACAACAGTTGTTTTAGATACAAGTTACTTGAAAAATTATAATCACCCTGATTGCCAATGAGAATATTGATTACAAAATAAATACCAACTTCATAATTTGGATGTAAATGTCCATATTCAATATTTAGAATAAAATAATTTTCTGCTAGCCACTACATTGGCATTTCTTTAAACCACTGAACATTATTTCTTATGAATTTATAAAAAATCGAATTTGTAATTAAATTATTATAATTGTTTGGGCTGCAATTCAAGCAAGAAGACAGGTGGTAATGAAAAAATAACATGGGAATATGATAAATTCATTATTATTCAACAATAACAACAGCATGCACCTAGGAAGAAGCACTGGTAGTTTCAACAACTTGTACTAACAACAATAATAATATACTTTCTAATGAAAATTTAGAAGCTTAGTAACTAATTTTAAATTAAATAATTACTTAACTTATAAAAATTACTATGATAACAAATGACTCGTTTTAAACAGAAATAGTAAACAACAAGAAAAGGTAAAATATATTGTGCCACTTCTGTAGGTTTACGCCTTCTTTGCGTGGCTGTAACCATGTTCCTTGCCTCCGGCGTGTCCTCCCTTCTTGCCGTGTTCCTCGTGGTGGGCATGATGTTCCTCGTGGCCGTGGTGACCCTTGTGTCCTTTGTGGTCTTCGTCGTAATGCCCCTTGTCGTGTTGACCTTTTTTGCCATGGTGCTTCTCGTGATGGCCTTTCTCGTGGTGACCTCCCTTTTTGTGGTGACCTCCTTTCTTGTCATGGTGTCCATGGAAGTCTCCGTGTTTGTGGTGATGTCCTCCCTTGTGGAAGTCGTCGTAGAACTTGTGCTCCTTATGGTACTCGTCTTTGTGGGATTTGTGGTGGAAGCCAGTGGTTTTGGAGCCTTTTTTGTGTCCCTTCTTATGTCCGAATTTGCCACCCTTGTGTCCGTGGGCTGCTTCATGGTGTTCACCGTGGTGGTCGTGTTCATCGTGGTGCTTCTTCTTGTGGCCTCCGTGTTCGTCGTGGTGACCTTCGTGGTGGTGCTTATCATGATGACCATGTTCTCCTTTATCGTGGTGGTGGTGGGACTTGTAACCCTTTTCTCCCTTATCTGCCTCCTCTTTGTGGTGGTGAGCATGATGTTCGTGGCCGCCACCCTCTTCGTGGTGGCTATCTTTAGCCTTCTTATGCTCAGTGCCAGCAGGAGCTTGGTCTACAACAGTTGCAGCCACTGCAGTGTCGCCGCCTGTAGGTGCAATTACCACGACGGCATCTTGAACACCTTTTTCGCCCTTCACTTCACTTAGGTTTCGAGCTGTTGTGGATATCAGCACGCATGCCCCCAGTTGTAGCAACAGAAGGAGCCTCATATCCTGGAAAAATAATTAATTATCAAACTCGTTTCGTTGGCGAATATCTATAAAACACTTCAAAATATTGACTTACGATTTTGATCGAGGAACGTGATTCTGTGAAGAGTTACGACCGAAGTGACACAAGAGTTTCCGCACTTTGAATTTATAGAAAACAACGCTTTCATCTGTCGTCGATTACAGAGTGATCTTTGGCAATAGTTGCTGCTGATTTCTGGGCGAGTGACTGCGACTGTAGTCTGACGACATCGCTCCACGCTCTAACACAATTAGTTCCGATACAACGCCAATACTAACCATGGTTATTTATTTTCACATAATTGTTTATTCTTTATCTTCTCGAAAAAACATTTAATTTCAAAAGGTACTATTTTAATTAGGTTGGTTAACTGAAATAATAAAGGTTTATATCTTGTTTTTAATTCACAAGTTGAATTGTAAGTAGAAATTAATTTTAAAACTGGTTAACATTCGGCACTACAAAGATGACCTAATTTCGTTTTTTAATTATTTCAATATAACACTATCCTTTTTTGCTTTGGATTTTGTTATTGTTCAGGTTTTAATAATGGAACTACTTTTTTGATTTGTTGCTATAAATAACCCGATTTCAGTCAAGTATCATTTATTTACAAAGAGGTAACGAGTATAACAAAACAGATATAACAAAATATCTTAATTGAAGAGTATTAATGTTTGCCATGATGGAATCCCCAATGCTTGTGGTCGTCGTGACCACCCTTCTTGCCGTGGTCGTGATGGTGGTGGTGGTGTTCCTCATGGCCGTGATGTCCTTTGTGTCCCTTGTGGTGCTCATCATGGTGGTGTTTGTCGTGGTGGTGGTGCTTGCCGTGGTGTCCTTCGTGGTGTCCCTCATGGTGGTGGCCGCCTTTCTTGTGGTGTCCTCCCTTCTTCTCGTGGTGTCCGTGGTGGTGGCCGTGCTTATGATGCTTGCCTTCTTTGTGGTGGTCGTCGTAGAAGTGGTGGTCCTTGTGGTATTCGTCCTTGTGGTACTTTTTGTGGTAGCCCTCGACTTCTTCGCCCTTATCGTGGTGCTTTTTGTGGTGATGCTTGCCGCCTTTGTGGTGGTGTCCGTGCTCGTGGTGCTTGCCGTGATGGTCATGCTCGTCCCAGTGCTTCTTGTGGCCGCCTCCGTGCTCGTGGTGATGGCCTTCATGGTGATGTTTGTGGTGTTCACCGTGATCGCCTTTGTGGTGGTGGTGGTGTCCTTTGTGTCCTTTATGGCCGTGCTCTCCATGTTCGTGGTGGTGGTGTGCATGGTGCTCCTTGCCACCTCCCTCCTCGTGGTGGTGGCCTTTATGATGGCTGGCGGCCACCTCTAAGTCGGCCTCCTTCTGGCCGATCTCGCGGCCCGAGCAACTGACTAAAACACATCCTAGCACAGCAAGCGCGATTAGCGTCTTCATGATGGCTGTTTGTACCATTCGTTCTGTTTGGTTACTAGGGACGAACTAACTTAACAAAGTCAGAGAGAGCATTTATATCTATAGATGGCGGGTTGCAGCTGGTGAAACCAATGGGCAAGGACAGCGATCGGTACGCGTTCCGCCTAATTACGATGTTTAATCATTGCGACACCTGATAGGCCTAATTTTTCATCTTCGTTGTTCTACTGTTATAGATATGGCCATACCTATATAACTAACTCGTTGGTTACTGCACCACAGGTGCATCAAAAGTTAATAGATTAAGATAAATGACAACTTAGATAGATAAATAGTCACTTTATTGCACACACACAATTTCCCGAAACTTCAATCACATAAAACTTAAAGCTATGATGTGATGTGGGCAATGGCGGTCTTATCGCTGAGAGCGATATCTTTGAAACCTTTGAAACTTTGGATAACTGGAGAGGTGTATTAGTATATTATGTGCATATGCATTAGTTAGTTGAAACCCATAGTAGTTCCCTGACAGAAGTTATTTCTTAATGAAATGATAATTATTATAAAATTTAATTCGTCAGTTTCGAATTAGTATTAACCACCAAATATAAAATAGCTTTTTTTAGGATACCGATCAAAATGGATTACTCATTAGGAAGAAGATAATAAATAATGTTTAATTTCCAAAGCTTAATAGGTACCTAACGGTTCAAACGATGGATAATGCTTTTGTTTTGTTTATGGTCATGGAAAAGCTTTGGAAAAGTTATCCGGAAAAACATTTGGGGAAAAGCATGCATGGATTTAACAAATTTACCCTTGGGAAAAGAGAATAATCAGAAATTCGTTTGACTTATTTTTAACATTTTCAAAAAGCTTTTCTCAATATCACAAGGTTTATTGAAGGTCAGTGTATAAAGGGTGGAAAAAAACGGTAAGTAGTTAGAGAAAAAAGTACCATATATATTGATGATTGCAAAATTTACAGAAAAAATACATTCCTTTATTTTAAAAAATAAGTAAAACTGCATTCAAAGATTTTTACTAAGTAAATCGCTTGTCTAAGCCAGGAATCGAACGGAAAAAATAGCATCGTGTACTTTTATGATACCCATCAATAGGGTCAATAGCCAATGATATACAAGGTGTTACAAAAATATCCCTAATGCCGAATCTATATATATAATAGGGAAAATCACTCACTCACTGATCACGAAATCTAAGAAACTACAGGTGCTAGGAGTCTCAAATTTTGCATGGGGGCTACTTTTAGGGCGTAGGTGCTCACTAAGACGGGATTTTGCGAAATTCAACCCCTAAAGGGGTGAAACAGGGTGGCAAAGTTTGTATGGGAGAACGCGATTCCTTAGCCCGATTGAAAATCGACTGGCGTCCTTAATTATGTTGCCACCACTATATATAGATATTCCGTAGTATAGTCTAATAACTTCACACTAACCACATTAGTAACTACATTGTACCCGTGCGAAGCCGGGGCGGGCCGCTAGTATGGTATATAGGGACCATCAAACTGATCAGTTGTTCAGTTTGATGGTCCCTATATACCATATTCGGCATTTTGAGTATTTTTGTAACACCTTGTATATTGACGATGGCAGATATTACTGAAAACATTACTTTATATTAAAAAATAAGCAAAACTGCATTCATAGATTTTTAGTAAATCACTTGTCTAAGCCAGGAATCGAACGGGCTAGAATCCGAAAAAATAGCTTTTATGATACCCATCGGGGTCAATGATAAGGGTCAATTTAATATCATTGAGTTTAGCCCGTTCGATTCACGCGGCTAGACAAGCGACAAGCGATCTATCAAAAAATATTTTAATTGCAGTTTTAGTTATTATTTTTAACCGACTTCAAAAAAAGGAGGAGGTTCTATATTCGTCTGTTTTTTGTTTCTCTTTTTTTATGTATGTCCACTTCATACCAGACTTCATAAGACGTTTTTTAATATCAGATATGCGTAGGTACTTGAATAGTAATTATGCAGATTTGAATATTATTTCTTGCTTTTAAGAGCTGTTGCTTTTTTAAAGTTGTTTTTTATAGCAATTTTTTTAAGGTTTTTTGAAGGAGGTTTTTCTTTTTCTTTTTTTTAATAAATGAACATTTCATTTTAGTAAATTTTGCTATCATCAATAGTTCGGGTACTTTCGCTCCAACTAATTATTTTCCACCCTGTAGTTATAACTGTAGGATCAGCCACTTGAAAACTTGTGAAAGCAATATTTCGATATGAATAGTACTTAAGTATTAGTTTAGAGACATAATTTATCACAGAATACATACTTAGTACAAGTATAACTTAATTACGGTTTTAAGCTCGCTGTCTAGTCTGTGACGTTATCTGTCGTAATGATTTATTACTTAATTGGATATTTAATTAATATGTTTTTGTTTATAGAAGTTTAATCAGACAGACGAATGAAAATAAAAACACCTACTGCAGCTGGTGGCGGCCGGCAATATCCTGACGCAGGGCTACTTACTCAAAATTTATCAGACTACTATCCCTAGGGTTGCCAACTATACTGTTAAAACAGTATTATACTGTTTTTCACTACATTACCTATCCAAAAATACTGTTTTCAGCGAGTTAAAAAGTAAAAACACCCAACACAACGTTTCTACGTTTTAAACGCGCGGGCAGCGCACCCCGTTTCTTGTTAGATTTTAATTGTAATGAGGCTTATTAAGCTTTCAAAAAGGACACAAAATTGATAAGTTGTGTGAGAAGCACTAAGAAATATGTAATCAAAACAAAAAAAACCGGTTCATTTACTTACTGTTTATTTCTCTTTCCGACCTTAATAAACTTTTTATTTTGTAAAAACAGTTGGCAACCCTATAACTATCCCCGCAAATTGCTAATGCGCCTGGCGTCTATTTGATTAACCTCAAAAAGGAAAAACAATTGTAAAATTTTAATATACCTAGACCACCTAGACCCTATCTTATTGAAAATAATAATTCAATAATTAATATATTCAATTACCTATTAGAATTTTCTTGTTACATGTCATTTTAGTTGCGGATGACGTCAACGTGGATGTGACAAGGTTCCAGCGCATTAGCAGTTTGCGAGGATAGATAGTACTGCGAGCGATTCCTGCGTAAAAGAACGACTTACCTACGTCAGACGCGCGCTACTGTGCGTTCCGCGCGCGTCCTACATTGAAAAGTTCGATAGAAATATTTACCTACTAGCGGTCGCCCGCGACTTCGTCTGCGTGGACAGTTAATTTTCTATACCTTGGGAACTCGAGAAAAACCATTAAAATTGAAAACGAATGTAATCGAATCGAAACTAATTCAATAATTTTTGTTGATTTATTGTTATAACTACAATACTACCTCATGAAGAATGTAAGTACAAACAAATGTACTTACTACTGTGCTGCCAGATTGGAGGTTTTCCCCAATTTGGGAAAAAAAAAATTTTTGGGGAGAAAAGAAAATCTCTATTTAAAACGTATCATTTTGGGGAACAAAAAATCGTGATTGGGTAAATTTTTAGTGGTGTTGGAGTTTTATTTCGAGGTTGGTCGGGTAAGTTATGTATAAAAATATAGACTACGCTTAGTATATTTACAAGTGTGAATTGTATTTTAACATTGAATTTAGTAAATAAATATTTTTTAATTAAATGTTAAAAAGTTTTAGAAATTATTGTAGTTTTGCGATCATATGGTGGAGGTTAATACGAATTAACGAATCTTGAGCGAAAGTTGAAAAGGAGATTCGTCGAGGACCTCAAAACAAATTTTAGAAAATTTTAAAAGTTTTAGGTTATAGTACTTAGGTACTTACTACCTTTCATTATAATAGTAATGTTTATAACAATTAAATATTTTCTTTATATGAAATTCATACACACACACGAATAGATACAGAAAAGTAGATAGATACTCTCTTTGATTTCAATGGACTAACAGATCGCTGAACTAAATACTATTAATAGTATTTTTTATTTTTGATGATTATTTTCAATGTCTTCCGATAGTTGCGAGGAGCGCGAAATCTGTATTTTTTTTAATCAGTTATGTAGTAACTACTTACTTAGTTATAATAATCTCGTAGACAATAAAACAATAATAATTAAAAAAAAATTGTAAAACGGACTAAAAATTTTCTGGGACGCCCTTGTGCAATAGTTCCTTCTACATTCGCACTTCGTATTTCGCCTTTCATTCATCCTCTCTAAGTGACCAAACCATCGTAGCATTCCTTTCTCAATTCTTGTCACTATATCATCTTTCGGACCACACCATTCATGAATCATATCATTGCTCACTCTATAACTCAATTTGACTCCACACATTTTCCTCGACGATCGCATTTCTACCGCATTTATTCTGCTTTCATTCTTCTTCTGCCACACCCAAGACTCACTTCCATACATCAGTGTCGGCACCAGCACTGCGTTATGAATAGCCGTTCGCGCCTTTTCATATACTATTTGGCTATTCATAACCGAGTGTATAGCACCTTACACTAAATTTCCTTTCTTCACTCGTATTTCTATGTCTGCCTCACTCTTTCCAAACTTCCCAAGTACTTATACAAATTTACGCACTTGTTCCCCTTTTTCCCCGATCATTACCGTACAATCGTTAATTTCTTCATCTCTCTCAAACACCACCACTTTCGTCTTAGCTACTGAATGTAGCTTCATTCCTTCGTTCATCCCTTTTCTCACAAATTCACATTATCTCTCTCCTGCAACTACCCCGCAGAAGACGCAAGTATAACCTGTCGTCAGCATAGAGAAGTTACTTGATTTGGGACTCCTTCATCATAACTCCACAGTCACGTTCTTTCAATCAATACAAATTAAAATACAATAGGTACCTGTAACGAGTTTTCCTGCTGTGCTGTAGTTTCAATGTTCATAGTTTTGAAACTAAAATTACAAATAAATGTCGCAATTTTGATTAAACGGAAGCAAATTTAATTTTGTTTGACCAAGACAAATGTGGAACTTCTGAAAATGGGTACAATCATATTTCTTAATACAGGTATATATTAATTACATTATAAGTATATAATTGGCCGTTTTGTAAAAATATTATTAAACAAGTTGAGTTTTCTATAACGCAAAATTTAGACCTATACAAGTATACAGATGTACATAAACTTATACGCTTTATTCAAATTAATTGTGCTAAAAACATGGCAAAGATAACAACTATGCCAGTTTGCTAACAAAAGAAGTCTTTGACCTATACTGAACTAATACGTTATTACATTATAGTACCTCAGTGTTTACATACAATTTAGGGTTCCGTATCCAAAGGGTAAAACGGGACCCTATTACTAAGACTAGGTAAGCATTTTTTTACTTTACTTTAAGTTAGACAGTTAAAATGTTCACATAATTATGATGTTTTTCTGTTGCCGCTAAATAACAAATACTAAAAAACAGAATAGAATAAATATTTGAGGGGGTTCCCATACAACAAACGTGATTTTTTTTGCTCGTTTTTGATCGATATTTATAACGGCAACAGGTAGACGCTTGAAATATTCACAGAATATTTAGTTATATATTCTCTTTGAAAATAAATAGTTAAATAAAATAAAACAAATATTTAAGGTGGGCTCCCGTACAACTAACGTGATTTTTACGGAACCCTTCGTGCGCGACGCGCGAGTGCGACTCGCACTTGGACGGTTTTTTTTCAACGTCAAACTAAATGATCTTAATGCACGTAGTTCTAAAAAATGTTTTAAGCATTTATGCATTTATATTAGGAGAAAAATGCAGAGATTTCCTAGGTAAAGATCTAAATAATAAAACTGTTTTTTTATTATTTTCTTTTAAAATCTTATTTAAAAAGATTTTCAGCATATTTTCATTTTGACATAGTCCTGAATTAATGGGGCGTGCTAAGAAAAGGGCATTATTTACAGCGTAAATTAGCTTAATTAAAATGTAAGAACACTTGCCCGTGTGGGAGGTGAGCACTGAGCAGTCAAGTGGTCCTGAAGTTCTGTGACCGCTGCTGGTTCGATTCCAGCCTGAAGCAGAATTACACTTTATCAGCTTGTTTATTCCCTAGTTTTCGCCTATTTATGGTAGGTAGGTAATATCTATACTTACTGGGGAATGATAAAAAAGAGTATTTCTCGCTTTACTATTTTTTATATTTAATCATTTCATGGGTATAAAAAGAAATAACAATATCCAGTCTTAACAAACTAAAATAATGTGTTAAGGCAGTCATTGGCAAACAAGAAGTTATCAATGTTTGCCGTGGTGGAAACCCCAACCCTTGTGGTGGTCATGTTCACCCTTCTTGCCATGACCGTGGTGGCCGTGGTGGTGTTCGTCGTGTCCGTGGTGGCCGTGGTGTTCGTGGTGGCCCTTGTCGTGGTGGCCCTTGTCATGGTGTCCGTGGTGGTCGTGGTGGCCTTCGTGGTGGCCGGAGTGGTGATGGTGACCCTTTTTGTGGTGTCCGCCATGCTCGCCGTGGTGTCCGTGATGGTGGTGGTGCTTGTGGTGCTTGCCATCAACGTGGTGGCCGTCGTGGAAGTGGTGGTCCTTGTGGAAGTGATCCTTGTGGTACTTCTTATGGAAGCCATCGGTATGTTCTCCCTTGTCGTGGTGTTCGTGGTGGCCGTGCTTGCCGCCTTTGTGGTGGTGGCCGTGCTCGTGGTGCTCGCCATGGTCATCATGCTCGTCCCAGTGCTTCTTGTGGCCGCCGCCGTGTTCGTGGTGGTGGCCCTCGTGGTGATGATGGCCATGGTGTCCCTCATCTCCCTTATGGTGATGATGGTGACCATGATGGCCCTTGTGACCCTTGTGGCCATGGTCGTGGTGGTGATGTTCATCATGGTGGTGGCCACCACCATGCTCGTGGTGGTGGTCGCCGCCCTTGTGGGCTGTGGCCAGCGCCACAAGGCAGAGTACTCCTACTACCAGGAGTACCTTCATGTTTCCACTGTATGTTTGTAACAAGAGGAAGTCCGGTTGTAACTGACCTCTGCATCGCTCATTGCCTATTTATATTAGTGACTTGATAATGCACCGAGTACTGACGGTGGAGAAATTATTCCGCAACTGTCTACTCGAGCTAGTTCACGGACGAAACATAAAAACGTAGCATCCTTTCTTAAAGCGGATGAGGAAGTTGATTATTGTGACATATCATTTGTCTTGGACATTTACTTGCTTTATCTAATAAACATTTTACACGAGTAATTTTTTTCGGAATTGTTCGATATTTCTATATAGCTAATCTACACTAAATTCAAAAGCAAAATTAGGAATTATTTTACTTTTGGGATTTCGTAAAGATTTCGTCGAAAAATATTGAATTAAGTACTAGCTTCTGCCCGCGACTTCTTCCGCGTGGACATTAAGAAAATCCCTAGGGAACCTTTGACCGGCATAAAAATATCCTATGTTGTAATACAGGCTATAAACTATCTGTGTGCCAAATTTCATCCATATCCGTTCAGCCGTTTTGCGTGATTGAGTAACAATCATCTAAACATTCATACTTTCACATTTATAATATTAGTAGGATGGGAAGTAGGATTAGGCACGATAACAAAAAATAAGAAAAATAATAACTTTGCTTATGTATTTTTGTTGTAAGGAGCATCCCTGGGCCTTGCCCAATGTTTAAGTTTCAACAATATTTTTAAAGTACGATACGGTAACGATTTTGTTATTTTGTTTTGTGCTTTCACTCCTTTTCATTGTCTCCTGAAAACAGTAAGAAAATGGGTTATATTTTTCAGGCACGTCAGATCCATGGGCGAGGTTGAAGTCTGTTCTGGAAAACAATAACGGTCTTCGGATATTTTGGTAGACAAACATTAGTGCTTGGGAAAGGCAGCATTTAAACTTTATGCACCCATACATGTTTATTTTAAATAATTTGGGTAGTTAATTATAATTATTTAGTTCTTTCTTTAGTAGGAGAATACAAGTCAAGACAAATGTGAAATAATCATCAACACTAGCTTGATTTACTTGATTTAAAATTCTATGTATCCTATGCTAAACGTAGGATCCAAGACTTTCAAGGATGACTGATGTTGGTCTTAACTACTCTTAGATACTCTTTGTGTTTGCCATGGTACAGACAATGTGACGCCAGGTTTGGCAGGGGCGACGTCATTTCCTTCTTCCTTGTCGATTAAAAAACAAATTATCTGATTTTTTTATATAGGTAGCAATAAGCTCCCCTTTTAATAAAAAAATAAAAAATAAAACTTCGTCTTTGTAAAAGTATGAGAGTAACAGCAGAATGGAGATTATTCCTTAGTCACCACGTGCCACTCAACCACAACATGTATTAAAAATAGGTTTGAAACAATTTGTTGGATCAGAAAGCTTCAGTTATTCTTCTGAGATTTGGACATTTCTGCATAACCGATATAATTATATTTTATCGATAGATACTTGGTACATATCTTATTCCAAGCTCGTTTACGCCGTAAACATTTCATAAAAACTTTCATGTTGTAAATAATTGAAATAGATAAACCGATTCTAATGTAATTTAGCAGTCTAAGTACTATATTAGGTCTCTGTCGGTAGGTCGATGGGTGACCAAAAATCGTTTATCTCGTAGGTATTCCTCCGTGCTTCAGAAGGCATGTTGAGTCGTTCACACCCAGCAATCCGCATTGGGTCCGAATGATGGGTTATGGCCCATCCTCCTTATCCACCCATAAGGAATGCCTGTGCTCCAGCAGTGGGGATAGTAAAAATGTCGTGCTGTATTTCTTTTAATCATTCTTATTTAAATTTAACTCGTAATTGTATGACGTAATTTAGTATAACATTTATTTATTAAATAAGCTAAGGAAACAACGCAAAATCTAGCGCGAATTCTTACGAAATTACCAAAGAATTTTTAGTGTTATTATCGCTGCGAAAATACTCCAATGCTTCTCCGATCTCCTTACCAAACCCTGAATGGGAAATATCTGAAATAAATCAAATTTGCTGATTTTTAAAGGTAGGAATAAGTTCCCTTACTAATAGGAAAAAGATAAAGAATTTTTGGTTGCGCCAAAAAATATCTAAATATATAATAGTCAGTTGAGCAGTGGGGAAGAAAGGATTATATCATACTTACCTATTACCTACTATTAACAAATAAAGTGCTCTTTATTTTCTCTATTCATAAAATATCGGGATCCTTTTCACTGGTTGCAGATATCACTAACTTTTAGTTAAATAAAAAAATTAAAGAACAAAATCTGTGAAACTGGACTGGAGTGCAGCAAACATTAAAAGACATGCTATTCAATTTTTGTTATTGCTACTAAAAATTAAGTTTTGTAGTAGGAAAACTATTCAAAACAAAGTCGCAGTGTTGTAAAAATATCTATTTATAAACAAAAGTCGCTTTTCACGTTTTTCTTAAGACGATGTCTGAGAAGAGAAGACTCCGCACCAATAACAATTTGGCCTTGACCAGAGAACGTGCTTCACGGTAGATTTCATCGAAACCCGAATTTGATGAAGATTACACGACAATACTGCACAGATGCAGTGGTATGCAGGTTCGACAATGAGCGTTTTAATAAAACCCAACGAATGAAATAGTCGTTAGTGTACCTACTAACTTTTTTTTAGATAATACTGAAAATCATAGCTTTTCCTACACATAAAAACAAGAGGCAGACGACGACAATAAAAGTCGACGACATCACTGGGCGTGGGGAAAAATGAAAAAAAAGTTCGTTTTTAGCCTATACCATTATAGAAGTCGTAATTCCAAAACCAACCTGTTTTTATTTTACTTCGATACGATAAGTATTTACAAAGTTGTTGTAAATAATTAATCTGCTTAACACACTATACCCGCCAGTCGGCACCATGCGTCCTTTCCGAATTTAATGTCATATTTTAAGTTAAAATGTATAAATTTCAAAAAATAAAACAAAAAAATACTGTTCCCTTTTAGAACAAGTAAAAAAAACTTAAGATAAATTAACACAACGTTTGGTGTGGGTGTGGTTCTAACCACATACTAGAAACCACATTATCAATATCATTAACAGGAGTGATGCATTGCTCTGTGCGTTTAGTCAAAGGAAACTATAAATAAAAAAATAAAACCTGCCCCTCTAGCATGATTACCGAAACACGATATAGCAATAGCAATTGATCGACACTCAACTGTCAAAATTTTGACAGTTTAACGTGATAAATTGCTATATCATATCGCGTTTTGGTGGTCGTGCTAGGGGGGCAGGTAGAACTAGATTGTTTAAAGTTGTAGAGTAAGTTGGTTCTGAGATTGTCTTTAATAATAGGATGAATAATTAAAAAAATATGTAGGAAAATAAGTACTGTTTACTTTGTATAAAAAATATGAACAAAAACAATAACAACTTTCAATCTTAACAATAATATGTTACAACAACTGTCATGAAATACATGCTTAATGTTTTCCATGGTGATGGCCCCAGTGCTTGTGGTCGTGGTGTTCGCCCTTCTTGCCATGGTCGTGGTGGCCGTGGTGGTGCTCGTCGTGCCCGTGGTGGCCCTTGTGGTCGTGGTGATGTTCGTCGTGGTGGCCCTTGTCGTGGTGTCCGTGGTGGCCGTGGTGGCCCTCGTGGTGACCGGAGTGGTGGTGACCGCCTTTCTTGTGGTGTTCGTCGTGTTTGTCGTGGTGTCCGTGGTGATGATGATGCTTGTGGTGTTTGCCCTCGTGATGGTGGCCATCGTGGAAGTGGTGGTCCTTGTGGAAATGATCCTTGTGGTGCTTCTTGTGATAGCCATCAACATGTTCTCCCTTATCGTGGTGTTCATGGTGGCCGTGTTTGCCGCCCTTGTGGTGGTGGCCGTGCTCGTGGTGTTCACCGTGGTGATCGTGCTCATCCCAGTGCTTCTTGTGGCCACCGCCATGCTCGTGGTGATGGTCTTCATGATGATGCTTTCCATGATGTCCCTCATCGCCCTTATGGTGATGATGGTGGTGATGATGGCCCTTGTGTCCTTTGCCACCATGGTCGTGGTGGTGGTCTGCGTGATGGTGGTGACCACCACCATGTTCGTGGTGATGGCCCTTGTGGGCGGTGGCCAGCGCCACAAGGCATAGCACTCCTATTATTAAGAGTGCTCTCATATTTCCACTGTTAGTATGTTTGTAACGAGAGGAAGTCCGGTTGTAACTGACCTCTGAATTGTTGATTGCCTATTTATATTAGCCACTTGGTAGTGCTCCGACGATGGAGAAATTATTCCGCAAGCCGCTATCCGCACTAGTTCATGGACAACTTTAAGAAAACGAAGCATCGTTGTACTGTGAAGTCTAGGCGGTGTTGGTGTTGCTAATTGGCATTACCTGAAAAACAAATTTACATTTAACAAAATATTAGGTAAGTACACACATTTTTTAAACAGACTTCCAAAGAAGAGATTTATCTGTTTGTATTTTCCATCTAGGTATATTAGACTACAATAACTATTTATACATAATAGGTATAAGTATTATCTTTTGATGAAAACACCGGCTATGTGCGTGTCGGGCCACGCGCAGTAGGGTTCTGTAGGTACCTTATACCATATACGGGGTGGAGACGACAATACGACAATAAATGAAAACATTTGTGACACTAGCTCATAGGAGTATTTTAAAACCTATCAAATAATTCCTAGGAACGAAATATTTTATTTTTTTCAAACTAAATAGCACGAAAATTAATTGTACTGAAAATCGTAACTGAAAAATATTTCCTGTGACTAAACTATTGGATATTTTTAATTGTTTTTTTATGAGACTGCATGGGAGCGTTCTTAGCTATACGACATTTAATTTATTGCCGCATTGTCGTCTCCAGGTTGTATATATTAGCAAAGAAAATGTATCATACATATATTAGTACCGAGGAGCTCGGTGGTGCAGTGGTTTATAGCCTTTCCCTGCGATTCCGAAGGTTAAGCAACTTTCGCAAGGGTCGGACATGGGATGGGTGACCAAAAATGTATTATCTCGAGTTCCTCTGTGCTTCGGAAGGCATGTTAAACCGTTGGTCCCGGCTGAATTTGCAGTCGTTAACACCTACCAATCTGACTGCGTGGTGGGTTATGGCCCATCCTCCTTATCCACCCATAAGGAAGGCCTGTGCCCCAGCAGTGGGGACATTAAAAATGGCTGATGTCGATACTATGGAAATCAGAGACAACGGTGGAACTACAAACACCCAGACCTAAGTCAATATAGAAAAGTTCGTTTTCTAAATTGACTCAGCCGAGAATTGAACCCGGGACCTCAGAGATGGCGACACATTGAAAACCGACGCACAAACCACTCGACCACGGAGGTCGTCAAAATACTAAAAATATATTTTTCAAGATTTTACTCTACCTCTTTTTTAGCGTAAATAATATACACATTAATGCTAAATTACAGCTTTCTGGTACTTAAGGTCTCTGAGCTAAGACAGGGACGGGGACAAACTATAAGGGTTCCTTGTTAACTTTATTGCGGAACCCTAAAAACAGTCCGTACCAAGCTTCTGAATAAACACCGTCAATAAGCGTGAGTTCGAACAAGTCCAAGTTAATTTTTTTCACCAAAATAAATTATTTTTAACAACGCGTAATTATTAATATGGTCAATTAAGATATTTCTGACTTGGGTTATAAATAAATAAATATTCGACAGCGTCACATACATAATACATTTCTCCGATTCCAAAATAGGTAGCAGCTAAAGCACTTGTTTTATGGAAATTACAAACATCGATGGTAGTACCACAAAATAAAGACAATATAGAAAACTTTGTTTCCACCGGTGTACACACGACGGCACCTCAGACTATACATGTTGACCTTGAGACCGCCTTTATGCCATACGTAATAAAAACTGTTTTCGTAGTTTAACTGTATAACCTGACGTGCTGTCGTGTGTACAACCCACATAACGTCAAATTTTTGTTTGTTTTTTTTTGTTTTTAGGGTTCCTCAAAAGGAAAAACGGAACCCTTGTAGGATCACTCACGGACCTGAAAGAAAGTTTTGGTTTAGTTTTTTAGAAAATTTAGTTTTAGTGATATTACGTACGTCCGTCTTTTTTTCAGGTCCGTGGGATCACTTTGTTGTCCGTCTGCCTGTCTTTCAAGACCCTTTATCTCGGGAACGTGTGGAGGTATAGAGTTGTAGTTAAAACCATATATTCAAGTCTACAGTCCCTTGAAACTGTGAAAAATTAAACTTCTAAGTTAACGTAAAAAAAGATACGGCCGTTTATGCCGCAAAAAACGCATATTTGCAACCGCATATAACGACACTCAAGGGAATGATTTAGGGTACTTCCCGTTGACTTAGAACTATGAAATATGGCAAGTAATATCGTTTTATACTACAAGTAAAGGGAAAAGCCTGAAAACTATACATTTGTAATTAAATCATAAAAAATATAGTCTTTATTGAAGTACAGCCAGCAGCACATCAGGTTATACAAAACTGTCAAAGATCTGCAATTTAATTTGAACCTGTCTTTGCATTTAAGTATAAAATGGATTGAATATGATTATTATGAGTACGGAACCCTCGGTGGGCGAATCCGATTCGCACTTGTCCGGTTTTTTGGCTAGGAAAATCTAGATTTGCCTAACTGTATAATGCTTGTTATCGTTTATGTCATCATTTACATTAATTTATCATCTACTAGCGAGACTCATCTACTCGAAGGCAGGATGTGAATATGTTGAAAAAAATGATGAAAAAATCTCCCAAGACAATCGTTCCGTTCAAACAAGCAAGCACCGCTGCTGCCCGTATCTGCATTGTTGACTACGGCCATATTTCATTCAACGGCACACTTGATTGACAGCTTATAAGCTTGAATCGATCGGAAATTATCTGCTTAGTGGAGTCTCTCGTCTGGAAACGCCGCTATTTGGTTAGCGTTACCCAATTGTTCCGAACGAGTAGCCACGACTAATCCAGGCCCTTGTACGCCCTTGTCGAACACACCCCGCTTTTTGCTTCGCATGTATCTCTGTTTGGGTTATCTGACTGATTATTCACGCTTATAAGTTCATCACGGCTTGTGTACATCATTGTTCGCGCCGCATTCTCCGATGATGTAGAGTAGATAGAAGTATTTTCTTACCGTCTATTTTTAGTTACAAGGTACTCGTAAGTCGGTGAACTTGTTACGATCAATGGACATTATTTGAAAATCTTGCCTATTTTTGAAATGTTTTTACGTCGTTGGATTTCAGTTTCATCAAAGATGTACGGGTATTATAACAACAATTATTCCTTGTACATTGGTGAGATGGCGCTGGCTTGCAGCGTAAGAGATGATAAATACTAGAAGAAATTAGACGTTCCCACTTGTGACTCCGTAGCTCAGCGGTCAGAGCATTGGACCGGATATCCAAAGGTCGCGGGTTTGATTCCCGTCCGAGAACATGATCTGGTGCGAGTCGTATTTTTTCTAGTATATTATTTAGTATTATATAAAAATAGCATTGTGAATGCTAAATCTCAAAATTTAAAAAACAATTACTGTTTTTTTTACTATCTTCGGTTAATCTCTTTTAAAATTAAGGTATCCCCCGTGAGAAGTTTTAAACTAATTGCTATATTTTAACTTAAGGTACCTACTCGATACTAGACTATAACCGTCTCGGGAGCTCGATAATGTTTGGCAACAACGACACGTCGCGTCGCCGTCGGGTCAAGTACACCAAACTTGGTCATTTTTTTGTGGCCCCCTCATTGTGTGCCGGCTGCGCAGCTGTCCACTGTTTATTTCTACTAAACAGATATCAACTCCAAATAGAAACTTTAGAATGACAAGCAGAGTTTCTTTGAATTACAATTAAAAAGTTGCGTTAGTGTAATTACACTATGGTTACTAGATATTTTGTAAATAAGATAGTTGGTCATTCCACAATAGGTAACCTGATCGATAAGAAGGGAGGGATAGGAGCTAACTAGCGATACTAATTTATATCTTCTTAAGAGCGCGTAGCCTGCACACTAGCGCCGCCATTGAAAAAGAAACCATAGTGCTTAAATAAAGACGAAATAATTGTGAATTATCTCTCTGTAGTGCACTCTGAAGAAGCTCTGTGGTACTTTTAATCGCTTTAACCTTAGAGCATCTAAGGCTTTAACAATGCTTATTTTCTAGCTTGTCTTTTAGTTAATGTAATTTTTTTGCTAAAAGTGGCCACTTTTCGTCCTTCGGATTTTGGGAAAAGCTTCGGAGTGCACTACAGAGAGATAATTCACAATTTCTTCTTTATTTAAAGCACTTTATTTTTTTTCAAATGACTCATGAAAAAAGAAAAGAAATCTAGTTTTGAAGGTGTCTAATTGAATACTTACTTTATTTAGTTTTATTTATTTTTGAATATCCGAAGAAAGTTATAACTTTTGGTTTTTCATAACGTTTTCATTTCGATAACTTATATTACAGAAACGCTAGTGATCTAAATAAAGGAGTTTTAATCGGAAATCCGCTCGATGCTGAATGGTTATCTGTTTTCATAATTTCCTTTTCGTCTCAGCTCCCTCGCATTAAGACACGAGGATCAAACAAATCACCGTACACTTACTTCTAATCTAATCATGCAGGCACTCGATATGGTTGGTAATAGACATGAGACCGATATATCAAAACGTATCTTATATCGGCTATCAGTTAGATATCATATCATATCAATATAAGATTTTACGTAACCGATATTTCAAAAACTATAATATCAAGACCAAAACACAAAACTGTATATTGAAAAACTGTAACGAAACCACAAAACTCAAATCGACGAAACTATTCATAACCGAACGTACAACGATATCTTAGTTCAGTTGATATTCGATTTTTCTCTTTATGAGACGGTATACTTACATTGGAGTAAAAGAGATTACGTGGTTGTTCAGATATTACGGCGTAATGAGTAGGCGATTTCCACTGTAGTTGCTAGCAATAAGAGTCAATTTATCTTGCATCTATCATATATCCGTTCTTAGTTAGCAAACCGTACAACTAGACAATATCGATATCTGAGCTGTAACTGAATAAACCGTATAACCGTTCTTAGTTAGCAAACCATACAACTAGGTATATCGATATGTTATATCGTATATCATATCCGATATTAAAACTCTATATCGGTTACATATCGGTTATCATAAAATATCGAAAACGCCCATGTCTAGTTGGTAATAAGTTCACGATCGTCACGGTCCGGCAGATCTTTTCTAAAGGCTCGCTTTCGACAGCCCGAGGCTCTCAAGGTCAGCATGCTTTCGCTTGTCTGTCCCCAGGGTTCCGTTGCGTCCGGCGTATTAGATAACCATAGATTGCACTGTACACCATTTGTGCGGTGCATCGAAATTAATCGAAAAGGTTACCGGTAAAATAATGAATAGCGGAACAGAAGCCTCTTGGATAAAAATTAATGATTGATTGATTGATTTCCCGTGGAACAATTTGTAAAGCAAATTGATGTTATTCTTTACACGAACGCAAAAGTTATTCTTTTGATTGGTGAGAAGTATTTTTGATAAAGTAACTTATGATTGGGAAAAACCATTTATTTTAATAAAAAAAAATCTTTTATCTCAGGAAAATGCAAGGAAAATGTAAAAAAAATACCAAAAGTAAATTATTTTTTTAAAAATTTGTATTACTCTTAAAGACTTTAATTATTATTTAGAATCGTGACTAATATAACAAGTAGGGTAACAGCATTACCCGAGTGCGGTAACAAGATTTCTGGTGTAGTAGGATATAGGCTTCTTAGCGGTAATGCAGGTAAGTACGACGCCCTAGATGCGATAAGAGCATTACCTATTTATGTCTCACTAGAACTAGGGCCGGATTAAATTACCTGTGTGACGTAACATAGTGTTAAAGGTACACTTAGTTAGCAAGTGTGTCGATGACGTACGATCGGCAAATCACGCTCTACCACTTTGCAGAATAGTAGATTGTTAGACAAGGGTCAAAAGGAATTGATGACTTTTACCCGTGTTAAACACTCTACTTTTCATTTCGAATACAAGGAATCGTAGTAAAAATCGTAGTTTTTCCAAAATATTTATGAATAAAAACATGTAATAACTACATAAGTAGAAAATAATTATTTATTTCTTATTTCAAATTTGGAACAGCCCGCGTCGCCGCTCCGCCCAATGTTTTTAATTTTGCACTGGCTGTTATACCAACTCTATAGTTGACTATGTAACCAAATTCAGTTCTATTTTTAAAGTTCTAGGGTGGCACGCAGAGTTTTAACCCGCTGTTCAGTTTAAATATGTACATCACTTTCAGAATATGAGAAATGGAAAAAATTGTGTGCGCTAGTATCGCCCCTCTGAACGAACTAAACATTGTGTTAGTGACGGGGCGCGGCGTGATAGCGATTTTAACGTTAGGAGAGGTAAAGCGGAAGTGCTGTCGATAGTACGTGGGAGGTTAGTTGGTATTGCTGTCAGCCACCAGTTCCAACAGTGCACTCCATCAGTTTTTTACACGTTATTAATAAATGTAATTTATTCATCTTCTTTATTGTTGGCCCAAATCACTGAAAATTATTCTATTATACAGGTGTTATATTAATTTAAATTATTTTAAATGGTTTCCCAATACTTAAAAAAATACTGAAACCTAAATGTGTTTAAAAATAGTTTTTTTTGTACTCTTAAATTAAAATTCAGAAATCTTGCTCGTAAAAGACTTGCGCTTTTGTTTTTAAACACATAATGTAACCCTTAAAATACAATATGAATATGATTAATCCAATTTAGTTTTCGTGTTAAATACATAATAAAACTAATAATTGCAGCTACAAAGATTGCTACGATAGACGATAGTATGCTAATCTACATAATAACGCGCTGATATGGAAGCGCATAAACACAAAATACACCTTCTCTGTCCCAAATAGGTCTCACATCAGTTTGTACTATTTCATGAATGGCATATAATGCGGTGGTTTACAATATCGTCGGTGTTCGTAGGTCGGGCTGGATAATCCGCTGCATTGTTAGCTATTTTAATGCTTACGGCCTTTGTCCGGGCCTGTATTAACTCGTATGCGGATAATCGTACTATTATCCGGGGTTAATTTTCCATTGGCCTGCGAGATTGGCAGCTGCTTAATGTAAGTAAGGACAAATCGGCGACATTTCGCATTTTGTAAATACGCGTTTGTATTCGACAATGGTGGGAGATGTGAATGAAATCAATATGTCGACATAATTTTAAATTTCAATTGTATGAATGTAATTTTTCATTGTGCTTGTGTGTAAAATGGCCTCAACATGAACACATGGTGCAACAGCGAGCAAGCCTTAATCTCAAACTACCATATTCTTCAAATAATAATATATAAAATATAATAATATATGAAAAACAATGAAAATTATAAAGATTTTTAAATTTTAAGATTTTAGCATTCACAATGCTAATTTTATAATACCAAATAATATACTAGAAAAAATACGACTCGCACCAGATCATGTTCTCGGACGGGAATCGATCCCGCGACCTTTGGATATCCGGTCCAATGCTCTGACCGCTGAGTGACTCGGTAGCTCAGCGGTCAGAGCATTGGACCGGATATCCAAGTCTAACATCACAATGCTATTTTTATAATACCAAATAATATACTAGAAAAATACGACTCGCACCAGATCATGTTCTCGGACGGGAATCGAACCCGCGACCTTTGGATATCCGGTCCAATGCTCTGACCGCTGAGCTACCGAGTCACTCAGCAGTATATTATTATTTAGCGGTATTATTATATTATTATATACCGCTGAGTGTATATTATTGTATATATATGTATATTATTTGGAATTATAAAGGTGTTATTTTATTGCTGTTATTATGGCGACATATTTAGAAAATTCGAGGTAGCTGGCAAAGTGGACTTAAAACAAGTCCTAATTTCTATATAAATTGGTCTTAATTTTATGTAATCCATTAAATTCCACTTAAGAAAAAGATTTAAAAGATAATTTCAAAACAAAACGTTAAAAAGTATATTATAAACTAACGCACAGACTTAAGCTAAGGGCCACCAAATCGTCTTAAGGCCACGCATCATCGAGTGCGTCCAATATTTGCCGAACGTTCGACAAAGACGTTTCCGGTCGGTGAAAGTATCATATTATCTGTACAAACAGGGTGGCTACAGCTGTCCGACACGACTAATTACGTCAATTACAGGCAAACAGAGCGCTCAGGTTTCGGCTCCCACCTTTGTCAATATTTGCATAAAACCCGGCCGCTGCCGTTCAGATTGGCGGATAAAAGTCGGTTACGTGGCCATGTATTCGGCCCCATTTATAAAACGGAGAACCTAAAAAAAAATCACGATAATCGGACGATGTTCGTGTTATTCGATACTTTCTTCAGAACCTTACTCATGAGTTTGTTGATGGTGTCACAGAGTGGGACTAACATCGTCCTTTTATCGCAATTCTTTTTATGTAACAGACCTTCTGTTTTCAAATCCTTACTCCAAAAAAAACCATATCCTTACTTCGCTAAAACATTCGTTTTAAAAGTGATTAGTACCTATATACTTTGTTTGGTTAGTTTTATAGCGATAAGAATTTAAGCCAAGTATAATTTTGTAAGTACTTTTATTATGGATTTTGTTGATGAAAAACAGAATACTTACTAACTGAATTATGCCAGAAAGACTTACTAACATTGTTAAAATGTCTACTAGAAAAATTAGTTTTCTTCTTTGTTACCTCAGATGGGAAACGAACTAGGGTCTTTCGCTATCCGGGGGCATTCTCTGTGATCGGTTAGCTGTGATAACAAAAGATTTGTTGAAATGTTTTGAAAATAATATTATATATTTTTTTTTGCTTTTGATTATTTATATGTTTCTAGAATATTTGAATTATGAATGCAATAAACGAGAAACATACCTAATTATGCAACTCTTATCTGAATCGATAGATCTGAAATATAAAAATAAGTTACTAATGTGGAGGGTTTCCTTTTCACTTTGTAAAAATAAGTTAATATTAGTTTACAGCGAGTTTAAGAAAAAATCTGACGTTCATTGTTTGAGTTCAATTTTCACTGACATAAAATGTGAATATTCGTTAGTTAAGATAAGTTACTTACTTACTTAAATTTATTCTGCAGAAATATAATTCTAATTTTCTATGTAAAAGATATATTGAAAAACTAAATTTTCAAATAAAAAATTTGCAATTTCTATAATATCCGCTCGTATTTAACTGATATTAAGATATTTGTAATCCCATAAAAACCTTAATAAACTCGTAGGCTAACAAACAGCCCATTATTTCCTGCAATAAAAGGCAGACTTAGCAATCACAATGAAATTCGCGACACACTCTTATATACGTATTGTATATAAAAAAGCTCTGTCACTACGTTACAAAGCGGCCTATCTCATGGTTTATAGTTTTTTCAATCAGGATATTCCGGTTTTGTTGGCTGGTAAGCAGCAAAAAGGCGAGCGTCGCCGAGGGCGCAAATCTCTTGGATGTGAGACTTATGAGTCAATTCGTTGGCTATGAGTTGTGTTTGACAACTGACACAAAGGGCCGGCGTTATCTTGGCGAACGCGAGGGAGGGATTATCCGGAGACGAGGTTGGTGGCTCAGCTATCAGAGTTACACAATCAACCCGTGGATTGTGTACCTCTGTAAGCAACTGATGTTCAGATTCCTTCTTATGTGAACCTCTAGGTTAGTATAGTTATTTATTTTCCTGTATTTGGGAAATAAATATTTATAAGCACACAATTAAACTAGTGGCTCTGTAGAGCTGTAGACCACGCGTTCGTAACATTTTTGAACATTTTTCGGTTGAAATATGATTTTGCCCATATTGCCATTTTGAAAAATATCGAAAAATTGAACCGATATTTTTTTATATAAATATAGAACCTGCTCATAAAATTTCACGAGAAGCGGTTGAGAAATGCGACCTGTATAGGAGAACAGACGTTCAGCCGGACAGCTGGATAGCCGGACATACGAAAGCTTTTTGCTCAAGCTGAAACGGAGATGCTTCGCTCGCGCTCCGCGCTTGCTCGGTCAGATAGACACAATCAATAAAAAGTATCTAAAAACTGAAAAGTTAGGAAACATTCTCCCTAAAAAGGCTCAAATACATAAACTGAGCCGGACCTAATACAAAAAGTTAAAATGCGCTTAATACAAACGAATCAGTTGGGAACGACATTTTCTTTTAACGTTATGGTAAAAACTGTGAAATCACTTTTTCATAACAGAATCGCTTTTTGTAATTTTTTTTAACGCATGCGCGGTGGTAGAATTCTACAGGATGATACTTACACATCAATTTTCAAAAGGAAAAAGTTGCGAAACTGATTTTCTAAACGTCCTATAAATAAACACATAAATTTTTCTATTATCTTTCACAAATTCTTTTTTGTTTTTAAGTAACCATTTCTATTATCTTGTTTACAAAGGGTTGTGTCCGTAATTGGCTTATGTAGTATAAATTATACCTGCGCAAATGCTCTGTAAACGCTGTGGTAACAATGTTCACTCAATAAAAAAATAGGTAAAACAAACTTTAAAATTAATAAAAATATAGAAGTCCTAAAAATTACTAAATCTACTAACTACAGTGTATCAGATTTAATCTAACATGACAATCCATTATGAAGTAATTACGTTACGTATCTGCATAAAATACCTAGTTTGTATAACAAAGTTTACTAATAGGGAGGGATAGAGATTATGACTGTTCGGGAGCGTCGTATTGTCACATCCATTAAGCGGAGGGGCGGAGCCCGCCGCCCCGGGCGCCACGCCCTCCGCCCGCCGCCCCACACACGCTCGCTCGACGCTGCGACTACGCTACTCGTTAAGAAGATTTACTCGCAATCGCATCACGCGTTATACGGTTAAAATAAATGACTGTTTAAAATCCAAACACTATTTTGGAATTCGGATTTCGAATTTGGAATCAAGAATAGGACGTGTAGTGATGTGGTGTTGTGGTGTGCGCCGGTGAGGGTTGAGCAGTCAGAGTGGCGAGGCCTGAAGGCATGGGCGGTTCTGGCGGCGGGTGGCAGCGCGAGGCGCCGGCGCTGCTGAGCACGGCGCTGCTGCTGGGCGGCGCGCTGCCGGAGCGGCCGCCGGCGCCGTTGTTTACCATCGACAGCATCCTGGCGCCGCGCCCGCAGCCGCCGGTACCGCCGCTGCAGCTGCACCTCGCACACTCGCCCTTCCGAGCGCCCGAACTGTTCGGTATGTCCGCTAAGATGTTCATGATGGGTGAGATATTACATTAGTTATTGCATGTCTTTACTTAGGTACTTGTCCAAACAAGACAAAGAATAAAAGTTTGCGAGTAAAAAATACAGCGTCAAAACAAACATGACATGAATAGAACAAAACTTAAAAATATCCTAACTTGAGCTAAATGAATGTTTAAACGTGTTAGGAAAATTATAATTTTTTTGACAATTTTGTTCAAGAAAATTTGTTGAAATAAATTAAAACGGAAAAATTTAATTCATATAACTGTCGTAAAATTAAAGAAATAAGCCGATGAGTATGTATTTTCTGGATTATGATAAAATAACAATAACGCAATAACATGATAATACTGATAGCTTAATTAATTATCAACATTCAATTTGTGATTCTATACATGAAGTAATTCAGAAACCGATATTTCTCTCTCTTTTTCCACAGTGGCGAAAATCTTTTGCATTTTATTAATCATAATAATTATTTTATCTGACACAAACTAATTATTTATTAAATTCTGCTTTCATAAATCAACAATATTTAAAACTGAAATATCCCAAGTGTTTTCACAAAATAAATAATGCAACTCTGTTTTCATATTTTTTTCAAATTGATGAGATTTTTTGTACCTAACTAAATGTGGGTTTTATATTTGCATAAGTATCTCTTGTTTGCGTGCATTGTGCATTGCTGCGCAAAATTATACAGTTGTCAAAATAAGTTCAGCTTCTACTCTTATATTTTTTGTATATATTTTTAAAGAAAATAAGATAACATTACATTTAAGTATTATAGGTGCCACAAGTTTTTTTTCAATTTCATCTATAGCTAGATATAAATAATACTAAATAATATACTAGAAAAAATACGACCAGTCTCGGACGGGAATCGAACCCGCGACCTTTGGATATCCGGTCCAATGCTCTGACCGCTGAGCTACCGATTTTTTCTAGTATATTATTTAGTATTATATAAAAATAGCATTGTGAATGCTAAAAATCTCAAAATTTAAAAATAGATATAAATAGTTCATGTTTTGATGTGATTGTTGTATGACATGTGACCTTGTGACTTATTCCTTGGTAGTGTTTTAAGGGTTCCGTACATAAGGGGAATAGCTGATAATAATCACTTGGTTGTTCGCCTAACTGTCAAAACTAATTTTCTAGAAATGTGTGGAGGTATCGGTAAAATTACAATAACAAATGTTAGAGTCTGTGATCCCTTGAAGCTGTAAAAAATAAAGCTTCTAAGTCAACCTTAGTATTTAAAATATACAGGTTCATTTAAGTCGCATATTTCTATATAAATATAAATTCAAAACCAGTGGGGTATTTCTCGTTGATCTAAAATCATGTAATTAGGAAGGAATAAACAGGGTTCTCACTGCACAAGTGAAAATTAGAAGGAAAGTGGGCAAATTATTGTTTTCGTAAGTTATATAATTTCTTGTAACTTGTAGTATGTTTCTTTTATAATTTTTCTAAAAGAAAATGAAAAGTGTATTATCTTTCTCTTGCACTTGTCCGTCGCTTGTATGCACTACTCACATAGTCTAATATATATTAATTTATGGTACTACAGGTCTGATTGTATACTTTCTCTTAATAATTATTTGTATATGACTGTTTGCTACCTAAATAAATAAATAAAAACTGAACATTTACATTTTATAGTTATAAAAATAATGTGATACATTAAAAAATTTAATAAAAAATAATCAGGACCTACGACACAAAAAATAAAATAAAAAGTGTTTGTTGGCCTTTCTTATAGGTTGGGGAAAAAGTTTTCGATGACTTTTTGCCATCTTGTATAGTGACATGATCCCGTTGCTGTAGAAATTTTGGGACTTCTGATCAGTAAACGTGACTAGTAGTTTTGGCAGTCTTCTCTTGATGCTAACCTGACACCGCCTAAAGAATTCTGAGACCGAAACAGGTGGAAATCTGAAGGTGCAGGGTCAGGACTATATGGCGGACGCATTCACATCTCCCAGCAAATCTCTCTTAATTTTTCCTGGTGGCTAAAGATGTTTGTGGTCTAGCGTTATCATGATAAAAGACCACACCCTTCTATTGATCAATTCGGGTCACTTTCTCTCAACTTCTTGCTTTAAGATAAATAATATTAGAAAAAATACTAGAAAAATTCGACTCACCCGTAGCACCTCAGACGGGACTCGAACCCGCACCCTTGGGATTCCGGCCCAATGCACTGACCAATTATGCTACCGAGTCGCCAGTGGGAGCGGTGAAATTTTCTAGTACTTTTAACTTCTTCGCTGCAAGCCAGCGCAATTTCATCAATGTGAGGAAATACCCCCACATTCGAAAGAAACATCTTTCCAGATGTTTCGACAATCGATAAAGATGAAACAGCTATATAACTTTTTTAAATTTAAATTTTTCGCATTCACAATGCTATTTTTATATTAAGATAAATAATATTAGAAAAAATACTAAAAATTCTTGCTTTAATCTCATCAGTTGTTGGCAGTAGAGATCCAAATCGATTATTCTGCCCGGCGGTAAATGCTCATACTGAAGAACGTTCTTCAAATCCCACCATACACACATCATCATCGGGTTTTGCCACAGTCTGAAGCCTGACCGACCTTTGACCACGACCTCTTTCACACGTTCTTCTCATACGTGATCCACTTTTCATCACCAGTTATCAATCTCTTCAAAAACGGTTCGGTTTCATTACGTCTCAATATAGAATCTCAAATGAGTACACGGTTACAATACAACAATCATTAGATTTCCTTCAGTGAGCTCGTGTGGCACCCAAATATCGAGCTTTTTTGTGTACCCAGCTTTTTTCAAATGGGTCAAAACTGTTTTGTGGTCAATTCCCAGTTTTTCAGCTATGTCGTAACTACTGATTTGCCGATCTTGTTCCACTTTATCAAAAATGGCGTCAATTTTATCCGTAACAGGGCGACCAGAGTGAGATGCATTTTTTAAATCAAAATTCCCGGATTGAAAACGCTTTAACCAACTTTGTGCTACTCTTACCTGACGTGCTGACACTGCATGAGGGCCATAAACAGCTCACAGTCACAATTTTTTTCACGGGTTGCGTTACATTTTTTCCTTTTTGTAATAAAATTTTAAAATGTATCGAATTTCTTGATTCACTCATTTTGACAGAAAGAAAAGCAAATGAAAAATAGGTGGTATAGTTATTTGTTATACAAGAGACCAATGTAAATTTGTGCTGCGAGTGCCGACTTTAAATCACGAACTAGCGAAGTAGTCTAGAATTGTATAGACTACTGAGCACAGTGAGTTTATGTATTTAATATGGCATTTATGTAGAAAGTGTCTTAATAACAATATTTTGTGCTTGTCTGTGCTTGGTAAGCAACAGGGCTATGTTGTTATGTTGGGAGTGGGACTCGCACGGGTGTGGAGCCATCACTTCCACTAAACTCCCACTATGCACCCTAGTCTATCCTGGATGTGCGGGATTTGTCTAAAGCAATCGAAATTAAAACACTGTTTTTCAAATTAAGGCTGCACTTGGGGAGGTAAAAACACACTGTCACATTCACTTTACACGTGAAAAGATTCACTTCATACGGGGCCCTGCCCGGCTTAACCGGGTCATTTTGCGCTTGACGTGTCTCTGACAGCCTGACCGGACGTCGTTACCACTAGATAAAAACCAAGAGAGAAAATTTTACATTTTTACTAATGATTTTACTGCAAACACGAGTAATGATTTTTCGTAGCTTTCGTAGCAAATCGTAGCAGCCAACGCACTAGGTACAAATATTGTAATGTCGTCTGCGTAAATAATATCTTTATTTTATTTTTGTTATGTTTTTGCTTGTTTATTTTTAACAATTTAAAATATAAACATTAAAACTACTACATTTGTTACTTAGTTATTAAACATCTAAAATAGCCCATTTGTATGAAGAATATAAATAAAGTTGCATTTACCATACTAACATTTTATTAACAACCGCGTATATTATACTCTAACCCCCTTACTAATAAAGATTGTATAGCATATGTATACTGTAAAGTAACACAATGGTTACTCTCTGTCAAACTATTTAAGATTGACACTAAAGAGAAAACGACGAAACACTGTATAACTATACATCTGCTATACAATCTTTATTAGTAAGGGGGTAATGTTACAAAACTTTTTTGTAGGTACAAATGTTTGATTCACAGAACAAACTTTTCATTTCTTTTGTGGTTTAATTAAACACTCAGCTAATAATAATGTCAATAATTTCGGCTAAGTTACAACGACTATTGTAACTTAGCCGAAAGTCGTTTCGTTTTTACTAAAAAAAATAAGGAAACGGTATTTTTAACGATTTTATTATTACTGATAGGTAGTTGAACCGTTGAATGATAGGATCATATTTCATATCAAATTATGCAAGTTATGAGATTTTCTGCGTGGCGTGAGAGAAAAAATATGGTAATTTCACAGAGTAACCTTATAATTCTTCTTTGTGGAACCTAAGTATATTTTTTTTGGTTTTCCAGAGTAAATATTTCAAGTTTTTTATTATGAGAATTGGAAACGAACCATGGGTATCACAAAAACCCAAACTCGAGACATTATACCTATAGAAAAGTGAGTTTCTTCCTATATTCATACGGCCGGCGCGGCGGCGGCGGCGGCGATCCAATTCGAGACTTCAGACAGGGTGACACCATAAAAACCGGCGTGAAAGCCTCGCGACCACGGAGGTCATCAAACTTTTAAAAGCTACTAATGACTCGGTAGCTCAGTTGGAAGAGCATTGCACCGGACATCCAAAAGTCGCGGGTCCGATTCCCGCCTGAGTATATGATCTGGTGCACTTTAAACCTGAATCAAAAAGTGGTTTACAATATTATTAAAAGACCTATCCAACGACACCACACACTAAAAGATTGATGAGAAAAAATATTCCATCCCCACTTTAGGTACATGTAGGGAAGGTACACAAAAAAAATATTTTGCTAGATTTTATTCTACCACTTTTTTGGCGTAATTAATATACACACACATTACTGCTAAATTACAGCTTTCTATAATACCAAATTATATACTAGACAGCTTTCTAGTACTTAGGGCCTCTGAGCTAAGCCGCGGACGGACAGACGGACATGGCGAAACCAGGGTTCCTTGTTGACTTGACTGCGGAACCCTAAAAAGTGGTTATTGTGACTAACTTAGACATGTAGCCTCGCGGACTTTTTTATGGATAATGATGAGAACTATAAACATACAGTACATTATTCTATGCATTATCAATAATTTTCGCAGCGCATGCCAAATACATACTTTTATAGGAACATATTTGCTAACGTGGGTTTCATTATTGCAATTCTCGTAGGGATCTCTAATTTTATAGAAAATAAAATACAGCCTATATTATTTGCTGATAATGTAGCTTTCTATAAGTGAAAGAATTTTTAAATTTGCATGAGTAGTTTTTGAGTTTATCCATCACTACATTTAATTTTATAAAACAAAGTCCGTCGCCGCGTCTGTCTGTCTGTCTGTCTGTTTGCGATAAATTCAAAAACTACTGAACGGATTTTCATGTGGTTTTCACCAATTGATAGAATGATGATGAATAAATGAGCCTGAAAAAGGATTAGGTGTATAATAAGTTGAGGTTTTATGTAAATTAGTAGAAATATCACGATAATTGTTGAAGATGTCGGTAAAAATTAATCCGACTGGGAGCTTGCATCGAAAACGCTGCATAAATGCATAAATCTTTTGAGCTATAACAAAATAATGCATGCATAAATATGTAAGATGGAATTGTTCCTCTTTTATAGATCTCCAAAAAAAGTCTGCGATGGCACATATCTATCTTTTAAGAATAGCTTACTATACCCGTTATATCTTAAAATAAAAATGTCACGTAAAATGCGGTAATTTGGAAAGTTATTTAAAAGGATTTTCGTAAGATATATAATATTAGAAAAAATCGACTCACCCGTAGCACCTCAGACGGGAGTGCTACGGTGCCCGGTGCTACGGGTGAGTCGATTTTTTCTAGTATTTTTTCTAATATTATTTATCTTAATATAAAAATAGCATTGTGAATGCGAAAAATCTAAAATTAAATAAGGATATTAGTATTAATCCTTAACAATTTAAATACGTTAAGCATTTCATGCACATTGTTTTAACCTTTTATACCATACAAAAAAACAAATATTTCCTATAACGTATCTAATAAAGTATTATTTTAAAATAACAGAAAATATATATGTTGTAGACGAAAACGTAAATAGCGGGTGCAGAATTAATAAATTGATTAGACAGAGGATCTTCAAGTCATCATTGAGTAACAACAAACCAACATCATAAATTATGAGCCGCGTTAGTTCAATGTACACAGCGCTAGACCCGGACCCCGCACGTCCCGGGGGCAAAGATAGGCTTATCTCAATTATAAGACTTTTTCCTCCTAACCGAGTGCACGCTGAAAAAACTCCCAAATGCCCGTAGGCCCTAGAGACTGTTGCAATAACAATATAATAGTATTTTGGAAATGAGTTTATCGTTTGATTTTTAATACTTAGTCCAGAGTTTCTTTACAAATTCGATGTTTTTAACGCTGCCACTGGTTGGTATGCTTTTCACCTTTGCGCTTTTGCCAATTAAGAATTAAAAAATAAAAGTGACTATAATAATATGTGACAATTTGTTATCTGTCACCCATATGGATGTCACCATTATATCGATAGTTATGTGACAGTGGGATTCCTGTAAATGATATCGATATTTTTTTATGTTACTAATTTTTATTTAAGTTTAATATAGGGAAACTAGCTGGCTGTGATGTTTTCTCTGTTTTTTGTATTTTATTCTAACGTGGCTCGTGGTTTTTATTATTGTTTTGTAGTTTTGTTGCCAAAATGACTAGCGAAAGAAGCGCAAATTGGGAAATAAAATATCGCCTCCCCCGCAGCGCAGCCTCTTCTGCTATGTTTATTTCGTGGATACAATTAACATCTTATTCTTTTTAGGACTATCCAATATAAAATATCGAAACTCGATACCATGAAAATTTGGTAGGCAATTCGGACGCATGACAAATTGTAACCAATTGTCATATTTGACAATTGATTTTATTTATAATATAAGACAAAGATTCAACTCAAAATGCCCGTCTTTCTCAAAAAAATACTGATCTACAAAAATTCTGAAAAAAAATTAGCTTAGGACACTAAAATCTGGAAATAGTTTTCTAATTCAAAATGAAATGTTGTCAAATTGTTGATAACATTTCATTTTGAATTAGCAAAGTGGTGTAAAGGATTAATTTTTGGCTTAAAATTAAATCATTTATTCCTAAATGAGGTTAACTATAAGTGTAATAAATACTACACTTCGAATTAGATATATCAGCTGTTTTCTAGGTTTCCTTACCCGAAGGCCTATTGCTGTCGCTCATGTGTCCGTCCGTCTGTCCGTCTGTCGTCTTTCACAAAGCTTTAGCAGCCAAATCGTTGAAGCTACAGCCTTCATATTTGCACCAAAGATGTGTCTTGCCGACCCCTAGCCAGGTAAAGTATAAAAAATATTTTAAAATATTTTAGAGGGGGGATCCCTCCCATACAAGTGAAGGGATTTTTTTTCTCCGAACGAGTAGAAGTCATTGTTTAGAACTTGTTTTGTAGACAAAGACAGTATTTTTTGTTTTTAAAAATATGAGAAAACAAGGGCATGAGAAGCAATCAAAGTAATATTTTCTCCAAAAAATTCCATAGTATTTTTTAACCTCCCATTAGAACTATGAACTTAAAATTTATATTTTAAACTCCCTTATTTTCCTATTACAAACTAACTTAATTTTGGGGTCAAATGAATATAAGCATTAATTACTTTATATTTAGTTTTGCACAGAGGCGGCTTATATATTCTACATTTGGCACGAATCCCTAAATGTGCGAAGTCCGATGTATAAGAAAAAATGTTAACTTTCAAAGTTCTTGAAGATGTTTTGTTTCTAAAATGTAAGATTTCCAAATTTACGGGTAGGTGGTGGTATTCTTAATGTAACCTACAAAAAAGAACCCCTTTATGAATACATTAAATTACTTTTTAAGGCTAATAAAGTCTGACAGCGCTATTTGTTTCCCGTACGACTCAACGAAAAGGAACTGTTTTCTAAGTCATAATACAAATCACTCTCTCCAATCTCTATACCAAACGTGAACTCCCATTTGAAATAAAAAATTAACACTTTTACCATTTTTCACGCTTACTTATATCGCCTACCAAGTAAACTTTGTATTTAAAAATCAATAAGGCTTAGGTGAGCGTGGAGCGGGAGCTGCGCGTGTGGAGAGCCAACGATAGCGTCTTAACACCGCGCCTCTGGCCTTAAAAGCTTTTACATTTCTCTCAAAAATAATACTTTGTAATACCACCGCTCCGGGAAGTATGCAAAAATATTCAATTTTTATCTGTAGCGCTAATATTTTTAACGGGTCGGTGCGGAGTGCGCCGGGGGCCGCTATAAGCCCGGATATTCACGCATGGACTGTTCCGAAGCATATTAGTGCTAAGAGATGGTGACGTGTACGTAAGATGTACAACAACACTTTTTGGTGTATTTTTATAACAAAGCAAAAGTTGTCAAAATTGTCGTAAATGTTCTTCAATGTTTTGTTCAGCAGTTCATAATATTATAACACTTGAATGGAAATGGCCTCTAGGCGAGATATAGTGGTGGTCAGATAATTAGTTACACCAGTCAATTTTCATACAAACTTTGGAAATCCGGAAACTGAGAACTCTTGATGCTTACTTGATTTTTGTTCACCCTATGGCGTGGCACTGCTTTTGCGGTCAGACTATATTAGTCGCTATTTGTCCGCATTTGCGCCGAGACAAATGAGTTTCTTTACTATATAGGAAGAGAATATTGTCACACTATGATATAATCAACAACAGTTTCGTTGTCTCCAGGCGTAGGCGGGGTGGGCAACACCCCCGCGTACACCGCCGCTGGCCTGTACGGGGGTTACGCGGCCGCCGCGCTCGCGGGCCTCGCCGGGCCCCCGCCCAAGCGTAAGCGGAGACACCGCACTATATTCACCGAGGAACAGCTGGAGCAGCTGGAGAGCACCTTCGACAAGACACATTACCCCGACGTGGTGCTGAGGGAACAACTCGCGTTACGGGTCGACCTTAAAGAAGAGAGAGTTGAGGTAAGTTTCTAGTTTATATTTTGATTCTGGTTATGTTTCTGGAAAGTTATTAATCAAAGGTATGTTCGGTAAACAAACATATTTCTCTAAAAAGTTACTTCCATTGGTCGGGTCTCATTATTTGTCCTACAATTGACGATTTTCTAAATCCACTTATTTCGTAATCACAGTATTATCGAGTTTTTGTCCCTTTGTTGTTTTTGCTAGGTTTCACAGTCGCGACAAAGGAACGCAAAGTGTTGTTACATGAGCATTAAAGAGTATTTATTTAGTTTTTTATTTTTATTTGATTCCGCGTTATATCATTTTGTTTTCGACCGCAAAGTTGACTGACACTTTCAACCAATGCCAATGTTCAATAAAATCGTCTTTGAGATAGCTACAATTTTGGTTGGTCAAAAATACAAGTTTCTATCTTTAACGGTTTTTAAAAATCTCGTTTATTAAAGTACAAACAGATACATTTCGTGATTGCCAATGTCAAGTCAGAAAAATATCTTTATAAGTGAGATGAATTAATTGCCAGACTTGGCTCCATCTTAGTTCTTATACTTATATTTTAACGGGAGAGCCACGAGACTTGGCGAATTTTATATAAAAATGGTTTTGATGGGATTAACCTTTAAAAAAGTTGTTTTAATTCAACGATAACTGCGCAATAAGCTTCGCGAAAGTTGTTTGTGCTGAAGTGTTTAAATTTTTAGCGACTTACAAGGTTTTAATACAACTTTTTTTCTTTTTCATTTAATCGTCATAAAAAAGTTTGAAACTGCTAGGTAGCTAGGTAATTCCCATTAATTCATACGTGTATTTTACGGTGTTATTAAGTTAACAGGGCGTAAAGTAGTAGGTGAAGCATGCGCAAGAGCAAATAGTGACGTGACATATTTTTTAACAAAGTCCGCTGTGGGTGGCCCAGCCCAGATGAAAAGCAAACAAATAGCTTAACTTTAGTTGCGGTTGCTTAAATTATATTTATTCCTCTTTACGCCATAGTTTAAGTAAAATCAAAATGAAATTGAAAATTAAATTAAACTGTTTAATACAATAGATAAGACAATATAGGTACTCAATAACTATTTGTATTCAATTAAAAATGTAATGTAAGTGCCTACAACGAACAGTCTTACTGAGATAATAATGTTCGGGTAAATATTGTATGCCTTTGTAAAACTTAAAATATACGTTGTGGACTCGTGGTTCAAATAAATGTAGGTACTGTGGTACATACTTACTTAAACTTGTTTTCTTCGAAATCAAAATCGCGTGTCAACTCGCGCGTAATATCGTATCATCTGGACAAGGCCTTAGAACCTAGATTTATATATTTAAATCGTAAAGATTTTAAGTATGCTTTGAAAGAAACTAGTAAATAAATAATACAGAAGCGTCATTTAGCTATTAACCATGAAGTACCTACCTAATTACACAGTCGACTCTCGAAAGCATACATAATCTGTGGCAAAAACAACACCGATTACCATATTCCGGTGACGTTGAGTTGGCGGGAGCTCTCGAGCTGGAACTTATTGTCTGTGGTGGAACTTGTTGTCTGTGGTGGATATGTTTGGGCTACCGGTGTTGGTCGAGTGTGTGCCGACCACTCCACTCGCGCCACCCAGTCCGTCCTCATTGTTTGCGTTTCGTTTCACGTTGCCACATATTTCTGCAAATTACAGCTACTTTGATTTATGCAGCTCTTGTTTAATCGTAATGACTGTAAGATCTACGTTAGTATATCTACTTTTTATAGAAAACAGTACCTATCATATTTATTCGTTGAAAATTAATTAAATTAAGATCTTAATTAATTATAAATTAAGAGCTTTTATAAAACTTTGAAGTAAGTACAAAAGTCGTGTAGGTACAGAATAGACATAAGTACTAGTGTAGATACAAAATCTTTACAAGTTGGACATTCCCGAGCGACCTTAGCCCTTAATGTTTATTAGATTGGACTTTTCTACCGTAACAAATGTAACGTCGCATGTTCCAGTTAACTTAATTGTCAGATAATTTCATAGAAATTCTGTTTTACTTAAATGACACCCATGACAACTATCCTTCAAAAGCTTTATTATTTGTAGCAAACAAAAATATAAAATCAAATGGCATTTAACTGAAGGCATCCTGATGACGTGAGGGTTCCAAAAGCGGTATCATGGCGATGAATAAATCAAAACTCAAGCACTAACGGAAAAATCTCTATTGTGTTGATATTGTAAGGCTTTCGTTAGAAAGTAGCTTAGTAGCTGTACCACAAGTCACAACTTGCATCAGTGTAAACTTTTTATTAAAGGAATCCCTACGATAACAGTTCCAATGGAGTTTTCAACCGAGCAGAAATTTATGTAAGGGCGTATAAAAAGGGACGGAGCAACGGCGGAGCGAAAATTAATCTAAGTTAATTAAATTTGATTTATTTATCATGACGCCCGGCGGCGGGCGGCGGGGCGGGGGGCGATAAAAGCGCAACAATACGGTTAATGAGGGGTCACTTTTGCGGCTTTCGACGGAGTTTTACAGATTTGGATGGAAAACTGGGAAATCCATATTTTTTGGGAAATTCTTTTACCTATTATGATTTAAAGAGATTTATTTGCGAATTTCTTAAAAGTCGCTACAAGAGATTTTGGGATATTTTAAAATGCTGCTATAACTTTGTTTGATTCAATTAACCTATTCATTAGATATAACTATACCTACCTATAACATTCGATATTTTTAACCCCCGACGCAAAAAGAGGGGTGTTAAATATGTTTGACGTGTGTGAGTGTGTGTATCTCTTTGAGGTAACGTAGCTCCAAAACTAATGGATCGATTTTGATGGAGTTTTTTTTTTATTTAAAAAGCTGGCATGAAGATCATCAGCTTATTTCCTGCTTGAGGAGCTGATGATCTTCAAACAGCTGAACAGATTTATTCGCATATAGTCGGTAGTATTTCCAATAATAGAAACCTCGAGCTGATGCTAGCATCAGGTAGTCCGCGGGATACCCAACTCCCCAGCAACTTAGAGCAGATACAGCGTGTTTGGGCTCATTAAAATGAGATCGAGGCTCCATAGTGGAAAATATATTTTTTACCATCGCCACTCGAAAAAGTGCGTGTAATTCATCGATAAGAGTGAATATACGCGATTTTATTCACCGAGTGAATAAAAATATTTTAAATTTGGAACAAGCGCGTATCATTATGCATTATGTACAAAAAGAAGAAACTATTCCATTGTTTAGATTCGAAACAACGCAGGTTTCATACGAGAAAGGTATGCAACCTCTTTAGAAGTGACATTTCTTTTTTATTATTAATACGATCGTCAATTGTTTGACGACGCACGAAATTATAATGATTTTAAAACACAAACGCACTATGTTGTAATAGTATCCCGCGTTCTCACACTTTAGTACATGAACTATATAATTTGTCATTCTCACTACTTTTTTATGTTGGGGATTATTTAAGCTTTATGTATACCTATTAGCATTAGAGGATTTCGGCTAGCAATATTTTCTATTGCAATTTTGTATTTCGTCCCGAGAAGTATTTACGTGAACGACGAAATATAGTGTTGACCGTAGCGGATCTACTAGTAAATTTATAACTATGAAATAAAAATTACATTAAAAATTTAAATGACCCACGTCGCAAAAAAAAAACCACTATTAAATGAAAAAATAAAATAACATAACATAACTTTTAGAGTTTTTTTTGTGTAGGGGGTCGTTTAAATTCTTAATGTATTTTTCAAACAAATCATCTTATTAAGTTGCATTAAAATCGCTGTTTTTAATACGAGTAGGTACCTACTTATAAACTTATACTTAAAACGTACTTATATTCAAAAAACAATACTTAAATCCTGTAAATTGTAATCAGTTTGAAACTCAGGTTTAGCAACAAAGATTAAAAAAGTTATTGGAACAGAACTTCAAAACCTTCTAGAATTGACTTAATTTTTTGTATTGCTGAATGAACTTTAAAGTAGCACAATTTTTTTTTAATTACATATGTAAATAGGCTACCATTATCACCAACACAAATATTAATCATCACGAATTCACGATTATCAAATTATGTTGTCACAGATTAAAGATATTTTGAATTCAAAAATAAATATTATTGACTCGGTAGCTCAGTTGGTAAGATTCCAAACTTCCAAAGGTCGCGGGTTCGTTTCCCGCCTAAGACAATTCTGGTGACGAGTATTTTTTTTTCTAATATTAGTATTAAATATTATTTTTAAATCAACACGAATAGGTACTTACCCGAATTTATAATGCTATTTAGTTATTTATTTTTCATCTACGCACAACATTTTATCGCTTTTCCCGTTTGCTTTGTGCCGGTTAAGAGCCGGAGCCGGCGCGCGGCGTGTTTTCAACAACCGGCTGTTGTTTCCCCGTATTTGCGCAGCGCCAATTGAATGTTGCATTATTGAATCTCTTTGTTTAGCCCTGCAACACTTGCCCAAAAAACCCCACCCCTGTTTTGTTTCAGAATGATAGGATAATAAACAATTAAAAAAAACAATATTTTATTGAAGTATTAAAAATACTTGTAGTTGATTGTTTTCCGGTCAGCTTGTATATTGAATTACTACTGCTCATACTGAGATTTTTTTATATGCACGGTCCGTATTTACAGAATGCTACAGGCCTACCGGCTAACTTTTCAAATTTTGGCGGGTCTGCCGAGTTTCAACTTAAAACAGATAAATCGAAGTAAATAGCTTCGTATTGTACTATTCGCCGAAGTTATTTAGAAGACATCCAAGTTCGTGTGACATCATGAATTAGGGTTTGCCATTTTGGCCCGACTGGGGCTCGATTTATCTGTTTTAATTTGAAGCCCGGCAGACTTTCCGAAGTTCGATGCCGTTACGGCCCCTGGATGTGATAATCACACCGCATTTACAGGACCGTTTTATCGGATCCAGTGCTACTGAATACGGTAAATAACGCATAGGATAGTGTGTTTACTGGACCCGATATTGTATTGTGTGTTAACACACTCGTACAACTACATACGCCATCGCCGAATAAAAACGAATCCGATAAAACGGATCTGAAAAACGGATCGGTCTATTCCATTTTTAATTCCAGGAGTAGGTGATATCTGGAATTTGTAAGTATTGTTTATTGTCTTAAGATTTTTAAATCTAAAAGTATTTCAAGATTTACTAACCACCTACAAGCAACAAACTAAAATTTAGTACGTTATAAAAGTTATATTTTAAGTAAGTAACCTTTATTACAAGAAACGCTCTTGTAAATCTCTAAAGGGAATTTTAGTTGTAATGTTTTGAGTCCAATGTGTGTTCCTGAATACATCCCTTTATTTAGTTAGATATACATAGAAGATATATGAACTATTATATTTCATCATTATCTTCATGACATACCTCGTAAAACAAAATTTAGCTTTTCATGTAACATATGTCTTGTAGATCAATAAGTAAAAATGTAATAAAACTTTTTCCTCGAAATCTCGTTATGAAATTGGTCCACATTCCCCTTGTTATTTCAATTAGCAATACACGCTTACAACATTCCATTAATTCCTACATTTAGTCGGCTTCAAACGATTAAAAAATCACACTTAAGGCTTCCCTCATCCTGTGAGCCTAGGGTTGCCAGATGGTCGGGATTGTTCCGACATTTCGTATGATGTCCAGAGTCCCGAAAAATACAAAATGTCTCGACACATAACATCAAAACAAAAATTTCAAATTACATAATAATTAATCCATTAAAATGCCAAAAAGTGTTTTTTTTTTGGATTATTTTAATTTTTATAACAAAAAGTAATTCATATTTCGTAATATTTAATTGTCCCGACCATAATCCCAAAATCCCGACTTTTGAAATGTTGCCCAGACATTTTAGTCTTCCCATCTGACAACCCTATGTGAACCGCGCCGCTCCAGTTTATTTTATTAAAACTCGGCGGAGTAGCCTTTATTGAGATTCGGTCGTTGGTATTGCTCGTTTAATTATAGACAACTTAAATTTCTAACAATATTCTTTATGGAAAGTTGCTGGAAACTTCTAAGAAAGAAGTTAACAAAGTAATTAGATAAGGCAATCTTGATCACCACGATTTTAATTAATCACCATCTTGTAATAAGCTTTTTAGGGTTTCGTAAGAAAATGGTAAAAAGGAAGCCTGGTGCGACTCAGTCTGCCTGTCTGTCTGTCTGTCACAGCTGGATATCTCGAGAACTACTAATGCTATCAACTTGAAATTTGGAATAGTATTAGATAACGTTTGCCCAACTATTTTGCAAATAAGAGAGAAATAAAAATATTTATATTTTTTGCAACAGGGACTGAAAGGAGGTCTGAAACTATTTTATGTGATAGAAGTTTATGTAAAGATTACAGGAAAAATAAAACGATGTCTCTAAATAGTAAACTTTTTCAGAATGATTTTACGGAACCCTCGGTGCTCGAGCCTGACTCGCTCTTGACCATTTTTTTATAACATACATATTGCGTGAAGAATTTTTTAACAAAAGTAAGTAAATATAATAATAACATTACTAAGAAATGTTTTTATAAGATAACTTTTTAATGTTTTCGAATTGTACCGACAAACTTTGGAGATTATATTGTTAGGTCAGGTCATACTTATACAGGCATCAGAACCTACCATTATTCTTTTTTTTTTTTATAACATTGAAGCCTGGGTCAAACTGAATGCAACACAGAGCGTGACGGTAAACGACGTTATAATGTATGAAATGCTATAGTATATGTCACACCTAGAATATGATTATAAAGTTCTTGGTCACACTGATCGCGCGATTTTTATCAGATCCTGTAAAGTTCACATTTAACAGGACGATACACGGTCATATCGTCGTACATGTCAACCAAAAACCATTTAGCAAATACGACATGTCAACGTAACGCTACAAATTACCTCTTAAAAAATTACTCCAAAACAATCATTGTATTTTTTTTATTGTTTTTTGTATAACTTTTACTCAGTGAAGTTTTTAAAACGTGTTTAGAAGAACGGTCTTCAAAACTTACGTGTTAATGAAATCACGGGAAACATTTACACAAACAACTTTTTATATGGAAGCAATCCTGAAATTGCGCAAGAATATCAGCTGTTTCATACAAAATTTCTAGCGAACTTTGCCAAAATGTATTCAGAATTTTTTTGTGCTTTATGGGGTTACAATTTTAGAAATGTCAACTTTGTCAAATATTTTCTTGGTAAGGAGTTTGTCTTGTATAAATATTTTATATGAAGAGCAGCGGTTGAGCAAACGCAGAGACAACGGAGCTGCCATTGTGATTCCGTTCAACTCTTTACACAATTAATTATTAATGAAACAAGAATCTCGACTCCACAGACTTATGTAATTTACTAGATACTCCTGGAGCAGTGAATTGAAAATTACTTATGATAAATATGAAATAGGCAATACATACTTTAAAAGAACAATGTACTTACCTAAAACTAGTAAGGAACTCAAATATTTCTTATCATGTGCTAAGTTTTTTCTACTCTGATTTACACGATCATCACTGACTTAATTTTGAAATCGTATAACTTTATTTTTTGATACTAACAATACATACATCCTTTCTTAAATATTTTCGGTAGAGCTTCGTTAGCGACACATACCCTCTTCGCATCCACCGCCTGCGCCCGGGGCATTCGTCAATGTTGATCTTATTGTACGTTGTCTGATTAAATCTCTGTGGCTTATATTGTACTGCTTGTGGCTTGTTTTCCTTTGACATCACTAATTAAAACATAATACTCTGTTAATTTAAGTTAACTCCCCCCCCCACTCGAATCTCGTTCGCTGAGAGAAATTGGATGTGAAGTTCCTATCATGTAGAGTTAATTTTCAGTTTAATTTACTGTTCATAATTTAAGTTTATTTTTTACTTCATATTATTATGTAACTTAAGCCATTTAGATTTCGTGTTATAGAAGTCTATGTTGTTAATGCACATTCAATAAAATAAGCCTGGAATAAAGTATATCAGGGTAACAATAAAAAAATAATTTAAATATTTAGTCAGATTTTTTTAATTTCTTACCTTTCCATGAAACTTTAATGTGGATCAATTTTCATAAAAACATAATATAATTTAAAAATTAAAGATAAACTAGCTTAATAGTTTTAGCACCATTTATACCTTTGCAAAACGCTACCTAATATTATCCTGTTAAGCAGATATTAAACGGTAACCAAGTATCCATGACCTAGCAGCTCTCCGATGCACTGGGCACGCCCGAATCACAAAGGTAATTCAGTTGAATCTCGCTTCACTTCCCCAGAATAATTGAAAGCGTTGTCTCCCTTGTTGGAAACGAATCGACTTCGTCGGCAAAGCCTTCGTTGCCTCATTACTATTTTTGAATATAATCTTCATCGAGTTGTTAGTCGTAATTATAAAGATCTTTTTCCTAATGTAGTTAGTTGGAAAAAAAAAGGTCGGTAAAACCAAAAGACGCTTCGAAAACGATTTTCGCATTATCTATTTCGTTATCTCAGAAATATGAAAATAAGGTATCGGTGCATTCAGTACGATTTCCTGATCACAAATATATAAGACTAGCGACCGCCCGCGACTTCGTCTTCGCGAAGTCTTTTGCTATCCCTCGGGAAAAAATATTTTTTCGGGATGAAAGGTACCCTATGTCCTTCTCTGTACCCCTGACAACGTGTATGCAAAATTTCATGATGACCGGTTCAGTAGTTAAGACGTGAAGGCGTAACAAACGAACAAACAAACGGACTTTCGCATTTATAATATTAGTAAGCGCGCAAATGGTCGGGGTAGAAACTGTGACGTCATAAAGATGGAAGTACAAAAAAAACATTTAAACATGTTTTCAACTTTTAAATTAAATTAAATTAAATTTTAAAAACATTTAGGGCGACTTTTACCAAATCTTATTTAAATATCTCCTTAACACGCTTAACTAATTTTGTTTAACTCGTTAAACAAAATTAACTTAATCATATTCAAGTATGTCTTTCACCACATCTGAAATACCATTGTTTAGCTAAATACGTTTAGGGATGCGACATATTTTTTGTCTGACATAGTTTCAATAAAATTTGTTCTGTCTCCGACATATCGCAATGCTCTCGGCCTATTTAAATAGTCTATTATCTCTTCATCATAATCATCCCACAAAAGTCTCGTAAGTCAAGTTAAAATAAACTAAGAAATCACATAACCTCTCTTTCTCATGACATAAGCTCTTAAATGTATTTAGCAGATTAAACAACCAAAATTGTGCATTTAACTTTGATAGTTCGGTAAACACGTTTAGTAAGTGGTGAAAGACTCTGATTCCTTAAATGTATTTAACATAGCTTAAACATATTTCCTAAACATGTTTGGAATTTCGTAAAAGTGGCCCTTAGAGTCATTTGTAATGCATTTTGCAAATGTCAATTCGCTCGTTTTCAATCTAGAGCTGTTCAATGGCAACTCTGAATTATGAAATTTTTCGTCGTTTTCTAATATTTTTTTAAACCAAGTATTGAAAATGTTACAGCATGTTATATATTTGCAATGTTCTCACATAGCCCTTTCATTTAATGTACAACATGGTACCTTGAATTGAAAAAATAGTAATTTTGTACTGCCATCTTTATAACGTCACAGTTTCTATACCCACCATTTGAGCGCTTGTCATAATATTATTATCGTACTGAATGCATCGATAGATCATTTTCATACTCGATGCGACCGACGACTTCGACGACCTCCATGGTCGCCATCTCTGAGGCCCCGGGTTCGAACTCCGGTTGGATCAATTTAGAAAACGAACTTTTCTATATTGACTCAGGTCTGGTTGTCTGTGATACCACTGTTGTCTCTGATTTCCTTAACACAAGTGCTTTAGCTACTTACTTTGGAATCGGAGCAATGTATATGATGTTGTCGAATATTTATATTTATTTATATTTCCGAGATGCCTTGTGCGAAAACTAACCTAACACCTTCGTTTTGCCGACCTACTATACTGATGATCAATTTTGTGGTTCTACTGAATCAATAATTATACAACGTGTTCAAAAATACCCCTAATACCGAATATGATAGAAAGAGACCATCAAACAGATCAACTATTACTATGGAAACAACTTTGAAATCGCGAAAAAAAAAATCAGCTGTTTATACAAAAAATAATTACGAAAATATCAAAATGTATAAATTCATAAGTTTTTAACATATCCAATTACATTACAATTGTAGAAATGTGTTGGTAAGGCGCTACTATTATATTATTATCGAAATTCAGAATAGGTACCTAGTTGTTAAAAGGGCAAGGTGTGTTGCTGTCGGTGTAGAGCTCAAACACACAGGATGCGATCCGATCCGCAAATCTATGCGATGTATGGAGTCTCTTATTCCTTTCACACTGGTTGCGTTCCGACCCCATATATCTCGCATAGATCGCAGCGATCTGAGATCGGATCGCATGACCGGAACGCATCCTGTGTGTTTGAGTTTATTTGCACGTGCATGTATTCGTGGGCGGGCGGGTGGTGCACAGATTTCTTGCATATTTTACAATCTAGTATTATGTGGAAGTTATTGCTAAATATTGTTTTTGCATCCATTATAGTGGATTCAATATATTAAATTGATAAAATAAGATAAGTTTTAATAGATTTCTAAGGCATAAATTAGAAAATAGACGAGACTTATTAGAGAAAGTTAAATTTAAGAACAGTTACCATTGTGAATTCTTAGGTCACATTTTGTCACCTAACCAAATGATTAGAGAACTACTCCCATAATTTTGTTAGGTGACAAAAAGGACCTGTACATACTAGTTAACTTTACCGTCATTTTGCAGATTAAAATAATTATTCGAGTCTGTTCAACTTTTTTAATAATAAACCAGAGACAACTACTTTCTTCTGATATGTAAAGGTAGGCATGCTACCTACCTATGTAAAGGTAGGTAGCATAGCAGCAATACAGACGCAAAGTATCTCGTACATTTCTGTTCTACATAACAACTACCCGTCAGCTCAAACACTGAATTAAATACGAAGCATGCACACTCGTCTGTCACCGACGGGACGGGATGGGAGCGAGCAAAATAACAGTCGAAGCGCACCCAGAGACAACGTGAAAAGAAAAGTGGGCGGGGCGCTCCGCCCAGCGCTTCCTTGTCACCACCACCCGACTTATCCCGTAATAGGTACCTATAATAAAACAGATACACTCTCTACGTGTTACTAAGTAATAAAGCGGCGCCATTTTGTCTTCCTCCTCGGAAGGCAATAACGCCTTTATGAGCTGAACATCGATATAGCATGAAGTGATCAAAGGCTCCTCGCTGTTTCATTTTACGCTTGCTGCGCTTCTTTCGGTGTCAAACGAAACGAGAATAATGCAATCTGTTTTTATGCTATGTATGTATGTTTATTGTGTTGTAATGTTCTTTTTCTCACTTATGCTGTGGTATATTAGCATTACATTTAAAAAAAAAGAATGCTGGAGGTCTACATTTACGTGGCGGTCTGGTTTATCACATACAAAATTTTAAATTCAGTGCAATAAATAAATAATGTTTACATGCCTTCATCAAAATTAAAATTAAAAAGCAAGAAATAATATTTAAATAATTACATACGCATATCAATTTTAATAGCACACGTTTAATGAAGTCGGGTGGGAATTTTACAATTAAAAAAATAAGTTGTCCTCCAGCCCCATCCGACTTCAATAGACGTGTTTTTTTTAAAATTGATATTGTTATCTAATGATTAGAATATTATTTCTTGCTTTTTAGAGGTATTTCATTTATAAGTATTTTTTTTTTATTTTCAGGTTTTTTAAAGAAGGTTTTTATTTTTTATAATGACCATGAGTTTCGGTAAAGTTAGAAGGAAATTGACAAAAACTGTGTCGGTACGATTGCCTGGAATTAATTATTTGATGAATTGACAATATAAAATTCAGCTTTTCATTTCGATTTCTATTTTATCATAAGGAACCGATGTTTTCGTAAAATCAGTGACCCTCCTTTTTCAAAACAAAGATTTATATAACAGTTGTTTTATTCAACTGTACATCATACAATCTCAATGTAACACCGAATGGCTAAATGCCCACCAAATTATAGTTATGTTTATAATGACCATCAGCCATTTTTAATGTCCCCACTGCAGGGGTACAGGCCTTCCTTATGGGTGAATAAAGAGGATGGGTCATGACCCACCACGCGGGCCCAATGCGAATTGGTGCAAATGCAGCCGGGACCAACGGCTTAACGTGCTTTCCGAAGCACGGAGGAGCTCGAGAGAATAAATTTTTGGTTACCCATCCCATGACCGACCCTTGCGAAAGTTGCTTAACCTCCACAATCGCTGGGCCAGGCGCTATACCACTGCGCCACCGAGCTCCTCAATATTAATAATAATATCTTCTATCATATAAGTTCTATGATATTAAAGATGCTTGTATCAAATATCAGTACGTTTAATAAAAATATTACTGATAAAGAACATGCCATAAAAGTTACTCCTTTTTTTAGCAGAAATCACCACTTAAATCGTTGTATAACTTAAACGATACTTATTACTTATTTTTCACTTAAGGCAACAATATTATGTGACATTAGTTTGCTTAGTATTTAAACATTTGTGCATAAAAGTTTGAGAACATTATAGCGTTCGTGGTTCTCAAATTATTTCAGAAACGTGGTTCTTAAATTGTTTATGAAAAATCTAACTTTTTAAATTCTCCATGTATGGAGCGTTTTGTAAAACGCTAATTTCATACTTAAACTCTTAATATGATTTGACCGCAAAATGTTCGTGCTGAAAATACATATTTCCAGAAAATTGGTGAACCTGAAAACTTTCAAATAGTGAAGCCGAAGTTGAAGGCTTACTTCAAGTGAACTAGTAAGTAGTAAGGGGCGTACTTATTACAAACGACCTATTAATGATAAAGTACCTAATTTACATTACTTTGTGTTTTTCTCTTATTTAGTAATTAATAACCCATCTTATTTGTTATTATATAAAATTATTATTATTATTATATTATATTATTAATTAAATCAAACACGAATTTGTTATTATATTTCATTAGCCCTCATTTCGTTCATACCTTTTAATTCGAATTATCAACCTTCTTTTTCAACAATCCTTGTATAAAACTCCTTGGTTTATCCGTGAATTTTATGTTTATACTTTTTAATCCATGTCTGACAACATAAAGCCGATATTATAATTTTCTCGCGTAAAGACGAGCTGTTCAAAACTAAAATTGTGTCACAACCAACCTTCGCGAAGCATCAACTTTTTGTCTCGGTCGCTCGCAATAGACAATAGAGCAATTTTTCGAAAAATTGCTCTAAAATATACTACTCTTAGTATATACATAGAAGTCGTTGTTACTCACATATCGCACATCTGGTGCAAGAACGTCATAAATAACAGTTGGCGATTTTTTCAGGAGATCGATTTGAAAGTTATTAGTTTAATAACATGAAATGTATTTATAAGCCTGTGAAATATAGATTATAAAATTGTTACTAATAATCTATAATTTATAGGTAAGATATTTTCAGAAATAAAAAAGCAATTTAAAAGGTAATTTTTATTTAATTTCCTCATGTAAACCTACATTTATGACATTGTTGTACGGAAAGTTATATAAAAAGTGGAATTTTTTTGTGCTATAACGCCATTAATGCCAAACAAAAAACTAATCAACCATAGAAATTAAAAAAATAGTACTTTCATTAATATATATTAATGAAAGTGCTATTTATATATAGCACTTTCATTATATATAATTATTAACATAAATGTAATAATGTATAATTAATAACATAAATGTAATAAATGACATTGCCAGGAAGTATTCGCGATAGAAATGAACAACAACATCAGAACCTAATTAAAATTAAAAAAACCACTTGCCTCACGCTTGCAGCAAAAATCGATTTTCCTGCTAGTTTTATGCGCCAAAAACGCCAAAAATTCGAGCTGGAGTGGTGAGATAAAAATTAAAGACACTTTGCTGATTTTGTTGCCGGATTTGGCAAGCTATCAGCAATTACTTACAGATTGCATTGGTTTAATTCAAGAACTTTATAATCATATTACACATACACAGCCCTCCAGAAGTAGTGAAAAGAACTTGTTTCCAATAAATTAGTGTTTCTATACCTAAGAGTATTTTTTATTAGGTCCTTACCTATGTATATGAAATGGCGATTTTTTTTTCACAAACAGAGAACCTCATGGCTTCTGTGATTAAAAAGCTTCATCAGTTGCTTGATATTTATGAATTATGATCATGGCAACTTTCAGTAATAACCACAGAACAAACAAAAGGCTTATTTTGGTTGACTAAACTTAAAGTTCCCTGAAAGTGACTCATTTCTTGTCCCAAAAATTACCGCTTTTGTAGTAGCTTAGTCAAAACTTATTTTCACACGTTCAGTGTTTTTAAATTAATTGAGAAAAGGTTAGTTGGAAAACGCAACTTCTTAGAAATTCAAGTAATATTTGTCAATAGGAAATTGTGACTATGGTTTTTCCCTAGATACCTGATAGCCATTTGGATATCGGGTTAAACATTTTGCATTGCTATCTTAATTATTTTAACACGTCTGATACAAATACTTACTTTTGTATTATTACAGCAAGGATTCTTAGTAAAAAGCCTCTAGAACCTGTTCATCCCCTTACCCTTATCCCAATTTATTTGGGCTCGGCGCAGTGCGTCCTTGTTTTCCATTCCTTCCTGTCATCCTATCCTCGTCATCTCCTCATCCACTCCCTTCACATTTATATCATTCCGCAGACAATCCTATCCATATACACTTCTAAGACTTTCGCGCGTACAGTTCATTAGAAATAAAACACTTTTTACGGATTATAGCGCGTATATTATTAATTCAGGTGTTGTTTTGAGCGGGTAAAAAATAAAAATATGAGCAGCTTTTTTGCTTTAGTCCTCCCGTGACCACGGCCCCTGGAAAGGTGTCGAAACGTCGGGAATTCTAAAAAACCAATAAATACAAACTAAATAATTCCAAAACAACACCTGAATTAATAATATACGCGCTGTAATCCGTAAAAAGTGTTTTATTTCTAATCCTATCCATCTTTTCAGCTGTCCTCCTCTTACTTTCCAGACATCAACATACATATCCATTACTCTTCTAGTAACATGCCTTTCATCCCTTCTGATAACATGCCCATGCCCAAACCAAGCCAAACGATTCCCTTTCATCTTTTCTATCACTGGTGGTGGTCCACCTCAGCATTTTCATCTCTGCTACATGTAATTTTCTTTCATCCATCTTCTTCACAGTCCGACATTCTGACCATCTTCTCCAAAGCCCAACATTCAAATCCACTGTAGAAAATCAAACTGGCCAATTTAAAATAATATAGATATCAAAACTGATTGTTTTTCTGCATAAGTAAGTAATAATTCGAGTTCTTGCTGGTTTAAATTACCGAACTAAGTTTTTTTAAGAATTTGTTTATACCTACGTACTAATTATGGTTTCCTTAATGTCCTTTGATCTAATTATTTCTTAGTATTTATTATCTAAGTAAGATTTTTTGTAGTTAGAATAATGTCAATAGCATTTATAATGTTTCCATTGTGACTATCGATCTATAGATTCTTAAAATGTCCATAGCAAAACATCGGGTCTGTTATTGTTACAAATCAGGCAATACCCCTATCACAGTCACATTGCCGTCGAAGTATCACTCTATTATTTATAGACGCGTTCGATACGCAATACAAATTATTGTTTTCAAAGTATAACGTTTAGGGGAGCGCTGTTTGCAGAACGACCCCTGTGCCCCTCGGGCTCGCCTGCACCGGGAATTTGACGCTTATCCGTGTAGCTTTAAGTGTAATTTCGGAAGGGAAACATTCGATAAAATGCTTTTTCGATTTACCACAGGACCGGGGTTCCATTAAAGCAATCTTATGACAATTGAATTTCGATTCGGCGTTCGCATTGTTCGCAGATAGGACTTTATGGCAATGCAGCATAGGTCGGCCATGGGTGTTTGCGTGCGGTAATTGATACGAAGTGACAGACACGAGGGGATACTCCGGCAGCCTCCGGTGGTTGAGAGGAGTAATGTTTTGACATTAACGAAAAAGAGATGGGTGTGATTTGAAGAGCCCTTTGTGGAATTATAGTCGCGGACGGCGTCTTTAATATTGACTAATGCATTTCCCGCTAATGGGGCGATGGAAGCCGACAGGTGTGATGGCTTATATTCTGTCGCACCGATTAATGATGGCCTAATTGGTTGCCATTCTATTACTTTTGTTGTTGCGCTAATTGCCACGCTTCAGTATGACTTCCATTATTCAAATTATTTACAAGCTTTGATTTCATTACGTGTTGTGTTACCTGTTCATTATTTATTTATTTGTAGCTTATTGTGACCGACACGAGTGGCTTTATTAAATCATGGATATTTAATTAATAAGCTCTAGTGGCGATCCATGATACGAAAACAAAACATGAAACTTTCGTACCTTAGCTTATAGCCACTAGCCACCTCGCACAATCATCTCTAGTGAAACCGCGCCCTTATCAATGATAAAGTTTTAGTATGTATACATTCGATTGTCAAATGAAAAAATATTACCAAGAGCCATTAAAATACATAAGAATATAACATGTGAACATAATATAATCTGTGTCTTCGTGAAAAATATTCCTTAGTATATGAGTATTACCAAGAATTTTAGAAGACTCATAATATTATAAAGTTCTTGAGTATTAACTAGCTAGACAAGCTTTCGTTACCACTCAGACCACAGAACAAAGAAAATCAGATACATTTCTTGGTATACCGAGTAGGTACTCGTATTTAAAATCCCCGATTTACATATTCCACGACACCAGTCTTAATAGTACTAACTAATACATAAGCCCTTTGGCGAATGCTAGACTTATTTATTTTTCTTTGATCATTCATCATAAATTAATTATAAATCATCATGTTTTCATTAAAATGTCAATAATTTATGAAACAAAAATAAAATTAATACTTATATTGCCTCATCTAACTAGAAATGATGTATAGGTTAGGTACTGAGATTGAATCATTTTTGAACCTCAGTTCCAATTTTTTATTCTATATTAAATAAAATGAATCCCTATTTCCACGGTCACGGCATCACGCGTGAACGGCTGGACCGATTTCGCTTATTGTTTTTTGTTGTGTTTGTTATTGTCAGGAGAAGGTTCTTATGGAAGAAAAAAATAAGAAAATTGCGCGGAAAATTAGAAACTTTGAGAATACTTAACCACCATATTAAATTATTTCTAATGTAAACCTAGCGCTTTTGACAATTTAAACTTTTTTAATTTAACCTTTTTTGACAATTTAAACTTCTTTAATGTAACCTTATGGCGTTTGACATAACATTGCCAGAATGCGTACTGCAAATATCGTCAAAGAGGATGTAAAAAAAGTTTTTTCCATAAACTAGTATAAATAAGTCTGCGGTTTTTTTTTTTTTTTTTTTTAAATTAGTTATATATCAATATTCATAGTTAAGAAAGAACGTCTGTCGGGTCCGCTAGTATCATTAAATAAAATTTTAACCATTTTCACACCTATGTTACCTATGTCGTGGAACAAAAATTTATATTACATGGAAGTCGATTACAGACATTTATAAGTACAGAAGTAACCAAGTTTTTCATTATAATTAAGTAAGTATTTGGAATCTTTAAAAAAATACATTTGAAACCAATTTAAAACACAGCATATTGGAAAAACTTGTTATACCAATTCTAAATCAATATTCATAGTTAAGAAAGAACGTCTGGCGGGTCCGCTAGTATCATCAAATAAAATTTTAACCATTTTCACACCTATGTTACCTATGTCGTGGAACAAAAATTTATATTACATGGAAGTCGATTACAGACATTTATAATTACAGAAGTAACCAAGTTTTTCATTATAATTAAGTAAGTATTTGGAATCTTTAAAAAAATACATTTGAAACCAATTTAAAACACAGCATATTGGAAAAACTTGTAATCACTTAAATGGATGACTTTCCTATTAATTTACACGAAAACAAATTAGAATCGGAACGATCGGTTCAGCTGATGCAAATTAAATAGACATTAAAGTATCAAGGGCGGATCAGGCGGGCCATTAATAAATCAGTTGGCTAAAGCCGTAATTGTAATCTCAAACAAGGCGCGGAGGGGCGGTGTTTGTTCTAACAACATTATTACAATAAGTTCGGCTCGCTCCCCACCCGTTCGGTTCACACGGCCTGCACCGATACCCTCAAAAGTTACGGCCTGGCCACTCGCAGCGGCAACTGGCGACGCGACTCGCGAATTCGTAATACATTATTTTAAGGCGCTATTCGACTAAAGCGAGATAGCAATGAGAAAACGACTCACGCGGGAGCAAGACCGATTTAGCAGATTCGGCGAAAAAATCACAAAATCAATTCGTAGTATTTAACATGCTTCGACACGATTGTGAATATTTATAATACTTGAAGTAATCTCTACTTGAATACCTTATGTTGTTTCTAAATAATTTTAAACTTAAGAATTTTTAAGAGGTATTTTCGAAATTAAAATGTATCCGGTCAAAATCATGGAATTGTGTTTCTGGTTCAATACGTGTCCGGATAAAGATATAAAGAAATATATATATATTCTTAATTTCAGATCCGTAGGATATTTTAGCAACCTTTGGTATTACATAAAAAAGTGTTTATTTTCTTTGAATTTACTGCTGTGCGCTGAGCATGTCGAGTGCACAATGTAACCTTTGTTACTAACCGATAAACCACCCTGTTGGAGGGTTAGTATTTCAGCCTCGTGCGTCGTGTCGCCGCTCGCTGAATCAAGTGGTCAGACTGCTACACGTCCTAAATCTATGTGAGGTTATGTTGAAAGTAATTTGGTTTTGCGAGACGCCTTTTAAATTTTGTTGTATAATTTTGCCGTTTTGTAGAGGGTGTTGCTAAAGGAGATGAATTAATAGCAATTCACTTTGTTGTTAGCTCAAAGAGTTTGTTGCTTTTTGCGAATTTTGTAATTGGATGTGTCGTGTATCCAGTAAATAGATTGTTATTAAAGTTATTAATGATACCTATGCTATGTATTATTCTGTTGATCAATTTTAGCGAACATGACACATTTTATATTTTTAAAGTAAGTTCTTAATCTAAAAAAGTTACTGAAAAATATTTAGTACATAAATACTGAAAAATATTTAGTGCATTTATATTTTTAAATATTTGGTTTGGGTAGGTAGGTACTTACTTACCTGAGTATTTAGTACATACATTTCAAGTTTAATAATGTGTCTTTTATCATTTATACACCTGACATATAAAAGTAATGGAGAGTGACAAACGATATGAAAGTAATCATCTTATGCTTCATCATCGCTAAGGCTTACTTTTTCCGCGTTGGTTAATCTAATGAAATTGGTATAACATAATATATGAACCATCTGAAGACGCGAGGTGGCTGGGATGAAAATGAGGTTACAGAACCAATATAAGTACCTAACTAAGCAGTATCGCAACTAAGCCCCTTTTTCGAATATTAGCTACTACGCACAGTTGGATCAGACCAAACACACCGGCTAAATTGTTTTGAATTAACATAAATAAACTATGCTATACATTCGTGGACGGGTCATTAAAAACCCTCACCTCTCGTAACACACAGTGTTTGACTAGTCTCGACTCTTGATGTTCAGCAACCGTGACTAGCTGCATAACGATAGCGAAGCTTACTAGGTCTTGAAGCAACTGTGTCTCCGAATGCGCGGTTTCAGGCGTATGTATGTATAGTTGCGTCACTTACTGCTTTAGCGATTCTGTGGCGAGGTGGCGATGCGACGAGTTAGCGAGGTGACGAGGCGTGGTGCGCGCGCCTCGGGCGCCCCGCCCCGCTGTCCTATCTCCCACCCACTGCTAATCAACTCAGCCCGACTAAATGGTTACCCGGATTACCATAAACCCAGTATTTCAACGATCCTTATCTATGTTTTACATAAGTTTATTTTATTAAACGTCTTCTCTATTTTTCATTAGTGCCGGATTTATCTATAAAACCGCTTACTCACCTATGCGTCAACATAGTGACTTGAATAAAAAAACGTTCATTTGGTTTTTATTCTTTATTCGTGTTTTCAGTCTCACTGTAAAAGTCAAAGACTCTACCCCTACCTACTCGCCAAAGTCTTTTCCTAACTACAACTCGACCAAGACAAGACGATGGCGCATGACATGATACCATTTTGGTAATAATAACCAATTTGGTCGAGTTATAAGTAGTTAGGATAAAAGACTTAGGCGATTCTTAAGTTTAGTGCAAACGGGTGTTAATTTCTCAGTAAAAGCTCTGCTTTGCCGAATAGACTTACTCAAGCCCCAACAGTACAGCGAACTTATAATTACCTAATCTGTTTAACTATTCAGTGTACACTGTAGGAGCTGCAACATCGTAACTTGAAGCACAAATTTACAATACGCTTTAGCTTTCAATAAAAGAGCATGTTTGCGTTCGATAGGCTGGTGATTACGTATGCACGCCGCCGCGCCGCGCTGGTTGTACACCCATGGCGTATAGAATTTGGGAATTCTCGAGCGGAGCCTTAAAACAATAGCGGTAATGCATGCGGGAGTAGCCTTTCATCGTTCGTATGAACTTTGTTGCTTAGTGGATTAATTTTCTGTACAACATCAATTTTGTATTATCCGATACAGTGGATTTTCATTTACAGAAGCCATATTCTTGGTTAGGTATATTGTTTCTCATCGACTGTTTAGTCGTCACTCTCAATCTAGGCTCTTTTCCACAAACACTAACCCCCTTACTAAAGATTGTATAGCAGATTTATAAGTTACACAGTGTTTTGTCCCTTTCTTTTTATTAATGTCAAACTTAAATAGATTGACAGAGAGTCACCACTGTGTAACTTATACATATGCTATACAATCTTTATTAGTAAGGGGGTTAGTATGTCTATTCTTCATTATTCTTTTTATTTATCTCAGAGTTCATCGTGCCCATATCACCACAGAGATAAAAATCAATTCCATTCACCCATCAGCAATTATACACCGACAAGAACTCTATTGTATTCCTGGATGTACGTTCCGAGCCGACCATTGAGGGCTTTATTTCACAGCCTTGGCTGATTGCCGCCAATAAAAACAGCAAACGAGTTAAGCCAAACACAATCAGCGCCAACAAAAGAAGCTCGGCTAATCTTATTGCGGGTTGTTCCCAGCCGCCCTCAAGTCTGCCGCGCTGTATTCGAATGATATTTGCCGCTCGAGTGGCGCGAAATGAACGTGCCAAGTGAGAAAAGCCTGCTACTCGTTTACTGGAAGTTAATGGGGCTTTTGTGAGCGAGCGACTCTTGTAATGCAATTAACTTTGACAATAGCCGTATCGTTAACGAATTAATTTTAAAACACGCCCATAATATTTGTGGGGATCGACTAGGTATTTATGAGCTTCTGCAAGTGACAGATTTCTGAATAGGACTTTTGTAGTTTATTAAGACTTTAAATTCTTACATTGCATGCAGCTAACACTATCTATAATAACAGATAAATAATATAAATTATCCAAAAAGATTAAGAATTTACTTTTTTCACTATTACCGTAATAGTACCTAGCTTAGCTGTATCTTATTTTGAGTTCCTATAATTATAAAGTTATTCTTAGATTAGTTATAAATTATAATGTGTATTCGTCATTTGTATCAAATAATAACAACAACTTAGGTACGAGTATGAAATGAAATTAAAGTTTTGTTGAAAAAAATTTACAATCCTTCTACAAAAGATATCAGCATAAAAGGATTCGCCACTGGTGCCTTTACATCAAAGATATATAATATCTTGCTTCTGTTATGAAATATCAAAATTAAAATGCAATATAGAAAATGAAGAAGAAAGTTATGAATGAAATGAGGACTGGAAAGTATGCTTGACTGTACAAAGCAGTATATTGTGATGTTTCCACATTGTGGTAGTCGCCACCCGGGGTGGTCCGACGCTTGTGTCCGACCACTCGACTGGAAGTGGCGGTACCCAGAAACATCAATGGTTACTCTAACGCACACAAAACCTTTTTTTTGTCGCAACTGGTATTGATCCGGTAGCCCGGTCATCGTTAAATTGGGTCGGCAGCTATTGTCCGACGCATTATAAGGTTTTAATCGTTCGTTTACAACTTAACTTGGATGTTGAATGCATCAATATTGAGGCTTTTGAGCCACGATTTCACACCGAGATGTTACAAGACTATGTTGAATGAAAAAATATTTGTTTGCATTGTAGTCTTCTTCGAATTATTTGCAATTTTAGTTTTTTCCACTTAAGCATTATAGTCAAAGTAATTTTGATCCTTAAATGCAGTAGATACAGCGTGAAATTTTCGAGAAACGCCAGTTATGTAGTTTTGTTTATATTATTTATTAACAAAAGACATCAACGACATACGTAACAGTTTTATTAATTGAACTAGGTATTTCGTAAGTTTTTGATTGTATTAAGAGGAGATTTACCTAATAAATCTTTATTTCCTACAGGTTTGGTTTAAAAATCGACGGGCGAAATGGCGGAAACAGAAACGCGAGGAGCAGGAGAGGCTACGGAAGCTGCAAGAGGAGAGAGTTTGTGGGCGCGCTCCTCTCCTAGGCAGGGGGGCGCTCTCGCCTGCCCACTCGCCCCCTGAACACCTACCTGCTCCCCCAACACCACGCCCCTACACCGATGACTCCGAATCGGATCTAGAAGTAGCTTGAACCAACTCCGAAATGGCTGGATGGCTGTGGTAACCAACATTGAAATGGCCAGAACCAACTCGGCTTCCGAAACGTGACTATGGTTCCGCTGAGAGCAATTTTCTGATAAGCACATTAACCTCCTTTGTAAAGAAGTAAACGGAACAGTTCGTGAAAGTGAAATGACGATAATAATCGCGAGTGTTTTCTAAATAATAAGAGTATGTGTAAGTGATAGAACAATAAAGGAAAAGTGCTTGGATATTTGGACACTTCATTTGGTTCTTAATAGAGAAGATTTATTTCGAAGAGACATTTATTTTGTAAATTTTAGATTATTATAATTTATCTGCTTACACTAAGTATAGTCGGTATAGGATTATAAATACATATATCAACTTATTTTCATGTAGGTACTAGGTATTTATAAATATGAAGATAATCAAATGATACTAATCAAATTCTTTAAGTGTATGTACTTATCAGGATTTTAGGACAACAGTTAATAGAACTCATTTTAAAACGTAACAATACCTACCTTTGCATTTATATTATAATAAAAAGAACAATTGATCAAATTACATATATTTATAAATGTTTAGAATAATTTATTATAGTGTAGTTTTCTAAGTAAACACTAAACTGTTGCGCCGTGATTAAATACATCTTGAATCAAATAATAACATGCTTACGAGTAACATATTGATGGCTTATCCAGAATACTAACAATATTTAATATTCTTCAGTTTTCACGATAATGTTTAACAATTTATGTCATTTAGAAGTGTCATGAATAGTTATCAAATTGTTATTGATAGTTTTTTGTTTACAGTATACCTACAAACTTACCCCTTTACTAATAAAGATTGTATAGCATATTGTAGTTACACAATGGTTACTCTCTGTCAAACTATATAAGTTTGACATTAAAAAGAAAGGGACAAAACACTGTGTAGTTACACACAATACATCTGCTATACAATCTTTATTAGTAAGGGCGATAATACATTGTAAAAAAACTCAAAAAAATTTGTTTTTTTATCAGAATTGTTTGAATAAGAGAGAAGAGAAGAAATTTACTATCTATCATGTATGTGGGTAACTAAAAATAAATATGTATTCCACGCTGCTTGCTCATTGCACACGTACTTATTATCAACCAGCGCCAAAATAAATTATGGAAAACCCATGAATTGATAATATTGCAATAGATGTATAGAATGTGGTAAATGTACTTAAAAATTACATTCTCTAAATAAAATAGTACATACCTAACCATATTATGTGAGTTTATTTTGTGTACAGATATCATATTATCTGTTATCGAAGGTACAGACCTACCGAAGTAAATTAGGTAATTAACTTATATTTTTTGGCTCGAACGAGTTTTCAGCTGAAATGTAATTTCAGGTACCCTAACATGTAGGCACTAATTATTAACTAGGCAGTGAGTTAAAGGTAAACTATGAATATTATTTAGTTTTTTTATATATATTTCTGTGTGATAATTAGCCAGGAAAACCATGTACGGGACTTTTGATTATTTTGTTGTCGGTTCCCATTTAGCATCCAGCCTAAGTTATTTATAAAAACATTGTCAGAGAGTCGTTTAAGGTTGTATCACGGATCTAAATAAAACGTCTAGCCACCAGCGTGCATATGAATTAGTGGCGAAGGAATCACGGACCAAGGTGACCTCGCGAATGCCATGCCAGTGGTATTACGGTGTCATCTCATCATAATTGGCGTCGGTATACGTGCGAGCCTTCGCCATCGTGTGATACTGAGCCTTGTCAATCACAAATATTGAGGGCGTCACTGGGACGCGTCCCGGTTGTTTTACCAAATAGTTTTACTTAATAGTACTGCTGGGAATTTTAATACCAATAGCCTTACCGGTAGTAAAGACAAATAGGTCTTATTTTTACCCGACTGCAAGGAAAAGGTTATGTTTTTCGCGCGTATCTTGTATGTATGTAGTATTGTTTATTACCTCATATATTTTAAACGGCTGAGCGGATTTCTATCATTAGTATATTGTTAGATTTGTCTTGACAGCCAAAGTGTTCTTAGTGGCGGGAAAAAAAACAATAACAAAACCAGCAATATGGGTCTCAAATTAAAGGGTTTCTCATAAGGATTTCAAAAAGGTATATAACATGAACGTAATATATAAGAACTAAAAAAAGGGATAAAAAGAAAAAAATAATTTAAAAAATAAAAAACCCGTTGCATCAAAAGACAAGTCAACTGAAAAGATGGAAACAAGATCAAATATTAAAGGCAACAAAATAGCATGCAGTCGGAGGCATAGAATCTAATAACAAGTCAAATCATTCATAATGTCACTTTTTATACATGCTTCCGACTGCATGGTATTATTATGTTCATTTTAATATTTTTTTCCACTTATAGACTGTAGACAGTAATTAACAGTTTATTACCTACTCGAGAAGGATTTCCCTAACGAGAAACTAATAAATTACATATTTCTTGACTTGGGAAATAAAACTCAGGAAATATTGTTGCATTTTTTAATTTAGAATAAATTAATTTGTGCTGTCTGTTACTGTTATAACATTGAAGAAATATATTATTACACGAAACAAATCAAAATTTGAAATAAACGATTTGATACGAATCGTCACAAAACCTATAATTTAATTCGATGCTCCCTATTCAATCATTCTTAGTGCACTATCTGTTCAATAATATTAACATTTCAGTAATCCATTATACTCGCGTATGTAGTCGTTTATGAGATATAATATTTGCAGTTATTGTTTTAAAACGTACCTACTTATTAACTGGCCTTCCTATCTACATTAGGTCAAAACGATCAATTAGATTAGTTTGTAGGTTAACGTGGTATTTACACGGGTCGACATTGGTCGATAAAAAGCGCTAATTGATTAAAATCGCCTGCCAAGTTGCCTTTCAAGTCGACTCGTGTAAAAACCACATAAACGAACAAATACCAACATGAGTAGGTAGGTACATACCTATAAGTAAATGAACAAGTAGAGACTTTTTCAATTAAAACGTAATACAACACAAAACAAACTTGATAAGTGAGTAATTAATTATTACGACTCACATGTAGGCTTCATTGAAATTTAATGAAATTAGGAGTTCTTCATTGTTGGGTCCTATTTATAGTAGAATGGATAAGAGTACGCGTACGCGTATGGATACGAGTACGTCAGGGGGGCGCTATAGTACGTGGGGGCGTAGTACCCGTAGTCAACCAACACTTGGGGCTTCGCCGTCGCCGATGCCAGCAGCACCGCGGCGAGCGCCAACAACATCACCTGAAATAATTTTTTTTTTCTAATAATAAATAATATCACAGAACGGTAATTCTAAACTCAGCTTTTTTCCGCAGGGTTATTTAGTCTGGCAGGAAGGTGTAGTGGATGGCAGTAGAGTAGGTAGTCACCTTTAGAAGCACACGATTTTATTATGTATTAATTCTCGTAATCTTACTTATAATATAATTATTAAGGAGCTCGATGGCACAGTGGTTTAGTGGCCTAGCGATTGCGGCGGTTACGCAACTTTCGCAAGGGTCGGTCACGGGATGGGTGACCAAAATTTTATTATCTTGAGCTCAGCCGTATTTCAGAAGGCACGTTAAGCCGTTGCATTTGCAGTCGTTAACACCCACCAATCTGCATAGGGCCCGCGTGGTGGGTTATGGTGGCCCATCCTTATGGGTGGATAAGGATTATCCACCCATAAGGAAGGTTGGTCTGAGAAGAAAGACTTGTGCCCCAGCTGTGGGGACATTAAAAAGGCCTGATGGTCATAAATATTGAGTCGTCTAATAATTAATGGTGCGATTATCAAAACTATGTTTGTACTTATTTGAAATTAAGTTTATACCTGACCTGATAATGATAACCTCCGTGGTCGAGTGGCTTTATACACCGGTTTTCAAGGTGTCACCATCTGTGAGGTCCCGGGTTCAATCCCCAGTTGGGTCAATTTAGAAAACATACTTTTCTATATTGGCTCAGGTCTGGGTGTTTCTGATACCACCGTTGTCTCTGATTTCCATAACACAAGTGCTTTAGCTACTTACTTCGGAATCAGAGCAATGTATGTGATGTTGTCAAATATTTATACAGTATTTATTAATTTATATTATTTACCTATTTAAAAAATATTCTTTAGAAATTTATGATTTTGGATTTTAAAGTTCGTGATATTATGTTCGGAGTTACGTTTTTCGTATTAGGTAAGTACCCATTTAGCATAGATAATTAGTTACCTTCTTCTTTACAAAAGATTAGCTCTTACTAGGTAAAAAACCTCCGGAAGTTAAGTTTGCTCAGTTATCACCACGTCACCATCACTTTCAACTCATACTTAATACAGTAATAAGAACATAACGAATGTATTAGGTAAGTATTTTTAGGGTTCCGTACCAAAATGGTAAAAAGGAACCTATGGAAGAAACTTATGGTGCGACTCACTCTGTCTGTCTGTCACAGATTATAATATATTCTGTGGTCACAACTGGATATTTCGAGAACTACTAATGCTATCGACTTGAAATTTGGAATAGTTTTAGATTATGTTTGCGCAACTATTGTGAAAATTAGAGAGAAATAAAAATTATATATATATTTTTTTGTAACAGGGACTGAAAGGGGGTCTTAAAAATTCAAAGTGAGGCTAACCAGTCCGTAAATATTGAAGTAGGTACATACCTATGTTTTATGATTCAAGTAGCGAGATTAAATAACGGTAACCATTCATTAACACTTAAAAATGTAAGTAAAGTTCTTAGGTACTCACCAATTTGAACATATTGACCTGCTGGGGATCAACTGGACAAAGTCTGGATCGGATCAGGCACTGGGCAGCTGCCAGCTAGTTATGATAATCGTCTCATCATATCACCAACTTATATATCGCTCCCGAGGTCCCATCCGTGATCAGAAAAACTAATCGTTGTCCTCTACTGATTGAGGCCTCAACAATGTCGCATTATCCGATAATAGCGCTACATTTCCATATTGAACCCGGATCACGAACGGCACAATAGGTACGAGGCAGATTGATTGCCGTAAAAACTGATGTAGGATTCGGTGTAATAGTATCTAGGTAGTATTGTTGTAAATTGTAATCGACACGGTGCGTTACATGCGGCCCGTTTCCTATACTATAGAAGCTGTGTTGGTATTGTTTAAAAAACAACTATTAAAATCGGCACACCAACGCCAGAGTAATCATACATACAAAAATACGGGTCGAATTGAGACCCTCCTTTTGAAGTCGGTAATAAAACGGGAAAGCTTTTGACCTTGATGACAGCATATTGCTATTTGATTACTAGAACTTAGATGCAGTAAACACAACTAGGTATATGAGGAAAATCTGTGAAGTCAAAAACATATTTAAACGTCTAGGCCTCGTCTAATAAGTATAAGGCCTATGAAAAACTTTTATTCTTTTTAAAAGTCTGCACACTAGCGCTGCCATTGGAAAAAAATCATAGTGGAACTTTCCATATGCAAAGCCAGTTTTAATTATACAAGGTGTTACAAAAATACCCCTAATGCCGAATATGGTATACAGGGACCATCAAACTGATCAACTTTTACTATGGGACCAACACTGAAATCACGAAAAAAAAATCAGCTGTTTCATACAAAAATTCAAATGGAAAATATCAAAATATATGAAACAGCTGATTTTTTTTCGCGATTTCAGAGTTGGTCCCATAGTAAGAGTTGATCAGTTTGATGGTCCCTATATACCATATTCGGCATTAGGGGTACTTTTGTAACACCTTGTATACCATATTCGGCATTGGGGGTATTTTTGTAACACCTTGTATACCTACCTATTGATGATGAGATTGATGAGTCACAATGGCATCAGACCTCCTTACCGTTTGCCGTGTTTCAATATTATTTAATACAATACAAATACAATATTATTAGTTTCATATTATGAAAATATAATATTGTTACACTACACTATGTTAATACGTAGGTACGTAATCATTCGACATCCTTTTGGTTATATTTTTAACGGTTACTCAGGTTTTTATCCAAATAAGTATGCAGATAGGTGTGTCAGTTCTGATGGCCGCACATGATAAATATTAATATGACTGTTATTGGTAGTCATTGATGACTAGGTTCACTCGAGACAGTTTCTAGAATTATGTTAATCTGATTTATTTTAGTTGAGGATTACGCAATTACCTGAAGAAAAGAAAATTAAAGAGAATGTATAATTACTGCTTATTACAACTTAATACTAAGACAACGGGAATATTCCTATATAAATATTAATTTCAAATATTTGATACGGTTTTTGGTTTTTGTTCTTTCATCATCATCATATGAGCCGCACTACACCCAATGCTGGGTATAGGACATCCCCAAGGATCTCCACAACGATCGGTCTTACTCAGCCCGAAAACAGCGGCCCGCGACCGCGCACCACGCTCCTGGTGCGCGGCTAACTTTTCTAACTTCGGCGGGTCTGCCGAGCTTCAACTTACAACAGATAAATCGAGTCCCTATCGGGCCAAAATGGCGAATCCCAATTCATGATGTCGAACATCGATATATTCTAAATAACTTCGGCGAATGGTAAAATACGAAACTCCTTACTTAGATTTATCTGTTTTAAGTTGAAGCTCGGCAGACCCGCCGAAGTTCGAAAAGTTAGCCGGTAGGGCCCCAGGTCGATCCATCATCAACGCTCCTCCGAACTCCCTCCGCACGAAACGATTGGGGAGGAGGCGCCAACACGTGCGCCTTCTCCCCTAGTCGGCGGAGGGAGGGTCCCCACCAATAGGCTGGGCACCCTCACCTCGGAGCCGAGTCTCGTGGAAGACTATCACCATGACCACACGGGATCCGGTTAGAGGTGAATGGAGGGGAAAAAAAGGTCGATCCATCATATCGGGGTTTGTTTGTTTATTGTTACTTGTCATATATGGTAAACAGCTTTTGACAGTTGTCATACATCTTTTTTTAAAATCTAAATTTATAAATATGTTGTCTTATTAAATCAAATTGTCACTAATAATTAGTAATTTCTTTCGTAATCTACATAGATTACACACATGTGGAAATCCATTTGTTGTATTTTATAAATAACTATTTAAATATAGAGTTTGGTGAAGATTGTTTACTAAATAAGACAAGTAAGCAAAAACAGAGTTTTGATCTTAAACCAATAAACTAAATTATAAAAACACCAACATAAATATAAAAATTGTTTATTCATCATCACATTTCTGCCGCATGTTCCGCCTCGCGTTGCTGAATTTCCGCCGCTTGAACTCAACCGGTCCCTCGCCCAGGGACTCTACGCGTCTCTCCCTAAACTCGACTCGTTCCGGCTCCATTATTACGGGTGGCGGCTCAACCTCTTTAGTCTTCGGCAACTGGAGATCGATATGCTGAACTGGCCTGCAAATACAATAAAAGTGATGTCTTAATTCGATAAAAAAAGGTGAAAGCTAAAAGAGAGATTAAGCATCAGTCAGAAACTTTTCTACTTAGAAATGTCATTTTTGTCAACTATATCACAGAATAAAGAATAGTACAAGTACAGTAATTTAATTATGATTTAAAACATACTTAAAAATTAAATATACATTTTGACAACCTTCTTCGAGATCAATCGGAATTGTTGTACAGGTCAAATACAAGCAGCGGCCAGCAAAGTTAATATGAAAATCCATATCGTGTTTAGAGGCCGGCAATGTTCTATGTAAACTCCTGTCGTGCAATTTAAAAATGGAACCAGCTTTTTCTCAGAACACCTCCGTCAACTTTTTTAAATATTTCGAACTAACCTGCACAGATAAATGCTGTGTAAATTAAAAAATCATCTTGGCTTGGCTTATTATTGTTTATCAATTTTATTAATGTTGATGGACTCACTTATTTCAACACATAAGTGAGTCCATCAATGCCAGTTTTGCCAGCCGCTGCAGTAATGTACTATAAACATACTCAGCGAGGACCGTGGTTCAGATGCCGTAGGGCGCGGCGGCGCGGGGCGCGGGCCCGACGCCGGCGGCGCGCGGCGGCGGCTCCCTCGGCGCGGCCAACTCCTTCATGCTCTCCCGATGGTCCTAGAGCACTAGCTATACGTACTCAGCGCGGACCGTGGTCCAGTTGCCGTAGGGCGCGGCGGCGCGGGGCGCGGGCCCGACGCCGGCGGCGCGCGGCGGCGGCTCCCTCGGCGCGGCCAACTCCTTCATGCTCTCCCGATGGTCCTAGAGCACTAGCTATACGTACTCAGCGCGGACCGTGGTCCAGCTGCCGTAGGGCGCGGCGGCGCGGGGCGCGGGCCCGACGCCGGCGGCGCGCGGCGGCGGCTCCCTCGGCGCGGCCAACTCCTTCATGCTCTCCCGATGGTCCTAGAGCACTAGCTATACGTACTCAGCGCGGACTTTGGTCCAGCTGCCGTAGGGCGCGGCGGCGCGGGGCGCGGGCCCGACGCCGGCGGCGCGCGGCGGCGGCTCCCTCGGCGCGGCCAACTCCTTCATGCTCTCCCGATGGTCCTAGAGCACTAGCTATACGTACTCAGCGCGGACCGTGGTCCAGTTGCCGTAGGGCGCGGCGGCGCGGGGCGCGGGCCCGACGCCGGCGGCGCGCGGCGGCGGCTCCCTCGGCGCGGCCAACTCCTTCATGCTCTCCCGATGGTCCTAGAGCACTAGCTATACGTACTCAGCGCGGACCGTGGTCCAGTTGCCGTAGGGCGCGGCGGCGCGGGGCGCGGGCCCGACGCCGGCGGCGCGCGGCGGCGGCTCCCTCGGCGCGGCCAACTCCTTCATGCTCTCCCGATGGTCCTAGAGCACTAGCTATACGTACTCAGCGCGGACCGTGGTCCAGCTGCCGTAGGGCGCGGCGGCGCGGGGCGCGGGCCCGACGCCGGCGGCGCGCGGCGGCGGCTCCCTCGGCGCGGCCAACTCCTTCATGCTCTCCCGATGGTCCTAGAGCACTAGCTATACGTACTCAGCGCGGACCGTGGTCCAGGTGCCGTAGGGCGCGGCGGCGCGGGGCGCGGGCCCGACGCCGGCGGCGCGCGGCGGCGGCTCCCTCGGCGCGGCCAACTCCTTCATCCTCTCCCGCGCTATGTGTGCGTTCACTTCTTTCACCACCTCTTTGTGCTTCTCTCCCCTGAAAAAATGTTTATCCTTTAAGTCATGAAAAGGTATTAGGAAATAGACCTAACTTCTAAATTACCGCGCTACTGCTATAAACGCTGGAGTTCAAGCAGAGAAATACAGTCGAGAGCAATCGGGCAGAGCGCGACCGCGCCTTGAGTTGAGTTAAGGATAGACCTGCAGATTGTGATTTGCACTTGTAGTTAACATGATAGGTGCTGGAAATGATAAAAAAGCTATAGTAATATCTATATTGAAACACATAGTATGTTACAATACTTACTTCTGTTTATTCTTGATTTTATCTGATTTCTTCTTTTTTAAGTTTTGTTTCTCTTGCTCTACTACAGATAAGTATTCATCAGGAGCATTCCATGTGGTTTCTGTAATAATGCATAAGTAAGTATAGATTCAAGCATAAAATGAATGCTGGCTTGCAGCGTAAGAGTTGATATACTAGAAGAAATTCGACGTTCTCACCAGTGACTCGGTAGCTCAGCGGTCAGAGCATTGGACCGGATATCCAAAGGTCGCGGGTTCGATTCCCGTCCGAGAACATGATCAGGTGCGAGTCCTATTTTTTCTAGTATATTATTTAGTATTATATAAAAATAGCATTGTGAATGCTTAAATCTCAAAATTTCAAATAAAATGATGTCTTGAATTGGTAAAAAGAACTAGACAATTACTTTAATAAAAATTAGTTTAGGTTTGACTTACAAGGTCATATTGAAGTGGATAAGGGAATGCTACTTAAGGAATTATGTTCATTTTGGAAAAAAGATGCATTGATTTTCAAAGTATAAAAAGAAAAAGGCAGCTTAACAGTACATTCACATCTACATCTCTAAGCTTCTTTTGTTGTGTAATTTCAGACCACTAAGATATACAAAACACCCTCTGACCTTAATAATATCTTACACTGAGTACTAATCTATAATTATAATAAAACTGTAACAGGTCCAATTCGGCACATTAAAGATAGTTTGAATTTTTTTTGGCGATCTATAATCGATACTGATGCCTAACTGGTTTTTTTTTTCATTTTTGTCTGTCTGTCTTCTGTATCACAGCATCACTCCGAAACTACTGAATGAATTCAAATGAAACTTAGTAAGATTTAAGTTCATAATAGGAGATAGTAGAACAACGGATACTTTTTATCCCGAAATTCAGCACGGTTCCCTTGGGAGAGGGGAAGTGGGAAATGAAAGACAAAATGTGTACTTAGTTGTAAATAATTAATGTGTAGTCCGATTTCATTCAATCTTTTTTTGATAGAAAGTAGTAGTACTTTAAAGATTGTCCTGTAAATATTTCAACTTAATTACATTGCCATGCATACCATTAGTAACAGTATTCCAATAATAAATGCTACCATCATCATTTTTGACTTCATGCCATATTGGTGGCTTTTTGGTGCTGATTTGTGCAGCAGTAGTAAGTACATTATCGTTACTCTCACTCTGCCCCAGCATCTCATTTATATTCTGCAAAGGCAAATTAGAAACTTACCAATATTTTACACATATACATACACCAACATGACTGTCATAAAAATGTTACACTTAAATGGGTGCCAGTGTGTGTATATACTAACCTTTGAAGTTAAGTCTGCATTATTTTGGACGTCTTTTAAGTACGCAGCCATTGCAGCTGCTTCCATTTTTTTAATGTCATCATCCATTTTCTCTTTTTGTTTGAATTCCTTTGCACTCTTCTTGCTGAGCTGTGATATATGCTTTTGTACACTTTCTTTATGACGTTTGCCATTTTCGTGGAATGATATAGACTGTAATAAAGTATGTCACAGTTAAAGCAGGTCTAAATTTTGTAAAGAAGATGTGAAGAAGTGTGTGTTTGTGAATGTTTGGACAAACGTTTGTCTTTTATAGAAGACTGTGAGACTCAAAAGATTGATGGGTCGATTCTGAACCGGCTAAACCACACGATAGCTAAAGGTCCTGATAAAAAATATTTGTAAGTATACATTACTGAATAATAAGCATTACAAATCGACCCATCGTACAAGACTAAAATTTATAGTCTTGCACCATAAAAAAACCCTTTAAACACCCTATATCAGTGTGTATAGCACCAGTTGAAATTTCTAAGAATGCCGTACCGCACTCAACGTGTTAAGTTAAAATTGTTACCACATCATAATGATTCAACCATTAGCACACAACATAGTGCCTGAGTACCTACTTCAAGTGTCATGATGAAGAAAACTCACCACTTTATTATCTGCAAACCAACATTTACAAAATTCACAATATTTGCGTGCCTGTGATTTCCAGTACTCAGTCCTAAAAAGGAATAAAACATTTTAATAGTCCTATATCCATACTTAGTTGAAATAATGTAAATAATGCATTATCCCCACAGTGAACGTCGCCAGTCATACTATTAATAGCATTGATAAATTGCAGGAATACCTAATTACAGGATTTTTCAAAACTACTGCACTTACATTTTGTAGATTGTAAATTTAGTTGCCTATGCCTAAAATTATATTCTACAAATTTTATTAAAAATGCGCAAACACGATTGATATGATATTATTATGATACTGACTGATAGCGTCAGCGAACAAAACATTTGACCACAGATGTAGTAGTAGTAGTAGTTATATTCGTCCTTTTCAGGACAGGCGAAGGTCTAAGCCATACTGCCAGTTCTTGAGTTTAAATAGTTCAGTGGTAGATATTGTTTAATTTTTCATTAGAATGCGGGTGCATCGCATTCCAATGCCAAGACTGTTCCAATTCCAATATCAAGACTGTTTACTCGGTTAGTTCTGCCGAGGAAGCCACCACTTCAATAAAAGTCTCAGCTTCACACAACCAAGATCGCGCCTATTTCAATTATCCCACATATTGTTCAGTTGCGTAGACACTTGTACCAAATAACTGCACCAATTTTAAGACACAATATCCACTATGAATCAAATTGAAAATAATTAAAATAGACACCAAACCGAACTCGACAAAATGGCGCCAAAAACTCTTGACCACAGATTTATAACTAGTTCAACTTCAACTTTAATGGTGATGAGATGAATGAATAACTAGTTAATATGACATAAACAATTTGACATCTGTCACCTTTCACAGACTACAGTGAATAAAAACCATAGATTTTGCAAGATAATAAACTAATGAAAGTGCCATAAAGCATTGCTCTAAGGCTAAGCTCTAAGGAAAGTGCTATACCTACGAAAAAAGGGTGTGCCTCCGCAGCCGGCGCTGGCCGCCGATTCAGTAGCCGGCGCCGTGTGCAAGGCGTCGTTTCTGGCGCTACGCTGGCCGCTACCGCGGCACGCTCACTCGGCTCACGCGTTTTAGGCACCATACTAACCTAACCTAACCTGATGTCTAAAGACATTTTTCATGGTTTGCGTTCTTAAACGTTTTATTTTAATTTGGTTGTTTTTAGTCACTTTTTCGCTAAACCGGTGGCTGGAGAAAAAAATGTAAAGAGAAAAGTGTTTATTTTTAGCCATTTCATCTACCACAAATAATAAACTTAAGGTTCACGCATTTAAGATTTTTTTTCCTCAAAATTATTATAAGAAGTCCCAAACACTAAAACCTCACTTTTTCGGGTCGGAAAAAAAATGAAAAGAGTAAAAAGTGTTTATTTTTGTCCACTTTGTACAATATAATATAGAAATGTTTAGTTATTAGATTTTTATATTTTTCTGAAGTCCTAAAAAATGTGCACCACCGGCTTTCAATCGCATAAATTGGCGCCGCCTGCGGAGGCACTACCACGAAAAAAACCTGCATACCTATTTCATATTAGTTATCCATACAAACGCAGCTAAACATGACAGTTTTGCTTAGTGTCGTACACCTTATGTTTATGTAAACAGCATAGAGTAGAAATTGTAACATTAAGCACAGTCACAACACATTACGGCAGATATGGCAGCGCCTGCTGTGACGTTACGAATCGCCTCGGATATCATGTTTGCTTGTTTGAGCTAACAAAACAGTTAGATCACGCCCATATTTTGTTAGATGTTTGATGTTAGGTTTTAGAAAACACAAAACAGTGTCGCAGGAGACACAACTTCAGGGCACTTCCATTTAGTTTCCTTATTCAGAAAATAAACACAGTACACACATGACAAAATATCTTATACTGCACCAGCCCGATTCTAGCTTACCACCGAAACGCGATTATGATATAGCGATTTATCTTATCACGTTTAACTGTCAAAAGTCAATGGATTTTGACAATTGAGTGTCGATACAACGCTATATCGTGTTTTGGTCTTAGAGCAGTCATGCTAGCTAGGGCAGTGGTATAGCATTCCGAGACAGAAGAAGTCACGTGGACAACACTAGCTTACGTCATATCCGCTATCGGTATTGAAAATAATGGCCGGATAATTTTGTGCTGATTCACAAATCGTCCACCAGTCAGAGCACTACCGCTCACTTAGATGTAGACCAGTCATTTCATTGTTTGCTATCAATTTTTTCGATGTTGGAAGCTTCGCAAATATCAATTTTTCATACAACACATTTTGGTTTTCTTTAATCTTTAATTCGTTTACTGTCCAGCTTCTAGCTTTAAATATTAATTATTATTTAAATTAGCCATTTGAAAAATAACCGGGAACATAACCTAAGTGCACACGTACAAAAGGTCACCATGTACAGTAGCGCCACCAAGCAGTTGCGGAGGAGGTTAACATAACTTCTAAACTTAACATTAACATAACTTATGCTGCTAATCAATACTGGGACCTATTCTCCTCAGACTCATTGCACGCGGGGATAGAATTTTCTAAAAAATACCTATTAAATTAAACGCACTTGTCTGTAAAAAGTTCCCTGCATTGTGTATTATTACAACGCAAACTAATCAAGTAGCGTGCTCACGTAGAACACGAACAGCATGCTCTTTTCTTATCAGAGCATCTGTGGGTCTATCAGCTAAAAACTATGAAGTTAATGTAAACTGTGTTTTGACGGATGTATCTGGTACATTGCTACTTTTCTTTGGTGAGTTTTAATTTGTGCCAAAACAAAGTAGCAATGTATCATACATCTGTCAAAACACAGATTACATTAGCTTCATTGTTTTTAGCCGATAGGGGACCGGCTCTAAACTAGCATGCTTGCTTATGTACGTACTACTACGTAGCATGTGTATTCCAGCCTAGACTCTGTGTGCGACTATGCGTTTTGTCATAGAGGAAAGAACGGAGTGATTTTCTTCTCTTTGGAGGAAAGTAAAAAAAAAGTCTTATTGTCTTTGGTTACTTTGTGATGTCGTCGTCGAGTGTCGAGTATCGTCTTTTGTAAAGCTTTATCAAGGTAATAAATATCTCAGTTTGTCTTTTAATACTGCTAATTTGTTGAAGTTAGTATAAACGCGTGAAAGCTGTAAAATTAATGTTATTACTAAGTAGGTACTGTATTAACAAAATCCACTTTCGACTAAAATCTATAGGCAGCCATATTTAAAAAAAATTGAAGTAGGCAAAATTACTAATTCATATCCGTAGGTATCGGCTCAATCGCTTATTTATCTTGGCATTTATTTTGTAGATGTTGTTCTAAAATGTTATATCTAGTCTGAAGAGATGATAGTTGACCTAGGTCTTATTTATTTTCTTATCTATGCGTAGGTACTATTTTTAAGTAGGTATGTTTGGTTGGACTTGCTTGGTTGTTGACGCCGAGTCGCTGACGCGTCTCGTTTAACTCGCGTTGTACCTGTGATGTAAATATTTAATTGGTTGCCGTTTGTTTCAGATAATTCCGGACTAAGTTTGTGAACGTGATAAACTTTTCTAGTAGCATATGCCTCTAAAAGTGACTTCTCGTAAAATTTGTTTAGTGTCGGACTTGGACAAAGATTTGTGATTATAAGTTTCTAATTTTAGTCATCCCTAGTGGGATAATTTGGCAAAATGATGACCGAAAATAGGATTAGTTCAAGTAATCACGTCGGAAATAGTTTGAGCAATCAGAACAAGGGGTATGTAAACATTTTGTAAACATTTATTTACTGTGTTGTAGTAACTACTTCTAACGGTTTCATTCAATTACAGAGACGTCGATAAAAGTATCGACGACATCGGTTGGAAATCAAAATTAAAAATACCTCCAAAGGACAGAAGAATAAGGACTAGTGTAAGTACATATCTAAAGCTACCCTCTTTTATTTGTAAATATAGGTACCATTTCTTAAACTAGGTCTCCCAGACCTTTTAAACTAGGTGATAAACTTCTAAAGCTTAAAATTAAATTTTACCAGGTATGTTTTGTTAATTATTACTACTAATAAAAAAAAATGCAGGTCCTTTATTAGCTAGCAACTTGACTTTATTGGCTTATTTTATGATGAGATTTTTGGATTCCCCTTCACTTTTTATAAGTGATAAAATTCCATTCTGATTTACAAAGAAAACTTAATTGCTTTATGCCTTGTGAATAAGTTTTATAATAATAGTTTAACAACTTTGTATATTTTTTTAGGATGTAACAGATACTAGAGGTAATGAATTTGAAGAGTTCTGCCTGAAGCGTGAGCTGTTGATGGGTATTTTTGAAAAGGGATGGGAAAAACCATCCCCCATTCAAGAGGCTTCTATTCCCATTGCACTTAGTGGTAAAGATGTACTTGCAAGAGCTAAGAATGGAACTGGAAAAACTGGCGCTTATTGTATTCCTGTCTTAGAACAGGTACATAAACTTTTTTGTTAAAGTAATATAATTAGTACAAATATCTAGTAACTTGACATAATACAAATAAATGATGAAATATTTTGGATTCCCCTTCACCTCTGATAAGTGACAAAAATCCGTTCTGACTACTATAAATTATAGAAATAAAATTATTTTATTTTACACAAATTTAATTATAATCTTTGATTCTTTAGGTTGATCCTAAAAAAGATTGTATTCAAGCTTTAATTGTGGTACCAACACGAGAATTAGCACTCCAAACATCACAAATATGTATTGAACTGGCAAAGCACACAGACATTCGTGTAATGGTGACTACAGGAGGCACAAACCTCCGTGATGATATTATGCGTATTTATCAAAATGGTGAGTTCGAATTTAAAATAATTATTATTATATAATTTTTTATTATCAGAATTTATAATAATTCAACCAATAATCAAGTTTATGTGATTACTATTAATAAATTGCTAATGAGAGATGTAAACCTTGCTTTTATTCCAGTTCAAGTAATAATTGCAACGCCAGGGCGTATGATTGATCTCATGGATAAAAAAGTTGCCAAAATGGAACAGTGCAGGATGCTGGTTCTTGATGAGGCAGACAAACTCCTATCTCAGGATTTCAAAGGCATGTTGGACATGGTTATATCACGGTAAGTTAATTTGTATACCATCTTTTATTTATTTTTTCTGTTAGATTTTTGCATTCACTATCCTATTTATATTAATTATAATAATAATATTTTATATTATGTTAGGACAATAATTATTTAATCAAAACAATGTTGTTTATTTTTCGTGGTGGAAGAAAATAGGTGTGTGTATATATATAGTAAAAACAGTGATAAAGACTTAAGATAACAGCCAAAGTAATCTTGTACGTCAAAGTCAATATTTTTAAGATAACAGAAATAGGTTTAATTTTTTTAGCACATATCAACATGAAATTATCTTTCAGTAATAAAAACATATGAAATTATTCCTTATTAATAATTCAATATTTCTAACAATACTGCCAAATATTTTATCGATCTGTTAAAACTAATTTCAATAGAAGGTTTAGCAAATGATTTTTCACTTAAAAAACATATTTCAATCCTTAATAAGGTTGAAGAAATCGACTTGAAAATGGTATATTATGATGTTTATTTAAAACACCAAAGAATTACATATTTTTGAATATTGATTGTTTGATACACTTAGTACAATCCATTTTGTTGTTTCAGATTACCCAAAGAACGCCAGATCTTGCTATTTTCAGCTACTTTCCCATTGAGTGTTAAGCAGTTCATGGAGAAGCATTTGAGAGAGCCCTATGAGATTAACCTCATGGAGGAATTGACTTTAAAGGGTGTCACACAATACTATGCATTTGTCCAGGAAAGGCAGAAAGTTCATTGCTTAAATACATTGTTTTCAAAGGTATTAAAAATACTTAAGTTTCATTATTTATTTACACATTCACTATCCCTACTATTTTAACAGCTCATTTAAAAAAATAGACGTAGACACCATAGAAATCCCATTATTTGCCCCAATTTTTTTCCGAATTATAATACAGCTTGTTTAATTTGTTTCAGTTGCAAATAAACCAGTCTATAATATTCTGCAATTCAACCCAACGTGTGGAACTGTTGGCGAAGAAGATAACGGAGTTGGGTTACTGCTGCTACTACATTCACGCGCGCATGGCGCAGGCGCATCGCAACCGAGTGTTCCACGACTTCCGCGCGGGGCTGTGCCGCAACTTGGTGTGCTCGGATCTGTTCACCAGAGGTATCGACGTGCAGGCGGTCAACGTGGTGATCAACTTCGACTTCCCGCGCATGGCGGAGACGTACCTGCACCGCATCGGGCGCTCGGGCCGGTTCGGCCACCTGGGTATCGCCATCAACCTCATCACGTACGAGGACCGGTTCGCCCTGCACCGTATCGAGCAGGAGCTGGGTACGGAGATCAAGCCGATCCCCAAGACGATCGACCCCGCCCTGTACGTGTCGCGCCCCGACGACGACGAGGCCGACAAGTAACGCCGCCCGAGCCCCGCGCTCGCGCCCGCCTCCCGACTTGCTGACTGGTGAATGAAATTAGACTAATAAAACTACAAAAACAAAAAACTTATTTGTAAAAAGTGTAATGAATTTATGAGTGTAAATAGTTATCGTGAAATAAGACTTTAACCTGAAATGGTTACTTTTATAAAAGTGTATATAAAACGAAACATCGGGACTTACAGAGAGTTCTCGCGTCCTCTGTCCATATTGGATACTGGGCGCGAGTCTCTCCATTGTTAAAACGTAAAATATTTATCTGAATACCAGCTGTGAGAGTCTACCTAGATTTGTCTCTGATCTTACTATAAATTGTGGTAGACTCTCTACAGATAATATGAGTGACCTACCCATATTTTGAAGAATTGAGCTAGCACCATTTTAATTTCTAACTATTTAAAAACTTTTTGGTCACATTGTAATATGGGTAGGTTCAGAGACTAGCTCAAACAAATTTTCTCGAAGATTTGTGTCTAAATTCCGCGTCAACGATGCTGTTCTTGTCCGCTTGGGACAGTGTCTTTTTTCTTCAAGCCACCTTTTTACTTGGTTTATGTGGCGTGAGTGGACTTAAAAAATTATAGTGGGCTAAGTAGCTAAGCTCGCATTTTACTGCATGAATTAGATCATTTTAATCAGCAGTAGTGTCAGAATTGTAATTAGTTTCTTCACTAAGTGGACTCATGCCAACATATTAACCAAGTTCTCTAATACATTGTTATTTTATCAAAATTAAAGCGGAGACAGTCACAGACCTAAAATCAAAGTCTTAAGTAAATTAGGGTTGGCAGCAACACTTCTGACCATGAAAAGCAAAGGAAATATATTTTATAGTTAATTTTTCTCTTTACCAAGAAACTTCACATATAAAAGTGATTGCTTGCCATTTCCTTCAAGTCAAAATTGAATTGCTTGTAAAACTAAAGGGATCTGTGACTCCAAACGAGGCAGGCGAATGGACTGTTCTGTTACGGCTTGCAGATACAGCACATTGGTTGGTCTGATGGGATTTTTATGTTAAGAGAGCATTTTTAGTTTTCATTATGTAACAATGCATTTTGCTCTCTGGGGGACTAAAGCTTTGGGGATGTCAAGTGAAGAGTGGTCATTTTAATGTCACCAAAAGTACTTCCGATGATTCATAGAGTAAATCATTATCACTGCCTGTCATCTTTTATTGTAGGGTTTTCTTTTTTGGACATGGATAGAGTCAGTAATTTTAAGAGTACTAATTAGACTCGAAAAATCTTATGAGCCAATGTCAAACTGCGTTTGAAAACAAACTAATTTGGAATTGATAATGGTCTAGAAATAATTCTTGTTTACGTAATTTCGTTGTAGACTGATTGGAGTATACATTTTCATGAAGGTTATTTCTATTGTTATTATTTAAATAGATAAATCTGTGATATGGATTCATTATGATTAAAGTATAGAGCCTTGAAACTGGGTTTGGATGAGATGCTCGTATGGTTAGCTTTCGGAGTGTATTAAGTGGAGAAAACGTCTGTTGTGCTATAATCACGTGTTCATAATTTAAATTACTGTGGATGATGATTGGTACCTAATGAGGGCACAAAATTGTTATTAGCTTTAATTGAGGTAAAATGGGAACTGTATTAAAAAGGATGCTACACCAGTTATAATAATACTTCTCATCTTAACCAGACAGGCGGTATACACAGGCATATCATAATAAATGTTTATAAAGATTGTTCAATTCCAGTAAATCATGCTCATACACAGTAAATATCTCAATATACATAGCACTGGAACGATTTGGCAGTGTGATATATTCTGTATTTAATAATTTATGTTGTTTTAATCTATAAAGAAAATATATTGTTGTTAAAATGGGCCAAAAAATAAACTCTTCACGCCAATTTTCAGCTTTTTACTTTCAATAACCCAGCCTGTAACAAATCATCAGCGTTTGCAGAAAACTCATAATCGTGCATCATAATCTTTGCGGTTAGCAAATGAGAGGTTCGAAATCTCACGTGGCTTCTCTGGTGGCAACTACGATATTTTTAGAATAAAACGTGTGCCGTGGCGGACTATAGCTACGCCACAAAAAAAGTTGGAAATCCGACTCGACTATAGTTGTCGGAATTTGTCGCAAGAACAGAATTTGCGTTTAGGAGATACGAATCTCGCAAAAATCTGATTACTCGCGTGTGTAGCACTGAATGAGTTTCTGGTAATATTGAAGGTATTCATAGTCCCCGTGACCGAAATTATCGACTAATTATTCATATTTTATAAAAAAACATTACCCTCCGGCAGTTTTTAAAATGGGGACAGAATACGGAGACATACAACGGAAGTGGGGGACAACGGGAATACAGGGCTCGTTAGGGTAAAAAGTCATCTAATTACATACTGGTAGGGATATAAAATAAAGAAAAACTTAAATTTAAGTAATTATTTAATATAAATCAGTCATAATTATTTAAGTACACATAAGTACCATACAGCCCGTTACAAACGGCACCATTATTTTGTATTTTTTGACAGAGTCCATGTTGTATTGAATAATATTGTAAAATTAATAAAAAGAAATAATCAAATAACGGGATTTCCGGATCAAGTCTAGCACAAAGTTACTATTCATGACGTGGCTTGCAATGCTAATAATGAATATGAAAAAAAAACATTCATTTTAACTTACTTTTAAAATATAAACATAATTATGTTTATAATTAAACATTAATGCCAAAATCATGTTCCTAACTGCAAACTGGATCTATTTAAGGTAAACAAAATACAGTACCGTAAACTAACTAAAGGCAATCCAGGCTGTGTGTAGGTTGGGAAGAAGCCAACATTATTATTCACATTTAAAAACATTCACCTCTCACTATGGGTAAGTACACAAATTAACATAATCCTGTAGTAGTTATTTATGCAACTGTAGTAATTATGTAGCTTATTGCCAACATCAAAACAACCAGTGTCATAGTAACCATATTATCCCCCCCGAGGGGCTGGGCGCGGTACCATACCGCGCGCGCCGCCGTCATATTATCATCCAAACGAGTGTTATTATGTTGTACCGTATTTCATAATACAACGCCGGCGAAGCGCGGGGGGGGCTGGCGGCGTCCCCAGCCACTCGGAGGATGATAATATGGTTACTATGACACTGGTTGTAATATAGAGGATTTAAAGCATGGGTGTAGATAAAATAAAGTAAGCAAGCATAAAACTATTACTTGTTATTTCTTAAAAAAATAGTGTATTATTTTATTGATAATTAATTGTCACGTTGATGTCACTTGTCCAATCTTTGATAAAAAAATACTCCACTCAACACTGTACCAATACCTATGCCAATTTTTTTATGAATTTTTAAAAACCTTTTATAAAAAACAAACATGAAGGTCTGTACCGTTGGATCCTTCCCAACCTACACACAATTGCCTTTAGTTACTTTACATCTGTATATTAACTGCAAATTAGGCTACGATATAAACATTGTTGATTCGTAAATTCTCACACAATAAACATTTCACATGAACTAGATGTAAACATTTCTGCGACATATAATTATGTATTATTCGAGGTTTTAAGTGAGAATTTATGCATGAATACATTATTGTCGTTCTATAGTTACATTTTTGTTAAATCACAACTTCCTATAATATTATGATTGGCAATACAATAATAATACAGATTGTACTAAAAAAATAAAACAATGATATAACATCGGAATTCATCATACCTACAATTGTAGCGTGCGTGTGCGTATTGGTGGGCAATGGAATATTTCAGTTTCATCTCAGGTACCCTTTAACAGTATTGTATAATACACCGTTAACTATGGTTAAATGGCAGTGATTAATAACCAACATGGTTTTATATATCCTATCTAAATTCATTCACATAAAAAAAATCTCGAAGAGATCCTGGCCAAAAAAATATTGACTCACACAAAATAAAAAACTAACTTTGCGTACAAACCTTACCTTTATAAAATCAATAAAAACATGATCCATTTAAATACCAAACCGATTTCACACAAAATGTTAATCAATAATTAAATACAATTAAAATACATCAATATATTAGAAATATTAGTACCGATAAGTTTATTTATAATATTAATCATAATGGGCGGTTCCTATCCGATCATTGATAAAAGAGGACGTATTATATTAAGAAACGTGATATCTAATTAACAGATTGAAAAAGGATGATTTATTCGACAAAATGTTTTCGTGTTAGGTCGGCAGATATTTTGTCGTACCATAAACGACCCTGGGGCCCTACCGGCTAACTTACATGGCTATCGTAATCGCTTTCATTTGACAAATGGATGTGACACATTGCTTCTACTTTTTGGCACAAATAAAACCTTACCAAAGAAAAGTAGCAATGTATCATATATCATATCATATACCGGCTAACGCATCGAACTCCGGAAAGTCAGCCGGGCTTCAAATTAAAACAGATAAATCGAGCCTCAATCAGGCCAAAATGGCGAACCCCAATTTCTTCTAAATAACTTCGGCGAATAGTGCAATACGAAACTACTTACTTCGATTTATCTGTTGAAGTTGAAGCTCGGCAGACCCGCCGAAGTTCGAAAAGTTAGCCGGTAGGGCCCCTGGCGAAAAAGATACGAAAAATTCTTTTATTTATCATCATATTAATCGGCATAAATGACCAAACATAACATAAGATTCTCAACACTTTGACATTGAGCAAACATTGTTAGGTGGAACAAAATATTATTGTAAGGTAGGTATACAAGTAATATCGCGTTTTAATTTCGAGTTTATTTAGAACATATACCAATAATGACTAGTGTTTCTAGCATTTGTACTTTAAACCGCTGCCAATGTGCTTTGATATGCTTTAATAATATATTAAATAAATAATTAATATACTTTAGAATACAAGTTATTATCAAAACTTTAAGTTTGATTTTCCTTGATTAAATAATAAATGTACACCAGGGGATACACGTTAAGAGCTGCCTTATTTTAAATTAAAACTAAATTAAATAAAAAAGGCAATTATTTTCCTTTTCATTTCATTTTATTTTTGAATACGTTTAGTTACGTATTCACTGATGGCTGACACACGGGAACCGCGACATTCAGCAGTCTGGTCTGGTCCCAGGTCTGGCGTTCTTATGGCAAGCTAAGGCATGAGCAGAGAACCTAGACAATATGACATTCTGTAAGCGTCAATGCTAGCATATAAAGTTTAAGATTGATTGATATTAGCAAACGAAATGTCATGTAATTAAATTTTTGGCTTTTGAACACAATCGCCGTATTGTGACGGTTTTTTTTTGAAACTTTGAGGTGATCCACTACGCGCTAAAAAGTGGAAGTTTTCTGGTGGCTTTATATAGCTTACCGCTTTGTTAGAGCTACCTGTAGTTACTCTATGGCGAGCTGCGACACGAGCAAGTCCGGCGGCGGAGTGAGGCCGGGCTGTAGCGTGACGGCCACGCCGCGGTTGAGCGACACGGCCGGGTAGAACGCACCGCGGAGGCCCGTGAACGCTATGTCACCCTGCAGGAAGTGGATTATTGCTAAGTATTTTGTCTATACGTGCTTTTTGTGAGTAAAATATTCGGTCAGATATACATAATAGTCTTAATATAAAAATTAGAATTTTTTCATGACAAACTTATTACCTAAAGACGCTCAATATGTACAGTCGCGGAGGGCGACGCTCTGCCTCCTTTGAGGCCAAAATTGATTGCGCTAATGGTTTGGTAAAAACCCATTTATAATTAAGACTATTACAAATTGTTTGTCATCTTGCTTTTGCGCATGACATTGTCGCGGTCACACCTGGTGCGGCGGCTTAAAGACGTGTTGCTATCTCCCCTTTGTGCATAACACTCTCGCGCTGGTTATGCGTGGTGCTATGGGTCGTTTCACACGGTTCGCTCGCAACGTTTGCTTTTGAGCAGTGGCTCCTGATTGCTATAATGCACGTGTATGCGGGGCGTACTAAAATTAAAATAATCAGTTTTTAAGATGGATTAAAACTGTTCGAAGTATTTTATTTGCAAAGTGTTCGAAGCATTTTATTTGCATTCTGCGATTGTACTTTAGTGTAGTTATTTATTTGACGTACGTCGGTCGTTGACGGTGAACCGCAATGTGCCCATGGTGAGGAGTAATAGTACTCCTACAATCAACCCCCTTGTATGTTGTCCGTCATTATTATGTGGTGTATGGCATCCGCAGTGTTTAAATAAGCATCGACCCTTCACACTTGGGAGTGTTGTAAAAGGCCACTAAAGGCTTAAGTACATCTAACACTTAAAGACAGACAAGGAAATGAACAGCAGCGTTTTTTGATGAAAATGAGCGATGCTAAGGATTACCGAACCCGCTTATGGCATAGTAAAAGTGTACTATTCGTCGTCCTGCAGTGGTCTATAGTGGGCAGTTATGATGATTGAATACTGTGGTATTTACTCCAGTCAAAGTACTTAAATAATGTTTGTAAACTAAACTTTGCGCATTTTTCGTAATTGTTCATCTCATCATCATCATCCAATCGGTTCATAAAAAATGAAGTTATGCCTGAAAATCCGAAAATTCGTCCGAATAATTGATATTTTTCAGAAATATGAAAAAACTACTAGCTAGATTTCTGTAAATTCGGTTAACAACTGGCGAAGTTATAGTGAACCATACATAAAAAATACAGATGACTTGAGAACCTCCTCCTTTTTGGTTAAAAAGTACTTTTGAGTTAAGATAAATAAAATTAGACAAAATCGACTCGCCCGTAGCACCTCAGACAGGACTTTTTTCTAGTATTTTTTCTAATACTATTCATTTTAATATAAAAATAGCATTGTGAATGCGAAAAATCTAAATTTGATAAGTACTTTTGAGGGTAAGTATGGGCGGTTTGTTTACAAACGTTCTTTCCGTAAGTTGGCTGAAGTATAGTTGGTTACCTGCGGCCGGTCGTCGACGGTGAACCGTAGCGTGCCCCTGGCGAGGTCCAGCAGCACCCCCACGGTGGCCCCGCGCTGCACGCCGCCGGCGGCGCGGCCCCCGTGCGCGCCGCCGTGCACGAACCACGACCGAGACCCGTCGATGTACATCGCCCACCCGAGCGCGTCGCTACCTGTACCAAAAGGGATAGCTTTAGGTACAGTCAACGCGCACATAGCACACAGCACGCCGGGCTACCACAAAAATTAGTTTAAATCAAATTAAAACTTAAATGCGAAGATTTTAAGGTTCAAAATATATTGATTTTTTTTGTACAGTTTTGTATAACCGGACGTGCTGCTGACTGTACATATCTAATCAGTGGCGTTACTAATCTTTGTTTGCAATAGAAACTTGGCGGTTTTAGTAGGTAAACAAAAAATAATATTTCGCTATACTTATGGCCGGTTCAACACCATTATAAATATTAGTCGAGTTGGAATCGCCAGTAGAGTCGCCTCGCTTGCGATGCGATCTATCTGCTAACGCGATGTGCGGTTGCCAGCCCGCTGCTTTCTATATGCATGCTAAATGTTACACTCAACCAGCATTTCAGTACGTTGACTCAACTGAAGTAGATTTTTTAAATCGAGTCAGTAAATTTAATGATAACTGGGTCGAATTGTGTGTGTCATGCTGTCAGATATGTAAAATGATATTACATATCTGACAGTTCCAAATGTCAATTTGCTAACTCGAATTAAAAATCCTGTCAGATGTTGAGTCGTAATACCAATAGTGTAGTCCCCTCGCTAGCGGTTGATCAGCTAACTCAACGCGCGGTTGCCACCCTGCTGTTTTCTATACGCAGTGCTAAATGTCACACTCACCCAACATCTTATCGCGAGCCACATCAGCCCTCGCGATTCCAAACGCCGGGTCGGCATCTCCATCGTACTGGTCCAGCCTTAGCCGCCAATAGTGCAGCCCTCTCGCTAACGGTTGGTCCGCTAACGCGACGCGCGGTTGCCAGCCCGCTGCCTTCGCGCAGAGACCGTCCGCGCTGAGAGTGACTCCACCATCGGCGCTGCCGAAGCGAGCGTCCCATGTGAACCACGCCACTGGACAACGGAAAACGATCCATGAATTTAGCTACTTAAGGGTGCTTACTACGTGTTCACTTCGTGATTGCCGTCGACGACCGTTATTACGTCGAAGCTAACGGTACTGTAGACAAAAAAGTAATCATGTTTTTCAACTGTTTTTCATTTTTTTCTTGTTCAAAGAGTGACAATAATTTATATAACAAGTTAGGTTCGCCATTATGTAGGAACTTTACACTTTTAATAATTATAACTTGTGTTATAATTATTAAAAGTGTAAAGTTAAGTTAATAACGAACGTAATGATTAATCAACAGAAACAAAAATTAAGCTTTTCGTTGCTAGCCGTACTAGAAAGGCGTCGCAGGGGGTGCGGTATGACGAAGCGGGGCGGGAGGTAGCGGCAATTATGAAATGAACGTGTAGTACATAATCTGACCGAAGATGCGCCGCGCATCATCTATAAATCGATATCTGCTTTAAGAATAAAAATGTTTTAATTCGGCTTTCAGTTCCGGGACTTGTAGAACAGTCTTCTTTTGGGTCAGTAGGACTTTAATCGGTAAAAAACACCACAAAACAAATACCTATTTTTCTGTTTATAAGCGAAACGTTTACTGTCATCAGAATAAAGTATGCAGCGCCATCTACAATAGGTTTGCGTTGCGATCCCCTTTCCTATCCTCGGCTAGATATCTAACTGTACCTACTATGTATGGATCAGCTATTCTTTCTCTAGGCCGAATATACTTTTAAGTTTTAAGGGCTATCTCCTGTGTATAAATTCTGGATAATGTTGCGAAGTAGTAGATTATAAAAAAATTGTAAACTAATCTAAAGATTTTCTGAATCACATTTATATTGCATGTGAAACTAAGTACAATATTAAACTGATAAGTGTACTTACCGGGTGAAGTTTGCAGTCCAATGACTTCACTGTAGGGCCCCTCGCCCGCGCCGTTGAACGCCTTCACCCGCGCACTGTATAGCGACGCGTAGTGGAGCCCGTCGATTGTGCACACGGTCTCCCGCCCGCAGTATACTTCCTGAGACAAGGGATTTCACGGTAAGTTTTGTTGACTTTGTTGACGAGGTGGGGGGGGGGGGGGAGTATATATTATAGCCTGCAGGCAGACTCACGCGAGAAGTCTCGTTGAGACATTGCGCTAGGACCTGGAATGTATCTTCTACAGACATGGGACCTTATTCTCACTTGCGTTCCGATCGTTATCCAGAATGGACAGTTGATTTCAACAGTCCAGCGACTTTTTGGATGACTCGGTTTTTCCATATCAATACCGTTCCTTCGTGAAATCGAACAAGAATGTGATACCGTTCTCTTTTCTCACTCGGGAAACCCCTTGAAGCGGGCAAAAATACCGACACCGATCAGAGAAGTTAATCACATACACTTTTCCGTTTAGTCACATTACGTCCACTTCATATTGGCCCACTCCGTCCATTCTGCATTTAGTCCACTTCGCAAAACGTCCATTTCCAATTTGGCAACTTTCACATAATATGGGAGAAGGTAAATTTTAAATATATTTTTCGTTTTGCATAAATATGGATCAGAGTTCTGTTTGAAGATTTCCATACATTTTAATGCTATTTTTGTGTGTATAGTGATCTGGATCTCCTCTATTTACCCCAGATAGATAACATCCAATTATAGCTCGATCATTCTTCTTGGCGAAGAATCAATGCTTCAAAACCTCATTTGTGTGAAAGTCGACTAGTGTTACTAATTATTCGTCCACCAATTTCCAATTTCGGTCGGACACTAATTATAATTTGAGCTCGCAAAGAGTAAATTAAAAAGTTGATTAATTGCAAAGTGGACGAAATGCGACTAAACGCACTCTTATCGGTTGTTCTCTGCGTGAGTCTGGATGGGCTTTAGGATGCATTGAACGACTACTTGATCAAATATACCAGTATACTCCAGCCATACGGAAATAATGTTTGTAAACAAAAGTTTGCGCATTTATTTGATTGAATCAGGCATTACTTGGCGGAAGTCCCAAACCATTGTGAAAAGAGAAATATATGTAGCTTACTCCCGCAGAAAAAATATATGCAGGATCCACCACCCGCCCGCCCGCAAAAAAATGCACATGCACACCACAAAAATATCAGTGCACAATACTTGCATTTAGCATGACAGCGACACACCTTGCACCTACATATATTTCTCTTTTCGCATTTTTCGTAAATATTTCGCAAAATATACGTTAAGTTTCAGTGAATTAACACCATAAATACAACTTGAACAACATAGGTAAGCTATCAATCATATTCAGATATTTATAAAACAAAAAGTACTTTTGAGGATAAGTATTGTTTGTAAACATTACTTTCCGTAAGTTGGATGGAGTACAGACTACACACTGACCCGGAACGGCCCGCCGAGCCCGTCGTCCAGCTCGAGCACGTACCCGCGCACGGCGGCGGGCGCGCCGGGCGGCCGCCACGCCAGCGTGCATGAGCACCCGCGCGCCGCGCACGCCTCCACCGCCATCTCCGGCGCGCCTGGAGCTACATTCACACAAACCAAATACTTTCTAATTTATAACTGCGAAAGTTTGTGTGTGTGTCTGTTTTTTACCTCTTCACGCCTAAACGGCTGGACGGATTTGGATGAAATTTGGTGGGTATATCGACAGATAAGGACCTGGATTAACATATACGCTACTTTCTACTTTTTAATCCTGATCGAATGTTAGGGTCCCTCGCCTAGGGTTCACGCGCACGAAGTCGCGGGCGACCGCTAGTAGTCAAAAAAGTCATCAAATTTTTTTGGATATGATAGTTTGTTTGATGCATTTAGAACAAATGTATGCGAAAAAATCGCGCGTGGAATTTCAGCGTCAGCGTTGCAACTTCGCAGACGCGCGGAAAGATGCGTGAGACGTCGTCGGATTCTTTGTTCACATAAATAAGGCACTTTTTGACTATTTCTACATGCTTCAATGGTGAAAAATTACACGAGTGGGACTACATCGCGTTTTTCCGTGTAAAGTCCTTACAATTAAAGAAAAATACACACGACGGCATCTCAGGCTATAATGTTGACTTTGAGACCGCCTTTATGCCCTACGTAATAAAAGCTGTTTTCACAATTTCACTGTGAAACCTGATAACCTGACGTGCTGTCGTGTGTCTCTGCAAAAAATTGGAGATGTTGGACTTGCAAGTTGAAAATAATTTTAAATATTTACCTGATGTCCTCATTTGGTTTTCTATAGCTGCATCCCAAAAATTCAATATTATATTAGAACAACCGAAATCTAGTTTATTCATAAAATTAAAAAAATGTAGTATTGTAGCATGCGTGACTGTTGTACAGGCTATGCATAAATATTTTTAATCTATGCAAGCAATGCAATATAAAAAAATGAATGATTGTGATATGTAACACTAAACTATTTTCTATAATCTATCTTTAATAACAATCAGTAAACTGTATACTTACGTATGCATTCAATGAAATTCATTGTTCGCACGGTCCTCAAGACAGGTTCGATGTCAAGAGTAAGCGCGGGGGGCGACGGCGGCGCATCCAATGACGACCCTAGGGTCGATGCTGTTTCTTGGGCTCGAGCAGAAAGGATATTGCCAACCTTTAATTAAAATATTAAATACAAGGCTCCGATCGAGTATGTTCTAATTTAGTTGAATTTACAGAGTGTTTAAGCGAAATGTACGCGATTATTGAAAATGAAAATGTGGACCTTATATACATGTTAGGTGACTTTAATGCTCATCCCGATATGCCTTTTTTTAACGAGCTAAATAGTTTTTGTGTTGAGCAGCAACTGTGTGTAGTCGACACTGAGATGTTGCCGGTAGACTCGTACACCTATGTCAGCGATTCTCATGGCTGTAGACGCTGGCTTGATCACTGTGTGGCTACGGAAGCGGCTAAACAAACAGTTATTAGTGCCAAGATCCATTATGACGTGTTTTGGTCCGATCATATACCACTAGAGATTGTTTGTGATCTAAATAAAAGTATACCTAAAATAGCTTTTAAGAACAATGAGAGCAGAAGTGATAATTTATTGAATACAATAATATGGGGAGAAAGGGAGCAATCTCAGATAAATAAATATTCTAATATATGTAATAGTAAATTAAGAGATATTGATTTTCCTAGTGAATTAAGTTTATGTAGTGATAATTTATGTTTTAATATTGACCACAGAAAAGTAATTGATAATATGTATAATTCTATTGTTGCAATACTTAGGGAGGCTTCTGTTGCTAGTTGTGATAGAAGGCAGAGCAGGAGGGGTGGCTATGTCACGGGTTGGAATAATCACGTAAGGGATGCCCATCAGAGGGCAAGGCATTGTTTTCAGGAATGGTCTTTTCATGGTAAACCTAGGTCAGGCCGGCTATTTGAGCAGATGTGTTGTTCTAGAAAACTTTTTAAAGCTAAACTTAAATATTGTCAAAATCACAAAGACCAAATAAAAATGGACATAATTGCATCTCATCATAATTCTAAAAATTTTACTCAGTTTTGGAAATCCACTAATAAACTAAATCCCAAGGTATGCCAACCAGTAAGTGTTGAAAATATAAGTGAGCCACGTGAGATAGCCAACCTCTTCATGAACCATTTTAAAGTGGAGTCCTCGATGGTGGATGTGGGTGATCCGGTGTTCGGTGCTGGGAGTCGTGTGGGGGGGAGTAGCCTCGTTAATATAACATCAGCTGATATCAAAAAGGCTATTCAGCAAATGACGAGCGGTAAATCTCCCGGACACGATGGCCTAAGCATCGAGCATCTAAAGCACGCAGGTGCTCACCTCCCGAGAGTACTTACAATGTTTTACACATTCTGCATTCGTCACAACTACTTACCAGACGATCTCATGAAAACCATAGTGATACCTATAATTAAAAGTAAAACCGGCGATGCCTCTGACAAATGTAACTACAGGCCAATCTCTTTAGCCACGATTCTAGCCAAGATACTGGATAGTGTGCTTAATAAACACTTGAACCAACATGTAAATCTACACGACGCCCAGTTTGGTTTTCGACCTGGGCTATCAACTGAGTCGGCAGTACTGTGTCTTAAGCACACTGTTCAGTATTACACGGACAGGAATACGCCCGTATATGCGTGCTTCCTGGACCTGTCTAAGGCGTTTGATCGGGTGTCATACAATGTCCTATGGAATAAATTAAATAACAATACCAGTTTGCCAGCTGAATTAGTCGGAATGTTTCAATATTGGTATGACAACCAGATAAACCTGGTTCGATGGGCAGGAGAGTTCTCCAATACCTACAAAATGCAATGTGGTGTAAGACAGGGAGGGTTGACTTCACCAACATTATTTAATATGTGTATGAATGGGTTGATTGAGGAGCTTAGCAGCGCCGGGGTTGGCTGTTCTATAGACGGTTGTTGCGTAAATAATATTAGCTATGCTGATGATATGGTGCTGCTGAGCCCCTCAGTCAACGCCTTAAAGATACTGCTGGCAATATGCGAAAGTTATGCAATGACACATGGACTCAAATACAATGTCAATAAGAGTGAGATTTTGGTGTTCAAAGCCGGTTCTAAAACGTACTCAGTTCCGCAAATAACTCTTTGCGATTCTCCTCTTCGGATTGTTACTCAATTTAAATATTTGGGTCATTGGGTCACGGAAAATTTGAAGGATGATGTTGACTTGGAAAGGGAACGAAGGGCGCTGGCGGTGAGGGGTAATATGTTGTCGCGCAGGTTTGCACGTTGTTCTAGTGACGTTAAAATCACTCTTTTTAAAACATATTGTCAGACTTTGTACACGTGCAACCTGTGGAGCAATTACACCAAAAAAGCCTTCAGCGCCCTCCGCGTCCAATACAATAACGCCTTCAGGGGGTTGTTGGGGCTGCCGTGGCGTTGCAGCGCCTCGGGTATGTTCGCTGCTTGGAACACAGACGGCTTCCACGCCGTATTGCGCAAGCGAGTTGCTTCTCTCTGGCAGCGTGTGCGTGGCAGCACCAACGCTCTCCTGAGGGTTATCGCGGACAGGGTGGACAGTCCTATCCTTAAAGGTTGGATGTCCATACATTTGCTGCCAAATGAGCATTTTAAATTCTACTAACACTAGCTTTAAGTTTTTATTGTTACTAACACTACTGTATGGATTTATAATTTATGTGTAAATCTGAAATAAACATTTCATTCATTCATTCATTCTAAAGATGGTTCAGATTCTGGTTAAATAGTGATCAACAGCATGACTGATAGAGTTAAGAAAAACCTGAGTGGATAACTGATTTTTCACGTATATTTTGTGAGCCTATAGCCCCAATTTGACCACGGCCCCTGGAAAGGTGTCGAAACGTCGGGAATTCAAAAAAGCAATAAATCCAAACTAAATATTTCTAAAATGACACCTGAATCATTAATATACCTACGCGCTTTAATCCGTAAAAAGTATTTTATTGCTAATGAACTGTACGCGCGGAAGTCAGAAGTGTATATTTGTATAAAGTTATTTCGCTCATTCTAAGCAATTGATTGGGTTGTCGTTCTATGCATTTTGATTTCTGGCTCAATTGTAAATGTGACTATACTGATAATGTAATTATCTTTTGGTTTTTCATTTCAAATTAATCTCTACACTGTTCAGTATTCATGATTGTCAGTTTTTATTTCATAATATTTTTGTGTACACTACACATTAAATTCAATACAAATAAAAAGTTGGGCAAGGCACTAGAAACAAACAAGTTATCAATAAATTTATCAATACATTATCTATGAAATAATATTATTATCATCTATAGTAATTAATACAAACATTGCTGTTAACCTACTTTGTTATTTATCAGTATTTCAACAACTCCCCTATGATATGACTCATCTGAATACTTTTTTCTAACTACTTGTTTTATAATACTAAATAATAAACTAGAAAAAATACGATTCGCACCAGATATGTTCTCGGACGGGAATCGAATAGTTGTTATATTTTGGACAAAATGACCATATATTGGACAGAATGACCACTAAAAATTGTAATTTTGAAAATAATTTATTTTTTTACCTACTTAGGTAGTTTGAAAAAAAAAAATTTACCAAACATCACTTTTGGAAAAATGTTGACTGTAATATTATTATTACCTGTAAGAAAGCTGCATGATCTGATTCTTTCAGAGCTTCAATGGAGAAATGAAGAAGTGCAGTAGCTTCTCGGAGTTTTTGAGCAGCCTGTGACTTAAGCAAGCGCATGTTGGAAATAGCTTGAGCGCGAGTGTTCCTTGCAGCTCTAATCAGTTCATCCCGTCTAAGTTCAATTGCACGAGTTACTTCAGAGCAGGCACTATCAATTTGTCTCTCTAATTCTTCACATGATTCCTAAAAACGTAAATATTCTATTCAACAAAAAGGTTGCAAGAAAGATTTTGTAGATTCACATGAACAAAGTGAAAATAAGTTTTCTTATTAGAACCATTTACATAAAACATTTGTAATTAATTGGACCCCATTTATGAATCATACGTCCAATCCACAAAACCAAAAACGAGTAATAATGATTAGCAAAGATTTTCATAAAGTTAAATTTAATGTATTATTATTATTTTAAGGCCTGGAAAATGAGACAATAGATATTCCATTGTTGTCCAGCCGCATTCGGCCACTCGGTCATTGATGAGTTAAGTACACACAAATAGTAAAAAGATATAAATAAAATTAAAAAAATATATATTTAAGTCACAAATGATAGCAGTTCACAATGTCATTGTAGTCTTTAACTCTATGTTGATTAGGAGTAAGATTTTTGTGGGTTAGTCGTATTATATGAAAATAAAAATAAACACCAGTAGATGAGTTGGATGCTTTTTTATTTATTATTTACATAACAAATCCTCAAAGGATGTTGACGGTTGTATTGGAGACCTGAATAAATACTTAAGTCTAGTGTAGGTACATAAGTACCTACATATTTATGAGTATTCAATGTCAAGATCAAGGTCTCTATTAAAGCCGTCAACATCTTCTTTTGTAGAAGATGAGCTTCTGTACCTTACCAGTTGTATGCCTTAACTTTGGAGAAAATAACATAAATATGGAGGTCTATGCAATTAAAGAAATTTAAAATGTTAAATTATATTACTTTTTGTGGCAACCCACATGGTTGTTTTATACGAAATGATATTTTGTCTGTTGTAAATTCAAAAACTTCTCATGTGGCATGGTTTCTTTTGTATGAAATTGGTTCTTATGTAAAATATTATGAATAATACAAACATGGTTGGAAAAAGACTTAAAACAGGTTTTGCGAAAATTGTGGTTGGATGTATTATACATACTTGGTCAAATTTGTGAATTTATTTTACAAAAAATAAAATTAAGTAATTAACAATGTAAGGTTAAAATTATTATCTATATATAATGTGGTAAGTATACATACTTACATTTATTTTGTCTCCTGAACCTTTAATTAGCTGAATGTATTCAGTCATAGCTTTGGCTTGTTCAGAGAGCTGTTGCAGAGATTGAGATAATTCAGTCTGAAAGTTATAGGTATTAAATAAATTCAATTGCATAACATTGTATCAACTTTACAATGCATCATTATTGGGCTTGTATGTTTTACAGTTGCTCACGGACCTGAAAAAAAGACGGACATAATATCACACTAAAAAGAAGTGAAGCATGCAAGGTCCTACAACTTCGTATGTTGTACAATAACCTACACTCACACAAATACAATGGTCTTTTCTTTCCAGGTGTTTGTGTGCGTGTAGGTCATGTACAACAAATGAAATTGTAGGACCTTACATGCTTCACTTCTTTTAAGTGTGGTATTACATCTGTCTTTTTTTCAGGTCCGTGCAGTTGCTTAACAATGTTATGATTTCTTAAATAAACATTTGACATTTTTTTACCTTGTGAGCTCTAGCTGCACTAGACAATGCTTGTGTTTCATGAGCAGAATGCCTCTCAGCAAGGCAACGTTGACAAACAGGAAGAAGGCATGTGTTACAATATAGAACTGGTGGGTTTCCATGATCAGCACAGGTTGTACCAAGAGTTCTGAGCTCATGTTGGGCCAAAGGTCCACGAGTCGGATGCCATGCGTCGCGACACCCAGCGCAGTAGCGCACGGAGCATTGTTCACAGCGAACCACCGCAGCGCGACGCTCTCCCTCACACATTTGACATGCTTCTTCTGCCGGAGGAGCCCCCGTAATACCACCAAACTTTTCCACAATAGTCCGCATGACCCTAAAAGGGGGAAGACCTTCTGCCCCATTGTCATCTAAGTACACTTGCTTGCTGCACAGAGGGCAAGTTAAGCTGAAGGCAGCAGGTGAATACAAGGGTGCGGCCGGAGTTCCTGCGTAACTGTTAGGCCTTGATCCACATACCACACCGCTGTCTGTCTCACTGGAGACGGAGGCTTTGTCAGCTTCGTGGTAATCAGTAGAAGCTGCTGAGTTTTCTCCCTCATGCACGTGAACTTGGAGGTTCACCGTACAGGAGCGACACAAAGCATGTCCACAAGGCAGAAGCACTGGTTCTTTGTAAAATTCCTTACACACAAAGCACCTCAATTCTTCTTCCATTTTGAAAGTTGTTAACTGACTGGCACTAGCACCATTTTAACGAAACACATAATTTAGTCTGCAGATATTAAATTTATAGACGTCAACTGCTATTATAAAAGGTATTATTGAAATTTAACTAAAAGTATTATCAACTCTCCCCATCCATGTTTTCCTCGGTACCTACCATAGATTCTATCACAGATGAGATGAATATGATGATTCTATCCTTAGAGCATTAAGAACGCTCTAAGCCGTGGCCTATCAAAGGTAGGCCACGCCCCCAAATGGTATGTTATTGCTACTTTTCTTTGGTGAGTTTTTATTTGTGCCAAAACGAAGTAGCAATGTATCACATACATCTGTCAAAACACAGTTTACATTGCTTTTAACCGATAGAGCCACTGACTGATTGATCTGTGGTCTCACGTCATTGTAAATAAATAAATCCTCTGTTGTACATAAACGTAAACAATGTATTTTATTTCTAAAATAAATTAGGTATCTATAACGTGAGTTAAACTTATTTGCATTTGCAATACAGTAATTAGTTCAAACAAGGAATTTTGGATTTGGACCGGAATTTGAATACGTTATCGATGGTTCAAAAAATTTACTGTTGAATTCGGGACCTCGTGTATTTTGTAAGACAAAAAACACGGACCTTTTTCAGGTCCGTGGACAAAAATGGAACAAGATCCTGGAAATTCCTCTGATGATAGCAGTGATTCTGAAATAAAAAATATGAAAAATCAATTAAGTGGTCAGTATTTACTATAGGTACTCAAAGATTAAAATCTTTGACTAGAATAATAATTATTGATAATACACCGTTATCGGCTGTGTATTTGGCGAGCAGATAGTCTAGAGATGTAAAATCTATCGATTATTTATAAGGATATCAATGTACTATTATGTAGGCAATAATTTTATTACTTTTTCTCACTATTTCTTCTTGGAACGCTCTGTTGTACTTTCTATATTCATTAATCGTCAACATTTTGGACAACAACAACAACAACACAACAAAATTCCTTTCTGTACATACTTATATCTATTCTGTGGTTTTGCTTATTTTGCAATTCTATCAAGAATTTTATTTTTTAATCAGCACTGCATATTTTTTTCTCAATATCTCAATAAAATAACCACATCACTAGAGTCGCTGCTCGCAAAATTCACGCCCAATAACGATGTATAATATTAGAAAAAATTCCATTCATCACTAGATCATTTTCTCAGGTGGGAATTTAACCCGCGCCCTTTGGAAGTCTGGTCTATTGTTCTTTCAACTGAGTTACCGTCACCGTATTTCTAGTATTTTATTTAGTATTAGGTATATAAAAATGGCATGGTGAATTAAAATCTCAAAATTTACAAAAACTGACTTGACTGGGTGAAATGGTTTCGATTAGGGAGACTGATCACCCATCCGGCTTCGCTGGCGTCCCCCCTTCCAAATAATAATAATAACCATGACTTAGGAAATAATGCTTAAGTTCATATGTAACATAGTACAGTCCATTAAAGTTCTGGTCCAAACTGGTCTACACAGGCTATACTACAGGGTCATGTCCCTTCCACAAACTGTTGATTACAATACTATTAAACTACAGAAGTATTATGCACTTATATAATATTTATTCTAAATCTATTTCAGAATATGGTTTGGGTGACGAAAATCTTACTAAAGAAGAAATGAGTGATCTCTTAAAAGCATTAAATAATTCTAAAACATCAGTAAAAGAAGATGAATTACTGCGACAAAAGGTATAGCAAAATTATATTGAATGACTTTTTTGAATTATTTTTTACTGATTAATTAAAAAGAAATGTTTTCATTAGAATTAAATAAAAATAAATGCACGCTGGGCTACCACAACAGAGTAATCAATTTCAATCGATTTCTTGAACTTAAATGCGAAGTCAATAAGGTTCAAAATAAATAGTAAATTTTAGACAGTTTTGTATAAGTTGATGTCCTGCTTACTACATATTTATTGATTTTTTTTGTTTATGTTTATCTGCTCTTGCAGGTTGAGAAGAATGTTACTAAGAATACCGCACCAAAGATTACAATGAAGAGGAGATATTTAAATGTGAGGGACCGCAGAATGCCATGGAGTGTTCTGCCCAACACAATCACTCCAGCTGAGAAAGCGAGGACCCTAGCTGTGTATATAAAATTAATGTCTATAAATAGCTATCGCCAAGCGAGACAGTCTCCCACATTTGCAGCCTGGCCACCTCCAATTCAAATTGTAGAAGAAACAACAACTAGAGTTCAGCCCTTAAGGTCAACTCGCAGCGGTCGTTCTGTGCCTATCTATGCTGGTTTTGATGATGATTCATCTGATTTTGATTTGGTCATCACTAAATCAAAGAAGAGAAAGATATCAAACAGTGATAATAATGGTGATGATGGTGTGTACTCCAATAAAGTTATAAGCCTGAAGAGGAAGTCCTCTAAAGATGAAACTATAAGACCAGTTAAAGAGTCAAAACTGAACGTAGACTCTTCAGAATTTGAGTCTTTTGCTTTGGGCAATAATTTAAAGCCCAAGAAGAGTCTGTTTACTATTATAGAAGACTGAATTTGAAGCCGCTTGTGGACACTGCATGTAGACTTGCTGTTGCTGCTAGATTTCATTAATTATTTTTATCAAGAAATCTATCTCTTTTAAAAGTGTCATTTGTTTGAGTCAAGAAACATATGCATTTCTGTTGAATATTAACAAACATATTGTGCTCCTTGATTAAAGATTTTATTTTTATTATTTATAAAGGATCTTAATTTGTGAAAGCAAATAATGTATGATATTTTAATTGAGATAAGTTTAACCAGAATTACAGTATACCTACTGCATCGAATATTTAGGGTTTGATAGTGACTATAAGAGAATAATGCTTATAGGGCTTCCAAAGTAATTAAACTAAATCATGCAATATCATTAAAATGTTTTAAAATTGGCACATAAATTAATTAAAATTAGTAGAATTCGCATGTCTCAAATAAGCGTGTGTTGTCATTCCAGTATATTGTATTGTATATAGGTACATTGATGACACTTTTAAAGTTCTTTGTAAACCTGCCTGCTTCCTGTATGTTTGTTAAAGAGCTTTAGGGCCCTATCTCACTAGGGCACCATAGTTGCGCCACCAGCGGGTATTCGCTTGCCGCCCCCAAATTGATTGCGCAACCAAGCGGACACCAGTGCAAAGTTTTGATAAACAGTGCACTGGTATCGGTATAGGTACCCTCTCTCCATAACGTCTAAGCACAGAATACATAATAGTTCAAGTACAGAAGGGACACTCCGCAAAATCATTTAGATAAATAGCGACTCTTGCTCAGACGCAATAAAGTGCAATTCAGATCGCACTGAGCTTTTTTCCCTACAAATATATTCACCTAGACCTAGTTGCCTCTCTTTCTATCGCGTACTCTCATCTCTTCTGACGACGTTAGGGCCTGTCCACACAGCGCGTTGCGTCGTCGCAACGCAAATGTTTTGTATGCAAAATATTTGTGTTGCGACGATGCAACGCGCTGTGTGTCCGGCTTTCCCACTATTTTGTAGCAGCGCTGCGTCGGTCGACGCAACGCTGACGCAACGCGCCGTGTGGACTCGGCGTTTGCTTTAAATGAATTGCAGGAAAGCAATTATACGTACTATGGTATAAGAAAAGCTTGCAAAAGTATTGGAACATTTTTTTAAAATATTCATACGCGACGCGGCGATCGCGTGAGTGAGTTAGAACTAACGTGCTCACGGTCGCCGGCGCGCGGTAGCCCTCTACATTGGCCCGAGTCGAGCCCACCGCGTACTTATAGCTTCACGGAGCGCGGAGTGTCACTGGCCTCATCTACGTCAAATTGGTTGCGCAGTCAAGAGGACACCAAGCGAGGAACCCTCCATACTGTATACATTTTGTTGGTAGCGTGACTGGTAAGTAGGTATAGAAGAAAGAGCAAGCATAAATGGTGCTTAAAACGCGCGATTGTATTATGCGGCATTCGGCGCATAATTTTGCACGTGACTAACGTGCTACGTACGTACGGACGTCAGCACGTCAGGTTATACAGTCAAACTGCGAAAACAGCTTTTATAACGTAGGGCATAAAGGCGGTCTCAAGGTCAACATGTATAGTCTGAGGTGCCGTCGTGTGTACTTCGCGAAAGGATGGCGCTTCTCGCCGCGTTCAACGCAAAATTCAGTGAGTAATAAGAAGACTTTATATTTTGTGAATAAACAAAGCTTTATAACATTTGTCTTAGTGCTGAGACTATTGCATAAAACAACCGCGCGCTTAATATAATACGCAATCTTAGGATAGGTAGAGCTTTGTTGTACCTAGTTATGTTTAAGGCTAAATAATACTTAGGCCGTGATTTCGACGCACGCCACCGCGACACATACAGCAGACAGAAACAGGGCGCCAATGTCGGCGTTAGCGACCGATACAGCTACAAAAATGTCTGTTTTTTCACCAGAGAGCCCCTAGGAAAAATAATCGCTATTATCGGACAATATTTTTTGTTTGACTAACTTAATTTTGGCCTTTATTGTTGAGCTAAGTAATCGTTCATCGCTGGAGCTAAGCAAGCGTCGAAACCGCGCTCTTAAAAAGGGGGTGTCATGTCCAGCGCTCGGACTAATTATCGCAATACAATATACAATAACCACTCGGAAATAGAATGGGATGTAAAGTAATAGAGTCGTAGTATGTACAATATTATTAATTATATTTTTCAATTACATTTAAAACCGCAATTCAAAATTAGCCATAAGTTTGTGAGGACAGCTCAGAATACTTCTCGATACACTTCTTGACCGTTTTTAATTTCACCAATACCTTCCCCCTTACTAATAAAGATTGTATAGCAGATGTATCGTCCCTTTCTTTTTAATGTCAAACTTAAGTAGTTCGACTAAAAATATTTAAAAATAACGACAAATAGTTTTATTAATAATTTTAGTTGTCATAAAATGGTGCAGGAACGCCACTGTGACAAAACTATGGTAGAAATAATAGGTCAATTTTATTTATGCTAATTACTAAAATGGTTTTTTAGATAATGATAATAATCATCATACAAATATGACAACTCTATTGCATCTTGTTCTATTTTCTTCCGCATTTGTTTTGCAATGATTAGTCCGAGCTGGTCATGTTAATAAAACTATAATTTATATACTAAAGTGTGTATGTGAGCCAACACTGTCACTATCTTTTTTAATGTTAATTATAATCATGTATTTTTTTATTGTTTGTTGAAGATATTTTTTTATGACGACGTTTTTAGCGTGAGTCATCCTTTTTACACTGTATTTGTCGTAAAATTTGAAGTCGGTCGCCTAAATGATATATAAAACGCAATTTACGCTTAAGCACACGAGCGAGGGTGTGATGTGGTGATCGAATTTGATTGTTGTTCTCATGTTGTTGTTTTAATTCTTTAAAATGTTTCGTACACGTTTAGATCGGGACTCAATAAAGAGCTTATATTGTTCGGAATTAACTATGTTACTTTTTGTCGATTGCAAAAACTGCTCGATATTTGCGTAGGTACAGTCAACAGCAAAATAAACTAATAATTGCCTGTCATAGTATAAAATTTAATAAAGCTTGTTTAACGTCAATCGATAGGTTCGCCTAATCTAAACTCATGAAGTATTTTTTCTAATATTATTTATCTTAATGAAGCGCTTCGGCTACGGTAATAAAATCGCTGCCGAGACATATCATATTATTGGGATTGTGGATAGGCTCTTGAACTAGCAACCTCCCGCAGTTGGCCTAGTTTTACCCTAGAATGCTAGTTCATGACGTTCGATTCGGATTGTTTGTTCAAAGTGGAAAATAATTTAGACACAAATACTTTTATCTGTCGAAGTAGAATAAAATACGTCTAACCCACTACCGGGTTAGGTTTTCGGGTTAGGTTTGGAATAATTCTCCGATTTAGACCTCTCTCTCTTTCGATTTTATTTAAACGATAGGTAATAAGTTACAAAATTGATTACTAAAATATTGTATCATGTTTTCTTAGTGTGATTTTAAATTAAAAAAATATTTATTGAAGCGTTAACTTAAACCATCTACTTACCTTTTTTGGTTGTACAGTCGGTCCAAGAAAATGTGAAGCATACTTAGAACCTTGTCATATTGAAACTTCGGTTACACTAACATGTCACTGTCAATGATTGCCTTATCTGTTATTTAATTTGACACAGTATTAAGTGCGCAACATTTTCATGAGCCGACTGTACCTATGTTAAAAATTGAATAAAAACAAATGCACACCAAAGCTTTTCTGTGTTTATTTTACATTATCTCAGTAAAATTTCCCCACTGCTTATTATATCTAAACTTAGATATAAAATACACCTACAATAGGTATACATTAGATCATTATAACATGTCACCGTTCACATCTGTCTTTTCATTCATTCATCTAGATATCATTAGTTACAAAAATGCTCTTTAAGCTAATTTATTTTATCCATAAATATTACTTATTGAGTACAATATTACGTGACGGATTTTACAACAATCAGCGTAAAAATACAATCATCGCAAATCGCAATCATCACTGCATTTCTGGTAAAGCAATGATTAATAATACGTGTTAAACATATTTGGTACATATTACTTACTTGGTTAGGTAACGTACTTATCTAAATCTGGAAATATTAGACAAAAGCATGATAGTAAAAAAGGATTTTCTAACTTTTCAGTTGGTTTTTGGCAGGGCAGTTTGGCAAAAAAGTTTTTTTTCACATTTGAAAGTACAACGTACAGTCGCCATTTCTTTAAAAAAATATATAGTTAGTGTCACTTCCAACGATACCCCATACATCCAAATCCGTTTAGACATTTAGAAGTTATGTTAGAATAAAGAAACTCACATACCCACAAACATTCATTAACCCTGAACACATTACACTCTTTTTGGGTAGTCGTGTAAAAAGGCGTGACATTCTCATGTTGATTTAATAAGACTTACTTTTTTCTACTTAATAAATAATAAAATATATAAGTAAGTACCTTACCCACAAATTAAAAAGGGTAGACAAAGTTTAGACATTAGCCAGCCAGTAGTGAATAATCCAGACCACCAAGGCCGGATGAAAGTACGCCGAAGTTCGGGTGGGACAATAAAAAAAAACTATTGATTCAAATCGCTTTTCTTGTAGTGTGGGTGTTGCCGAATATCTCCTCTCGTTGCGATGACTGTTTTGATCAACAATTGGGGTGCCGTCTTCATATCGTACGCCCATCCTACTGCGGCGAACATGTCGAGCAGCACAGTAGTCAAGTTTGTTGTATAAGGAAGCTCTGCCGCCTTGTAGTCCCATGGAAACGTGTGATGGTAGTTGTGCCACCCTTCACCCAACGCCATAACGGAAACGCCCCAGTTCTGTGTCGGCATTATGTGGCTGAAACAGATAATAAATTGAGTCATCCTAGGAATTCTACCAGTTTTTAAACGACTGCCCAAAACAGCAAAGCCAAGCAGCTATCTTGATTTTTTTAAACCATGACTGGAGTCTCATGATTGGGCTTTTGTCATAAGAGTTTGGCATTTGCTAGTGTTAATTATTTCCTGTGGCTTTTTGCGGCTCCATCACCAGATCCTGACCCTATTTCCCAACAGAGTACTATCAAAACTAATCAAACAAGCCTAAAATGATGCCCGATGCGAGTTGTAATATGGTTTTTGTAATAAAACAGAGTTCCTGTGGCCTTTTTTTGGCTCCATCATCGGATAAGCTCAATGACACCATAATATTGCATTGTCTTCCAGTTCTGATCTATGCTTAAAGTTTCACGTGTTTAGCTCATCGGGAAGCTGGATATAATCGTTTGTAAAATTTGTGGTCAAACAAATTAACGAGAACCCACCCATAAGAAAGGCTTGGCGTTTGTCACTGCAGTGGGGGTCATTAGCAATGTCTGATGACAGACGTATTGATGAGAAAACTGGTCATACGTCTTGTTGTGTTGTACCTGAGATTAGCGAAGCTGTTGACCGATTACGTGGCGTTGAGGGTGACCAAGACCACGTATCGCACCAACTGCGACATTACGGTGCAGTGCCAGCTAGTGCCGAAGAAATATACCAACATATTGTGAAGTATTATAAGGAACTAAATTACCGGTCATAAGGCTTGTTGCCCCAGAGATGGGCGAAGCTGTTGACCGACCACGTGGCGTTGAGGGTAATCACGTATCGCACCAACTGCGACATCACGGCGCAGTGCCAGCTGCTGCCGAAGAAGTATACCGGGATTGTGATAGGGATGGCGAAGCAAAATAGCAGCTTGAGGATGGTAAAATGTCTGAAATAAAATTTAATTAACAAAATATTAGTCTGTGCATCAATCTGCTAAGCACAGCAGCAAATTTTTTTCATACACAAAAAGTTGTTTCATTAATAATGTTGAGCTTTTTTTGATTAACAAAGAAAGTTGTTAAAAGCCGGATTCGGGATCACTAAGGTAAACATTTACTGCATCATAAAATTATAAGATGTGAAGTAACTCTTGACTTTGTTTTTGACTTTTTTGACTATTATAGGGTATATTAAAGCGTGCGCCCCGTTGCGCTTGAGCCTTGCGAGCTTGACTGACTTCTATGTAATTATTAGTCAGATACTTAAGTTAAAATTAGGACTAAACCGGTATATCTGTGAAGGCAGTTAGGGTTGTAGAAACACAAAATAGAAAGAGGACATAAGTCAAGCTTAGTACTACGTGCGCTCGAGCAACGCACATGTGTGTGCGCGTACACGTTGCACGCTTCTGTGCTCTATCTATTTGTCGTAGAAACTTGTGATGAGAAAATAAATCACCTGTTGTGGAACTGTATTAGGGGGTCGCTAGTGATGTCAGACATGTCGATCTTGGCCCCCTGCCTCATCACGTCAGGGTGTTTCTTCATCATGAGCCATCCCACGTGCGAGAAGAAAAACCCTCTGTTAGCATCGTGGGGGTCCGCCGTCGACTCCGAGTATTTGTGGTGCACCCGATGGTCCCGTACCCAGTCGTAGATGCTATTCTGAGACAGATTTGAAAAACTAAGAACGTGTTTAAGTAAAATTCGATTTGGTAAATTCAATGTGGGTAAATGTTTTTTGATCTTCCAGAAATCCAGACTTCTTCCTATATAAACAGCACATAACTTACATTATTTTAGGATTTTTCAATCACAGTTACTGTTACAATTCGAGGAGATATCGAAATTTTTACATACATAAAAAAACCCTTTGAATTGAAAACCTGCACCTTTTTTGAAGTCGGTTAAAAATTAGCCCTTAGGTACTAACTAATTAGTAGTTATTTGTTTACTCAAATCTATGATGTTGAATGAAAGAGAATAATAAAAATAATCTTTATTGTGAAAAATAACTATTTTTAATGAATATTCAAAGAGTAAATATTTATTTGAACTGTGATGCCCCACAGATTTTGTTACTTTGTCTAAAAAAAAAAAAAACAAGGGAATTATTAAGCGAAAGTATTGAGGGCTACAATTATTTAATTATAAAGTGATGTTTTTGTAGGAAATATATTAAAAATAATTTATAACATATTTGCTCGTAAAGGGTCTCTTATTACACCAATTTCAATATCGTATTGTATCTCATTACGTACTTGTGCGTTATGGTAATGTAAAACGCACGGTTTATCAAGATGCTCCGTCTAAAACATACGGTACTTTTTAAATCTTAGCAAAGAGTTTTTATGTCAAAAAAGAGGTCAGCATTTTATGAATAAAATTAACTTTGGGGATAAAATATAATAAATAACATTTAATTCTTAAATTTTATTAATTTTGACAATAAATTAAACAAAACACAATAATATTAATTTACTTCATTAGTAATACTGGCTGTTTTGTATACCTTTGCCTTAAAAAAAGCGCTGATGCGCGAGCATCGCTAATTTGTGAACAAGTAAAAATTATTCCGCGCGCTTTTTCTTTTCGTTGTATTGTTTTTATTTGAAAATGGCGTCAAGTACTGATGAATTTAATAATTCGACACCGCCAGAATTCTCAGAGGCAGCGAAAAGGGCTACGCTAAGCCTCTTCCCCGAAAAATATATAAGTCAAGCTCATTGTGGTGCTACTTCAATTCAATGCTAAAAAGCACTGTGAAAACAAAACATGGTATTAATATCAAGTCATACTCCAACTTGCTGACATTTCTAAAAAAGACGCTCAAGTGGCCATGTGGCCATGCCAACTGACAACGTAATAATCAATTATTATACAAATTGTTCAATTTTTTATAACTGCTTTAACAAGTGATAAAAATTTTTTTTGTTTAAGAAAGTCTGTGTTTTATTATTTTCCTCGCAAATATGTTATAAAACGTCGTATGTACGTGTGCTTTGATAATTACAGCCTCTGCTTTCTTGTAGCCCTCGCCTACGGCTCGGGCTAGCAATATCGCCTCGGCTGTAATTTTCAACCTACCGCACTTATATCATAATGTACTATTAAATAACACCTTCCGTAGATTTCGCACAAGAAGTTTTCCGCACTTATCACTCAGTAGAAATCTAGCTCTCAGTAATTTTCATAAACTTCCCTCTTCTACGAAACTTAGGTATAATCCGCGCGCGATGAGAATGCCATTCTACCTTTTTGAACTGAGACTGAGACGCGCACGGTCCGTCGGCCAGCCGTAGCGTCGGCAAACTCGCGTAGATGCTCGCATATTGCTAGTTGTGTAGAACTAACTGTGCGCGTGGATTTCTGCTTGAGTTTTATTTTAAAGGCGAGATTGATATATTATTGTGTGATTATTTTAGTTTAATGAGTGGAAAAAGGGGTGAAACTTTTTCCTTTTTTTTTAAATTATTTCTTATTAAAATAGATGCAGATTTTTTGCTAACGCTACTCAACTGCTTAATTACTGTCAATTTTTATTTACTTTGACAAGGTCCCATCCCATTCTAATTGCGCGCGGATTACTCAGATACTAACCTATCTACAAAACAGTGTTGCGGCTCCGGCTCACTTTGTCTACGGAAACGAAACAATATACATTTTTATGGTTAAAATATTTAAATATTAATAGAGCTCACCTGTCCCGCTGCTGCATAACAAATTGCCAGTATAATTTTTAGCGGCCATTTTGCTTTGTAAGACCGATGACTCCAGAAGCGGTGAGCCCCGCCGGTGACGCCGAATCCAGCGATGATGCCGCATAGCACAGCTGACAACAAGATATTTTTATTTATTTTTGCATTCTTAACAGCCCACACTGAATAGCCTATTTTAATTTTTACTCGACTACGGCGAAGCAAAAGGAGTGTTATGATTGGTGCAATGGTCTACCACGCAAGAGGTCCCGGGTTCGATTTCCGGCCGAGCAGAAATTTTGATGATGAATTTTAATTTCCGTGACGGGTCTGGGTGTTTCTATGTATAATAAGTATTTTAAAAAGTTTATAAGTAATATATCAGTCCAAGCATTTACTTCTTTATTTCGATTCTGTCAATTCCCGTCAAGAATAGGGGGGGGCAGATCATAATTAGATGAATGAGGGTGTTGTTAGGAGGGTATGATTTTATCAATTACCTAATTAATGCATTTTCAGTGACCTAATAAATACTATTTGATCCTAAAATAGTAGATCTGTCACTTAAATTAAATCACCAAATAATATAAAAACGCTTACCTAAATAATAATTAAGAATTACTTGGAAATAATATCAATCATCAAATAATTATATTGGGTTTCTAAATAATAAAAGTGTCACTAAAACTGAATCACCAAATAATTAAAAATGTTTACTTACCTAAATATATATTTGATCATTGAAAAATAATATTAACTTATTACATAATTCAACTGAAATATGACGATATGGGTACAATTAATTAAATAAAATTACAATAGGTTTTAATCATATAATTTACATTTATAATCGAAAGCAAAACACTACTTATCTAAAACTAAACAAAACACTACAGTCAAGTGCGAGCTGTGCGAGTTAGTTAGGTATATTTGTTACCGGCCAAACCCGATTTTCAGGACAAACTAGTTTGGCCTAGGTTAAACTAGTTTTTCCTATACGCGATGGGATTAACTGGTATAGCCTAGACCAAACTAGTTTGTCCTAAGCCCGATAGAAAAAACCAGTTTAGGGAAGGCCAAACTAGTTGATCCTGATATAAGCATTATGGCCAAACTAGTTGATCCTGATATAAGCATTATGGAGCTTCGCTCGCTCCGCTGCGAGTGGTCTAAACACTAACCTAACCTAACCTACCTAGTGCATTTAAATTTTCATAGTCCGCCAATTTGACTCCACCCCTACTTAGGAATTTTTCTATTAATTAAGTGACACATCTATTATTTTGATGATTGAACGATTTAAATGATACTAATAGTTTGTTGATCAGATTTATAAGGTGATAGATCTACTATTTTAGGTATAAATATATTATTGCTGCCAGGGACTTACTTTTTAGAGGACAGATCTTATATTTAGGCTATAGAAAAAAGTGATCAAACTATAATTTAAGAAACATATTTACATTAATACGGTGATTTATACTTAGAGACAGTTTTGATAAATATGATGACTAATATATTTCTTGGGGACAGATATTATAATTCGGGTATTGCAGATTAGTGACACATCTAAACTTAGGTGACAGAAAATATTGTTCCCTTGTTAGAAGCGTCTTGATTGTCCGGCGTCAGCTGGTAATAGGCTATGTGACGTCACATTAAATTGAATATGGCGCCTCCTAGAGGACAAAGTCATAAACTAACAATAATGTTTTCCTAATGATGCCGTGTTGAGTATCAAATCTTGGCCCATACTTCATACATTTTGGGACATCTGTTTCGAACACTTCTGGGGGTTGATTACGTAACTCTGTTGCTAACAATTCTCGATTCTGAAACCGCAGTTACATTGCTGCTTTAAGTAAGATAGTTGTCACATTGGTTCTTACTAACGCAGCAATGTAACTGCGATTTCTGTCAGAGTTGATTGCAACAAAGTAACGTAATCAGGGGGCTGATAGGCCACCTCCAGCCTATACCTATGTAGTCGTACGTAATCCTATTAGGACAAAGTGGCATTCGACTACTATCCTTTTAGAATACCGGACTTCTATATTGTTCTTGTTTTTTCTCCGTAACTAGTTGTTTATTAACGGCAAATATTTTAAGCAAAACTAATAGTAAGATTATATGTATAAGCTTTTTACTCTCTTTCTTTTTAAACTATTCATATAAGTATTCATTATTTAAACGAGAAATAATTTCTTATTTTGGTAAGCAAAAGTGTCAAAGAATAAACTGTAAGTACTCACCAAACGAAACGTCTTTCCAATGAAAGAAAGTAGGATTAAATATTAACATGTGTAAAAACCATGATACGGTGATAATATGAAACAAACTTATGCTTATAAAATTAATCCACCGTATGGGGGTAACGAAACCCATCTGTTTCTCCCACTGTCTCACACGGGTTAAAAAATCTGGTTCATTTACTGGTAGCATTTGGTCGTATACACTTTTTTCTTGAGCTTGTTGTTTACTGTTCAAGATTAACTGAACATTTTCTGTGTCATCTTCATTTGTTGTCTCGCACTTAACAGTTTCTGTAACTATTGTCTTGGTTGTCGTGCAGATTGCCATTTTTTATCACTGAAAAATAAAACAGTAATATTTAGTTATGACGTAACTTTTATTAAATATAAAACAAAAAATTAGTAATGCCAGGTGGCTCAGATTTGAACTCGGATGGTCGTAAATGTTTGAAACATTAAAATTTCATCTTTACTTTTATGAGAAGGTTTTATAATTTCTAACACCCGTATTTACAACACTCAACGACCCTTGACTACACGAACACACTGCGTTAAAATAAAGTTCTGTGATTGGTTCGTTTGTTTTACGCGTGTGATTGGTTCGTTTGTTTTACGCGTGTGATTGTTTCGAGGGACGCTGTGCGTCCGCGGGCACTGTGAGACCGCATAGTAATGTTTGTGAATACGGGTGCAAGTCAGGAAGTTATAGGTGTAGTTTAGGGGCAGAATCGCATTCATCTAATTTAATCTATCTTATCTATTTGTACCTACTTAAAGGCCCAACCCAGCTAACTAAATATCTGCGATACGATAGGTATACTCCAAATTAAGCAGCTAACAAAATTGGTTTAGTGACTCGGTAGCTCAGCGGTCAGAGCATTGGACTGGATATCCAAAGGTCGCGGGTTCGATTCCCGTCCGAGAACATGATCTGGTGCGAGTCCTATTTTTTCTAGTATATTATTTAGTATTAGCTAACAAAGTGTTTATTGTCTGATCACAAAAAAAAAAATACCTAGTGTCTAAGTATATTTTTGATGTTATTTCAAGCCTTAGGAAAGTTAAGGACTGCTGATTTTATAGTAAATAATTAGATGACAAAATAATAAACAGTGTTTTTTTCTAAATATTACTTTCTTGTTATTATGGTCGGCGTACGAGCTCAAAATCAATGGAAAACCGCAAACGATATACAGTATACGAACATCTATCGAGAAAAAACGCGCGTATGTACTCGATAGAGGATTTGTCTATGAAAAATCTCTTTTCGCTTTTCGGTGGTAGACGGCGCTGTACAAATTTCCCATACAAAATGACTCTATCGAATGTTTTACGCGCGTTATTTTTTTCGATAGCTGTTCGTGCTAAGGGTACAGGATACCCGTTTGGCACACGTATACTTGAGGTCAACACAATTGTTTCGACCCGCAGTTCTAAAAAAGAACTCCTTAGGACAGGAGTTACGGTGTGATCTTTTTTTTGTACGGATTTTTTTTTACAACCTATCGTGTCTGGTATCCAATTAAATGGTTTTTTGAGGCGGTTTTAAAAATCTATCACATCATTACATTTCAGCCACTTGTTTTAAATGAAACCAAAAAACAATTTAAAAACATATACTAACTTTGGGGCTTTGAGCTCCTCTAGATACGATACGGTTGAATAATTTTTCATAAAATATACTTCAAATGATACGTAATATTCTCATTATCTAACCTCAAGAAAGCAATTTTGAAATTATTGTAATTTTTTATTATTACAAAGTGATTATACAAGGTGTTACAAAAGTACCCCTAATGCCGAATATGGTAGAAATCAGTTGAAATCAGTTCGATTCGATCGATTTCAGAGTTGGTCCCATAGTAAATGGCGTGTGTGATATCGAATGAAAGGGCTTTCTAAGCCGATTCTAAAATTATATAACATAATTATATTTCAGCACACGTTTTAAATTAAACCAAAAATCATATTGGTTTAATTTAGAAAGCAACAAAGAAATAATATTGAAATCATTAGATACGCATATCAATTTTAACAAAACACGTCAAGTGAAGTCGGATGGTGCTTTTAGGAGGAGATTTTTCTTCTTTTTTGTCTTTCTTTTGTTTTTCTTTGTGGTAGCGTGCATAACAATCAGAATAAGGAATTAGAATACAAGACAATTCGAATTCCCTTTATTTGCTAGGTATTGTCACTGCACCGACACTGTAATGTTTTATTCAAGAGACATATTGTGTCATGTGGTAGGTATTAACAAAACAGAATTGTGTCGTGATTCGGTACCTACAAACAGAAAGACAAAAGGTACAATGTACAATGCGTACTAAGGTAGATTCGTAAGGCTCACCCCTTATAATGGTTTCAAGCCTACATACTACATTAATTAAACTAAACCTATCATTGATGTATCATGTGACTTAAATTAGATAAGTTCAGTAGTGGTGTCCCAGTTTCATAAGTAAGTACACACTTTTAATAATTTGTATTTTATTATTTAATATGATACTGTCATTACAAAAAAACACTTATTACGGATTACAGCGCGTATATTATTAATTCAGGTGTTGTTTTAGAATTATTTAGTTTTTATTTATTGGTTTTTTGTAAGCGGGTAATTTCATAAAAATATGAGCAGCCTTTTTGCTTTAGTCCACCCGTGACCACGGCCCCTGGAAAGGTGTCGAAACGTCGGGAATTCAAAAAACCAATAAATACAAACTAATTAATTCTAAAACAACACCTGAATTAATAATATACGCGCTGTTATCTGTAAAAAGTGTTTTATTTCTAATGAACTGTACGCGCGAAAGTTTTTGAAATTAATCATGTCAGTTAAGTTACATGTCAGTGCCGTCATTCCCAGGCTCGTAACATTTAATAAAGTTTAAATAGTTCCACACAAATTCAACTCTAATCTCGGATTCAAATTAAGGTTATGGAAATCAGAAACAAACACAGACCCGGCACTCGCAGTGCTCGCACCTAAATTATGGGTCCCAAAACATCATTAAAAATATCGCCTTTCCAAAAAGTACTTTAAAATATTCATAAGTAATAGTTAAAAATTTGTAAGTATCAAAATTTTTTTTTCGCTAGATGTGGAGTAGAGTGTATATCATTGGGTTAGTCTGCGCGTGCGGCGCGGTCTCGCTCTGTCCTCGAGATGCGCTGTTGCGGCTTCCATTTGTACTGGAATATGCAGTCTGGCGCGGATGGCACCAGTCAGTCATATATGCTCCGGAATTCGAAAAAGGTTTGTTCGAAATAAACAAAAAGTTATCGCAAACCATAGATTAGAGTAATGTACCTCACCTGTCACCTGTCCATCAATGAAACACCACAAACTATCCTGTCTTTCCGTTTCTGAAGTTAGAAGTCTAATTTTTAACTTAATATCGCACCGTATTTAAGATTTTAAAGCATTTTAAGATTGCATAAGCAGGATACATAGGTCTAAAAAGTAAGATAAGAACATTTTTGAAACGTCTTATTTTAAAAAAGATAATAGAAAAAATATTTTTCTAAGGAAAACTAAAATCGGTCTAATTTAGTAACTGTAACTCTTTTATCGAAAACGTTTTTAACTAACTTTTAAGACCTATGAGTTCTGCTTGTGTGTATGAAGTTTCATTAAAATCGGTTCATTCATTTCGAAGCCATTTTTCACCTTGTGATGCAATTAAACTGCATTCTTGCAAATATCAACCATAACTTCAATGGGATACTTACAACAAAATGGCAACATTTTTAAAAACAACAAAGAAACCACCACATATTGGAATAGTTTACAAGTTACATTTTGTTTTTACAAATATTTCTAGTTTTAAATGAATAAGCTGCCATCTGCGGCGAAAGCTTACAGTATTAAAGTAAGTATATATTTTCTCGGCCTTGAGAAAATGAGCCTCTCATGTAAGCTTATCAGTTTTATGCTCGTGGAGAAATTGCCTACCATCTCGTTTTTATATAAATAAAAATATATATGTCTCTTGATCCTCATCTGCCGTTCCTTTGATTAGATTGGAAATACATTCAGTTAGCCATTCATTTTAAATCAAAATATTATTTTAGATAAAATCTGAGTTCACATTAAAATAACTACAATAACAATTTACGAATTTCAAAATCAAGAAGAAGAAATCATATTTGATTAATAAGTTTTTTTACTATCAAACTAACAAAACCATGCTAATACATTGAGACGTTCAGCTTTTCACAAAAATCTAAAAGTAATGAACCTCGAATTTTCTCTTTAGCTACTTTTAGTTGTATAAATAAATCCTACTATAATATTATAAATGTAAAAGTTTGTGCATGCAAAAAAGCCTGAACGTATTTGGATGAAAGGCACAGAGATAGTTATACTTACCTGACTTTTTATCCCGGTCAAAGGTACTCTAGGTTACTTTCCGCATGTCCACGCGGACGAAGTCGCGGGCGGAAGCTAGACTTAAATAATTATTCACATGGAAATGTTAAAATGCTTCATCTATATACCTACCTATTACAATACTCTAATAATCAAAGAAAAAGAAACGCCGAATTAACATCCAATGGGAATAAATGGCAAATAGGAGGAAACTTACCTTGTAATAATCAATTCAAAGATCACATCACCAATGGAAAAAAAAATGCAATATTGACAGCGAGATCGTGGTGAGATCAGTCCGCGTACATTCCAGCGCACAAAATGTACATATTAAGGAATGGTCGGCACAGTTTCCATGGATCTTTACGTGATGAATTCATTATTTCGGTTGTAAATAATCACTCAATCGGCACGTATCTATTTGTCTTTCGTGAAACAGTGCAGAAACTGTTTCCGAACTAATTTAATTATTGATAAATAATTTTGTAATATTTAATTGTTATGTTGCTTTGTGATTGTGAGTCATGAAATAAAAGAGCAAGTTGCACTTATTGCTCAATAAAGATGATAAAGTTCATGATTCATCTTCGCTCGGTTTTTTGTTTTTATCACAATCGGTAAAATAGACTGAAGTAATTACATAAGTAAAAAAAGGTAGGTATTACAACGTGTATACAACATACAATAATTCAAGAGTAATTAACAGTAATTTCAAAAGTAGGCGATCGATACCGAACCCACCAGCCGCAATAATAGTTATTTGTTATACTAGAGACCAAAGTCAATTTGTGCTGCGAGTAGATTGCCAGTTACAAAAACACAAAAGCCTGACTCGGCGCTAAATTTAGCCGGACATTTTACTGTAAAAGCCGGATATACTGTTTTTAATAGCTGATCATAGCTTTTTTAAAGCCGGACATATGTTCCAAAAGCCGGACAATATTTATTACCGCCTTGCAAACGGCTGTCCGTCAGTGGGGCAGACGAGTACTCTGTTGGGAAATAGTTTTCAGGGTCTGATGATGGAGCCAGAAGAAGGTCATAGGAACTACTATAATAATATCACGCAACCCCATCGGGTTTGGGCTCGTTTCATTCATCTTGACAAGTATTTAGTTTTAGCTGGTTGACTACAAAGCAGAAAATAATAATTAAATGAAAAAAACCATCATAAAATATACGTTTTTAAAACGGCCTAGAAAGTATTAAATAATTTCTCCCGTAAAGATTTATAAATCTATACGCAGAAGTTTAAAACCTAAAACATGGGGCGCATTTTGTAAGATTTATCATCAATTGTCTTTTGCATGCGCCCCACGTTTTTAGGCTTAAAACTTCTGTATAGATTGATAGATCTTTATGGAATTATTGAAAAGGTGGTGTTGAAAAAAAAACACTTTTTAAAAAAAAATACGGAAGGATGTGATTTTTTTCTCTTATACCGTCATTTTAAATCGCAATATAACTAACAGATATCGCCACCCGTGCGAAGCCGCCGGCGCCGGGCCGGGCAGCTAGTAATGTAAAAAACGATAAGCTTCATCTCGATATTTGTGTTGACTGTTATATCCCAAGCTGACATTATTGGTATATTTCAATAACTTTTCTATTTTTTTTCCTTATTTACAATTACAATGTGGGGAAAACGATTCACGGGTGTTACACGTGCGTACTGGTACATAAAGTTTTCCTTATCATTTTACCGTAGAAAACTAAGTATATAAACCTATGTACCCTATAGTGGAAAACTAAACTTTTATTAACTACCTATGTAACTACACTAGACGTCACTAAAATCGCACCTCTTCAAAAATTTTCTTTGAAACAATTTTAATCATTTCTACCCCTTCGTATATAACCAACAGTCTCTCAAAACCGTTCGAACACTCGGCATACGGAATTAATGACTGAGATACAGTTTCCGAGCAACATTGCACTTCGCATTTTTTTGCAAAATTACTATTTCATTTGAGCAGCTTCATGGGCAATAGTATCCATCTTGGGTGTTCCTTTTTAGGGTTCCGTACCAAAATGGTAAAAAGGAAACCATGGTGCGACTCCGCCTGTCTGTCTGTCACAGATGGATATCTCGAAAACTACTAATGCTATCAACTTTAAATTTGGAATAGTTTTAGATGACTTTTGGTTAACTATTTTGCAAATAAAAGAGAAATAAAAATATTTATATATTTTTGGCAACAAGGACTGAAGGGGATCTTAAAAAATTCGAAGTGAGGCTACTAGGGCATATGGGGTATCATATGAAAGAGCGTTGCTTGCACATTCTCAAAAATTTTTTTAGGCCGCATAGTTTTCGACTTTTAATGAAAAATGTAAAAAAAGATACCGTTCCCCCCTCATCTCCGAAGTTTGCATAGACAAAAATCTGAGTTTATTTTATTTGGTTAGAAATTTATGTAAAGATTACAGGAAAAATAAAACGATGTCTCTAAATAGTAAACTTTTTCAGAATGATTGTACGGAACCCTCGGTGCGCGAGTCCGACTCGCTCTTGACCGTTTTTTTAACTGAGCAGTTGACGTGCGTTCTCTCTAACGTTTCGATAGTGTATTTACCCGATTTTCCAGGATTGACCCCTATTTATACCTTTATAATGAAAGCGCAAGTAATTACATGTGTAGCGTTTAATAGTTCTTCCTGTTCTTCTTGTCAGTTAAAAAAGTCTGGAACGGGTGGTAGAAAAATATAGACGATTCAAAAGCGCTTAATTACTAAGTTTATTTGAATAAAGCAATTTTACTTTACTTTACTTTAGTGGTAACTGTTAAGTTTTTAAATCAATCAATTATTATTTAAAAGACCAATAAATGTGCTTTCAATAGATATAAATATTAAATTAATAATACGTGTGCTAGCAGTAGCAGGTAGTCATATCTAAACTAATTTTCTAGGAGTTGCGATTTTTTTGACATTGTAGTGTATTGGGTCCTTACCTATGAAATTGGTGTTTTTTTCTGACACACAGAAAACCTCATAACTTTAGTGATGTAAAATATTTATCAGTTGCTGGCTATTACATTAAATTATGACCATAGCCGTCAACTATCAGCATAATTAAAAACTATTTATTTTGTTTTCTTAGCATTAAAAAATACCTTGAAATTTATTCATTTTTTTAACGAAAAGGACCACTTTATCCGTTGTAACTTAGCCGAAATTTATTTTTTCGCTTAAGTTGTGTTGCCTAAGTTAGCTTAATGTTCAAACATTTGTACATAAAAGTTTTGTTACAATAGCGTTCACCGTTGTTAAATAAATTATGAAAATGATAATATGGAAAATACATTTTTTTAATTTTTTTTTTTAAATTTAGATTTTTCGCATTCACAATGCTATTTTTATATTAAGATAAATAATATTAGAAGAAGTTTAAAGTACTAGAAAATTAAAACTAAAATAAAATTTCGCCGCTCCCACTAGCGACTAGGTAGCATCATTGGTCAGTGCATTGGGCCGGAACCCCAAGGGTGCGGGTTCGAGTCCCGTCTGAGGTGCTACGGGTGAGTCGATTTTTTCTAGTATTTTTTCTAATATTAGTTATCTTAATGGAAAATGCAATTTGTTAAAAATTATCTATACAACCATGCACGGCTCGCGAGGCACGCTCCGATTTATTGCTCACGAGCCGTGGTACCCGAGACAAGTTTAAAAGGTTGCGCGCGAGCCTCGCGAGCCATGGTGAGCAGTTTGAGTTCGTTTCTCTCGGGTGGTGTAAAATCTTTTTAATGTTGTCTGCTCCCCCTTTTAGCCGCTATGGCCTTAATGTTGTCTGGTCATTTAATAAACAAAAGCTCTCAAACAAATTTGGTATAATTTCTTAATTTTACTCAGCCTCTTTTCTTTTCTTATGTTTTTCTAATGTCCATGTTTTTGAAGCCAATAAATGGCTCATAAACGTGTATTGTTGTAACAAGGCCGTAAGAAACTCTGCTCCTTATCAACGAAAATACTGTATTCTAGTATTTTTACTTGAATTTCTATCTAGGAGGCAGGGTCGGTCTGGTTTCAGGGAATACTGGGACTTTTCCCGGTAGGCAGGACCCGGAGCTAGAAAAATCGCGGTACTTTTTTGGGTGCCAGACCGACGACACTGCTAGGAGGCAAGGAATATTAAAGCACTTATATTGCGTGAATCATTAAAATAAAACTTGTTAGTGTTATAAACTCGTTCGTATGGTCTATTAGCGCCAAGATGATCTTTCTTGCGGATGCTATTATTTTCCTTTTCAATTAATACACTGTTTAATTTTGATACCATAGTAGCACTGGTCGAATGGTTATAATGCTGCATTGATGTTGTTGATGTGATCAATAAAGTTGAATAAATGGATACATTTTTTTTAAATTGAAAATGTTTATGTGATCACCAGTGTATGAGCCCAATATGTTTAGCCAAAAGCGCGACATGGCCGTAGATCGGTCAAAATTGGAAATATCTCTATAGGAGAGCTGTTAAAATGTGCAGGGCGTGGATATGTACCTATCGTTTGGCCCGGCGTATGGTATTGAATTTTGGAAAAAGATCGAGTAGTGTTTGGGAAATTTCGAAGAAATAAATACATTTTCCGACTTGCCGAACAATAAAACTTCACCAGACATGAATGATTTTCGCCTCCTCTTGATGGAGTTCCTCTCCTAATGGAGAAGAACATGTCAATATTTATAGTAAGAATATATGCAAACACTTACCTCGAGTACAGATAGTAGAATGTTGATATCACTCATACACAAAAATATAGTTAATGAATAAGCTTATTTTTTAAATTTATAACGTTTTTTATTTTTTACATTTTTGCATTAATAATTAAGAATTCCATAATGATGTTTATGTATTATTTTAAATAATACGCTAGAAAAAGGGCTCGAGGTCGTGGTGGGTTCAAGTCTCACCTTAAGAAGAGCGAAAATGTTTATTTAGCACAAACAGCTATTGAAAAAATAGCGCGCGTAAAAACATCGGTAGCCTAATTTTGTATGGAAAATTTGTACAGCGCCACCTACCGCCGAAAAGCAAAATGAAATTTTCCATAGATAACTATTGTATCGAGTACTTTTACGCGCGTTTTTTTCTCGATAAATGTTCGTGCTAAATAACAATTATGAATTTTAATTTTTTCCGAGCCTAACCAGTTTAACTATTTAGTATATCACGTAGTTTTGAAAGAAGAAAGAAAGAAAGAAATAATATTTATTTGAGACAACACATACAAAATAATAAAAAAAAGCAAACCATAGCACATTGCCTCAAAACGGTCCCGCTCCCGACTCAGCATAATGCGTCTTCCGTCGAGACCGATTTGTTGACGCTGCGATGATGACGCAAAAAAATAACAAAAATACTTAACACGAATAAAACCGACATAAACAATACTACTATTATATATTCTGTGAAAGAATAATATTTTTTTTGCCATATTCAGTTTCGTCCACGCGGTAAAGTCGCGGGCAACAGCTAGATGTAATAAATATAATAAATTTAAAATATTAGAAATTTTTGTAGGTTTGCAATTTTGCATTTGGTGGAGGTTAATACGAATAAACAAATTTTGAGCGAAAGTTGAAGAAGAGAGCAGAGAGGGTCTCAATATAAATCTTAGAAATTTTTTGAAGTTTCAGGTTATTATTACATATACTTTATATACTAGACATATACTATTCATATGCCTACTAGAGTTCAAGAAAACAACATTTTAAATGAAAACAGCTTTTTTTTTTCCGAGTTTCGGGTATTCGTACAAAAAGTTGTTCATGAATAATAATTATCTTTACAAATAGTTTTCAGGTTTTGTGTTAAAAAAATAACTGCCTCGTGATAGTTGAATTATAAAAAGCAAGTGACAAAGTTATCTATTTATTTTTGTTTTTAATAATTCCACATTTATATGGTACAGTTAGGGAGGGCAGCGCTCTGTCACCCTTAAGGCCAAAATTGCTTGCGCTATCGACGAAGTAACTACTACCAACCGACGAAAACCGTGCCGACGTATTGTTTGAGTGACAAAGTGTCAGAGCGCCAACCACCACACTTGATTTTTTAAGTAAATTTTGTCCGAAATCAAGAACAGTGAGTTTCGGCGCGGCTGAAACTGAATTTTGGGGCCGAAACTGGCCGAAACCGAAACCGAACCTTCGGTCGGACACTAACCAAAACTTATCTGAAAGAGGGGTAACGTGTTTTCTTTCGCACATTGGAATTGTAATATTATTTCTTACCAAGTATCACCCAAACAGGTAGTTTTCTACAACTAAGGTGTCATTGAATTTGTTTTGTTTTAGGTTGTTCTTGGGCGAAAGTGCGGCTGGCAAAATGTCTCAGCGTGAACGGCATAGCTGCATCGTTTGACTCTGTCGAGAATCCGCGGTTCCAATTGAATCTCGGCGTGGTTATACTTACCCCGAGGTTGCGGCGAAATGCCACTCAAACTGTCACTGTGCTTTTAAAAAAAGTAAGTTTTTTTAAATTGTAATTAAATGGTATTGTAAATCAGAATATCAACATTTCAAGTATACTATTCGATGGCGCGTAAAATTACAAATCCAATAGTGTATTTAAATCGTTTTCGCGATATTGTCCCTTACATTAATTCATATTTCCGTGATCGATATGTAGGTTCAACCTTTTTGGAGAAATCAAAAAGATAACAACTATATAGGTTTTTTTATAAATTAGAACACTGGTTGTATCGATATGCGAGCCAATAAATGTTTCACATCAAATAAATATTTATTTCAGCTTATCGAGTTGGAAATGAATAATGCCTCGTATGATTGGTTAATTACTGTCAGGTCTGTAGAAGATTTCAATTCGATTAATAAAATACTTAACGGGTCAGCGCTTCGATTTGATCAGAATATTATTGTTGCTTACTCGGACTTTCTGCGTAATTTGGTTGATCCGCTTGGGTTATGCAAAACTAATTTCGTTTATGAAACAACCAAATTAATGAAAACAGAATCTGTTAAACAAATAAGTGTTAATTACCAGAGAGAAAGCCTTTGTAGACGATATAAGAATTGCTATAAATCAGTCTATGAAAGAAATTACTACAGAACATCGAACAGGTTTAAAAATCTTACGAGAAATAATATTTACAAGAGGCATGGAAGAATTATGAATTTGTTCCAATCTGGAGTGTTGTATTATAATAATTCAAGATTATTCGAGATGGTGAATATCAGTAAGTTTTTTCTGAGGAAACAGTTTAATCATTGGCGACGGGAACATCACATGGAGAAAGACAATGGCGGTGTGCATGTCGTGCAATATTTTAAAGTGCGATCAAATTCCACATTATATGCTTTCTATTTGGGTGAGTACACTTTTGTTCGTTGTGTAATGAATATTCTATGAATAACTTTTCCCAGCATAGCCCAAAAGCCTGCTACATTTTAGGCAGGTAGGTAGATAAGGTAGGTAGTTTAAGATACGTGCGTAACTTAATCTCTAGAGGTATGAAAACTTTTTATGCCCTTAAAGATTTTCAGCTTGTAGTTCTTTGAGAAATACTCGATCTTACTTAATCTACAACTTAAGCAAGTAGGTCGCTTCGAAGGAAATTCTTATGAAGGATGGATTCCCGGTATGGCTCTAACGTAGCAACCCGCTTCTTAAATGGAAATTCCATTAAAGAAGTTCCAAGTACTTTTTGAATTAGTCATTGACTATCAATATGTAAAATGCTAATTTTAATTATTGGCTTGATATTGACATCAGCCGTCTGATTCTCCGCATATTACTTTAATTTAACCCTTTCCACAACAAGAGTATGGTAGAAGGTGACAGCAAACTAACAGAAGTAACATACTTACTTGTACTAGCGTAATAATAATTCAATGTTTACACCTAACAATTTCGTGCGGATGCAAATGAAAACGGTCCATAACTGCGAGCCGCAAGGGCTACGTCCTGCAGTAGACTATAATGGGCTGGTTGTGTGTGTATTAATATTCTTATAGGTTACTGGAGCAGAGAGTTATCTATGTCAGGGATGCACGCTCCGTACCCAATTGAAGCTCGGAACTTCCTGGGCGAAGAGTTGGTGGTCGGGAGATGCAACTTCACTGGAGACGGAACTCCTTCGTTGGACGACGAGGGTCCGTCAGCACCAGCACTATTGGATGACGTACTTCACTTCCTTACTACGAAACTTAATACAACGTAAGCTTAAAAATACACATAACAGCTGTTCTAAGTTTCGACCGCTACGTCGCAGCCTCATTATTTGACCACCATTTCCTAAGAGTATTTATTTTTCATGAAGAAAGTTTAGGTAAAGTCGATATTTTCAATATAACAATATGGGAAAACTTTAAAGACAAATCTTGATGGGTAGAGCACAAAATTCAACGCACTTCTGATTCGTAAAACACCAAATTACTCCAGTGAAAGTTATATACCCCATTTGTATTTTTACTTTGGTACTACCTCCATTTGAACGAGCCGGCATAAAAAATGTATAGCCGGGACGTGTCTCACAAATACTTATGGCTTTAAAGGACATAGGCACAGAATAAAAGCGCTTTCTTATGTTCTTTTTGTTTCTTAATAGACAGATCGGGCCATTTTCAGGTCTACAAATCGGTACTACAGTAAATTAGGATTCCGTACTTACGAAGGCTCCTGGACAGGTCTACTGGGGGCTTTGATAGATCAAACTGTGGACGTAGCTCTGGAGCCTGTCACTGCTCATCCAGCTAGACATCAGGATATGGAGTTCATATTCCCTATCGCTGAAACTATGTAAGTTGATAAGTGGTACAAAGAAAAATACATAAAAGCATCGAACGAAAGGAATCGCACATCCATTCTTTTGATGTATGCTTATTGAGATATTGAATGATATTGTATAGTTTTATGATACTTGTCTTTTTAATTATAATTACCTATTTCTACAAAAATGATAATTGAAAACCTTTGAACGATTTTTATCAACTTTCTTGAATCGTTTGGTAATAAAAATACAGAATCATTATCATCCACAGTTAAGAAATACACCATAGTTAAAAATTGGCAGTAAGTACAGTCAGCGGCACGACAGACTATACATGTTGACTTTAAGACCGTCTTTATGTCGTACGTAATAAAAGATGTTTTCGTAGTTCAACTGTTTAACTTACCGTGCTGTTGTGTGTACATAGATCTTATTAAAAGACCGCGGAATAGTCTGGTAATTTCCTAGCTTATTTGACAATTTCTACAATAGACCGACACTCGAAAAATGTAATCTCTTGTCTTAGAGCGCTTTCATATACAAGGTGTTACAAAAATACCCCTAATGCCGAATATGGTATATAGGGACCATCAAACTGAACAACTTTTACTATGGGGCCAACTCTGAAATCGCGAAAAAAAATCAGCTGTTTCATACATTTTGATATTTTCTATTTTAATTTTTGTATGAAACAGCTGATTTTTTTTTCGCGATTTCAGAGTTGGTCCTATAGTAAAAGTTGTTCAGTTTGATGGTCCCTATATACCATATTCGGCATTAGGGGTATTTCTGTAACACCTAGTATAGGCGTTTTAGTCGCGTGATAGCGGCGCTGCACAATGGATCCCTTCACATTACAGCGGCCGCAGCGCGGCGTAGTAGGGTGAATCTACGTTGTTTTGTTATGTTTCTTACTTCCTGCGTCATTGTCGTTTACTCGAAAATCTTTAAAAACCCAATACATCACAACGAAATTTGCCATCATTTACGTTAGAGTACGATAATAAATTATATTGATTTGCATATTCTTAACTTATTTATTGCGATGCATTGGATTTTTAAAGATTTTCGAGTAAACGACAATGACGCAGAAAGTAAGAAATAACGTAGATTCGCCCAGTAGCGGCGTAAACGCGGCGTAGATGCGACTAAAATGCCTAGTGAGCGCACTCTTAATCCTATTACGTTGAGTAATTGATGAATCGTTTTGGTATCCAGGTGTAACATATACATACGGCAGCAGGAGACGTCTACAGTACGAGACATATTCATGGCTCCGTTCAGTGCTCGCCTTGTGGCATGTGTCGTAGCCATAGCCTTGTTAGCATCATCTGTAATAATCCTAATTAGTCGACTGGCGCCCAGCGTTCGAAGTACACTTCGCCCTATTGAATATACGGAAGCATTGATTTGGTCTACTGGAATTTTATGCCAGCAAGGAAAGTAGTGATGTCATTATGTTTTTAAATCTGTATAATTTTATAATATTAATGGGGATTACAAATGACATAGCTCTCTTACCCGTGTGTGCTTTCACAAATCCTCTTGTCTGCGGTTAGTTAGTTAACAAACTGACCACAGACTAACTGTAATCCCCGCATGCAGAATATCAAAATGTATAAAAAGGTTGAGGTCTCATGAAGGTCTTAGACTGCTAAAAATATGAATAATGCTCAAGAATAAATTGATACACGTATTATCAATATTTCACTATAGATTCACCAGTATGTATTACTTATGTATTTTATACCATCTTCAAAACTAATATAACCAATTTGCATAAAGATAATTCTAGAATCTGAGCCAAAGAATGTGTCCTAACAAGTATTGTAAAGAAAATCGTTATTAGTCTTAAGAAAATGTAATTAAGCGACATGTTCACTCATTGATAAAGCTTATGAAATAAAAATTAAAAAAAATATTGTAAAGTTGTGTTACTCAAGATTTAAGCTATCCTCATGTTTAAACTAATTATCCCTTTTTGTGTTCAGGCGGCCCTAGTACACCTCCGAACCCAGCAGCAAGCGTTGTTCTTATCGTTTGTTTACTATTCGCGGTAGTCACGTACAACGCATATGCTGCGTTCATAACCTCGGTTCTGTCCGTGCGTGTGGCAAGCTTGGACACCGTGGCTGCCGTGTTGCACTCGCCGGACTTCAAAATCGGATACATCAGGAATGGAGCTGATCAAATGTATCTTATGGTAAGAACAGCTGACATTTTTTTTTGTTACAGTAATGTAAAATAATACTACGATAAGGTGTGTCCCCTGACGTTCAAAGGGTATGGTGAAGATTTTCGGTCACACGTTCTAAAAAAACCGGACAAGTTTGTAGGTAGAAATGTATAGTTTTTAGGTTTTCCCTGTACTTGTAGTAGAACACAATATTACTTGCCAAATTTCATAGTTCTAGCCCAACGGAAAGTACCCTATAAATTTGGATTCCCTTGAGAGTGCCGAAATATGCGTTTTTTGCGGCATAAACGGCCGTATCTTTTTTTCGTTTACTTTGATCATAGCTTCAAAGGACTGCAGGAGACTTATGGTTTTAATTTCAACTCGATACCTCCACGCGTTCCCGAGAAAAGGGGTCTTGACAGACAGGCGGACAACAAAGTGATCCTAAAAGGGTTCCGTGTTTTCCTTTTGAGGTACGGAACCCTAAAAACTACTGTTCACACGTCAATCCATCCATCCATTAGCATTGAGTAGCATTATTTCTAAAACAATGAAGTGGGAAAACTTCTTTGCCGTTATTTTACATACTTATCATTCCTTTCATAGGCGGCCTCTCTTCAAAGGATCGCATAGATGTTCGTATAAATTGGATCGATCCCATTTGTGACAAAAATAATCTCTAATATTACAGTCTACAAAAGACGCACAGTTAAATGCGTTTTACATCCGCGGTTACTCTGATGCGGAGAATCTGGTGTCATCTGCTGAAGAAGGACTTGCGCGTGCTGCTAGACAAGATTACGCCTTTTTTGCTGGCCAACGAGCTGCACGCTCCACTTTGAGGCAAGTCACATACTTAGATACATCTGGCAAAAGAGAAGTTCGTTATCCTTTTCAAACTTATAACTTTGCCTAGTTAGTTTGAGTAGAATGCTTGAATGGTTATACAATTTTGAATATCTCATCAATGGATTTGATTCCGAAACAAAGCACACTTAGTTGAATGTATTTCATTTACGTTGTAGGCGATTAATATGACTAAGAGGTAGAACATCTAATATCTCCGTGGAAAACGGTCTAATATTGCGAACCAACACTTTGGAAAGTATGGCAACATCCGCCCACGAAAGGGGCATACGTCCCCTAGTGGACTGTACTATAATGGGCTGAAGTGGTATGATGATATCATTCGAGAATAGTGTTAAGTGTTTTGCGAGACTCGCATAGTAGACAACAAAACACTTAAAAAACCCTTCAAGTATCATAGGGTAAGTGATCGTTATTGTCAGGTCATTGAGCCAAGCGCGGGGCAGATGTGCCGTGAGGGAGTTGCCCGTGTACTCGACGCGGGCGCAGCTCGCGTTCCCTTTGCCGCGTCGCTCGCCGTATGCTCGGCCTACCCTTGTAAGGTAGGTATACTCCACTTAAAAAATATTACACTCTATCACTAATATCCGTGTTTCCTAGGTAGAGTAGTGTAATAACGGATAGGGAGATAGGCCCTACAACCACCTCTGTTACAGAGGCTAGGCAATATTTTATAGTTAAAGTTTAGCGCTGCTGTTGATAATTAAGCTAGCAATTATAGGTGTTGCTTTACTGATGGCGTTAATACTAGATGCTAGGTGAAGGTTAAATGATTGGGATTATTTCAGCCTCCTACAGCTGCATAACACAGGAGCGCTGGCGCGGCTGGAGGCGGCACTGGTTCCCGCCATGCCGGAGTGCGCGCCGCCAGCAGGATTTGCATCAGCGCGCGCGGCAGACGTCCGATCCGCGCTCATACTTATCATCGGCGGCCTAATTGCGGCGTCTTTGATTGGTAAGTTATAGTGAGTAAGAAAAAATAGTAAGATAAAAAAGGTTCATCATATAACTTAATAAAGTATACTTAAAAGTTTATTTAATGCACCTAGGAGAATAAGACGAATAAAGTTTTTTTAAAGTACTTTTAATCCACCCAGGTGATTAAAGTATACTTTATTCACCTAAGTGGTTTAACCCAGGTGAATCCTAATAGCATTGTGAATGCCAAACTCTAAAATCTAAACACTAGGTGGTTCTCGTAGGTAGCCTTATTTTGATTTTATGCAATCTGCTTCAATCTCTTAAAATTATAAGTTTTATATTTCCTAAATAGTTTGGTCAACTTTAAAATACTAACCTACTTAAGTATATATTTTTTTCCGGTGTTAACATTTTTAACATTTTGGACTCGAAGCAACGAAGAAAATATAAATTAGTTTATATTTATTAAGAATACAGTGTTTTGTTATTACAATCGAAAATACAATTTGCACAAAATATTTGAATATTGTATGTTTCGATGTTTCCAACAAATACGTACCTAAGTTCTATATTTCAACAAAATTCTATTTTAAAACTGTTTTATGTTTTCATTCACCTTATCCAACTTTATGCATAAAATACATACATAACATCATGGTAACTTATTTATCCAATAAATCTTTTAGATAGGCCACTATAAATCCAATTTTCAGACCAGTGAACACAAATCGTCATTGAAAGGAAAGCGTGGCTAAATAAGTAGTTTCCATGACAACAGTATCGATAAAAGTAAAATGCTTATAGTTGTTTTGATTTGAATAGGAAGGCTTATGAATTTAATGGGAGGCACATTTTTATTAAAATATGTTCTGTTAAAATATCTGTAGCTAGATTAAAATTATTATCATCGTCGGTAATAAACAAAAGCAGTAGACAGCAAACAAGTTAAATTTTATTTAAAACATCACACATATTTTTTTAAATAATAATAATAATAACATGCAGTTTTTCTTATTTTTTAAAGTAGTTGTACCTTAAAAAATAAGAAAAACTGAATTCAAAGATTTTTGATAAGTCGCTTGTCTCAGCCGGGAATCGAACGGGCTGAAAAAACACATCCTTAACAAATATATACTTTTAAATATTTTTAATTATTTGCAGGTTTTGCGGAATATTGCTGGAAGAATCGAAAGGAGTTGCAGAATTATTTGATAGTTTTCTGGACTCGCATTATTCGAGTGGTTCAGCTAAATGAATGTTTTAACACGGAATGATAATTATTATTTGTTTGTTCTTGTACTTGCACCTACCTGCCTATTAAAGTAAAATTTAAATAACTGAAAAAGGAAAAACTTTTTCTGGTCATCATTGACTGAGCGAGCGCGAAGCATCTCCGTTTCAGGTTGGGCAAAAATGCTTTCGTATGTCTGTCCGGATTTCCGTCTGTTCTCCTCTACAGGTCACATTTTTCAACCGGTTCTCTTGAAATTTTGTGAGAAGGTTCGATAATTTAATAGATTTTTGTCGATTCCGATTTTTTAAATTAATGGAAAAAACACCATAAGTATTTCAGCCATTTCGAAAATGTTCAAAAATGTTACAAACGCGAGGTCTACCGCTGTTAGTCATAAGTTGAAGGGTTGGTTATTGGTGTGGCACTATTACTTCGATCATCCATACCTGGGGCTCTATCGGCTAAAAACATTGAAGTTCATGTTAATTGTGTTTTGACAGATGTATATGATACATTGCTACTTTGTTTTGGCTCAAATAAAAACTTACCAAAAAAAAGTAGCAATGTATCACATATATCTCTCAAAACACAGTTAACATGAATTTCAGCTCAAATATGTGCTTAACCTAAAACATGAAAATACATTAGAAGGCGTAAGTTAGAATTAAAAATCAGATTAACTGTAAATTTTTATTAAAACCTCAAACTTGGCATCACCCTCTGCGTAAGTAATGTTCTTTGGATAGAATCTGTTTGGAGAATGCTTCCTGCAAGCACGCCTTGACTGGTTGTTTGGATCTGTAAGCAAATCAAGAAATATATATTTGAAGAAGCAAGGAAAATGTTGTTAGTGATCTAGTTTAATCGGCTTACATAGTAAGAATGAAATATTAGCGAAAGCACAATAGATATTAGTACTGCGTCGAAAGAATAATTTTTATTCCGTACTCGTGGACCCTGTGAACTTCGTATCACCTACAATTTATATGATTATCAATTTTACCTTGAGAATTTTAAAAAATATCTCAGAAACGCGTGGAGGTATCGAGTTGAAATAAAATACCATGTACTGGGGGCGATTTTGAAATTAGACAATTTAGTCTACTACTACTACCCGGTCTACAGTCTCTTGAAACTGTGAAAAAATCAAACTTTTAAGTTGACGTACAAAAAGATACGGCCGTTTATACAACTTGGAGACGACAATGCGACGATAAATTAAATGTCGTATAGCTAAGAACTCTCCCATGCAGTCTCATAAAAAAATAAATAACAATATCCAATAGTTTAGTCACAGGAAATATTTTTCAGTTACAATTTTCAGTACAATTAATTTTCGTGCTATTTAGTTTATTTGAAAAAAAAAAATCGTTCCTAGGAATTATTTGATAGTTTTAAAATACTCCTATGAACTAGTGTCACAAATGTTTTCATTTATTGTCGTATTGTCGTCTCCACCCCGTATTTATTGGCTTGCCTGAAGGTCTTTATTGATGCTGCAAAATTAGCATAGATTGCATCTACCTATTGTAGATCCTACAGCTGAAAATAGTACGCACCAATTATTTGTATAATACTGCGCACCGATTCCAAGCGTTTATTTTCCCATTTATCTACGATAATAATAATGATATTGCTACAACTAATCACTTAAAGCAATTATCATTATGGCTTAAAAGCTGTGGAGTCATTATCTGTTCTGAATAAAAAAAAGTTATAGAAAAGCGTCATTATTATACTCACAAAAAAATAGTGTACTTACTCTGTAGTACAATTAAATATAACCATCTAAATATCCATAGTATGCTTTGGATGATTAGTTCTAGCAAAATGGATCATTATTTTCTGTTCCCCTTCCCCGGCACTTTCAGAATTCAATAAACTTATTAAAGAATCTTCGCGCTTGGATACTTTGGCTAAGAATAATCCTACAATTTTTGTGCTATATTAACTATTGCTCCAAATCGCTAGATCTAGTAATGCGGTCCTTTTTTCCGTGGCCGGCACTTTCAGACAAGGTCTACAATGAATGATCACCTTTCGTGTATAAAAAATATATAATTGTTCAAATCTGTTTGTGTTTGGCTTCAAAATCATACTGTGTAAACTGTATATTTCTCCTATAAGTCAGGCATAGCCTAGTGTGGGGGTTAGTTAAGTTATGTAAGCTTTGTAAACTGATTGGAAATAATCAATCTTTATATATATATTTTTTTACCATAACGATAAAATTAAATCTCAAATCTAATCTATGATGATGATGAATGGTGTCAGCATTTAGTCAGTGTATTATTAAATAAAAGAGTTTTAAACCTGGCAGCGTCGGCTAGAGCCTGTTGCACGGCAGCCTTGTCCACCGTCTTTAGATCAGTGACAAGCCCCAGCGCTGCGCACATTCGAATAAATGCTGATGTACAACCTGAATCTGTAACAATAGTTAAATATCTTTATTCAAATAAACTTAGCAATTCAGCGCTTTTGAATCGTCTACATTTTCCTACCACCCGTTCCCCCAGACCAGACTTTTCAAAACCTTTTCAAAAGTTGGGCGAAACATTGTGTGGTCGTTTTAAATAATACTTGTTCCTCTCGGCTACGATTTTACGGTCACGTGCCTTCAAAGGGTCACGTGCCACCTGTCTAGTCTTAAATAGATTTTCCAGCCAAAACTACGTGCTTGTTTACTTCATTAGCATCAGGTTGTGTTGTTGACAACAACTGTTGATAACAGCCTGGATAACAAAGAAGATTTACTTAAAATAAGTGTAAATCACCTCTTTTGACCCTTGTTAACTGAGGACAATGGCGGCGTAGACAGGCAGGATGCACGTATTGAGTGCCACTACGCCAACAAGTAATACGCAACGTGCCTGATATATTGGCGCAGTTGTCGGTCTGCGGGTCAGGGGTCAGTCCTTAGTCTTCCTGTCCGTCCGTTTCCCGATAGTCATCTGTACGTCTTCTTCTTCTTTTTTTGTTATGGCAATCTACTTTCCTTTTGGAAGTAATTTTTGCCAGTGTCAAGTGTTAAATAGTTCAGTGGTAGATATTGTTTAATTTTTCATTAGAATGCGGGTGCATCGCATTCCAATGCTGCTTGGAGCATTTGGCACCAAGTATATCAAGACAGTTTACTCGGTTAGTTCTGCCGAGGAAGCCACCACTTCAATAAAAGTCTCAGCTTCACACAACCAAAATCACGCCTATTTCAATTATCCCACATATTGTTCAGTTGCGTAGACACTTGTACCATATAACTGCACCAATTTTAAGACACAATATCCACTATGAATCAAATTGAAAATAATTAAAATAGACACCAAACCGAACTCAACAAAATGGCGCCAAAAAAAAAAAACTCCATCTGTACGTCTATCCGGTACGTCATCCCTGGTCAACCTCTGTCGTATGTCTGTCAGCCTGTCAGTCAATAGTCGAAGGAGGCTTGGACGCCGCGACACCTGATATAACAAAATGTAGAACCACCTTCTGAGACTGTATTCGGTGTGGACTCTTACAAGAGGCTCTAAAACATTGAGTAAAGTAAGACCTTAGTTGGTCCTGATGTTTCGTCTACTTTTACTTTAGAAGACCGAGCGAGCGGGCGTAACATAGGCCAACGTTTTATTAAAAACAAACGAAATCTCAGTTTAGAATTCTATTCCAAATTATTTGTATCTTTATGTGAGGGTTGGATACAAACATTATGCATGACCGATGGCTCAGTACCCGTAGATCAAACTGAAAATTGTACCGCGTCATCTACTTCTGAAAAATGAAATAAAATTTTCCATAGATAATCACTCTATCGAGTACTTACATTAAGGAGCGTTTATTCTGGATAGTTGTTCGTGCTACTAATCATTAGCATTTTACTCGTACCTCTAATTACGACATTTTCGACACTTTATTCCGATAATTTTGCGACAGCCAACTAGATCACAGAGATAATAGTTAAATTTGCTGGAAGACGAGTTCCGGAAGGCCGTTTCTATTAGTGATAGAAATTTCTGCTATTATTAAAACGAAAAATCTTACCTCTATAAAATGTGAAGAAAAAAAGTAGTAAAGTAGATAGCTACTTTTTTAAAAAACAAATTTTGTTCTAAAGACGCCTTTATTTAATTTTTATTTTAATTCTTATTACTTCGTCCAAACCGTGCAAAAAGTGAATGTAAATCAATACATTTTATTGAGTGTGCACCTGAAGGAACAATGATAATAGGTAGGTACTATCGAAGATAAGTATCGTATGATGAAAGTTTGTGCGAAAGATCATTGGTGCGATTATTACAATACAGTTAAACAATCCTTTAATGGAGTGTGTCAAGATTTCAAGAAAGAGTAAGCAGTAGAAACAGTGAAAAAATAATGCAATTTTAATCTGAAATACGAAATTCTCGCATGTAGACCTCACTTGACTGGCTTATATCCGAAAATTTATGAGACTATTGTGGTTAAATAAATCTAGGCTCTAAAACATTTGACAGGGCATCGCTTAAAATTCAGCTCACTGGTTAGATTAGTCGCCCGGTTTGTGATAGCCCGGGTTACATAACTTTGTAACAGCTGTAGCAGACAATGTTTCATCAACCAGAATTCGTTTAAAATATGAATACTTTATAATAAAATATAATTCTTTAGCAATTAACAGAGGATTTATTTCAATTTTTTTTCTGATATTGCCCTTGGGGATTCTCGGTGTTAGGATGTGATGTGATGCAGACTTATTTTGATTCAGAGGACAAAGAGACCAATGTTTGGAATTGGAATTATCTAATGGAATACCCAATGTCCTTACCATATGATCCGTACTCTCCAGACTTGTAGTCGTAAGGCACAAGGTAGTGGTAAAGTGGCCAAAACGACTTGGACAGCAAGAACACCCAGTTCGAGTCAGGCGGAGATCTGTGAAAGTAGAACAATTACATTTTTGAGTCCCTTATGAGCTGCAAAAAGGTGCCGAAACGTCGGGAAACATAGAAAATGTAATCAAAACCAAATGTCATCAATTAAGCTATAATATGACGTAAGTGTATATCATAGAACTATGCCATAATGAATATATCTATCTGTGTGTGTGAGTTTATATGTCACAGTAAATGTAATTAATGTGGCAATTATTAATAATGTCCGGTGAGTATTCAAAGAGTTCATTGGGTCAGGTTAGGTTAGAAATGCGATCAAAACCGCGCGAGCCGAGCGAGCAGAGCGGCACTCATGTGCCGGCAGTGACGGTGATTGATGTGTGTAGTAACTGTCCTACAACTTCTACGTAACTATATTTTTGACGGGACTGATTGGCGACGTGACTGTGACGGGACTGATGGGTGTGCATGAACCTTTAAAGTTTCGATTAAATGCCGCGCGGCATGCAGGTGTCGCTTGAGATGTCGGGCGAAGTTCAGCGATGTTGGGCAATGCCTACTGGTAATTCTGATAGTGACGTTACCGATCACTGTATCGCGACCATTTTGGTTGAAATTTAGTAATTCCATTCAGCTAATGTTACCCAAAGAGAGGTATAAAACTATACATTTGTGAATCAAATGAAGCAATGCTTAAACAAGAAACGTCGTTAATTTTTAAGGCTATCTAAAAAAGTAATGGGCGCCTCTTCATAGTGTACTGTTATGTATTATGTGCCTTTACTAATAGAGTAAGTATATCCAGTTCAAAGTTTCAATATCTATTTTATAATTAGTCACGATATTGAGATTTGTTTGTTTTCCAAAATTTTACTGATTCTGGATTTAGAGCTCCAAGCGCGTAATCAAAAGAGACTATCTAGGTAGTTAACGTCAATAATGGAAATAATGAATGCGTCTACTCGCGCGTCAAGTTTCAGACTATTAATTTTTAATATTTAACTGCACATATTCAATAACGTGATCTGATAAAAAATAATACTGTATAAGTCGTTCGATGTCAGGTAACGTCGCTGAATATCGCAGGACAATGCTAAGCGGCATGTGTCGCACGACATTTATCCCCTAACGAATACGAGGTTTTATACTCACCTATCTCCAGGCTTCAACCCCCAGACGCAGGTTCCACTCTCCACCAACCACGACGCATGCAACAGCAGGCCATACCGTAAGAAGATGATCACAAACACTGCACTTAGCACTGAGTCGTCCCAGTACTCTAGCGGGGCATTAAGTGGCAGGAGCAGAAAAACTACGGCGTATAACACCCAGTATAACCTGAAACAAAGACATGATAATTAATAGTTATAACCAGTGTCATGTTAGCCGTAATATCCGAGTGAGTGGCTGGTCGCGCCCTCCGCGCTCTAGCCCACCGCGTGCGCCTCCATCATTATATCATCTAAATGAGTGTTATAATGTTGAACTAAATTTCATAATGCAACTTGCGGGCGTGGGCGCGGGGGGCGCGACCAGCCTTGACTCGTTCGGATATTATGGTTACTATGACATTAATGTTGGCTATAAGCTAACTGTTTTAAACCTTTTGTAGATGATTTAAAGCATGGGTGGGTGCTGTAATGCGCAAGGTGTAGTCTGTGTGTGATGTTTCACTGATAGCTTATTTTGATAAACTTGCACCGTAACGACAGAGTCATTCTCGAAATCGGACACATCTACTTCGCTCTTGAGCTTATCCTGGTAGGGGCTTAGGTTGCGCAGAAGCGTCAGTTCAGTGCGTGTGCGTACGCAAACCCCTGGTTGTATTAGTACGGGTCACCGTCCGTACCATGTACCGAAGCGAAGTGCGCATGGTGTATCTGTGTGTGAAGTTTCAATGATGGCATTATAAACTTACTTGTCTTGCACCATAACGACAGGGTCATTCTCCAAATCGGACATGTCTATTTCGCTCTTGAGCTTCTCCTGGTAGGGGCTTAGGTTGCGCAGACGCGTCAGTACGTGCGCGTACAAAAACCCTTGGTTGTAGTCGTACGGGTCGCCGTCCGTACCGAAGTGCGCATGGTGTAGTCTGTGTTGCCGCACCCAGTTGTAAATAGAACCCTGGAGAACAATAATAATGTGGAGATACTTGCATTGACGATATTCTCGAAAATGCACTTAATAAAAATCCTTTTCAATACGTACCTGGCCAGCCAAAGTCTGGAAGATCATCAACGTGATCCGAAGGCCAGTACTGGCCTCGTAGGACCGGTGTGCCCATAATCTGTGGGCCCCCGCTGTGACCCCCATCACTGCGACCCATGTTAGTACTACCACTAAAACAATCAAATAAGTAATATTAAAGACCTTTCTCTAGTTCCAATTAACATACTTAAGAAATTAAGAGGTATGTTACATTTTTTAATTAGATCAATACTTCTACTATATGTATTCAGTGCCAATAGTAAGAAGGCAATTGTCACACCGTACACTATGAAATATTAGATTTCAGGAAATCTTCTGACTATACGACAAACGACTAACGTTAGAAAATTCTTAACAAACCGAATATTGAATAAGAAACTTACTCTGAGTGAGAAAAGGCGTTGTTAAAATCGAATAGTGTTTCATATAAATCAAACGGTTATAAGTAAGGCTGCCATCTTTTTTTGGACTAATAAAGTACACTGCTTGCTAAAGGTAGAAAAAAGTACATTGTACGGAAATAAAGTATTATTTATTTTTACCTTTAAAAATATACTTTTTATTACCTACTTTTGGCAATTTATCCTTGAGACAAGCCATGTGAAATAAAGTATTTTCACGTATTTTATTTTCTTCATAAAGTATAAAGTACAATTACCCCGAAATAAAATATATACTTTATTATAAAGTACGGGTGGTAACTCTAGTTATAACATTATGGTAAGCATTGAAAATTGGATCCACTGTAATATTACAGATAATGGTCGGTCGCTAAACTCAGGTGCAACCGCGATGTTACAAGCTAATTTATAGACAGTAAACTTGTACTATAACTTTATAATCTGTGGATGGTAATACTGAACACTAATGATAGTACTAAGGTAAAGTACCTATACATAATTTTGTTAAGCAATAGCTCAGTTGTCTGTGTTTAAGAGCGCTAGCTAATGAAGAATTTACACTGGTGACTAAAGCCGCACACTTCCGCCGCACGGCGAAAATCGACTGTGTAAATGGCAATTCGGACTAGACCGCACGCATGTGACTAAAATCGACGTGTTAATGCGCGTTTAGACTTAATCGACTGTGTAACAATCTTATCTGACCCGGTGGCCAAAACTGGAACTAAGTGTTATTACATATGGTTACCTAGGTTGCACCGCCATCGACTACGTAGAACAGTGACCGATGCAGGGATCTGATGGTCGACTAGTCGCCTGCGAAAAGCAACTTGCTAGTTGACTTAAATCGAACGTCCGACTAAAATCGATTTGTGTAAATGCCCATAACCATAAGGGCCCATTAGGTACTAAGGCGTGTTAAAAGCGATAAATCACTTTATCATCATTATCTCGTTTCAGTGGTCATGCCGGAGGGAGCACGCTGAGTTACAGTCGCCTCCCTCGAGGTCGAAATTACGACTTTGGTTGTAGATTCAAGGGAGTAATTCACAATATTTCATGACTAGCCTTACGTGTTTATGAAATGAAAGTATTTATTTATTTATAGAATCTTTTCCCTGAAAATAACTCTTATCGAAACCTGTTTGTAAACTCAGATTGCTCGCGTGTTGACATGACAACATTGATTTTATTCTAATTATATTTTTTGAGCCCTTGGGCATTATGCGTACCCTTCAGATGCGTGGGAGGTGGTAAATTCCTAAGGGTATGTCGCAAACTCGATGCCTAAATACCAACATAGGTTTGACTTGTATCGAAAAGGTCATACTCATAAGCCTTTATCATTATTCTTATTGCCTACCCCGTGGTCTCATAAACAATGTCCCTTCACCAATAACGAAAGAGGACAATTGCTGAAACAAATGAACTAAAATGTACATAAATCTACGTCACGAACAATGAAATGTGCACACCACGGAACTTCACATTCTATCAATCTCTCTACTCTACCTTATATTATGTTATAGAAGTTATTAAATAATGTGATGTGACTTAGTCTGAGTACATTTAATTGCTCTTGACAGTACGCTACTCACAGAAAATAATCGTCATCCATTTTACTTCATAAAATAGAAGCCACAGTCCGTAACCGGACAGTAGGTGGACGTGGATGAAGAAGAGCACAGCCGGCCAGTTGGCTTCCCTCGACTTACTGAGCTCTACACTCTTTGTCTCCTCAGACATGTTGGTAATAACCTAAAAAAACAGTTTCGTACAATTAGAAAATATTTTCGACGTTTATTTACATTGAAATAAAATTTCTCATTTCATAAAAACATGTTTTGTATTCAAAATTATAACATTTTTGACATTTAAAAGTTTGCACCGGAAACTACTCGGGGCGGTCTATTTGACTAAGTAATATATAAGTAATTTAAAAAATAAACATATATTAAAATATAAAAATAATTTTATTTAAAAGTTTAGTCTGTCGATAAAACAAATACTCAAATAGTGTTAGATTAAACAAAAATATAGGTAGGTACTTGTGCAACAGTATATTCACTAAAAAACTTGGAAATTCGAAACTATTTAGTAATCTGTGATTCAATGTTGAATCAGCGGTTACAAAAAGAGATACCGAAATGTTGAAATGAGTTTCCTTGGGAAGAGTTAACTCCGATGCCATTTAAAAAAAAAAACAACCAAACGACCGGATTTCCCCTGACCACGGTCGAAAAAGAACCGAAACGTTAGGAAAAGGCAAAATAAATCTGAAAAGTTGTTTCACCTGTGTAATCCGATAGTGTTTTATTTAATTTAGATGGTGAAAATCTACCTCTGCACGCATTATTTGTTATTATCACCTATTTCAATTAGCTGAGCTGAGTATTATCTGAAGATTTCACTTTCAAGTGTTTTATTTAATTCAAAACTATATTAAATTAAAACTCACAATCATTTTGCTGACTTGATTTGATTTTATGCTGCCAAAGTTAGGAACTCAATTTAATTTAGTCCTTCTTAATCCAGTAAAGTTATTCAGTCATAAGCTTTGCAGTCAGTTATAGGAATAGCGGAGACTAAGCAAATAATTGCCGTTCAAGATAATCCTTCATCTACTTTACTGTGGCGGCCACATAAATGAGGACGACAGGACGCCAGTCGATATTCATACAAACGAGGTAACTTTGAAGCCTTGGTTCTCCCCCAGGGATTGATCGAGCTGTGATCTGATTATGGCTAGACACATGCAACTGATCTGATCAGCTAAAGATCTAATCTGATATGTAAAGATCAGAGTTCTTAGTTTCAGTATTCCGTTCATTTTAATGCTATTTTCGCGGTTTTTTTAACATAATTATTCTTACATCTCTTAGAATGTTGATCAGATCAGTTGGGTGTGTATAGCGATCTGGATCTCCTCCATTCACTCCCTGGATGACCATTATCAGGTCACTGCTCGATCAGTCCCCTGTCAGACCAAGGCTTCAAAGTTACCTCGTTTGAATGAAAATCGACAGGCGTCCTTAATTACGTAGCAACCTCTGTATGTGGCTAGTTAGGATTAATGGGAAATGTCTGCACTAATTTGTTAGGAACATAGGAAAACTCTTATCTTAGGGCACTTATACATATAAGGTGGTGGTCACTTTTATTCCGCTTACTACGATTCTATACATAATTTCTTTCGCTTCATGAGAGTAGTCTCATCATGTACTTGGGTAACCAATTAGAGCAGTCTTAAGTAGGTAGAGAGTTTGTGTCATGTCTGAGATAACAACCATGAGACCAACCGAGACAAAAAAAAATGTTTCATGACTATCGGAGGAAAGACCCGGGATCTCAGAAATGATGACGCCAAACTTACACGTTGCCGTGGTCATCAAATATCATAGTCAACTGCAATACTATCACACTTAGTTTATTGCGAAAAATCAATACTACTGAAGTATGAGAAAAATAAAATACAAGAAGAAAACCAATCGAAAATAATTTACTTTGGAAAATGTTGACATATCAACCATTGAAAAGGTTGCTTTCAAGACAGCAACAATTTCAAGGTAGGTAACACAAATAATGTGTCAAAAGTCAACACATCCAACAATTGAAACGTCTATCGGTGTTGATGGATTTTCGTGAAAGGAAGTCGTACTCTTAGTTCACAATAGATTTTTTCTTTAAGCCGTAATAAATATGTATAACAAATCAAACAAACATTTCTGTTATTATGAGTTTTGTTTTTTTAGAAGATGGAAAACTCATCATTACCTTCAAAAGGAGGGAGTTACTCAATTCCCGTTATTTTGTTTTTTGTATGTACACCGATCACTCTGGCATTGGTGTGGCGATTTAAATAATTGCTTTTTTTTTCGATTGGCTATACTTTCAAATTTGGTCTCATATAAGTTTTTTTATATCTATATAGTTTTATGGTATTCAATGCTTCAGCGTGGTTACGGCACTAGATTTTATGACTTTCCAGAAAACATTATCTTACGGAAAAAAATTACGAATTACTACCACTTCTTAAGAGCGATATTAGACATAACCGGCTTCTGACAATGCAATTTATTGATCTTCTTCACTTCAAGATTAACCTTTATCGTAGAATAGACATTTAGACATCCTTATTACCTATAACAAATTAAATTACCCCTGACACAAAAACCTCAAAAACAAACAATGTGTTGATTGGCTCTTCTACACTTACTTTAATATTTGTAAGTAGGTACCTACCTAATAATATTGCGCCCGTTCTTGGGTGCACCCTGAAATGGGTGGTAGGAAAATATAGACGATTCAAAAGAGCTTAATTACTAAGATTATTTGAATAAAGATATTAATTGACTTTATTTTAATCTGAATCGTCGCATTGGGGGACCGCTAAGTCCCCCGATGCGACTTTACGATGCGATAAGACTTTCCTTGTAGTCGGGTAAAAAGATTCGATAATATATTAATTAAGGACTAAGAATTTAGACAATGATTTAATTTTGTTTAAAGTAACATTGTGATTAATTAGTCAGAGATTTACAAACACACTTCATCATCATTTACCTGCACAAATTTTAAAACTGCTAAGGTTAGCAGTACACTCTTGAATGCACTGCAGTGGCAACGAAAATGTTATGAAATCTACTTGACACTCGTTGATAGGCATAAACTTATCACGGGTTAGGAGTCATAAAAACTTCGGCGTCGCTTTTTTTCTTCAGTCATGATATTTTCGATGATTTGAAAATAGAATCAGAAGACGAAACAAAAGACGCGCGCTTCTACCATTAGATTGGTATTGCTACTGAGTTCGATTATGCATTCGTGCAGTATCATGTTTCCTGGCATTAACCTTACGCGAGCTGCATCCATTAACTTGTGAGGTTAGCATAATTATTATGAGGTAAGTCGCACGCTACTTTATAGAGTCGATCATTTAACAATAGAGCTGTCATAGAGCTCGCAGTCATATGAAAATATTTTAAACCTCTCTATAGTTGAAGAAGATTGTTCTTTGTTGCCATATATAGATACGAATTAGGAGGATAATAACAAGGGCTATCTTATCAAACCAAATTACTGGTACGTACATACGTACTTCTATAAGTACGTGATATTTCCATAATGTTCTCAAGGTACGTAAATATTGAGAAAAACATAATTTTACTTTTATTTAAAAAAAAAATACTTGTCTATCTGATAGCGTAATTGGTTAATCACTTGTTGAATATTCAAATATAGATACTTTTAGGTAGTGGTAGGTATATTAATGTATGCACATACATTTGAGACAGGAACTGTTGTAAAACTAACAACTCTCAACTTTTTCCTAGATGTTTAAATTTTGAGATTTTAGCATTCATAATGCTATTTTTATATAATACTAAATAATATACTAGAAAAATACGACTCGCACCAGATCTCAGTAGCTCGGTCAGTGACTCGGTAGCTCAGCGGTCAGAGCATTGGACCGGATATCCAAAGGTCGCGGGTTCGATTCCCGTCCGAGAACATGATCTGGTGCGAGTCCTATTTTTTCTAGTATATTATTTAGTATGATTTTTCCTAGATTCTAGTTTTTCGATAAATTCTAATGATTTTCTGTCATCAATCACCAAAGTATAGCTTAGTAGTTAATTTTAATTAAATACACTCTAAAGCCTAAAGTAAAATAAATTAAAATTACAAAAGAAGAGATTAACTTAAGGCCTCTGTCTCAGTGCATAAGATTGGTGATTTGCTACTCAGTGGGCATTTAATTTGATAACTGAATAACTTTTTGATAGTTGCAAGTTAATCATCAAAATAAATCCCTGCAAATGGATGGGATTAACGCCCAATCCGACTTACCAATTATTTTATCACTTTTCATTTGTTTTGTTAGTTCAGTTAATTTAATAGATCTCGTTTTGTTTTTTTGTCTTTTTAGCCTGTTAAACTACTAAAAAGATCTTTAGACTATTGTCTATTGACTTAACTTAGTAAAAAACATTATTATTATGGTGAAAAAATCTGACCTACTTTTTGATAAAAGTAATTTCGTCATTAGTTCAGTTGTAAAAAAAAATTATGATTTTTATTTAAGCTGAAAAGCCGCTTACGTTGGTTTTGATAATTTTGCCTCAATAGCTAGATACATGATTTATAATATTATTTATTCTCATAATATTTTTAATGGAATTTTGACTATTTATAGTTCCACCTTATTTGATATTGTTCACAAATAAACACGATATATTTCATATACTTACTTAATGAAAGCAAGTTTAACCAATACAAGATTTCATTAAGCTTATTGAACTTCATTTTCTCAATGGCTAACAGAACTTAAAGTAAAATGAATTAAATTTATGTATTTTCAATAAACGTTTGTAAAAGTGCAAAGGTTGGAATTTCTATTGTATGTTAATACTGAAGACTTCGTTGTAATGTTAAGGAATAATTACAGTTATTTGCTACTTATGAGGAGAATAGGAATCTGAATAAAGCGAATACAGGTTTTGTAAAAATATTGCACAATGAGCTAAATTTTATAGGCCCTGCCAGCGTCCTCGAACCCCGCTACGAATTTGCTACGACTTTCGTAGCGGGTTGCCTGCTCTCCACAGCACAAAGATTTTTTTTTACTAACGGACAGCCAGAGATGATGTCGTAACGACATGAGCAGAGTCCTAACTAATCTCTAATTTTTTTCTTTTTCAAAAATCAACTCATATTTAAGACGAATAAAGAAGACATGTAGATTTTTTCTGATATAAAATCAACCTTGAAGCAATCAAAAAACCTAAATCTAAAATATTAGAATAGGTATTGACTCACGGCAATACCTATTCATATTTCGATTGCATTTGTATTTCTACAACGCGATTTATTTAACAATGTACACACAACGGCACCTCAGACTATACATGTTGACCTTGAGACCGCCTTTATGCCCTACGTAATGAAAGCTGTTTTCGCAGTTTAATTGTATAACCTGACGTGCTGTCGTCCGTACAACCGAAGTGGCTAACCTTAGAGCGCTTGCAGTACAAAAAGACGTATTTTAGTAAAGGATTGCCGGATGTAGGCAGTAGGGGTAGGATTGATAGTTTTGGAGATCCTTGAGGAAGTCCATTGTCTAGCAGTAGCCGTCAATATACTAAGTAATGTGCATTGCAATGTACTCTCAACTTACTCCATTCAATTGTATCTCGTTATTTTATATTTTAATAGCACTTGTTTGCTTATTCAATTGTTTATTTTATTACGAGACAGTATTTTTTGAATAACTTCTTAGTTGGGCGAACTTGAAAAATATTGCCTAAAGCTCTAAAATATGACCTCTTCAGAAATGGCATCAGCACATTTTTAGTTTAATTTATTTACAATACTGGGAATTGCTTAAGTTAGAGTTGCTACACACATATTCGGGCCGGCATTAATCGTCAAGGCCGGGCGGTAAAATCGAATATGTGTGGATGAATGTTCGGGAATCACTAGCAGCTCGGCTGCCGCACATTATCACTCGGCTTGGTAGTTGCGGGCCGGCATAGTAGTTGCTTCGGGTCAGCCTTTTTATTTTACAAATACTGCCGAATCGAATGATGTGTCGACCCGAATGAACAACTTGATCGGCACAAGCCGAGTGAAGCCGAACAAGTGCAGTTGCTTTGGGTCGGCTTTGTTGTTCGATAAATACTGCCAAACCGAAAATGCCGTCCCGAATATGTGTGTAGCAACCCTTATGGAAGTGACTTTACAACGAAAAGGGACTTTAATATGATAAAAAACCAGCACTTGCCCGCGACCTCATCAGCGATGGAACTCCAGTTGCTGTCACGCCGTGTATTTAACGTGAACAACTGAATCGTATGTGCTTATCCCTGGTCGAATCACCATAATATTAAAATTCAGTACGCGTAAAACGTAACAAACAGAGAGACAGACAGAGTTACTGTTAGTTAGTTGAATTTACATTATTAGTATGGATTAAATAGATGATAATTGATGATTTTTTTTTATTAAATCCTTAAATTACCGCCGAAATATTTTAAATCAATCATACACCAATACGAAATAGACGCAAAATGTTTGACATGGTATTTCTTTACATAATTCTGAATAACTTAGTTGACTCCTCGTTGTTGCTCAGCAGGTTATCCTTTGTTTCTCGTATCCGTCTTCCAGTGCGCTCCTTACGTTCAAAACCACTTTTCGTTACTCCACGATATCGTAAGAACTTTACGCGTAGCTCGTTAATGTATCGTTCCACTAACGATTTCACAAATATTGATTTATTTAATACATCATTACCGAAAGTCAAATCATTCTTCAAGTTTGGCTTGTGAGTAATTATCGCAATACATTATAAAAAAATATATAAAAAATAAATGTTGCAAGCAGCGCTGCTGCTATTTGAATATGTTGCTATGTTATATTTATTTGTTTACTAGTTATTTACCTTCATTATAGTTTAATAAAAGTATTAGGATCTGTTTCATAAAGTCCGATTAAGTTCAAATTAATATATTTGACGCATAGTTTCATGTAAACTTTGTTCTATTTTAAAATTAAACCAGAAGTTAGTGCCTAACCATAGACTGTGAAAAAGAATAAATGTAATATCGGCTAGTCCTTAGAGTGACTCAATAAGTAACAAAGTATGTTATATTATAATTGAATAGTTACAAGCACTATACGCCTTTAGTTGTAATCACATTACCCATGTTACTATTTCTTTACATGACTGTTTGTTGCCTTAAATAAATTAAAAAAAATAGATACTCACCTTAAACACAAAGGTTGTTCCTAAGAACACGTCAACACGTACAATGATCGTACAATACTAGACGTACAACTTAGTAAAAGTATGTGGTAAAGTTCAAAGTTAATTATGCAATGTCTGAACCTTTAATTAATGAGTTGTCAGTTGTCATAAGTGCGTATTGGCTGCCAATATTCGACGAGAATGACGTAAACTTTTGTAATTTCAGTAGGTAGTCAACAGAAGGAGATGTTCCATTTTTGTATGGAGGCTAGGCCCCCAAGGCCTACAGTAATGTATGTATAATTATATTTTATGAAGAGAACACAAAATAAATATAACTTCCCTGTATAAATATTTTTTTAAACCTGTAGACATTTTTTTTAAAGTGATCGGATAGTTAAAATTAATAAAACAGCAAAAAAATATTTTTTGCACCTTCTTGTTTTCTTCATGAATACTTTTATGATTTTATTTCTAAAATTCGACTTAAAGAAACTTCCTTAAACGGGGTTCACGCGAAGTGATTTTAGTTGATCAATTATTATTATTATCGATCAATAAAAAATGTAAGCAGCTTATTTCTGCCTATAAAAATATATAGCTAATTTGATTTTTTTCAGACATTCCCCATTTTCCCTTCTGTAAATCATTAAAACAAATTCGCCTTTGGAGATCAATTAGGAGAATAACAAACTCATCAAAGCCCAAACAATCTTCAAATAAATTATTGCATATCAAACAATCACCTAAGGAGTCTTGTGACGCAGTAAACAATTATTTTGTAAATATTGGAAAGGAACTGGCCAACAATATCACTTCTCGAATCGGCACTCCACCAGATAAAACTAGCCATCATCTTTTTTCCTCTAGAAATTTATCATCCTTCGCATTGGAACCAACTGATGCTGATGAGATCCGCTCCACAATCCACTGTTTGAAAGACGGTGTCGCCTCAGGTTGGGATGGAATTTCAAGTACTATTCTAAAAAGATACTCTGATTTGCTTTCCCCCATTTTGTGTCATATCTTTAACCTTTGTTTCCAGAATGGTGTTTTTCCATCTCTATTAAAAAAGAAATAATAAATAATTCATCCTGTTTTCAAAGGCGGTGACGGAAACATAATAAGCAATTACCGGCCCATTGCTGTATTGAGTTCTCTTTCAAAGGTACTCGAGCGCTTGATCAATAAAAGACTTGTCAATTATCATGAACACTATAAATTAATCTCAGGCAATCAATTTGTATTTAGGAAAAACATGTCAACATCTGATACGATTAATGAGCTTATGGATTTTGTTGTTGGACATCTTGATAGGCAGGACAAAGTGCTGACCATCTTCCTTGACCTGGCCAAGGCTTTCGACACCGTTCCCATTCATTTACTCCTACAGAAACTTGAAGTAATCGGTGTTAGGGGAAATCAATTGCGCCTGTTTGAGAGTTATCGCAGTAATTGCACGCAGGTGGTAAAAATTGACAATCACTTCAGCCAAGAACTCTCTATTTCCTACGGCATTCCGCAGGGGAGTATTCTTGGTCCAACCCTGTTTCTAGATTTCATTGATGACCTTTGTAGGCTTAGCATTCCAAATGGGAAAGTTGTTTCATTTGCGGACGATACTGCAATCTCTGTCCCATGCTTAAACCTACTGATAAAATCAAGTATTTAGGTATAATATTAGACTGTTACCTAAACTTTAAGTCCCACATAGCTCAAGTATCGGCTCGAACCCGAAAACTTATATATACTTTCAAAACATTACGTCACGTAGTTAACCACGACATTTTGCGAACGGTTTATTATGCATTGGCTCAGTCTATTACTTCATATAGTATAACGTGTTGGGGTGGAGCGGCTAAAACTATTCTTAAGCCACTTGAAATCGCCCAACGTACAGTCCTAAAAGTTGCTACGTTTAGACCTATGTTGTATCCAACAACTGATCTATACGCTACCTGCAAAGTTCATACCGTGAGACAACTTTTCATTCTGAGTGCTATTCTAAAACAACATCACGTTACGCCACATATAATAATAACTAAACGTCGAAAAGACAACATTTGCCCGGTTCCACAAACTAATTTTACATTCACGAAAAGATTCTCTTATTATCTGGCTCCACTTCTTTATAATAAAATAAACGCTGAACTACATTTTAATGGCTTATCCAAATTTGAGTGTAAAAATTCTGTGCAAAATTATTTACTTAACAAAAATTACACAGGAACTGAACAATTCGTAATGCCATATGTATCTTAATGTAATTTTACCTCTCACACATGCCCACACATATACACACACTCACACTTTTACGCATACACACACATGTACACACATAACATCTCAATACCAACCATTAATATAAAAAAAAAGTTAAACGGAATCCTCAACTTGTAATTTGTTATAAGAGCTATTATGTAGTAACACTAGTTAAAAAAAAATTTACTTTTGTCTCTCTCCAACTATATTTTAGACCCTTTTGTAAACTTGTTTGGATGTCCTTCACACAGGTCATTTTATTGCCCTAGTAAGGACAACAGCATAACCAATTAGTTACATTTTGTTAAATCATAATTTTTAGTGTCCCTAATTTGTAAGTTTTTTGTAAACTTTTTATGAAATAAATTATTATTAAATTTAGATTTTTCGCATTCACAATGCTATTTTCATATTTAGATAAATAATTTTGAAAAAAATACTAGAAAAAATCGGCTCACTCGTAGCACCTCAGATGGGACTCGAACCCGCAGACTCCCCCTTTGGGATTCCGGCCCAATGCACTGACCAATTATGCTACCGAGTCGCTAGTGGGAGCGGCGAAATTTTCTAGTACTTTTTAACTTCTTCGCTGCAAGCCAGCGCCATTTCATCAATGTGAGGAAATACCCCCACATTCGAAAGAAACATCTTTCCAGATGTTGTGACAATCGATAAAGATGAAACAGCTATATAATTATTAAATTTAGAATTTCGTCGCTCCCACTAGCGACTCGGGTGCATTATTGGGCCGGAATCCCAAGGGTGCGGGCACGAGTCCCGTCTGAGGTGCTACGGGTGAGTCGATTTTTTCTAGTATTTTTTTTTATATTATTTTTTTTAATATTATTTATCTAAATAAATTATTATTATTATTATAAAAAAAAACAAAAAAATTATTGTACGCACAACAGCACGGTAAGTTAAACAGTTGAACTACGAAAATAGCTTTTATTCCGTACGGCATAAAGACGGTCTCAAGGTCAACATGAATAGTCTGATGTGCCGCCGACTGTACGAAAGACATCCAAACAATAAGTTTTAACTTGAACAAGGTTAAAACTTTCAACCAATGAGTTTTAACTTGAACAAAGTTGAAACTTATTGTTTGGATGTCTTTCTTTAGCTTGTTATCTTTGCTTTATCACTTTTGTGCCAAGGGTTCAACCTTAAGCCTTAACCTGCACTATCAGGTTCAGTAGGTGTGTTAAATCAATTAACTCATCTAGGCCAGTATTCTTAAAGCGGGTCATGCGTAAAACTCAATTGCGATTTGATTTGAAGTCGACGTAAATTGATTGTATATTGTAAAAGTATGTTCAATGAATAACATTGTGTACATCATACATGGTTAAATATATATACATAAGAAGGATGCAAAAGAATATTAAAGGATATCATAAGTAAAGTATAGGATAGAGTGTCCCAGATATAAAGAGACATTATTCAATGTCCGAAAAAAATGTTACCATCTTTACCACGGTTAAGAAATATTTATTTATCAATCTTTATTGTATTTATTCATAAAGTAAGGTACAAATGGCGGACTTAATGCTAAAACATTATTTACCAGTCAACCAACATAATGCGGCACAAACGTGACTATTGGTGACAAAACATGTCAAAATAGTGGGGTTTTATAAATAAGTTAAAGATCAGGAAGCGCAAAAGATACCAACAACATAATCGGTAAGATTAGAAGAGAAATGAAGAATAGCAGTCACGAGATATGCAGGGATTAATATTAGAAAAATCGACTACAAACTCATTGATAGTGCATTTAGATTAATGAATTATGTTTATTTATAACGTTTATATGTAATATATAAATAAACATAACAGCTCTCATTTAATTTTTGTACAAACAATGACATTAATACAAAGCCATTCGCAAATATTTATCTTTAATTTCTAGATCCAAAATTTGTTATTAACACAAGCAACACATTAACATATACACAGTACTCGTAAATTTAATTTCGCTTTTCGACGGTAGATTTTCCATACAAAATTACTATATCGAATTATTTTAGGCGCGTTTTTTTGTCGATAGATGTTCTTGCTATGGATACTGACAGGTACAGAATGCTTACACTGTTTACTACACAAAAGAATAGCGATGTTGTTGAAGTAAATCGAACGATGAACATCGTCCGAGTTAGTTCTTCTGTCGCACAAAGTCCGTTTAACTATGAATATTGGTTAGGCGCATTATTTTAGTGTGCGTGATACGAGAGCGTGCAGACGCACACTAAAACAATGTGCTTGTGCGCTTAACAACATTCATAGCCGAACGGACTTCGTGAGATAGAACAACTATACCACATTTTGAATTCTTTGAGCTGATAATATCGCGTGGCAGAACGAACATCGTTCGGTTATCGTATTTTGGTTTTCGGAATAGGCTTTCTTGCCCTACGTAAAATTTGATTTATGGCAACCCTTAACGTCTTTCTAGTCTGCTAATTGATTGTAGATCAATTTCGAATTAGCGGTAACAAGTATCGAGTGTACGATGATCAAATTCAGTGGTTCAGAATCTAAGAACTTACTTATATCCAGTCGTCATATCATATTAATAATAATAGGGTCATAACGTCTGCTTTAATAGGAGCAATAAGGCTTTTATTGTGCCCTTGAAGTCGCTAATATCTGTTTTACTATTTCTGTATTCGGTATCTCTATTTGTGGTATTTGCCGAGCACCAAATGTTTTTTTGAACCTGCTACGACTAATCATTTAATTTTAACTTTCTTTGATTCTGAGATTAGTGATTTGAACATAATTATTTATAGAGCATTGATTCATTGTTGTCTGTATTAATAGCCTCTGTACAAACAGTCTACTAAAGTGATAAAATTTAATTAATTCAGGAACTATTAGTTAAGAAGCTTATTGTTTATTGACAACAGAAATCACCACCGATTCTATCTAAAGTTAGTGATTAATTTCCCGCTGATATCTTCAGTTCATCCTTTAGTGGGCGTTTAGGGTGGCTAATAGGCAAATAGCTCATTTGAATACCCCTGTACCTAGGCGTATTATGAGTTAATGCTTACTATACTCGATAGCGACAAACATTTGTATGAAAACTTTAAGGTTAGTGTAGTTACCGCCAGAGGCGCTGTGCCAAATTGCATACAAAATTGCTTACTACAGTTAGCTAACGAGTATGGTAAACATAGCGTTTTAGTGGCGCTTACGCCGCTAAAATTACTAAAACGCCTATATGGCTATATGTGCAGCGCTTTACGTATCTTAACTCATATTAAATTGCATGAATGCATTTTTTGTAACAGTCTAGACTAAATAAAAGACTTTGAATTTTGAATTTGGCTTGAACCCTGTAAAATGATTCAAATTATCTAATCAAATAATGTTATTTATTTATTAATCTATGTTAACTGTAACACATATGAATGTAATGCCTGGAAACGACAAACCTTTTTGTAAATATCGTTCCATCTGATAAAGCTGATAAGTTTTTGCGCCCATTTTTCTTGTAAATAAAAGACGTCATAATGGGTGGTAGAGTTATAACAATGAAATATCTATTTTGTCTCATTTTCCGGACCTTGATGGGTTAACAATTGTTATTACTGTTAAATTAATGGGCCAATTTTTTTTACAGAATTCAAAAGTTTTATTAACATACAGTGTAAAATTAAGAAAAATAAATATTAGAAAAATACTAGAAAAAATCGACTCACCCGAGCACCTGAGACGGGACTCGAACCCGCACCCTTGGGATTCCGGCCCAATGCACTGACCAATTATGCTACCGTGTCGCTAGTGGGAGCGGCGAAATTTTCTAGTACTTTTAACTTCTTCGCTGCAAGCCTCTGAAAAGATGTTTCTTTGGAATGTGGGGGTATTTCCTCACATTGATGAAATTGCGTTGGCTTGCAGCGAAGAAGTTAAAAGTACTAGAAAATTTCGCCGCTCCCACTGGCGACTCGGTAGCATAATTGGTCAGTGCATTGGGCCGGAATCCCAAGGGTGTGGGTTCGAGTCCCGTCTGAGGTGCTACGGGTGAGTCGATATTTTCTAGTATTTTTCTAATATTATTTATCTTAATATAAAAATAGCATTGTGAATGCGAAAAATCTAAATTTAATAAGTGTAAAATTACTTCCATAGTACATACACTGTGTGGTGGTTTTTGGGTCGTGAAAAATTAAACACTTGTTCAATGACAAACTTTTACTATAAAATCACATGTATTGCATTTTTTCTTAGTATCAACAATAATTTGAAAGGAAATCTGTTCTGAAAGGAAACTTGACAGACTGTCTCACAAAATGTATACATTTTAAAAGTACATATTTTCCTTATTCTTTTTGAATCAAATCAAATAAAAATAATATAAGTATAAGTAAGTAAAAAATACAATATATTTTACGCAAGTGGCATTTGGCAAATAGTTACTCGAAGTTGGACTTTTTGAGAATATAATATAACATATATTTATTATTTATATGTTTCGCAACACTTTAACACACAATGAAAAATTAGGTACTTAGGTAGTTAATTTTTATACATTTCAAAAAACTATGATATTTTTCTAATAAGTACAATAATTATGCAAGCGAAATCTAATTGGATACATTATGTCATGATATTGGAATAGAGTCTATTCATAATAGACTGAACAGTATAAAATATAACTTTATTGAACTTTTCATTTAAAACAGCTATAGTATATTATCTCGACACCGTGTCCGTTTCTCGCATTTATTGTGGAGTGATAGGTACCTAATTATTATAATTTATACTAATAATTAGACCACAGTATTTTACTTACTTAAAATTTATATTAAACTACAGGTTCTGATCTGGGTCAAAAAACTGGGAAATTCTGGTAATCTTTGGTAATCCTACGCATTTCTTTTTCTGTGTATGACTTCGATCATTATACAACATGTTACAAAAATACCCCTAATACCGAATATGGTAGATAGGGACCATCAAACTGATCAACTTTTACAATGGGACCAACTCTCAAATCGCCAAAAAAATCAGCTGTTTCATACATTTTGATATTTTCGTTTTTAATTTTGGTATGAATCAGCTGTGTTTTTTTGCGATTTCAGAGTTGTAAAAGTTGATCAGTTTGATGGTCCCTTTATACCATATTCGGCATTAGGGGTATTTTTGTAACATGTTGTATATGATCGGAGGTGTGTGGTATTATAATATTTCCCATACAATGACGAGGTAAAATCTTTAGATGGGATGTCGGCGGGATCCATCTTTCAGTAATGAATTCATTTACACAATAAAGAGCATTGATACCTGCTTTTACTACACGTCGTAAGGTAACTAGTTTTTAGTTTTACCGGACTGCAAAGAAAGGGTTATGTTTTTCACGCGTATCTTGTATGTTTATATGTAATATGTTTATTACCTCATATCTATCAAACAGCTGAACGGATTTCTATTATTAATATATCGTTAGATTCGTCTCGACAGCCCAAGTGTTCTTAGGTATGTGACGTTAAAAAAAACTGAACATGGCGGCTGTGCGGTGCTATTATTTGAAATGCACATTTTTTTATATAATACTGTAATATGGGTATCAAATTAAAGGGCTTATCATAAAAATTTTAAAAAAGTTATATCATAACCGTAAAATATAATAACTAAAAAGACATAAATAAAATAAATAAATTAAAAAAAACTAAAAATCCTGCATAGGATTTAATGATAAGACAAATCATTCATAATGTCACTTTTGTGAAAAGAGAAATATATGTAGCTTACTCCCGCAAAAATATATGCAGGATGAACCGCCCGCCCGCCCGCAAAAAAATTGCACATGCACACCACAAAAATATCAGTGCATAATACTTGCATTTAGCATGACAGCGACACACCTTGCACCTTCACCAATTAGACTACTCTACACGTGTTTCGCCCCAACCCGGAGCATCCTCAGGAGTTAGATCGTGCGTGAACCAACACCGAATTCGGTGTTGGTTCACAATGGTTTGGGACTTCCGCCAAGTAATGCCTGATTCAATCAAATAATGTCACTTTATACATGCCTCCGACTGCATGTTATTATGTTGTCTTTAATATTTGATCTTGTTTCCATCTTTTCAGTTCACTTGTCTTTTGATGCAGACGGGTTTGTTATTTTTTTTAGCCTCACGCTCTATCGTGAGTGTGTTATTTTACGGCCACACTACAGTGATAGGCCATATTGCAATTGATGAACCTTATGCGTATGGGCATAAGGAAAATTATGGGCATAATTATTGCCATATCACGGTAGTGTGGCCGTAACATTAGAATTTTGTAAGGCGTTGATGATGTTCACCGCGTATTCCGCCAAATGGCGGGCCACCAATCCCATACAAAATGAAGTTCACGCTAATGCAGTCGAGTAAGTGAACCACAGAAGACTTATCTCCATAGAACAAATAAATATTTATTTGTTCTATGGAGAACGACCTTCGTGGTAGAGTGGTTCGCACGCCGGTTTTCAAGGTGTCGCCATCTCTGAGGTCCCGGGTTCGATCCGCGGTTGGGTCAATTTAGAAAAACTAACTTTTCTATATTGGCTCAGGTCTGGGTGTTTGTGTTACCACAATGTCTCTGATTTCCATAACACAAGTGCTTTAGCTACTTACTTTGGAGTCGGAACAATGTATGTGATGTTGTCAAATATGTATTTATTTATTTATTTTATTTGTACTGTGCCATCTTTACTGAAGAAAGGCACATCCTTACTCTGATCACGTGAGTTGGCCGCAGAAGTAGCCGAGGGAAGGCTTATTACAAACAAAGGATCACTATAGTCGGACGTGTTAGTCGATCGATTAACTCGATTTTGAAACTCATACGTAAGTTAATAATGTCACGGAGTGGGACGAACATCGTCCAATTATCGTGATTATCTTTTTGTAATAGGCCCTCTGCCCACTTGTAAATGTCGTTGAAATGGTTCCGTGTAGATATCGTAATGTTTTAATCTTAGTTTTTAGTTAGTAAACAACAATTCAACTCTTCATCCGCGTTACATTAGTAATTATTATAGATGTGTTAATAATATTTTTCTGTAGCTGACGTCATCAATGATTAAGTACCCAGTTCTTTATATTATAGCTACACTATCTTACTTTGTCAGGTATATCTATTATTGAACCGATTAGGTAAAAATTTGCATGGAAGATCGCCAAAATGTCGTCATAATATGACTTTGGTCGCCGATATTGTCAAAGTTAAATCATAATAGTACACTTGCATTTGCGTTCAAGTTACTCTTTTGTGTAAATGAATTATTATTTTAGGTATTAACTCGCCCGAATTTAACTGGTTCGCAATTTTCTTTTTTTTTTGCTGGTCACATCACAGGTAATCTAAAATAAAGACCTATATTAGGTTATAGGTTAGAACAGCAAAATGAAAATTGCGGGCAAGTTAAATTAATTAACCGTAGCACGAACAACTATCGAGAAAAAAACGCGCGTATAATTATTCTATAGAGTAATTATTTATGAAAAATGTCACTTCACTTTTCAGCGGTAGATAGCGCTGTACAAATTTTAACTAAATTACTCTATCAAATGTTTTTACGCGCGTTATTTTTTCGATAGCTGTTCATGCTACCGGTAGTTACCTTTCGAATAGAAAAAGTGATAATCCCGTTGACAACTTGACAACCGAAACACGAAGATTGCATATAGCCTTCGATTAAAAATATCCTGGATAACGCCTCGCGAACTAAAACAGCATGCAAAATTAAATGTGGTACCGACTAACAAAACAAAAAGCGATTCGAAATATTGTGATTCAAATCCCCACATGAATACTTTTATCGGAGTTCAAATTACTAATAATCTTTCTAAATTCAACTTTAAATAAACAAAGAGAAAATTCTTTGTACAAAATAACAAACATGGGCCCTATTTAATAAACGTGACAATTTGTGACAATAACAATTTTATATCCATTGCGTCAACCTATTTAAAAATGAAACAAATTAGTCGTAGCTACACTGCAATGTAAACCACATCGTCATGACAATTGACAAATATGTTATTAAATAGAGCCTAGTTTGAAAGTGGGGCGTTATTTCGAGGTGTCATTTTTGGGACTCTATGTCCGGACATCTAGCTAGGATATTCTTGATCGAAGCAATAGGGCTAACGAAAAGCGGGGAATTATTATGAATCTTATTAGTATACGTATAAAACTATAGAGCGCGCGATACCGAGTATTATCTACAGATAATAGATAAAAGCACGGGCTTGGACCAAGGATATTAGGATTAAAGCACGGGTATGTGTATGGTACCTATATTTTTTTCTAAAACTACTTATAATAAAACACAAAAACTCATCAATAACTGTTTTAAGTTAGCATCATCATGGTGCTTTATTATTTCATTCAATTTAATGGCTAAATGAATTTGTTAGTTTCTACAGAACATAGCTGCTTACACTTGACGTAATAGTACATACTAAAGTATGTACATTTTGCGTATTTAACATTTCGCTTATTGTACATTTTGCGTATTGTACAATTTTAGAATTGTACATTTTACGTATTGTACATGTGTGACGCAACACCCTACCCCGAGCCTATACAAACGTTTTTTTTTTTAATTATAAAATTAAATTATTAAAAGTAAATGAATTATTTAGGCTAGAGTTTAACCAAAATAGCTAATACCGGCCCCCCCTCCGGGGGGAGGGAAGCGTTGCCCCACCAACTAGAAATCTAAGTAAGTATAGCTTAGACATCTCGCGCTATCCGCAACGCTCTGTGGAATTCGACCCAGACGATAATTCCTCCACCGGTTTAATACTAAATTGTTATGTAGTTACTTTACTATTACAAAGGACGAACGAGTACCATAATGATCTCCCTGAATCCTAATCGAATAGCTGTAATTTCCCTAATCGAATGCTGCTGGTAAGTAACCCCGCTTTTAATGTGTTTGCGATCGGTTCTTACCTACTGTCCCTAATCGAATTGATAATGAACCCCGCTTTTAATGTGATTGCGATCGGTTCCTAACTACATTCCCTAATCTGTACACCCCATAACCCCATTTTCCCAACCCTAATAGCAGGCAGACCATTAAAGTACGACACGCGGAACATGCGCGCACACTTAATACACAACGATATGTTACGCAACAACAACAACGGCTAAAGTACTTAAAATACGCAAAACAACCTTATACTATTAGTACACTAAGATAAGTCACATAATACTCAACCCTACGCCCTAAACACTTAACATTATGAATGCAATTGAGACTCACCGGGATAATCTCGTGTAGCTTACGCGTACTCGTACGACTTACTCTAAACAGCCACCGCTCTCGTACCTGCCTCAGCTCTCGTACCTGCCTCAGCACAGCACATCTATACCCACATGCACTCACGCCGCGCTCTCTTCAACGGACCAACGATCGAGACGAGACTTCCGTATTAGCCTCTGGACACTTAACACGCGCGCGCGCACTATCCATTTCACTCCCGATGAACGGCGTGCGTCATTTACCACATCCAAGACCCGAATGCCTTCCCTACACATTTCATAATCTTACCACGAGAAAGTTTAAGGGTTTTTTGTAAAGTATTTTCAAAGCTATTCTTCTCACATCTGTTTAGCTTCGTTGGACTTCCCCAAATCATCCATTTGTCTTAGATTCCCTTTGTCTATGATCCGAAGTTAAATACCAATGGTTTTTTATGATTCCACATGCTGAAACCCTGCTTTTGTAAAATTAGGAATACATTTGTCTTAATGTCCCTTTGTGCATCTTTCTTTTGAAATTTCTATTTAAAATAAAGAACTCCTACAGTCTTTGAAGGTCGGGTTCGCACATTAAATTATTTATTGTTTCAAAAACAACTTCCGCCTCAAGTTTTGTTTTATTAGTTTGGGAATAGTTTTTTTTCTGTTAAACATGCGCTATTAGGATGGGCGTCACACATGCAAAATGTGCATTTTTAGAATTGTACATTATGCTACGAAGGGAAAAAATGCGATGCATGCGCTCTACAGCTGCTTACGTAAGATCTAAACTGCATAGAAAATATTGGATTGAAATATTCAGTAAGTAACAGTAACTATGTATTGACTAGCCAGCGATTAAAATTATTTATTTATACATACCTACTTATTACAAAAATAGGATAAAATATCAAATAAAATAAGTACAAAAGAGTCTTAAAAACTAAATCTAATTTTTACAATAACATTTAATATAAATTTATGAATATAATTTCCTATATAATTATTTTTCTCATAGCGTCAAACAATTTGGATAAAATTCTACGAAGTGTGATCCCGCATGATTCCAATTAGCAATAATTTTACGCTCATTAAAATTAGATTTAATTGTAACAACAAACAGAATAAAGATACCTACTGGAAACTTATTAACTGAAAAAATGTTTATTCACTCTATATTTTATTTAGAATAATTAAATGTCTATCTATACTAAAAACATACTTTACCAGAACTTTCTTTTTACAATCATCTTTTTATCTAGATTACTTCCGAGGCATGGGCGCACCACCAGGGCGTTTATTTATTATAATAATTACATTTTGTTTGGAATAACATGAAGTTTATCAATACTGAAAACCAACTAAGAACTTAATTTTTAAACCACCTTTTTATCTAGATAAATTCTAATTGCCTATTCTTTCGGCATTACAAAATAGAATTACTTTCAATACAAACAAAGTCTTAAAATTATGTTAAAGTAACAGTATTCAGTAAATGACCTATGTTATTTAAATAAATGCTTCCTGTTAGAATTATAAAATCTATTAATATTTATAATCTAATTGAATGATCGGTATTATAAGTAGGTAAGTAACTCATGTCCATATTACGAGTATAATAAACATAAAAAACTTAAAATAGAGTTATAATCAATTTTAGTTAAAATGCTGTTATGGCTTATTAAAAGCCATATAACTTAAATTATTCATAAACGTATTATAAAAAAATGTTCGCATTGGTCTACTTTAGCATTAAAATGTTGTCGTTCTGGCTAATCCATAGACAAAACAGGCAAATCCACTGGCTGATTTTCACATATTCCGAAAAAAGAAAACAATTATATGTCATTAAATGTCAATATGTTGTAAAATAACGTAAAAGCTGTCACTTTAATCAGCTGCTAAGTAGTCGGCCATGTTATTTACTAAAATAGGAATAAAATGGGCAGCACCTTTCTATAACTTTAACAAAGGTTTATAGAGCGTTTATGTCGCTATAGAGCGATTGTGAATAATGATTTTTAAAAATTTCTTAAAACAAGCTAATAGGCCTTCCATAACTTTTTATTACAAAGACGGTAGATACAGCCCATATAAACTTATTTACTTTAATGTTGTATACGGGGATGATACGGATATGAAATTCCGGATCTGGATACGGATACGGATGTTTAGAAATAATATTATTTCCGATTCGGTTACGGTTCGGCTAGATTTTTATTTCATATCCGAAGATACGACAGTTTCGGTTTCGGTTACGGAGCTCCTTAACACCCCGTGGTTGTATATGTTTTGCATTTATTTATTATAATACTAAGATGTAATAAACAATGTAATGTTATATAAGTAAAAATAAGTTGTAAGTCATCGTTATAATATTGTGATTATTATATCAAAGCCGTACTCGCACCACCGACTTGCTTTTATTGCTTGCATTGTATTTATTGGCTTCCATCATGCATAATTGGATATGTTGCAAGATTATTATAGAAACCGGAATTTTATAAATTACTTATACTTGTAAAAGAGTGTTACACGAGCTCGACAAACAAATTATGAACTTCCGGTTTTTTTGTGATTAAACATCATCTTCTATAGTCCAGTTAAACCAATGTTATGTCAAGTAATATCATAATATTACTCAATACCTTAGTATGATTGTAGTTGGCGTTAAATTACTCGGATTTTTATAATTTTACTAGTAAGATTATTCCGGTTTTTACAACAATACTGGTAATATAGTTGCACACACTCTCTCACATTCACATGTCGACACTGGATGGCCCGCTCGCGTTATATGGGATTCGTTCGGGAATGGTCCACGAAGTGATTGTCATAGAATTAAATAATTATCAAATATTTCTACGTAAAATTATGCATTTCTAATTCTGAAATTTAGTCTGCCACATTTTAAAGCCTAAATTAACTTACTAAACAATTTGTGATCAATTCTACTACAATTCTACTTGTAATCGTTAAAATGTTATCTGTTGATAATGGCGCTGAGAATATATGCCCTCGCGAGGGCGTCTCTGGGCGATATTGTCGATTTGCAGAGTAGCAAGATCCAACACTGTACTTAAATGTCAAAAACTTTTTAATTCAAATGACGTTGGAGCTTTGCACATTAAAAAAGATGTGAAGTAATACGGCAGCACTGGTAAAGTATCGTAATCGCTTTCATTTGACAGATGGATGTGACACATTGATACTTTGTTTTGGCACAAGTAAAAACTTACCAAAGAAATGTAGCAATGTGTCAGACACATGGATGTACATTTCTTTTTTTCACATAGAGGCAATGCTGTTTCTGTTAGTACCTAGACGCTTTCAGGTTGGTATTCCAGCTATGGTGACTGCTTACCGAAATCCAGTGTTATAGAAAAAAATGCACACGAAATGTATATCACATTTTCAATGACAGAACGTGACGAAAAGTCTTTGGACAGAACCGAAGCTGTATATACATTTGGTGAATGTATTAACCTACGCCTGAAAATGATACTTAATGAGATCCTTTCTCCTCATAACTTACTTTTTACCTACCCGTTTATTTTATAATGACTACTAGCTTTAGTAACTATTTATTTTAACCGATTTCGGGTATTGTCTTTATTTCACTTTCATGTTTAAATTCGGCGCTTTTGTGGCACAGTGCGATGGGGAATAATGCATTGTTTTCGTTTTCATATTTCACGAAACCTCTTTCGGAATCATTTTGTCCGTTGATGCCGTTGTTGCTGATCGTCCGCTCCCTGGCTGCAGACCTCTTGCAAGCTTCGCAAATCAGACTGGAAGCCTGATGGTCTACACTCGAACCACAACTGTCCTGACGGTTTTGCTTCCTTATAGTACCATTCTTAATGGCACCTGTGAATTATAAAAAATACGCTTAGAGTACGGACTAAGAAAAGTCTTCGTAAAATATAAATTGCACTTAGTCTTGTTGAAAAACATAATCTATACAACATGTTACAAAAATACCCCTAATGCCGAATTTGGTATATAGGAACTATCAAACTGAACAACTTTTACTACGGGACCAGCTCTCAATTCGCGAAAAAAAAATCAGCTGTTTCATACATTTTGATATTTTCGATATTAATTTTTGTATGAAACAGCTGATTTTTTTTTTCGTGTAATAGTTTATATTAATTATATTAATAATTAAATAAAAGAAATAAAATGAAAGAAAGATCCTAAATGAAAGAAAGGCATAAGTAAGTATACCATACATTATAAATTGAATATAAGACGTTTTAAATCTAAATAATTTCAACTTAGATTTTTTGAGTTTTCAAAATCCTTAATACACTAGTAATACAGTTGATAATTGATAATTCGAGCACTCGAAAATTTGTATTTCTAAAGATAGATAAATCACGGAGCGAGTATTAAGTACCTACACAACAACTCATTGGAAAGTTACCGGTAAATTAACGATGAAAGCTTTAGAATTAATTGGAATCGTTTAATTTATCGTCGCTGGTATAAGAGATATCTACTAGAATTGGCAGGTATATACTTTTAGACTTTCGCGTTGCATGTTAATTAGTTAAAATAACAAGAATTAAACGCATGCGTAATCTATTTTCACACCTAACTATTTACCCGACGTTTCGGCCGAGTTGCATCGCGTTTAATTCCTGTTATTTTAACTAAATTGGCAGGTAGTTGGCGAAATACCTGAATTGCCACTGGTATTGGACTTCGGCCTTGCAAAACCCATAGCAATGTAGGAGCAGTTATTAGTTCCAGTTGGCTTGCAGGCCCTGCAGCAGCACTGTCTGAAGGTATGCTGGAAAATAATTTAATAAATCATTAACAAAAAACGTCAATCAAATCAAATCAATTGTTTATTTGCAAACATGTGGTGAAACAAAGGTCTTTAACATAAAATGTGCCGTTACATGCTGCCGTATGTAAACAGCGTGCAAATATTTGAAATATTAAATATTATTAATAGCTATTTGATAGCAAATAAAAACAGCATAGGGCAAGTATCATTAATTGTATTAATTGTAATACAACGTAGTTAGTATTAAGCGACAAAATTAAATTCGGCCATGAAAACCTAGGTTTACGGTTTCGTATGCGGCCAAAGGGCTTATAGCAACTTTGTCTACGTACTAAATCCGTAATTGCAATAGTTTTGTAGGTAAGTATATTGTTTGTAAGTAATTAGAGGCGGCTTTGGTGACAAAACGTGCTATGAACAAATAATCGTGATTCAAACATAGAATAAGGAGGATTTCGTATTTTGAAATTTTGCTAGGGAACATTATTAGATTAAACCTAGACCTATACCAACCTGAAACTATCCAAAACCGGAATAGAGTTTCATGACTTTAAAAATATAATATACAGGGTCACTGGTAATATGATGTACCTATAATAAAGTATTTTTTGTTTAATAACTTTTTCTCGAAAAGTAGTATTTTTTTATGAAAAGTACGATTAAGGCACAAAAATTCTACCGCATTAAATTCCGATTTTTTTCTTATATTATTTTGGGATAGTAAACATTCCAAATGTTGATAATTAATAAAAAAAAACAATAATTACAGGTGTTTACAAAAAATCAATCCTTAAAATGTATTGTTTTTTAATCTTCTAGATTTTTTGAAAATTACGGCAAGTATCTTAAAAAAGATCTTAGTAATTAGTTACTAAGATTTGTCGTTAGTGTAGCGTTCAAACGCATAGAATGTTGGCCATTTGAGTGGAGGTAAAACTAGTGCAATAAAACTAGTGGTGGTAAAACTAGTGCAATAATCAAATAAAACTAGTGTTGATAATGTGCATGGGCTACCTGATGATGAGTGGTCAAATCACTTAATAAATGTCCGCTTTGAGGTTTCTTTAAAAGAAAGGTAGGGACAATACTGAGGAGAAGTAGACGTACGTCTATTACGATTTTATTACTATCGGACGTAATACCAAATAATATACTAGAAAAATACGACCGCACCAGATCATGTTCTCGGACGGGAATCGACGAGAAGTGACTCGGTAGCTCAGCGGTCAGAGCATTGGACCGGATATCCAAAGGTCGCGGGTTCGATTCCCGTCCGAGAACATGATCTGGTGCGAGTCGTATTTTTTCTAGTATATTATTTGGTATTATATAAAATAGCATTGCGAGTGCTAAAACCTCAAAATTTAAAAATACTATCCTACGATTTTAGTGAAATAGGAAATAAGATGACTAGTAATTAAATCGCTTTTGAATCTTAAAGTACCCACCACCACTTGACTGTAGGATGTCATTTAGCTGATGAGAAGAATGGGCGCTACGAACTCATCAGCTTTGAACAGAAGTAAGTAATGACATTTACAAAAAGTTAGAATAGCTAAATTGTATAACAAGGTAACTTTTAAACTATGTACAGGGTGAAATCGAAGTGAATGGCAATATTTAAACCAATAACATAAATGATAATCGAGAACTTTAAGATAAAAATATCAAGGTGAAATAAATATAAAAGAAACACAAGAAGTCATAAGTGTAAAATATTACTGACGCTAAAAAACATGAAAATAGCGATCACTAATTTATTATCACAACACTATACACTCAAATTTAGATCACATAGATTAAGGTTATTTTTGTCCCAAAGTTATCAATTATCCCGCTTAGATCCAAGATTGCCAATTACTTCGATTTCCTCCTGTATACAGTTAAGGCTAATTAAAAAAACAACCTGTTAATTCTTCCATGCATTAAGAGTATAAAAGGTGACTGGAATTTAAGTTCCTTCCTACACATATTAATATTTAGTGACATTAGTTTACATTAGTTTAAAATTTTAAAAAGCATAAAACAGCCTGTCGATTCTGTCACCAAACTGCGAACAAACCAAGATGCGAGTTTGGTTACAGAATAAGTAGGTACTTGAAGTTTTATTCAAACAAAACAAAAGATTTTGTAGATCAGAAACAACGATGGCCCCGTAATCACCCGGGGCCGATCTATAATGAAACAGTTAGATTCCAGTCTGGGAATTCAGCCGGGCGAGTAGGCGAAAAGCAAAGAACACACGTTATTCCAGCGAATTGGTGACGGCGATATATAAGCAATAATACTCACTTTGAATGCTTCTCTGAATTTATTGGACATAATCTGGTAAAATATAGGGTTGATGCACGAAGACATGTAATAAAAGATCCCCGAGATGTAGGTGAGGAAGTTATAGATTTTTGCCATGATCGGGTGGCGGGCGTGGTGCTGGTTCGTGGTGCCGTATATTGCCACCAGCCTTTGAGCGTGGAAGGGTGCCCAGCAGATGAAGAAAGCTGCTACTACAGCCACTGTTGATACAAATGACAGTATTATTATAAGGACAATAAATTGACACGCGTAGTACATGAAGATTTTTATTATAATTAATTATTGGAATTAAAAAAGAGTGTTGGTATTTAAAAAAAATATAAGATAAACATAACAAACATTGCTCTAGCTGATTCTAAAGTAAGTAGCTAAAGCACTTGTGTCATGGAAATTATATAGAGACTACGATAGAACTACAAACACCCTAGCCTGATATAGAAAAGTTATTTTTTCTAAATTGACTTAGCCAACCAAAATTGAAAACTAGCGTACAAACCACTCGACCACGTAGATCGTCGAATATATAGTGGTGGCCACATAATTAAGAACGCCAGTCGATTTTCATACAAAGTAACAAAGAAGCCTTGGTTGGCAGTTGGGTGTGTAATAGCGATCTGGATCTCCTCCATTCACTGCCTGGATAGCCATTATCAGATTACAGCTCGGTTAATTTCTGGCGGAGAACCAATAAGGCTTCAAAGTTACCTCTTTGCATGAAAATCGACTATCATAAATTAATGACATTACAACCCGATTCTTAAATAAGATTATTGTGATTTATCTTGATATACATATATATAATACATACCTAACATTTTTACAACTCTTCTCGTTGATTGACCCGGTTTTCTGCGGGTTTTGTGTGTGCATCTTAAGGTTCTCTCAAATAAAGTCGGATCTTGGACTTCATTCTTCACTCTGGTCTCTTTTAACTTCAAACCGATGAGGGTGTAAAGAACTGTGATCAATATCATAGGGGCGAAGAAAAAAAAGAACGTTGATATTTCAAAAGAGTGTTCTATTATAACTCGTGTTTGTAGGCACATCGTGACTCCACTGAAGTTCCCAATACCGAACTGCAACGCTTGAGGGAGCGCGAGTCCTAATGAGACAATCCACAAAATAAACACGTGTTTCGTTGCTCTGGATAGTTTTGACATCTTATGGGATACGAATGGGTGGCAAATTGCCAAATACCTTTCCACGGTAAATAGCGTTATCGTCAGTACGCTAGCATTCGTTGAAGTCTCTGATGCCAAGCCCCTAATCAAGCAAAATGCTGGCCCAAACACGTAAGGCCACTTCGACCAAATCGAATACATTTCCTGGGGCATACCACTGACCAGCAACAGTAAGTCGGATACAGCTAAGCTAAATAGGTAGTAATTTGTCGCTGTGTGCATACTTTTGTTGCGAACAATGACTAGACAAGTAAGCACGTTCCCAATTAGTCCGGTTATAAAGATCACAGAGTAAATTATCGTGATTGGCAACACAATGTACAGGGGATCTCTGTGAGGGCCGAATATCAGCGTGGGGTCGACTGTTGTTGATACATTGTGTGTGATGTTGATAATGGAACTCATTTTCAATTTCGCTTTAAGTCGCCTTAAGTTAGATTCTTACATGGCCTCCATCAATTGCACTACCTGCAACAAAAAAAAAACATTAAGACAAGTCAAAATAGTAGATCAAAACTCCAACCAATTTTAGATTTTTTAGAACGTTTTGTCTGGTTTTTATCCAGGCCTATGTGCATACTCAGCAGTGGGTGTCGTGCCTTTGATATGATGATGATGATGATGTCTGGTTTTTGGAATTGAATTACATTAAGTTTTTAATTCATTTTACCAATGAAGAAATTCCATTACCAAATGAAGAAATTCGTTCTATTCTTCGACATTATCCCCCTTACTAATAAAGATTGTACCTATAGCAGATGTATAGTTACACAATGGTTACTCTCTTACTATTTAAGTTTGACATAAAAAAGAAAGGGACAAAACACTGTATAACTATACATCTGTTTTACAATCTTTATTAGTAAGGGGGTAAGAATGTATGAAAAAATTGAGGCATAAAAATCACGTTACTACCGCAAGATTTTTTTTTCATGATTCCATTATTTCGTAGAAGGTTTATTAGGGGATCTCTTTGGATGCCATGTTGAATTCATGTTCGTAATTTTGTATGCCACTGTGCGATACCCACAGAACTTACTTACTCCCGCGATCTATATACGTCATCATGGGAGGTGTGGGAAGATCAATAATATTATGTATATGTCACCGTAAAATTCTAAAAACCGTTAGATTATAATCCACCTCGCGAGATTTTAAACTGTTAAAAAATTGTGATCCGTGACATTCTGCTTATAATTTAACGCATTTTTTTTAAATATGTTACGCATTATGTTGCAATAAAGCCTCATGCAATGTGCATAAGTAATTTTTTTATGTTTCTTTGCATAGCTGATTTTGAAAGACACCCTATTTAAAATTTTGACAGCTCCTGCAGTGTAATTTAATAATCAATACTTTCCTTATAGAGAGGGAAGTTAAATATTTATAAGTTTAACTTTGAAGTTTGAACGTCATTCAATCTTACATTTAATTTCGCACTTCTGTGTGGTTAATATTTTGCAATTTTGTTTTTATAGGTCTCTTGCAAATAAATATATTGAAATGAAGTCTCGTATTTGTGTTCGGTTGCTACAGACAAAGTAAGTAAAATTATTTTGTTACTTAGAGGGATGAATTTGTATCATGCTATATTCCTATCTACCTACTTACCTGTTACAATCAGTGAAATGGAATTTCTTAAATGAGAGTGGTATTGCTTGAATAATATGATACTTACATTATGCTGATCAAGAATAATGTAGATAATGTTATGGAAGTATGTAATCGATTTGCTTATTTACATTATGTGAGACACTCTTATTAGCATTTATATCTATTCTGTGGTATCGCGTACTATGGAAAACAATAAACACGAATTCAATTTCATTTCAGTGACCGAATTTACTAAGTTGTGACAATAGTGTATAAAATATAAAAGAAAAATTTAGGTCCCACAACTTGTACATCATCTTAAAAGTTATAAAAAATTGTAGAAATTTATTGTTGGATATGAATGTAAAAGGTGCCCGATCAAGCTTAATACATTCTTGAAGAGTCATTCTCCACCTAAATAATGAAGTAGGAAATGGCAAGATCTGAAAAAGGACTAGAGCAATCAACATAGCTTGAAGGGTTGCCCAGCTGACGTGGCAGAGGGCGGAACACATAACTAGAAATGATGGTGTTGGGGCGGGAAGGTTTTGGAATGGCGACCGCGCACCTATACATACATACAGTCGATCAAACGGTCTGCTAAACCAACTCATAGGCGATTCCGGTGTAAAAGATTTGTTTGATGGAACCGAAAGGTACGGGTAGAATGCTACTGACGATTAGAGCATTTAACCAATGGAGATGGCAAAGGCGGGCGATGGTACCCCATCTGTCAAAGTACAGTGGTCATATGGCTATGTGTACATTTAATAAAACTATAATGTATAATGTACTAGCTGTAATATTTACTGTAACTAGAATAAGTAAGATAAATAAGATTGTACTACAAATTTTGTAAAAAGGTGGAAAAAATAAAGATTATTATTATTATAAAAAAAAAAACTATTTCAGTGCGGCCGGCCGTTGCCATTCTGTATCGCTACGTGTCGTGAGAGTGCGATCCCGGAAAAATGGTAAATTGTGCGGTTTTATTTTACAATAAGCGATGTGCACGTGGCAAATCTACGAGAACATAGTGTTTCCTATCATGAATGTCAGAATTTTCGTATACAAATATGTTTGTATTTAAGTTCTATCTCGAAATTTATTGAAAGCCATTACGACAATTTAACGACAGAAAATACAGGAGTAGGGAGGCAGCTGTCACACAGTATAGACCATCTGCACAGCACACTACAGATGTTTCATCTCACGAAGGCGCGTCGGCTATGAATGTTGTTAGGCGTGCACATGCACATTGTTTTGAAACTTTTTCGTTCTTATAGGTACGATTAGGGTTGCCAAGTGTCCGGATTTAGCCGGACATGTTTGGCCTTTTGACCTCTTGTCCGCCCAATTTACTGCGTCCGGCCTGTCCGGCTTTTGTTAGGCTTTTTGTGTGGCTGCCGCGCGAGTCGCAAGTAATGCCACGACACGACTACCCCGCTGTTTGCAAGGCGGTAATAAATATTGTCCGGATTTTTGGGTAAAATGTCCGGCCATATTAAGCACCGAGTCCGGCTCTTGTGTTTTCGACCTGGCAACCCTAGGTACAATGTATCGTATTAAGAATAAAATCTGAAAACTGGGCCATTTTGGCTCAGTTCTATTTGCTTTCTCTTTTGACAGTGCGCTTTGTAGTGAACTATCGTTCTAGGTTATTATTATTTTAGGCTACAACCCAATTAGTGTAGGTTGGTCGATTCCTTAAGACTGCGAAGGTTCATTCAATACTGCTATTTTTGCCATCCTAAGTTCATTGTTTCAAGAAATGTACTCGATCTTCGTAATTTTCAAGGTTTTTTAATTCTACTTAACAGTGAGCTACACAAGGTGATTTATTTAATAATAATCTCTTTGTCTAACCACTATTCCTGAAGATTAAAATGCTGTATCATTTCCTCAAGCAAACCAACCATCTTAGATCATAGCGTACTTATCATATCGCACAGATGTAAAATTTAAAAATACTATTTATCTCATTGTTTAGTCTTAACGTAGTTTTCAGAGGGTTTTTATACCACTTAACTGACCAGCTAGGAATTGTTTTCGAAATTTTTGATCAGAAATTTTACAAATTTAATTCTATGTCATTTCTCGTCGACTAATCGGTCCTGTGAAAGTTGGTATAAACAAAGATTATGAGACCCTTTTGTCAAGTAGGAAATGAGCTGATAATATTCAAAGAACTGAACAGATCTTCATTATTATAGCTAAGAACTATTTCGATTACGTCAGCCTCGAAAAAAAAAAACGCATTAAAATCTGTCCATTCGTTTGGGAGCTACGATGCCACATACAGATACACAGATTAAGACGTTAAACACATAATATAACAGCCTTTTCCTTTTTGGACATAAATATGATTCCACAGAGTTTTATGCCACAGAAAAACTTTGGAGCTAAAAATAATTAACACTAACATGGGTGTTTTCATGTCCGGGACCCTGTACTACTACTAATATTATATAGATACTGATATATATAGATATTAGTTAGTAGTACGCGTTAGTACTACTACTAATATCTATTCTGTGGTCCGGGTATTTATCTGAGTAAAACAAATCTGGATGGTAACAGCACATAAGCTGTTCAAATAGTTATAGAAAACAATTCCACAATAGTGGAATGTGTAGCTAATAATTTATTGGGAAAACAAAATATTTTAACCGTCATTATTCGTAAACACTCGAAACCACAGAACAAAGAAAAAACTATGTTCTGTGCTCGAAAAAGTTAAATGAATTGATTACCTATTTAGTTTTGGTTCTTAATACGACACGCCGTCTTTACTTCTTAGGATAAAATTAGATTTACACAATTAGATATAAGTACTAACTTCTTATCTAATTTTAGTGACATTCAAAGATCATGGCACTGAAATAGACGGAAAATCTTCCATCTTGAAATACTTATAGGTAAAATTTTGCACTAACCTTCGGTTATTCATAGGATTTTAGTGTAACGTATTTCATTGCTTTTAATAAATCTTATAGCTGTGCAACTAATTCAGTCGATAGAGAAATATACGTATCTTTTGCTCGTGACCCCGTCCCCGTCCCTAAAAAGTAGATACCTAAGTTGATACAGAGGTTCCTAAGTTACGTTTGCAAGTAAATTAAGGAATCGCCTCTTTTTGTCAAATGATGGCAAGTCAAACAAAACGATGTCAAGTCAAAGTTAATTTGACATCGTTTTGTTAATAATTCCTCGACCAAGATACTTAGTTATCTTGGTCGAGTTGTGGTTGGGAAAAAAATGGTTACTATGACACTAATTGTTTTAATGTTGGCTATAAGCTAACTGTTTCAGAACCTTTTGTTGTTTCAGAAAGCATGGATGTCGATAAAACGCAATAACGCAGTGATATTAAATTGCCAAAAATATTTATTTCAGTAATAAACACGAAACATCAAAATTTAATGAAATGAATGAATGTTGGGTGTAGGAGTCATTTCAGGTTTAAATATGTATAGGTCGTTTCAGGTTTAAATAGGTTTAAATATTGCGGGTTTGTGGAAACAGTTTTTTGATTGATACATCCGTTTGTGATTTATTAAGTGCAAAATTTTGTTAGAGTCAAGTGTCCCCCACCCCTGCCAGCCAAATGGTTGTACTACCGTGAATTTTTCGTTCTTCACATATCCAAATGTGAAGAACGAAAAATTCACGGTAGTTGTAAATATGACGAAGTTAAAAAGAAAACTATCACAGCTAAGCGTTTACGAGTAACAGTCGACCAACTTATAAAATGTACTTGGCGCAGTATAAATTTCTCATTGGGAACTACTTAAATAACGTTGTCAGGTGAGTGAAACCGGTAGTATCTACATTTAAGTATATGAACCATGAGCTACGGATCCCTACACTGCGCGTGGCCCGACATGCACTTGGCCGGCTTTTTAACATTAAAAATCTTATTTCGATTGCTTCCATAATATAGCCCCTCAATTTCGCCCAGAGTGCGACATCGACCTGGTGTCATGAGTTTTAAACCTACGTAAAGGTTAAAGTTTAAAAAGATGGGTATCGGTAAAAGCTACAAGATGGTGAAGTTTTTTTTAAATGTCAGAAACGTTTTTTTTTTAATTGGAAAAACGTCGAAAAATTTTGATGTTTTACGGGGTGTTTTCTCACTAAACTGACTATATTTCGAGAACTAAAGTCGATATCAATAAATGAAAAAAAATTGTCCTGGGTATTGAGTTAGGCTACATAAAAATTAATACTAGATCTCTTTTTCTATTACGGTCTAAGGGTTACCTTTGTGCAGCGTAAATTTGGAAAGCGCGCGCGGAGCGGCGGCGCACGGCGCGTGTTCGTTTAGTCCTTATTACTGATGTACACACGACGGCACCTCAGACCATACATGTGGACCTTGAGACCACCTTTATGCCCTACGTAATAAAAGCTGCTTTCGCAGTTTAACTGTATAACCTGACGTGCTGTCGTGTGTAAAGACATGCATGGCCTTGGTTTGTGGTAGTCAGGTTGTTTTAAATATTGTATTTATTTAAAAATATATTTTAGAATAATATGTTTTAACATTAAAAATGTTTTTTCAATCGTTTTGGTGATTGGTATAGGCTCGATTTTTTGCGAGAGTGCGAATTCGCTTTGGTATTGCTAGTTTTAGTTTAGAGCTACCTACATAAATATTTGGGGTCTTAAAAGACACAATATTAATACAAAAAGGCTACAATATGGTAATGGTTTTAAAGGAAATCGTAAAAAAACACTACAATTTTCGTTTTTATGGGGGCTTACTTACCTAATGATTGATGAGATATGTTTTTTTATTAAATTTTGTTACTATATATATTTTTAATAATTTATTATATTATTATATGGGCATCGAAAAAAAACTATTGCAGATCAGTGCCCTTAGCACGAACATCTATCGAGAAATAAATCCTGCGTAAAAGTACTCGATAGAGTAATTATCTATGTGAAAAATTTCATTTCGCACTTCGGCGGTAGATGGCGCTGTACAAATACCCGTAGCATGAACAGCTATCAAAAAAAAAATACGCGCGTAAAACATTCGATTGAGTAATTTTGTATTGGAAATTTGTACAGCGCCATCTACCGCCTATAAGCAAAATGAGAATTTTCATAGACAAATCTTTTTAAATTTTGAGATTTCGATCACGGAAATATGAATTAATGTAAGGGACAATATACCGAAAATGAGTTATATACACCGTTGGATTCGGAATTTTACGCGCCATCGAATGGTATACTTGAAATGTTGATATCTTGAAAAAAAATCAATTTTTTGTCCCTTACATTACACATTTTAGAAGGTCCTAAACAAATCTTTACCACAAATTTTGACGTATCATGCACTTGTACAAAATGTCATTTTAGTTTTAAGGTATGTCTCATAAAAACTTATATATGGCCTTTACCCTAACCACGTTTTCGTTTTTTCTAAAACTAACCAGCCTTACGTTACTTTATGATTTATGTATTTGGCAATGATGTCCCTTACATTATGGTGAATACAAAAAATTAAACAAAAATTTATCATTAAAAGTATTTATTTTTATTCTGCGTTTAACATAATTTGTCTCAATGTTAACAATGATGGCAGATTATAGGAAAAATCATTTTTGAATGATAATCAACTGTTTATATAACCAAAAAAACTATATTCCAAAATTTCAAGTTCAATAGATTTTTTTAAATAATTATGGTTTTTAAATTATAATTAAAAAAAAACAATTCAATATGAAATTTTAGTATTATAGCAATTTAATATAAAGAACTTAAGTAATATAATAACGATGTTCACACTACTAATTTATACTTAACCGTATTAATTAAGGGCCGATTGTTGCAAAGTCAGGTAAAATTTAATCGTAGAGTAAACTTTATAATGTAATACGAACGATTGTTAAATATGTCACGTCAAATATCAAGGCATTTAACGATGGTTAGAGCTTACTCAACGACTAAATTTTATCTGACTTAGGTAAAATTTGCCTAAAGCGAAAATTCTATAACCTAATTGTTAACTGCAGCAGTTTGCATTATCAACAATCCAACGAAACATTATAAACAACATAATAACGTTCTCAACTATCCAAAAAAAGCTCAAACAGGTTAAGTGGAGGAAATTATTCCCTACTAGACTCTTCGTCTTAGTCTTATATTCTAAAGTGTCTTTAATTTAGTTTCATAAGGAATACTTAAGTAAACCTTGTGATATGTTTTAGGTATAATACCTTTTTCACAAAGTGTTATTAAATCATTAAACTTGATGACGAAGACTCTAGTCACAGATTACTAAATAGTTTGCTCTAGTAGGGAATAAGTTCCCACTTATTAAATATTTATGATTTCATTCTTATTTTTAATCGCATTGCGACCTGTTTTTTTTCCTCCTCTTTTTTGGATTGTAGATAACGTTTTTATGTTGTTTATAATGTTTCGTTGGATTGTTGATAATGCAAACTGCTGCAGTTAACAATTAGGTTGTAGTATTTTCGCTTCAGGCAATTATTTCCTAAGTCAGATAAAATTTAGTCGTTGAGTAAGCTCTAACCATCGTTAAAAGCCTTGATATTTGACGTGACATTTAAAAATCGTTCGTATTACATTATAAATTTTACTCTACGATTAAATTTTACCTGACTTTGGAACAATCGGCCCTTAATTAATATGGTTAAGTATAAATCAGTAGTGTGAACATTGTTTTTATCTTACTTAAGTTCTTTATAGTAAATTGCTGTATTACTAAAATTTCAAATTGAATTGATCTAAAATTTCAAATTGATCTAAATTAAATCAAGTTAACCAATTTGCTTTTGAAAGTAAAATTTTATTATGGTATTTAGTTAAGATACAGCAATAACTAAACCCAAAAGGGTACCTTACTTCAAAAAATACTAATATTATTTTGTCGATATGACTGATACGTTAATGCGGAGTATTTTTGTGTTAAATGCAATTAAGGTAAAGAACGTATTTACATTTATTTTTAATGTAAGAGACATGCTATTTCGGAATCCATAAAGTTAATTGTAATTTTGCTTGCATAGCTTTATAGAGCTCTCAAACCTAAGCAACTTTGCCATAGGCATCAAGTAAGTAGAATAAAAAGTGAAAAAAATACAAGCAATTATTATAAATAAAATTTGTTTTTTGCTCCTCCTGAAAAGTAGACCTTTGTCCCTTACATTAATTCATATTTCCGTGATCGATTTTAGCATTCACAATGCTATTTTTATATAACACTAAATAATATACTTACTAGAAAAAATACGACTTGCACTAGATCATGTTCTCGGACACGTTTTTTTAATATCAGATATGCGTAGGTGTACTTGAATAGTAATTATGCAGATTTGAATATTATTTCTAACTTTTTAGAGCTGCTGTTTTTTGAAGCTGTTTTTTATAGCAATTTTTTTAAGGTTTTTTGAAGGAGGTTTTTCTTTTTAATTTTTAAAAGTTTTTTATTTTTAACTTTTTTGTGGTAGGTATGTATAAGTAAATGTAAGCGATGATATAAATATATTCATATTTCACACTTTTCAAAGGTATAATACGCCTAGTAACTCAATAAGTATCCACTTTTCGCACTGTTAATTTTAGCAAGGGTCAGACAGGGGGTAGGTGACCAGTGTATTATCTCGAGCTCCTCCGTGCTTCAGAAGACACGTTAAGCCGTTAGTTCCAGCTACATTTGCACATTAACACCCACCAATCCGCATTGGGCCCGCGCGGTGGGTTATTGTCCATCCCATTCATCAGCCCATAAGTAAGGCTTGTATCCCAGCCCCAGTAGTGACAATAAAAATGGCTGATGTGAAACCTTTCAATACCATAGAGTAATCACTAATACACTATCATATTTTGGTCGAAGTCCAAGGTCCAATGTGAAGGAACATCCTTAAAGTATCCCCTTTCTAACGAAACAAGAATCATCTAAATCGGTTTATAAACAAAGAAGTTATGTCTGAAAATCCGTTAAAACTCGTGCAAAAGTTACCTAAAAAATTACAGTGTTTTCAGGATTACTCGAAGACTACTGAACCGATTTAAAATTTTCAAAAAATGGGACCAACTTGGGAGCAAACCTGATAAAGTGGCGTTTGAATCATGTCAATCGGTTCAGCCGTTTTCGAGTAATCGGTGGACATACACAAGAAAAAAAAAACAAATAAACAGTCGAACATATAACCTCCTCCTTTTTTTGAAGTCGGTTAAAAAATACGACTTGCACTAGATCATGTTCTCGGACGGGAATCGTTCTTCTATGAAAAATCTCATTTCTTCTTCTTCTTTTATTTCTCATAGTTATTTCAAGGAGAAATTCTTAGATGTATCAGTTTAATAACTGTTTACGCCTTTCAATAAAATTTTAATGTCTATAACAATGGAATAAAAAAATAATATTACAAGTTAATTTTGTTTTGTTTAATTCAATTAATTAATTTTCAGTGTACCAGAAAGTCGTGAAAGGCACGAGATCTGTGATTTTTTATTCTAAAAACCAATCAGTATCTTAGAACAGCAACAAAAGTAAACTTAACAAAACATGTTTGCATTTTGTAACTGTAAAAATGACAAGTTTGCAACTATCACAATTTATAAACAAATATTTGGAACGCTCACATGAATTATAGCAATAAAAAAAGGAATGCCATGTTATGATAAAAATAACTACAAAACCATTCGACAACCGTTTCGTGCACCTGCACCACTGGTGGTCCTGACTGCGCCATTATAAATAATAAAATAAATTAATCAAAATATTCAGTACTCCTAGGACGGACAACTAACGAGAAAAAACGCGCGTAAAAGTCCTGTATAGAGTAGCGTTACAAGAGAGAAGAGAGAGAGAGCCTACCTAAGATAGAGGATGGATTGTATCTATCTAGTAAGGAGTGAAGTGGAAAGATATAAAACAGTTTATAATAGAGTAATTCTCTATGGAAAATTTCATTCCGCTTTTTGGCGGTAGATGGCGCTGTACAAATTTCCCATACAAAATTACTCTATCGAATATTTTTACGCGTGTAATTTTTTTCGATAGCTGTTCGTGCTACGGGTACTAGACCTGACGTGTGGTGGTGTGTATCAGCATAATTTATTTGCCACGTTTTTTTAATCTACGCTATCTAACACCCGTCCGCATTCAAGAACAATACTCAAACGACCCTTGCCTATGCGAACGCATTGCGTTCAAATAAAGCTCTGTTATTGGGTCGTTTTACGTGTTATGTGTGATTGGTAGTTGGGACGCTGTGCGTCCGCGGGCACTGTGAGACCTCATATTGTGAATACGGGTGAAAATGATTGGTGTGAGGAGAAAGTAATTAAACATTGATTAAACATCAATATAACTCGATGTCCTTTAATCATTGTTTGTTGTATGCTTACCATTAAGTACCGTTTTGAATATTGTATGGTGTTGATTTTGTTTGTTGATTAAAATAATTTCATTCTCATCATCAACAACATTTTGGTTGAAATAATTAAATCACTTACCTTAATATAGCAGCTTCAATATAAATAAAAACAAATCACTGATGATCACTAAACTGAACTGTTGTCCTTCTAAGCAGAGCTGTAACTGAAGTGGCTCGGTCGCATCACTTTAAGAAAACTTAGGTGTAACACCCACTGAAAAAAATATATCATTAGAGGAATTCCTTCTGAGTGAAATCATTTGTTGTTGATGAATCAAGTGTCAAAATGTGATATTCCCTGGTATTTATGGCAGAAAAAAATGATTGACGTCTCGGATTCTTGCTTTAACATTCCACATAAATGGTAAAACCGTTTTTAGGGAATTGACAGTACGAAACGTAAAAGAGACAGACAATAGTTAACATGATTTCGTTGTGTTAAGTTTTAAGCGAGTGTCGGCAGTGGCATTGAATTTCAAGAGTTCATGAAAAGGTCGAAACGGTTTGCTTCATATGTTTGGTACAAAGAATATGTTTTTTTATAATAAGATAATGTGCATTGTTTAGACATACTAAGCACCCAAATTAGTTGTTTTTCATCATAAGTAAACATCATGATTTTTAACGATGAGTGAGGGATGTTATAAATCCTTTATTGATATAGCTTTAAACTGTAACATATACCTACTATAAGCGGTTTTTAACCATATTAGTAGGGATATAATTATATCCCTAATTAGGTATAACCTGGTATTTTTAATAGTATTTTCTTTTTCTCTGGCTTACCATCCTGAACTCATTTTAATTCACATTTAAAAACTCCTAGCGCCAGCTATGGCGCGTCCTTCAAAACCGTGGCATCGCGTAAGTTGCGTTAACCAATCAAAAAAACTTTCTTTCGTTTACCAAAAAATAGAAAGATTTCAGAAGTTAAGCTTAGTAACCACATAATAAAGATAGTTTTGTTACGTCCTCTTTTACACTCTTACACTGCGTTACGTCCTCGAACTGTTTTAAGCATAGCAGAGATTCCGTGTCGTTACCATAGTATAAGTAAGTCTATGGTCGGTACGCAGTACTTACTATTATACTATGGTGTCGGTGAGGTGTCTATGTGTGCGTTGCCCGAGCGAAATAATATTCAAATTATTAGTTACGCATATCCTATTATATCATATTAATAAAACACGTCCATTGAAGTCGGGTGGGGCTTCGGGCATCGGTTAACAACTGGTGAAGATATCTTAAAACATACATAAAAAAAAACATAATTGATAACCTCCTCCTTTTTTGAAGTCGGTTAAAAATAGTAAAACCAATCGGCACGGGTACAATCTAGTAATATAATCTAATGAATTAAGCCAGTCTATCAAGATTCTTTTATATTAAAATGTTGTTTGGATCATTAGGACTTATAGTTTTCTTATTGATAAGAGGCCGCAGAGCTTACATAGTTCACTAGTTCGAAACCGATAGGGCCGATCTTGATGTACTTTAGTACATTACCTTAATAAGAGCCCTTTAAGCCCTATCAAGATGGAGAAATTGAATCTTAGATGCACCACCCCATAAAGGGATGCAGTATGTGATAACCGACTGTGCCAGAGCAATATAGATACGAAGTTTTTTAAAAATCCGAATGAGTTGTCTGATTCTCTCCGAAGCGCGAGCGAAGTGTTTCTGGGTCAGCTTGGGCAAAATTGCTTTGGTATGTCCTTACGGTGTCCGGATGTCCGTTTGTTCTTCTCTAAGTAGAGGTCCAATTTATCAACCGATTCTCGTGAAATTTTGTGAGCATAAAATAAAATAATAAAATTCAACTTCCCTATTTACTACGCTATTTGACAAAAATAATTGAATCAATAGATTGATTGCGAAATTATCGAACTGACAATTTCTGCGCGATCATTCTGCCTGCCAAAGCTATCTCCTTTTTTCGTTTTGTTTATTTTTGTCCTTTGCTTCATTCCTTGGTCTTCGGTTGATTGATCTTTGAATCCTTATTCCCTTCATTTAAGCACGAGGAGGTTATATTTTTCTATATCTGTATTGGATTGTTTTTAGTGCTATTTGTACAATGTTTGTTTTAAAATTTTTAGACAACGTATACCTATAGAATACTTACGTTAATACGATGAAACCAGCTGACATTTTGATTGTACAAAAAATATCCATTAGTTATTATGTACTTAAAGACAACAAATTGATTTTTTTTAACAGAAATCATTTATACAGTTTAGCATAAGTACTAACACTTAACTCTAACTGAATATATTTGAACTAACTATTCAATCTATAATGAAGTCGGTTAAAAATCCTTACTAATATTATAAATGCGAAAGTCTGTTTGTTTGTTTTTTACGCCTACACGTCTTAATTACTGAACCGATCAACATGAAATTTTGCATACTCGTTGTCAGGGGCACAGAGAAGGACATAGGGTACCTTTCCTCCCGAAAAAAATATTGTTCCCGAGGGATAGCAGAAAAACTTTCCACGCAGACGAAGTCGCGGGCGGTCGCTAGTAGATGAATAAACCTAGCAACGTAAACCTCATCAGTATTCTACTAAGATACCTAGATGGAGAATTCTAGAACATATTTTAATAATAATAAATAAATATTTGACAACATCACATACATTGCTCCGATTCCAAAGTAAGTAGCTAAAGCACTTGTGTTATGGAAATCGGAGACAACGGTGGTATCACAAACACCCAGACCTGAGCTAATATAGAAAAGTTCGTTTTTCTAAATTGACCCAACTGGGGATCGAACCCGGGACCTCAGAGATGGCGACACCTTGAAAACCGGTGTACAAACCACTCGACCACGGAGGTCGTCAAAAAAATTTTGATTTAAGACAGATTTTATCTGGTTCAATGACCAAGAAGGTTGGAAATTGGAATACACAACACATAATAGGATTTTCGTATTTCCAAGTTATACAAATTATAATAGATGAAGATATTATTTGTCATTTTCTTCTGTAAACTGACAATTTATAGTTACCCACTACCAAATACCTTATAGCAAAAATATACGTCTCTCGGGCCATAAATTATGTTTCGGCTTTCCTTCAATAATTCTTTACAAAAACTACCAAAATAGTAGAAATTCGAAACAAACAAAAACTCAAAACAGTTCGAATAAAAAATATTACAGATTTCATGCTCTACGCCACTATCAGAGTACACTGAAAATGAACATTAAAAATAATAAATACTATAAATAGTATCTACTTCAGCCATCTGCTAGTCCATTGAAATAGGACGAGATCCAATTTTTTTTTTTTTTAATTTTAAAGATTTTTTTTGTTTTTATATTTACTAAATTAGTACAATACATTGAAATTACAGCAAACCCATGATTTTTATTAAAACTTAAAACCTAAGATTTCGCCCTCTCTCCTCTTCAACTTTGGCTCTCTCCAGAGGTTTTTTCTTTTGGTAATCATTCAATGATAAGGGCATCTGCAGATGAGTACTTTCCGAGAAATATCTCGCTGCAATAGCAATAGCTCTTTTAAGTTTGACAGCTGTCATCTGAAACGAAAATCTCTACAAGACCTATTCATTTTTTCAAATATACCTACAGTTTTTTTTGGTAAGTTAAATATTACATTTATTACTTACATAAAAGTATCTACATACACTTTACTCTATGATACTGAGTCCTCTCGACAGCTTATGCGCTATATGTATATACTGCCTCAACTACAAACCAATCCCGCCTTTGGGAACCGCAGCCCACATCTATCGTCCGATCATTTACCCAGTGTTACTTGTAGTCCAATACAATCTCCAGATGTATTTTTTCCGAATTTTGATTAAGGCCCCAAAAAAAGTTTTTTTTTATCAGGCAAGTCGGATATTTTCTATTTTTTTAGACATTTCTCAAAAACTAGCCGACCGATTTTCAAAATTCAAGCGCCATACAATAGATCTCCGCGCTTTGTACATTTTGACACCTCTCCCATAAAGATATTTCCAATTATGACTGATCTACACTTTTGGCTGAACATCGGCCACCTACACTGGTGATCAATAAACATTTTCAATGTTAAAAACAACAAAAAACAAAGAACCCTCAGAATGTTTATGTTTTTCTTCAGTTTTGTGTGAACAAACTTTATTTTCCGCCCAAAATCTTGTTACTTTAAGAAACTCAATGTTTACGAATTTTTTACGCAGAACAGAAGTAGGTATTGTCATGGAAAACAGTATTAATTCATTTACAAAGCTTATCTTAAATTCGATTTTATTAACGCCTAGTCAAACTCTTTAGCTCGCTAGATTTGTATTTCGTTACGTTTACGTTACGTTTTCTATATAATTATGAACTTATGACAATCCCAGAATAATTTTCCTGTAACCGACCCGAAGGCTTACGAGCCTACCCTTTAAAGAACAGGAATCAAAAATTTTTTATAGTAAAATACTTGGTTGTACAAATAACCCTGTATATCGCGTAAATATATAAGTTTAGGGTGATGATATAGCGATTTGTCGACACTATAAAAATCCACTGTCTTTTGACAGTTAAAAGCGATAAATCGCTATAATTATATCACGTTTCAGTGGTCATGGTACGGGCCGGGCAATAAAAGAAGCACCTATTAATATTATGTAGGAACTTATATGAGTAATAATAAACTTACGTTTTCAGTGCATAGCATACGACTACTGCTAACTGCTAATGAGTGGCTAATGATGTTAACAATACCATAAGATGTCAGTATCGAAAATGTAATGATTTATCTTTGATAAGGGTGATTCAGTGAGCTGCTGTAGTCCTCGCTCAAATTGTATGTTGTTTAAAAATTAATTTAAAAAAGGGAACAATATTTTCTGTCACCTAAGTTTAGATGTGTCACTAATCTGCAATACCCTAATTATAATATCTATCCCCAAGAAATATATTAGTCATCATATTTATCAAAACTGTCTCTAAGTATGAATCACCGTATTAATGTAAATATGTCTCTTAAATTATAGTTTGATCACTTTTTTCTATAGCCTAAATATAAGATCTGTCCTCTAAAAAGTAAGTCCCTGGCAGCAATAATATATTTGTACCTAAAATAGTAAATCTATCACCTTATAAATCTAATCAACAAACTATTAGTATCATTTAAATCGTTCAATCATCAAAATAATAGATGTGTCACTTAATTCCTAGAAAAATTCCTAAGTGGGGGCGGAGTCAAATTGGCGGGCTATGAAAATTTAAATGCACTAGGTAGGTTAGGTTAGGTTAGTGTTTAGACCACTCGCAGCGGAGCGAGCGAAGCGAGCGAAGCTTCATAATGCTTATATCAGAATCAACTAGTTTGGCCATAATGCTTATATCAGGATCAACTAGTTTGGCCTAGCCTAAATTGGTTTATCCTATCGGGCTTAGGACAAACTAGTTTGGTCTAGGCTATACCAGATAATCCCATCGCGTATAGGAAGAACTAGTTTAACCTAGGCCAAACTAGTTTGTCCTGAAAATCCGGTTTGGCCGGTAACAAATATACCTAACTAACGCGCACAGCTCGCACTTGACTGCAGTGTTTTGTTTAGTTTTAGATATGTAGTGTTTTTGTTTCGATTCTAAATGTAAATTATATGATTAAAACCTATTGTAGTTTTATTTAATTAATTGTACCCATATCGTCAAATTTCAGTTGAATTATGTAATAAATTAATATTATTTTTCAATGATCAAATATATTTTTTAGGTAAACATTTTTAATTGTTTGGTGATTCAGTTTAAGTGACACTTTAATTATTTAGAAACCCAATATAATTATTTGATGATTGATATTATTTCCAAGTAATTCTTAATTATTATTTAGGTAAGCGTTTTTATATTATTTGGTGATTTAATTTAAGTGACAGATCTACTATTTTAGGAACAAATATTATTTATTAGGTCACTGAAAATGCATTTATTAGGTAATTGATAAAATCATACCCTTTAAAAAATGGCGCCAAGAAGTAGCAGTTTTTTGTATTGCACAAAATACTTTAGTATATAATTCTAAGCTAGATGGCGTTTTGAACATTTTTCGAATAGGTGAATTATTTTTTTGACTCTTCAAAAGAAATCTATATAATATCTAACCGGCTCACAAAATTTCACGAGAATCGGTTGAGAAATGTGACCTGTAGAGGAGAACAGAGAGCCGGACATACAAAAGCATTTTTGCTCAAGCTGAAACAGACGCTTCGCTCACACTACGCGCTCGCTCGGTCAATTAATTCCTAGTGGTGCATCGTTGGTCATATAAAATCAAATGAAAACATACGCAATTTAACATTCATATATTCCTATAAAATACATATACCTAATTATGTTAATTAAATTATGTAGCGTCAACTCTTTCAGCCGCAGTGCATTCGTCGTCTTGCAAAGTACCTACTATGACAATATGCCACGTTATTATAAAAATACTTTTGAAATCATTACCAATAGAACAAGATGCGAGTTTAAAATTGCATACTTACATTGACTTATAAATGTGTAATATTACTCACACTTATAGTAATTTACTACGCTTTCATCGATAGGTATCCCGGTGGATATTTCTAGTATGTAATCTCTTTTTTAAGAAAATATTTTAAAAGAATTAAGATTGCGGACCGCGAATCTTTTTGCAGATTAAATCATCATCATCATCATAAGTTCCTAGCCAATATTGGCCTCGGTGACTGTAGCATGTCTCATTTTCAGCAGGTGTTAGCCCGACCCGACGGGCCGTCCTCTCGTGCGCCCGTATATGACTCGCAAAACCAATATTTGACCGGAAGATCCGGGCACAGATGATAAATAATAAATAAATAATAAATATTTGACAACATCACATACATTGCTCCGATTCCAAAGTAAGTAGCTAAAGCACTACACCCAGACCTGAGCCAATATGGAAAAGTTCGTTTTCTAAATTGGCCCAACCGGGGATTGAACTCGGGACCTCAGAGATGGCGACACCTTGAAAACCGGTGTACAAAGCCACTCGACCACGGAGGTCGTCAATATGATACGTACACGTAGGACCCCGCCGCGGTAGTTGTAGTTAATAGCTGCAGGTGATCTGGCTTTGAGCTCAGATCAGAGCAAATTAAAGACTTGCTTAGATATTATGTTAGTTATGAAAAATGCAAACGAAACAAAAAAAAACACAATTTTGATTTTAGTGTCCCGAATGAATACTATCAATTGAAAATAAATATGTTACTTTAAATTTTGTAAAGTTACTGAAAAAATACTCTTTCCTCTTTTTATAATTCGAAAAAAGCTTTAAAAATACCTTCAAATATAAATAAATTAAAAAAACTCACCTCTAACTACGAAGTCCTAGATCCAGGTTTTATAAAATTCAAGGTACAATTGTGCCGTACATTACCTATAGTCACAAAGTATTGGTAATTTCCACAGTTAATTTTTTAAACAAGCAACCTGTTATACATACACACACACACTTCCATTTTAGTACATTTTTGATGGTTCACTCACAATATTTTTATAGACAATCCATTGTGCAAAGAATTAATTTAGCGATACTTTACGCAAGTTGCAGGCGCGGAGCGCGTGCCGCGGCACGCAGACACGTGCGCCATCGTCTCCTTCACCCTAGTAACTATCGCCCGCCAACATTCCTCTGACAATTTTTCCAAAGGAAATCTAAGCAAGCGAATTTCTCTTACTAGATATCTTTTCTACTAAACTCTTAGGTCTCAAGTTATTTATAATACACTGAATAAATATTGCTTTTTTACGTACTTATTCGAGTCTGTAATAAATGTCTGGATGTGAAGAGAGTTTACATCGGCGTCTTTTGCTATTAGCTTAATTTATCAGTAAAAATGGAGACCATTGCATAATTTACCGATTTATTTATTTTAGGTGCATTATTGAAGTACTCAAAACAAGTCTGGAACGGGTGGTAGAAAAATATAGACGATTCAAAAGCGCTTAATTACTAAGTTTATTTGAATAAAGCAATTTTTTACTTTACTTACTTACTTTACTCAGGGAACTCATAAATTTTAGACATGTAGACTCATTTTCATGTTTTCAGAAAAGATCCCTGGGTATAAGCACCTAATGCTTGGTGCTCACTGAAGTGAAAGAGACACAAAAGAGAGGGTTTGGAAAAGATGGAGCAGTTGAGTTAATATAATACAAACCTCTATATTAAATTTTGTTTAATGTACATTTGTACACACTAAACATTTTCGTCCCAAACCTATTTGGTTGGATCTACAGACTTTCTTTTTAACTGACTCCGAAAAAAGAGAAGGTTCTAAGCTGTTCATCGGGTTTTTTTTACTTATATAAGGCTTCTGGAAATTCTAAAAAAGTGTAGTAAAGAATGTTAATCATATTACGTTAATTTTATGTACATTAATAACAATAATCGTTTTACTTGCTTAAATGTAATAATTTTCTTGCATGTGAGTGAACCTTTAATGTTATGGTTAAATAATATGGAATTTAATATACTCAGATAGAAGAAAATATAGATTTTTCTTTCATTAGATTCTGGTTTCCTTAGAAGGCTTCGCATTTCATTTATGTTGAAGTAAAGTTAAGTAAGTCCCGCTGATGATCAGATGACAAACAAGAGGAAAATTCAAATCAAGTTAAAGTCAGATAAATAACTCATAACTGCCTACGGCCTCTACCTACACATAAGGCTGCGCAAAGTCAATTAGATAGAATGAGGTAGTCAATGAGATAGTCAATGAGATAGTCAATGAGATAGTCAATGATATAGTCAATGAGATAGTCAATGAGATAGTCAATGAGATAGTCAATGTGATAGTCAATGAGATAGTCAATGAGATAGTCAATGAGATAGTCAATGAGATAGTCAATGAGATAGTCAATGAGATAGTCAATGAGATAGTCAATGAGATAGTCAATGAGATAGTCAATGTGATAGTCAATGAGATAGTCAATGTGATAGTCAATGTGATAGTCAATGAGATAGTCAATGAAATAGTCAATGAGATAGTCAATGAGATAGTCAATGAAAAGTCAATGTGATAGTCAATGAGATATAGTCAATGAGATAGTCAATGAGATAGTCAATGAGATAGTCAATGTTTTAGTTAATGATCATAGTCAATGAGATAGTCAATGTGATAGTCAATGTTTTGGTCAATGAGATAGTCAATGTTTTAGTTAATGATCATAGTCAATGAGATAGTCAGTGTGATAGTCAATGTTTTGGTCAGTTAGATAGTCAATGACTGTCATTGGTTCCGGTTGCTTTTGCAGTCGTAAGCAGCCACCAATCCGCAATGAAAGCAAAGTGAGAAGAAGAAGAAGAAAATAAAGGATTGAATCCCTTCACTCTTCATTTCACTTGAATGAGTTCTAATAGATATTTACAGGGTATCACTAGCACTACATTAGGTTCTGGAAGATATTAATATTTCATTAGTTTGAAATTGAAATATTCTATATTCAAATAAACTTAGAAATTAAGTGCTTTCTGAATTGTCTATATTTTCCTACAACCCATTCGGTACTTTTTTAGCTTGGGTTGTTGGCGTTGACAGTCTCTACTTACTGAAATTATCAATTTAGCTAACAAACTGCACGTGTTAATTTTCTTGCAAAATTGCAATAGGTAGGTACATAATAATTTGGTGAATTATAAATGTAATCGAATTAAATTCTGCTTGATCATCTTTTTACTTAATTGCTTAGGTCATGTTACTAGTTTGTAAGACTATTCAGGCGTTTAGTTATGAAACTCATTATTAAGTTACATGAAATACAATGACTAGGTTATATTATACAATGTGCCCACTCATAAAGTACACAAACGAAAGGACGTAAAACTAGGCTTAAATCTATAGGAAAAAAAACAAAAAAAAATGTTTTTCCGAGAAAAAACAATTAGTTAAAAAGTACTGCAATTTGGGATATATTTTTCTACGCGAAAAAAAGAGAGTGTTCAGGATTAATGTATGTTTGTGGGTATGTGAATTTCTTAATTACCCCATAGCTTCTCAATGCCTGAATGGTTTTGGGCGTATGGGGACCATTTTGTGGAACAATTTTTAATCAAAGAAGTCCCCCGACTGCAATGACACCAATAAGTAACAATAATTAACTTTTTAGTTCGTATTTGGCAGGACAGTCGTGTTTTCTTTTAACTTTTTATTTCAGACATTTTAGTGACAAGTTATATAGTTTTGTAATGTGCTCATCAAGGCATCATTTGATGCCCATATTGTTATAATTGAAGAAAAACCATTTTATTGTCACATTTGAAAGAGGCATTCTACAGTCGCTAAATTAATTTAAAATAAATATAGCCAGTATCACTCGGGATAATGTAAGGATTCTAACGATACCCTATACATCCAGTCCGTTAAATCATTAAAAGTTATGGGGAAATAAAGAAACTCAAATACCAATTTTGTAACAGTTTTATTATAACTACACAATACAATAAAAAGTCACATTGGTATAGTATTGGTTAGATATTGTGAACATCGCAGCCTAGTCATGAGCGTTGAAATACAAAATGAAAGCAAAAAAACCCGTTATTTATTTTATTTTTGTAATTATGCACAATAATCAAGACTTACAAAAACTGATTACAGCAATATGTCGCATAGCATCACAAAAATACGACGTTGTTTTGTATTGAGTTGACTACTAGACTATAAACAATGGGGTGAATGTTGAATACTGAAATTGGTGTAATTCAATTAGAACTGAGTTAATAATAATAGATAAGTAGTGGATCAATGTTAATAATATAGGATAAGGCTCATGATAGGACTGACATGTCTCTTAAAAGTCCTTAAATTAAATAAAGAAAAAAACAATAGTAGGTACTGATAAAATAGAGACTTGAATTGAATGCAAGATATCAAGGTGCAATGAATGTATTGTTTACTCGAATGACAAACGAATAAGTTTGAATCTATATATAAAAGAGAAAAACAAATAAACAGACGAACATAGAACCTCCTCCTTTTTTTGAAGTCGGTTAAAAATCACTGAGTCACTCACTCACTGATCACGAAATCTCAGAAACTACAAGTGCAAGTATCAAATTTTGCATGGGGGCTCCTTTTAGGGCGTAGGTGCTCACTAAGACGGGATTTTGCGAAATTCAACCCCTAAAGGGGTGAAACAGGGTGGCAGGGTGGTTTGTATGGGAGAACGCGATTCCTTGGCCCGATTGACTTTAAAGGCATAGACATTCTTTCTCAAAATTAATTGAACACGTGTTTTTTTTATATTTATCCTCTAAAAGGGTTAAAAAGTGGTAGAAAGCTAGTTTTGGGGTGATTGACTTAGACGTCGGAAACTTCTTAGTGCATTTGATAGATTAATTTTGAAAAGTTAATATCATTTGTCATCTCAACGTAGTATTACATTATCTTTGGTCATTTCCCCTGAGAGTAGGTAGAATACGTTTAATTGAATAGCGAATATTCAATGAAACGCACTATGAACATTGGCTATTTTGTATGGGAATCGCCGTTTCGAGTAACTTTTGACTGCTAACTTTTGATAAAGAGGTTTTAGTCTGAATAATGATCTAAGTAATGATAAAAGGACCGTAGTGTTGCTTTCGTTTTATATTATTCAGCTGCTTTGTTATTAACTTACTAATTAAAAAGATGGCGCTGGTTCCCAAGGTAAAATGGATAATCATTAAATTATAGGTGATACGAAGTTCACAGGGTCCACTAGTTATGAATAAGTTTATTCATATTACAAACCTTTGAAGATCTGTCCTATTCAATAAATTACTTAAACCTTATTACATTCATTTATTTTACTTTTCGATCTATAAAGCGTATCGTAGAATTTCAAAATATTAAATATATAGGTACTTCTTTAGTTAAATAAACCAGTATCACTATGTCACTAAGCACAAATACCTAAATTTTTCAATTAGGTATTAATAGAATTTTGTAAACGTCACAAACATATTTTTTTATTTTGGCACGAGGAGGAATCGTTACTGTTACTGTCTAATAATGTCTAACTATTCTATCTAGGCATTCTTAAATTACTGATAATAATAAAACAAATAAGTACCTACTCACAGAATAATTTAAAATTATATGTAGCATTTATTACTACGAGTATTATATATGACCAGTCGTCAGATAATAAGTCGTTGGATAAGACTGTGAAGGTTTTCCTCTCCTCTGTATGCATTTAATTTAAACGTAGATACTAAGACTAGTAGTAGCACTACTACTAGTAGTAGTAGTAGTTTAATTCTTATAGTAGACAGACGTCTACTATAAGAATTAAATTCTGACGTTTCACATTTTTCGAACTACACTAACCTTGTCAAAGCGAACACTTGCTATTTAAAACACGCAATTTTGTAAATCCAACAATAATTTACGTCGTCTTTTGAATGTGACACCAGTTATCTTGCACCTAGGTAGGTAGTGCATGATAATTGTTATAACTCAACTCGCCCCCTGATTATGTAACTTTGTTGCAATCAACTCTGACAGAAATCGCAGTTACATTGCTGCTTTAGTAAGAACCAATGGGCCAACTATATTACTTAAAGCAGCAATGTAACTGCGGTTTCAATCGAGAATTGTTAGCAACAAAGTTACGTAATCAGATGTTTAGCCCGATCTCAGCCAGATGCTCAGCTCGGGCTGAGCACGGGCTGGGCTCGGGCCATGTGGGTCTGAACAGCCTAAAGGGAACATTTACCGCAAATTTTGTTGAATAATCTGATCAACACCTTGGGCTTCCCTGTTACCTGTAATACAGGTTAGCCTACCATGCTTCTCTGTTACCTGTAATACAGGTTAGCCTATCATGGGTAACAGTAGTCACCGATTTTAATATTATGCTTATAATTGCCTCTTATCGTAAGTAATATGAAACTGTGTAACTGATTTTATGCAATAAACAAATTATTAATTATTATTAGTATTAATATTACCTTTGATTTTTTACCACATTTGCAAAGTTTAAGCGAATATTTGTCTCTAAACTTAAAAAAAACGGTAACGATGTCGTTTTAGTTTTATCGTTTATGACAATAAACGATATGCAGTGCAAACGATGTGCATATTATATTGCGAAGTGTCATCATACTGTAGATTAAAGGATGTACGAGTTAGAGCTTTGACAGTTCATTTATTACTGGTTTAGTATTAAACCAGTGCACAATCTCATTAGCAGGATTATGACATATCATGATACAACAACTGGTTTATTGCTTTTACAGCAAAATATTGTAGGTTTATAGAATGTTTCTGTTTGATTAGTAACAGCTTTTACATCAGTTTATTTTATGTTTGAATTTCAACCTTAATTAATTATTACGGCAGTACTGTACTGACTACGAATTGCTACATTACTTATTTATCGGACTGAATTGTTATTGTTTTTGATGTTTCTCATGGCAAAGGAAAATTATCATAATAAGTTATATTAATTTTAAATTTGTGACGTAGCCTTGTTGTTCATATAAATATAATTGTAATCAACTTGCAAAAAAATATATTTGACTTATGAAAAAACACTTTTATCAGTTTTGAGAAATAAAGATACCGTTTTATAATACCTTAAGATACTTCTAGGAAACATGAAAGGTCCAAGACGTCATCCCTTTCAACCTCTGTCGTATGTCTGTCAGCCTGTCAGTCACTAGTCGAAGGAGGCTGGACGCCGCGACAGTATCTATTATAAGATATTTAATGTCTTTTTCGGAAAAATAATAGAACAAAAAACGTTGTTGTTGATGCTAGTTATATTACCCTTGCGGGGTTATTATTGTTTTACAGAATGATACTGTATACTAATAGGTGTAATAAAGTATGATAATAGTAGATTATGCAGGCTTAAAGTAGTGTATTATGTCCCGAGGGAGTTAAGGCTAGATCCTGAGGCTAGATCCTGAGTACAAGGTGTTCAAGATCGCCCAAGACAAATACACATTAAAGCCCGCGATGCATACTCTACTTTTTATACTTTCTGCGAGGCAATTGAAACCAATGACTGTTATAAAGAAAGTACTTAAGTATTTATTTTAGTTTTTTTTGTCGTCTATTCTGTAGTGATCAGTTCGAAATTCCCCATGGGAAAAATGACTTACTTTAGGAAAGGTTTGCATGACACATAATATGCCATTGACGAGCAGGTAGTGTAAAAAAATCATTAAAAGGCTACCTACAATATTAATAACGGTTTGGAGTGCTAGACAAATGAGCGCTGTATTATGGTACAAAATAATGCAATTCTATGTTAAATTACCTGTATGGAGAACAGAAAATCATTATCGGAACTGGTTTTTGCGTATGACTCGATGATTGCATTATGAAAATGTGTTTTTAACATCATACGCTAGGTATGTTATTATTGTATTTTTAAACGCGTAGACTAATATCATGTTGCATATTAAATATTAGGTTTTTCTATGAAATCGACGTTTTGTATGGAGAATTTTTAACATATTGCATTTTCCATATTAGCATTTTCATAATTTATTTAACAACCATGAGCGCTATTTGTACTATTATGTACAAATGTTTGAACATTAAGCTAACTTAGGCAATATAAATTAAGCGATAATAATAAGTTTAGATTAAGATAAAATGGTTAAAGTGGTCATTTTCGCTAACAAAATAAAGGAGTGACTTTCAAGGTATTTGTTTAATGCTAAGAAAACAAAATATACAGACTTTAATTATTCTGATAGTTGACGTCTATGGTCATAATTTGATGTAATATCCAGCAACTGATAAATATTTTAAACCACGGAGGTTATGAGGTTCTCTGTGTGTGAGAAAAAAAACACCAATTCCTTAAGTGAAGGACCGATTAATTATTCTAATATCGTTCTTATCGAGTTCCAACTGAACCGATATGACAGACGTTTTTCTGCCCGAATTGTTCGTGATGGTTTTATGAATTAATATAAAATATACTCTATTCTATCGTTTTTTATAGCTTTTCCATAACTGTAAACAGAACAAAAAGGAATAACACATATCCATTATTCGAATTTGTTTGACTTTTCAAAAAAAAAAACCTTTGTCTCAATTTTTTTCTAATATTATCACATTATTATCTAATATGAAAAATTCCAGGAACATTACCTGTATATTTTTCTCTACTTTACTGTTATTAAACCTAATTTGGATTATTATACTTGCACTATGCTATTACATTATGTATTCTGTGCTATTACTAACATTTTTAAATAAAAAATAGCAAAACCGGTTCACCCGATAACAAAGCAGCTGAATACTAAAACAAAAGCAAAGCATAACTATACGATTACGCTTTATTTCACGATCAAGATGCTAGTCAAATAGAGGTTCTATTTGTGACTAAACCTCTTTATAAAAAATTAGCTGTTAAAACTCAAAATTCCAATACAAAATTGGCAATGTTGGATTTTTTATTATTAGTTGTTCTTTTGGGGATCTTTTTCAGGATATTAAATAACGATACGTATTCTGGCGCGGTTGTCGGTCTGCGGGTCAGGGGTTAGTCCTCAGTCTTCCCGTCCGTCCGTTCCCCGATAGTCATCTGTCCGTCTCTCCGTTACGTCATCCCTGTCAACCTCTGTCGTATGTCTGTCAGCCCGTCAGTCAGTAGTCGAAGGAGGCTGGACGCGACATTATGTTTTTAGGAAGCAATATCAGTAACGAACGAAAACCTAATGAATCTCGTAATTTTGTACCAACATTATTTTGTCCAGCGCCATTTGACTAAGAACACCATTGGTTTACACCGTGAAGCGTAGTTTTGTACGAAAAATCATCGATAATTTTTCATCAAGAAATTGTAACATCACATTACTTATTAAATTTAGATTTTTCGCATTCACATTGCTATTTTTCTAATATTATTTATCTTAATATAAAAATAGCATTGTGAATGCGAAAAATCTTAATTTAATAATTATGTAGCGGTTTCATCTTTATCGATTGTCAAAACATCTGGAAAGATGTTTCTTTCGAATGTGGGGGTATTTCCTCACATTGATGAAATTGCGCTGGCTTGCAGCAAAGAAGTAAAAAGTACTAGAAAATTTCACCGCTCCAACTAGCGACTCGGTAGCATAATTTCTCAGTGCATTAAGCCGGAATCCCAAAGGTGCGGGTTCGAGTCCCGTCTGAGGTGCTACGGGTGAGTAATTTTTTTCTAATATTGTTAATCTTAATATAACATTACTTGTTATCTTATTCTGAAATCATTATATAAGCACTGGAATCTTGATCAATGTTTCCCTTATATGTACTAGATACTATAGAATATTGAAGGAAAACTCGGTTAGTTACAAACCTGTTAGTCTACATATCCGACCAATATAATAAGGCTTTAAACGGCATTGGCGTTGTAAAACTCAATGATATAACACTCACAAAGCCTATAAAAAGCCGTTTTCATTTTGACGAACATTTATGAAAATCCAACCCACGACATCAAAGACACGCTCTTATTAATTGACACTACAGACACTTTGAAACTGTAAGTACAAACAGGGCCGGATTTAAGGGAGGGCAAGCGGGGCAACTGCCCGGGGCCTCCACAACAGAGAGGCCTCCACATAAATAGTATTTATAAAAAAATAATCTTACACAACGAAAGAGTACCTACCTAATATTACGATTTGAAAACATACCTAGTAATTTTGATTTTAACATTATTTATTACTAGCGGTGTGTGTCATTTGAAACACTTTGCAAGAAAAATATTATATAACCTATTTGAAAAATAATTAGGGGCCTCCACTCCGCTGCTGTCCCGGAGCCTCCACATCTCTAAATCCGGCCCTGAGTACAAATTTTAATAGGGTATCGATTCTGTTAATGTTAATGTAAGATAACGGTAACGTCTAGATTCATCACTAATGACTCGGTAGATCAGCGGTCAGAGCATTGGACGGACATCCAAGGGTTCGATTCCCGTCTGAGAGTATGATTTGGTGCGAGTCGTATTTTTCCTAGTAAATTATTTAGTATTGTATAAAAAATAGCCCTGTGAATGCTAAAATCTCAAATTTAAAAAGTAACAATCGTGTCTAAATTGTACTTCAATAGTTTTTTACTTCTATGTCACTATCGAAACACCATTGAGACACAAATTAACCTAATCGAGGCCGAGCTCCGTACAAATCTTTCAAGTAGAGTAAAGCCGCGTCGAGGGAAGCCAGCCTCCCAAGCTAGTCTAGATTGGAACTATGCGATCACAAACAACGATATCCATAGCTCCAATAGTAATTTCGTGAAGTCGTAAATATTGAATTCTCATACAACCCATACTTAAAATACCCATAATAACACACTTAAATAATTATTAAAGCGAGATTTTTCGCATTCACAATGGTATTTTTATATTAAGATAGACAATTAGAAAAAATTTATAGAAAAAATACTAGAAAAAAATCGACTCGCCCGTAGCACCTCAGACGAGACGCTACGGGTGAGTCGATTTTTTCTAGTATTTTTTCTAACATATTATTTATCTTAACACTTAAATAACATTACAGTTGCTGCAATTGCTTTTGTTCATCTTACCGAAGGATAAGATTGTTTTTAAATGCAAGGGTTACCTCCAAACTCACTATCAAGCTATGGTTCACCCTGACCCATATAACGTACCAAATTGCGCTATTATACTTTATTGACAATAAAATTCACCAATAAACAGGACTTCGCGATACTATTTCGTTGACAATGTGTATCTAGTAGCGTAGGTGGGTATAAGTTATACAGGTATAAGGCATGGATATTGTTTAATATTGTTTTTTTTTTTCGAGTGAGGATATGGCTTGTTAGTTGGCCTAATTTCCTAAAGAATCAACCACTTTAGAAAGATCTTTAAAAAGTATTATTTTAACTAACTCAAATCTAAGTTTTGCATTAATTTTTATGTTAAGATAAATAAATACTAGAAAAAATCGATTCACCCGTAGCATCTCAGACGGGACTCGAACCCGCACGCACCCTTGGTTCGAGTTCCGTCACACATTTTTTCTTTGACGGGAACTTCTATGAAACATAAATTCCTAGCTGTGGAGATGTAAAGTATCAATCATGCTTTGTAAGTATATTTTAGATTGACGCTTCGAGCGCTTTCATATAATGTATGGGCGTTTCACATAATGTGTATGTTACCGGCCAAACCCAATTTTCAGGACAAACTAGTTTGAACTAGTTCTTCCTATACGCAATGGGATTAACTGATATAGCCTAGACCAAACTAGTTTGTCCTAAGCCCGATAGGATAAACCAGTTTAGGCTAGGCCAAACTAGTTGATCCTGATATAAGTATTATGGCCAAACTAGTTGATCCTGATATAAGAGATTATGGAGCTTCGCTCGCTTCGCTCGCTCCGCTGCGAGTGGTCTAAACACTAACCTAACCTAACCTACCTAGTGCATTTAAAGTTTTTCTTTGTAGCTGAACTGGTTTATCCTATCGGGCTTAGGACAAACTAGTTTGGTCTAGGCTTTACCAGTTAATCCTATCGTGTTTAGGAAGATCTAGTTTAGCCTAGGCAAAACTTGTTTGGCCGGTAAATATACATGTATAATGACAGACGCACGGCTTCCGCCGCGCTTACGCCGCCGCGGCGACTAAATTGTGAAAACGCTCAGTGAAAATAGTAAGTAACATAAGTACTTATTTACCTTTTTCTACAGTAGAATATACAAATAAAAACAACATAAATTGGTTTCACCACATTCATTTATTCAACATAACAAATAAATTAGTAAAATGAATTAGAACACCATGAAATGTACATCAAAATATTATGCTAAGCTTAACATAGTACTTAACAAAGAAAAACAATATCAAAGATAACTGAGATATAAAAACAATAATTAATATTACATTTTGTACTTTTATTATTTTTATTATTATATTTTTATTCTTTGATTTATTTTGCTGGAAAATAACGCATAGCTTACACATATAAAACTAATACTTAACCGTCTTACTCATAAAAAGTCAAATAAGGCATATTGTTATAAGGAATCTATTGAAAATCATTATACCTAGGGCCAATTTAAAACCCTAAGCGGGAGTACTTGTAACGAGAAGAACCGACAAGAAACTCGTCAAGGGCTGTTTCTCTTCCTGTATATTTCATAAAGAGTAGTCATAAATTGAAAAATGAGGTCAGCATTTAAAGTATAGTTAAATGATTACATTTGAAGTAATTTAATTAAGATTGATGATAATATTATCTACAAAACTATACATTTCAGGACCACATTTTCTAGTAGTTTTATTATTATTTTGACTTCTTGAATCCTCAGTGTTATGGGATTAAAATATACAAGTACACCCTGTATATTAATAAAAATAGAAATAAACGAGAAAGTGACCTTGTAAAAAAACGTGATAATCATACGACGTTTAACAACATTTTAACTAAAATATACATTAAAAGTTAATTCTGAGGATATAAATTCTGAGGATTTTTTATAAATAAGACGGGTCTCTTACAATGAGGAACTACGTGGCGCAGTGTCCCTGCGATTGCGGAGGTTAAGCAACTTACGCAAGGGTCGGTCATGGGATGGGTGACCAAAAATTAATTACCTCGAGTTCCTCCGTGCTTCGGACGACGTTAAGCAGTTGGTCCCGGGTGCATTTGCAGTCGTTAACAACCACCAATCCGCATTGGGTCCGCGTGGTGGGTTATGGCTCATCCTCCTAATCCACCCATAAGGAAGGCTTGTGCTCCAGCAGTGGGGACATTAAAAATGGCTGATGTCAATGAAATTACAATGTATATACAAGGTGTTACAAAAATACCCCTAATGCCGAATATGGTATATAGGGACCATCAAACTGAACAACTTTTACTATGGGACCAACTCTGAAATCGCGAAAAAAAAATCAGCTGCTTCATACAAAAATTAAAATCGAAAATATCAAAATGTTAGAAACAGCTGATTTTTTTTTCGCGATTTCAGAGTTGACCCCTTAGTAAAAGTTGTTCAGTTTGATGGTCCCTATATACCATATTCGGCATTAGGGGTATTTTTGTAACACCTTGTAAAATACAAATTTGATATTCATCATAAGACTGAACAAAAAAAAATTAATATTTCCAAAATTTATAAATAGGTATGCAATTTATTTATGTAAATGTTTCATTGTCCGTTATAGAACCCAACATATTTATATTTGGCATGGCTGCCGTTAAATAATTTTGTATTTGGAATGTTTTCTAATGTTATAAATAAATAGAATGCAGCCAGTAGCCTGGGTAGTATTAGAAGCATATAATCATATACAGCCTTAAAAACTTAATAAAATCCAAATAACACTAAATAATACTGAAAATCTAAGTTACGCCTTTTAATCCTTCAACGCCCGGAAAATGAGACACAATAGATATTCCATTGTTATGTAACTCTGTTGCTAACAACTTTTAATTGCAACTGACAGAAATCGCAGTTACATTGCTGCTTTAAGTAACATATTTGTCACATTGATTCTTACTAAAGCAGCAATGTAACTGCGATTTCTGACAGTTTTAATCAAAAATTGTTAGCAATAGAGTTACATAATCAAGGGGCCGGCCGCACGCGTGCGCTCGGGCGTTGATGAATTAAGAAGTTAATAAGATAAAAAATGTACCAAAAAATGAAGAGAAGGATAATATTTGATGAAAACCAATACCAATATTTTTTTGTGGTTATACTCTGAACAATTTGATTCAATAGCATTAAAAAAAACTTATCAATAACAAACTAAAACTAATTAAACTTCGATCAATTAAAGCTAAGTTTTTGATTCTTCTCGCTTTATTTGCTGGCGATAACCGGCAACTTAAGTTAAAATATTTTAATCACTATTAAAAAAATACGAAATTAAACATTGTGATTATGTTTTATTCAGAATTGTACTTAACAGATATTTGCCAATAAAGAAACTTAACTTTAACTGCCATTATTGTTATACTAATTTAGAAAAAGTTACATTTGACGCAAAGATAAAAACCAAATTGCCTGCCCCCTAGCATGACCACAGAAACGCGATATAATATAGTAATTTATCACGTTTAACTGTCACAAGACAATAGATTTTGACAGCTGAGTGTCGATATAACGGTATATCACGCGATAAATATCGTGTTTCGGTGGTTATGCTTGGGGGTCAGAATGCATTTCAGAAAAATCATTTATATATTGACATACGTATTACACAATCTGTTGTTATAATTTTGTCACAAAAAGTGTTATCGAGCCACGAGGGAATATAAATTCAAGTAACTTTTTAATTGGGTATTTATTGTATATCTTTTAAAATAATGATTTTTCTTTAAGAACTTAAATATGTTAATGTTTAAGTACTTGTTGTACTCTTGGTAAATGTGATAAATGAATAAAACAAATACAATAATATATTAAGAGCACAACAAGTGCTTAAACATTGACACATTTAAGTTCATATAGAATAATCATTATTTAACATGATATAGATTATACCTTGAATACCCAAAGTCAAATGATAAAAAGACACATTGCATCATTGAATTCATATATATACATTAAAAATATCATATAACAGCCTGCACTCAGATATCTATTTTTCCCTAAGTGGAGATAAGTCGATTCACCCGATATGCGGTGTAGATAAACCTTGAATCCTCAATAAAGACACAAGCTACCTATGTTATGTTACCTATGAAAAAATTATATTCCTCGTGTGATACTTTTTGTGACATAAAATTATGACAACAGCTGAAACTAAATTAATTCGCCGCACGGCCAAAAGTCGAATGCAACTCTATTATGAAACTTACGATTTTAGTCACCTGCAGCCTAGCCAAAGAAAATTTGGCCTAGCCGAATTGCCATTTACACAGTCGAATTTCACCGTCGTGCGGAAAAAATCGTGCGGCTTAGTTACCCGTGTATACCCCACATTACCCGGCGGTTATTTTAAGTACGCGTACGTTAATTTTCTCACTTTTTCACCCGTGTGTCATCATATTATGATGATACATGGGTGAGAAAGTTCGTATAATTTCTCGTGCGTCTGTCACCCCTTTTTGGAAGCGTTTGAGTATTCGGCCAATAGTTGTTACGTAGGTATTCGCTAAAAAGGAACTTTGAAAATCCCCCCGAGTGATTCAACGCGGACAAAGTCGCGTGCGGAAGATAGTAGAATATAAATATTAATTTAATTTAACTATGACCCATACCGTATACCTCGACATCTTTATAATATTGTCTATTTAAGTTATACATTTTTATAAAATTAGGAGTTAAGGGCATGTAGCTGTCCGCTAAATTTACAATTAATTTTATTACTGTTAAAGTAAAACAGGTCGTCCAAGAAGCAGGTAAATGTTTCATACCTGTTTTTTGGAAATTTAAATATATTTTGTAAGATAAAAAAATACTTAAATGAGGGTTTCAAAGAGTGAAACTCAAACTGGCAATAGTTTTTTTAGGAAGCCCACAACAAACAATATTTATACGATAAGATAGGACTGTATAAATATTGAGATATTCACATCTCGGACAAAATAATTTCGAACAGTTTGTCCGAAATGGCTCTTTTTAATTTTGATATGTTTTTACTGACGACAGTCTTACCGACCCAAAAACACTTTTAACGTGTCCGAATTGTCAGTAAAAAAAATAATAAAATTAAAAAGAGTCATTTCCGTCAAAGTGTCCGAAATGAGTTTGTCCGAGATGTCAGTAACTCAAAATATTAAAGCGAAAAGTAACAATAAGAGTTATTCGGTGAATATATTTTGAGTATTTCAAAAGACTACATATTATGTTTGTATTCTTCTGGGCTTGGGTCTGGTTCCTCAGTCTCTCCGAAGGTTCCGTCGCCGGTCTTCTCGGCTCTATTGATGATCATGGCAGTACTAGCTGCTTTTACTAGAACAATAAAGAGGTTAATGAGCTTGGTAACAGTTTTATTTTTAAATATATACATTTTAACTTTAAATATGTATTAATTCTTAATTTATCTCACGTCCATTAAAATGGGAATACACGTTTATTTGGACTTTATCTGAGGTAGATCGTCAAGTTATTTAATTTTATGAAAATATATCCATGGATAACAAAAGCAAATTATCATATTTTTAAACCAAATATTGTTATAAACTGTTTGAGTATTTTAACATTCAAAATATTAAGTGAATAAAAAAAGCATTATAATGTGTGGGCGATAAAACTATATAGTTTTAGCCCCAAGTTTAATAAGAGAAGCTATTGTGTTACAAAAAGCGAGTTTACCCACATAGTCAACACTTGAAAATAGTGATAACAGTGGTTTAGCATCGTATCACACAGTTACAGTAGTAACTGATGTTGCTGTACTACTAAGGTTATTAGACTGTGATGCTATTATACGCTCATCAGATCCTGGCAAAAGCATCAATGAAGTGGTGGTGCTGGTGTTAAAACCTGCTCAGCTCGGAAGAGCGGAAGTCCCACAGGAACACGTGATGGTAATTGTGGTTGTAGCAGCCCTCGCTCCAGTTACTGTACAAATACATATGGTCATACGTCTACCCGATCCTGGCGAAGGCGTCAATGAAGTTGGTGGGAACGTTGTTCCTGCCCAGCTCGGAAGTGCGGTAGTCCCAATCGAACATGTGAAAGCATTAGTGCCACCTCTTGTTACAGTTACTGTTTAAATACATACGGTCATACGCCCGTCCGATCCTGGCGAAGGCGTCAATGAAGTTGGTGGAGACGTTGATATTGCCCAGTTCGGGGGTGCGGTAGTCCTAATCGAACACGTGAAAGCATTAGTGCCTCCTGTAGCTATAGTTACTGTATAAATACATACGGTCATACGCCCATCCGATCCAGGCGAAAGCGTCAATGAAGTTGGTGGAGATATTGATTCTGCCCAGTTCGGAAGTGCGGTAGTCCCACGGGAACACGTGGTGGTAGTTGTGCCAGCCCTCGCCCAAAGCTGCCAGGCTCACTGCCGCGTTCTCAACAGATTTGATAAACCTGCCCAGAAAATGAGCCATGAATAGGTTTTAATTTAGTCATTTCCTTAAGCACGAGATTTTGTTACTTTCCTTTACAGGTGTTTACTCCCCTTAATGTTAAGTCAATTTTATTTTCTCTCTCTTTTTCTCAAAGTAAGCATAAATGCTGTAAGTGCCTAACTTAACCGAACCAAATAAGTAGATTGTTTTGTCATGAGCAATATATCTATTTATGTGAAAATAATACAGCTTTTAAATACTGAATTAAATTCAACGTATTAGATGCTCTTAGCCTCAAACTGTCGCAAACAGTTCAAGCTCTTTGAAGTATCCAAGGATAAATAATTAACGGAGCTCATTAAAGTTTTGCTAATTATCTACAGTTGAACGAATCAGCAAACTTTCTTTGACATATATAACGCACCTTAGACTTAGGTTGTTTGGCAAGTTAGTCCTTTCAACAACATAACTATGGTATTTATTTTCAATAAAGTATGCTATTGATTCTATTATTGTTTTGTTTATTTAGTTTCATAATACAAACTTTTCATAAGGAATAATGGTAACCCATTATTCCGACATAATATTATAACATAATTAAAAGGTTGTCTTATAATCTCGTCTAACTCAAACTCAAAATCCATTAATGTCCTTTTAATCCACAAGCTTAGGTGCTCAACATGTCTGTCTCTAATTCCTAATTCTGCACTTGAATGAAACATGCTTGAAATAAATTAACCAATGAAAGGGTTTCTCATGATCATGAATCTTCTGTCGAGACAAAGGACAATTCGGTTTACTTTGATAAATCTCTAAAGGGAATTGCTCACGCGGTGTTTTGAATGCGATTTCACATTATTATTTCCATTAAATTGATTAAATTGCCGCGAAAAAGGAGCCGTAAAAGTGTCCCTCAATGCTCTAAGCTCTGGTCGCATGGTCCGATTTACCGCGAAATCGTATAAGTGCTTATAAGTATATGCCAATCGAAAAAAAAAACAAAAAACCAAATGGCAAAACTTGATATAAAAAATATCTAAATTGAGATCTAGGTTAGTTAACGTGCAATATTTTCTGAAAACCAGTGATTGATACAAATGAAATATTAGATCTAAGAAAATAAAATGTGGAAAATTGTTTTAGGAACTATCCTACCTGTCATAAGGCTTGTTGCCCCATAGGTGCGCGAAGCTGTTGACGCAGTAAGCGATGTTGAGGGTGATGGTGAACCTGGTGACGAAGCTGAGCACAAAGCTGTTCACCAGTGTCTCCTGCCAGCAGTACCAGGGTATCGCGATAGGCAGTGCTATGTTTAGCAGTCCAAAGAGGGGAATGAAGAGCCTGGAAATGATTTAAACATTATCATATTACAAGAAGTTATGTAAAAAATTGTATAGATATTAAAATGCTCTTAATCCACCTACTTTCACTTTTGAGCCAACTCTGAAATCTTAATGAAAATACAAGGATATGTACACCTGTACACGGTAGATAACGAATTTTCTTTGAACCGACTTTCAATTCGATTTGTATGATGAATGTTTCTCGTACTGGCCCTGACAGAATACCAACGCTGCGTTTTGCGTTCATCGTGTTCGTATGTGTGCAAAGAACTATGATTATTATTTGTGTCAATAAATTTTAAACAAAGGTTTAACCGTGTAGGTGGATAATCAAGCGAAGCCTTCCGATCGCATAGAGACGTAGGCCTGATTTGTGAGTAACAAAAGTTATGTTTAAATTCCCTTTTACCTTTTTTAGCCTTATTTTTTTAGCGTCACCGAATATTTTCACCTTAATAATTCTATACAAAGCCGATGTCACCTGTATAAGGTTTCAGGTGAGAATAGACTAATAAAATTCATATTATGCCATCATTTCTACTTTCATATTTTTCTCCTTCATTGTATTAACAATTGTTTCATTATTTTATTGCTGTTTGTAATACATGACAATATGTATTAAAGCCATTGAATGCAAAATAAACATTAACCATTGGTCTGTGAGATCGACGAAACACTTTTTCGTATCTATTTATTTCTTTTCGCGGAAATGCTGAGAACTCTACATTTCTAGCTTCCGGATCTATCGCCAGCTTTTGGCCACTGCACATTTGTGTGATGTGAGACACACATGTGGCCAATTTTAGGTCCAATCGTCCCATGATACCGACGCGGGTATAGGTGCTAGTTTTTATGTCAGTTTTAATAAACCCCTTGTCTGTCAAAAGCCTCCAGCCTGTAATTTACATACCCTTGTCTGTCAGCGGTCTCCTGGAGGCCCGCATCAAACTACATGCGGTCAGCGTTTTTTAGCGAGGTTTATTTAGTCGGTGCAAACTGTTACTGACCTACTCTAACTTAATTAAAATGAATTAAGATAAACAGAGATGTAAAATTAAAACAAAAATACGCCATATACAACAGATATACGATCGCACATTGAAATAAAATAGTCTGTGAGGCAGTGGTTTTTTTTGTTTTAAATTGTAAAGAATACTATCTAGTCTGAATTCTTGTCTTTATCAATAAGGCTTTGTGAGTAAATATGTTCGTTGTGACCCATTTCATTATTCTATAAGTTTTATTTGACATAAAAATTAATGACTGTTCAATTTTTTAGTGCCAAAGAAATGCTCGCGATTTTGAAGGCTGTTTCTTTTAAGACCAATAGTCAGTTAAACCATACATAATTAAACCATTACATGGTATTTGTTTTTCACTATATCCTTTTTTATGGAAAATATTTAGTTTAATAGGTTTCGTGTCTAAAAAATGTGGGGTTAGAAAAGTTTGGTCCGTGATACCATGCGCGGATCTAGGAAGGTTAAAAGCTGTCTCAAATTCAGCACGAGCCTGCCGACGTGCGCGAACCAGAAACCCCCGCATCATAACAGTAATTATTTTTGAAATAATTTTGAATGCGGTAAAAACCTCCATCTTCTGTATTTTGCCTGACGACAGGGTCGGTCATGAGGTCTTTAGAGGTCAGCTTAAGCGCCACTCGCCTGTTGTCTACGGCGGGGTGGGAGCTGAGCACGGGCCAGCCAACGTGCGCGGAACATCTCCGCCGCACTATAATCTATTATATCCCTAAAATTCATGAAACTCTTACATCATCGGACGACCTGAGTGGTGCAGTGGTCAACATACCGGTCTACCACGCAAGAGGTCCCGGGTTCGAATCCCGGCCGGGCAGAAATTGAAATGATGAATTTTAAGTTCTGTGACGGGTCTGGCTGTTGCTATGTATAAGAAGTATATATTTAAAAAGTATATAAGTAGTATATCAGTTGTCTAGTACCCATATTACAAGCTTTGCTTAGTTTGGGGCTAGATGGCGCTGTGTGAAATTGTCCAAGCATTATTATTATTATTATCATAAGATGCATTATGAACCACATTAATATTTCAACTAACATCTTCTGTATCCTGACGACAGGGTCAGCCATGAGGTCGGTGGAGGTCAGCTTAAGCGCCGCTCGTCTGTTCTCGACGGCAGGGTGGGGGGTTAACACGAGCCAGCCGACGTGCGCAAACCAGAAGCCTCGGCGTACGTCGTGCGGGTCCGCCACCGTCTCCGAGTACTTGTGGTGAACTCGGTGGTCCAAGGCCCAAGTGTATATGTCGCGCTGGAAGAAAAAAAAGTGATGTTCACATATACACTTCTAAGACCGCGCGTACAGTTTATTAGAAATAAAATACTTTTTACGGATTACAGTGCGTATATTATTAGTTCAAAAAACAAATATATCCAATACAAATAATTCTAAAATTAAACACCTGAATTAAAAATATACGAGCTGTAATCCGTTAATCCGTAAAAAGTGTTTTATTTCTAATGATGATTACATATTTAAGAATGAAAACCAATGCCTCAATCAAATACCTTGTGTTTGGCACAACAGAAGACCAAATAGGAATATACACCATAAATTTTTAAGTATATTTAAAAATGAAATGGGGTTTTCAGACCATACGTTAATGATAAAAATAATTTAAATTCCTATAGTAAAAGTTGTTCATTCACGTGGTCTGAAATCCCCATTTTATTTTTAGATATTTATTTATTTATTTAGGACAACAACAGCACAATCATAATAAATAGGCTAATTATAGTTATCCGTGATGGTGAAAATTAGTTAAAATTAGACATTTTCTATTAAGTCTGAGAAAAAAGTTTCACATTACCAAGACAATCAAATCTTAAAAAATAATTAAATTATTAATGGTGAGGTCAGTGATATTATAAGGTAAGCACATACATATATATAAGAACTAGATTAAATATATAGACTTAATTAAAATAAACCTAGAAATAACATAGATATACTTAAAAATTAACGGTGTAAATATAAAAACATATTATAATAGAATAACGTTATTTATCGTTTACGTAAAACGTGAAACACATGTTCATCGTAATGAGTTGATTTATCAGACGTGTCAAATTCATGACTTTGTTTTTGGTATAATTTAAATGCTGTCCTTTGTTTTTGGTATAATTTAAATGCTGTCCTTTGAAAGCAATCTTAGTCTTGAAAAAATGCTAAATTTTCCAAGTTTCTGATCACAACAGTTTAAATTAATTTATAAAAATATGAAACCAGCAAAATAGTTAGAAATGGAGCTGACGTTTTTAAAGAATTACCCATGTACAACTTTTTGATGGATAACTTAGCATAATGTATTAACCAATTTTAAATTTTAGCATTCACAATGCTATTTTTATACAACACTAAATAAAATACTAGAGAAAATACGACTCGCACCAGATCATATTCTCGGACGGGAATCGAACCCACGACATTTGGATGTCCGGTTGAGAGCATTGGGCCGGACATCCAAAAGTCACGGGTTCGATTCCCGTCTGAGAATATGATCTGGTGCGAGTCGTATTTTTCTAGTATATTGTTGTAGACAAACGTATTTAGCAGAATTTAAATAAAAAAAATTACGTAGCAGCTTACATGATTTTCAGTTTATTTATCATAAAACGATATCTACAAAGTTAGTCCAACGAATTTGACTTTCATACAGTTAAATTTTAATCACTACATTCCCGCGCACATCAGTTGTTGACGTAATACATTTCCAAATAGTACTTAATACTATTCAGCCCACCTTCTATAAGTACCGAGTTGGCAGTCTAATTTGCCTAAACTTCAAAAGCAGACTAATATCGTCCGTAAAAGGGATTCTCGAACCTTAATATAAAACCATTCCGTAAATATAGCATTGTAAATGGGTATTCACACAGCTTTCAAGGTTTGTTTTCCACCTAGTAACACTCGGCAGCCATATTATTAAAAAGGTTGTCCTCCAGATACCTTACCCATAAGGGGGGCATACAAAGGTTACATTTGTGACCATTAGGTTTGACATTGAATACCCTCGATTCAAAGAACTGTATCTATGATTTATTAACTTTTGGGCCTCATCATTAAAAGAAGTGAAGTTTATTAAAACTTAGTATTGATGTGAATATAAAGAACTAGTCTTTTCTTAACTTAGTAAGCTTTGAGTGGGCATAGTTATTCGAAATAGTGTGCCCAGGGTTCGCACAGGTGGCATTTTTTGCAGTACTAAACTTTACTTTTGGGGAGATCTCCAAAAGTAGTTAAGTACGTCAGTTGAAATCTGTACACTTAAATTAAAATTAATTTCGTTCGACGAGAGAACTTCATTTTGTAATTATAAATAGGTACAAATCGTTTAGCGCTGGAGAGCAAAAGTAGCATTTATAAAAGAAGAAGATATTTTTGTTATATTTTTTATATACCTAGGTATAAAATATTGTGTAAACAATATTTTTTCATTTGAAGCTATGAGTACTATCTTAAAGATCCAACGTGGTGGAAAAGTAAACATACAACAAACTAAAAGCCGTTCAAGAATTTATAAGAATTAGTATTGATGACAAGTGTGATTGAGGAAGGTCATTAATGGTTAATGTAAAGTCTATAGAGTCTACACAATGCATTAACGTGCCCAAGCCTTAATAATTGAAGCGACAAAACACTGTAGCTCGATGGAAAATGTACCGCGGACACGCGATGCCACAGGGTACAATTTAGCTATCAGACAAATTATTTAGTACTAGCGACTGCCCGCGACTTCGTCTGCGTAGAAAGTTTTTTGCTATCCCTCGAAAACAATTATTTTTTTCGGGATGAAAGGTACCCTATGTCCTTCTCTGTACCGCTGACAACGTGTATGCAAAATTTCATGACGTGAAGGCGCAACAAACAAACAAACGACCTTTCGAATTTATAATATAAATATACTATATTAGTAAGGGTGACTGTGGTCAGTAAGTAAAAAAATAAGGTCAAGAGATGTTTTCCAAATTTTTAATTTGAGATTTTAGCATTCACAATGCTATAAATTAAAAAAAAATACTAAATAATATACTAGAAAAAATTCGACCCGACCGATTATTCAGTATTAGATTTTATTATTCTAAATTAAAATTTTCAATAGGTATTTTCTAAATTTATCTAACAACCCCGAAGAATGAAACTACAATGATACAAAGATGTTTGAGAAAAATTAGCTATGTAATGCCACATTGTTTTAAGGCTCCTATACAAGGTGTTACAAAAATACCCCTAATGCCGAATATGGTAGATAGGGACCATCAAACTGAACAACTTTTACTATGGGACCAACTCTGAAATCGCGAAAAAAAAATCAGCTGTTTGATACAAAAATTAAAATCGAAAATATCAAAATGTATGAAACAGCTGATTTTTTTTTCGCGATTTCAGAGTTGGTCCCATAGTAAAAGTTAATTAGTTTGATGGTCCCTATATACTATATTCGGCATTAGGGGTATTTTTGTAACACCTTGTATACCTCAAGTGGCGCCCTCATTTTAATTAAATTTATTGCTCGCTAAGTACATAATGTATCGAAAATTCACATGTACAGATTGAAGCTAAGGTTCTATAGTTTATTTACAAACAATAACCTCAGTAAAATTTTGTTCGTTGTAGTAGTAGTTCGCAAAAGTGCTAAAAGTGGCCACTTTTATGTACTTAGCGAGCAATAAATTTAATTAAAATGAGGGCGCCACTTGAGGTATATAGGGGCCTTAAAAGAGTCGCCGACGAGAGCTTTGTCTGAGTTACACTTTCAAGAAACTCTAACTGGCGCTTCGCATCCTTCAAATCATAGAAGTTCTGAGCTTAAAAGGAAACTGAGAAATAGACAGCGTTTTTAAAGTAAAGTTCTAATAATAAACAGGAAATGAAACTAACTAATAAATCTGTTTTGAGAAAGGCATCAGTTATAGAAGGAGTTACAGTAATAAATACAAGTTTTGTAAGTAAGTACCTATATATCTTATAACTATTTTTTATAACCCTAAGTGCCTAAGCTTCATTTCACCCGAAGCCAAGTAAGATAAGGCCCTTGGAACAAACCTTACCTAATGGAGCACAGATGTCCTAAAATCGATTTCATACTACGAACTAGACCTTGGAGTTCATTTAACTTTAGTAACTTGAGTCAGGATTCCGGGAAGCCCTTCAGCTTAGGGAAAAAAGTTTTCTGACACAAAAATCACTGAAAGATTTAAACTTCGCCCAATAAAATATTGATTTATTTTATCCGCTTAAGAGAAGGTGCCTTCTCAAACTCTTAACAACATCTAAGTATTATGGTCGGTTAAATATAAATATAAATATTTGACAACATCACATACATTGCTCCGATTCCAAAGTAAGTAGCTAAAGCACTTATGTTATAGAAATCAGTGACAACGGTGGTATCTTAAACACCCAGACCTGAGCCAATATAGAAAAGTTCGTTTTCTAAATTGACCCAACCGGGGATCGAACTCGGGACATCAGAGATGGCGACACCTTGAAAACCGGTGTACAAAGCCACTCGACCATGGAGGTCGTCATAATTAGATAGAGTTTGGAAATATAATAGTAGCCAAGTGACAATAATAAATTTATAATTCCTATTACAATGGGTAACTAACAGCCAAATACTTAAGGGGCCGTACAACATCAAATACACATTTTTGAGCAACGGTTTCATATAGTATTGCTTGATTTATCGGTCCCAAGAAAAATAATGTAGAGTATAATATCAGTTATAAATATGATTGACAGAAACAATAGCTAAAACAGTAACTTTTCTCGATAGAAAAAATCGTCGTGAAGTGACCTCTAATTTTTAAATGATTTTATTCGAAGGTTATAAAAACGTGGTTGCATGGAAGGTCGGTGGGTGTGGAGATTGATAAAATTGGAGTGGTAATGGTGTCGACACGCAAACAGCATAGTCAATATACCTAGCTCCTATCCTGGAATTGATGACAAAACTTTTTCGTGTAATTCTGTAGGTCGAGTTATTAAAATTATTCGAAATATTTTGACAACCTCCGTGGTCGAGTGGTTTGTACGCCGGTTTTTAAGGTGTCCGCCATCTCTGAGGTACCGGGTTCGATCAATGGGTCCCGGCTGGGTCAATTCAGAAAACCAACTTTTATATATTGTGAGCCAATATAGAAAAGTTCGTTTTCTGAAGTGTGGAAATCAGAGGATTTCCATAACACAAGTGCTTTAGCTAACTACTTTACTTTACTATCAGAGCAATGTTTGTGATGTTGTCTAATATTTATTATATAATTATATTTGTTGAATGCTCTATTTTAAAATTCCCGCCTTCTACAGTTTGTAACATACTCTATGCCACTGTGTGGCTCTCACTCTCCTACTCTGTGGACATCTTTATGTGAAAAACTGTTTGTACTTTGATAATAAAGTATTGCTGAAATCTGGCTCTTTAAACATTGCAATTTCAATTAATTCATTAGGTTATGGGCCCAGCAAGCCCTAATAATAATAAATACGAAATCTTGCAAAAATATAGTGAAAGTAAAAATTCATAACCTCTTTAAGTGCAACGTGCTGTTTTTATCACAATCATTTTTTTTTGGACTAAAATCTTCGAATCATCACAACTAAAATGGCATCAAGCAATTCACTGGCATTAATTGAAAAGTTAACGGGTCGTGATAACTACGCTACTTGGCGTTTTGCTGTTAAAACTTATCTACAGCATGAAGAGTTGTGGGACTGCATCGAATACAAGGATCCGACAAAAATTGATCCAAAGCGTGATACAAAGGCGAAAACAAAAATAATACTACTTGTCGATCCGATGAATTATGTCCATATACAAGAGGCAGTCACAGCAAAAGAAGTATGGGAAAATTTATCCCGCGCTTTTGATGACTCCGGGCTGACACGCCGAGTAGGACTGCTGCGTGACCTATGCAATACTTCACTAACTGGATGTCTAAATGTAGAAGAATACGTAAGCAAAATAATGACGACAGCACATAAACTGAGAAATATTGGTTTTCATGTAGATGATGAGTGGCTCGGAACACTGTTGCTCTCCGGTCTACCTGAATCATACCAACCGATGATAATAGCAATCGAAAGCTCAGGAATAAAGATTACTTCTGACTCAGTAAAATCAAAACTCTTGCAAGATGTCAAACAAAGTGAAAATAATTCATCAGCGTTTGCTACAAGTCAGAAATTTCAAAATAAAAACAAAAGTTTCTCAAAAGGCCCACGCTGCTATACATGTAACAAATATGGTCATAAAAGCCCAGAATGTAAATCCAAACCTAAAAAGAATCAGAAGACTCATTCAGACAAGCAAAACAGCTCACACTATGCCGCTGTATTCATAGCTTCATTGGACTACACTGATGCCTGGTATGTTGATTCAGGTGCTTCTGTTCATATGACCAAACACCATAATTTGCTTCAAGAAGAAACAACATCAAATATAAAAACTATAAAAGTTGCAAATAGTAAAACATTACCTGTTTTAAGCTCTGGACAATTAAGCTTAAATGTCTTCAATGGAAGAGGCCATGAGAATGAAATATTGTTTAAGAATGTGTTATATGTACCTGGGCTTGCTACCAACCTGCTGTCAGTTAGTCAAATTATCAAGAATGGTGGCCAAGTTAAGTTTGATCAGAATGGTTGTGCTATCCTAAACAGAAAAAATGAGATTGTGGGAACGGCAAGCTTAATAAATAATATGTACCGGTTAAATATGCCTAGTGGCTATGCATGCATATCAGATGTTGTTGAGCAAGATTCTTACCTGTGGCACCAAAGAATGGGTCATCTGAATCTTCAAAGTATGAAGAAAATGACTGAAAACACAGCTGATTTAAAATTAACTAAAGTTAATGAAGATATTAAGTGTATAACGTGTCAGGAAGGGAAACAAACACGTTTACCTTTTAAAAGTCAAGGCTCTCAAAGCAAAGGCCTACTGGAATTGATCCATTCTGATGTCTGCGGACCAATGGAGACACAATCATTAGGTGGAGCCAGATATTTCTTGACATTCCTGGATGATTACTCAAAGAAGATATTTGTGTATACCCTTCATAAGAAAACAGAAGTTTTAGAAAAATTTCAGGAGTTCAAAAATCAAGTTGAGAATCAGTTAAATTGTCGTATTAAAGTTCTCCGCTCAGATAATGGACTTGAATATGTCAATCAAAATTTCTCAGACTTTCTTAAGGATTCCGGAATAGTTCATCAGACAACCACACCCTATACACCAGAGCAAAACGGTACAGCTGAACGCATGAATAGAACCCTAGTGGAAAAAGCAAGATGTATGCTATTAAATGCCAATTTATCAAAAGGCTATTGGGCTGAAGCAATCTATACAGCTGCATACATAATCAACCGTTCTCCAACTAAGTCTCTGTCTTTTAAAACACCAGAAGAAATGTGGTCAGGTCAGAAACCCAATGTCAGCCATATGAGAACATTTGGATGTGAAGCGATGGTTCATCTCCCAAAAGAGAAAAGAAAGAAATGGGACTCAAAATCTCAAAAATTGATTTTTATTGGGTACTGCGAAAATACTAAAGGATATAGATTTATCATACCTAACACAAGAACAGTAATAAAAAGCAGAGATGCCATGTTTCTTGAATCAACAGTTAAAAGAGATTATGTACCAGTCAAGTTAACCATAAAAGAATGTGATAATGAAACTAAAGAAAGTGAAGACCCTGTAACTGATGACTCGTTTAGCAGTGTGACTGAAAACAAATCACAATCAGACACCGAGTACTTACCTGATGAAAGTATAGAATCCTTACCTGAAAGAAATATCACATTAAGACCAAGAAAACAAAATTTAAATGCTAAAGCAACAGAAGACAGTTCTTACCTGTGCTATGAAGAACGAATCTTACAGAATGATGTTCCTGAAACTTATGAAAAAGCATTAGAATCTGTTGATGCATCAGAATGGAAAAAGTCAATAAAAGAAGAACTTGATGCTCATCACAAAAATAATACATGGAGTTTAGTTGACAAACCTCCCAACGTACGCTTAATTGGATGCAAATGGGTGTTTCGACTTAAAGAAGAATCAACAGGCCTACGCTACAAATCCCGACTTTGTGCAAAAGGATATGCTCAAACCAAAGGCATTGATTACCAGGAAACATTTGCCCCAACCGTCAGGTACGATTCCATTCGTTTATTATTATCAGAAGCTGTACAACACAACCTTGAAATCGTACAACTGGATATTAAAACAGCTTTTCTCTACGGTGAGCTGGAAGAGAACATATACATGTCTGTCCCTGAAGGTGTAACATGCGAACCAAATAAGGTATGTAAACTCAATAAATCATTGTATGGGTTGAAACAGGCTCCCAGATGCTGGAATTCAAAATTTGACTCAGTTTTAAAGAAATTTGGTTTAGTCAACAGTAAGGCAGATCAATGTGTGTATGTTGGCACAATTAATGGAGCAAAATGTTACCTGTGTTTGTATGTTGATGACGGGTTAATTATCTCCAAAGATAAATCAGCATTAAACGAATTAATTGATGATTTACAGTCAATCTTTGAAGTTAAGATTTGTTCACTCAGAAACTTTGTTGGAATGGAAATAGAGAAAAGTAACAAACATATTTTTATACATCAATCTAACTACATTGAAAAGTTGTTAAATAAATTTAATTTAAACAATGCTAAATCCAACAGTGTTCCAGTAGATCCACATACAAAGTTGGAGAAAGGAGACTGTCAGATAGAAAAAGCCATTCCATACCGAGAAGCAGTTGGATCATTGCTACACCTGGCCATAGTAAGCAGACCAGATATTACATTCGCTGTGAGCCTGGTGAGTAGATTTTTAAATTGTTACAATGAATCCCATTGGAATGCTGTAAAGAAAATTTTTAAATATTTAAAAGAAACCAAAGATTTTGGATTGTGCTATCAACCGACATCTGAGCCCAATATAGTGATAGGCTACAGTGATGCAGATTATGCTAACGACCCCAACACAAGACGTTCAGTCACTGGATATGTTTTTATAAAAAATGGAGCAGCAGTGACTTGGTCCAGTCAAAGACAGCAAACAGTGGCCTTATCAACTACTGAAGCAGAATTTATGGCAGCCTGCTCTGCCACTAAAGAGGCTATGTGGGTCAAACAGTTGTTAAGTGACATTGGTGAATTTAATCAAACATCTGTGTGTTTAAATTTAGACAATCAAAGTGCTATAAGTGTAATTAAAAACATAAACTTTCACAAAAGATGCAAACACATAGACATTAAGTTTCATTTTATTAAGGAAAAATATTATGCAAAAATTATTGATTTAAACTATGTGTGTAGTAATGAGCAATGTGCAGATATTTTTACCAAACCCTTATGTAAAGTAAAATTTAGCTTGTTAAGAGATAAAATAGGAATAAAAACGTGCCATGTTGTCACTAATATTTAGTCAAAGCTTCTCATTGCATTTATTTTTAAAGAAGGCTTTAATTTAGTGGGAGTGTTGAATGCTCTATTTTAAAATTCCCGCCTTCTACAGTTTGTAACATACTCTATGCCACTGTGTGGCTCTCACTCTCCTACTCTGTGGACATCTTTATGTGAAAAACTGTTTGTACTTTGATAATAAAGTATTGCTGAAATCTGGCTCTTTAAACATTGCAATTTCAATTAATTCATTAATATTTAATAAGACCTATATCAGTCATGAAATACATACAAGTAGATGCTAATAATAATCTATCTAATCTTATTATTTAATAATCTAATCTTATTATATAACTAATCTTATTTATTATATAAATAAAAATGATTCTCCTAAATGTATGTAAGCGCATATCTGCAAAACGACTGCACCAAATCAGATAATTCTTTTTTTTGTGTTTGTTATTATCAGGACAAGGTCTGTATAAAATAAAATTTTCAATAAATTGTACGGAAAGATGTAAAAAAATGTCGAATCATATTAAAAAATACACAAACCGAAATTTTCACGCTTTTACCACCAACCCCTATTTTTGAATAGCGATATTCACTAGAAATAATTTATATGGCAAAACAACGTTTGCCTGGTAATCTAGTAGGTATATCTATAATAATTATGTCCACTGGCCAATCCATTCATGTTTTTTTGCTTTGCTCACGAATAGCACCATATAGTGGAATAGTTAAAAAGCGGTTCCTTTTTATTTCTAAACTACTTTTGACTCTAAGACCCGGTATATAGTAAAATTTATTTTTTTGAAAGCATAGTACCGGACTTCTAAAAAAATTTCCTTCGTTATATTTTAGTATGTGTAACTTTAGTCCTTTAACTAAATATATACAGAACGGAAACACGATTGGTAATACTTTTCTCGTTAGTTTTTTATTTTGAAAATGTGCTTTTTATTTGAAAATAACCAAATTAGTTTGCAAAACTATGCCGAAACCAAGCAATTAAAATGCTGTTTTCGATACTTCTCAGTTAAATTGATTTCATGACCGAATATTTTAGCGATACGTTTATTATTTCAATTACTACGAATTAATTCGTGACTTTTTCAGTAAGTTATCATTTGATATTTTTCTTGAAGTTGTAAAAAAGTACGCATATAACCTGACGTGGTGTCGACGTCAGGTTATACAGTTAAACTGCGAAAACAGCTTTTACTACGTAGGGCATAAAGGCGGTCTCAAGGTCAACATGTATAGTCTGAGGTGCAGAGTCTGTGTACCTATGCTTTGAAAGTTTTCTACTTTCAGTCAAGTGGTACCGGTAAATTGGGGTGATTAGCAACTTGCGTGGTGAATAACAACAGCGACATTTTCGATAGAATAAAAATATCAAAATGACCTTAATAGTTTTAAAGAAAGATTATATGAACAGGCCCAAGCAGTTCATGTTCAATTTTTGTTATTTTTTTTATCTAAAATGTCGCTGTTCGCCACGCAAGTTGCTAATCACCCCAGTTTACGGTACTTTGCTCACCACTGATATAAAAAAAATCGCTGAGTTTTAAATTTATTAAAAACACGCTTGATGCATTTGAAGCAAAAGTAAGTGAAATAGAAATTGAAAAACTCTTTATTCAAATAAGCTCGCATAATAAGCATTTTTAAATCGTCAATTCTTTTACCCTACCACCCATTATGACGTCTTTTATTGAGATTAATAAATAAATAACACTATTTAATTAGCTCATTTCTTAATTAATTTTACGGTAGTTACAATTTATGGTAGTACAACTTTTTTTTATTCCCAAGAATCGTCAAACATAAATTTTACCAAAATCAGGTATAACAAAAAACATAGTGTTGTGATTTTGGTGATTTGGTGTTCGATAAAGGCTTTGATAATAAAGGATCGACCATCGACTGTATAGAAGTTGTTATTATAAAGTTCAGACTTTAGCGAGGTAATACTAATTGTTTGGTATTGGTAACTAGACTTATCGAATATTGAATTTGCAAAGTTAGTAAGGCTTCAGAAAGTTAATCGGAGCAGTGACTTCATATTCGATAAAATTCTTAATCTTAATTTCTTTTTAATACGATAAGTATATAATCTTTCATGTCGATCTGGGAATGAAATAAAAGATAGAGCGAGTTGCATACCATCCGGCAAGTGAGAAGAGGACATCAAATGATGGATTTGTGTTTTACATAATAAGTGTACGAGACAGGCTTGACGTTGACACTGTTATGTTGAAAGTGCGTCAGCAAAAGATGCGCGTCGTATCGATTCTTACCAACAATTTGCCTATTATAATATTCATCTATGAAATTCTAAAATGCAAACCACACATGTAGAACATATAATAAATCTACATTAAAATAATAAAATATCCATTATTCCTTCGATAGTTTTTTCCTTCTTTATTCATACTGTCAGTGTCAATATTTTACAAAGCATAGAAACCTATTTTAGGGAAAGGAGTTCTTAACAGTTACTTTCACAAAGGCATGCAATATACTATGAAGCAGTTGTATTGTATACAAACCTGTCCGGTGATCGTAAAGAGGGTTGCGAGCAGTATCCGCAGTGGCAGCTTGGCGCGGTACGCCCGGTGTGACCACAGCCGGTGCACGCCCGCAGTGATTCCGAACCCCGATGTGTATATTGTTGCTAACACTGTAAAACAAAGCTTTATTTGATTCTGATTTACCTTTGATACACCGCACGCCTTTTTCAAAGGCCCTCAAAGGTCTCTGAAAACTGGCCAACCCTACTTCGTCTGCGTGGACAGTTATTCTTAAATCACTACAAACAGTATGTACTTTTTTTCTGAATCTTCCCTATGTATGTTCTTTTTTGTACTCCTGCTGATTTGTTTGCAAAATTTCATGAAGATCTAGTACTTAAGAACGTTTTTGCATATTTTGAAGTTATAAAGGATTTATCATGATCATTGCACTCGAATTTTTTCACATGATTTTTTGACGTTTTCAGTTCTGTAAGTTGAAAAGGGTTTCCGAAGGTTTTTCGTGTTACGGTGTAACGTTAGTTTCGTGGATTTTTCGCTTGTGTTTTAACTCATGCCTTTCAGAGGAAGTAACTAGCACAGTAGAAAGTTTTTTCAGATATGTACATCTATTTGGTAATAATCTTATAAAGCCGAAAATGGTAGATAGGGGACCATGCATACAACCCAGATTTTTTTTAAATACCCTGAAGACCCAAAACCACCGCATGGCTAAGAGTTTTTTTATTTGTATGGAAATTGCAAAGTAAGACTAGACGCAAATAGACTATTTTTTTCGATTAAATTCAATTAATGGACAAAAGCAAAAAAATATTTCGTTTCAGGGCTGCCGCTATGCGGTTTATTGACCGCGCGAGCGCGAGGAGTCTGCTTCGGCTTAGGCAAAAATGCTTTCGTATATCCTTCTGGTGTCCGTCTGTCCGTTTGTTCTCCTCTACAGGTCGCATTTCTCAACCGGTTCTCGTGAAATTTTGTGAGCAGGTTCGATAATCATATAGAATTTGTTGGTTGATTTAGTTTTTAAATTTTTTTCAAAATGGAAGAGATAGATATGCAAAAAAAAAAAACATATTTCAGCCGTTTTGAAAAATGATCAAAAATAACACAAACCTTTTTGTTAGCGCGGAGCAAAGCTGTTTTTTATCTTTAGAAGACTCAAAAGTTTATAGTTCAAAATCAATTAAAACATTTTTAACCAATATTCGAAATTTGAAAATAATAAGGTTGTGGCAGAACTTATGACTGCGTAGATTATTTATTTGTTTTTAAACAACATACAATTTGAGCTACTTTTTAACGCGAGGTCTACAGTTCACGGAGCCACTAATCATCAAAAGAAAAAAAATATTTTTTTCAAAAAAGTGGTTGTTTTCAGGATTTAAAATAGTCTTGCGGGGTTGTATGCATGGTACCCTACCCTGTTCGGCGCTATAAAGCTACTATCAAAGAGCTCCAAGGGATGAATAGGGTTAACAACAAGTGTTTTATATACTTGGGTGTCGGGAGTGTGTAGACTACTGTGATCGCTTGCAATCGGTGGGAGTTTGCTGGTTTGCCATTTATTTTACCACAATTCGAAAAGAACACAAACATTGTATTTAAGTAGCGAAATGTGACGGATATTATGAAGATGCGATACTGAGCTAATCATACTATGTATGATTGAGATAATTAATTATGATGCATTTAGACAGATAATTACGATGCTTAATAAAAAATTAAATTACTTCTACCTCATGTAATGTATGAGTATATATAAAGCGTGCACTAATGTATACATACATATACATCTAAATTTCAATAGAGAAGATGGTTAGAGAGTACCACCAGCTTGGGACCCCATAATTCATCAACTAAAGTCCCATCCCAAATTACACACTGCAGGATCTAAAGATATAGTTAGTTCGTTTTGTAGATAGGGATCAAAAGGGAGGTCGACACAACCTCTCTGAGTTTTCTTCCGCCAGTTCTTTCTCTCAGAGGCCTCCAATTTGTGAGCTGGTAGTAGATTCAGTAGCTAGATGTTGTTTTCTAATTAACTTTATTCAGTTTAATTCAGTAATACTGATTAAAATCAGAACGCAGCTATAAAATAATTTAATAAACTTGAATACATTTTTATAAAGTTTCGAGCTGCTAATTTCATAAAAATATGATAAGCCTTTTTGATTTAGTCCTCCCGTGACCACGGCCCCTGGAAAGGTATCGAAACGTCGGGAACTCGGGAATTCTAAAAACCAATAAATACAAACTAAATAATTCTTAAACAACACCTGAATTAATAATAAACGCGCTGTCATCCGTAAAAAGTGTTTTATTTCTAATGTATTAAGTCAGCAATAAAGTAATCTCAAGATACTCATACTCCCGATACTCATTTGACTTGAAGAGTTATGAAAATTTGAGGTCAATCAATAGGTCCAAAATGTGTTGCAAAAAAATCTGTATAAGTCCCTAAGTGTTGATAGATTTCTCCCCTTCTTTCCCCCAGCTCAATTGGATGTCCCGCTGATGGGACGACGGAATAAATAGTTTAACTGTGTTCCCATTGACTACCTAATGGATCCTCTGAAAACATGATTTACCATAGAGTCATCACAATACCTATGAAGTCTTCAGATCGATTTGTACTTTTTTAAATAAATAAAACGTAGAGGTTCTCAATTAGATTGTTACGTTTTCGACAGAGCGAGCGCGAAGGCTGGGCAAAAATTCTTTCATATGTCCGTCCGGCGGCTGTCTGTCCGTTTGTTCTCCTCTACAGGTCGCATTTCTCAAGCGATTCTCGTGAATTTTTGTGAGCAGCTTCGATAATGATATATAATTTTTCAGTAGAGCCAGTTTTTCGAAATTATGCCAAAAAAATTCACCCATTGGAAAAGTTTTCAAAATGAGAAGCGCCATCTAGCTTTGAATAGATATAATAAAAGAATACCTAACCTACCAAACAGCACATAGTACTGTTTTAAAAGGCAGTGTCAACCTCGTGGCGACTTCTATTATATTATTTTTTAAACAACACACAATTTGATCGTGGTCTACAGCTCACTGAACCCCTAGTATTTAATTGTTGAGTAATAACACATAAAATAATAAATGTTTTCTTTGGAATACCAACCTTTCTAAATCAAAGTACCAGAATGACAAATATTGAGAAAGTAAATTTTTATTTTATTTTCAGGATTCCTTTGTCATTATGTACTCCTGGCTAGGATTTATTTATATCCGATTTTTTTCCAGTATATTATTTAGTATTCTCGATAGGTGTTTGTGCTCGGGGAACTGCCCTTCTATTGTCTAATTTCAAAATCTATCGCAGTCGCTTTCAAGATGTAACACATTGATGCTTCTTTTTGGCTTAAATAAAAACTTACCAAAGAAATGCAGCAATGTGTCACATCTATCTGTCAAATGAAAGCGATTGCGATAGATTTTGAAATTAGACAATTAGCCCCCAGATTAGATAGTGAAACCTCTTTACATTGCGGTTACCTAATTTATAATGACACTAAAATAAAAGGTAAACTTTTATTATTTTGTGGCTGTCATTGAATCAAAACACCGCTCGGGAAATCTTAGAAGTGTATTGTAGCTATCAGGTGACTATGGCTAGAGGATTAGTCCTTATAAGGAAGTAATGCATACACAGGCTTATTTGTAAAACACCAACAACCTCGCAGGAGTAAATTACTATCATAACACAACAACATTTGCTTTACGACTTTTCCGAAAACAGACAAAAAATCGACTTTCCAGATAAAACTCGATCAGTTGTTTGGACATTTGTATGGAAAGTCGATTTTTTTGGTCTGTTTTCGGAAAGTCGTGAAACAAATGTTGTTGTTTATGATAATCTACTCCTGCAGGGTTGTTGGTGTTTTACAAATAAGCCTGTGTGTATAGGTATTACTTCCTCATAAGGACTAATCCTATAACCATAGCCACCTGATAGCTACAATACACTTCTAAGATTTCCCGAGCGGTGTTTTAATTCAATGACAGCCACAAAATAAAAGTTTATCTTTTATTTTAGTGTCATTATAAATTAGGTAACCGCTATGTAAAGAGATTCACTATCTAATCAGTTCCCCGAGCACAAACATCTATCGAGAATACTAAATAATATACTAGAAAAAAATCGACTCGTCACCTGATTATTTTCTCAGGCGGGAATCGAACCCGCGACCTTTGGAAGACCGGTCCAATACTCTTCCAACTGAGCTACCGAGTCACGAGTCACTAAGTGACTCGGTAGCTCAGCTCAGTTAGAAGAGCATCGGATTTGAAGTGCGGTGCGAGCACGTCCGCGTCGTGGGAAGAGCCCAGTGCGCGTCCGTGGCTGTTTGTGCGCGTGCGCGCTCGTGCGCAAATTCACGTACCGTGCGCGGCATCGCAGGCCTTGGGAATCCACCTAATAGCGTTTCTCTGTTACGAACGAGTATACACGAATCTGTCCGATCTATTTGTCATAGCCTAGTCAGTGACTGTCGGTGTATAATAAAATGATAACAGGTTCGTTACCAAGATAATGTATTTCAAGCGAATTGAAACCTATTTGAATGACTGTAAGAAAAACCTTAAGGTGGGCCATGATTCATTTTGGTCGACTGTTGGTTCATAGACGTATGGCCCAAAAGCCATACATTTTGGGACATCCCTTTTCCATGCTTGATGAAAACAATTTCGGTAATTGGCTTGTGGACAAAAAATTCAGCAGACATTTTAATGATAGTTCTCAAATTTATTTTTTGTTACTACAGAGTTGCTCGAAATGTTGTCGATGCTTGCGAGTTTTTCGATATCGGTCGGCGTACGTCAAAAGTGGGTTCGTTCTAGCGATTTCCTATTTGATCTCGATTTGAAGGCTTATGTCAAAATGTTATAAGAGCTTAATATATGACGAGTGGCGCTGTACTAATTTCCATACAAAATTATTAGATTGGAGTTTTTTTACGCACTTTATGTTTCCGATAAATGTTCTTGGTAAGGGTACTGTAGATACTTACTATGAGTTGTATAACTTACTTACCAAATAAAATTGTGAGGATTTTCACTTCCAATGTTAAAATTAAAAAAAGTCCATAAATTGATACTAAATGCAACGTTATTTGTACTACTAGGTCCGGCCACTTGATTAGGGGCGTAAACTCCATCGCCTCGTATTGATTCAGGTCGAAGTCTTTATCACTGTGATTATCACTAATACCGTTTTTAACGACAACATTATTATTTTCGACACTGATTTTACCACTTTCACTCTTATATTCACTATCTATAAGTCTCAATTTTATTTGTGATCGCACCGATTCTCCACACATGTGGACGTCTTGCTGTGCAGGTGCCATCTGTAACAAAAAAGGGTTGTATTAAAAGTTTTGTTAATTTAAATATATATCTTGCATATACATAGCGTTCGATATGGTTGTCAATTTTATTGTTTTAATAAATTAAGTCAAACTCTCAACAGTAACTCTTATCTCTTAGCGCTTGATACTCTACCATACAACAAGGGGTTATTATGGACGACTTGGGAAGTGGACAAGATAGGAATTGTAGGGGACGAGTTAGAAAAGTGGACGAGTTGGGAATATCGACGACTTGGGAAATTGGACGAAGTCCTCCTGATGGTTATAGTGGTGCTACCTGTAGCCTATCTATAACATAGTCTTACCCGACTCTGACTGTTGCTGTGGTATAATGGAGAAATATTATTAATTTTTATTCTAAATAATTTACGCCCACTATGACGTCAAATGGTTACTGTAACAGTTTCTTCGTTTCTTCCTCTAGTTTACTTAAATAACAACTTGTTAACTCATAAGCTGGTTTTCTGTTTTCGAAAAATAATACTACGAATAAATAACGAGTGCATGAAAATAGAACACAGTAAATTATAAAAATGCTGGCCAGTGTAAGTTTTCAAATGACCAAACATTACTATTGCGTTTAAGGGTCGGTTACAGCAACAAGTGTTCTGGAATGGTCATTGATTACATTATAGAAAACTTAAGTAGTCGCGACGAGAAAAAAACCATATGAATAGATAAATAAAGAGTCAGACTGAATTCTAAAAAAAATAAATTTAGGATAAATCTTGTAGATGAAGGTTAAAGAAAAATGTGAAAGAGTGCAAAAAGCACTGGCGTATTCGTTACGTTTACGTTACGTTTTCTAAAATAAATTATGACAATCCCAGAACATGTTTGCCTAGTACCGACCCCTAAGTTAAGGGGCTGACATGAGCCAACTAGCGCCGCCAGTCGATTTTATTTTATTTATTCTAAATAAGCCCAATTTTAGTAATAACGTCTAATATTTATTGAATAACTTTACAAAGTTTGAAAGGCATTCAAACAGTTTAAAACCCGATTTTGTGAAAAGTGGCCACTGTTGGTTCACCGTTTTTAAACTATTATATATAACGTTATAACATTACATAATGCGTGCTTATGTAATGTTATAACGTTATTCAATAAACATTAGACGTCATTCACAAGACCTTGACTGATTCCTTTTTTAAGAAATTGGGCTTATTTAGTATAAATAAAATAAAATCGACTGGCGGCGCTAGTTGGCTCATGCCAGCCCCTTAAGTGAAGTTATTTTTATAGTATTTTCCTTATTGTCCATTATGTCTATCATTTATTATTATTTTAAAGCCACTTGCAATCATAAAATCAGTCCCTGTTCAAGCTATAAGATATGGTAACCAACCCGATACCATCGAAACATCGATCGAATCAATAAAGACACGATGTCGTATCGTGTAAGCAGGACGCGTAAACAAATTGATTGAAAGAGTTCTTCTCATTTATTTCAAGGTCTAATCATTGAGCGATTTTATATTTACCGCGAAGAAAGTATAATTGAACCTTTATAAGTACCTGATTTCCAATTTTATGAAGGTTAGTCGTTAGAGTCGTAATTTTATTTAATGAGAATAAAAGTCACCAATAAATAAAATATGTAGCAAGAAGTTATTAAATAGAATGATATGTCTTATGAACTACGAACGACTCATAAGATTTATATCGAGAATAAATTGTGTAGAAGTTGTATGAAAAGTTTAAGTTTTACTCGCGATATCATCAATGTTGAATTTTTTGCTAGAGTGTTCATTGAATAGTTGGCTGCGAAAAAAGATGGAATTGTAAATATAGTTATTCTTCCATCTTTTATTGTTATTTTTGGAATGTCATAGCATTTCTTAGTTAAAAGACACATATGTTTTAGTTTCTTATTTGATTTTAATTTATTTTTGTGTATTTGTTAGACCGGTTTACCGTAGCTGTGAAGATGTGAGGAGATGTTTACTGAAGGGCGAATGTAATGATACTTTAGTCAAATCGAAGGTGTATTTGCTCAAAAAAGAGGGATTCAAGATTTAATTTATGTTGAAAACGGTTGGTCTACCTCGCAAGTGTCGATGGATGTCACACATTGCTTCTTCTTTTTGGGATAAATAAAAACTTACCAAAGAAAAGTAGCAATGTGTCACATTCATCTGTCAAATGAATCTGATAGCGATGCCGGCGACACTTGCGTGGTAGAGCAACTGGTCCTTTGCATTAGAAGTAGGTAATACAGTTCTGATGAAGAAGGATGCTTTAGTAGTTATCATTCTATTACTATAATAAAAAATATAACTACAGAACTTCACTCGGAACTTACCTTTAAATTACGTTGCTGGACGGTGGTAATTTCTCCACATTTTTCATGGTCTTACCTTATCGCTTGGTAGTGTGCACAAGAACCGCATTGAAATATATTTTTTGGCTCTTTTTTCTCACAATGAAATAGACCATCAGACCAACTACAAAGATTATTTGTATGGCTGAGTGCTCTACCTATCTGAATGTTTGACCTATAAATTGCCAATCACATGACCATCAGCCATTTTAATGTCCCCACTGCTGGGGCACAGGTCTTCCTTCTGGTTGGATAAGGAGGATGGGCCATGACCCACCACGCAGGCCTAATTCGGTGTGGGTGCAAACAACTGCAAATGCAACCGAGACCAACGATTTAACGTGATTTCAGAAGCACGGAGAAGCTCGAGATAATAAATTTTCGGTCACCCATCCTATGACTGACCATTGCGAAAGTTGCTTAACCTCTACAATCGATGGGCCAGGAGCTATACTACTGAGCCACCGAACTCTTCCCATCCCATAAAAATATAAAAAATAATAAAATCACATAGTACTCATTTTATGTACCTGTTAATGGGTAACCATATAATCGGCAAGGATGTGTTATGCTTCAACATCTGAATCATGGCCGTGACGAATTCGGCTGTTAGCACTTCACTACCGTCTGGTACTAGGCAATTTGAAATTAACTCGTCTTTATCGCTAAACGTATTTTAAGCACTTTATTGTTTAAGCTATTTCAAAAAATACGGTGGGCTAAAAACGTCGTTCCTGGCTATTCTTCTAATTACAATACTAGAGCAATTAAATGGAATTCAATTCAAAGTTTAGAGAGGAAATTGTGCCGAATTTTCTCATTATCCATCGCTTTTTATTCTGTTGATATTATCGATCAAACTTCAAAGAGGATTAAAGTAGGTACTTAAATCTTCTTGAGTAAGTGAGCTTTGTTGCGGATTATTTATGGAAAAAGCTATTATTAATATCTTCTTGTTATTTTTCATGATTTTCTTTTCGCCATCAATGTATAGCGTGCTCTCAGTTTTTTATAGATATTTTTATTACTCATTTGCTCCGTGCGCTCATCTGGTGACCTCATTGGTGATTATGTCACTAACAGCGGTGGGTTTTAATTTTTAGTAGAGAAATCAGGAAAATAATGATCGAGTCAAAAGCTTTACTCACTACGTCACTGTTAAGTTTATCCGTAAAATGCGAATTAGTAAAAATACTGGAATTTCATATTGATATTTTTATTTTCTATCTTTTATCAGAATACAGAAACAGAGGTTTAAAAGGCTTTAACAGATTCACTATTCAAATATCTATCGTTGGAATAGTCTTAAGACTCAAATAGGTAGGTACTGTGATGCTTGACTGCATCGCTTACAAACTTCTTGGCCATTTGGCAAGTAGTAAAATAAATAAATAATGTTTTATTTATATTTATCTCTGAAAGCTCGTCCTGACAGATAGGAGAAGAAAAATGTGTTTAGAGCAAAGGTCTAGAGTAATTCAATTACGGGTTTATATCTAAAGACTAAAATATAAAATAAAGTCTAAATAAAATATTTAAAGAATTAATAATATACGCGCTGTAATCCGTTAAAAAGTGTTTTATTTCTAATGAACTGTACGCGCGAAAGTCTTAGAAGTGTATATAATTAAAGACGTTTTAATCCGTAGCTACGCCCCTTAAACCTGATAGTACATACTAGTTTTATTTCGATAAAATTATTAGTGTGCGCGGAAGCAAATAAAACTTACAAAATAGGAATTCCAGTCCAACGTGACTGTCGCTGATGTTGTTTTGATTACCAAATCCAAGTAAGTATTGGTAGGGTACACGCGCGGGCGCATTGGATACGGTTCCACGACTCCACAAGCCCACCTCCATAGTAATAGTAACGATCTCGCTTTAAGATAACCTCAATACGAAGCTCTTTAAATATAGATTCTTAATATTTATTGAAATACAATCCAAATGAAGAAACACATTTTTAAATGATTTTTTTATTCATACAGGTAAAAGTTTTTCATGAATATACCTATTTTAAGTTATCTGGTGGTGTTGACACCACAATATTCATGAAACTATCGATGCGCTGTGCGTGCGACAGAGACAGCATTCGACGAAACCGAATCTAACAGTTTTTTTCCCGATGCGTCATAGTCTGAGCCTCGTATCAACATTATCTGGTTAATCTACTTTGTAACTATTTACATAACTTATCAGGATAAACAGGACAGGAGGGATATCAAAAACCACAAGGACTTTCTACGTGGTTTTATCTGTTTCATAAAATCATATAAGGATCCTCTTGCATTCTGATAAGCATAAGCATTTTACTAAGCTTATATTAATATAAGTGCCTTAGGGACATCAATATGTAGTTACATATTTTGTTTTGTTAATAAAACTTGGAACTTTTGAAAATTTGGAAGACTCAAACAAAACTTAGTTTTGATACGAAAGATCTTGCAAAAACACAAAATGAGTGCTATAAACCCATAATATAGGATTTTAGCAGTCTTTTACTGCTAAAATCCTAACCATTCCTTTTCTGCAGTCGGGTATCTATTGTATTTTGTTAACAATGAAGAAACAAAATGTTTAAAGCGACTTTGAACATGTTTTTTGCTGAAAATACGTGACAGATATGTTTTTAGTGTTATTTAAAAGTAAAATAACAATTTTACGTAAGTCATAGTTCATGAAGTACAATACAGTAAGGTCTTAACCCAATTCTATGTAGGTACAACCGTTAAAGAGTTTGTTACTTTTGTCGGTTTATTTCAAAGGGTATTTATAAGCCATGGTCTAAAAAGATAAGTAAGTATCTAAAAACTCAGCATCATGAGTTCTCGAAAACGTGCTTTTATTGAGAAAAGAGAAAGTTATGTTATGTGAATTGGGCGGGGATAAAATACCTTTGACATTAGAAAAGAAAAGAAAGCTTTCTATTATTGAAATAAAACGCTTTTAACGGAATTGAAAGTACTTGGTGATTAATTGGTATTTAGTTTGATTTTTATTTTCCCGGAGTTTCGGCACCTTTGCAGCTGCGAGCCTGCCCTCCAGCGATAATATCACCAAAGCACTTTCAATGAAACCGCGTTTTATCACAGAATAAATAGTACGTTTTATTTTTGACGACCTCCGTGGTCGAGTGGCTTTGTACACCGGTTTTCAAGGTGTCGCCATCTCTGAGGTCCCGGGTTCGATCCCCGGTTGGGTCAATTTAGAAAACGAACTTTTCTATATTGGCTCGGGTCTGGGTGTTTATAATACCACCGTTGTCTCTGATTTCCATAACACAAGTGCTTTAGCTACTTACTTTGGAATCGGAGCAATGTATGTGATGTTGTCAAATTTATTATTATTATTATTATTTATTATTACAATGTCAAGTACGCGCCTCAACCATTAGAAGTGAATATGGTTTTCGTTAAAATAAAATTGTCGCTACGCTCAACATTTCTACTTAGTTTGATTCAAATCATTGTCCGAGGTGAATTGTGGCTGTCGATGTAGAAACACGATTTTTCCATTAAGCTAATAAATTGTAATTTGTAGCAAAACATTAGTACTGTTCGCAGTGACTGACGAATGCGATTTTTTACATTTAATATTTTAAAAGAGCTATGAAATGTGTCATTATTTCTTCTTCATTGCTTATTATTGATAAACTTACTTTTAAGCAAAAATAAATGTAATGTTTTTATTTTCATGATTTAATTAACAACATTACTTTACATTAATAACGATAATATAATTGTATTTTTACATAAGAATGCAGACAAAATAAAACTGATTTATTACTTACTGTTGTTTTGGGCTCGTTTCAGAATACTAAATAGAACCATTGTTTAGATGTGTTTTAATATCAAATAGAATTGTATGAAATTATCTCTTGTAAATATCCGAAGGTATATAAGAAACCAGTAAAAAGTTGTAAATAAGCAAAGATAAATAAATAACTTGGTGCTCTTAAAACGTGTTGATAAGGCCACACCTATGTTGAACGGTATAGCTGGCAATATGGAGCAATATGCTAGGTAGCTATACATAGTAGTAGCCTTCGCAAGCTATTACTACATGTTATGTTATAACACCACGGAGCACGCAAATCCTGACTAAAAATATCAATAAACTATACATAACAGGGTAGTCAACTAATACTTACAGTATTACTACAGTAAGCCCTAATCATAAACTGTAGGTTTATAAACTGATAGTTTTACTTTTTGCTACATGCACATTTTGCTAATTAAAGTTTACCCCTCGGCCACGACATCACCGCGACTCGGTAGCTCAGCGGTAACAGGCATTGGACCGGACATCCAAAGGTCGCGGGTTCGATTCCCGTCCGAGAATATGATGCGAGTCGTATTTTTTCTAGTATATTATTTAATATTGTATAAAAATAGTATTGTGAATGCTAAAATCTCAAATAAAAAATTTTTAAACATTGCTACTTCTTTTTGGTACAAATAAAAACTTACCAAATAAAAGTAGCAATGTGTCACTTCCGTTTGTCAAATGAAGCAATTGAAGTTAGGCGGTAGAGCCCCTGTGTCTTTACCAGGTTCGAAAGAAGCCAGGCCTTGGACGTCATGCCGACGTCAGCGTTTGAAAGAGAGAGACCACAACAAAAGAGACTTTTTAATAAGATTGAATTTTTAATCTCGTTTTTATCTTATTATTATATTCATTAATTAATGATTCTTTTATTGATAAGTTGTAACATGTAAATAATTCCAATCCCATCAAAACAAACACTTGATATTAAAATTTAATTTTTACAAACAATTGACTCAACGACGACCTGAGTGGTGCAGTGGTCACCATGCCGGTGTACCACGCAAGAGGTCACGGGTTCGACTCCCGTTCGGGCAGAAATTGAAATTATGAAATTTAATTTCTGTGATGGGTCTTTGTGTTCTATGTATAATAAAATAGGTACACATTTAAAAAGTATTTAAGTAGTATCAGTTGTCTAGTACCCATATTACAAGCTTTGCTTAGTTTGTGGCTAGATGGCGCTATGTGGAATCATCCAAAAGCACTTATTATTTACTAGCGACTTCGTCTGCGTGGAAAGTTCTTTTGCTATCCCTCGGGAAAAAATATTTTTTTCGGTATGAAGGGTACTCTATGTCCTTTTCTGTATCCCTGACAACGTGTATGCAAAATTTCATGATGATCAGTTCAGTAGATAAGACGTGAAGGCGTAATAAACAAACAAACGGACTTTCGCATTTATAATATTAGTAAGGATTATTAAAAAGTTAAACGTGTTCTCTATTACATATATGATCAATGTAATCATGTAGTAGATGTAGTAGTAGAGTGTAGGTAAGTACTTCTCTCTGTAAGTTAGAATCTGCGCCACGGTTTTTTGTTGGATATGCCAAAGACTCGCACCAAACGTTTTGCTTCTTATTTCATCATCCGTCCCGCTAGAAAGTGGAATTCATTGCCTGAGTCTGTGTTTCCTGATAGGTATAATCTGGGGGCCTTTAAGTTGCGAGTGAATAGGTTACTTTAAGCAAGCGCTTTTCATCGTAGATCGCATCACCGCTTACCACCAGCATAACCACCGAAATCTTTATATATAAAAGGGAAAATCACTCATACGATATATATCGCGTGATATAGCGCTCTATCGACACTCAACTGTCAAAATTCATTGTCCTTTGACAGTTACACGTGATAAATTGCTATATCATATCGCGTTTCAATAGTCATGCTAGGGGCAGAGCGTGTTAGTGGGCAAGCGCTTGCCTATCTCCCATTAAAAAAATACTGTTAATAGTGATGTTCTGTTGGTATTACCAATAGGTAATAAGTACTGGGATGGGAGAGTGAAATAGCAAAGTACGACCACGCCGTTTTGTCGCGACAAATCTATATTTACAACATTGTAAACATCTCAATAGAACAGTAAGCAGTATTATTTAGTCCGCTAATGTAGAGCAGAAATACTAGAATCAAGAATATTCTATTGCCAGAACATCGTGACAGTGGTATTGTTAGATATTCTACATTCCAAAAAGTTTATTTCCCTATCTTTTCCTCAACAGATTTCTGCCTGACACCTGTGCATACTGGTTTGGTTACACTAACACCGACTCCACACGCTCGCCCCTCGCTCGAACCTCGGCGAATGTATGGTTCGTTGATGATTTTGAAAAGAACCTCTTTGACACATTTGTTGGAAAAACCAGCAATGTACTCCACCGCTCGTCTTCACTCGGCGAGCGTGAAGTGATTACGTCATAGATTTCATGACCTGTTAACTAGATTGAAACATTCAGGTATGTCATTTCTTAAAAACATTCACTTCTAATGATTATTTTTATTAACAATAACATCTAAGTTTGTAGCCTGCAAAATATAGGTAACTAGGTAAGTACGTGGCTTAATAACGTAAGCTTTGCTTGATTCGTGATTTAGGAATAGTAACAGCTGTAATATTAAAAGTGTTGAAAGTATCAACATGTTATAATTAACCTCTGGGCTATGCCTATGCTTAGCTTAGAGAAAAGCTATAAGTTCGGGTGACTATTCAACTACCTATTCGCAATCTATTAAACACAATATTCAGATTTCAAATGTAGAGAAAAATATAGGTAACATCAACCACATTCCATATTCAACTATAAATAGTTATAGTACTAACGCCGACATTTGCTTATTCAAACAAACTCCGGTGCTTAGTTGGATAAGAGTCCAAATATTTATTTTGTGATGTCTACTATTTTGTTGTTAACAAATAAAGTCGTTTGAAGATAGTGAAAGTAACTCTAGCTAGAGCCTTAGAGCAACAACAGCCGTAACACGGGTTGCAAAATGTCACAGAGTGCGTAGTGACATAAGAAAACTCGAAACGCATATGCGTGACAAGGACAATTAAAGAAAAAAGAAAACATGTTACTAACATCGCTGACTGGCGGCCTTGACACTTATATTGTTCAAATTGGTTATCACACCACAGATGACATTATTCACTTAGATTATTCGGTTAGGATCTCACGCGATTAAAGATCGAGTAAGTAATTCACGTGAGCGCGCACAGTTTTCGAGATTTCCGGGAGCGCGAGTTGGCCGGCGCGCACGACGCTCTATGGTGTACTGGTGGCACAGCTAGAGTCGTGTCCCAACTGATGGGATGGGGTCGAGGCCGGCCAAACATTGTAAGCCTACCTATTCCGACTAGTACGTCGCTGGTGATACAATAAACCGAATGAATTCATTGCGCTTAGTCTTGAGATATTTTTTTGAAAATTACGATCATTTGGTTTCGACGTTACTTTTATACGGAACTAGTAAGAAGGTTGGTGTCTATACAAAAAATATATTTGTGTAAGTAATGAATAGTAAAAAACGTAAAACATCTCTTTAATTATAAATACAATGCTTTCTAGATATTTAGGTCAATCGTAGCGTCTTTTGGGAAGTAAAGCTCAATTTGAATACTAAAGGCCTGTTTCACAGTGTAAAAGTAAAGTTCAAATCATCTGTCAAGTGCTACTCAGAACTTACTTTACATTGTGTAACGGGCCCTAAACGTAATAAAGAGGCATGAAGTAAAAAAATAGGACATTAAATAGTGTGATATTTCGAGACCTGTCACCGGATCGGAAACTGCGGTGTGGTGGTGACGGCAGCGATGCGTCACGCGGCGGCGGCGGCGGCGGGGCGGCGAGGCGCGGCGACCCACGCGCTGACGTGACGATCAACAACATGCACAGTGCACACTAACGCAGTACACTAAATAGAACCTTGTTCTTAAACTGGTACAAAATACTGCATTATTAGGTTCCTCAGTATACTTATACCAGCTTCCGCCCGCAATGAAGTCTGCGTAAACATTTGAAAAAAACGCTGGGTAACCTTTATCTCATTTTCAATTCCCATTTTTTATTCTAGGTTATAACTATTATGTGTACCAAATTTTATCGAAATTCGTTCTGTCGTTTTTGCGTGATTGAGTAACAAGCAAACAAAACAAACTTTCACATTTATAATACCAGCGGCTGCCCGCTTTATCTGCGTGGACCCTAGGGAACCTTGCTTAAAAGTAACTTATATGTTAAGCCAGGTCCTAATCTGTCTTTCAGTCAAATTTCATCCAAATCGGTTCAGCTGTTCTTAAGCTATGCAAATAACTCGACTTTGTTTTATATATATAAATTAGTACGATTATTATTGGGTTATCTCAAAAGGAAAAACAGACCCCAAATAGAATCACTTGGTTGTAAATTTTTTAAAGCCTTTTTTCCAGGAATGCGTGGGAGTATCAAGTCATTTTTACGGTCTTAAAAAGCTTCAGTTTAAAAGATACAGCCTATTAGTAGCATCAGTTTGTAGCAAGCCTGTGGGGTATTTCCTATTGACCTATTATGAAATCTTCTATACTTTACCTTCAGAGTCGAGTATGGCAGTCAGAAGAACACTCAAGTATGGAATCCTCGGTGCGCGAGCCAGATTCGGTTTCTTTATAAAGTGGATGGATGTTGCCGCTCTTTCAAGGTTCAGCTTCAACTGTGCACAGTCAAATTACAGTACTATTTGATAGCGTTGTTTTGTACGATCCGTGACTGAATTGGGTAATGCCATTATCTGGTATTGCTTCCTTAGTTCCAGCTTGTAATTCTACTAAGGCAGCAATAGGTACTATGGCAATACCTACTCTAAAAATATTTAACAATTAAAATATACCTAAGTAGTACACACGCAAAATGTCTCCAGAAATGTTTTAATAAGAATATTTTCCTACAACCTAGATTTATAATAAATTTGGAAAACACTACATTTTTTTACCATCGTCATTTGAAAAAATGCATTTCACCAATCCCCCTCTAAAAAGTTTATTTTATTCACTGAAAACAATGAATAAAAAGCACTTTTAATCACTATTTTGGTGTTTGAATTCAGAACACAATTCGACCTCCATCTCAATGATATACAACCTCCTTACGCCAAAAATACTCGATACAAACTCCTTATGCAAAGAATTAAACTCCTTGTGCAAATAATTATTTTCGCCAAAATCGTTCTTTTTCTCGTAGTCATAGCGTAAAGTATAGTATGCAACTCTTGAATAATACGGATTTATATAGAGGGCCATGAAGCATTCGCGTCGCTTAGGATTTATCTATGGCACTCGCTTTAAATCTGTCTTCTGTTCACTAATTGCATAATAGTAAGTAAAAAGTAAAAAATTGCTTAATTCAAATAAACTTAGTAATTAAGCGCGTTTGAATCGTCTATATTTTTCTACCACCCGTTCCAGACTTTTTTAACTGACAAGAAATAACTTTATACTATTAATTCATCGATAATAAAAATATTTTGAATTTACCTACTGGCTGCTATGGAGCTATTCCATAGATCCATACAATTAAATTAAAAAATATCCCGCCAATTTTAGTTAGGTTCTTTTTAGTTTGGGTTCTTTTCTATCTATACCTAAGAGGAAGATTACATGTTAGTCTGGAATCAGTTCATTCCATCAGTCTGATACGATCATCAGCATGGAAAAAAATCAAAGTCTAAATGGACTGATGCCAGACTGATTATGTAATCTCCCCCTTATCGTAGTTGGTTTATGTCATTTGGAAACTTCTAATTTCACTATTTTCTAATGTTTAAATTTTACCGATTACCTAAATAATAAAATGTTACTATAAATAGTAGAAGTATAAGTACTGCTATGTGGTTTTCTCGCAGTCAATAAAAAGTAGAGTACACAACTCGTGAAAAAAAATCATCTCGGTCCTTTGTATCCTATTCCTTCGTATTTTATTCTAGAATCCCTCGCTACACTCGGGGTTTTACTCTAGGATCCTCTCTCAGAATCACTGACCTGAAAAAAATTTTTGTGTGCTCGGAATCCAACTTAGTCCTTCGAATTAAATTAGTCCTTTTTTCACTTGTTGTATAATCTACTCTTCTTTCATTTGTCACAAACGTATTTTGCTCAACGTACATGTACTGTGGCTGTTTTATCGACAAATCGCACAGCACTATTTGACGTAATTATTTTTCCTTTGGCACGTGTCTGACACACTTCGGCAATACTTGTGGAATAATGGCGGGGATAGATTCATAGATTCTGTTGAAGGCCTCATTTCTGATTAGACCTTGCTACTATACTAATGTCTATTTATTACTTTTTATAGAGACGGCTAATGCGTACGAACTCATCATTATACGTATCGTATTTATTATCTCAAATATTATAAGCAATGTTTATAAATTACAATTTAAATGACCGTTAGGTTTACCTACGGAAGTAGAATTTTAATACAAGAAATAAAGATAAACTAGCACAAGTGTGGGAAGTACAATGAGAAGGTGGCGCAAGTACGTACTTGCGCGACTTTATGCACGTGCGTTAAAAATTCGAGAGTAATGTATGGGAAATTACAACTTTGGACAGAACTACGTCAGTACTATGCTAATTCTGTGACAGAACTTTGTACAGCGCCATCTACCATCGAGAAGCAAAACAATGAGGACATGAATAGATGAAGGTGATATGTCGTGAGCGTCAGAATGGCTGGTTCTCTGCATCGGTTCGCGTCAAGCTGGTGACCAAAAATTGCCGCATCCTGATATCAGAATGGCTGGACATTTTGCAATCCCTTTGGTTTATAGTTAGGTAGCAATTAACTGACTGTAGGTTGCAAATAGTAGCAAATAGATAGCAATTTTTGGTCACCAGCTTGACGTGAACCGATGCAGACAACCAGCCATCCTGACGCTCACGATATGTCACAATCACAATATTGTGATTTCGAGAAAATTGAGTTTAAAGTTTCGCCTAAACATCTTAAGATAAATTCAAAACACATCAAGTTTATTTATACAAAAAGGCTATCTAGCGGCATAAAAAATAAAGTATTTTTATGAAAGGAAATAAGGAATTAAATGTATTTTATGCTTTATTTTAAGAAATAACTTCTTCCGGAAAATAATTTTGAGAAAATTAAGTCTGAAAGAAACAAAAAATACAATAACAACATGTTTATTCAAGTGTAGAAATTAACTTTTCCATTATTTGTATCTTTTTTCCTGTTAATGATGCTCATAGCTTAAAAACATGTTTTAAGGAAGTCTATACTATGAAAGCAATCTATAATGGTAGCTGTATAGTTCATACTCGTGGAATTTGGTATTAGGGTTAGATAGCATCTGCTAATCGTTATTCCTTCAGGATCAAAAGTATTTTATGTTTTAAACCAGGCTATAAACTGTCTGTGTACCATATTTCATCCATATCCATTCAGCCGCTTATGCGTGATTGAGTTCCAAACATCCAAACTTTCAAATTTTTTTACAAGATTTGTAAGATTAGTAGGATTGCTTTAAAATTGTCACTTTTAATGATTCACGATTATTAAACATATTTGCAATAACTACGTACGGGACAGTTTGCGCTTTTTGAGTGAAATGGCCAATATCACTTTGAAAAGAACAAAACGCAAAAAAATGATTTACTTTAATGTTGGATATCCGGTCCAATGCTCTGACCGTTGAGCTACCGAGTCACTAGTGGGAACGTCAAATTTCTTCTAGTATATCAACTCTTACGCTCTTACTAAAAAATACTTTAATGTTACCATAAAGACCCAATTAAATTGATTATGACTTAGTTACTTAGTTAGTTATATGGACAAGACAAAGGAGGAATGTTAGATAGACACATACCACCTTCATTCACTGAAAGTGTAGTAGGTGAAATGCCACATAGCTCCTTCCACTTTTTTTACTTCATATCAAAATGTTATGTGCCCGCTCATACCACATTCGTCCAATATTGTATTTAAAAATATATACTTCTTACCTTCATCAAGTAGATAATTTCGAAAATACACACAAATATGCTTTTTTAAGGTTTAAAATGGTTTACATAAAACCTTCATCCATGCAACAAATTAAAAAGTTCTTAGGCAGTAAGTACTTATAAGAGGGATTTTTTTTTAATCTACCGAGTCTTTAACAAATGCCAACAATTGAATTACGAATAGAAAGAAAAGCGAGTTTCAAGAACGTCGAATAATTCATGTTGTTGTTGCCTTGTCGATTGACCTTGATTAGGTGCTTTTTTGCTTACAATTTTGTGAAATTAACCGTAACTAGTCTGGAACATAAAAAATAATCGAGAGCAAGCACTGAGGGTTAGATAGCAGATGCTAAAAGTTTATTGTGGTTTAATTAATCGTCTTCGTCTGTCACTATTTTATTTTTAATTAGCATGTATAGAGTAGGTACGGCCCTACCATGAGTTGAAGCAAATTGTTTTCACTACCGTAAACTATCGTTTTCTATCTTTCACTCGCATTGACGGTGAACAATATCCGATAGTTTTCGATAACGTAAACAGTTTGCATCTCATGGTAGAGCTACTGTTCTCATCTTTGGGATGGCTCCGCCAAATACCAACCATAGGCGCTTGAGTCGATTGAGCGGAGGGCCAGGAAGCTCATCGGCAACGATAATCTTTTCTGTAATAAACTCAAAAGCCTCGAGCGTAGACGCAAGGTTGCAAGTTTATCGGTTTTTTATCGGATATATTTCGGCGAGTGTGCAGTGGAATTGCACAACCGTATTCCGTCATATCCTTCTTCCATCGGACAACTAGATGAATCAGCAGAATCTGGCACTACTGTTTTTCTTGTGGATATTGCAAAGACTTTTATGAAGCGTTTTGCTTCTATTACCTGTACCGACAGTGGAACTCCTTGCCTGATTCTGTGTTTCCAAGTAGGTACAATCTAGGGCCCTACCGGCTAACTTTTCCAACTTCGGAAAGTCTCCCGGGCTTCAAATTAAAACAGATAAATCGAGCCCCAATAAGGCCAAAATGGCAAACACCAATTCATGATGTCACACGAACATCGATATCTTCTAAATAACTTCGGCGAATAGTACAATATGAAACTCCTTACTTCGATTTATCTGTTTTAAGTTGAAGCTCGACAGACCCGCTGAAGTTCGAAAAGTTAGCTGGTAGGGTCCCAGGGGGCATTCAAGTCGCGAGTGGATAAGCGCGTTCCATCGTAGATCGCATCATTGCTTACCATCAGGGCGTGATAGCGATCAATCGCTTGCCTATCTATCATAAAAAAGTGACTGTCGTCCTTTTCATAAACACATTGACACTATTGTACTTATTTGAACACAGAGGTAGAGACGAGAAATACCTTCATTTAAAGAAAAAATGTAAGTAGTAGAGAAAAGTTTGCGAGTCTTTTCGTCGGCTACACACTGCTTTAACACACATTTATGTTTGAAATTCGTAAGACCCCTCAATGCTTGTTCATTGTGTAAAATTCAAGTCAAGGACGTGCTGTGCTGGCGTAAACATTGTAGTAGGTACGTTAATAACTCACCCTACGGTCGAAAGGTGACATTTTCGTGTAACATTTATCAGATGACCTTGAAAGTATTTTGCGTTATATTATAATGACATATTGTGAGAAAAATCAGACAGACTTAAACATGCCGAATATGCCGAAGGCGAATAAAATATGTAATGTATAAGAAATAGGCGCAAACAAACTATTAAAATAAAAAGAAAATATTAATAGCATATTTAAATTGTTTCATGACAACATGAACTAAAATCAATGGAACAAGCATCCCGTTAAAAAAATAGCACCACACAAAAATGACAACCAAGTGGGTGGGGCTAAAAATGCTGGCATTTAGTTATGCAACACAAAGCGAATGAACACTGGTTGCATAATAGCGACCATAATCTGTATACTCATATAAAGATAATATACTAAAACGAAAAAATATGAAACACTTATGATACGTTATCTCTGCATCTTATTGCAATTTAAATAATTAAGTTGTAATTTTTTAGCCCCGTAGTGATATTTTTTAAGCAATAATATTTATTTGTAATTACATTAACATAGATTTTAGTTCGCTGCCAATTTTATTTAACAGCGTAATGGTTTCTTGTAAATCATAAAAGTGCGACTCATAATTTTAATTAAACTTTTTTCACTTATGCAAATAATATTGAAAGATAGGTAAGTTAAAAGTAAAGTCAGGCCAAAATAATTGTAAAAAAAATGATTCATGAAAACTCATAAATGTAGGTATAATCTTTGTCCCATAAGTACTTAACTGAGTTATTGACATCTCGGACAATATAATTTCGGACATTGGCCGAAATGACACTTCGGATGACATTAAAGATTCGGACACTTTTATAGCGTTTTGTACACAAAAAAAAACGCTTTATCTATCAGAGAGTCCGAATTGTCAGTGAAATAGGTATAATAAAATTAAAAGTGTCATTTCGGAAAAAGTGCAATTATTTTTGTCCGAGATGTCAGTAACTCCCTTAACTATAGTAACAAGAGCCATGGCGCCATAGGTTCGGCTGACGTCATAGTGAAGCTTAGTGAATTAATTTGCTTTCACTGCGCGAATTGTCTTGTCCACGAGCCAAATACGACATCGACGAAAGCTGTAAATTAATAAGGAAATTGATTATTGATTCAGTTGGTCTCATTATTTGTTACAATTTTAAGGTCTTGCCTAAATGTTTTCAACAAAATGTGAAAGAAACAGCGTCAGAAGGCGAGAAATAATTATTCAAATCATTATTAATAATTCTATGCATTGTGGGACATTTTTATTTAAAATTTTATACTTAATTGTTTGATGTTTCGTATTCTCCATTTTCTTTTAAACCGATTTCAAAAGAAGGAGGAGGTTATCAAGTCGACGGTATTTTTAACAACTTTATCAGTTGCTGACTGATTTATATTATTATTTTTTTTATCTGAAAGAGCATAGAGCATTCAGGTGTGGTCCCAAAAAAAATACAGAGATCTGGCCAGTAGTTTTTTTATAATCCTGAAAAATATAAATTATTTAGCTTGCCATCTTGAGTTATACCCTTTTAAACAAAAAAAGAATCATCTAAATCGGTTCATAAACAAAGAAGTCATCAAGATTTTTTTACTACCGAAATCATAGTATTTTCAGGATTACTTTAAAGCTACTGAACCGATAAGAAAAAAGATATACCAATAAATAAATAACGGGACCATCTTGCAAGAAAACTCAATCAAACAAAAAACGAATCATCAAAATCGGTCCATAAAATTATTTAAATACATTCGAATTGAGAAGCACCTCCGTTTTTTGATGTCGGTTAAAAATGAAAGCTCTTTTATAATAATATAATAATAATAAAGAATTTAATTCAGACCAGGGTCCATAGTGTTAGTAATAATTATTATTTTCTTACAAACTAGGGTTAGTAACAATAGTTGGATAGTTATCTAATTGAGTGGAGGTGTACCCATCTGCGCAGCAGCGGATAGTCCCACCGGTCCACAAACACCTTCAGGATGCCGTTAGCACTGCCACGGAGTCGAATATAATAAATACTTATTTGAAACTCTCCCTTTTTGAAACACTCCATCGCTACAATTTCAAACTACAGTATTTTTTGTTTAACCTAAATAAAAAAACCGTGTCGTAAAAAATAACGACTGTAATAACTATAATCTTACCAAAGCACGTACTTAAAGGGATTAACTGCTAGGACTTTGCTCAAAAAGTAAAAAAAAAACACAGAACATCGGCTTAGCTGGCTAATATTTGATTCGACAGTATTACGGCGCTATATTTTTTTGATTATTATATTGTTGGTCAGTGTGAGCTTTTGTAGGAATGAATTGCATTTAGCTTTTAACTATAGTTTATGATGGTTGATGAAGATTGAAGAGGTTATTTGTTTAATTGTATTTAACTGCAGGCCTATTACATAAAAAGAATCGCGATAATCGGACGCAATTCGTTGACTTGATATTGAACGGAGTTTGAGGATTGTTTTTATGCAAGGATTTTAAATTTATATGCATTTAAAGTTCTTGTTTTTAGGGTTCATCCATCCATCTCTGAGGTCCCGAGTTCGATCCCCGGCTGGGTCAATTAAGAAAACGAACTTTTCTATATTGGCTCAGGTCTGGGTGTTTGTGATACCACCGTTGTCTCTGATTTCCATAACACAAGTGCTTTAGCTACTTGCTTTGGAATCGGAACAATGTATGTGATGTTGTCAAATATATAAAAAAAGGATTGCATAATTCATTAATTTTGCCGACTAGTAGAGACCCCAAAATCACATCGCATAAAATATCCTTTAGTTAAAATATGATATTTTTCTTCTGAAATAATAATTAAGTACTTACTAGCTGCACAAAAAACTGATCCACTGTAACTGTGTTGTAAACATGAAGATATCTACTCAAGTATTGCACGAAGTTGGCGGAAAGCCACCAACGGAAACGAAACTACTTAGAGCCCTTTCCTAAGGCAACATCCAAGTTATTTGCTGACGGTTTTTTGCAGGATCCCGTTTAGTAATGTAGGTATATTTTTCAATACTGACAGTCACACGAGAATTCTGTTTGCGTGATCCAGTAATTATGAACACAATTTTTAGGTTTCCGTACCCAAAGGGTAAAACAGGACCCTATTACTAAGAGTCCGCTGTCCATTTGTCTGTCTGTTTATCCGTCTGTCGCCAGGCAGTTTCTCATGAACTGTGATAGTAAGACAGTTGAAATTTTCTTTCCACAGATGATGTATTTCTGTTGCCGCTTTAACAAAAATACTAAAAAACAGAATACAAGAAATATTTAAGGGGGCTCCCATACAACAGACATGATTTTTTTTGCCGTTTATATCGATAATGGTACGGAACCCTTCGTGCGCGAGTCCGACTCGCACTTGGCCGGTTTTTTAACTAATTTTCTAGGAGCGCACTTTGAAAGTGGACTTGTCAAACGTCACTACTCACTAAAGACACTGATAGTCAAGAAGCGGGGTTAATGACAATTGACTCTTGTTCCAGCGAGGACTGGAAGAAACAGGCCATTTTAATACACAAGGTTGAAAATCTAACTCTTATAACTATTATAATAAAATATGGACCTGAACAAGTATGAACAAGTGTAAATAACCTGTCATTAATTTCATAATAAATAAAAGTTTTGTAACATTAGTGTTTGAAGCCGTCAAAGTGCTTTAGCTACTTACTTACTTTGGAATCGGAGCAATGTTTATGATGTTGTCTAATATTTCTATTATTTTTGATAAAATTATTTATGAAAAGGCAACTGCTTTAAAAATCCGTTGAATATCCAATCCATCCATCTATATTACAAACTTTACTCAGTATGCGACTGACAGGTGGGAGTTGCCGGGACTTTATTTATTCTGCCGTTATTTGTGGTTCTCAAAAAAAAAAATTCACAAATAAATTGCATAAAAACTACTGTAAGATATTTTCCTTTTTATTTTGGGGATTTGTCAATCTTGAATATGTCAACTAAACTTATATGAAATACAAGAATAGAAATAACGAAAACTTATATCTTCACAAGTTGTAAAGTTGATTATAATTTCTCTGAAAAACATAACAAGGACTGGCTTCCATGAATTTCCGGGTCTACACTAGACTTAAAAAGATAATAATATCGATAAACAACAGGTGACAGGTGTTCGATTTATTCTTATCTTTCGCGAGTGATTCATAGCAGATAAGTGTTTGTTAGTGTATTGAATCATAAAATTTGTTTGTTTAAATTCTGGGAGGCTCGTAAAACGTCATGATGTAGTACAACACAATGTTACAATAACAACCTGGAAAATCTTATAAACTGTTAAAGGCAAAGCTTTGTAGCACGCGTAATCATTTTGTAGGCCCGCTTCAGTCAAAAACTGTTACTAACTCCGAAAATTTTCAACAGTGTTTTATTGAGCAGAGAGTTTTTTGAATAGACTTTTATGCGTGTAGAATATCAAAAGGCCAATGCTACATAACGCGGAAATTCCCGTGACGGACGATGAGTGACGGGCAAACGTAAATTTTCCCGGCATCGTGCATAAGCCGCAATGTTTATTAGTAATTTATTTTATTTAGTTGAGCCGCTTACACAGGTGGCTTAGCCATCTTGTATTCGTATCATTATATCTACGGAATCACCGTACCCTCAGTACCTTTAGCACAAATAGCTATCGAAAAAAAATATCACGGGTAAAAACTCTATCGAGTAAATTTGTAAGGAAAATTTGTACAGCGCCATCTACCGCCGAAAAGCGAAATGAAATTTTCTATAGATAAATTACTCTATTGAGTACTTTTACGCGCGTTATTTTTCTCGACAGCAGTTCGTGCTAAGGGTACAATACACAAAGCCCATGGTAAACACTTTTGAGTAAACACTTTTAAGTAAACTTATGTACCTATGTAGGTAATTTACTTATCAATAATTTTACAGAAATACCTATGTGTTTTTGCTTTTTTGTACAAAATAACACATTTCGAGGTCCGAGGCCCTGAGTCCATTTACTACCATACTCTGAGTGGACGTTTTGAAATGTTCAAAGGTTAAAATACACTCAGAGTATTTTATTCAAATAAACATAAACTTAGTAAATCATTTTAATATTCGTTGTTACCAACCAAACATTATGACGTTCACTTTTCCCTTTTAACTAGATTAATTAACATACGATTGATAAGGTATTTGAAATTAATTAATTGGCAGGTTTGATAAGTAGTAATATTTATTAAACGTCGAATCGCGGAACGCTACGCCATCGGGTCGGGGGGCGGGGTCAACACATTTGTGTTGAAAATTAAGGGGGTGTACAACGCTGGACGAAATTTTCGTAGTAAAAATTATCGCATTAATTGAAAACATTTTCGTTTTCAATTGATTACCTACTTATAAACGATTTCTTATTTTGGAAAACTGTCAATCACAAAACTAGAGAGCTAGCTAAGGATTATCTTTATTATAGTTCAAGATTATAAATTTGATGCACCGGTATGACTATGAATAAGACTAATAAATAATACTTAGCAAAAATACCTATTTCTCAAAATATTATTTCTTAAATTATTTTAAAATCTTTTAAGTTCTAAAAAAATCAAATAATAAATAAAGCTTGAGCTTGTAGTATACACGACAGCACGTCAGGTTATACAGTTAAACTGCGAAAACAGCTTTTATTACGTAGGGCATAAAGGCGGTTTCAAGGTCAACATGTGTAGTCTAAGGTGCCGTCGTGTGTACTTACCTAATCAATAAAATGCTGCCACAATCAAATTTCGTATCATCCTCAAATCAAGGATCTGCACATGGCAAAGGAAAAAGGTATTTAAATGCCATATATTTTTTTATAGGTTTTCGGTTTGAAGTCTAGATTTTGTGAATCATAAACGAGATAGCATTTTAATCTACTAGTAGACTCAATGTGGCAACAAATACTGACTAGTCTGTAGTCTAATATTTACGTTAATTCTTGTTGTTTGATCTCAAGGAGCAGTCTCCATAGTTTGTATCGTTCGAAAATTGTTTTAGAATTTCGCAATGGATAATAATTCCTTGTACAATGGTGAGATAGCGCTGGCTTGCAGCGGAAGAGTTGATATACTAGGAGAAATTCGACGTTCCCACTAGTGACTCGGTTGCTCAGCGGTCAGAGCATTGGACCGGATATCCAAAGGTCGCGGGTTCGATTCCCGTCCGAGAACATGATCTGGTGCGAGTCGTATCTTTTCTAGTATATTATTTGGTATTGTATAAAATAGCATTGTGAATGCTTAAATCTCAAAATTTAAAAATGGATAATAAATTATGATAAATCTTTTTTTTAATAAAATAAATATTTGACAACATCACATAATTACATTGCTCCAAAGTGAAAGAAGCAATCACACGTAATACGTAAAACAAACGAACCAATACAGAGCTTTACTTCAACGCAGTACGTTCGCGTAGTCAAGGGTCGTTTGAGTATTCTTTGTGAATACAAGTGAAGGTGTTACAAAAATACCCCTAATCCCGAATATGGTATATAGGGGCCATCAAACTGAACAACTTTTACTATGGGGACAACTCTGAAATCGCAAAAAAAAATCAGCTGTCTCATACATTTTGATATTTTCGATTTTAATTTTTGTATGAAACAGCTGATATTTTTTTCGCGATTTCAGAGTTGGTCCCATAGTAAAAGTTGTTCAGTTTGATGGTCCCTATATGCCATATTCGGCGTTAGGGGTATTTTTGTAACACCTTGTATATGTTACCAGCCAAACCCGATTTTCAGGACAAACTAGTTTGGCCTAGGTTAAACTAGTTCTTCCTATACGCGATGGGATTAACTGGTATAGCCTAGACCAAACTAGTTTGTCCTAAGCCCGATAGGATAAACCACTTTAGGCAAGGCCAAAATAGTTGATCCTGATATAAGCATTATGGCCAAACTAGTTGATCCTGATATAAGAGATTCTGGAGCTTCGCTCGCTCCGCTGCGAGTGGTCTAAACACTTACCAAACCTAACCTACCTAGTGCATTTAAAGTTTTTCTTTGTAGCTAAACTGGTTTATCCTATCGGGCTTAGGACAAACTAGTTTGGTCTAGGTCACTCTAGGTGTTACCAGTTAATCCTATCGCGTTTAGCAAGATCTAGTTTAGCCTAGGCAAAACTAGTTTGTCCTGAAATCGGGTTTTGCCGGTAACATATATAATTTTTAATTTCGGTATTGCATGTATAAAGTATGTCAATTTATACTAATTTTTAAGTTTATAATTCGAATTTTATGATTTATGTTAATAAAGATTTGGCCTTATGGTAACACAAAACTTGTAGTAATTAGACAAGGAAAATTGTGTTTTCTAGGAACAACACAAGTGCTTCTCTCGTTGTATTGTCACGGAGCGTAATAATTTTGCTGATTTCATTTTCAAATGAAAGAAATACGAAGCCATTTGAAATGTTCTAAGGTCAATTATTTATCCCAGCATAAGTAATACATATGAATTTGCGGAATAAATTATAATTTTGATCGAACCATATCGGCAACTTAGCAGTTACGTTTTTCTCTGGTTTTATTGTAATGTAACATTATTTTTGATACAAGTATCTCATAATATCTGTGTCTTACGTGTCATCATTTATGATGGCTCGTCAGACACTCAAGTCTAGCTACCTATATAGGTACCGCCATAATTCCGATGGCCATGAAAAGTGACATAAGCGCAAATGATGTCACGACTAGAAGCGAAGGAGCAGTAAATTATTGCATTTCAACTATTATTTATCATTTCGACATTTTACAATGGGCCATAATTATTGGAAATAATTTACAAAGTTTAAACATGTATTTATAAGTACAAACGCAACAATAACAAGTATAACAAACAACACAACAACATATAAACATTTATAAAGTATAAACATGTGGAAACTGAAATGAATCTCTTTATTTATTTGCTGCGTTTTCGCTCTTCATACGATTTGAATCTTTGTTCATAGATATATGTGCTGTAGCTAAAGAAAGACCGCCTGAAAAAATCTGGTACCTTTGTACCTAAGATGATGGCAATATTTTATTTTTAACCGACTTCAAAAAAAGGAGGAGGTTCTCAAGTCGACGGTTTTTTTTTATGTATGTTTTTTGCATTTCAACAGCACTCATTATAACGAGTGTCTGTTGAAACTAACAACTTTCATTTAGAGAGCTTTATTGTATTATCGAATAAAAGACTTTCTCAAATTGGGAGTTATTTGGCTGTAGGTTGTATCTATTAGCAGTACAATGTTAAGAGGGCGTAGTCTGCACACTAGCGCCGCCATTGGAAAAAAATCATAGTGCTTAAATAAAGACAAAATTGTGAATTATCTCTCTGTAGTGCACTCCGTAGAAGCTTTGTGGTTCTTTTTATCGCTTAAACAATATTTTCTATCCTGTCGTTTAGTTAAATGGATATTTTTTGCGATAAGTGGCCACTTTCAACAATAAAACTCCATTTAACAAAACTAGAAAATATTGTTTAAGCGATAAAAAGAAGCACAAAGCTTCTACGGAGTTCACTACAGAGATATAATTCATAATTTCGTATTTTTTTTAAGCACTATGATTTTTTTTCCAATGGCGGCGCTAGTGTGCAGACTATGTGCTCTTAACGTTTAAAAATTACCTAACACGTGACTATAACAGAAATATTTTATTACAGTCGAACACCATAACTACAGTTACCCAAATTGTGTCGTTTTTGTGAATTGAAATGAGGAAACCTAGCCTTTTCCTGTCTGGCTGATAAGTTAACAGGTATTGATAAAATAGGTAAAACAAATATGAGTGGATAATCTGACTCATTCGGGGGACGACGCAGACGCCGCGCCCTGCTGCGCCGCGGTGAATAGAATTTGAAGATCTACTTACCGTATCATAATTTTGAAAAAATATGTTTGTGTTACCACACATATAAACAACAGTGTGTGAGAGGAAGTTTGAAAGTAGCACCAGTGATAGAAAAGTTGAAAGGGAATCGTCTGACTTGGTATGGGCATGTTATGAGAAGGGATGAAGGGCATGTTACTAGAAGAGTAATGGATATGGATGTTGAGGGTTGGAAAGTAAGAGGAAGACCGCAGAAAAGATGGATGGATTGTGTGAGGAATGATATGAATGTAAAGGGAGTGGATGAGGAGATGACGAGTGACAGGAAGGAATGGAAGAGAAGGACACACTGCACCGACCCCAAATAAATTGGGATATGGGTAGGGGGATGATGATGACATATAAACAACAGTGTAACAACAGATATATTGCATAAAATAAATTATTTTATAAGGTGTATTGTAATCACAAATGTATGTGTTACGGTAAATGTTATTAATGTGGCAATTATTAATAATAGCCGGTAAGTATTCATAATCAAAGAGTTCATTAGGTTAGGTTCGGCTAGAAATGCGACCAAAAACGAGCGAGCCGAGCGAGCAGAGCGAGCGTGCCGCGGCAGCAGCTGGCGAAGCGTCGGGAACGAAGTTTTTGTAAAATTTAGTATCAATAAATCTTATTGATAATTAATACTTACTTGCTATTAATAATAATTGCCACATTAATTACATTTGCCGTAACCATCACTACTATCACATATCCAACAACCACACAAACTACTAATATATCCGACAAAAATTATTTAGGTACCTACTTAGTCAGTTAAAGTTATAGTAATCCTTTACCTAATAATAATCTATAAATTAGTTTGAACTATCAAGATAATAATAATTATTATTATTTCAGATTCCCTGTTGTGTAACTAATCTTCTACAAACTAGCTAGAGTAATAAGTTATAACATCTGCTAACGGAAACATTATTCTCAGGTAGAAGTATTAATGTCTTTCTGTTGGACGAAGATTTTAAGACCTATTAGTTCTGGTTGAAAATACGTCAAATGTAAACACTATTTCACAGCCGTGCACTAAGCACTGACAAAGCGTTTTTAAATCTATTTCAATGGTTGACTAACCACACGTGAAATCGGTGGCATGGTAAGCAGTCTCCTTTGTTTTCCTACACTAGACTTTCTTAGCAGCAACTCTGATCTATTCCTCTATTCTTCTCTCTCTTAGACGTCTGGTAGCCCAACATAGACTAGCTATCAGAAAACCATACCTACCAAAATATTTTTTTTTTATTCCAAAACAATTATCTCGGACCTGGAAAGTTCCCCAGTTTGGCGACTCTAATTCGAGCTAGGCAATAATTATAACGTTGTGAGCAGAACATTGCATGTTTTGTATGAATGTGTGCGCATCTCTAATGCATGCAGCATTAGAGATGCGCGATTATGATCTATTTAAATAATCGAATTATTTACTAACTACTAACTTCAGTAATCGAATGTCAAATTAGTAATATACCAATTTCAATAATCGAATAAATATTACTAATTAGTACTTTTCATTCAATGCTTCATGCAAACATGTGCCTTAGTGCACTATCCTAAAGTTTATTATAGCTTTATGTTCACGGAAGTTACTAATCTTAGTTACTCATTTTGATCGATTATTGATTTTAAAAACCAAAATTGTGCTTTAGCACAACAGCGTAAGGTTTTTTTTTGATTTTGATTTTTTGATAGATGATGTCAATTTTTATTGCTTAGTTCCATAAAAGCCGCGGCTTTCTTTTGCAGACTACCTAGGTAGTTATACTACCATTATGAATGAATGTACATTCTGCTTCGTTTCGTTAGTGGTTCATTTTAACTACTAATTAGTAATACATTAGTGTGGTAATTCATACATTGAATTCTACCGAAATGTATTTAAAAACCGGTCAAGAACGAGTCGGACTCGCGCACCGAGGGTTCCGTACCATCGTAATATAAATACACTGCAGAGTTTTAATATAAATACACGGGGGGGAAGAACGGTATTTTTTTATATTTCACCAAAAGACTAAACCTATGCGGCCTATAAAAGGAATAATATGCGGAAGATTGTTTGAGAGAATCTCTATGAGCTGCTCAGAGGGCCTAAGTACTAGAAAGCTATGTGTATATTAATTACGACAAAAAATTGTAACTGCAGAACCCTATACTGCGCGTGGCCCGACATGCACTTGGCCAGTTTTTACCAATTTGGTACGGAACCTTAATTTTTTTTACATGACACGTTCATCAAGTTGATAATTTCTAAAATACACACAATCGGGTTTGTTTTAAGGTTTCATATTGTTTGTGTGCACATAAAACCTTCATCCATGCATAAAACAGCGGAAATAAAAAAATGCGAGTACCTAGTCTAGCAAAAGGTATCACCTTCATCGATTCATGTCTTCACTTATATGTTTTAAGTTTATTTAAACAAAAAATAAAGCAATTGCTAAGCATTGTGTTTTTGCCCTACGTGCTCAATCAGGTAAAGCGAATGTCATTTGTACAGGAATTCTGAGTTTGATTGTTTTTATTTTTAGGGTTCCGTACCGAAATGGTAAAAAGGAACCCTTATCATCATAAGGGTTCCATTTTAACCATTTCGGCCTCAGTCTATCTGTCTGTCACAGCTGGATATCTCGATAACTACTAATACTATCAACTTGAAATTTGGATTAGTTTTAGATGACGTTTGCCCAACTATTTTGCAAATAAGAGAGAAATAAAATTATTTATAATTGTTTTCACCTAAACTGAAAGGGTGTCTTAAAAATTCGAAGTGAGGCTACTAGGGCATATGAGGTATCATATGTAAGAGCGCTGCTTGCACATTCTCAAACATTTTTTTTAGGTCACATAGTTTTTGACTTTTTAGTTAATGGTTTCACAAAGGTCTAAGTTCTTTTACCGTATTGACTGCTGCACCTACCTAGGAACAGTGGTGAAATCACATCACATCACTTGATAGACAGATGCCTGGACATAATTAATGCCTTTGAGATGTAACAAACACAAAGTAGCACTGTTCAGTTACTCACAGTATTGTTAATTGTTGTAGTATTAATAGGCCCCTTTGAAGAGTACTTTGAGCATCGAAATGGAAAATGAGGTCACTTTAAATGCCGACCTCATTTTTCAAATTTTGACGATTCTGTTTGAAATATACAGGGAGAAAAAAGCAGCCCTTGACGAGTTTCTTGCCGGTTCTTCTCGTTACAAGGTCTCCCGCTTAGGGTTTGCGAACCGATGGCGTAGCTTCATTGACATTCACAAGTGCTTGTAACAGCCTAGACTGAATAAATGAGTTTTGAATTTTGAATTTTGAAATTGTTTTTATAATGAATTCTTATCTTGAAAGGTCGTAAAAAGCTAATAAGGATTCATGAAAACTTTAAATGAGGCTGCTTTTCCTGAGAATTGCGATTTTGTAGCTGAGATGATAAGTGTTGATGTGTTAGTATTGACTACAAGCACAAAATATAATTATTGTGTATCTAGCAGTTTAGTAACTTTATTAAGCTAGCCGCTTCATATTTCTCGGACATGCACTCATTCCTAAAACACTCCATTCGCTCATATCTTTTAGTGATTATGTATTTAAAAAACAGCTAATCCCTTTTTCCACTAGAGTAAGCGAGGTCAAAAAGTCAAGTAATGTTATTGATGGATTTTCAGGTGAAAAGGTAGCCAAAAGCTTCGAGCTTTGAGACATCTTTTCATACTACTTATGAGAAGCGATATACGATATTGTGAGACTTTGCAGCGACAAATCTATCAGGGTGATAGATTCTAAGTAAAGTAAGTATCCTTGTAAGTAGTGTGACTAAAAAAATATTTCCTCAATCAGATGTGGTGTGTATAGAGATAGTGGGCTATATTAATAAATAAATAAATATTTGACAACATCACATACATTGCTCCGATTCCAAAGTAAGTAGTTAAAGCACTTGTGTAATGGAAATCAGAGACAACGGTGGTATCACAAACACCCAGACCTGAGCCAATATAGAAAAGTTCGTTTTCTAAATTGACCCAACCGGGGATCGAACCCGGGACCTCAGAGATGGCGACACCTTGAAAACCGGTGTACAAAGCCACTCGACCACGGAGGTCGTCAAGATACTATATTAAGATAGTATTTATTGACTTGTATGTATAAGGCGAGCGATTTTTTTGTCGCCAAGAATAGAACATACAGAGTTCAATACGTAAATGCCCACGAGCTACAATAAGTAGCTCAGCGACTAATCGCCCGCGAAATGACACTGAAAAGACTGACAAAGGGTTTACTTAGGCAGCGACAAAAAAACGTCGCGATTATCGCCGCGATTAACGCCCGCCGCCATTAACGCCGCGATAATCGGAGCTACAAAAAGTCGTTTGTGGGCGGGTTATTGGTTCAAAAAGTATAAATCATTCAAAAAGTGCAAAATAAAGACGGTACCTATTTACCCGGTTTTAATCAAACTAAAAAACTCCTCTTAACAAGTGTAATATAATTAATTTATTGCCAGAAAAAGTGTAACACATTAATATAGTTTGGCTTAAATCTATTTAAGTATAGAGGAGGGAAAAAATCCATGCATTTTGCCGGATTCCACACTAGGATTTCCTGGAATAAAAATATAAAACTCCTTACTCCGCTCGACTGCAACGAAGTCTCTTCCATGAATGTTTGCTATAGATTTTAAACAGCTGTTAATTTATTAATTTTAATTACTTGCTCCGAGTTTTTATTGTCATGCGATAAATATTAAAATATAAAAAATAAAGCAATAATATAGATATGAAATGGATAAGTCTTGTACCTACAAAAAAACCGACCAAAACATTAACATTAATAAGCAACCTGCTAATAATCGAAAACATATTGGTTTTTTTTTCTAAAGAAATAAAAACTTTACATTACGATAACCCAAACCAATCACTTTGTTGATTTTTCCCTGGAAATTATATTTTCTAAGAAAACCAATAAAATGTGTTTTTAAAATTATAAGTTAATGTCTTTCAAATTACTGTAATTAATTTTAAAAGTGTTGCTAAGTTCTATCATAGTGCTATCAAAACAGGTGACTTGATAATTATTATCATCCATTTGTGATTGTTAGCTAAACACAGTCATACTAATTGTGATTGCACTGAGTACTAGATCTGATTTAGGTACAGTGTTTAACTTTATACTTACTAGATTTTTTAAAATATTTCATTGAGGAATCCTGAACTTCAAAAAAGTTAAAATCCATAGATAGCGGGAAGCCCTAATATTTTTTTACTAGAAAATCACAATTAAGCTTTATACAGTTCCCTCAAATGACGAGACAAATACCACAAGATCGAGCATACATAATAATGTATGCATGAAATAAATACATATTCTGTTGCTGATGGACCATCGGCAACAGAAGAATTTTTTACACTGTGCCATCAGGATAGTCATGAGTCTGTATTATGAGTTTGCACAGTTGCGTTTTTCATTATACTCGATAGCGACTGTGTAGTAAGCAATTTTGCACAGCGCCTCAGGCGGTAACTATTCTATACTAATAAATTTCATACAAATGTCAACTGCAGTCGCTATCGTATCGAGTACAGTTATAAACTCAACGTGCAAAGTCGGTGCTGAGCAAATACGAATCAATTCACCTTTGCTTAAGATAATATTGTTAATACACTATGTATTTATTATACACTCATCACTTCGTCTGACCCTCTGAGCCATGTGAAGAAGAAATAAATAAAATAAATAAACCGTCTAATGAAGTCGGGTGGGGCTGTTAGAATTAAAATTAAAAAGTGGTAAAAAAAAGCAGTTGTCCTCCAGCCCCACCCGACTTTAATAAATGTATTTTTATTAAAATTGATATGCGTATCTAATGATTAGAATATTTAATTTTTAAGCTATTTCTGTTAAACCAGGCTTTTGAAGGAGGTTTCTCTAAAAAAAGCTTTTTACTGGCAAGCTTAAACCAAACGCTCTTTTATTAGATTTTTCCGTCAGAGCTTTACAGCATGCATTTTGTATTTTATTTCTTATCGAAAATATAATTAATTGAAGCTTCAGATTGTAGCTAATTGAAAAATAATTAAAACATTTTATCAGTAGTGATCGCAGTGACTTTTCATGTAGACAATTTCCAGTGCTCAATTAGAATAGTTTAATATTTGAACTAATTTTAACCAAAATCACTTACATCGTGCGCACGTACAACATTTTTATTTATACGTTTTTCATAAGCAAATCATTTCTGGACGTGTCGTTGTGTCAATGTTTTCTTGGGGAACAAAATTGTTGGAATTATTATAATATTGGTTTGAACCAAGGGTTGAAAACGTTACTTAAAAAAACGTTAATTTGACAATATTTACCGTTACTTTAGTAAATAACGGTACTTTACCGTAAAATAACGTTATTGACCATAATATAACAGTATTTTACAGTAATATAACGTTATTTTATGGTAAAGTAAGTAATGTTACTTGCTAATATTATAACTTTTTATTTAACTGTATTTCGATCCCTGGTTTGAACATACAACGTGAACCTACGCACTTTTTGGAAGGTAATCTCAGTTCATATACCAAATAACTTTCATAAATAATGGAGTAGAAAACCCTTGTCGACATCTAAAATACTTACATATCGAGTACTTACAAAGGGATCCTTGAGTTATTTGTTCCTTTACGACAATACCCAGACGACACACAAGGAAAAATATATATAAAATATACAACCTTCGCATTCTCATCCGTTCTTTGTGCACTTCCAGAAAAAAATATTCACATTTCCGGTCCATATATTATTATTTGGTTTCTGCTTTCCTTTTTTTAAACAAATTAGCAGCTTACATTTTTGAAGTGGTCCTTCCTTTCTAGCTAAACATACATAAGCTAATTGTGTTTATGTGAGTGGAGTGACAGACAATGATGAAAGTTAGACATTGCTTGTGACTATTATGTATGTTCATCTATTTTTAACCAGCGGAAAAGAAACACTTCATACATCGTACGTATTTTTATGAAAAAAGGTTTTCTTTGAGATACTAAATCTCTTATTTTGATTTTTATATCATACGAGTATTTAGTTAGGTATTAATTAGTTTGAAAAAGGTCACAGAAACTACATTTCCTTTTTTAATTTATTATTTTTGGCTTTTGTTGAGATAAATAAAAATCTATCTACAATAACTGTTTTTTTTCTACTTGTTTTTTCTTAACAAATTTTTCTCTCATTAGAAAAATTACTGACGCCAACCATTGGCGTTGAGATCATAGTCCAGATATTCTTATTGGATAGGGTTTAACTTGCCAGGACAAGGCTCCTATATACCTCATTTTAATTAAATTTATTGCTCGCTAAGTACATAATGTATCGAAAATTCACATGTACAGATTGAAGCTAAGGTTCTATAGTTTATTTACAAACAATAACCTCAGTAAAATTTTGTTCGTTGTAGTAGTAGTTCGCAAAAGTGCTAAAAGTGGCCACTTTTTATTTTATTTTATTTTAAGATCGTAAAATAATTCTTTTTTATTCATAAGAATGAAGCCAATAGTTTTTTTTTCACTACCGCTTAGTTGTATAAATATACTCATTATCTACTTTTACGAATACGCAGTGACTGGACAAACCATTAGGTTAGGATTTAGTCATTTGTTTTTTTTTTCTAAATATTGTTTGTTTTACTATGTAAAATAAAAATAAAAAGACACGATATATAAAGGAACCAGAAGAGTGACTCGAATAAATCACAGTTTTCCGTGCATGCACACATTGTCATTTGGTAAAAAAAGTCTCAAAGCATGACCACATGCGTGGGGCCGCCGTACTGGCTTACGCATCGAACTTCGGAAAGTCTGCCGGGCTTCAAATTAAAACAGATAAATCGAGCCCCAATCGGGCCAAAATGGCGAACCCCAATTCATGATGTCACACGAACATCGATGTCTTCTAAATAACTTCGGCGAATAGTACAATACGAAACTCCTTACTTCGATTTATCTGTTTTAAGTTCAAGCTCGGCAGACCCGCCGAAGTTCGAAAAGTTAGCCGGTAGGGCCCCAGGCCCTATTTCTCAACCGATTCTCGTGAAATTTTGTGAGCAGGTTCGATAATAATTTATTTTAGAAGATAGTTTTTTGACGGTTCAGTTTAAAAAAAAAGTGTATAAATATATTTCAGCCAGTTCGAAAAATGTCACAAACGCGAGGTCTACAGCTCACAGAGCCTATTTAGCACTTCACTTATCTGCAGGGATTACTTATCAAATGTTGGATAGAGGTTAAAGAATTTCCTGGCGTAACAAAACAAGTGACGGTAGTTTTTTCTGTTAAGATCACTCCAACTTTATTGTTTTGTCATAACGCCGTGTTGTTTCTACGATTTACATTTGATTTGCACTTTTCACAAAAGATTTGTTTGACCAATCATGGTTAGTGAAACCAAATTAATTTGCCACTGAAAATGGACGCGCTCAGCGTAATTTCGTTGCGGTAAAGTAAATAGAAAACCTCTATTTGCTAAACAGCTTTTTGTTACTCAGTTTTAATCTGATTTGATTAACTTTATCACATAACCATAAACTTATAAAATTTATTAGAAAACAAACAGCAACATTTTGTCAACAATTTGTGTTACTTTCTAAAGCTCACAAGTATAGTCATTGTATTACGCACACTAAAATAATGTGCATGTGCACGCCTAACAACATTCATAGCAATTGAAGAACTATATCTAAAATATAGTTTTACATAGCTGTAGGTATAGTCTAGGTTAAGGAATACTTTTATTCAATGGGTATTTTTTTCACGTCTATACAAGCCAGTGAGTTTCTATTTAAAGATCGCTTGTCCAGAAAGTGCCTTCTCATTGTCCGTGCATTGTACGTAGACAGCTAAGACCTAGATCAGAAAGATAATATCAAATAGGTACTTGGTAAATGGTTAACAAACGTGACACTGTAAAAAAAAATTAGATCCTACTTCTCACTACTAACATTTCCGCTTCTGTTAAGGCTCCTATAGCCCTCAATCGGCACCCTCGTCTTAATTGAAAGTGCTCGCTAGTACATAAAATGTATAGAAAAGTCCTTAAAGTGGCCATTTTTTGCTCTTTTGCCTACTACTACAACTAACAAAATTTTACTGAAGTTATTGACTGTAAATAAACTACTTATATGGAACCTTAGCTTCAATCTGTACATGTGAATTTTCTTAGCTAAGAATGTAAGTAAGTAAGTACTTAGCGAGCAATAAATTTAATTAAGATGAGGGCGTCAATTTGAGGGCTATAGGGCCCTTAACTGTTTTGAAATTGAAATAGAAACGAATTTAATATCTGAAGTTCTTTAACTGGAGGATATAAAAAGTCAGATTAAGCGCTTATTTTACAGGACAGGTTCCTATCACCTATCTATTGGTTTAATATTAAAATGGAACAGATTTTATAGGAAATTTTCTGCTAGATATGATAACTGTTGTTGCATATCCAGAGTCTGTGGAATTTGCCCTAATTATTTATAAAAAGACTAATTTTACCATGTAGGACTTTGAGCTGATCATGATCAGGATTCAAACCCATGGAGATGAAGATGCCAGACTCCGTATTCTAGCCACTCAGTCACCGAGGTTTTTATATTGAAAAATATTATCCATGAAGTACATAATAGGATTCATGCAGGAGTAAATAGATAATAGTTGTTTATAAACATGCCTTCGATTAAGTGATTAGATTAGTAAATATATGTATATAGAATTGAGATAATAAATTATTATGTAAAGGGTATTATTATCATTTGATTAGATTATAACACTCTTCTGATGAAAGACGTCTGTAAAGTTTAAAAATTACACAGTCTTTTCACATTTACAAAATTTGAAATGAATGCAGACAGTGTACGGTCAAACCTAATTATGATTTTGTGACACGGTTTTAAGAAATTTAATAATGTTTTATTAATGTAAAAGACAGTGTTGTTTTAATATTTAAGTTTAAGTTAGTTAGTTAGTTAATTCATTCTCAATTTTTTTAACTTAAATGGAACTCTAGGTCTGTTTGTAGACATTTTTCACTTGAGCTAATATTGTTATAATGACTGCATGTTTCCTTTGAATAAATAAATAAATAAAATAAAATATTTTTTTGTTATAAGTTGCTTCACTTGTGTTGTGGTCAACAGCCCTTGCTAAAAAATCTCGTTTGATATTGATTGCAACCGTTTGAAATTAATGGACAGTTTCAGTTGATAATAGAGTGCTATAATATCACTTTGCTAATAAATGAAACTGTCAAAGTTCATTAACATTATACGATACTATAATTTTTCCATTAAAAATTACTTTCTTAAAATACTAGTCTGGGTCTCAAATATTCCTGGTAAAGTTTTATTAAAATTCTTTTCTATTAACAACTTAATAACCCTTGGCATGCCTGGTGGAGTCTCAAGGACCTCACATGATTGAAAATCTGTCATATCTTTTTAAATATAAATTTAGGTGAACTGTCGCTCTTGATAGCTTCGGTTTATGAACTAGCATAACTAGCACTAAAAAAAATTGCAGAAAACAAAATAAAATAAAGGTACTTACTCATATATACGTATAGGTAATTTCTTTTGAGTTACAATACTTTACCTTAAACTTTTTGTATTTAGGTACTCACATTTGTAAGTACATTTGTTTCGAAATTCTCATCATTGGTCTGCGTCAGAAATTGAAAGAAGTTATAACGACTTCACTCTTCACTAAAGAGTACTGTTATCTATTTATCGGTAGATTTTGGTGCTGTGATTAATTGAAAATTCATGAAAATAAAAATTAAATAAAAGTTGTCTCCTGATGACCTGTGTAATATTATCCACGACTCGGGAACAAATTTTTGTAGTCACTATACAAACATGAATGCCCCTACCAGGTTTCAAACTCGGGACCTTTGGCTATAGGCAGAATCGCTGCCACTGCACCAAGCGGTCGTTATGTCATATTACACCTGCTTAAACTATATGACAACTGCACGATGCGCTGTGCCTAATCTTTATACTATGAGCTTATGTTTTCAGGAACAAAAAAGAGAAATTGATTTTTAATAGAGATGAAGAACGGTAGGGGAAAGTGTTACACAGCACTTCTGAAACTATAAGTAAGAGGCGTTTGCGCGCGCGCTGCGCAAAGCTCTCTCACCGACACGCTGTCGCGGACGCGCGCATACTTATTATATGATTGTAATTTACGATATTACAGTGCACCATTGTGTAATTATCTGACACTTGGATATATCACATTTAGACTACTGGGTGAGTTTTTCTTTTTAATTAGATGTTAAGACATTTGCAACTTTCTTTTTTTCTAATTGGAAAATTCGATTAGTAGTTTTAATTACAATAATAAACCTTTGTGAATATTTTTAATTAGTAGAAGTTTTAAGATAAAATGAATTCAATTATTTATTAAAAACATAGTTTTGTATTTGATAATTGATTAGAAAAATGGAAATTATCAATAAACGTTAAGTTTATTGATAATTTCCATTTTAAGATAAAATGAATTCAATTATTTATTAAAAACATAGTTTTGTATTTGATAATTGATTAGAAAAATGGAAATTATCAATAAACTTAACACTTACCTTTTAGCATATTTATTATCTTTTATCATACCTAGTTTTTTTAACCGGCACCTACTAACCTAAAAAAAATCCTAACCAACTCCATGTAGCTACAGTTACCAAACTGCAATTATACTTACTTCTGTAACAATTTCATCAAGTGCCGACATCAATTTTTAAAAAAAATTGAAGGCTCTACACGAAACCCGTAATCAAACACTCTTTAAAAAGAAAACACTCTTCAATGCTGTGTATATTACAGATCGATATTTTGATTATTTTTGTGATTTTTCGCCGATTATGTCAGATTGAAACGAGAGATTGATGGTAGAGATGACCTGGTTGTGATCAAACTGTTAAATTATTAATTTGAATAATTATACTTTAACAATACGGGAGATAACTTTTCTTTTATGCAACGCGCAAAACTCTTGGAAATACATGGTGTTTTGGAAATATCCGTATAATCCTAAGTATGAAAGATATAGCCTGAAAAATATTACAAAAGTACCACTTGACTGAAAAATATTATTTGTTTATTTTATGAAAAACTGCATAGATGGTAAACATATTAAAACAATACTGTTTTTAGGGTTCCGTACCCAAAGGGTAAAGCGGGACCCTATTACTAAGACTTCGCTGTCCGTCCGTCTGTCAGTCTGACCGTCTGTCACCAGGCTGTATTTCATAAACCGTGATAGTTACACAATTGAAATTTTCACAGATAATGTATTTCTGTTGCCGCTATAACAACAAATACTTAAAAACAATCAAATAAATATTTAAGGGGGCTCCCAAACATCAAACGTGATTTTTTTTCTCGTTTGCTCGATATTGATAACAGCAACAGGTAGACGCTTGAAATATTCACAGAATATTTATATATACATGTATATTTATTATAAAAAGAAATAATTTAATTAAAATAAAACAAATATTTAAGGGGGGCTCCCATACAACAAACGTGATTTTTACGGAACCCCTCGTACGCGAGTCCGACGCACACTTAGCCGTTAATTATCAAAAACAATAGTTCATGTGCGTTTTCAGGTTTTATAATAACTTTCCGGAGTTGTATGTGGTTGCATGCATGCGAGCCCTATCCACCATTTCCGGGATTATACGGTACAAATAACAAATATTGAAATTCAACAATGAATAAAATGAGATATCAAAAATAAATCATAAAGATATATCAAAAATCAATAAACAAAACAGCTGTTGTTTTTAAATTTTATTACAACAATACCGTAATAAAACGAAACTCTACGAGAAATAAAATTTTAATTTAGAAAAAGACAAGTTACAAACTAATGCAAAATTTACTTTGTTGAAGTGAGACTTGTAAAGCGGCGCGAGAATTTGCACAAGTTTAAGCAAACACCAATGTCCGTGCAATGTTGTCTTTTCAATATTATTATATTATATAGTACATACACACAAGCTATTCTGAATAAGCAAGTTTAAGGGATGCCGTAAAAAAAGACGTTGGACTTTCTTTATTTCCATAACATTGAAAGAGGACACATAAAATTCAGATCAACCCCACTTAATTTTTGAAGAAACATGGGTCGCAAAACGACAAAAAATGTTGATCCTCCCTTATTAACTAGACAGCTAAAACATTGTATTCGTATGGAACATTGTATTCGTATGGGAAAGAATTTTTATGTTGTTTTTCGACCTATGTTTCTTTGGAAAATGTTTAGATTAATTGGTAGAAAGAACACTCTCAAAACGAATACAAAATTACCGGTAGCTCAGCGGTCAGAGCATTGGACCGGATATCCAAAGGTCGCAGGTTCGATTCCCGTCCGAGAACATGATCTGGTGCGAGTCCTATTTTTTCTAGTATATTATTTAGTATTGTACAAAATTACCGTGTATTTGGTGTATCGCAATAATTAAAAAAAGTAAAATAACAAAATACAATACAGACTTTCATTAAAATTTTCTAAAAACCGATTATTCAGAAAAAATATTGCACGTCATATGCATTACTTATCTTTATCTGAATTTCCTATGATAGTCCACGTCACATTTTAATAATACCTTTATACGATGCTGCCCTAGTGGATCTTTGTAATTTATACGGTTACTACTGTTATATTCAGTTTAAACTCGGCCTAAATCACTTGTTCATTCTTGGTAAGATAATAATGCGCGTGTTACTATCCAAGACAATTAGTAACGCAAGTGAGTTAAGAGTCTGGCGAACAGTGAGCTTCCCATACAAACGTAATACCAAAATGATTTACAATTTCAGCATAATTAACTCTAGTTGTGATGTTATTCGGATTAAGACAGTATTTGTCTAGGGTTCTATTTAATAAAAAATCCAAAATACCAAACCAAATAAAATTTAATGCGATTTAACAATTTTGCGTGAAAAAATGTAATTGGCATTTTTTTAAATTAGTTTAGTATTTAGGATTTTTATTTAATAGAAGATTTGTAATTGGATCACAATTAACTCTTCTTGTGATGTTATTCGGATTAAGATAGTATTTGCTGTCTAACAATCTTTTGGTATTACGTTTGTATGGGAAGCTCACTGTTCGCCGGACTCTTAACATACAGCTAACTACTTTCAAGTTACTCGTGAAGTTAGGACGTAGGTATTTTTAAATGAGAGATAGGCAAGCGCTTGACCACTATCACTTCTGGTGGTAAGCGGTGATTAGAGGATTCGACTGAAAAACTGTTTTTCAGTCCCAATATTTTCGGGATTAGGTTTTCATAAGCCCGGGATTTTCGAGACTGCGAGAAAAAGTTGCAAAACAGACAGCGTGAAGCGAAACGCTCAGTGCCAGTGCTCTCAACAGAATTGTTTGCCTATTATTTTTAATATAAAATACGAGAAAACCTTTCATAGTTCACTCAAGCAGCATTCCAAGCAATCAACACAAATTAAATCAACGGGCTTGCGATGATTTCTTACAATAAAATTTTATTTTGAACTAAAATAATAGACAAGCAACTCTCACTGCAGATTTGTTTTGTTCATATTAAAACAGACTTTATGTGACTGATGAATATTTTCAAACATTTATTGCTAACAAACTTACTTTACTACCTAAATCCTAACTAGGTTTTTTTACATGAAACCCGTTTATTGAAAATTTTCTTTATTTGCATAGTTTATTAGATAGGTAAATGTTTATTTCAATTTATTGAAAAGAGATCTTTTTTATTCTTGAATATAAAGAGTTTGTTAGTTTGACTCGTTGGATTAGTTAGAGTGATTGGATTAGGAAGGTGTGTATCGTAACGTCAAATATGTTGATTTTGTTAAAATTTTGATTAAGTACGTCGATTTTTGACCAAATCTTAATTATGTTTGTTTTGTCTATTTTCAGTTGTCGATTAAAGAGCCGATTTTTGTAATATTTTCATATTTTTATTTTTATATTATTAGGATTATAAAGACTCAGGCAAGGAGTTCCACTATCTAGCGGTACGGAAGAAAAAATTAAAAGCAAAAATCTTAGTGCGAGTCTTTGGAATATCCACCACAAACGGTGGCGCAGAACTTAGTACTAGTACTGTATTCGGGTAGTATTCAAATAATTAAATTTAGATTTTTCGCATTTACAATGCTATTTTTATATTAAGATAAATAATGAGGTGGTACGGGTGAGTCGAAATTTTCTAGTATTTTTTCTAATATTATTTATCTTAGTATTCAAATTAGTTTTTTTTTTTCAAAAATGTTTGGACTTTGATAGTGCGTTATTAGTTTCATAAAGCTAAATTTATCTGTGTCAGACTATCTCACTTATTCTGTTTATACTCTTATAACACTTCTAAAATATCGAAGTCATAGTACCTAAAATATAAAAGATTTTTCCATGCTTATCAATGAATTACACAAAGAAAAGTATCTTGATTTCAAACTAGATTATCGTTAGTTTGCATAACAGGTTGTGATAATGTATGGAAAACTGATCATGGAAGGTCTATCCAGTGAAAGTAATCGCATTCTATCATAATCTTGAGCTAAATTCGGCGTCAGAACAGAAAGTTTCACAGATTTGTCTTTTAAAACTGGTATGAAGAGATGTTTTAATGACTGTAGTATACTTAATTTTTAATCATTTGGTTAACTGTATGCTTAAAATAAACTAAGTATGGGAAAATAGAAATACTACAAAATTATTAGATTATCAAGTGTTAAATTAAAAAAATAGGCAGGTAAAAGTGATAGTAAATATTGTTATAGAAACATTTTACAGTTAAATATTATTTTTCTTTTGGTCTATGACGTTGCTATGGAAATGCTTTTTTGTTAAGTCATGAATAATACAGAAATTTATTAAAAGGACAAAATGGTTTTATTAAAAAACCTTTATTAAGTTAAGCAATTGTAACACCTTATCACAGATATATTATAAACCACATTATATTATTGGAGGGCGTACGAGCCCAATTTTGAGGGAAAACCACATATCGATGTACATGTACAAAATCCTGCAGGATAGTAGATAGTAGTTTGGCACAAGTATACTTGAGCTCAAGCTTCTTAGAAAAATTGCCCTTATGAGCGGAGTTATGACGTCAACTTTTTTATTTGAAAAAAGATTTTTTTGTTTTAAAACCTATTGTATATGATACCAAATGAAAAAAAAACAATTTTCAAAGCAGACCAAGTTTGGGCTCCTATGATACGATACGGTTGAATCATTTTTTGTAATATACACCTGATATGATACATAATATTGCTTTCATGAGGTTAGGTATGAGAATGTTACGTATTATCTGAGGTATATTTTACGTAGCCCAAACTTGGTACATTTTGAAAATGTTTTTTTGTTTCAATTTAAAATAAATTGCTAAAATGTATTAATGTGGTGTATTTTTAGAATCTACTCAGAAAACCCTTTCATTTGGTATCACACACGATAGGCTTTAGAACTTTTTTTCCCCTACAAAAAAAAGATGACGTAATAACTTCCTTAGGGAGAATTTAAAAAAATAATTAACCTCAAGAGTATAAGTCTGCCATAGCGGCTACCTATCCTGCAGATCGATTTGCGTTTTTTTTGTTAACGACAAGCACTATTTTATTTTTATATAACTTATAATATAACCGTGTCATTGTTTATCTTTTTTTAAATATATTATATTCGTACTGCATGTTTTATTATGGCTGTTATCCAATCACTTTCATCTATGCGAATATCATCAATCATTTATGTATTGTTTATCTGTGCTATATTGTGTTAGAAGTGATACTTTCGCTGTGCCTTAGCTGTGCTTAAGAGCGCGTAGTCTGTACACTAGCGCCGCCATTGGAAAAAAACATAGTTTTTAAATAAAGATGAAATTGTGAATTACCACTGTAGTGCACTCCGAAAAATTGAGTGCACTCCGGAAAATTGAGTTTGTTTTTGCGAAATTTGGCCACTTTTCTCTATTAAACTAAACGACAGGCTAGAAAATATTGTTTAAGCGATAAAAAGTACCACAAAGCTTCTTCGTAGTGCACTACAGAGAAATAATTCACAATTTCGTCATTATTTAAGCACTGTGATTTTTTTCCAATGGCAGCGCTAGTGTGCTGACTACGTGCTCTTAAGTGGAGGCACAGCGAAAGTTGATACTTTATTTAGAGTGATCTCTAAACACAATATGTACAGCGATGATACAAAATAGATAAAAATATGCTTGAGGCCTAATTCCATGATAGGATTTCAAATTCATCATAAAGTTGATAGTTTGAACGACTTGTAACTTTCTATGTTTATTTTCAAATGGTAAATTACCATTTTAAAGGTCCTGATAAATGCTTCATTTAAATAATTTAATCATAGATATACACTTCTAAAACTTTCGCGCGTACAGTTCATTAGAAATAAAACACTTTTTACAAATGTGTTTTATTTCTAATTTTATCATAGCACAATGCATTTTCAAATTATTTACAGACAAATGGATTATTAATTGTTGTCTTACGTATTAATGATGCACCCGAGTAGTTAATGCAAACCAAATTTAATACAGTTACTTATCGACTAAATCATACTTTTCCGTTAGCGCATAAAAACGGAAAACTAGGAATACATATTTCAAGATTATCTAAAAGCTACCTTATAGCAACGTGCTAAGAGTTGAAGTTAAATGAACCTTTGACCTGGTTTTAGTTGAAGGCTAAGATGCAAGAGCATTATCAATGGAGATACAAGAAACCACGAAACGCAATGCAAGCCCAGCACGAATTGTTGTTATAGCGCAGACATGAATCTTGATCTGCGACACCGATTTCATACCTAGTTTTTACGTATTTTCAGATTTATGATAATTTCGACAACTCAGGCTAATTATTAACGATTATAAATAAAATATAGTAATCAAGCATATATTTCTATAAATGTATGACAGTATAATAACGTGTTGTGTTTGTGCGTATTTATTATAGACCAACAACTACAAACAGTAATAAAAAATAAATAATAGGCTAAGCAGTCTTTAAAATTATTATTTTAAAATTTAAAAAAAAATCATTACAATGATTAACATTTTCACACATGCTTCACAATACGATAAGCAATTATAATATTATGCTGATATTGTTTATTTCTCGAAATAAGCGTGCATAAGAATGCACTTTACGTCCAATGTATAAATATTAGTACGTGATCATATTTCCTCAGTGGCACATTTGATTAAAATCGCATGTTTCTTATCTCCTCAATGACATTAAAATTTATTTATTTTAAACTAAACCCGAGACACATTTTCCTGTCCTTTCAATAGTTTGTGATCGTTTTGTAAACTTTTTTGGTGTGGCTTAGACCGTCAAACTGAACAACTTTGTCTATGGGATCAACTTAACCAGAGCAAAAAAAAACCAGCTGTTCCATAGAAAACGTCAATATCTACTCGACCAACACAAAATTTGTCGACTGTTCAAAAAAGTGAGTTTTATGGTCTTAAAATCAAAAAGTCACATTAAAGTTATTTCCTGACCTTTTTTCATAAAACCTTATTCGGACTATTACACAAATTGATCTAACCGTTGCGTTCTCAAGTGATGCGCTTATATATCAACGAACAGCAATTCATTTTTATTATATTTAGTAAGCACTTATTTTATTTTATTTTTATTTTTGCACACACAAAAGTATGTGTCAGTATACTTAGATGTGTTAGTTAAAAGTCTTCGATCAAGATTTTAATATTTTATTTTTTGCTTTTCATCTCCGATATTTTAGTTCGCTGTGTTAGTACACTCTATTATTTACTGTTTGTTTTATATTTTCAATCTGGTTTTCTCTCTTTTGTAAAAGCGGTTGGTCAAATAGCGCCACAAAATGTAGGATGTTTTTTTACCCGATAAGGCGGAGGCTGCGTTTGACGAACAAACACAATGCATGTTATTTACATATATAATTGCTTTGTGCCTTATTACCAAGGGTACACTTTGTTTTTTTTTTTGTGAGTAACAATTAAATAACTAGAAACGTCGTAGGGTTAAAGTATATAAACTTAAACTTTCTCTTACTTTTGGGAAATTATACAGTCATAATGTTTCAATAGTATAACTTATTTGGAAAGACGCTTTAGATTATATTTGTAACATTATTATATTATTATTATGTATCCAGATGGAATAAATACTATAAAAACAACAATAATAAGTATATAAACTTATGCAGGTTACAGAGCAAGTAAAAGATTTTTTTAATTCTTTATTTGTTTTCGAAGGTTTGTCCGTAGATATGTCACCCTATAATTTATGTCTAGGTTATGTACATAAAGCAATACTTACTTAAATATTAATATAATAAATTATCTATTTTTAACAGCTAGCTAACTGAACTTTGTATAGTATTTTAGCTTCTTTACTACACGGCTGCAAAAAAATACAATTACAAGCACCAATATCATATTTCCGTATGCGTAATTTGTCAGTACTGGTGATACTTTCACCCCATTTCAATGTTACGTAGGTACCCCTTACTTAAGAAACTGGTAAAACTAAAACTGTGTCTGTATAATGTCAAATAATATAGAAAGTGATCAGGAAAGTGAACGTTGATCTTCGCGCTGCTGTTCTAAAAATATGCGTTATGTATTCAAATAATAATGAAATAATACGTATCTTTATCATTGACTCTATCAAGGTCAAGGACTTTGCAGATATCTCCAAAGATTGCCTATTCGTTAATGAAGGTAATTGAACGGTTATGGGCCCTGCACATCCGGCATGCAAAAACATAGTGGGTACTGTCGTGGGAATAATTGCATTACAATACTTTTGTTCGTTAAATACCTAATAAATGACATTAAATTGTGTGAATACGTTTTTTATAAAGTAAGAATAGGTAACTACTTATTTTAAAACTGTTTTTAATATCCGTCTGAGCACAATCGTTATTGAGATCCAATATTTTTTAAGTAATAAGTAGGTAAGTAACATATTAAAGGTACTTAAATAAAACTTTGGGAATTAAAAAAATACAAAATATTATTAAAAAAAATAAGTACACAAGTGTCAAAATCATTAGTTCCAAATATTGATGCGATGTTTCTCGACTAGGCACCACCACCGCGGTACAATAACATTTTTTCCTAACCGCCTCAGGTCATGGTTTGAGGTTTGACTCTTATGGCCGCGTTTGTCAAATCTGTGCTAACGCTGATTACTTCGGTCCGAGAGATGGACCTCTTTTTGTTTGCGATAACGGACCGGCAGATTCGTGATTCGGAAGTTGCACAATTAGGCCAAAATGTACGAGTGTATCATCTTGAACAAAAACTAAGCATGTGAAATGACATCAATTTTCAGAAGGTAATATTTGTGAGAGTTTCTCGTTCGTCTTTGGGTTTTATTCTATATAAAATTATTTCTGGTAGTCGTAAAACATTTGCCAGTGGCATTCAAGTTACAGAATAAATCCATCTCACGAAGAGCGGTATTTACGATTGCAACCACTTTCTAGTTAAATTACATATTCGAACGTTGTAGAACGGTTTAACTAGGCCCGTTGCAGTTAATTTTTAAATGTTTCACATTTGTTATGTTTGATAACTTTTTGATTCCATGTGAATTTTAGCGTCATAATATATCATTATCGTTGTAATCTTTGCTATGTTACGTCACCCTTGTTAAATTGGATATTTTTGACACCTTAAAGTATACAATTGAGGAGCGTCGGAACAGAAACCGATAAATCACATTTGTGTTTTTTGTGGACAAATTCATGGTTTTCTAATTTAGAGTTAAACGAAATATATAATTTTATTGTTGTTAGAACCACTGTTTGGAAACCTAAATTCAGCATTCGTGACTGTAATACCTGTTGAGATATAAAAAAAAAAATGGATATATCGGTTTTTGACCAAACCAACTGGATATATCGGTTTTTGATAAAACACTGTAGGATGTATCGGTGTTTGATAAAACGCTGATAGGAAAAATGGTTAGGATTTATCGGTATCTGTTCCGATCGCCATCGTTGTTTAGTACGATTAGTGTATTTATCGGTTTATGTTCAGATTCGGGTATTTCGAAGCCAGATCTAGAGCGGATTTAGCAGTTTTTGACCAGGTTACGTTAACCACAGAGCAAGATATGTACGAGAACAACCAATTGCCATCATAAAAATAAAAAAAATCAAAATGTGATCTATCGGTTTTTGTTCCGACGCTCCTCAATTATAATTAATATAATATGTTTATTAAAATGGTAAATTAAGGAAAAACATGAGCGGATTTATGTTGTTAAACCATTTCGCAATTAGATTTTGCATTAAACTACATGTTTGTCATGCCCCTCAACAGTATCGCTCGTTGGCCTCAAATAATAGTAATGATGTGAAAGAAAACCCATTTCATATTACGTGGTGTGGTGATGATAGGTTAAAGCGGAAATCTATGTAATAATTGCATCCAAACTGTCACATGGGTAAAGTGCCGTTTATTTTGCAAGTCTGTCGCATTTCTGTTCAAAGCATAGATGAAGTAACATTTTAAAACTAGTGGCTTTGTAGAGCTGTAAATCTCGCGCTTGTGACATTTAAAAAAAAAATCTAAATGAAATGCGCTAAAATATGACTTTCCCCATATCACCGCCATTTTGAAAAATTTTAAATAACTGAATTGACAAAAAACTATATAAATTATAGAACCTGCTCACAAAATTTCAAGAGAATCGATTGAGAAATGCGACCTGTAGAACAGCTGGAAAGAAAATTCACCCTTTCGAAAAATGTTCAAAATTAGAAGCTAGATGGCGCAGCTTCGAATAGATAAAATAAAAGAATACCTAATCTACCAAACAGGACATAGTACTGCTTTCAAAAGAAGTGTCAACTCCTGACAACATCCATTGGATTAATTTTTAACCAAAATACAATTTCAGTAAGGTCTACTGCTCACTGAACCACTAGTAATATATATTCGTATGTTATGTCATAATCAATTTTCTATAGGCCTACGTCACCGTCGTCGGAACTTGCTGTGCGACAGCTTTGTCTTAACATGACGCATATTTTTCAACAGTTTTGTGAGAAGAGAAAGTTTTGACCCTCAAGGCACAGAGAACGCATATATGACCTTCTTCTATGTTAAATAATTTCTCTCTATGTTTGGTACGTAACATTAGCAGATTTTTAAGTAAATAATTGGAAACCTTTTTAGAAAGACTATTTCTTCTGGAATTTTGTAGTTTGAAACTTTTTTAAGAGTGACAAACAAATATGAATATTTCAGAATATTTCAACCTGTGAAGAAAATATGTGAGAAAGTTACAGTATTTTTATTTTAGACCGTCACTTTAATCCATCGGTAAGTGACCCTGTCTGTTGAACTAACTACTGCTGCGGGTTTCAGTCCCGCTAGAGACAAATGTTTAAGCGATTAACATAAAAGTTTTCGTGGTTAAAGATATTTTAGTTTACCGAAGTCAATGTACAGGCTTCGCTTGGAACTTGGAACGAATATTGTTATGAGTACACCAAAAACAAACAAATCGTAAGTAACCTTAGCAATACAATAATTTTACTTGTCATAACAGATTACTCTATTTAGATATTGTTGATTATTTTGTATATTACAACAGTAATTACCTCATTGTTTTAGGATAGAATGGATGCATCCTGACTGACTTATAATATAAAATGTTTTAGCCTATAGTAAATAGTACGTGCCAGACTCAAACCTAGCAATCTCTTTGTAGTAACTTGTGTAAATTTTACGACTGATTTTCTAGGACAGCCACGCAATAAACCATTCGGAAACGCAGTTGAATTTGAAACATGTTGGATACAATCGAGTTTTAAATTTAATAACTCCATAATCAGTACTTTGTTGTTTTTCCAGACCAGCCTTGTTTAAAGTTTCGTGCATGTTTAAACAGTGCAGCCCCTAGCATGATAACCTCTCTGGTCTAGTGGTTCGCCCACCCGTGTGAGGCGCAGGGATCCCACCCGGGTTCGATTCCCAGGAGGGGGGTATAAATTTTTTACTCGGTTTGGTTGGTGGTAGGGCTTATTTCAAGGGCTTATGTCTTATGTCCGTCTGGCTAGCAACAACCATTTTACCTCAGTCTGGCGAAATAACAACAAATTAAAAATTGTTGTATTCCGCAAGTTATAGGTTAGATGTCCAGTGATGAGGATTCCGGGTGTAGTGCGCTTACACTTTCGGGCTTATCGTCACTTAACATCAGATGAGGTGAAGGCCAAGCACTATCCCGTTGTGGGTAAAAAAAAAGATTTTGATAACTGAGTATGGACAATACGCTATATCATGCGATATACCTATTTTGCGATTTAGCCATGCTAGTGGGGCTGAACTTAAAATGCATTCCTAGTATTTAGCATGAGAAGATGTTTTTCCAATAAAAAAATAAAATAATCAGTTATTTAGAAATACCCTTTTTTAACAAATCAACACTTACTGGTTTAGCTGTTGTTGCACGTTAATAGTGTTAGAGGCAAAATATATTATAATGTAAAGTATTTGTATCGAATCTATATGATTTATACTTTCCAATGGTTTTATAAGATGGACACAAATTCAATGTTTCTTCCGCGCCGAATTCGAATATTTTAATAAATGCATAGTTCTCATAAAAACGAGAGTTTTGATAAATTGAACAAGGATAAAAATAAACATAAAAGCTCGCGCAAAATAATTGATGATAAATCTTACAAAATACGCCCCACGTTTTTAGGTTTAAAACTTCTGTAAAAATCTTTACGGAATAAATTATTTTGTACTTTTTAGTCCGCTTTTTATGCTTTCTTATATTTATTGGTCTCCCGTCAGAGTACTTGTCAAGGCGATTCTAACGAGCTCAAACTCGAAGGGGTTGTATGATTTTATCACAGAGTTCATGGCCTTCTTCTGGCTCCGCCTAATAAGATCATCCTAATGTCACCATAATAAATCTATTTTTAAACCAGATAATGTAGACCCCTCCGATAAGTAATAATCCGCGCGAGATAAGAATGGGATTCTACCTTTTGGAACTGAGACGCGCACGGTCCGTCGGCTAGCTGTAGCGTCAGCAAACTCGCATAGATTCTCGCATAATGCTAGTTGTGTAGAACTGTGCGTGTGGATATTTGCTTGAGTTTTATTTTAAATGCAAGATGAATATATTATTATGTGATTAATTAATAATGAGTGGAAAAAGGGGTAAAACTTTTTACTTTTTTTAAATTCATTTTTATTTAAATAGATTCAGAACTTTTTTGCTTACGCTACTTGACTGCTTAACTGTCATTGTTGATTTACTGTGACAAGGTCCTATCCCATTCTAATCGCGCGCGGATTACCTCAGAAACCGGGCATTAGTCAGACTTGAATGAGTTACATTGCGCCACGCGAGCGGTCGATATCGCGCCGCCAACGTGCGAGGGGCCGTTTCAAGTTCAAGACCACTCTCACTTTTGATATTCGAGATAGAATGAATAGGGCTGCCGGTGAATGTCGATCGTGGAATATTTCTCGAATGATCCACCTCTGAATTAAATTTAACAAGAAATGCAGCTCCAGGTTACGTCCATAACTAAATCCAATTTGAAAGTAATATATTGCTGGTTTGTAAAATAAATAAGGTAAATAAGGTTTCGATTTATTTGCAATGTTTTATTCTATTAAATTAATCGATCCATTTATAGTAGCATTATTTCAGTAAATAAAGAAAGAAAATAAAGTTTTTTTTTACATAAATTAATACATTATAAATTCTCATAATAACGCGATGATTTTTAATTTCTTAGTATCTTGGCGTTTAGTTGAATAAATACCTAAAATTTGTACAAAAACATAGCTTTTATTTAAAAAAAAATCTTAAAATTATTATTTTGATATCACAACTATTACAATAAAAACGATCTGTATTATGCTGTCAACACAGCTTCCGTATCGATGTTCCGTGTTTACCGCTACGATTACAGTAGCAGTAGATTACAGCGCATTTTTTTTAAGTTGATGTTTGTGCTACACAAACATCAACTTAAAAAAAATGCGCGTGCAAAAATTCGATAGAGTAATTTTGTACAGCTCCATTTACCGCCGAAAATCGAAATGAAACCCATAGAGAAATTACTCTATCGAGTAGAGAGTGTTACGCGTTTTTTTGTCGATAGATGTTCGTGTTAGAGGTACAGCACAAACGACTACGTATCGTTAAAGAAGTCTCGTTCTTTTGTTGAAAAAGTGGGTCAAATAATGTTAATAAAATTGTGCTGAGACGGAAATAATTAGTTTACTATTTTCGGATGTAAATTGTAAGATGAATTGCAAATTTAATTGGTTCTATTTCATTTAAAGTGGAACTTTCATAGTTTTTGATGAAAGGGTTTGTTAAATTTGAAATAAATTAAAGTCTGTGAAGATAAACTGAAACAATTTTAAACAGTCACTACATTTATATTTTCCTTAATGTGATTAAAAAGCACGTCAATCGTGTACAAAATGAGTAAAAGTAAAAAAAATGGCAATGGCATTCAAGCTTTAACATAATCAGCGTCGAAAACGATCTCAGCCGCGGTCAGTGTGCTCTAGATTTTTATGTTCAAAGCACTCGATTTATTTCGATATTTTCGATCGACTAGACCCGTAGTCAATCGAAAATATCGAAATAAATAGTAGTCTTTGTGTTACCTACTTGAATTTTTGGGGAGAAATAAAGTATCATTTGAGATTTTTTAAATTATAAAAAGTAGGTACGTTATTAGGTTTCTCTTTTTTATCTACTGATTTTTTTGCTTATTTAGCACTTATACATTCAACCATCATTTTTAAATTTGAGATTTTAGCATTTACTACATACCCAACTAGCACAAAACGTCTGCTTAAGACCTATATAGCGTATATAATTACAGTTATAAGCTGCAAGAGTCAGCTGCATAACGCGCTATGCAACCCTTTTGCAGCTGCTTTAGATCTAAAGGGGCGAAATTAGAACCTATTTAAATAGATCCAGTAGAGTGTCATAATAGTGCATTTAATTTCTTACAACCGCCATTTTCACTCCTTAAGCACCCTACTGGCACTAATTGAATGAATGATCGTCAGATTATTTCATTCACTCCGAAGCGTAAATTACAGCTTTGAGTGCAAATTGCGACTTTCTTTGGGAAGCTTGGTAGTTTTATAAGTATTTAATTTCTATTACATGTGAGATGTTTTTATATAATAATGGCTAGGCAGTGTGTCGTGAAATAATAAAATGGTGGAATTGCAGTGTAAATATTCGATTTGAGTTACGCTACGCGGCTTGTTCGGTGATAAACATCGGCAAATTTAATTTACTGTGAAACGTGTATGGTGTTTTTGGAATAAAACTAATGGGCCCTCAATTTATTGAAGATTTTACGAAAATATAATGAATTTATAACAGCGGGTCAAAAAAAATATCGTAATTTTGACAAGTATTACACTGAATTATATTTATTTATGGATAATTAACGATAACATATTGTTTGCGATCATACTAAACTGTGCCATGTGACCTGTGTGTTTAAAAAGAGAAATATATGAACAACAAATGAAATAATTGTCTCAGAAAATGGCGTCAATATTATTGCAGCCTTGGTTTTTAGTTTTCGCTACTGTAGCCCCCTTTTGTAAAAACGGGTGACAAAAATCACGGTTCAGGAACTCCTAGATCTAATTAAGCTGCTAAATTCTTTGTTCTAGAACTTCTACCTCCATACAATGTCTAAGAAAGTGGATATTATAACCTAGAGTGTGAATTTGATGTGATATAAAGCTTCAATTTACTTCTAAATATCTTGTTATTTTATTTTATAACTTTGCGCCTACAACAGCCACTTTTCTTTGATGTTTTTTTCGCCATTATTATTTAATAATAATACGCGAAATATTATTTAAAAAGCCAGAAAAGAATAAGTTTGGCCAGGCGTACAACGTTCTCCATTTTCTTGTAAAGCTATTATTTTCTATCATGAAGCACTACAGACTCCATAGCAGTTCCACAAAAAGGAATACTACGAGCTTAGGAGCTAATTTTACCTCACAGGCTTAACAGAAACCGTAAGAAGTTAATTAGTCACAATTTCCTATCCTATGCAGCACAGGGTAGTAAAGTATGCCACCCGGGCCCGTAATGCAACTAACAGTGCCAATAAATATGCAATTATCACTACAATGCAGTCAATGGTGGTCTGAAATGCTATGCGAAACCATTATGCGAGTAAAAGTGGCAAAAAAGTTACAAATTTAACTATTATGCAGTTAATGGTGCCATAAGGTGTCACAAAAATACCTTAGGTTTTAAATGCGGTCATAGCCATAATTTTAGCTGTTATCGAACTTGTGCCTAATTCTGACTCCTTATGCCACCCCTATAGACATTAGAGCTTTAAGGAAAGCTGCATTTTTCCCTTATACCACCCCCATAGACATTGAAGCTTTAAGGAAAGCTGCATTTTTCACTAGTGTGCTAGTTGGGTACACACTATTTTTATACAATATTAAATAATATACTAGAAAAAAATCGATTTGACAATCTTGGTAACGAGTCGAATTTTTTCTAGTATATTATTTAATATTGTATAAAATCTATAATTATCACACATTAAGATAATTAATTATACTTTTACTCATTTTCTGTTTAGTTTTGCTTATCAATCTCGATGCTTTGATTCAATAAGCTTAGTATGGATAAGTTCGCTTAAAACCTATCTACTTACGCTGATCTGTATGGCCGAGCGAGCCCGAAAAGCGAGCGAAGCGTCCCTGCTTAAGCTTGGGCAAAAATGCTTTCGTATGTCGGTTTCGCTGTCCCGCGCGCTGTCCAGCTGTTCGTCGGTTCTCCTCTATATACGTCGCATTTCTCAACCAATTCTCGTGGAATTTTGCGAGCAGGTTCGATAATTATATAGATTTTTTTGTCGATTGAGTTTTTCGAAATTTTTCAAAATGGTGGGGATTTGTTTAAGCGAGGTCTACAGCTCACAGAGCCACTAGTGTATAAAAAATAATTGCTGTTTATTAGTCTGGCTAATCTCAAAGGCTTGACCGATTGGAATAATTATTTTTTGTTACTTTTGCTATAGTACTAGGGTGGTTTATAAAAAAACAGGGAAAATGTTTAGTAATTAATATATAATATAATTTAATAGGAGGTTGTCAAATAGAGGTTTTAGTGTGAAAGCACTCGGTGAAATGAAGCATACGCAGCTGTTTTGTTATTAACTAAGTAATTAAATACATGGCGTTAGTTTCCAATATTTTAAAATTCTAAAGGTAAAGTTAATAATCATAATAAATTGTAGGTGATACGGACTTCACAGGATCCACTAGTATTTTTCTAAAAAATCTCGAAAGGTCGGGTAAGCGTACCTCTTACGGTGTGGGAACATTTCGTCGCATTCATGACTCAAACACTCCGCACAACGAGTGCCGTTGCACCGGTGAAAGTACGACGACGTATTGACTTTGTGGGGGCCGAGGTCGCCAAACAGGTTTCATTCTATTATTTACTTCGATGAAGTAAAAGTTACCTCTTTAACTGCAAGTTCTAAATGGAAGTAATCAGCAGATTACTTTGAAGATGACGTGCTTCTTTGTATAGGAGTGGTCTCAGAACACAGAACAAGCCAGAACACCGTTCAGCGAGATAGTATGACGTGGTATGACGTGCGCTGAAGCCAAAACCCCCGCACCTGCCCTCCTCCCCTTTCTCCCCTCCTCCTTAGGATTTGAAATCTTATTGAGGTAGGCAAGTCAGAAAAAACTACTGCTTGTTTATCCACGACGACCTCCGTGAGCAAGTGGCTTTGTACACCGGTTTTCAAGGTGTCGCCATCTTTGAGGTCCCGGGTTTGATCCCCGGTTGGGTCAATTTAGAAAACGAACTTTTCTATATTGGCTCAGGGTGTTTGTGATACCACCGTTGTCTCTTGATTTCCATAACACAAGTGCTTTAGCTACTTACTTTGGAATCGGAGCAATGTATGTGATGTTGTCAAATATTTGTTATTTATTTATCCATAATAGAAAACTACCTGCATGCAGGGATTTAGGAGGACCAACACGTCAATACTACTCCTAAATAGATAGTTTCATACTACAACTGCCTTGACTTTTAGGGTCATATGCAGGTTCTGATTGTTTGGTATCTGTATTCTAGAGAGTGGTCTATTAACGAAAATGATTTTGGTCAATACAGACAGACTTGTAGAAAGTTTTTTTGCTTATACTCTTCATTAGCAGAATAAATACCTTGAGTGTGGAGACAGGTGTTAACTTTTTATAAAGTTTATGATAACACTTAGCTGTCATACAATTTCTCTCGCAAAGCTCTTGACACAAGGCACTAGAACTTACTAATAGTTTGATATGTCGTCAACATTATTATTATTGTGAAAGTAGTGCCGTTGTCCTCTATTAATGACTCTTGCTTGACGAAACTTTCAAAAATCATTGCTGGCTGTCAATTTAAGTAATAAATAATTTTATGTAAGTAATAGAAGGATATTGTAACGACAGGTTTATTTATGTTTACTAATAATGTTGTACCTAGTCCAAATTCAATGTAATGGTAAAAAAAACGGTCAAGAGCGAGTCGGACTCGCGCACCGAGGGTTCCGTCCTTTTCATCATCATTCTGAAAAAGTTTACTATTTAGAGACGTCGTATTATTTTTATTGTAATTTTTACATACACTTCTATCACATAAAATAATTTCAGATTTTTCTCTACGCAAACTTCGGAGATAAGGGGGACGGTATTTTTTTTACATTTTTCATCAAAAGTCGAAAATTATGCGGCCTAAAAAAATAAATAAAAAATTTGTGAATGTGCAAGCAGCGCTCTTTCATATGATACCCCATCTAGCTGTGACAGACGACAGACTGAGTCGCACCATAAGGGTTCCTTTTTATCATTTTGGTAGGGGACCCTAAAAAATGGTAGAGTGATCAAAACAAAATACTGTTTATGTTTTTAGATCGTTATTGTTTATTTTTAAATGTTTTTGACCATTTAAAAACATTTTAAAACCAAAAAGCTAAAAGTTATCAAGTTCGCACACGTTTGGGATACAAGACAGTAGTCAATTATTTTAACAGTGCATGTTTCTCGGAATAATAATCGGGTTTTACATTGTAATTTTTAACGTAATTATACTTAGCAGTTTCACTTTCTTCATCGTTTCTATCTGTAAGTTCAGTGTTAATAAGATACTTAATTTAAAAGCCAAAACTTATTTAAAATAAATGAATGTTAATAAAAAATGCCTCCCGCTAACGAAAAGTGTCAGAATAGGTAGATTCTAATTCTTAGAAAAAGAGGGGGAACTGAGTTCATGGTAAGGTAAACAGCGTTTTAATCACTTAGTTGCCGAACAATAAAAGTGATTAAAAGTTACCCCCTGGATTTTTTATGTTCCTTTACGCTTATTAACAGCACATAAGAAACAATTATTGGTTTATTGGGTGAAAAAACTTAGTCGATTTTGGAAAAATGACATTTGTTGTATTGTCATTCGCCCTAATTGGCTACCATCGTAAGAGCAAACGATGCGTTATCGTCGCATGACGACAATAAGACACACATTTCTTTACAGTGTCCTAATTGGTTATCACGCCAAATTCTATGCTCTATAGAAATTGGCATTTTGCGATGAAAACACATCGTTTGCTCGTACACACAATTGAAGCCAATTAGGACGCCCCCTATGAAATTGTATGGAAAGTCAATCGAGTTAAATTAAGAGCGTAATAAAATAATAATTAAAAATCAAGAAATAAAAAATTATGAACAACAAAAATGTAATAAATGCACATACAAAACGAATTATTGTCTTCATTTTATTCCATATTATATATGTTACTGTAAAACCCAGAACTTAGGTAAATCCTTAGATTTTCTAGTATAACCTAAGATTTACCAACTCTTAATGGTAAAACTCCGAACTGTTTTGTGATCTTTCATACTTTTACTCGGTAAATCTTAGGTTTTACGTCAGATACACGGTAAGTGCTGTAAAATATTAATTTTTGAAGGTATTTTAAAATCATTTATTACTTATTATGTAAATAAAATTATTATAATTTAAACAACTCAAAGGATTGACTGATGGGTAATTTTATTATAATGAATGACTTACTCGTAAAAGGACCTACTTTTAAGATAAATACAAATAATTATAGTGAAGAATGTATCAAAATGATGATTACAAATATTTAAGGTTTTGTTGATAGGTAATTGATACAAAAGACTAAGTTATTTAAGCTAATTCAATTTTTTATTTAAAAAATCCAACATTTACCAACCTAAGCATGGCATGTATTAAACTCTAATGGTAAAAATCCGAAAAAAATCCTCTTTTTAACCGACTTCATTATAAGATCCATATTTACCAACTCATGTTGGTAAATCTCAATTTTTTTTAGTAGAATCTAAGATTTACCCATGTATGGGCTTTAACAGTAACATATGCATCATTAACCACCATTTTTTTAAATGATAGAAGTGAATAAATGAATGATTTATTTTTATTTGCACAACCATACATTACAAAACTTATTAGGTAAATGAATTGGTATAAAACGAAACACAAAATAATCGGGGTACCAAACAGCAAAATATACCTACAGCTGCAGTTTTCATCTCTTTATTTAAAGATTTACGGTTTACCGTCGAAATTCATTTACAACAAATAAGAGCCTATATAAATTATTATCAAATCAATTTCTTTTATAGTAAAAACTACCACAACACTGACCGTTTTTTGTTCGCTTCAAAAAAGTTTTTTTTATTTATTCACTTTCATTTTGCCAGTGCTCTCCTATCTCTTTTTATGTTTCATGGTACAGTTCGCGCTACATAAGTTGAACCATCATAGACAATGAGGCGTGCGCACTAAACATTTTTGTACTTAAAATTGCTACTGCGCAAGTCACGTGGTACTAAAATATGGGTCAAGTTATTTTACGCTAGCTTTAGTGTAGTGGCCGTCGAAAAGCGCTTCTATTATTCTGAAACCAGGTCAATATAAAAAAAAAAAAACCGGACAAGTGCGAGTCAGACTTGCCCACCGTTTCCGTACAAATTTGTACGCACTTAAATAAAGATTATATTTTTATGATTCAATAACAAATGTATAGTTTTCAGACTTTTTCGTGTACTTGTATTATAAGACGATATTACTTGCCAAATTTCATAATTCTAGGTCAAAAGAATTAGGTACCCTATAAATTTTGATTTCCTTGAGGGTGTCGAAATATGCATTTTTTACGTCATAAACGGCCGTATCTTTTTTTGTTAACTTTAGAAGTTTGTTTTTTTCACAGTTTCAAGGGACTGAAATTTGAGTAGGTCTTCACATAGGTATGTGATTTTAATTTCAACTCGATACCTTCACGCGTTCCCGAGATAAAAGGTCTTGACAAGCAGACAGACGAACAACAAAGTGATCCTGGGTTCAGTTTTTTCCTTTTGAGGTACTGAGGTAAATATACATACAGTATATTTATTATTATAAAGAATATTTACCTCAGACTATTAACCGATTTAAGAGTAGGTACCTATAGTAATAAATAAAATATAGCGGTGCTAGTGGATGACTGTAGGCGTAGGCGTCCAAAGATATAATTTACTAATATTGAACTAAAATCTATGGACGTGTAATTGCAAACAAATTTTGCTTAAAAATGACAGCACAGGGCTAAAAATGACAACTCGCACAGTCAGGCCAGCCACGAGCCCGGTGACAGATGTCAGCGTTCTTTACATTAATTGTAGTTTGTATCAGGGACGGGGATACCGTTATCTAAATTTTACCGGTAAATTACCAATTTCGATAACGTTACGTTTTACGAAATACCGCTACTTGATAACCTTACCGGTATGTACTCCTGTCCCTGGTTTGTATTTTAAAGAAAAGTTTAGAAGAATGATGTCATGTGTAGTCCTTAGGTGTAAAAGACACAAAGAAGGCAAAAAGATGCAGATATAACGTATAACAAGTATTAAATATTTTTACATTTTTCGAAATGGCTGAAAACAAAACTGTTTTCGAAAAAAACTTTATCGACAAAAATCTAGGAAAGTAATAATTATCGAACCTGCTCACCTCATAAAATGTCATTAGAATAGGTTGAAAAATGTGTCCTATGGTGTAGATGAGAATAGCCAGACAGACAGACACATAAAAGCATTTTTGCCCAAGCTGAAACGGAGTCGCATCGCTCGCACTTCGCGCTCGGTCGGTCAAAAATAAAAAAGAAATCTGTCGTATTTCTGTATGTTGTTTACTCACGCTAAAATTAGTTTACTGCTTTAGAGGTCAACAAAGTTGTAACGTTAAATGAATGAATGGATGTAATGAAATAAAAAGTTTCATTCATTCATAAAAAAACATACATAAAACCTAATAACTTTCTTTTGTTTTGGTTTCAGATAGACGTCTTCTTACGATGGGGTCTTCTTTGCTTCTGGCAAGCACGTTCTTCACAAAAGATACCAAAAAACTGGATGATGATAGACCACTGATCACCACTCGAATGTCGAGTGGGAAAAACAGAGATTATGAGTAAGTGTATAACGTAAATTACAAACGCTTTATTATTATTGTATCTCGGCTGCAATTTCTCGGGACGAAGCCCGGTCCTTTTGTCATGTTTTCGTTATTATTATTATTTAGAGGGGGGACGCCAGCGAAGCAGGACGGGTGATCAGTCTCCCTAACCGGAACCATTTCTCCCAGTTCCCCAAATACCCTGAAATCAGCTAGGTCAATCCGCGGCAGAGAACCAGGACTTCAAAGTTACCTTGTTTGTATAAAAAATACTGGTGTCCTTAATTATCTGGCCACCACTGTAGATATATCCTGGCTATTATTATAAATACGGAAGTGAATTTGTCGGTTTGTTACAATTAAACACTTTATTTGTTACGACAACAATGTCTTAAAATAAATTTTACGAATAAATTTCTCAATAACCCATTTTGCTTTTTATCACACGTCCTGTCAAAAACATCAATATTTTTCACGAAATCCTCGATTTTTTATTATTTTGATTTAAGCTCATAGTTATAAGCAGCTATCCCAATAATAGTTTTTGTTTTATGTTTCAGATGGCAAATAGTATGGAGAAATGTACTAGCGTTCGTGTATCTGCACGCTGCAGCTCTATACGCTGTTTATTTAGGATTTTGTGGCAGAGTCAAGTTATATACATTCTTGTTCAGTAAGTATTTGTCAATGAAAATTCAGTCTTTGAACCCCACTATGTGTTTTCGTGTAGTTATAGTACAGATGAGCAAGGTTTAGACTAGCAATAAATCTTGCAGAAGTTAACTTCCGCAGCTGTTACCACTCTGTAAACAGGTGTGGCAAGCTAAATTATCAAAGTGTTGCAGCTAGCAGAACTTGCTCGCTCAAGAAATCGCAGCAAGATCTTGCTAGTAAGCCTCGCTCAATAATTCAGTTCGCTATACTGCACAAGACGCTGCACTGCACAAGCTTTGAATGGCAATGCGATGGAAACGCGGCTTCTTTGGTATCATTTGAGAAATAAATATTCATGAAAGGTCAAGAGCGAGTGGGACTTTCGCACCGAGGGTTCCGTACCATCATTAAAATACACTGCGGTGTAGAATCTTGAAGTTTTAGTTCAGCGCCACATCTCGACCGATAGTGTAGTAAATTCAAATAAAATCAGATTGAACTTACCAGAAAAATACTTATCAGAACTTAGCTCTTTTGTATGGAAAACCATATGGTGGCCCCTATATATTTTCTTTTGATCAGTATATAAACGGAGAACTAAGCATCTCAGCTACGTATCAGTAGCAGAAAGATACCCGCCACACTTAATGACAATATAAAAAATCAATTATTGGACAAACAAAAGTATTGAATTCAATATATTATAGTATCTACCGAGTATCATTATCGATTCTTCAATAATCGTATTCTTTTTCATTCGTTAATTTTAGCAAGTATCTTCCTAATAACATTATGCAAAACAATGTGAATGATACTTTGTCAGTTGACAATTAATCATCATTAGAAAATTGTATGATTGATGGAACCTCACATTAATTGGGCCAAGGCCCTTATAATTTGTCAAGTAAATTATTCCTATATTAGGTAGTCGGAAAAGTTTGTGTACTAAAATTAATAAGGATACCACATCGAGGAACATCTTTATCATTAAAATTACAAGAACTGAATCTGCTTAACCATTTTTTTGCAATACCTAGTATTCGACAAAGCCTCTTCTCCATAAATATTTAAAATAATCTTTGAGCACTGGCAGCATCCATTTTTTCTCATTTTTTCTGGACCTTTATAAAAAATATATATTACAAAACGTATATAATAAAAATTATTAAACATATAATATGAAAAAGCAAGGCAATTATGAAATTGTTTTAATTTTTACCGCTATTACCAGGAAGTCAGCTGTCAAACAATATATTACATAGTTTTGCCAGAAATATAACTATAAAATTAATGCTTTAAAAAGGCCGCGAACTTTCCCGACTACCTATTATATTTTTATTATACTAAATACCTTTTTTTAAATTATTTACAGGTGTATCGTTTGCCATATTGTCAGCCATGGGGGTGACAGCAGGAGCGCATAGGTTGTGGGCACACCAGGCGTATAAAGCGAGATGGCCGCTTCGACTCGTTTTGGTTATCCTGCAAACTATGGCCTTCCAAAACCACATTTACGAATGGGTGCGAGATCACAGGTGGGTAATTAAAATTACCTATAGAAATTATTCACCTGCCTGATCAGTTTCTCTGCGATTATAATTTTCGGTTGAAGTGGCTTTTCATCTTCGTTCGAGGAAATTTTTGGTAAAAAATACTAACTTGAATTTCAACGTAGCTTTTACACCCCAAATATTGGTCAGCAGCTTCAAATTTTTAGTCTATTTAGCTTCCTTACCTTAAAGCCGAATTCACATTACGAAATTAGTGTCATGCATGTTGAACTTGGTTCCACGAAAGTAGTTTCGATATAAGCGTATATTTTTCGTATATTTTTCTATATTCAATGTAGCTAAAGAGATGATTCTATATAAACTAAAAAAAAAGACTATTAAGAAAAAATCTGTAGTCCATCGTTGGTTTGCCGCCATTTTCAACGCTTGAAGCGCGCGCGATGACAAAAATACACACCGCACAGCCTAGGCACTTTCGCGACACTAGTTTCACGTTGCATCTATACTATGAAATTAGTTGCATAACACTAATTTCACTAAAAAGTCGCGCAGGGCACGAAACTAATTTGCTTTCATGAAATTAATGTATGCATTACGAAAATATTAAATTACACGTGAAACTGTACGTAAAACTAATGTCACGAAATTAATTTCGTAATGTAATTCCGGCTTTACCGCCTCGTGCGGTAGCTCTGAAACTTTATATTCGCTACAATGAATTTAACATTATCACAATCTTCGTACGAATCACTCGTATAATTGTGATGGATCTTCACTTAAAGGTAAGTTCGTTTAATCATCAAATTATGTTGTCTTTGTCCAGGCCTTGGACGTTGGGTTTAAACTTAAATAGTTGAATGTCGCATTGCGATAGTCGCAATGTTCTAAATCTCAGTAATTTTCAACCACTACTTTAATAAACATAAATCCCTTAGAATTTTAATGAGTATTTTTTTCTATTTTGTGATTCACCAATAATTATCTAATCTTTGTTTACAGAGTTCATCACAAATTCACGGAGACCGATGCGGACCCCCACAACGCTAAGCGTGGCTTCTTCTTCTCCCACATCGGCTGGTTGATGGTGCGGAAACATAAAGACGTCTTCGAAAAAGGCGTCACCATCGATTTGTCGGACTTGGAGAAAGACCCCATCGTCATGTGGCAAAAAAAGTACGTAATTTTAGAAACATTATGCTGTCAACATGGTTGCGTCATAATGTCTCATAATCATTGATTTAATGAGTCGTTCAATTTTTTCTAAAAACTGGAACGACTAGTAGGAAAATACAGACGATTCAAAAGCGCTTAAACATTTAAGTTTGTTTGAATAACGAAATTTTGACTTTAACTTTTGACTGAAGACTTATAATTATGTCTTCAGTCAAAAGTTAAAATCAAAATCTTAAAAATAAAAGTGACGACTATGTAAGTATACATAAGTATACTTCTACTACGTCACTTTTATTTTCAAAACAAGACCTTGATTACACCCTCTTTTGTTCTTTCCTAGCCCTGCGTTTTAGCAGCTAGTTAACACTGTATGGTAAATGCATGAGCTCGGTAATGGGACTTCGCCATTACACATCAGGTTCGAAAGAATGGTGCATCTGTACAAAAATTGCATACCTCCGTCCAATAAGTACTTGAAAAATATATATAAATCGGAAGCCACGTTAAGCCGTTTGTTCCGACTGCATTTGTGGCTGCTTGGTGGGTGAGGCTCAGCCTCCTTATAATTCCATAAAGAAGGTCTGTGTCCCAACAGTCATCATATAGCACCACTGCTGGGTATAGGCCTTCCCCAAGGATTTCCACGACGATCGGTCTGCCATCAGCCATTTTAATGTGTCTACTGTTTTCCCAACAATGGGTATATTAAAATGGCTGATGATGTATTTCACTTGTTTTTCCAGAACATATTTAGTTGTGATGCCCATCCTATGCTTCGTGTTGCCGGCGTGGATTCCGTATTACTACTGGAATGAAAACCCTTGGACGTCGTGGTACGTGGCTGCTATGGCGCGGTACACCATCTCGCTCCACTTCACATGGCTGGTCAACTCCGCTGCCCACATATGGGGCAACAAGCCTTATGACAAGTAAGTGACATATTATGTATACCACTACTGGAACGAGAACTACTACTGGAAAGTATTGAAGAGTTTTTTACGGTATACATCCGTATGGTGATGTCTAACGAGTACCTATTTTTATTATACTTATACCTATTTTTTAAGAAGAAACCATCATCACAATGTATTTGCTATTCCAGATTCATAGGCGCTACAGACAACAAGACGGTGGCTATCTGCGCATTCGGCGAGGGCTGGCACAACTACCACCACGTGTTCCCGTGGGACTACAAGGCGGCCGAGTTGGGCAATTACTCGACCAACCTCTCCACGGGAATGATCGACCTTGCTGCCAAATTAGGTTAGACTTAGTCCGTGACTTGCTTCACAAACTAATTCGTAGGCGCTACAGACAACACGACGATGACTTCTAGGCATCTGGCATAACTACCAATACATGTTCCCGGTGGACTACAAAACGGCCGTTGTAGTTCCACCGTTGTCTCTGATTTTCATAATACAAGTGCTTTAGCTACTTACTTTGGAATCAGAGCAATGTTTGTTAATAAATAATACAATAATAATGAGCCTATATTCTTAGTCTTCTTCTCGTTACAAGGTCTCCCGCTTAAGGTTTGCAAACCGATGGCGTAGCTTCTTTGACATTCACAAGTGCTTGTAACAGCCTAGACTGAATAAATGAGTTTTAAATTTTGAATTTGAATTTTTATAGTTAGTCTTTTATTAGTCAGGTATATGGAAGAGCTATTTATAAAATAAATTCCTCTTAGTTATTGGCTTCTTTTTGATCGTTTGAAGTTAGACTCACCAATTTATACTTTATTTGTATTACCTGATTATTTTCATATTAATAGTAGGTAACTATTTACCTACTCGTAAATCCTTTGGGTGCAATTACTTTGGAAATACTAGGTAGATATGGAAAATCAAACTGATATCTTTACTTATAGTTTTTTTCTTATCAGGTCTAGCGTACGATTTGAAGACAGTATCCGTCGACATGATCAAGAAACGTGCAACAAGAACTGGTGATGGGACTCATCCGTCTACACAGTCTCCTGCCGAGAACTCAGATGATGATCATCATCACCCAGATAACCCTATCTGGGGATGGGAAGACAAGGACTTGACGGAAGAAGACAAAATGTATGCGGAGATACATAAAAAACTAGAATAACGGTACAAATCTCAATTGGGTATTAAAGACAAAGTTTCTACTGGTCAAGTAGCTAAGAAAGTTGTTTTGACTGATATTTAAATATGCATAAGTATTTATTTTAAATTATCATAATTTGTAATTTTTCGATGAGTTGAATGAACAAGTATAAAAATTATAAAAAAAAGGAGTTACAGAATACTACTACTTATGTAGTATAAATGTTTTCTAGATTTAACCTTAGAATAATAACAACCTACAACGATAGTTCTCTACAAAGTGAACTGTCAAAAGTGAGGCAAAAAATACTAAGCCAAAATGGCTTAGTTTTCAGATTTTCATCCTTCATACGTTACCTAATCGTATCTATGAGAACGAAATAGTTTCAATTTCCCTACTTTTAGGGGATTAGTTACTATTTGATTGAATTTTAGTTACGATTAGGTAACGTATGAAAGATATAAATCTGAAAAAGCAATTTTGGCTCAGTATTTTTTGCCTCTCTTTACATACAAGGACTCGGCTTATTAATTACTCTAAGGATTGAACGTTTTCAATAGTCTACAAATCAAATATTATTTAGAAGCTTATATGTTTTAATAAAATAAGAAATAAGAGGTACAAAAGTAGATAAAACGAGATTATGATAATACCTACATCAAACAGACGGAAAATTAGATTTATCTTTGAAAATCTTATTTTATTCACAGAAATACAAACATATCAGACCAGATTTAACTTTCCATATGAAAACTAACTTTGATGTGAAAACTAAGCAACCCAGTAGATGAAATATTATATTCAAAGATAACAAAAAAATATAAGACTTAAATTTATAATTTCATAGTAATCATAATTACATGTGATATTGTGTTTTTAAGATTTTTGTATACTTATAAATATGCATTCTGAACCTTAATTAAAAATGAAGTATGAATATTAATGTTCAACAATATATAAAAATGTGTTGACTGCATCGTCGAAAAGGGCCAAGGTGACTGCTTAATTTATTTATAATTTTGTGTATCTTTTATTAAGAGCCTATAAATCTTATATTACAAAGAATCTAATTAATTTATTTATAAATATAAATAAATCTAAATAAATAAATCTAATTAATTTATAAAACAATCATTCGAAAAAAACGATGATTGACATTTATCACTATAAATATAGGCCCTTAATGAATTCTATTATTAAGTGTAAGATTTAATTTATTGTAGTATGTAGGTAGAGTGGAAAATAAATAAGTTTTGTAAATTTTGTAATTAAACATATTGTTTTTCAGATAAAAATTAAATCATAATTTGTTGTTTTTACTACTATGAATTCCCATTGAAATATGAAAATTCTAAAACTGAAGCTACTTATTCTATTAGTAAATTTCATAGAAACAAATTAATAAAATCGAATGACTATTTATTTGGGCTTTTTCACTTATCTAGAAACATTAATAAATTATTATTATTTTTATTTTAGGCATTCACAATGCTATTTTTATAATATCGAAATCGTAAAAAGTACTAGAAAATTTCGACGATCTCATTGGCGACTCGGTAGGAATCCGAAGGGTGTGGATTCCGTCTGAGGTGCTACGGGTGAGTCGATTTTTACTTGTATATTAATTATCATTAATATAAAAATAACATTGTGAATGCCTATAATCTAAAAAATTATAATTAAAATAGCTATTTTATATTAATCGATTGTCAAGCATCTGTAAGTAAGGATGTTGCATTCGAATGTAGAGGGTATATTTCTTCACATTAATGACATAACGTATTGGCTTACAGCGAAAACTTAAAAAGTTCTAGAAAAATTCGCCGCTCTCATTCATTTGCGACCAGCAGCAATTTTGGTCAGTGCATTGGGCTGGAATCCCATCGGTGCGGGTTCGAGTCCCGTCTGAGGTGTAGCACCTTAGACCGCACCGAGTAGATTTTTTCTAGTATATCTTAGCATTCATACATGTTTAGCGAAAAGAAACACAAATTTGCTTACAATATTTAATTAATTACCCAATATTTCTTCATATCATGGGAACTTTAGTACTATAATATACTTCGACATAGGCAAAATATAATTTTACAAACTAGGTAATAAAATAAATAACTTATATTTACAATGATCAGGAAGCAATTGAACAGTTAAGATTAAAGAAAAGACTAGCAGTTCAAGGTTATACTTATTATTTTTCTTATCAATAATTATTTGGTTTGAAGTTACTACTCTTTTTCATTTCAAACTGCACAATTTTTTGGTTATTATTATAGTATTGATTTATCCAATCTGCGTTTGGAATATCAGAAGATTCTTTGATGAAATGAAAATTGCCTGAATTAAGGTTTTCAGGTGCAACTATATTGTTAACTTGCGAACTTTCATAGCCTTGAAATTGTTCATCATTATTTTTATTATCGTACACTTCGTATACAGCTTCTGGTGCTGGGTGATGTGAGTCGTGGTGGTGAAGTTCATGATGATGTTTCGATTCCTCGTTTCGGTATCCTTGATTGACATAGATGATTTTTTTCTCGTATCTGTCGTTAAAAGCGTTATTTCTTAGGAGGGTGAAGACTGCTCCTGATAGGGCCATGTTGTTGAGCATGCCCACGGCAACAGTCATCATTTTCAGGGCGGGCAAGACGAAGGGCAAGACGGCAGACATGAGGAGACCCGGCAAGAGCAAGTAAGGTACTATGTTGTAAAACGCTTTTCGCATTTTTTTCATTCCTCTCGATTCGACAGATTGTTGATCTGAAATTTGAAAACAGAACAAGTTTAGAAAACTTCTAGAATTGATCATCGCAGTTCAAAAGGGTCTATACCAAAAAAAAAAGTGATATTGTTCGTCATTACAGTTCCGAATTATTCTGATTATCGTCATTGCTAAACCATTTGTACCACTTTAGTAGAAAAATAGTTTTTGCATATACTTTAAAAACATTTCCAAACATATTTTACTGACTGTAAAATAATAATATATCATGTGAATATCTTAAATTAATCAAATAACCTAAAAAAGCAAAAATATTGTCTAAGAGAATTAATAATTGTACAGGAGAACTGTATTTTTACGCCAGGTACTTAGTGACTTATCAGTCACATATATATTTTTTACTACGACGATACCAAATTATTTTGTTAATTAAACAGGTTACACACTTGTAAGATAAATAGCCAAGCAATGAAAATCTGAAAAAGACAAAGTCACCCAGAGAAAAACAGCTTTTTCTGGCAGGCCCGCCGTCCTGGGGCAGTAAACACAATCCGTGAATCAAATAATTAGTTTAATTGTATTGTACAAACCACTACTTGGTCGAGTAAATGAATAAACTAACAAAATACCTCTAATTTAATCTAATAGTCTCCTATTTAAAGATATCCGAACTAAGAAATTCTATAAATAGTCCAAGTCAACAGTTGGTTTCTCATTTATTTGGTTTCAATAATGTTCAATCGATATGATATAAAATTAACTTGGTTCAATCTTAGTTCGTAGTTAATAGAATCGACAACTAATTGAAATTAGGTTTGCAATTAGATTTAAATTGCGATTTTTGATATAAGCGCTGATTGACTAAAATTGACCATCTATCGCCTGCGAAGTCGACCCGTGTAAATACATGTGGTACTTTGCAATAATAATATTAAAGTTAATTTTGTTTTTTATTGAGATATATTATGTTATTAATGGCACTTAGGTACAGTCACATCATTCTTCAAAAGATATTCTTGTTATTTCGTATCATCCTGTAGAAATAAGGGCAATTTAATTGAATAGATTAAGGATTATTAACACTAACAGATCTGAGGGCAAGTTATACAGCATCTGGGTCAAGTAAGTGAGCTTTCCAGTTTCTTCCAGCGTTTTGAAAGTTTTCTCCTGCCATTGACCAATAATATGATCAACTAGAAACTGAAAGGAGAAATGTGTCCGAAAGTTAAATGAAAAGGAGTAAATTCTAAAAGTATCTGAGACAGTTGCGTAATACACAAATGTTAATTACCTACTCTGCAACAGACGCAGACATAAGTGAAAGTGAATTCATAATAATTTACATGCACTTTTTTAGTTCACATGACTGGGAGTATCGTCGATTTAATCATAAAACGGATATACGTAACAGTAAATGAACTAGTTAGCGCTATAGTCTACTATCTACTCTACATTTTGCAATTATTAACGGCAAATAAATATAGAGCAGAATGGCGCTCCCATCTTAAAAAATAACTTGCTAAGAACATAATTTATTAAAAACCAAAGTACAAGCTATCTAGGTAGATTACTTGGAAACTATTTGTAAAATATAGTCAGTATAAAAGGCGATTTTTACACGGGTCGACTTAGCAGGCGATTTTCGCTTTTTATCGACAACCGCTTTTAAAATCGAATCGCCACCTCGTTGAAATTAGGTTTGCGATTAGATTTTATAAGCGATTGTCGATAAAAAGCGCTAATTGATTAAAATCGCCTACCAAGTTGCCTGTCAAGTTGACTCGAGTAAATATCACACAACAGTATAGGCAGTAAAAGAGTTAAAAGTGGCCTCATTGTGTTATTATTCTATCTATCTGTCCTAGGTACAGCGCAATATATTTTACTAATTTTAGATACCCCATTAAAAGCGAGATCTTTTTGTAGTTTTGAAGTTGAAGAATACTAAAATGACTAAGTATCTACAGAAAAATGTTGTTAATCTGTGATCTAAGTATAAACTAAAGATTATACAACGTGTTAATGAATGAACCCAAAAAGGAAAAACCGTTTTTCGGTCCATCAAACTGAATAACTTTTACTATGGTACCAACTCTAAAATCGCGAAAAAAACAGCTGTTTCATTAAAAACATTAATAATGAAAATACCAAAATGTATGAGTAAATGTATGCGGTTTTCCCATTTTGGGTCCCTTCATTAATACGTTGTATTTATTATAAAGTACATTCTTGTTTTGGCTGTTAAAACATAAATACGACTATTTTCTTCTCGCAAAATTACAAAGCCTATTCAAAGTTCTAGAACTTAGTAAAGTTGGAATTTCGAAACTAAATATCCAGTTGATTTCTCATGTTTCTTGATATAATATTAACCGTTTATAGCTTTTCACAAAATTAACTTTTGACTTTAAGGTTACTCAGTCTGGACAGGACATACAATAGTTTGATAACTAGCATTGTGTACTTATATAAGTTAGTATAATGTATAATAAAATATCTGACTGTAATATAACGAAATTTTAATGAAATTGTTTGGGGACTCACCTCGTAAAACATCAACGTTAAGTGTTCCATTTCCATTAGATGCCAGCTCTAACTCATAACCAGGTATCATGGTGAACTTCAAAGGTCTGTACTGGAGTAGTTGACCAGTTCCTTCACATAACTGCCTCTCTACTTCATCTTGTGTACGGTTGGTGTACTGCTCCCACGGAAACTGCCGAATATCATCAAGGAGGTTGAAAGCTTTGGATTCCTTTCTCCGGAAAATCGCTGCAGCATTTTCCGAACGCCAAATACTCAAGGCAGCTAAGCATTTTGAGGGTCCGATAGTTTGGACGCATCTGACAGCTCGGTGTAGTGAGCTGTCAGGTGAAACTCCAAGAACTGACAGTAGATGGCGGGAGAGTGTGTCACGCTCGTGTGACGTCGGCGGGACGTCGTGTGCATGACAGCGTAACAGGCACGCGGCGAAAATGAGGATCGCAGCGAGCGCACGCATCGCTGTCGCTAGACTGGCGCGGCGAGCCCGCGCACCTTGCTCGGCCAATTGGAAGGGACGTTTGCGGTCGATGCTCGAAAATCACTCTTCATAAATATTTTATTAAACATTATGCTACCAGACTTAACTGTAAACTTCTCGTAGTATATACTTAGGTAGTAAATTAAATAGAGTTTAGATGTTTCCATTGATATTTTATGGTTAAGTTACCGCCTCAGTAATTGTTATTGTATATTGTTCAGAAATGGCGTAAAATTGAATACCTTTTATAAATAAACAATAGTGAAAGCTGTTAGCTAACAATGTTATTTATTCCAATTCTTTTTTTTTACATTAAAAGTGAGAGCCGACGACTTTTAACCAAGAATCCACCATAGAACGCAAATTTTAAAAGGTTTGCATTGAATAAAACCTTTGGGTTACCAAATCCATACAATAGTGGTGAAATTGAAAAGCTTTCGAAAACGTGAATTTAAATTCTAGGTAATACGATGCAGCTTTGTACAGTGCTAATGTTTTTTTCTACACTGATTCTCGACAGGAAATGACCCATATTGCCAAACTCAAGTTGTCATTTCTGTAGCATACAAGGCCTGGTCACGGACAATCATCAGGGTTGCCTATAAAGAGTATTGAAGAAATTCTACAACTTAATTTTACAGTATAACCCGAACGTATAAAGAAACCAATCTAAAATGGCAGCCATTATCGTACCATCTCACGCGGTTTGTCATTGATTTTAATTCTATGTCTGAGACAGCACAAAAACTGCTACCCTGTATTGCCGCCATTTTAGATTCGTTTCTTTATTGACACGAGTTATACCTACGTACGTGATGTATGTACAGTCGTGGTATGAAAAGGTTCCAGTTTTCGAATCAATTTTGTGCTCTCAAGTGCACAAAATAATTTCCTTTTGAACAGACTTTTCGATAAAAACGTTCAAATTGTTGTTGTCTTGTCTAATTATTTTATGATATTTGAACTAAAATCTCCTTGTTGGCTACACCTGCCATTATTATTACTTGTGTACTATTGCAAGCAAAAACTGACCAAGATGAGGAACCTTTTAATTTCTCCCTCGAACATCAATTATCTTCATTAAATGAATAATGAAAATTAATTTAGCTGCACTGCAGTATTCAATTAAAGAGAAATTCCCTCAAACAAGATAACAATTTGAGCTGTATTTTTTTGAGACTCTTCCTGTTTCATATTGATATCTATGATGTACGTAGTAAAAATTTAAAAAAAGTTCATTTGAGAAGCCGTAATTCCAACCAAAAAAAACCAACTGTTTTTATTTCACTTCGATACGATAACTATTTACAAAGTTACTGTAAATAATTAATCTGCTTATAACATTAAATAGGTATTACGTTTGCATCCGCGAGTTGGCGCCATGCGTCCTTTCCGAACGAGACTAGCGAGTAATGGAATCCGATGACGTCATCGTATCTTCCTACCTGTCACCACGGTAGTGATTACTTGCTCGTGCCTGTCATGAAAACAATAACGCGTGGTCATTTTTATGAATCTTTAAAAAAATATTGTAGAGTATATAGAACTAAGTCTACAGAAAAAAATTTAATGACATATTTTAAGTTTAAATGTATTTTAAAAAAACTGTTCTCAAGTTCAGAACTGTTCTCAAGTTATATTTTGATAACCTTACTGTTTAGCGTCGTGCGCGGGCGCACATGTCGAGTTTCTACCGCGACGTGCAATGACTGCCAGCGGGTAATTATGTTAAGTTTCACATTCAATTATAAACGATACTTTTTATTACTTATACGTATGTAAAGTATGCATCTGTTGAACTTTTTAGTTAATTATATTTAGTATTTCACTGTATTGTTTAGCGACAAAGACGTAAACTTAAAAACTCGAGAAAACAGATTTGCACTGGGCGTGTCGCAGTTTTCCGCCCTGCTGCTAATGCTGAGCTGATGTTAGTTGTGGCATTACACCAGTATGTTATTATGCTCTAGTTGCTTTTGATCCTATTATTGCCTTTGTGTATAATGTAAATATATAAATAAAACTATTATTTTCTACACAAACATTTGAAATAAAACACTTTAATACATTACTTAAGCAACATTATTAAATTTAGATTTTTCGCATTCACAATGCTATTTTTAAATTAAGATAAATAATAATAGAAAAATCGACTCATCCTTAGCCCCCTCTGCCCTCTAGGGTGAGCGTAGCATGGCAGAAATGGCGATCACTCACTGGCGTGCTGTGTGACCCGAGTATTCCCATATCAACTAAGGGCAAAATTTATAAAACGACAGTTCGACCGACTATTGTATGTACGGTACTGAATGTTGGACACCAAAAAGACACATGAACAATAATTTTACACCAACGAAATGATGATTCTTAGTTGGGCAGGAGGTATAACCCGGCTAGATAGAATCCGTAATGAGTATACGACGAAGCTTCAAATATATAATAACTAGTGGCCCGCCCCGGCTTCGCACGGGTACAATGTAGTTACTAATGTGGTGAGTGTGAAGTTATTAGACTATACTACAGGATATCTATATAGGTATAGTAGTGGCCACATAATTAAGGACGCCAGTCGATTTTCATACAAACGAAGTAACTTTTAAGCATTGCTTCTCCGTCAGGGATTGACCGAGCGGTGATCTGGTGATGGCCATCCAGGGAGTGAATGGAGGAGATCCAGATTTCTATACACACCCAAGTGATCTGACCAGCATTTTAAGAGATGTAAGGATATGTTTAAAAAAACCGCGAATATAGTATAGAAATGTATGAAAACTTGCAACTGTAAATTCTTATGCTTACATCTCTTAGAATGCTGACCAGATCAGTTGGGTGTGTATTGCTATCTGAATCTTCTCTATTCACTCCCTGGATGGCCATCATCAGATCATAGCTAGTTCAATCCCTAGCGGAAAACAAAGACTTCAAAATTACCTCGTTTGTATGAAAATCGACTTGTGTCCTTAATTATGTGGCCACCGCTATATGTATATACGACGTACACAACATACGCAAGGGGTGTTTTAAGTTTGACTTGTGTGTGTCTGTCTGTCTGAGGCAACCTAGCTCCCAAACTTATGGACCGATTTTGATGCGGTTTTTTATGCATAGCTTAAAAGATCTAAGTGTACAGACGACGGGACTCCTAAACCATTGATCCGATTATGATGAAACTTTGGCGAGTTGTTCTGCTTACGACCGAGAAAGTCCCTGGCTAAAAAAACGGAGCATTGCAATATACGCATGGCGGGTGCAGCTAGTTCTAAATAAAAATATGTTGTGCATTAACAGGTTTCTCAATCTCGATCATCCAACACTTCTCTATAATAAAAATCAGCTGTTTCATACAAAAATTCAAATCGAAAATATCAAAATGTGTTTCATACGTTTTTAATATTTTCGATTTGAATTTTTGCAGATTATTTTTTCGCGATTTGAGAGTTGGTCCCAATATTAAAAGTTGTTCAGTTTGATGGTCCCTATATACCATATTCGGCATTAGGGGTATTTTTGTAACATGTTCTATACCTACCACATTTCTTGTCATGTTATCCGGTTGCAAAATAAAAAGGTTATTCGGCGAGCTGACTCTCGAGCAGGCGACATTAGAGCTGGCCATGGGAGAAACAATCACTGCAGATCTACACCAGCCGCTCTTAAACTTTGTCCCTGTGCTTTATTAATTGTTATAGCACAGGCGACCTGACCGAATATTGTATTCTTTTAAAATTAAACTGATAATTAGATGGAATAATTTTGCACCTTATTACAAAGCAAGGAAGGAAAAAATGACAGCACTGCCAACATAACGCCATAGGAACTATTCAATGAAATGCATTCTACCTACTCTCAGGGGAAATGACCAAAGAGAATGTAATACTACGTTGAGATGACAAATGATATTTATTTTTCTTAATTAATCAATCAAATGCACAAAAAAGTTTCAATTCCGACGTCGAAGTCAATCACAGCAAAAGTAGCTTTTTATCACTTTTTAACCCTGTTAGGTAATAAATCTTTAAAAAATACGAAACACGTGTTCAATTAATTTTGTGAAAGAATGTCTATGCCAAATTCCAAGTCAATCGGGCCAAGGAATCGCGTTCTCCCATACAAACTTTGCCACCCTGTTTCACCCCTTTAGGGGTTGAATTTCGCAAAATCCCGTCTTAGTGAGCACCTACGCCTTAAAAGGAACCCCCATGCAAAATTTAAGACTCCTAGCACTGGCAGTTTCTGAGATTTCGTGATCAGTGAGTGAGTGAGTGAGTGAGTGATTTTCCCTTTTATATATATAGATATTTGACAACATCACATACATTGCTCCGATTCAAAAGTAAGTAGCTAAAGCACTTGTGTTATGGAAATCAGAGACAACGGTGGTATCACAAACACCCAGACCTGAGCCAATATAGAAAAGTTAGTTTTCTAAATAGACCCAACCGGGGACCTCAGAGATGGCGACACCTTGAAAACCGGTGTACAAAGCCACTCGAACACGGAGGTCGTCAAAGTTGCAAAGTTCATAGTTGCACCAATTGCGGATAAAATCTCCGATAATCGTCTTCGTTTGTGTGGTCATCTTTAAAGAAAGGATGAAGATCATGTGGTACCTATGAATTGCATTGAACCTATCAGAACAAAAAGGCTAAACATTTATTAGCAAAGTGCTATTATAGCACTCTGTTATCAACCAAAACTGTCAAATTTCATTAATTTCAAAAGGTTTCAAACGGTTTTTAATCGATTTCAAACGAGAATTGTTAGCTACAGAGTAACGTAATCGGGCAGGTTTTAGCATATAACTCATATATTGAAAGGATTTGGCAGGTAGATGATGTGGAAAAATAATTATTATTGACCCTGTGACATATACCTGACATCGAACAGTTGCTTGGATATACCTGTGGATACAGATTGTGATTGAACTACGTTATGCTAATAAACATTTCCTTAACATAAAATTGAATATTTATTATTGGCGACGCCAGTGAAGTTACTAAAACTTCCTAACTGGTTTAAAGGTTTTATCTATTTATCTTAATTGAGTTAAACATGTGAAACGTACTATACTTATCTAAAATGGCATACATTCTGCTCCACATAGCCTTACACCGTATAAACGAAACCATGGCTGCGTAACTGTTATAGTGCGGTGTTAATAGAAGTATTATGTGTAAATCACTACCTACCAAGATACTTATACATATTCCCACGCATAATTAATATCACTAAAGGAGTTAAGCATAACTTATGTACTTAAGGAAAATTATACGGCCGGCTTTAAGACTTAAGTACCATTTTAAGTAGGATTAATTGCAGAGACCTAAGTAGTGCATTAGTTGTTATAACATGGAACTTTGTGTTCAGCTATGTGCTTTAAAGGCCCTTGAGTTGTAGGTACCCAAAAAAATACAGACCGAATTTTAAATTTTTGCTTTAGGCTTAGGTGGGTAAGAATGTTGACTCCTTCATAGAATCCTTGAAAACTTATACAAATTAGATTTCCTAATATTTATGTGGCCCTGGTACCTACTTAAGTAAATGAATCGAGTCTCGGAAAACCATAGAAATCCGGAAGAGTTTTGAAACTTTAAGAAAAAATATGTGTGACTGATTATGGTGTTTCATAGAGTTTCTATCAAATTCGTCAACATTTTTGATTTCAAAAAGTCGCTTAAGTAATTGGCCGTCAGAGAACACTTGAGTATTAATTTAGACGTGGGAGCTTGTCCAGATAAAGCGATTTCGAGCGAGTAGACTTGTACAGAACCGTTGTTTTATAAAAAGAAAATTCTTTAATCGAAACCGGTTTCATACAAAGATAATTAAAATTTATTTCCCTTTGAGATGTTACAAAACAAATCATGGGATATCCCATTTTTATAGATTTTATAAGCATTAATGTAGAAGCCTAAGATTTTTTTATAGGGGGGAACAAACAACGTTTTAAAGATTAATCTTTATGTTCAAAATCTACAGTTTACCGAAGCGAAGCGAGGGCGGTGCCTAGTAAATAATCAAAAATTTCAAACTCGACTATTTTTATCTCAGATAGGTGTAGGTACCACATGAGTGATGAGGAATTTAAATTGCTCGGACCGAAGTGTTTGAAACTTATATTAAAATTTGAAAAGTTACGAGTAACAATCGACGTGCCATTCCCAAATGTTATAGACCTAATTATCTATCGGAGCTATTCTGGTCTATTCAAATGATCACTTTCACCGTCTCATTTGCTTCGATAAGGATCATAAGTGTATACCCATAGGGAACATAGCCCGTTAATGATTCAACATTAGTCCTCGAAAACTCAATTATCTGCGTTTCCCAACCTTTGTCGTTAATTACTAAAGAATCACTAGTTTCGGTCCGCGAGTTGACATTGGAAAATCCCTAAGAAACCTCTGACTGAGATAAAAAGTATGATGTGATACAGACTATAAACTATCTATGTGCCAAATTTCATACAATTCCGTTCAGCCGTTTTTGCGTCAGTGAGTATCAAACATCAAAACATCTATAATAATAGTAGGACTACGGTTTCATCGTAATGGATAAACTTTTTATTCAATTAATATTTTACTGGATTAAGTATTATTCTGATCAATTTTCAATAGGTACTTAATATTGAAAGGACCTAGGATTTTTAGTAAAAATATTAATGGTTACTTAAACCGGTTATAATTCTCAATGCTCATTACTATCTCATTCTCGTCCTCATATTAATCTGTAACTAGTTAATCTGCTTTACTAAATTAAGTATTTCAACTATTTCTCCTAAAATCCGGCACATTATACACATACTGTTTAGTCAATGCACATTTTGAGGAGCACTGCCCTCAGTATCGGGGGCGACATTTCTACCGAGCCGTCACGTTGTCCTGCGCTTTCTTTTGTCGTCCGTTTGGTCTCGCCGACCATCGACATTAGGACGACACTTTATATCCTGGCTACAGGCAAAAAAACAATCAGTCATACTCTAGCGGGCATCGATTCACCTGATCGACAAACAATCCTGATCGATTAATTCGAACCAGTGGTACTCAAAATGTGTAACAAACTTACAGTGTTTACATTAGCTTGGGTTGTTATTTTCGTAGCAACGGTGAAATGTGAAGATGAACCTAAAGGAATAGTGGATTTCTTGAGCAGAGGTAAATAAATTACTTTGATTCATATTCCAATTGTAAAGTCATGAATTTAGGATTCCGGACCCAAAGGGTAAAACGGGAACCCTATTACTAAGACTCCGCTGTCCGTCTGTCTGTCTGTCTATCTGTCCATCTGTCACCAGGCTGTATTTCATGAACCGTGATAGTTAGTATTTCCACAGATGATGTATATTTCTGTTGCCGCTATAACAACAAATACTAAAAAAACAGAATAAAATAAATAAGGGGGCTCCCATACAACAAACGTGATATTTTTGCACGTTTTTGCTCGATTTTGATAACGGCAACCGGTGCTTGAAATATTCACAAAATATTTAATAATATATTTAATTTAAAAATCAACAATTAAATTAAAATAAAAAAATAAGTCGGGCTTCTATACAACAGATATGTTTTTTGCCGTTTTTATAGATAATGGTACGGAACCCTTCATGCGTTAGTCCGACTCGAACTTGGCTGATTTTATATTATAGCTATTAAAACTTTATCAGCATAATATATGATATTTAGCAACTTTCTCAGAGTAGAGAGATAATTTTTTTTTTTAATATTTTTGATGATGATCATAATTCGAAATAATAACAAGCAACTGGAGCATTTTTAACATCATAGAAAAAAAATGGTTATCACAAACTTATAATATTATTGAAAGACCTATCCAACGACACCCCACACTATGAGATTGATGAGAAAAAAAATCATCCCCTCTGCACAATCATGTAGGGGAGGTACACTAATAAAAATTATTTTGCGAGAATTTATTCTACCACTTTTTTGGCGCAATTAATATTCCCATTCATGCTAAATTACAGCTTTCTATTACTTAGGGACTCTGAGCTAAGAAGCCGCGAAAGGACGGACGGACGAACGGACAGACGAACATGGCGAAACTATAAGGGTTCCTAGTTGATTTGACTACAGAACCCTAAAAACCATTCTTAGAATCGCGTTTTCTTATTACAGATCTATCATTTTTAGGGTCCGTAGTCAAGTCAACAAGGAACAGATTTCACTGAATAGTTAGGTATTTACTTAGTTTTAGTCGTGTAAATATAAGTAATGGTATAAGGTGACTACGGAACCCTATACTGGGCGAGGCCCGACATGTACTTGGCCAGCTTTTATTCTATTTTGTATTGCGATGAAAAAAGTTTACTAAATAAGAGCTTAGGACATCTAGTAAGTACATAATTTTGAGAAAATAACTAAAAAAACTGGGAAGCAAAAATCTCGGGTTTCCGCGTCTTTTCCATAGAAACATGCTCACTACAATTTACTAAAACATACTTAAAAAAAAACGACTTGATAACCTCCTCCGTTTTTTGAAGTCGTTTAAAACAGATGTTTTTACATTGTTGATGGCTGAAACAATTGAAAAAAATTTAAATCACATTATTTCCCATGGGAAAAATGACTTACTTTAGGAAAGGTTTGCATGACACATAATATGCTATGACGAGCAGGTAGTGTAAAAAGGATTTTTTACTATTGATAGTTGTCTATGATGGTCATTATTCGATATAGCATAAAAAAAAAATTACAACATCACATACATTGCTCCGATTCCAAAGTAAGTAGCTAAAGCACTTGTGTTACGGAAAACAGAGCCAACGGTGGTATAACAAACACCCAGACCCGAGCCAATATAGAAAAGTTCGTTTTCTAAATTGACCCAACCGGGGATCGAACCCGGGACCTCAGAGATGGCGACACCTTGAAAACCGGTGTACAAAGCCACTCGACCACGGAGGTCGTCTAAATTTTATTTAATAAATAAATTAAGCAATTGATAAATATTTTAAATCATAGAAGTGACGTAATTCTCCTATTTGTGAGGAAAAAACGCCAATTTCATAACTAAAGACTCAACTTTACTTATGAAATTGTTATGTGCTACAACTTTTACTGAATTTTGTTGGCTCATGTTTGTTAATATGCGGATTTATTATTTGATTATACTATTATTATGATATTCTGATGATAGAGTTTTGAGGTGATAGGTCACATCGATTATATTACGCCTCAACATCGCAAATTGTGGTTTATTTGGCGTTACACGAGACATTCCTCGAAATCTTCAGTTGAAACAGTATCTAAATCAGTAACAGAAACAGTATATAAAGGGTATGTTATTATGTGTTAAGATATTACAAAGGACATTGTTATTGTTATATATTCGATCCCTTTCCTTGTTATCTGTCGTGCCAATTATTGCGTTGTTATAGTAGAATTGTAACTTAAAAAAGTCTGATTAACATTCATAATTTCTCACTGTCTTATTCTTCTTTGAAGCATTCATGGCGGAGCTTGACGGACTGATCGTACTCGATCACGTTTGTCAAAGCAATTCTCGGTCCGGCCAGGTGTCGGATGGGTGACCGTTAAGTGGCATTACAACTGAGCGCTTCCGTGCTTCGGAGGGCACGTTAAACCGTCAGTCCCGGCTGTTGTCATCTGATGATGGTCGTTAAGCCATGTCAGAGGCCTTACAGGCCTTACAAACTCTAACACCAGAGGTGGCCACTAATCCTGTAATAATAATAATAATAATATTATTAAATTTTGATTTTTCGCATTCACAATGCTATTTTTATATTATGATAAATAATATTAGAAAAAATACTAGAAAAAATCGACTCACCCGTAGCACCTCAGACGGGACTCGAACCCGCACCCTTGGGATTCCGGCCCAATGCACTGACCAATTATGCTACCGAGTCGCTAGTGGGAGCGGCGAAATTTTCTAGTACTTTTTAACTTCTTCGCTACAAGCCAGCGCAATTTCATCAATGTGAGGAAATATCCCCACATTCGAAAGAAACTTCTTTCCAGATGTTTTGACAATCGATAAAAATGACACAGCTATATAATTATTAAATTTTGATTTATATTAAGATAAATAATATTAGAAAAAATCGACTCACCCGTAGCACCTCAGACGGGAAATTTCAGGTGGATCTCTACTTCGCTCTGTCTTCGCCATCATCCTCGGCCACTTTGCACTTCCGTCTTTACTGCTACATCTTTCTACCTAGTATTGTCTTTTCCTCTTAATTTCGACCGGGAGAGATAGCTATGCCTTGTGTGACCATTATTATCGCAGCCTATCTTGTCAGCGAAATCGCGTACACCAAGGCTAATCAAGCCTGGTTACGCCTCACATCGATCATACTTTCTATTTTACTTAAGGGGATGTACAAAGCTGGAAGAAATTTTCATAGTCGAAATTATTGAAAACATTATCGTTTTATATTATTTTTTTATTTATTTATTTATAAATCTTTATTGTACATATACACAAAGTAAGGTACAAATGGCGGACTTAATGCTAAAAGCATTCTCTACCAGTCAACCAACAGTAAACAGATAGACACGAATGAATTAATTACTGTACAAACTATTTCTTAATATTGAGATTTTAACATTGACTATGCTATTTTTGTACAATATTATTATTTAATTAATCATATTTATTACAATATTATTTTTTAATATTAACTATTTATTACTTTGGAAAACTATCAATCACAAAACTAGAGAGCTGGCAAAGGTTTTTTTATTATAGTTCAATGATTATAGGTTTACATTAATGGTTGGCACAGCATTGAAAAACTACAGAATCGAAGATCATTTTACGATTTTTTTCTATAGAGAAAAATTTTCGATGTCATGTTTCTATCAATAGCATAACTGAGTACTATAATCTACTATCTAGGTTATTTTTTTTGGGAGCGATAAATTTATTAAGTAATACTGTGTGGAATCGTTGCTTCAATTAAGTGTACTTGACGTTGTTCGACTCCTTAATGAGATTAGTGCCCTCACAGGTGGCGCTCTCATTATATTAATTTATTGCTCGCTAGGTACATAATGTATCGAAAATTCACATGTACAGGTTGAAGCTATATAAGGTCGAAAAAAAATCACTGTTTCATACAAAAATTGAAATCGAAAATATCAAATGTATGAAACAGCGGATTTTTTTTTCTTGATTTCAGAGTTGGTCCCATAGAAAAAGTTGTTCAGTTTGATGGTCCTTATATACCATATTCGGCATTAGGGGTATTTTTGTAACACGTTGTATAGTTTATTTACAAACAATAACCTCAGTCGGTAATATAGTTCGTTGTAGTTATAGTAGCAGTAGGCAAATGTGCCAGAAGTGGCCACTTTTTGCTGTTGAGTTTATTATTTGTAAATAAACTATAGAACCATAGATTTAATCTGTACGTGTGAATTTTCGATACATTATGTATAAATTTAATTATGATGAGGGCGCCACTATGAGGGCTCTCATCGCCTTAGAACAAGTCGATTATCTGCTAAGTTACTTTAGTTAAAGATTCTTTATGAGATTAATGTTTCCTTTCAGATGCCAGCGTCGGCCGTACGTTTGGACACAATGCCCTCAAGAGACTTTCCTTTATCTTCCTACCTGTGATGTTCACACTCGGAGTCATCTCCACTCTGCTGATGGCTCTAGCTGTCATCTCCGTGAAGAACCTCGCCATAGGAGTCATATTACTCATCGTTGGCATTAGTCAGGTAAAAAAGTTTAACGAATGTATTTTTAACCGACTTTAAAAGAAGAAGAAGGAGGTTATCAATTCGGTTGTATGTTTTTCCTTTTGTTTGTTACTTCAGTACTTCATCATTTATGGACCGATTTGGAAAAAATTGTTTTTATTTCAATGAACATGCATCCAGATTAGTGTCATTTATTGAAATCGGTCCAGTAGTTTTCAGAAAATCCTGATAATACTGACATTTTCGTTACCATTATAGCATAACTTCTTTGTTCATGACCCGATTTAGATGATTCTTTTTTTGTTTGAAAGAGAATGCTTTTATTTCTAGAAACAATAAATATAGGTACTTCTCCGTTATTTAGGTGTAAGAGTAAGGCAGTGAAATGAAATTGAAATTTTGAAATAAAATGAAATTGGTGAAAGTGGTGTATTATTTACCTATTAATAGTGCTGCTAATTACATGGAAATAGATTCCAAGAGGGAAGAAATTCGTTTCAAGAATTGCCAAATAAAATTCGACTTTTTATACACTTTTTACATTATAACTATCTAGTTTCCTACATACACTACACATGAAAGATTTTCTAAAACATAATGACAAGTGTGATGATTTATAACTGTGATATTATACGATTCAAACCAACCGGCCTGAGTTGGAGCGCATTTTACCTCTGCCAGAGCAAAATAAAGTGTCTTTACAGTAGTTAAATTTCATATTGCGGGTGGCGTCGATCGGCTGCCGCAGCATGTAAATTTTCATGCAAATATGAAATTACCTGTAGAGATACTTTATTTTTTTCCTCTAAAAAATAAAGCATCTATACAGGTAACACTGATTAGGTATACGGTTGGTATACGGTTGGTTATACGTATACCTAATCAGTAGTTTATTTTAATTACAATCCAATCATCCATAATCCAGTTTGGTTGTTGAATAACTTCACGATCTTCTTTTATTCGCAGGCCGTATCCCGACTGTTCGTAACGGCCGCTGCGCCTGCACCGTTTGTCCACCTTCACCCCCGCGCAGAGCTGCTGCCAGCTCCTGTTGCCCCCTGGCCTGCCCCCGGCCCTGTCCTGTCACCTTGGGCAAGATCTGATGATGTCAACATCCCTGAATAATTGTAAAGACTACAGTGAGCTCTTCCGTCTTGACTAATGCGCGTAGAGAGGCTACCGTTATGTTGATCACTTGATATCGCTATGATTTCAAAATGATTAAGGTTTCTTCATCAATATTTATATGTATGTTTATATATATATATATTGATGTTTATTTATGATATAGGGGTTTAGTTACTAACCCCCATGAACTTTGAATCAAAATTACTTAAAAAACCTTAAGTAAAGTTGATGGAGCTTTTATTATACTCGGTGTCAAATATACTTACGATGATTGGTCATTTTGTTTCGTCTAAAGATTCTGAATACTTTACGTACTTACGTACGACACACACATTGTTCTAAACGGGAAACACAGCGAAATAATGGATTCTAATAGAAGGCGTCCTATTATGTGATTAGAAAAAATAGCAGATCTATTGGATCAAAGCTTTCTTTGATAATTTTCGTCGAAGAAACCATTTCATTAAATGTTACAATTCTACCTATAAATTAATTAATACACATACCAACGATTGCATTTTGTATTTTAAGTAGATTGTAAAGCTATCACAATAATATTTATATTAGATATTAAGGCAAGTGATGACATACAATTTTATTAAGGAGTCAACATAATAGTCAATTTCAATAGAATCAGTAATTGATTAAACAAACCAATTTATCACGATTACTCCGTAGTATATAAAATTGCGCTTATCTATTGAAAGGGACTTACAGAAAGTAAGAAACATACTTCGTCTGTCTTCCGCGTGCTTTTGAACGTGAAAGATAGACGACGAATATAAAAACTTTAGCAAATAAACTATTTATTATAAAAAAAAACTTTTTATTCAATATATTGTCCCACCCAAAAGTCTTATTTAGGTACCTATTAACAATGGGAAGTGATACATTTCTCTAACTAGTAAAATAACAAGTTTTCTGTAAGTATCTCTAAAAGTTTATGCTTGTAAAAATAAAATATTACATTAACCTTTAATGGCAGCTATAAAGGCAGTTTCTACATAATTCTCAGTAAAGGGAAGACAAAGGAAACGAGCAAATCATGAATTAAACTAATTTACTTTGATGCTGCATATAAACGGTCGAGAAAGTCTGTCAATAAGGGTGACCATGGTGAAGTCTGGCCAAATGGCCTGACATGAAAAAAGCATAGACAGTAAGTAACTATTATTTAACTAATTTTAGTTATTTTTTTCCTTCTAATTTAATAAAAGAGTTAGAAACATATCTTTAGGGCTTCTGGATTAGGATTTTTCAGGACATATGTATTCTGAAAAATCCGGAGTTATGGTAACCCCAGTCACAATGAATACGTACCTTACTTTACGTACAAGAAAATAGTGTGACATTCTCATGCACTCTACCTAACAGGTTATTTCATATTTTACTTTTTCACCCAATGAGAATGTCAAAACAATTGACATTGTATTTTTTGCGATTCTATTGTGTGTAGTAAGTAATAATGAGATTAAAGTAATGATGCTATGAGCCGTTATTGTTATCTTATGTAAGAAAGATTTCTCAAGATAATAATTAATAAACGAATGTAACGTTATTCGTAAAAATGTTGTCAAATAGATGTTCATAATATTTATCTCTCGTAAGAAAACCAACAAACGATTCTCGTGAAATCTTGTGAGCAGGTTCTATAATTATATATATATTTTTTGTCGCTTTAGTTTAATTGACTTCCTATTCCTATTTGACGACCTCCTTGGTGGAGTGGCTTTGTACACCGGTTTTCAAGGTGTCGCCATCTCTGAGGTCCCGGGTTCGCTCCCCGGTTGGGTCAATTTAGAAAACGAACTTTTCTATATTGGCTCAGGTCTGGGTGTTTATGATACCACCGTTGTCTCCGATTTCCATAACACAAGTGCTTTAGCTACTTACTTTGGAATCGGAGCAATGTATGTGATGTTGTCAAATATTTATATATATTTATTGGCCAGCACAGGGATTTACACAGTTACGCTCTTGTACTCTATCCTTTTCATTCCAACTTCCCAATTTATCTTAACGAATCTTTCGACTTTCGATCCTCTTCTTCTCTTCTCCGTTGCAGTTTATTTCCATATCGTTGACTAGATTGCTTTAGTTTCACTTATTACTGTTGGTGGTGCCCAGGAAATATCACCAACTGCAGTATGACAACGAAAGCTGATCGAGAAACTAACGGGAACGTAATATTTCACAATAGCTTAATATTTTCGTTTTTCCAAAACCATAACCATACCTTGACCTTCATATTGTCATACGATGTTAATTACAGATAAAAAATAGTGCACCAATTGAGTTTATCAACCCTACTATTGCAAATTCTTTTATTGATTCGAGAAATATACTTAGCTCGATCGAGCGATGTTCAGACAAATCTTTAAGAACTATCGTGCACTCCGAAGAAGCTTTGTGGTACTTTTTATCTCTTGAACAATATTTTCTAGCCTGGAGTTTTTTTTGGGAAAAATGGCAGAGAGATAATTCACAATTTCGTCTTTATTTAAACACTATATTTTTTCCAATGGCAGTATTAGTGTGTAGAAGACTACGCACTCTTAATAATAACACTATTTTGCAAGATGTTTTTTTTCTGTAGGATAGATTTTTTTGGTTCCAAGGTGAAAAAAAAGCCTTTTAAATGAGTTTTATGGCAAACTTACGGACACATCTAAATTTTTTGGGCCAATTTGTGCATTCTCCTTTATTCTGCGGAGTTTATTGCGGTTTTATTATTTATAGATTATGAGAAATTAAAAGTGAACTAATCAGACCGTGAAAAGTATGGATTGCGGTACGGTACGTATACTTACGGCGAACGGTGCTTATTGACAGCAAAACAGTTTTTGTTGCCTAGCACTAGAAGCTCTGTTACACATACTGAATCCACACCGCTAGATTTGCAGTTAGGTGTGTTATTATTTCAAGGTGTCAGCTTGTCCAGTTCGTATTTATAACGTCTGATACAGCTCATGTTAGTTAGGTAATTATTTTAGCATCTATAATTTTGTCTTAAATAAAAGACTATCTTTAATATACCAGCGCTAAATTAAAATAAAAAATAAAAATATATTTTGTTTTATTTTAAAATTAAAAATAAACGTGATAAATCGCTATATCATCTCGTGAGTCGGTGGTCGGTGGTAAGGAGTTTTAAAAATCCTTAACAACCGTATGCCATACTACGTATTTCAATATTTTGCGAGACAACATTATAGGTAACTTTTAATAAAAAGGAAAACTCTAAACAAAAACGCACGGTGGTGGCGAGCGGTAAAATTAACTTTCCGCACGCTGTATTAAACCGTAAACAAAAACGCACGGCGTGCGGTAAAATCAACTTACCATACGCGAAAACACACATTTTCGAGCAACTGTATTGAAACATAATTTTTTGCCAACCAGTCGCAGGGACAACCAACACAACCATTATAAATGTTATGTTCTTACTATTTCCAATACATTATGTGCTAATTATGTTGTATTCAATCAATCTACAAAGTTGATGAAATAATATCCGGTTGATAGTACAAGCGCAATGAATTATATACTAAAATGTAAGCTAAACTACTAAGAAATGATGTATCAGGCTTTATCATTATGCCATATGGCAAAAACATGAGTACAAAACTGAAGTCGGAAGTAAAAAAAGTGAAAAGAAATCTGAAAGTAGTTTCCGCTTTGCGAAAGTAGTGATTGGAGATTATTTTGCTCCTCGCATATCATCATTCTCTTTAGGCCATGAAATATTATAAGGAGTCTACATAACTAGAATATTTCGAACGTAGTGGAACGTGGTGAGTTTTGTACTTCGGACACAGAATAAAACTTGTGGCTCCGTGAGCTGTGGACCTCGCGTTAAAAATAGCTCAAATTGTACGTTGTTTAAAAACAAATGAATAATATACGCAGTCATAAGTTCTGTCACAACCTTATTATTTTCGAATTTCGAATATTGGCCAGAAATGTTTTGATTGATTTTGAAGTATGAAGTTTTGAGTCTTCTAAAAATAAAAAAAAAACACAATTTGCTTTGCACCGCGCTAAAAAATAAGGTTTGTGTTATTTTTTATCATTTTTCAAAACGGCCGAAAAACGTTTTTTTTTACATAGGTATCCCGCCATTTTCAACAAAATCGAAAAATTTAATCGACCAAATAATTATAATTATCGAACCTGCTCACAAAATTTCACGTGAATCGGTTATAAATGCGACCTGTATACTATAAGTTGATGCAAACTGTTTACGCTACCGTTGACTATCGAATCTACTGTTCACAGTCAATGCGAGTGAAAGAGAGAAAACGAGAGTTTACGGTAGCGTAAACAGTTTGCATCAACTCATGGTAGGGCCACTGTAGAGAAAAAGAGACGTACAGCCGGAAGGACATGCGAAAGCATTTTTGCCCCAGTTGAACCAGAGACGTTTCTCGCTCGATTGGTCAATAATCTACGGACAGGAATCATGATAAAATAACTAACTTGTCTCTCGATAGTGGTATCGCTTACACAACCGATACCACTATCGAGACTACACAGTGATGTTCCAAAAGAGATGGTGTTTCTAGAAACGTCTTATACAGGGTTATTTGTAAAACACTAACAACCGTCCTGGAGTAGATTACTAACATCATAAACAGCAACATTTCAACAAAACTCGATCAGCTGGACATTTGTATGGAAAGTCGATTCTATTGTAATTTTTTCGAAAAGTCGTAGAACAAATGTTGTCGTTTATGATGTTAGTAATCTACTCCTGCGAGGTTGATGGGGCTTAACAAATAACCCTGTATAGAGTGATTCAAGAAATTTTTCAAACGTGTTCAGATCATGAACTATGTTTTATGTTTAAATTAATATTTATTTTTTCAAATACATAATTTTGTTACGTGGGTCACTGAATTGCTCACCAAAGGTTTATTAAACGTAGGTCACTGAATGCAGCAAAAAAATTTAGAGCAGTCCAGTATGACATTAATTGCTGATTGATTTAAAAATATTTGATAGCCAAAAGTTGATGACCAAGTTACTATTTTGGCTGACCGAATATATATTGCTTCTCACCAAAATACCAATACTTTATTAACCATTTAAACAACATCCATTTATAAATTATTAAAATGCTACTGTGTAGATTTACTATTCCAGTTAATTAAGCAAAAAGTTAAGGTTTAATGGGTTAGTTAAGGTTAAAGTATTTTTTACCATCCCTAAATCTCGTTTTATAAAAATGAATCATTTAACGGTTTTTCCGGTTTATAACGAGTGCATGATTACATAAAAAGTTGATGGAATATTACAACTTGTTACACAATAAAGACGGCAGGTTGCAAACGTTAGCTATTTATAACACACGAAAATAGAAAGCATCGCAGACCTCGCATACGTATTGCTCTAAATTAGTAAAAGTTAACTAGATCTGGTAGGCTGTAAAACAATCGTATTTATTTTGACAGTTCAAAACGTAAGATTTCATTTGTCAAACGGAATAATTCTTATTATCATTAAACGTTTGGTCGTACGTTTTTAACAGTCGAATGAATAGGATTGCTTTACACAATTTCACCTCTGTTTATTACTGAATATGAATTAATTTACTATTGAATTTAGATTTATTTAATCGTATGATAATATAAAATAGGCGAAGGAGGAATATACATGTCAAAATTGATTACTAAATGTCATAAAATTAAAATTCCGATTATAAATTGATTATAGATCAGTGTCCAGGTCTCGGAGCCAATTGATGAAGTCAGGTGGTAGCTCATTCATATCACTAGTAGGTCCTGGATACGCACGAATAGGGCATCGCTGTACGATGTGTTCCATAGTCTGAGCCTCCTCACCGCAGTCGCAGATTGGGCTATCTGACCATCCCCATTTGTGCCGACAGGCGTTGCAACGACCGTGCCCCGTTTTTAATCGGTTGAGACGGCACCACAGTTTACGCGGCAGATTAAAGCCCTTTGGTTTAGATGTGGGGTCAATTATCTGGGCATGAGTGTCATCCGTCACTGCCTCGCTCCACTCTCTTTTCCAGAGGTCATTAGTGTTGAAGTGTCTAAGCGATTTGGCAGATGCATATGGGGGGTGCCTTGATTTTAGTCTGTGCGGCGGTGGGCAGACAAATTCCTTATGAACCGGTAGTTCAACCTGGGACTCGATCTTATCGAACTCTCTCTTTAGAGCATGCATTCGTCGCAAACGCGGTGGGGCTATATGGCTGAGGGCTGGGAGCCAATGCAACGGTGTAGATTTTACGGTTCCAGAAATACAACGCATCGTCTCGTTCAACTTGGTGTCCACTTTATTTGTGTGCGCGCTTTCAAGCCAGACTGGACAGCAGTACTCCGCAGCCGAGTACACCAGGGCCAAGCCGGTCGTACGGAGACACTCGGCGGAGGCTCCCCAAGTTGTACCGCATAGTTTGTGAAGTATGTTGTTGCGAGTTGATAGTTTTTGGCCCAGCTTAGTAAGATGTTCCTTGTATGTAAGCGATCTATCCAAAGTTACACCGAGATACTTAGGAAATGGGTTAAACCGGAGTTTTTCACCGTTAAAATGTATTGCGGGTTGGTAACTAGCGAGGCCGTTATTAAGGTGAAAGCATGATACCTCGGTCTTGCTAGTACTGGGGATTAGACGCCAGGAATCGAAGTACTCAGAGAGTTTAGCAAGGTCGGTGGTAAGTATCTCCTCGCTAATTTTCATAGATCTGTTTTGGGCCACGAGTGCTATGTCATCCGCGTATATGAATTTAGTAGCTGAAGTCTCAGGTAGATCGTGGATGTAAAGGTTAAATAGCTTTGGAGCTAGCACAGAACCTTGAGGTAGTCCGTTGTTTAGTTTACGTCTGCGACTTTTAGCGTTGCCGAGATGTACCTCGAATTCCCTCTCGCTCAGCATACTTGTTATAAGATCGACGATTTCCTTACTGGGAATTATGGACAGCAGTTTTTTGACAAGGCCATGCTTCCACACAGTGTCATACGCCGCAGTCAAATCTATGAAAACCGCTGTCGATTCGAGATTTTTCTGGTATCCAGTTTCGATGTAGGTGGAAAGGGCTAGCACCTGATCAGTACAGTTTCTGCCTTGTCGGAAGCCCGCCTGCTCGACAGGAGTCGCTGAATCTATGAGTGGCTCTATTCGGGTAAGTAGCATTCGTTCTAGTAACTTGAAGGTGCAGCTCAAAAGTGCTATTGGACGATAGTTTTCAGGTTGGTGTTCGGATTTACCTGGCTTTAGAATAGCTATCACTTTGGCTAATTTGAACTGTCTTGGAAGTCTGTTGTGCGTGAGGATGTAATTAAAGCACGTCGTAAGCCACACCACCGCCAGTGGACCCATATGCCGGAGGAATTCATTGTAGATATTATCCGGGCCTGCAGCTTTGTTATTTTTCAGTAATTTTATAGCCCCTAATGTTTCCCCGACAGTGAAGGGCCTAGACATTTCTTGACCTGTTGGACAGTCTCGCTTTAGCGTAGTGAGATCCTTTTTGACTTGCTTTGTGAACGATGCATTTCTTTTGGTTCTTGTTACTTCTACCATTCGATTTGCTATGGCGTCTGGCTTCACAGCAGTTGTTTGTTTTGGAGGGTGTTGTTTTCCAGTAAGTCCATTCAGCACCCGCCATGCCTTACGACTTGATCTTTTAAAATCCATTTCCTCAACTGTGGTTTCCCATTTTGCTTTTCTTTGAGTATCTAGAGACTTCAGGAGTTCGGCCCCGATACTGTGATTTTCGGTTTGCTGGTATTTATTGAATAATTCCTCACACTCGGCTGACCAACATGGTATGTACTCCTTTCTGTATCCTCTTGGCATGTTTCGTTTTGCTGCCTTAATTACGAGTTCCACGAAAGAGTCATAGTTGAAAGCGTTGGGTTCCAAGTTCACTGATGCAAGGTCTGAGTCTAGGTCTTTGGAAAAGCCTTCCCAGTTACTTTTATTGAAATTCCATCTTGGTAATGGGATCGAGTTTGCCAATGGGATATTGAGACCCACCTCCAAGAGTATAGGGCGATGCTGACTGTTCGGAAAGTCTGATAGTACAGTTTTTCTAGTAGGCAAAGGCAAAAATTGAATTTAGATATTAGGTAACTATTAAAAAAAGAAAAACCTCCTTCAAAAAACCTGAAAACAAAAACAACTTTAAAAATTAAATACCACTAAAAAGCAAGAAATAAAATTCAACTTCCAAGACTTTCGCGCGTACTGTTCATTAGAAATAAAACACTTTAGTGGTAAGTATATAAGCGTGTAAATATTTTTTAACTTCATATAATATTTTCAATGGTACAACGCCCATAACTCAATTTCCAAATTCACACTGTTTGTTTTTAAGGAGTTCCGTTGTGCTTTTGTAGTCCAAAACGTCGCTCGCTGACTATACCTCGGTTTGTTTTGGATTGTCATAAACCTACCAATATCTCACACTATACGTATCCTATTTGACTTTGAGGAGTTCCCTTGTGTATCTTCGAAGTCCAAGTACCAATGAAATTAAAATGTGACCGCACTTGTGGTACCCTTTCAAAGAAAAAAGAACCATCGAAATCGGTTCGAAAACATAAAAGTTATAGTTGAACATCCGTCTAAATTCATATAAAGTGGTAACGAAAACAACAGTATTTTCAAAATTTCCTGAAAACTACTGAACCGATTTTAAAATATTAAAATGGGACCAACTTGGTAAGAAAGCTGGATGTTATAACGTTTGAATCATTTCAATCGGTTCAGTCGTCTTCGAGTAATCGGTGTACATACAAATAAAAAAAGACCGACGAATAGGTATAAGGTATAGGTAAACTCCCTCCTTTTAAATTTTTGAAGTCGGTTAAAAATTGAAAAGCAGTTAAACGAATGATTTTTTTATGACGGGAAACACGGCTACGCACATAAAGTTGTCCCTTACATTTTATCTAGAAATCAACATAGGTACTTTCCACTGTCAAGCCTTTAATATCAAAGGGATGTAAGTAATTTATTTACTTTGAAAGATTTAGACAGTATAGTTGCCATACTGTTAAAATATACTATTTTGGACATTAATCCAGTTGGGAGACGGACAACGGCTCCGCCACGCTCCGTGTAGAGGGGGAGAACGGCGTTCTCACAGTTTATACAACCTTCAAAATGAGCGCACCTCACCTGTGCTTACTCTGTGCAGTGCTCTGCTTTAGTTACTCTAAGGCGTCAGTGCAGGATTCGGTTCCCATGCAAAATGTTCTGGACAAGAAAATCGAGTTGCTGGATGGTGTCCGTGTCGCGTTACCGGCGAATAACACCAGAAGGATAATGGCCTTTGAAATTGATACTAATAAGGATATAGAAGGTAAGTTTTAAACTATTTATTAGTAACAAAGTAATTGAGTTACGGCATAAGTATTAAAAGTACTTGTACCTACTTATTGATTCTTAGTAATGCTATGTATTTAAAAGGCATAGTGTTTTTTTTGTATTATAATTAAATATTTGTGAGCGGCAAATTAATTTTTTAGCCTAATTCCAATTGATGTTACCTTAGTGAAGCAAACAATTATTTAGGGACTACAGACACTTCTCGCATTAATTAGACTGATAACTTATTTTATCAAGTTTATACGTACGTACAAACCTGTCTGTTGGGGATTATTTTAATTCAAAACATTGGAAAACAAAATACATAAGTAACTTCGTTCAAATTTGTTGAAGGGATCAGAGAATATTATAACGTACGTAATAACATTCTTTGTACTAATATTCGTACAAAGAATGTTATTACGTTATGCTTTTTTGATTTAGGGCTAATTTTACAATCCTCAGTAAATACCTGTCAGTTTAATTAGTAACCAAATAAAATAAGAGTCATTAAAAAATTATGACTATTGACGAACTGAGTGCAGTGGTCAACATTGCCGATCTACCATGCAAGAGGTCCCGGGTTCGATTCCCGGCCAGGATGAAATTGAAATGATGAATTTTAATATATGTGACGGGTCTGGGCGTTACTATGGTATAATAAGTATATATTTAAAAAGTATATAAGTAGTATATCCATAGAAATTGAGCGCAGCGAAAATTTTTCTAAGTCTATGAGTATATCAGTTGTCTATAAGTGTCAACCTTATTATTACAAGCTTTGCTTAGTTTGGGGCTAGATGGCGCTGTGTGAAATTATCCAGGCATTTATTTATTTTATTTATGACAGACAGACAAGTATAACTATTTGAAATTTTGAGATTTAAGCATTCACAATGCTATTTTTATATAACTTTTATAGTCACTTAGTGACTCGGTAGCTCAGCGGTCAGAGCATTGGACCGGATATGCAAAGGTCGCGGGTTCGATTCCCGTCCGAGAACATGATCTGGTGCGAGTCTATTTTTTCTAGTACATTATTTAGTATTAGACAAGTATAATTTATGACAACCATTTTCAATTTGGCGGTACAATCAACGGTACGTCAGACGTAATAAGACGTCTGCTACCGTGCTGTCGTACGTACAATACTCTATCAAACAACAAAATTATTAGAGTTGATTACTTTGGTAAATGGGACCGAATTATTTGTTAATTTTTTATAAATTTTGGGACTTATATTCATAATAAGATTTAATAAAAAAAAAAGAAAAGTCTCATCCCTATTTTAATGGCTAAAAATAATTATAAATTGCTCTTGTACACACGACAGCACGTCAGGTTATACAGTTAAACTGCGAAAACAGCTTTTATAAATTAGGTTAGGCTTTTATAAGGCGGTCTCAAAGTCAACATGTATAGTCTGAGGTGCCGTCGTGTGTACATAACACTAAAATTTTATAAAGTTAAACAGTTTCCCTTCTCCTTAGCTTAGGAAGGAAGGGAAACGTGTTGCCTCCTTTCATTTATGTTGTGCTGTTTACACAGTTACAAAAACATGTTTAATCTATATTATTACATGACACACAAGTAAGTATCTACTTAGGATATTAAAAAGATGTTAACTGTTTCATGATTATTGTTGTAAAAAAATAATTAAAATAATCGTATATTTTCCCAAATAAATGATCTTCAAAGTTTAGTACCACACTTTTAAAATTGCAATATCTTTAAAAAAAATAGAAGTTAGAGTTTAAAAAAAAAGTTTTTTTAAGAAGGTAATCGATTGTGAAGTTATTTTTAGTCCTTTTTATTTCGAAAATATATCTCGAGTTTTTTAAAAGATTTCACAATTTTAGAAGTGTGGTACTAATTTTTAAAGGCCAGTCTAGAAAGTTACTTACATCAGTAGACAAACTACAGCAGCTAGTACGGATGTGCTAAATGTCAGTTAACAAACACCTATACTATGTATAATCAAAGCACAAGATATTGCAATGCTAAAAGAGGATTATGCCGATTTCACATTAAGGAACGAGTAGTGCGACTCAACTCCAACATTCACTTTTACATTTCAAGCTGTTTGTATGCAATTTCGAGTCGTTTATAACGTAAAGATGCACGCCATACACAGTACAAGTCCCGGTATATTTTTTTATTTGATCGTTCACAAAATGAAAGTCTATTGGCAACTAGATACTTATGTTTGTCAGGATTTTATACACCGTTAATTTTTAAGTATATCTAAAAATGAAATGGGGATTTCAGACCACGTGAATGAACATCTTTTACTAAAATCAGCTGTTCCATAGAAAAGTACAACATCGACTCGACTATAATGTAAGGACAGCTGATTTTCTTTTTCGCGATTCCGTGGTTTGCCCCATAGTTGTTCATTCACGTGGTCTGAAATCCCCATTTCATTTTTAGATATACTTATAAACTAACGGTGTGATATTATGATGCAGTATTTTTAGAAATACAGTCTAACACTACCTACATAAAAGCATATGTTACAGTACCACTTTCACATCAATATCAAGATCTTAAACAAAGTGTGATGGCCTGAAAAAACATACCCTGCAAGGGTGTTGCTTGTTATGGCTTAATTATTAAGCTAAAAAGTAATCATAGAGAAAAAATAATTAACATAGGTTGATATAAATTAGAGAGCTTCCCGAGGATTAATGGAATTATTTGAGTTTATCGCACATATATTCTTCTACTGAGTAATAACACTTTTTTACTAAGAAATCTTTTACAATATTTTTTTTCTACTTTTATATTTATTGGTAGTTTATTATTATATAATTGTATACTTACATCTATAGTGAGGGCTGCATCTATACATTTCTTTAAGGAACTACAATTAATGTTTTGGATTGTATTTTGTTTCTGAGCCTAATAAATAAATAAATAAAAATTCAGCGAGAAATATTAAGTTTGGCGTTACGTATCGTTAATACTTAGTTGTGAGTTTGAAAAGTTGAGATACAAAAAAAGCATATAATATTTATGTGCATTTATCTTATCTTTAAAATGAAATATATTCGTTTATTAATTTATAAGCAGTTTTAGAGTTAGCACAATCTATTCATTTGCAAAAATATTCAATGAAAAGTTTCCACTGTTGCATAATACATAATTAAAACATTCGTGCTAACCGTAACTTACCTCGGTATAAATTTAATTCCGTGAAATATCATCGAACATTCGATGTGCACGTAACCGTTGGGTTAAAAAACAAAAAAAGACAATTATTTTCCTCTTGTGGAGCCTGTTTTTGTTTTGTTCTTGTTGAGAAAGTGGAGAAACTGCGTGTAAGCACACGAATAATCAGAGCGGTTTGTCGATCGATGGTTGGTCGCCTTTATTAAACAGACCAGCCGACCTTATCACGGAAAGTAAACCGACTGATAATCAGTACAATACAAATACAAAAAAATATTTATTTGTTCTCTCACATAGATTTAAGATATAATCTTAGGCTGTTTAAGTTATAACTTATTACCAAGTTAGTTATAAAATAATAATTTTATTATTCTATTATAAGTATAAAATAATGCTTATATTGATGTTAAAAAAAGATAGAGATAAAACGGCTTATTTAGTCGTTTTTAGTAGTAAGTATAGGATTAACGCAAAAGCAATTTATAAAATAATAGTTTGTCTAATTTTACAACACTATTACTACAATTAAAAAAAACGCACTAACCTACTCGTTCTTGAAAATAATTTAATTATTTTAATGATGCTGAGCAATATAAGAGTAATAAAAGTTGAAAATACTTAGTTGCAATTTCGTCCACATTTTTACCTAACTTATTGAATTATGTTGGAAAGCTCTCATTGGGCCGGCTGTTTATTATTCTCTATTAACACATGGTAAAAATTATACAACATGTTACAATAATACCCCTAACGCCGAATATGGTATATAGGGACCATCAAACTGAACATTTTTGCTATGGGACCAACACTCAAATCGCTAAAAAAAGAATCAGCCGTTTCATACATTTTGATATTTTCGATTTTATTTTTTGTATGAAACAGCTGATATTTTTTTCGCGATTTCAGAGTTGGTCCCATAGTAAAAGTTGTTCAGTTTGATGGTCCCTATCTACCATATTCGACATTAGGGGTATTTTAGTAACACATTGTATACCTAGAACCCACATGGTGTAAAAAATGATTTAATCCTTTCCCAAATAAAAAAATACGATTCCAACAATTTAATTTTTTAACCAATTAAGTTAGTTGTACTGAACCACTCTTTATTAATATTATCTGTTTCTTTTACAGGTCGCGGCAAGAAAAATAAACTGATGCAAAGAATATTACCGCTCTTCATAATGCCGTTCCTGCTCCAATCAGCCATCGTCCCTATGTTCTTAAGCATGCTGAAGTTTATGCTTTTCAAGTCCCTCATGGTCGGAAAGTTAGCGTTATCTCTGATTATTCTGAATGCGTTCAAAAACCACAATGTCGTTAAAGGTAAAGATTCAATAATAGCGGATGCCCACTACGGTTACCATGGTAACGGGATGGAAGAATATAGTGCTCACCTTCACTGAATTGACTTTTATTTTTGTGGAATCAAAATGGAGAACATCTTGGGCCCTAATGGCTAACTTTTCGAACTTCGGCCGGTCTGCCGAGCTTCAACTTAAAATAGATAAATCGAAGTATTGTACTATTCGACGAAGTTATTTAGAAGATATCGATGTTCGTGTGGCATCAGAATTGGGGTTTGCAATTTTGGACCGATTGGGGCTCGATTTATCTGTTTTAATTTGAAGCCCGGCAGACTTTCCGAAGTTCGTTGCGTTAGCCGGTACGGCCCCTGCTACACCAAAGTACTCGGAATTAAATTGGATTTAAAGTTTCAACAAAACATAGGACTGATTTCCTTTTGAAAAATACTGGCCGGTTTTCGACAAAAGCGTCATATTTTACGTAGATTTTTTTTAAATAATTATTTTGATAGTAACTAAGAGGGCGATTTTAGTTGATAAATTGCTTTTCCCATAAACAAACTGCTAAATTGCTTGCTATTCGAACCGTCTGAACGGACTTTCAATCAAATCGAAGCTACAAAAAGAACTGGTCAAGTGCGTGTCGGGCCACGCGCAGTATAAGGTTCCGCAGTTACATTATTTATACAGTTACTATATGGCTATTAACTTATATTTACTTCGTGTTAGGATAGGTATTTCACAATATTAATGAATACCTATCCAACGATACTCCACACTAAAAGATTGGTGAGAAAAAAAAATCATCCCAACTTTACTTTACATACACATAGGGAACAAGATCAAAAATAAAATCTTGAAAAATATTTTATTTTAGTGTAGGTACACATCTACACTAAAATAAAATATTTTTAAAGTTTTTTGGCGTAATTAATATAGACCTTCGTGTTAAATTACATCTTACTAGTACTTAGGGCCTTTGAGCTAAGCCGCGGACGGAGGTCGGACCGACAGACGGACATGGCGGAACTATAAGGGTTCCTTGTTGACTTGACTTCGGAACCCTAAAAAAGGATCGATATAGGTACTTGTTAAACGATAAATTGATCAACTAAAATCGCCCCTTGAGAACGTGGCATATGATATGGCAGACATTATTTGAGTTGTACTGTACAAAAGTTAGTGGTCATATAAGACAACATACAATTACGGAGGACGCGAGGAGGAGGAGCTCGGTGGCGCAGTGGTATAGCGCCTGGCCCAGCGATTGCGGAGATTAAGAAGTTTCGCAAGGGTCGGTCATGGGATGGGTGACCAAAAATTTATTATCTCGAGCTCCTCCGTGCTTCGGAAGGCACGTGTCGTTTACACCCTCCCTTATCCACCCATATGGAAGGCCTGTGCCCTAGCAGTGGGGACATTAAAAATGGCTGATGGTCACGTATCGACTATTATTTATTCAGGTACTTTTAATATAAATGTATTGTGGTCGTTAAGGATTTATAGCATTAGTCGTTTTCTAAGTCAAAAACTAATAGCAATAAAAATCATATCAGTTAGTTGTTTAGTAGTATTTTGTTGTAATGTGAGTTTTAGCACTATGAACTAAGCTATAAGTGACAATATTTATTTCCATTATTAGTGTACTAATATTTAATTTATTTGTTTTGAATACGTGATAATTTATTGTCGTGAGTTGTTTATTTTATTTATAAAAATAAGTAATACCTCCGAGTGAATATAATTTTAAAAGAGAAAAGGTTTATTTATTTAAATGTAAGTTGTTTATTCTGTTTTACAAAACATTCGTTGTCATATAATTTATTCTAATAAATAAAGACAGAATTAAAATGTGTATTCTTTTATAATGTTTTTTGTTGTGTTTTTTACATTCTTAACTCTAAACTGCTTCTTAAAGTAGCAATCGGCAGTAATAATAACATAAGTACTACTTAAATTGTGCTTAGTAACTAGTACACCACCAGACAAACTTTCGCGAGCTGCCATTATCATGGGTAGTCGAGTGTTACAACGAAGTCACATAGAAACGAAATTAAGTCACAGACGTTAAGTAGTATTACCGTAGTATAAAACAAAGAAAGTCATTCGATAAAATAAAACAAAGAACAATATTTTCGTTTTTTATTAGTAAGTATAAAATGGAAAAATTATCATGAAACAATACGCGATAATGCTACGTGTCTTAAAAGCTCCTTAAAAGGCATAAACTTTATTGTTCAAGTTTACGGAGTTTACTAATTTTATGACGTCATAGCTCCTCTCCTAAGGGCATTTTTTTAAGAACTGCGGTTCAAAAAATTGTTTATCATTTCTCATATTCGGAAAGTGATGTATATTTAAACTGAGCAGCGGGCTAAAACTCTGCGTTCCATCCTAGGGTGTAAAAGAATTTTAAAAATAGAACTGAATTGGTTACATAGTCGACCATAGAGTTGGTATAACAGCCAGTGCAAAAAAACATTGAGCGGAGCGACGACGCGGGCTGTTCCAGAAAAAAGAAATAAATAAATATGGTCTACCTATGTAGTTACTACATGTTTTATTAATAAATATTTTGAAACCACCACGATTTTTTTTACTTTCCTTATATTTGAAATGAAAAGTAGAGAGTGAACGGGTAAAAGTCATCAATTCCATACTCGAACTATAGCCTAAATATCTCGTATGAGAATTGCTTCTTTTTGACCCTTGTAGTATAATACTAATTCTGTGCCTTTGTCTAACAATATACTATTGAGCTCAAGTATACGTGCCAAACAGCTATCCTGTCATCGTTTTGCGGTTTTCCCCTCGAAATAGTGCTCGTACGCCGACCACTACGCATATTTATGCATGACACAAATTCTTTACGCACAGACAGAAATAAAAAAGTCTAGACTGTCTGCGAAGTCGGCTATTATATACTTTCACTGTTTCAATTTAATTGCAGAAAAAAAAGATTAAACATGCAGCTGACTTTCTATGAGACTACAGTGTTTTAGGGATATCCTATCTACCAATATTAATAAATCTAACGAAAGAAAAGAATCGTATTTGTTCCATGAACATGACGTCATCTGACAAAATGACACATTTTTTTCGTTCGTTCCATAGAACATAATAATATTTGCGCTCCCCCCAGAAGTGTTCGATGTCTACAAATAGAAATATGAGCCCATTGTACTGCTGAAATCACTATTTGATAAAACACTATTTATTAAAAATATTTTCCCCCGTGAAGATTTATAAGAGGCAATAATTAATTATAAATCTTACAAAATGCGCCCCACGTTTTTAGGTTTAGGGTTATAAATCTTTGCGGGAGAAATTATTTTATACTTTTTAGTCTGTTTTAAAAACGTGTGTAAAAAAAATATTATTTCTTGCTTTTTACCCGACTGCAAGGAAAGGGTTATGTAAATATGTGTTTCGCGCGTATTGTATGTTTGCATGTAATGTTATTAATTACCTCATATCTTTCAAACGGCTGAACGGATTTCTATAATAAATTAAAATATCGTTACATTTGTCTTGACAGCCCAAGTGCTCTTAGGTAAGTGACGGAAAAAAGCCAACATAGCGAATGTGAGCTGCTATTAAATGATGCGAAAAAAATATGTATCAAACTAAAGAGCTTATCATAAGGATTTCAAAAAGGTATATCATGACCGTTATACAAGGTGTTACAAAAATACCCCTAATGCCGAATATGGTATGTAGGGACCATCAAACTGAACAACTTTTACTATGAGACCAACTCTGAAATCGCGAAAAAAAATCAGCTGTTTCCTACACAAATTAAAATCGAAAATATCAAAATGTATGAAACAGCTGATTTTTTTTTCGCAATTGCAGAGTTGGCCCCTTAGTAAAAGTTGTTCAGTTTGATAGTCCCTATATACCATTTTCGGCATTAGGGGTATTTTTGTAACACCTTGTATAATAATAACAAAAAGACATCAATTAAAAAAAACATTTAAAAAACAAAAAACCCGCCTGCATCAAAAGACAAGTCAACTGAATAGATAGAAACTTTATGGAAATAAGATCAAATATTAAAGATCGACTTAAAACATTATTGATGGTAGTATTTTAAACTTTTGATCAATATAATAACATGCAGTCGGAAGCATAGAATCAAATCATTCATAATGCCTCTTTATGCACGCCCTATTACTAAGACTCCGCTGTCCGTCTGTCTGTCCGTCTGTCACCAGGCTGTATCTCATGAACCGTGATTGTTAGACAGTTGAAATTTTTAAAGATGATGTATTTCTGTTGGCACTATAACAAAAAATACTATAAAACAGAATAAAATAAATATGTAAGGGGGCTCCCATACAATGAACGTGATTTTTTTAGCAGTTTTTAAAGATATTGGTACGAAACATTGTGCGCGAGTCCGACTCACACTTGGCCGGTTTTTTATATTTGATCTTGTTTCCATCTTTTCAGTTGGCATGTCTTTTGATGCAGGCGGGTGTTTTAGGATTGTTTTTGTAATGTTTTTAAAAAAGGTTTTTACTACCTAAGGTTGTAAACCGATTGACTTAATTTATTATGAAACAATTTGGGTAAAAATAGGTACTCGTTTTGTAACATGACGTCACTGAGAAGACAAGTGAACTCAGATGAAACGCTAGTATATTGTCCTGTAGAAAAACATAATAGAAAAACTAGAGACCCATTTTATCCGATGACGTCATGTTCCATGGAACAAAATGGGATCTATTCCTTTCGAATACCAAAAACTAATAATAACGGCAATAAACAAATATATATATATACAAATATATACTTGTTATATACAAATATATAACAAATATATATTTGTTTATTGCCGTTATAAAATTTCTATTCCCAACGAATACCAAATTTACAAAAATCTTATTAAAAATTTAAAAATTTGGTATTCATTAAATTTAGATTTTTCGCATTCACAATGGTATTTTTATATTAAGATAAATAATATTAGAAAAAATACTAGAAAAAATCGACTCACCCGTAGCACCTCAGACGGAAACCCTTGGGATTCCGGCCCAATGCACTGACCAAAGTCGCTAGTGGGAGCGGCGAAATTTGGTATTCGTTGGGAATAGAAATTTTATAACGGCAATAAACAAATACCATTTGGTATTAGTTTTTGGTATTCGAAAGGAATAGATCCAAAATGGGAACTAGATACTCAACAAGATGACTAACCGCCTTCCAGTCGTGTTTAGTGGCAGGCGTGCTGAGGGGGAAGGGAGGGCTCGTGGGACGTGGACGTGAGTGGAAATGAGTACAACGCAGATTACTAATCAATCGCTGTCCACACGAGTTAACTCCTAATCACTACACCTGCACTAATCACTAATCCTAGTGAATACATAATTTTTATTTGCCAATACTTTACGGGCTTTTACAGACAACTTAATAAATAGTTTCATCTCGTTATTTTTTTTATAGTGATGTTGCCCCGATGCCGATTCCAAAAAAAAAGTTCAGTTTCAGTGATAGAATCTTTAAGTCAAGCTCAAGTTTTATTCTATAATTTTATTGAAGAAAAAAGTTGTATGTAAAGTTATGTAATATTATGTTAATAACTTTTTCGTTGACTGTACCATTACAATGTTGCTACACTTTCCCGTTGTTATTTAATTTAGTAAATCAATTTTACACAGGTTTCACATAAATCGGTAAGATATATTATATTTCTATAAAAAAATAAATAGTAAATATAACTTTGATTTCATTTTCTATTTTTGTAGGTAAGTATAAGTTTTTCATCAGCATAAAAAAAAAAAAAAGAAGGTAAGTATGAGAGTAACAGAGTATTTGACTACAATGAAAATACAAATCAACTGTTAACTAAACAGACAACATTTTTTTAAACCAATTTAGCCGGTACATAATTTTTAAATAAGTATGATTTTTATAAAAAATAAAGAAGTTCTCAACGAATTAATCAAATTGCAAATATATTATGCCATAATGAACCATTAGACATAATATTTTTCTAAAACCTGTCGAATACCCTATTGATGAATGAAACTGAGCTAAATGGGTTTCTAAATAATGAAAGTTAGTTGGTAGTAAATGTACTTTTATTATTGTAAACTGCTGAACACAACTTGACATGTAATGAAAAACACAGAGTACAAAACAAGGAAAATATGTTATAGTATAAAAAGTACAGAATTCAAAAATATAAGTTAAAAGTAAAAAAATCATAAACTAGTAAAAAAGAGGCCGGCTCGGCAACAATGATGATTATGTATAACCACAGGTGATTATGACGTTAACCGACTTCATAAGACGTCTTTTTAATATCAGAAATTTATGCGTACCTACTTAAATAGTAATTATGCAGATTTGAATATTATAAATCTTGCTTTTTAGAGCTGTTTCTTTTTGAAGCTGTTTTACTAGGATTTATTTAAGGAGGTTTCTTTTTAATTTTTAAAAGTGTTTCGGTCTATTATAGATGTACGGTCCGATTTGTCTCATTTCAATAATAATATTAATAAAAGTAGGTACTTACCTAAAACTTATTACATAGTTACAAAACGAGTTTGCCGATGTCTCGCAAATCATTTGAATATCTACCTAGGTAGGTAAACGAATTAGGCTGGTACTTAAGTAAAAATTACCATTAAAGCTTGTACTAATATTGAATCTGTGCTTTTAATCTCTCTAAAATAATAAAGATAATAAGTTGGGTTTATTTTACTCAAAGTTTATGTTCGAATGCTAATTTAAAAAAATATTAAAATAAGATACGAATAAATAAATATATAAATGCTTGGACAATTTTTACACAGCGCCATCTAGCCCCAAACTAAGCAAAGCTTTTAATATGGGTGCTAGACAACTGATATACTACGTATATACTTTTTAAATTTATATATTCTCACTTTTTATACATAGTAACACCCAGACCCGTCACAGAAATTAAAATTCATCATTTCAATACCTGGCCGGGAATCGAACCTCTTGCCTGGTAGACCGGCATGTTGACCACTGCACCACTCAGGTCGTCCATTCTAAATAAGTAAATAAAACTAGTTTAACTATAAATAAAATACTTTTTTTAGGTTTTGTATACCTACTTATTTGGAAGACAGAATGTATGTAGGTATAACTTTCGAAATTAAGTGACTTCCAGTAATGCTATTTTCATATCGATAACTTTTCACTATTAACACAAGTCACTTTCCACTCATAATCATCGAAAACTCATTCCACTGTGCACATAGCTTGACCGGCGGAAATCAGTGCACATATTACATTAATGTAGGTTTACCATTAATTTGCATGTTTAAGGGAACTTAAAGTGAGATCTAAAAAAATTATATAAACTTCATTAGAAAGTAGTAGCAGAGTTATTTATATAATATATTGAAGAGTAGGTAACGAACTAGTTTCCCCGGGTGGTAAGGCAGGTCTTCGAGAAGAGTTTAGTTGGTAGTGGTGCATTCTCCCGTCCCACCATCTGGCCCGCCCACCATGAGTGGGTAGCTTTATGGGAGGCCGGGAAAATGCTTCCTCAAGAAAATGTTAGAACCACCCAGCCCTGACGCGAAGCCTATTAGGCTTGGCGGGAGGGCTGGGTGCGGCGAGGAACATGTCCCGGGTAATAACCTGGGGGTGACCGACCCCAACATGCCGTTTGGTATGCGTAAAGATTGCATTCTCCTCTTGATACAAAAAAAAGGTAACGAACTAGTTACATTGATAGTTACTAGTGGGATTTTTTCATAATGTCTGCATTCCTAGAATGTCCCTTTCCCATTATTGTCATTAGTGTGTATATAGAATAACACGTGACTTCACGTCACAGGCAGGACTTTAGCCCGTCTTTGGCTGTATTAAAGCGAATCTGTTCGTCAGACAAAAACATCAAAAACATATACCTAACTATAAAAATGTTTACTGAATAATATATATTATGTTTTGTAATAATACTAGTGACTCGCTAGAGCTGTATGTAGACCTCGCGTTTGTGAAATTTTTCGAAATGGCTGAAATATTATTTTCCCAACGACAAAAAAAACGACTAATAAATCTATAATAAAACCTGCTCACAAAATGGCTAACGCATCGAACTTCAGAAAGTCTGCCGGGCTTCAAATTAAAACAGATAAATCGAGCCCCAATCAGGCCAAAATGGCGAACCCCAATTCATGATGTCACACCAACATCGATTTCTTTTAAATAATTTCGCCTAATAGTACAATACGAAACTCCTTACTTCTATTTATCTGTTTTAAATTGAAGCTCGGCAGACCCGCCGAAGTTCGAAAAGTTAGCATGCTTACCCACTTCTCAATAATGCTTATTAAAAATGTGTAATTTTTTATTGAGGACCTTTGGGACGATATCCATATTAATAAAACACACTAATGAAGTCGGGTGGGGATTTTAGAATAAAAAAAAAGGAAGTTGTCCTCCCGATCCGACTTCAAAAGACATGTTTTATTAATATTGATCTAAAAGCTAAAAATTGGAAATATTGTTAAAATAAAACTGTGTATAAATAAATAGTTTTTTTAAGTTTTTTAAGTATTTTTGAAAAATAAAACCATTTTTTAATTTGAAACAATTCTTAGTATAAACAGTCAAACAAATTAAAATCCTAGTTTTCAGAAAGAGAATAAATAAATTATTTATATTTATGTATTTTTATAAATACTTATTGTGTTTGTATATTGAAACTATTAGAAAAAAAACTAATTGTGTATTTTATTTCCGATGTTACATTTAGTAGTAAAGCGCGAATATGATATTATTGCGAATGTAGTTTCTTGAGAATATAATGTTTTGCAAACAATTATATTGATTTGAGAATATCATATACGGCGACGGAGGGAATGATTTGAATATTATTTCTTTCTTTTTAGAGGTATTTAATTTTGAAACTGGTTTTGTTTTTGTTTTCAGGTTTTTACTGAATTAACTTACCTAGGTAGGTAGGAACTTAGATTTCTAAGGTATACTCAATAAATAATCTCGCGACCGACAACATCGCGTCACTAGGTGCATAACCACAGCACAGAATATATAAACCACAGTAGGCATAATCATTAAAAAGTATGGTCACAACACTGACGGTCAATCGCGTCTGACTATTAAATTAACTAGTAGTGAAATCAATGTCGCAATATCGTCAAGTCGACTTACGACTAGCAGATCATAATCATTGCATGGCGAATGTCGCAGCCAAGAAGTTACGTTGTCTTAGTAAAGGACTTTTTTAAACTAGTGCCTAAACAGTTACATGAAAAGTGAAGTGAAATGACCGAGGATAAGGTGAGTGAAATTCTAGTTGGTATCAGAATAATAATATTATGTGCAAACTAAAACAAATACTTTGTTTAATTTTTAGTATTCGTTTTTTTACGACACGATACGACGTAAAAAGATAATCTTCTATTACTTACCTCCTTGCTTGACCGAATTTACCGATCGACTAATAATTCTACCTCACATCTTCGATCAAAAATATCCTAGATATCGCTTCACGAACTATGATCCCGCAAATTGCTAATGCCCTGGAACCTTGTCACATTAACATCCAGGTTAACGTCGTCCGCAACTAAAAATTACATGTAACAAACAAAATTCTAATAATAATTGTATATTATATTAATTATTGAATTATTATTTTCAATAAGATAGGCTAGGTAAGTATATAATTTTAGAATAAAATTGATGAGGTTTTTTTTCGCAACGATGAAGCCTCTTATAAGCTCTAAAACACTGAGAGCAGCCAGACCGACATCATTCACATTAGGGTACTACTCTACAACCCTTAAAAATGAATCTATCCGTTTCCTTGATCGTTACGAAAAATCCCGTGACCTCTTAGACTAATAATTATAAATTATTTTCACCAATGAAAATTGAAGGAAAAATTTAATGCTCTACAGTTTTGTCGTCAACGCTTTTCCCGAGAAACGCATGATTTAGAAGTTATAACCGAAAGTTTGAAAAATGACCGTAATTTCCGAGGTCTTTTGCCTCGCTCCAAGTTTCCACAGACTTCTAGAGATCAAAAACTCAGATTTCACACCTCACACCATCCCCGAACAATATCCCAACATGAAATTGGGAATGGGCTCTATTTAATAACGTGACAATTTGTCAATTGTCATGACAATTTGGTTAACATTGCGGTGTAGCTATAAGTAATTTGTTCTATTTTCAAATTGGTTTAAGCCAATGGATATAAAATTGTCATGACAGGTGATTGATTGTCACGTTTATTAAATAAGGTCGGTCGAAAATACCCATCGACTGGACTATATCGAAAACTAATTCAAACAAAGTGATTTAGTTAAAAGTAATTTCAACTAAGGAAAACGCTTTTAAGTAGGGAAAACGCGTTTTAACTTTAAACAGGTTTTACCTGTAACAATTATATTTAAAAAATATCTAAGTATAAGCACATAAGGGTTCCCCTTGTGCGCGAGTCAGACTCATTCTTGACTGGTTTTTTATTTCCAATGTAATTATCTACCTACCTATTTTTTGCGAAATGTCTTTTATTAGGTTGCTTTCGCTTTTATAAACTGTTGCGTAAACGTTTTGATATAAAGAGGCTATGAATTATATCGGTCTATTAAATTCAATATAAAATCATCTATTCAGTCTAGGCTGACAAGCACGTATCTAGGGTAACAAGTACCTAGGCTGACAAGCACGTAAACTAGCCCATCAAATGTTAAAGATTTATTCCTACAGATATTCTTGATTTACCCGTTCAGAAAAATATCTTTAACATGTAATATGATTTTTCAGTATTTTCAGTCGTTTTAAGCCATTCCACGCGTTTGTACAAACATACAAACATATACACATAGTCCATTAATTGGTCCCCTATTGACCTATTATTGGCCTGTAATGCGCTAATTATTGGCCATGCTTAAGTCAATAAATAGGCATCAATAAATCATAATTATTCTTAATATTTATTCTCAGTAGATACATAGGCCTAAGAGCTCGATGGCGCAGTGGTTGAGCACCTGGCCCAGGTATTGCGGAGGTTAAGCAACTTTTGGAAGGGTCGGTCATGGGATGGGTGACCAAAAATTTACTGTCTTGATCCTCCGTGCTTCGAATGGCACGTTAAGCCGTTCTTTGTTAATTGGTCCCGGATGCATTTGCAGTTGTTAACACCTACCAATCCGCATTGGGTCCGCGTGGTGGGTTATGGCCCATCCTCCTTATCCACCACTGTGTCCCAGTAGTGGGGACATAAAAAGTGGTTGATGGTCATACATACTTAGGCCTATATTGGGGCCTTTTACCCCTACCATTTGAATCTAAAAGATGCTACGTCGATTCGCAATGCATGCCCTAAGCTTCTAATGAGAAGAATAAATGACCGTCACATAAGTGGGGTCACTGCAGACTTTTGATTGATAATGACACTGTATTATGGAAGTTTCCAATTTTGTTTTCTGATTCTAAAAATTCATATTACCTACAATAAAACAAATTTTAATTTTACAAAAAACGACGAAGATATAGCAATTCAAAGGTTTAATGACTTGCAGTCTTCATACAAAATTCTACGGAATTTGTGACGTCACAAGTTTTCTTTCATGTTAAACGCTAATGTCTAAAATATTTATGATTTTATTTCTCAAAATTCGACTTATGGAAACTTCCTTATTAGGCACATAGCAAAAAATCGGGAATTGACTATTGACTTAACCATTATAAAAGTTTTTAATGGTTTTCTTTTCTTTGTAAAAGCCGCCGGCCGCGTTGCGTTACACCCATAAACTTATTATACTCCCAGTATAAATAAGTCATGGTAACACCAGTCTCGATGACGCGTCATTAATCAATTTATTCTCAAACAAATTGGTTGTCTTGTGTAAAGCAAATAAATAAGTAAATAATTAAATAATAAATAAGTGCTTGGACAGCGCCATCTAGCCCCAAAATAAGCAAAGCTTGTAATATGGTTTGGTGCTAGACAACTGATATACTTTTTGAATATATACTTATTACACATAGTAAGACTCAGACCCGTCACAGAAATTCAAATTCATCATTTCAATTTCTGCCCGGACGGGAATCGAACCCGTGACCTCTTGCGTGGCAGACCGACATGTTGAATACTGCACCACTCAGGCCGTCAGTGTAACTACAACAACATTAAGTCTTCGATCGATCTTAAAAAGGTTAAAATATAAGGCTGGCTCCAGACCTACCAGTTTAATTTCTTTGCTTTGCTATTCTAGTAGAACAGGGGGCCGTACCGGCTATAACGCATCGAACATCGGAAAGTCTGCCGGGCTTCAACTTAAAACAGATAAATCGATGTAAAAAGTTTCGTATTGTACTATTCGCCGAAGTTATTCAGAAGATATCGATGTTCGTGTGACATCATAATTTGGGTTCGCCATTTTGGCCCGATTGTTCGATGCGTTAGCCGGAAGCCTGTTCAACTAGAACAGCAAAGCAAAGAAATGTAACCGGTAGGTCTGGGGCCAGCCTAATGGTATAGCCCTACCATTATAAGATACGCTATCATTATTTTATACTTACCATACATATTATATTCTATAGAGACCGGTATTCGGTCCCTGCTCTTAATGGTGATTATCTTTTTTTATTTACAGGTGAATGAGACTACGCTCCAGTGGCTATGGAAAAAGAAGTGTTTTTTATTAGTTTTCACATTAGCCTTTTGTCTTGTAATAGCCACTATAAGTCTTACAGCTAGGCTGAACAAAGCTACTGCGGACTGCGCAGTAGCAACTAATAATGCAGTGAGGTTTATAAAAAAACCTAGAAACAAAATAAATCATGAGGTAAGTACACTACCTACTTAAGAATCCAATCACATCGCTTATGTTTTTCCACTGACTTCCTATGCAATCGAAAACTCGAGCTAAGTATACCTATCATAATTTTACTTTTGTCTACTATCAAAAAGTATAATTTACAACTAGACACGTTTGCGATATTTCTTATAGAAAATTGAACTATAAAACCTATTGAAAATATTTTTTTTGTTAACGCTAAGTAATGTATAATCCGTGCGCGATGAGTATGGGATGCTACCTTTTGGTACTGAGACGCGCACAGTCCATCCATCGGCCAGTAGTTTTTTTAAACTCATTTTTATTTAAATAGTTTCAGATTTGTTTGCTAACGCTACTTGACTGCTTAACTGTTACTGTCATTTTCAATTTACTTTGACATGGTTCCATCCATCCCATTCTAATCGCGCGTGGATTAAACCTTTAAAGACACACACACTTATCTATTAAAATAATTTTCAGCTCATGCACTACAGATTACCTAGGCACGTAGTTCCTCTAAATTACAAATTATTGCTAAGACCAAATATGGATGATAAAACTTTTAGTGGGAAAGTCAGGATTGTGATACAAGTTATGGAACCAACTAGAAATATAACGCTCCATTCAAACAAATTGGACATTTCTTCAGTAGTTCTACAATACAGACAACAAGACCTAAATATTCGGTCTGTGGTCAAAACAACTGATGACCGAGAATTTCTAGTAATTCAGTTACAGAATGAAATAACATCAAGAACTTATGAACTGACGATATCATACTTAGGAAGACTTGATAGAGGATACGTCAGCTTTTATCAAAGCAAACTGAAAAGTGGTCGGTAAGTAAGTACCTACTAGGTAGGTATGTACCTAAATCATTCGTACTATAAAACGGTATATGTACCCCACACATAGGGCTGCCAACTCTCGAAATTCTTCGGGATTTAATGGAAAAAAATCGGGACGCGCAAAATCAAACATAATTGGGAATTAAAATATTAAATAAAACAAAAAATAAATCCGAATCGATCGGACATATGAAAGTTAGTCAGATCCCCTCATCAACTAGAAAAGAGCTGATGATCTTCTAACGGCTGATCAGGTTACCTTACCATGTTATTTCAATGTCATTGAGTAACACGGTACCAAATTCCGAATCGATGGGAATATGAAAGTTAGTCAGATCCCCTCATCAACTTAAAAAAGTGCTTATGATCTGAGTCGATGAACTACGTACTTATTAAATAAGTAGGTAGATACAATAAGTTTAATTTTTGTTCTTTAAATAATATAATTGGCAGTATTGTGGACGGGACACAGGGGCTTAAAATCGGGCTTAAAAAAATACATGTATGCCGATTAAATCTGTAGGCAAGCCTTCCTACACATGATCGAAACTGATGTGCCATCGTCTATAAACTCGCCTACCTAATTATTTTTTTCTAATCTAATCAAGTCTGTACGAATATCGATCATGAATGAAAACAGTATTGTGCGCACATCAACTCATTCAGCCATTTTATTGTCCCCACTACTGGGGCACAGATAGGGAAAGGGAATGGAATGCAAACTCCATACCTGTTTCAAAATCCGGAATTTTTAAAACGGATACCTATTTGGTCAATCAGGATTTATCCGAATACTTATTACGGACTTTTTTTATAGAAATAATCAATTCGATTAATTGAGATGAGTGATTGGTAAATGAAAGAATTTTATAAAAAGAGACAACTTTTCGGGCTTTTACCTTTGGTGTTTGGTACGTACACACGACGGCACCTCAGACTATACATGAGACCACCTTTATGCCCTTAGATTAGAGCATTACGTAATAAAAGCTGTTCTCGAGTTTAACTGTATAACCTGACGTGCTGTCGTGTGTAAATGCTAGGTTTTACTAATTACTGTTCGCAAATGTTAGATTTTGATAAGTTAATCAATAAAATGCCATTAAAATGCAAAACATGACTTAGTCCATCTACGCATTAGGTACACTGATCTAAAAGGAAACTTAGCATATTTTTGGATTTTTAACAGCACTTTAGCATATTTCGTATTAGCCTCTTCTTCTTCTTCTTCTTTTTTTGTTATGGCAATCTACTTTCCTCTTGGAAGTAATTTTTGCCAGTGTCAAGTGTTAAATAGTTCAGTGGTAGATATTGTTTAATTTTTCATTAGAATGCGGGTGCATCGCATTCCAACGCTGCTTGGAGCATTTGGCACCGAGTATATCAAGACAGTTTACTCGGTTAGTTCTGCCGAGGAAGTCACCACTTCAATAAAAGTCTTAGCTTCACACAACCAAGATCGCGCCTATTTCAATTATCCCACATATTGTTCAGTTGCGTAGACACTTGTACCATATAACTGCACCAATTTTAAGACACAATATCCACTATGAATCAATTTGAAAATAATTAAAATAGACACCAAACCGAACTCGACAAAATGGCGCCAAAAACTCCGTATTAGCCTCTAGTTGGCAGCACTGCATAGCGAACCCAGTGCCGTTAAACCAATTAAAAAAAATGACGTGAGGCGTGACGTGACGTGACAGGTGAAGTTTCGGTGAAGTGACAGTGACACTGACAGTCTCATGTTAACTGCGTTTTGACAGATGTATGTGATACATTGCTACTTCACTTTGGCACAAATAAAAACTTACTAAAAAAAAGTAGCAATGTATTACATACATATGTCAAAACACAGTTAACATGAACTTGAATGTTTTTAGCCGATACCGCCGCGAACAGAACAGACAAAATATAAATAAAAAATATGAGATGTAATATGAAATTTTAGTATTTTTTATAATTTGTCAAGATTCAAGAAGAAATTTCAGTGTTTTGAATCAATTTCTTACATAAACTTGTGCATTACATGATAAATTCATGTCTTTTTTTGAAAGTGCGAAACTACTTGACGTCACATAATATTTCAACAAACTTTTGCGTTTGCATTTGCAATTATTATTCATCTGTAAGAATGGAATCTACAAAATTCATCATTTCTGAGAGACTCTCGTCATTAATACGGCCGGTTCATTATAATCTTTCTCTTCGCCCAGACTTGGATTCTGGACTTTTCGAGGGAACAGTCAAAATAGACTTTACAACGAAACAAGAAAAAAATTATTTAAATCTTCATTCAAAATTTTTAGAAATAACTTCTGTGAAACTTTATAAAGGTGGTGAAGAAATAGCAGTTTCCAAGTATCTTGAAATAAAGCAAATAGAACAGCTCTTGATAAGTTTTGATAAAAACATTAATGCTGGATCATACCAAATTGAAATAGATTTTAATGGTGACCTGACAAAAAGTTTTGTTGGGTTTTATTTGTCCAGGCTGAAGGATAATAGGTATGATGATTAGGTATTTAAAATAAACATCACATGTTTCTTTTGTATAAAGTACTTAATTAAAAATGTCAGTTTGGTTAGTAAAAATAAATACATGTGATACTCCCCTTCTCCCTTTTGATATTTCGTGATTTTTTCCAAAACCCCGCCCCCCTTTGAGTCTCATCTGATTAATGGCCGACCTTTTATCCATTATTTTTCTTTAATACTAAAATAAACTCATAATTATTACCTTTTTGTAGGTGGTCTCGTAAGGTTTGAGTTTAACTATATAAATGTAATTGTTGTTTTTCCAGAACAATGGTGGCGAGTAAATTTGAACCCACCTATGCCCGGCAAGCTTTCCCGTGCTTTGATGAGCCTGATTTCAAGGCTACATATGACATATCACTGGTGAAGCCGCTCTCTTATGTGGCCCTATCGAATATGAATGTATGTTTTGACATTTAATAGATATTTAAATAGTCAGGTTTCAACTGTGGTCTTTCTTAATTATTTAATCAAATCTTATAGTACTTAAATTAGTTTTACAATTGTCGATTAAGTTCCAATTAGTTTACTTGACAGATAACATTATAGAAATTCATTTCAATACATACCTGTAAACCCTTAAATATTGTTATGTGACAATTGATAACTTCATCTTTATCTTAGCTACATAGAAATATTACATTGTATATCCAGGAAAGAAAGCTTGGGTGTATTAAGTCCCTCAGCTTCACCTCGGGCCTCAAACGTCACCCTAGTTAGTAATCACTGGCTTTCTACCCTTGATGTACAATGTAGGTACTATTTTATTTATATTTAATTTCAATAATTTTTCAGGCAATCTCTAGCAAGTTGGATGAAAATGGAAAGAATGAAGTTGTCACATTCGCTACCAGTGTACCAATGTCTACATACTTGGCTTGCTTTGTGGTTTGTGACTTTGACTTCAAACAATTTGCAATAGACACTAATGGGATTGGTAACAGTTTCATCCTTAGGTCTTTTGCACAGAAAGATCAGATGCACAAAATTAATTTTGCTCTTGATATTGGGAAGAGAGCAACAGAATTCTATATTAATTATTATGAAGTGCCTTTCCCTCTGCCAAAACTGGGTAAGTAGGTACCTAAAGTTTTTAATCATTTGAATTTGAAGTTAACGGATAATTTAAGTTATAACTAGTCATTGGATGTTCGGATCAGGGATGTTGCGAATATTCACAACCATGCGGTTGTGAATATTCGCATATGCGGAACATCCGCATCGACTTAGACGATCGCATAAATCGATGCGGATGCAGATGTGTAGCAGGTCGCGACAAGAAAGAATGGGGTGGGCCCGGCGAGTGGCGCGTGTCGACCGCGCGTGCTAATTGACCTATACATATATAGGAAAGCAATCATTTTGTTTTGGACTTCGGTGACGCGCCACGCTATTGTTTGTTGACAAGATCTGACGCGCACATTTGTTGCTTTGTCGTAAATAGTCAATCACAAGTTTATTACTCTTTTTATTGTGCTTTTTGTTAAAAAGTGTAATCGCATAAATGTAACTGTATTGTTTACGTACGTAACTACTACGTATTACGTTAAGTAAAGTGAGTGCTGTTTGTTTAGTTCAAATTGACTTTTGTTAACCTATTGGACAAGTGAACTATGCCACCATCTACGCAAAGTGAAATTTGGACCTATCTTTTTATTTTTTTACCCACACTTAAGTTTTTTGTACAGATCCGCATCCGCGGATGTGAGCCTCATAAAATCCGCATCCGCGGATGTGAAAAATCTGCATCCGCAACATCCCTAGTTCGGATGTATATTTACCTTAAGTCAAATGTTATGAAAATGGCTTTTTGAAATATTTAAAACTCTTAAAATATATATATTCCCATGAGGTTTAATAGGTCTTGTTACAACATAATAAAATAGTGTTTGCTTCTTCAAAAATCACTGACAATAAAAGTAGGGAAAAGCAACCAAGTACATTTGTATCAGGCCATCTGGAATTTGTGTCAATTTGGATTTATTTATTACATCTCACAGAGTATGCGCTAAAATTGTTTTTTTTTAATAATCCTTCAACTTTTTCGATATAAAGTGCTTTCCATAATACCCAATATATGAACTTAAGGTAAGGGGCTATTCAGTGCGACGCGAATGACCTACGCGGAGAATTCCGTCCGCGTCCGATTTCTATAGTTTATTTACAAACAATAACCTTCAGTAAAATATAGTTCATTGTAGTAGTAGTAGGCAAAAGTGCCTAAAGTGGCCACTTCTTGCTCTTTTGCCTACTACTATTACTACAAACTTCATTTTACCTCAGTAAAATAACCTCAGTTATTGTTTGTAAATAAACTATAGAACCTGTACATGTGAATTTTCGATACATTATGTGCTTTGCGAGCAATAAATTTAATTAAGATGAGGGCGCCACTTTGAGGTATATACCTATTACACAACAAAACACTTTAAAATAATTAGTTCTTGTACTTACACGGTCTTTGCAATGTACCATGTATTTGATTAAATTATCTTTTCAGATATGATTGCAATTCCCGATTATGTTTCTGGAGCGACTGAACACTGGGGTCTGATCACATATAGAGAAACATCTTTTCTAATTGATGAAGCAACAGCATCATCTAAAAACAAGATAAGTGTGGCCAACACTGTGGCACACGAACTGGCTCATATGTGGTTTGGCAATTTAGGTAAATTTATTATTATAGTATTGCAAAATAAATTACTATTATGCATAGGTACATAATGTCTTGTTTAAACAGAATCTTACGAAACCACATTCTGAAGGTTAACAAAATGCTATAGCTAGTCACTGAAGAGACGTCAATTTAGCAGATGTCTAAGGCGGGTCCTAAACGATCTATTATACAATATTACATATTGCACAATTTTATTGTCTGTTTAGGGTTAATATTGAAGATTGCGTAATGATTCTAGAATTTATATTATTGAGCAATATAATTGATTGTTTGGGTTTTGATCAATGCGTTATTGCATCTTATTATTGTGTAATGAAAGTATTGTACAAAGATTTAAGCTATGGGACATTTTTGACTATAAAATTCCATTAGGGCACGTACACCAACGCTGTCCCTTTTATAACTTAAATCTCGACTTACTTCCATTTAGAAGTAATCCATTTGGACATCTGCCAAATGCACGTCTCGTCAGTGGCTAGACTAAGTGAGAAATTTTCATCAAAATCAATCAACGTGACTGTAACTCAGATCTATTTTTTCATAGGTGCCTATCATTTTGTTACATTTTATAAAAAATAAATTAATAATATCTTGAACAATTTCATACAGCTAGACAACTGATATATTACTTATATACTTTTTAAATATATACTTATTATACATAGTAACACCCAGACCCGTCACAGAAATTAAAATTCATCATATCAATTTCTGCCCGACTGGGAATCGAACCTCTTGCGTTACCACGCAACTACCGACCGGCATGTTGACCACTGCACCACTCAGATCGTTTTAATAATCTTGTTTTATTTTCTGACCTCTTTATTTCAGTAACAATGAAATGGTGGGATGACTTATGGCTAAATGAAGGTTTCGCAACATACATGCAATTCAAATCATTGAATGCTATAGAACCTTCTTGGACTATGGTAATCACCATTGTTCTATCATTATTTTTTTAAGTATGCTTCAATAAAAAAAGAGTTTAATTTTATGGTACTGTTATTTACTTTACAGATGGACCAATTTTTAATCAATACAATGCATTCCGTGTTGGTGACCGACGCAAAGCTTTCTAGTCATCCTATAGTGCAAACGGTGGCGACGCCAGATGAAATCACTTCTATTTTCGATTCTATCTCCTACAATAAGGTACATTATAAAAACTACTATTAAGGCACTTTCGCATTAGACTACTCAGTCGCGCCGCGTTGCAGCAGCAATTGCCTTACTGCAATTGTAGCACTGTAGTCAACGCACATTCTCTCGCCGTTAAGTTTATACATTGTGAGGATATATTGTTTTATACCAACAAGGAGTTTTCATCTACATCCATAATTATAACAAGTAAAGGTTCACCTTTTTTTTTGTTGTAACAAGAAGAGAATGCGATCTTTATGCATACCAAAGGGCATGTTGGACTCAGTCATACCAAGGGTACGTAACTTGCCGCACCCAGCCCTCCCGCCAAGCCTGATAGGCTTCGCGTCAGGGCTGATAGGCTTCGCGTCAGGGCTGATAGGCTTCGCGTCAGGGCTGATAGGCTTCGCGTCAGGGCTGATAGGCTTCGCGTCAGGGCTGGCTGGTTCTGACCCCTGCCCCACCCCCTAACGAGCTCGAAAGCTCGTGAGGAAACATCCTCCCAAGCCCCCATAGGGCTACCCACTCTCGGTGGGGAGGCCAGATGGGGGGTCGGGAGAAGGCACCACTGACCCGTGGTTCACCTGACAAGTTCACCTGGGTGGACTACGGACACTTGTTCTGACTCTTGGTTCATCTAAGAGGTGTACCAAGGGCACATCTATACATTTTACTATCCGTAGTTCACTCGAGAGGTGGTCTATTGCTACTTTGAAAATGGTATGACCCTTGGTACACCTCAAAGGTGTACCATGGACACTGCTATAAACTTTATTACATATTTTTGGTCCTTCGAGCCGGATTGTGCCTTGGTTGAAGCTTTGATTGCGGACGGCTTCGCTGATACGCGTCTTATTAAATCATCCTTAAACTCAGCACGCTGCCGTGTTGAACAGTATGAAGTATTACAGTCTGCTTTTACAAAATTTACCTCCGGAAACAGTACCTACTCGACTTGTTGCTGAAGGCTATATAGTATTGATTTCCGAGCGCTTATTATCTAAAGAGCCTAGTGAAATCATCCTTCGGCTCAACATGCCCGAATAGTTAATATAGATGTTAAATGTAACAACACTTTTTCTTAGGTAGGTACCAACATTTTCTATAAATAAATATCTGAATCATTAAAATTTGTTATACGTCATATTAGTCCGGTGTTGTCATCGAGAGTGATTTTCGCGTCAGTTATGTTTTACTAATCTACTGAATCAATCCTACTGTTCAACACGAGTAGGGAATTAAAATATTTCGGTTTATATTTTGGATGTTTTATTTGATAGAACCCTATACAAATACTGTCTTAATCAGAATAACATCACAAGAAGAGTTATGCTCAAATTGCAAAGATTATATTATATAGATTATATTTTCTGCTGTCCTTTTTTGCGTCAAAGTTATCAAATATCTGTAAAACCACAGAATATAATAATAGTACTTAATGTACAGAAGTCCATCTGCGCGAGGACAGTCAAATAATAAGCTACTCTCGCTGCACGGCAATAAAGTACAATTTCAGACTGCACAGCGCTGCGTGCCTATTATTGTATGCAAGTTCTCTTTCAGCCGGGTTAGTCGCGTAGCTCTGCCTCAACCGACACGCGACATCCTCGTGCGCTGGCTCGACTGAGTGAGCCGCGAGCAGTAGGCTAATATAAAAGTTTAAGTGTGTGAGAGTGAGCCCCCCTGGTAAAACTTTAATAAAAGCAGCCTATCGGTCGATATTTATTTGAGATTTTTTTACCTTATTTAGGGTTCTTCAGTGTTGCGTATGTTGGAAGGATTTATAGGGGAAGAGAATTTCCGCCGCGGCGTTTCGGATTATTTGAAGAAATTTAAATTTGGGAACACTATCACTAAGGACTTACTTACGTGTCTGGAACCATATTTCAAGAAAGAGTACCCGAAATTAAGTGTATTGTAAGTTGTTTTTGGTTTTTAAATTATTTAATGATATAAAAAAGCTATGATTTGAAAACATTTACTGCCAAACCAATTCAAATGCCTTAATCATTTTAATCCAACCACTGGTTCTAACTACACATATTATTTTTTGTCAAATATTGAGCTTTACAACCGCAGATCCTCAACAAATGTTTGACGAGGTTGATGAATTACCTACTGCTTTTCTTTTGCTATTATCATTTTTATGGTTAACTTATTTTAAACAAATTGTCTAAAAGGTGCTCCCACACAGCACTTATATAATGTTATGCGACATTGCCTTTTTTTACACATGTTGAAGCAAAATGTTACACACTGTTATAGAATGTCATCGTGTTACACAATGTTATAAACTACTGTGTGGGTGCACCTAAAAATAAAATGTCTAATGACCTGCGCCCACTGACAGCATCGCTCAGCACGGCGTGGTAAGAGATTTTTTCATGGACAAATAATTTTCGACTTTATTTCAATGCAATTAGTACTGAAATTATTTTGGTTTTGACATTGGCTCGTGGAATGCCGCGACGTGCTGCAGCATCCCGCGGCGCGTCGTAGCCTTCCACAGGATGCCACGGCACGCCGCTGCATCACATGAATCGCATATGTTACTTAATTTGTTAAAGAAATGTGAGAGCTCAAGTAGTGAATATAAGATTGAATCTGGTCCGTCGGGGTGGGCTAGCGTGTCGCGTATGGGGCGGGATGCCGCAGGACGCCACGCGATGATTCGCTATGCCAAAGCCCAGCCGTCATCGTCAGTGGGCGCAGGCCATAAGCAACCCGCCCTTGCTTCGCTTCGTATATTACTTTTGCTCGCGACTCATATGGCCGAATACTCAAACGATACTCAACTTTGAGGGGCGCTCAGATATCATGCTGTTTTTGTCGTATTTTTGACATTTAATGCAGGACGAGGATTGATTGTCTCACAAAGTTGAGTGACGTTTGAGTATTCCGCCAATAATAAGGCGACCGGTCATTTGTGAAAGTTGCTTATCATTATATACGTCATTTGCTATATTAATTTCTTTAATTTCAGTTACATAATGGACACTTGGACCAGACAGATGGGATACCCGTTACTCACAATATCCAAGGGCGACCGTCCCAACCAATATGTGGTCACACAAAAACGATTCCTCTTGGACCCAGAAGCCACATATCTTAACGACACTGACTTTAAGTGAGAATTATGCCTTCTTTACTTTGTCATTTCTGAATTAACTTTTTCCTACACATAATTGTACCATGGTCTGCTAGAGCCCTTAATCAATTCCCATAACGTCAGTCAGTCAGTACCCACCTTTACAATTACCTATGTAAAATTATAATAGCACGACTCGCTCTCTTTTAGGTACCGTTGGTTTGTACCAATCACTTATACAAGCAACGAAGGCCCTAGTCAAGAAATTCTATGGTTTCCAGACACAAAAGAAAGTGGTAAGGATATTATTGAAATACTTATTATCAACTTTGTCAGTCCTAATTTATTATAACTCATTATGTATTAAATAAAAATACCTTTTTTACAGTACAATTGAAAGTAGAAGATGGTGTAAACTGGCTCAAAATAAACAATAGGCAAGTTGGCTATTACAGGGTCAACTATCCGCTAGATATGTGGCAAGAACTTATCGTGCAACTGAAAGCGAAGTCGGAACAGGTAAAATACTTACCATATACAGGGTGTACCAAAACTTTACACACCTTAAATACATTGCACTTTAAATATTTAAGATATGCAAGATAGGAAAGAAGTCTTCATTTTGAATTTAAAAATAATTGGAACTGCATTTAAAGATTTCTGAATAATCACCTGCCTTAACCAGGAAGCGAACCCACCAAATATGAAAAAATATAGCCTTTTATTTTTACGATACCGATCGAAAGGATTACTAATTAGGATTATTTTTCTTGATTAACACAGCATCTTAAATAAAAGGAAGACTATGAAATTTAACATTTTAAATTTAAGTAATACGTACTGTATCAATAGTAGTATCGTGTGCTATTTAAAAAAAATCTTTGAATGCAGTTCCAATTATTTTTAAAAACAAAATTAAGTTTCCTTTCAGTAAAATTTCCGATCTTCAATATACATAAACTTTCCCTCCATGTGGAAAAATTTTGGGACACCCTGTATATGTCGTAGGATAAACGTTTATACCGGATCTTTGCAAAACTTATCGTGCAACTCAAAGCGAAGTCAGAACAGTTAAAATACTTACCATACCATTACCACGAACGGTGGTACGAAACGTGGCCACTTCTCGCAAAAAAACTCCTATTGTTTAATCAATAAAAAGTACCACAATACTTCTTCGGACTGAACTACACAGAGATAACTCACAATTTCGTCATTATTTAAGCACTATGTTTTTTTTTCCAATGGCGGCGCTAGTGTGCAGACTATGCACTCTTAATATGCGTCTTGTTGACGCGTGGTCGATGTTTGTTTGTTTTTATTTTTTTATTGTTCTAGATGTATGATTTCTTGTTCCAGCTAACTATTTCAGACCGGTCTCATCTGCTAAACGACGTGTTCGCTCTGGCCGAGGCGCGGGTAGTTCCGTACGAGCTGGCTCTCTCTCTCACCGCGTACTTGCGCAAAGAGGAGGACTACGTGCCGTGGGAGACCGCTGCCAGTATCTTCCAGTCACTCTCTAACAAACTGGCTCACTCACTGTCTGGCAGCTTAAATGTGAGGTTTTATTATTTAAACGTTACATTCTATGTCATCATAGCTTGAACACAAAATAGAAACACTACAAAAGTTAAGCTCCCTCTCCTTGAAATCCATCTAAAATCGGACATCGCGCTAGGGTGTTAGCTCTGTCTTGTCTCGAACTGTTGTGAGCATATCAGATTCCTTGTCGGTGAGAGTTGTCTATGTGTGCGTTGGGTTTACTATGTTTTCGCTAATTTTAAATGCAATTATTTCGTTTGCCATACTTGCATATGCCATAACTTCGTAAAACATTTAATTTGCCATCATCACTAACAAATAAAATAACATAAATTTATTTTCACTAATTTCTTTAGTCATAAGGATTCAAATTACATATTATTCTTAATACATAATTTTATTTGCCATACAAATAATTTTAAATAATGTTATTATCCTTAACAATGATTTGCCATATTACTTACATAATACAATTTTTGGCAAAACAAACACTGGTTTCTATTAGGTATTTCAGAAAAAAATAATAATTAAGGAATCCAGCATTTCATTTATAAAAATAGAATCTATTCTCATGGGGAACAACATCAAAAGAAACCAGAGTGAACATCAGAAAAAATAAAAGAATGAATAAGAAATTTGTTTACTTTGAAGTATTTTTCTTTTATAAAATTATAATTATATGATGATTCCGGTTTTTTATGTTAATGAGTAAGCATGCAAGCAGGCATTCAGCATGCAAGCAGGCGTGCAACATCAAGCAGGCATGTAACATGCATGCAAGTGTAGCGTCAGCTCGGACTTTGTATCTAGAGCAAACTCACACACACTGTGTTATGTATATCCAGCTGACGCACATATAATAATGTGTAATAATTTAGTATATAAGATGTACAAACAAATAAACATAGTTCTTAGCTTCTTAGTGCTATAGCAACACTGGCTGTTTGATTCATCTCCCAAGCTAGGAGCCAAACAAGCATTATGGAGTTCCGCTAGCTTCGCTCGCTCCGCTGCGAGTAGTCAAAACACTAACCTGACCTAACCTACTAATTGTGGTTGCAAAGTTTTTCTTTATTCCTCAAGGCCCCCTGCACCCCCTGGTTTGCATTCTACATGCAAACAGGCATGCAGAATGCAAGCAGGTATGCAGCATGCAAGCAGGCATAGAGCATGCAAGCAGGCATGCAGCATGCAGCTTGTAGCATGCAACATGCATGCAAGCATTATGGAGCTCTACTACGAGTGGTCAAAACTCAAACCTAACGTAACCTACCAATGATGGTCGCATTAAAAGTAATTATAAGCTTTGTTTATTATGTCAATTATTGATTATGATAAATAATATTTATAGGAACTCATAATTGTGACACTTGCTATTATGGCACCTTATTATATGGCGAATGAAAGTTATGGCTAATAGATTGTTATATCATACGTTGCGTTAGTATAAACGACAATATTACAAATGAATATTATGATAAACGAAAAAATACCTGTGCATTGCTCGAGCGAGCGTCGTACTAAGCTTAACTTCTGTAGTTTTCCTATTTTGTGGCTTGAAGGAGGCGCGGTTAGTTCCGTACGAGCTGGCTCTCTCTGTCACCGCGTACTTGCACCATTTGGAAGACTACGTGCCGTGGGAGACCGCTGCCAGTATTATCCACTCACTCGCAGACAAACTGTCTAACTCACTGTCTGGCAGCTTGGATGTGAGTTATTATTATTTAAACATTATAATCTGTATCATAGCTTGAAGGAGGCGCAGATAGGTACGTACGAGCTGGCTCTCTCTCACCGCGTACTTGCGCCAATAGGAGGACTCCAATATCTTTCATTCACTCTCCGACAAACTGGCTAACTCACTGTTTGGCAACCTGAATGTGAGTTATTATAACTTAAACAACATTAGCTAACTCATGGCTTGAAAAAGAAGACTACGTGCCGTGGGAGACAGCTGCCAGTATTATCCACTCACTCGCCGACAAACTGTCTAACTCACTGTCTGGCAGCTTGGATGTGAGTTATTATTATTTAAACATTATAATCTGTATCATAGCTTGAAGGAGGCGCAGATAGGTACGTACGAGCTGGCTCTCTCTCACCGCGTACTTGCGCCAATAGGAGGACTCCAATATCTTCCATTCACTCTCCGACAAACTGGCTAACTCACTGTTTGGCAACCTGAATGTGAGTTATTATAACTTAAACAGCATTAGCTGACTCATGGCTTGAAAAAGAAGACTACGTGCCTTGGGATCAATTGTCAGTATCTTCCACTCACTCACCGACAAACTGGCTAATTCTGTGTCTGAAAGCTTAAATGTGAGTTCTTTTAATTCAGGGCCATTTTCACAGGTTCTCTTAACGTCATTACGTCATTATTTGTCTCACGGCTGGAAGGAGGACTACGTGCCATGGATGCTGCTGTCCGGTATCGTATATTCCACTTACTCGCCGACAAACTGGCTTACTCACTGTCTGGTAGCTTAAATAAATGTGAGTTATTATAATTTTACCATAATTATTTGTATCATAGCTTAAAGGCGGGCTACGTGCATTGGACAACCGCTGTCAGTATCTTCCACATACTTACCGACAAACTGGCTAACTCACTGGCTGGCAGCTAAATGTGATTTAATTAAGAGTAACCTTAATATTGTGTTGTAGATGCGTAAATTTTGTATGTAATGTATGCATGTAGTTAGAATATTAATAAATATGCGCAAAGTAGACAAACATTTTCAAACGAAATTAATTTGATTTAAATTTTAGTTATCATTTGTTACAGATTTATATCCAACAGCTTGTGAGGCCTTTGTATGAGAAACAAACTTGGGAGAAAACTAATCTAGACGTGTCTGCACGGTAAGTTTTCCACTAATAATAATAATGTCATAAATGCCAAAATTCCCGTTTTTTGGGTATCGGTAATCAGCCACGAAACCAAGCTAAAATGAATAGAGCTATGTTTAGTTTGAACATATTGGGACCTGTAATATAGTTACGCTAGCTTTCCGCCCGCAGCTTCGCCCGTTGGGCTACAGGTTATATCGTGCGGGTGGAGACCCGTGCCCAGCCGTAACAGACAGACAGACGGACAGTTACTTTCGCAATTATAATATAAGTATGGATAAGGATAAGTACTTAGCTATAGCTCGTGGAAAAAAATTGGTAACAAAAATTTTATTACTTATCTCGTTTCTGTGTGCTTTGGAGAGCGAGTGGATGTCGATGCCGGCTTATAGTTCTTAAAAAAGCTCGGAACTCTGTTTCTTTGTAATTATAGACTACTAGCGTTCGCTCGCGACTTCGTCTGCGTGGTCAGTTATTTCTCTATAGCTTGGGAACAGTACTTTTATTCGAAATGAAAGGTACCCTATGATGTCCTTTTTTGTACCCCTGATAACAAATACAAATATGATGTATACAAAATTTCATGATGATCGGTTCCGTAGTTAAGACGGGAAGACGTAACAAACAAACTGACATTCGCATTTATAATATTAAAGTAAGGATCGTATAAAATATAGTTTAATTTATTATTATGTATTATAATATTATATAAATATATTTCAGTCTCCTGCGAACGAGGATTCTATCGTTGGCGACTCGAAGCCAGTTGCCGGCCGCTCAAGTGAAGGTCAGGGAGTTGTTCCTAACCTGGCTGAACAGTCACGACAAGGGCAACGTCGTTAGCATAGAGCCTGATCTGCGTGACTTCGTTTATTACTATGGTAAGTCAAAAATTAGGCATAGATTATACAATGTGTTTGTTTTGATCACTTTCTGCTAGGGAATACAATCAAATAGGAAATCTTCAATCCCGGTATTTACGAAACTAGACATTCTCAATCCCGCGGGATCCAGGTATTTGCGGGATCCTGCATGAATAGTAAGACTTCGCAAATAAATTATGAACAAGTTCAACCTTTGGAGGACTTCATTGAAACAAATCGTTTATGAAACTAAACAATAGTAATTGTTTTTGAAAGTCCATTATTGTTATAATTTTTAGGGTTCCATACCAAAATGGTAAAAAGGAACCCTTATGGTGCGACTCAGTCTGTCTGTCTGTCACAGCTGGATACCTCAAGAACTACTATCAACTTGAAATTTGGAATAGTTTTAGATGACGTTTGCCCAACTATTTTGCAAATAAGAGAGAAATAAAAATATTTATATTTTTTTAAACAGGGACTGAAAGAGGGTCTTAAAAATTCGAAGCGAGGCTACTATGGCATATTATGGGGTATCATGAAAGAGCGCTGCTTGCAAATTCTCAAAGATTTATGTTTATTTTATTAGGCCGCATAGTTTTCGACTTTTGATGAAAAATGTAAAAAAATACCGCACCGTTTGCTAAACGGCTCATGAGTTCCTGACTTTGCATACATATTCACACTATTAGTTAAAACAGTTGAACTACCTACTTACGAAAGCAGTTTTTATTATGTACGGGCACTTTTTATGTATTCTACTATTATGTATTCTGTGGTACGGCATAAAGACGATCTCAAGGTCAACATGCATAGTCTGACGTGCCGTTGACTGTAACAGTCAACGGTCCCGGAAGCAGAAGAAACGTTTTGCCCTGACAGCAGCGGAAAACGCTTCTTCTGCTTCCGAGTTTTAAAGACAATCGTTATTAAGGCGTTATAGACGAATTGAAGGTAGTGGCCGTGCGCTGGAGTAACACATGTTACGCATGAATTTCGCTACTGTTCAATCCCGCAAATCCCGCTCGGGATCCCGTTGAATTTGAGACCGGGATCAGTCTCGCAATCTGCATGCGGTATCCCGGTATCCAGGTATTGCATTTCCTACTTTCTATTTACAAGAATTGAGTGATTCTTCAGAAACGTCATATCCATGTATTTTTTTAAATGACGTTTCTACCCAGCAATATGTTTATGTTCTAAAGATATTGAAAATTTCCTTTAATTCATCAACACCCGAGCTGACGCAGGCGGTCGGATAACAATGGAATATCTATTGTGTCTCATTTTCCGGGCGTTAAGAGTTAGCTCGCGAAAATAGACGCAATAGATATTTCATTGTTGTCCGGGCACATGTTCGCGCGACCCGAGCGACGAGGTTAAAACATTGTTTTTTTTTCTGAAGACGACCATGATAACTTGCAAGGAGCAAGGCCCTGTTTAATAAACATTACCGTAGTCAATTACAACGATCGTTTGGTGTTCTTTGCTTCGCCAATTTCAAACTAGAAAATAAACTACTCACAGACACCGCAATGTATACGAACTACCGTAGTAAATTGCAAATTATAATTTTTAAATTTGAGATTTTAGCATTCGCAATGCTATTTTTATATAGTACTAAATAATAAACCAGAAACAACATGATCTGGTGCGAGTCGTATTTTTTTGTTATATTATTTAGTATTATGCAAATTATAATGTTTATGAAATTACACCAGGAAGTAATATTCAAATCTAAAAACTCGCCGTTTGTCCTTACACGTCTGAAGAATCACCATTATTGGAAAAGTTACAGACTATCCGAATATACATATCTAATGATTTGTCTCTCTAAAATATTACATAGCATATTGAACCCTATTTTCTTAAAGTTTTCACAAATTTCAAAATCGTTAAATTTTCTGCTTGTAAACGCACGAATTTCTCTAGTGAAGAGAAACCTGGACTTGAGATACCCGCTATTTCACTAATGGCAGGATAATTTCAGTTTAAGACCAGTCTGGCCAACGGGATATTTTTCCCGTTGTTCAGATAAGCTCCTAATTTAGTAAAGTACTTACTGTTGAATACAAAAATACGAAGAGGTCATATATCTTTTTTATACTACCTGCTCGTCAATGTGTGTCATGATATGTGTCATTTTTCCCATGGGAATAATGTGATTTGAATTTGGACTGCAACCTATGTAGTCGTGCTTGATCGAGGTTGGTTTCAAAAATGTTAAGGTGCAATGAGATTTTATTCAGAGTTAGGCTGTATGTTGACGACCTCCGTGGTCGAGTGGCTTTGTACACCGGTTTTTAAGGTGTCGCCATCTCTGAGGTACCGGGTTCGCTCCCCGGTTGGGTCAATTTAGAAAACGAACTTTTCTATATTGGCTCAGGTCTGTCTGGGTGTTTGTGATACCACCATTGTCTCTGATTTTCATAACACAAGTGCTTTAGCTACTTACTTTTGAATCGGAGCAATGTATGTGATGCTGTCAAATATTTATTTATTTATTTATGTTATCATTTTCTTTGCACTGCCTGTAAATTAAAAAAAAGAAAAGCATGAAAACTTTTTATGAAATTCATTTTCACCCGCGCACCACGAAGGATTTCTTCGAATGTCGAACTGACCACTACATAACAGAATAGACGACAAAAAAAATACTTAGTACTTTCTTTATAACAGTCATTGGTTTCAATTGCCTCGCAGAAAGTATAAAAAGTAGACTATGCATCGCGGGCTTAAATGTGTATTTGTCTTGGGCGATCTTGAACACCTCGTACTCGGGGTTCAATATAGCGCCCGGGACATAATACACTACTTTAAGCCCTTGTTGCATAATCTACTATTAAATATCTGATTCCCAAATCGTCCACCAGTTGACGGACTGATACCAACTTGGCGCCAGTGTAGGTATAGACCTGTAATTTTGTTGTTTGCATCACAATGATGTTGGAAGCGAATTTTCGTAAATATCAGTTTTACTTCCATCAAGACTTGGTTTTTTTTCGATTCGATCTTTAATTTGTTTACAAACAAAAATAATAATTATTTTCAATAGTATACTAGGTGTTACACAAGTACCCCTAATGCCGAATATGGTATATAGGGACCATCAAACTGAACAACTTTTACTATGGGACCAATCCTGAAATCGCGAAAAAAAAATTCAGCTGTTTCATACATTTTGATATTTTCGTAATTAATTTTTGTATGAAACAGCTGATTTTTTTTTCGCGATTTCAAAGTTGGTCCCATAGTAAAAGTTGTTCAGTTTGATGGTCCCTATATACCATATTCGGCATTAGGGGTACTTTTGTAACACCTTGTATAGTAAAGGTATAGTAAAACCGGGAAAATAACCCATGTGCACGTACAACGTCAGTTCAATGTCAGTCCTATACCTAACAGGGAAAAAGAGGGACCGCGTGGTTCAGTTTTAGAAGGACCAAATGTCCAAACAAAATCTCGAAGGACCAAAATGTAAGGGAGCAAGGTTTCCCCTAGCCCTCTTTACATGAATCGGAAAGGGTAGAACTATCCTAATTGACAACCCTAGCGCCCTACAGCCCTAGCGCCCTAACAGCCCTAGCCCTAACCATAAGTTAATAAATACACATAAATAAATAAGGATGCTTGTACCAGTGGACCTAAGGTGACAAGCGGAGAGTGGAAGGAATAAGGTAAAAGGATGGATTTTCTCACTGCCAGTCAAGCAGGCTCACAAGACTGATCAGATATCTGACGGCTAAAGGTGTCTTGGCCGCAGTGAGAGGATTCGTGGATGATGGGTCGATCTGTCAACCGACAGAGTAATAACGTCTGAAGTCTAGTTGGTGAATGTCTAATTTATTTTCTTTTGCTATGCTAATTTATACAAAATTATTTACATATGTGTATATTAATTTATTTACAAAGATGTGTGAGTAATACGATTCAGATGCTGTATTTGTTTTGACAATCCAGCAGCATTATTCTAGGTCAATTCCGTGTTCCGTGTTGTGCTGTGGAATGCATGTTTACGGCACGTACTCATACTAAATTAATCGGGCTCAATGTTATTGCAGGTATGAAATCAGCAACGCAGCAAGAATGGGATAAACTGTGGAAGATTTACTTGCAAGAAGAAGATGCGCAAGAGATGTCTAAACTGCGTATGGCGCTCGCGGCTCCCAGAGACTCCGCCATCTTGCAGCAGTAAGTGACGCGTTTGTTTTCATAGATATGTTGTATTTAAATATTTTATTACGATAATTTTAATTGACTTCTTATTCTAATTTGAACTAGCGAATCCGCTCTCAGTTCGCTTCGGTTCCTTCCTTTTTGCCAATTGCAACCTTCCAGCAACACCCAAAAAGAAAACAAATAAGTACCTTCCAGTTGTCACCTCCATCCGCTACAAAAGTCTGTTTATTATAGGAGTTATTTTAACGGGTGGTACATTACATTTTATTAGCAACAAAGATCAGATTATAGAGGGCGCGGGGGGCGCCCGCCGGCCGTCGATGACTCGCTTCCCGCTGGCAGTAGTGAGCATTTTTTTCTCGCGCGATAGTTTTAATATTTCGATTACTCCTAAGATATTGACTTAAACTATATTTTTGTATTTATTTATAAAATCAAAAGCAATAAAAAGGTACATTAAATCTACATATTATTACTTAACTTATGTTCCTAAAGTGAAAATGAAACAGCTATACGTGTTAATGAATGAAACAAAAATGAAAAAACCAACTTTTAATGTTCGCGATATCAGTGTTAGTCCCATAGTAATTGTTGTTCAGTTTTATGGTCCGAAGAAACAGTTTTCCCATTTTTGGTTCATTTATTAACACCCTGTATACAATACTAGTGGCCCGCCCCGGCTTCGCACGGGTACAATGTAGTTACTAATGTGGTGAGTGTGAAGTTATTAGACTATACTACAGGATATCTATATAGGTATAGTAGTGGCCACATAATTAAGGACGCCAGTCGATTTTCATACAAACGAAGTAACTTTTAAGCATTGCTTCTCCGCCAGGGATTGACCGAGCGGTGATCTGGTGATGGCCATCCAGGGAGTGAATGGAGGAGATCCAGATTTCTATACACACCCAAGTGATCTGACCAGCATTTTAAGCGATGTAAGGATATGTTTAAAAAAACCGCGAATATAGTATAGAAATGTATGAAAACTTGCAACTGTAAATTCTTATGCTTACATCTCTTAGAATGCTGACCAGATCAGTTGGGTGTGTATTGCTATCTGAATCTTCTCTATTCACTTCCTGGATGGCCATCATCAGATCACAGCTAGTTCAATCCCTAGCGGAAAACCAAGACTTCAAAATTACCTCGTTTGTATGGAAATCGACTTGTGTCCTTAATTATGTGGCCACCGCTATGTGTATATACGACGTACACAACATTCGCAAGGGGTGTTATAAGTTTGACTTGTGTGTGTCTGTCTGTCTGAGGCAACCTAGCTCCCAAACTTATGGACCGATTTTGATGCGGTTTTTTATGCATAGCTTAAAAGATCTAAGTGTACAGATGGCGGGACTCCTAAACCATTGATCCGATTATGATGAAACTTTGGCGAGTTGTTCTGCTTACGACCGAGAAAGTCCCTGGCTAAAAAAACGGAGCATTGCAATATACGCATTGCGGGTGCAGCTAGTTCTAAATAAAAATATGTTGTGCATTAACAGGATTCTCAATCTCGATCATCCAACACTTCTCTATAATAAAAATCAGCTGTTTCATACAAAAATTCAAATCGAAAATATCAAAATGACATGTGTTTCATACGTTTTTAATATTTTCGATTTGAATTTTTGCAGATTATTTTTTCGCGATTTGAGAGTTGATCCCAATAGTAAAAGTTATTCAGTTTGATGGTCCCTATATACCATATTCGGCATTAGGGGTATTTTTGTAACATGTTCTATACCTACCACATTTCTTGTCATGTTATCCGGTTGCAAAATAAAAAGGTTATTCGGCGAGCTGACTCTCGAGCAGGCGACATTAGAGCTGGCCATGGGAGAAACAATCACTGCAGATCTACACCAGCCGCTCTTAAACTTTGTCCCTGTGCTTTATTAATTGTCATAGCATAGGCGACTTGACCGAATATTGTATTCTTTTAAAATAAACTGATAATTAGATGGAATAATTTTGCACTTTATTACAACGCAATAAGGAAAAAATGACAGCACTGCCAACATAACGCCATAGCTATTCAATGAAATGCATTCTACCTACTCTCAGGGGAAATGACCAAAGAGAATGCAATACTACGTTGAGATGACAAATGATATTTATTTTCCTTAATTAATCAATCAAATGCACAAAATAGTTTTAATTCCGACGTCGAAGTCAATCACAGCAAAATTAGCTTTATATCACTTTTTAACCCTGTTAGATGATAAATATTAAAAAAATACGAAACACGTGTTCAATTAATTTTGAGAAAGAATGTCTATGCCAAATTTCAAGTCAATCGGGCCAAGGAATCGCGTCCTCCCATACAAACTTTGCCACCCTGTTTCACCCCTTTAGGGGTTGAATTTCGCAAAATCCCGTCTTAGTGAGCACCTACGCCCTAAAAGGAGCCCCCATGCAAAATTTGAGACTCCTAGCACTTGTAGTTTCTGAGATTTCGTGATCAGTGAGTGAGTGAGTGAGTGAGTGATTTTCCCTTTTATATATATAGATGTAAGAAAAACCCTGTCAGATCCGAAAGGGGCATAAAGGTGTACCAATAATATTACCAAGAATATTATAAAAAATAATTTTTTGCTAATAATGAAAATTCTATCGTAATTTAAATTACACCTTTAGACGGATCTTTAGTACCCAAATCTCCCCGAAACGTGGGAAATTTCCAATGAGGAACATCCCTATTACAGTAGCAAAACGTCATGACGTCCCTACTTGTCATAAAACATTCCGCTGTCAGTGTTGCCATGTGAGTTCCCCATTTTTTATTTTTTTTATTTTATGTTTCCCAGGGAAAAATTTTTTTAAGTTGCGTGAATAGAATCTAAACTAGATACCTAATAACCCCTTCACGGATCGGACAGGGTTTTTGTTACATATTGTATATAATAATTGAATGACTGTACACAAACAAAATGGAATCAAAATGTTGCAATTGTTAAAGTACCCTACATACTTGGTTCTTGTTCTAGGTACTTAATCTTAGCATGGGACGAGAAGAACATTCGTAGCCAGGACTATCTGAACGTAGTAGCTCACATCAGTAGTAATCCTTCCGGTACGGCGCTAGTGTGGGACGATGTACGAACAAGATGGACGGAACTGGTCGAGCGGTTCTCACTCAACAGCAGATATCTGGGCAATCTAATACCGTCCATATCCAGCTCTTTTAACACCGAACTTAAGTTGAAGGAAGTGAGTATATTGTATATTTCTTTCGATATTCCTAACTAGCTACGTACGAACAAGGCGGACGGAACTGCTCGAACGGTTCTCACTCAACAGCAAGTTGAAGGAGGTAAGATTAGGCTGGCCCCAGAACTACCGGTTTCATTTCTTTGCTTTGCTGTTCTAGTAGAACAGGGGGCCGTATCGGCTAATTCGAACCGAACTTCAGAAGTCGGCTGCTTCAACTTAAAACACATAAATCGAAGTAATAAGTTTCGTACTGTAGTTATTTAGAATATATCGATGTTCGTGTGACATCATAAATTAGGGTTCGCCATTTTGGCCCAATTGGGGCTCGATTTATCTGTTTTAATTTGAAGCCCGGCAGACTTTTCGAAGTTCGATGCGTTAACTGGTAGCCCCTGTTCAACTAAAACAGCAAAGCAAAGAAATGAAACCGTTAGGTCTGAGGCCAGCCAAATCCGGTGTTTCCTTACATTCCTAGCATGAAACGAAAAGAACTTTTGTGGACTCTTACTAATAAATATTGTATAGCAAACGAGAAATTCCTCTGGGAAAAAAATAGTTATAAAATAATTTTAAAACGTAGGTTACCGGTGACCTACGTGGCGGTTGACGTGTCAGTCTTAATTAACGACAGTTATTTATTTATCTATGTCAACAAATTGCTAACAGTTGTCAGCAATTTAGAAACTAGAAAATTTGCAGTTGTTTCACACTTTTAACATGATATTTTTTTTGTAGATGGAAACATTCTTTGCTCAATACCCCGAAGCAGGCGCCGGTGAGGTAGCACGGCGGCGCGCGTTAGAAAACATCAAGAACAACATCATATGGACAGATCACAACCAAGCGCCTATTCTAGACTGGTTGAAGAACCATCAACAGCTTTAAAATCATAGACATAAGGTATATTTTTGAGTGAATTTATTTATCATTATTTTGTCGTGAATTTAAATTGATTTAATATTGAAGTACACCAATTTAGTAAAAAAGGCCGATCATGAATATATTTTATTAAATGTGGAATATTTATTTCAACACTTTTTATTTAATATGCATTTATTAGGGCTGACATGAGCCAACTAGCGCCGCCAGTCGATTTTATTTTATTTATTCTAAATAAGACCTATTTCTTAAAAAAGGAATTAGTCGAGGTCTTGTGAATGACGTCTAATGTTTATTGAATAACGTTACAACATTACAAATTACAATTGTTTAAAAACGGGTTTGAACCAACAGTGGCCACTTTTGACAAAATCGCGTTTTAAAATGTTTTAATGCCTTTTCAAACTGTGTAAAGTTATTCAATAAATATTAGACGTTATTAACAAAACCTTGACTGATTCCTTTTTTAATAAATTGGGCTTATTAAGAATAAATAAAATAAAATCGACTGGCGGCGCTAGTTGGCTCATGTCAGCCCCTTAATATGCATTTATTAAGTAATATATGAATTGAATACAAAGTTAAAGCAATACAAAATAGATGTGGTGTGAATAAAGTGTACAAGATTACGTGTTGACATTGATCTCGCGTTAATTCTTTAATAGTGTTAAAATGTATAAATAAATTGTAAAAAAGTTATTTGTTAATAAATATTATTGTGGATGAAATTGTATTTACTTACTTTCAAACTGCTTGGATAATATTTTCCTTATTTGTTTGGTGCCGAGTGTCAAAATAGCATCAATAAAATAGATTGCAAAGTAAGTATTTTATAAAAAAGAATGATATTTATTTTTAAAATTTTTTCATTTATGCTATTTTTATATTAGATAAATAGATACCTACTAGAAAATATCGACTTACCCGTAGCAGTCAGCCGTTGCTCAGTGCATTGGGCCGGAATCACAAGGGTTCGGGTCCCGTCTGAGGTGCTACGGGTTTCTTTCGAATGGCGAGGGTTTTTTTATTGTAAGTCTGTCTGTCACTATTTATTTACTCAAACGTTTAATAATAACACGAAATTATAGATGCAACTCATTTAATTTACTATTATTATTATAAAACATACAGCCCAAGCAAGCTTAGATTACTACATAGAAAAGATATCAATATCATAGCTCAGTGTTCATATCATATTAACTGGTTACCATCCAGATGATCTGGCGCCGAATCCAGAATTATCCCACCCTGAAGATCCGCTTCGTCCGATTCCGTTTGATCCACCCCATCCACCGGAACTCCTGCCGAACCCACTCGACCCACCCCAACTGGCCCCACCGGAGCTACGTCCGAGCCCAGCGCCGCCCCAACCCGACCCGCCCCCGCTTCTGTCGAACCCGGACCCTCCCCATGATCCACCTCCACTTCTTCCAAATCCGGACCCACCCCAAGACCCACCGCCGCTTCTTCCGATACCTGAACCTCCCCAACCTCCTTGAGAAGAACGAGCTGCCGCGACTGATGGTAGACCCCCATCGAATCCACTGCTGCCTTGCCAACCACCTGCAACATAATAATTATCTTCATAACTTGTTGTTTGTGCTAATATCTATTCTGTGGTTTGTGAGTACCTCACACTCGCACCTCTCTATGAGAGCTAATAAACTTCTTAATAACAGTCGAAGTTTTTCGACTACAAAAATTAAAATCGAAAATATCAAAATGTATGAAACAGCTGATTTTTTTTCGCGATTTCTGAGTTGATCCCATAGTAAAAGTTGTTCAGTTTGATGGTCCCTATATACCATATTCGGCATTAGGGGTATTTTAGTAACATGTTGTACCTAGATCACATTAGGAATTGTAGGATATTTTGTGTGGATAGGTAATTTTTCGAGGTGCATGAAAATACAGTTGTAGGTACCTACTTTTTTGACTAACAAAAGTTGGGTTATTTATTACATGTCGCATATATTTTACATGATAAAAAAAACACTCTGACAAAACTCACCTGGAGATCTTGCTTCCCGGCTCGCCATCGTTCCAGCGGCAACCGCCAATAAAACCATCAGAGACAAACGGGAAACCTGTAAAAGTCATCGGTTAAGTAAGATCACCTCAAACAAAGGTTATTATGATACAAGGTTGGTAAGGAGGTTTTTAAAACGGGTTGACGTTTTATAAGCCCGAGCCGCAAGCGAGGGTTTATAATCGTCACGACTTTTAAAAAACCTTAACAACCGTGTGCTATACTTGCTACGTTTTTCAATATATTTGCGAGAAAACATTTTCGGTACCTTCTGAAATAAAAAAACGCACGGTGGTTGCGTGCGGTAAAATTAACTTTCCGCACGCTGTACTAAACCGTAAACAAAAACGCACAACAATTTAAACAGTGTACCGGTACCTAATGTTACCTTGACAGTGAACTTCAAATTAGCTTAATTAGTAAGTACATGTTTTTCGCCACATCTTAGACTTTTACTATTAGGTATTCTGTGATTTTACGTGTCGCTCGCTGTATTGTCAACAGGGCAGACAGTTTTTCTCCACAACGCAACGTTCGCCCCAGTTGAGTTCATTAATATGTTGGCACTTTTGACAGGATGTTGACTTTTATTACAAAGGCATAAAGGTTGTCAGTGGTGTGTACATATTATTGAACTCGACTGTACCACTATTCTGTGTCGCAAACCACACAAAATTTCCCGCCACCATCGGATTGTTATAATAATAATTCGATGTCCGTCACCCACAACGTTCGCCGCTGCAGTACCAAGGTATCAATCAAACGAAACTAACACCCGTTCGTACTAAACTTAAGAATCGCCTAAGTCTTTTCCTAACTACAAGTCGACCAAGATAAAAAGGTTAATGACAGCTGCATGATAGCTAAGTTTATACACCGTTTTGATTTGGTCGAGTTGTAGTTAGGAAAAGACTTAGGGGATTCTTAAGTTTAGAGCAAACGGATGTTAGAGTTCAAGGTACCTAGTACCTACCCTCTCCACTGTTAGTTTGCATAATCCTTTGTTATCTCATACATTAAAAATAACACGTTTTACATGAGCTCGGTGGCGCAGTAGTTTAGCGCCTGGCCCTGCGATTGCCGAGGCTTAACCTCCGCAATCGCGGATAAACTTTAGGTAATATAGTGGCAACCTTAGACCATTTTTTGTTATTGTCCATTAATGGAATCGATTATCGAATAAATAGTCTATTTGCGTCCAGGGTTGTCATTTTACATAGTTCCATATTCTCAGGCAGGATCGAACCTGCGACCTATGGAAGTCCGTTCCAATGCTCTTCCAACTGAGCTACCGAGTCACTAGTGGCATTGTCGATTTTTTTCTAGTAACCTATATCCTACTCTTATGCTTGGCTGGCTTGCACCAGCGTTATTTCATCAGTGTGATGAATTATCTCGACATTCAATTTGAAACATCTATCCAGATACTTATTTTGACAATTGATTATAAGATGAAACAGCTAAGTAGGTATACAAGGTGTTACAAAAATACCCCTAATGCCGAATATGGTAGATAGGGACCATCAAACTGAACAACTTTTACTATGGGACCAACTCTGAAAACGCGAAAAAAAATCTGCTGTTTCATACAAAAAATAAAATCGAAAATAACAAAATGTATGAAACAGCTGTTTTTTTTTTGCGATTTCAGAGTTGGCCCCATAGTAAAAGTTGTTCAGTTTGATGGTCCTTATATACCATATTCGGCATTAGGGGTATTTTTGTAACACCTTGTATATTCAAAAATTCCCATTTTACTTATAGCCAAACTAATTAAATAATTAGATACAAATTGAAAACTAGAGAAGGGAACATAAAAGGAAAGCCTCCCGATAGCGATTTCGTTCGCGGGGATTCGATTTCTACCTATAGTTATAGTTATGCCTGAAATTTATTTGGCACACGAAATAAATTTCAGCCCAACCCATACCGTGGTTTGAGCTGTATGATTTGTATAATGATGAGTTCAGTCAGAACATCTTTAAATATAAGATAGATATCGACGACTTCCATGGTCGAGTGGCTTTGTACACCGGTTTTCAAGGTATCGCCATCTCTGAGGTCCCGGGTTCGATCCCCGGTTGGGTCAATTTAGAAAACGAACTTTTCCATATTGGCTGAGGTTTTGGGTGTTTGTGATACCACCATTGTCTCTGATTTCCATAACACAAGTGCTTTAGCTACTTTGGAATCGGAGCAATGTATGTGAAGTTGTCAAATATTTAAATATTTATATCAAAAGTAAACAAAACTTACCATTTTCAAAGTTGTTCGTTGTTTGATGCTGTAGAATTATTCGGCTGATTTATATAGGTACCAAATACATCTAAATTTAGACCCTTTGTGTACTCATACGAGTTACATAATGGTTGACAATTATATTTCTCATTTGTAGGTCACGACTGCGTGGTTGAGACCATGGATCGCTGCCTCGTCAGTTTTTTGACAATAAATTAACGCCTACTTAACTAAAGGATATCTTTTGAATAGGAAATGCCCTCAAGGTAGTCGAGAACATTGTTTAAGACGCCGGCGAACAGTGAGCTTCCCATACAAACGTAATACCAAAGTGATAGGTACAGTATAATTATTTTGTCTAGGTTTCTATTAAATAAAAAAATCCAAAATACTAAACCAAATAAAAATGAATGCGATTTACAGTAAAAACAATTGACATTTATTTTGAATTGGGTTAGTAAGTATTTTGGAATTTTTATTGATGGAAACCTAGACATATCTATCTGTCTTAGTCCGAATAACATCACAAGATTAGTTAATTCTCAAATTGCAAATCATTTCGGTATTATGTTTGTATGGGAAGCTCACTGTTCGCCGGCGTCTTAAGGCCCCTATTTACCTCAAGTGGCGCACTCATTTTAATTAAATTTATTGCTCGCTAAGTACATAATGTATCGGAAATCCACATGTACAGATTGAAGCTAAGGTTCTATAGTTTATTTACAAACAACAACCTCAGTATAATATAGTTCAAAATTTTACTACTAATCACAATAAATATTGATCGCAGAAAAAAAGTTTTTTACTGATAATTCTTTTACGATGCACTAATCTAAAATATGGAATAAAAAAAATTGTCTAGTACCCAATTGTCTTTTAGCTAGAGCTCATCGGGAAGTTAATATAAAACCTTTTGCATTTGTAGACAAACAAAGAAACAAACAAAAAGGAAAGCAACCGAATAAAAACATGTTTAATATTCAGATAAAATTTATATAACTACTTTTTCAACCGTCTTATTTTAAAATTGGACTATTGTTAGATCTAAACCGATGCTGTCAGTTTTATTTGTCGAGAGAAACACAGAAACAGCCTAGGCTTTGAACCGGGGTTCAACTATTTAGTCAATGATTTTACTTATTTTAGATTGGAGGCCCATGTCACAACTATTAATCAATGTACTTTAATTTTAACTTGTTTCAAAAATAAGTACCTAGATAGCTTTGCGTAATTACACAGGTACTTATTTGTGTAAGTAGGTACATAATTCTAAGAAATTTTCAGGATTCGGCACAGTAATTTAGCAATTTCTTTAAGGCGTTGATTCGTCACGGCCTTGGAGCATGTCACGGCATTTCAAACAACGAAACTTTGAAGTCCTTATTTTTTTAAATGAATGAACCGATTTTAATGAAACTTCATACTCATGAGCAGGATACACAGGTTAGTTTAAAACAATTTTGAAAAGTCCTATTTAAAAAGAAGATAATTCGAAAACCTTTGTTTAAATGGAACATTTAAAATCGGTCTAATCTTAATTAGGCCGCGTGAAAACGACCCATACAAAAAGTATCAGAAAAGTGACGTCACATTTCTAAACGTGTAGCCAAAGCCTTCGTGCAGCCCATAAATGTGTGTGTGCGCAAAAGAAATGTGTGAGGAAAAAAATATCTAAGGAAAATAAGTTTTTACAATAATGTTTCCATAACATTTTTTTTGTTATTACATATAAATTTTAATAATCAACACTATTTTGTCACTGGAACATTTTACTTTTTATCATTTTTTACTAACCAAAATCATAGTAAAATTCGTCAAATCGAGCCAAAATTTCGTGTACCTAGGGGTTTATTTTGCTTCCCCTTTTGCTCTATTAATACCTTAAAAGTAGAATCCACCTCCGAGTTATAAATCTTTACGGGAGCAATTATACTTTTAAGTTCGTTTTTAAAACGTTTTAAAAAAAATTTTAGTACATTATTTAATAGTTAAAGTTTGTTTATTCTTACTTGTATATTTGTACCAAATAGGTAAACAAACTTCACCCATTTATTTATTTAAAAAAATCAATTATAAACTACAACAAATTGCTTTTTCTTACATAGATTAATTACGAAAGTAATTATTACACAGCACAGTAGGAGTGACAACTTGATTAAGTATTTAAGACAACATATTTTTAAATAACGGTATAAATTTAAAATACGTTTGACAACTGTCAAAAGCTGTTAACGGACTTTATTAACTACATACTACCATTGCCACGGGATACCTACTTATTCGTTAGTGTATTTTCAAGGTAAGCTAATCAAACAATAGTCTGGAAGGCTATTTTTAATCACAAATATAAATATTAATAAGATATTTTTAGATGAAGTTAGTATACAAGGTGTTACAAAAGTACCCCTAATGCCGAATATGGTAGATAGGGACCATCATACTGAACAACTTTTACTATGTAACCAACTCTGAAATCGCGAAAAAAAAACAGCTGTTTCATACATTTTGATATTTTCGTAATTATTTTTTGTATGAAACAGCTGATTTTTTTTCGCGATTTCTAAGTTGGTCCCATAGTAAAAGTTGTTCAGTTTGATGGTCCCTATCTACCATATTCGGCATTAGGGGTACTTTTGTAACACCTTGTATAGCTAAGTAGCGTGGTTATTACTTGTTCGCTTTAGGATAGACTCGCTTAAGACAGGTTCGTTACGACAGATTAACTTTACGGCAGATTCGCTTTAAGACAGAAATTGTACAGTCGTTTTAAATGGTGTAATGGTTATATATATTATTTTTATAATATTTTCAATCATTTTTGGATATAATTATTAAGTCGCGACTCCTTTTCGCGAAGGTACTAATTGTTGGTTTTATTTTAATATTTCAGTAAAATATTACAACCGACAATTGAATTTTCCAATTTAAAACTAATTAACATAACCCCTCCAGAATTTTTAATTTACTTTCTTAAATGAAGGTATTTTTAATTACTGTTGAATTATCTTATTTTAAGTCAATGCTACTGTGCTCATTTTAATCAAATTGCTAAAAACTGCTCTTTTACACATAAATGCAATGACCAACTACTTTGATTGAGTTTAATTAAGTCTAGTATTCTAGACGCGTTTAATTTACCTAACCGAAATAAAAAAGATTTAGTTTTTGAGATCAGTGGTGATTGTGGCAAATAATAGGTACCTATCTAAGCAAGAGTACCTACTTTTATCAACTTATTAGATTATTAGACACTCGTGTTAATGTACGTAAGTCAAAGTAAATATTCTCTGATAGGAATGACGTCAATTTTGTAAATAATTAACTTACATCGGAACTCGGAACAAAGTTTAGATCAAGTTCAATGATAATGTAAAACGTCAGTAATGACCTACATAAGGCAATTTCTAAATTACCAATTAGTAGTTCAATTACAGCTAATAATATTATTTAATAATATAATATTAATTTTAAGATATTGTCCCAATGCTTCCAACACAGTTTAACTTTAGTTTAAATTTTATCACGGTAATCAATTAGAATCCTGTTTTAACTGTGTTTTAATAAAGTATGTAAGTATGTAGGTAGGCACCAAAAGTAAAGTAAGTATTTATTCGGCGTTTTTCAAAATAGATTCAGTCAACGGCTCGCTGGGCTTCAACGACAGGATATCATTTTCAATAAACAAAGATATTAAGATTCAAAATAAATTACAAGTTTTTGACAGTTTTGTATAACCTGACGTGCTGCTGACTGTACTTGAATTCGAATCTAATAAAATTAAACAACCGAGAGGGCTGACCAGCTCAGCTTTTGTTAGTTTTAAATTGGTACTAAATAAACATGCCCTAGTATCCCCACTTCGAATTTTTAAGACCCCCTTAATAAAATCAATCAAATAAATTACTTATAAAAAATAGGGCCCCATATTTTTACAAATAAAACCATAAAAAATATATATACTTATTTGAATTGAAGTAGGTACTTAAGTATGTCTATGTTAAATGTAAGACCCGAGTTCACCAACTACTTAACCATCTGATTAATTTTTAATCATCTGTTTTTGACATTTTCTCCATAAAAACGTCATAAAAACGTCAAAACAGACGGTTAAAACTTAATCAGCTGTTTATGTAAATAACTATGGTGTTTAAATTGCCATTGCTGGTATCAAATTATTGAGTAAAGAGTATCTAAAAACTTTTGGCATGCCCCTCGTAGCGTTAGTAGTTCATGAGATAGAAAGGGTTCCTTTTTAACATTTTGGTACGGAACCCTAAAAAGTCTGGACGCGATCTGTGAGCTACAAGACGCTGCTTCACATAGGTAGGTACCTACATACACTTTTATATGTGATTATAAGTACAAACCAGCGAAATTTTTTCTAAGTCTAAGTATGGTACAAACTGTTTCACGTTATTTATGTAATGTTTAAATAATTTTACATAGGTCTAAGTATATATTTTATAAACAAACAGTACATATTTTATACCTATATATTTTCAACCATAGTTTGTTGATAATTATAAAAAAAGTGTGATAATCAGTTTCCTCGCACGTGATGGATGACATTAACTATAAATAAGAAATTTATGTTGATCAGCGTGAGAAAACACGTGATATGAGGTTATGACTCCGTTATCACTATGACTAGGTCATTAGATAGGTACCTACTTCGATTACCTACAACCACCCATGATGCCAATTTCCAATGTGTAAGTATTTTTAAATTTTTGAGATTTTAAGCATTCACAATGCTATTTTTTATAATACTTAATAAGATACTAGAAAAAATAGGACTCGCACCAGATCATGTTCTCGGACGGGAATCGAACCCGCGACCTTTGGATATCCGGTCCAATGCTCTGACCGCTGAGCTACCGAGTCACTAGTGGGAACGTCGAATTTCTTCTAGTAATATCAACTCTTACGCTGCAAGCCAGCGCCATCTCACCAATGTAGAAGGAATTACCTCGACATTCAACTGAACATCTTTCCAGATATTTTTAAACGGTTGATTAAGATGAGAAAGCCATATAACTTTTTAAATTTTTGAGATTTTAAGCATTCACAATGCTATTTTTTATAATTATGCGTTCTTGGACATGTTCTCGGACGGGAATCGATTCCCGTCCGAGAACATGATCTGGTGCGAGTCCTATTTTTTCTAGTATATTATTTAGCATTATAATGTGTAAGTAATTAAGAACAAAAGATCATTATGACAGCCCATTATGGTCCATTGCAGGACGAAGGCTTGTCTTGTGGGAGGATGTTGCTTTACTCCACGCTTGTCAAGTGGAGAACGTAGTTTTGATCCGCTTTCATCGAAAAAAATGCCACTAAATGTGACTGTACGGGGCCCTACCGGCTAACTTACATGGCTATCTAAAAACTTACCAAAGAAATGTATCTCATCCATCTGTCAAATGAAAGCGATTACGATAGCCATGTAAGTTAGCCGGTAGGGCCCACGGTCTTACTCTACACTGCACATTTTTACAACCGATCTTAATGTCCGAATGATTATATTGATATGAAGTTCATGTAAATGTTGATACTTAAAGTCCCTATTTTTATGGATTTTTTGTCACTTTGTTTGTTTTGTTGCAACGAAACTCGTCTCGTTACGTTATGTTATGTCGTCTGGTGTCGTTAAAAAGAACAAAAAACCGACCAAAAAGAACCTTAAAAGTAGGAACTTTAAATGTCAACATTTACATGAACTACCCGCTGGTGAAGAGCATGCCTTGTTTATTTTGTGGTTTTTATCGCGATCGGGTCGATTTGTCTCATACAACTATACAAATCAATAATGATGTCGTGTTCTGAGTTGAACTGTAATGTAACTTACGCCAATAACTCAAATAAACATTAATTTTACAGGTAAAATTATGATTGTATGATTACCTTTTTCATGTTTTTTATTTAAGTTGAATAATTCCCAAAGACACTTATAATATCATGCGATAAACCGCCTATTTCCTAAATATAGGTTGATTTCTAAACATTATGATAAAAAGATATTATGTCTGTCTATGGCAAATACGGGCACCGTATACCTAGTTTGAATTAAAGTGGTGCAAAAACCATATTTTGTCAAAAATAAAAAAAAACAAATACAAGGTGTTACAAAAATACCCCTAATGCCGAATATGGTATAAAGGGACCATCAAACTGAACAACTTTTACTAAGGGGCCAACTCTGAAATCGCGAAAATCAAAACAGCTGTTTCATACATCTAGATGCCATATTCGGCATTAGGGGTATTTTTGTAACACCTAGTATAAAACAAAAGTAAAAATATGTTTCTTCTTAAAATCAAAACTATATAGGTACTTAACTTATAGTACCTAAAGAGTCCCATCAAAACATCTTCCTAAAGAACATCTTCCAGAGGGACAAAAAACAAAGTAGGTAGGTACCTAACAAACAGGAGTAGAAAAAACAAAACATTTATCTTAATTACAAAAAAATAAATAAATCGAACTTATTAAACTTTAAGTGCGACCGTTATTGAACAACATTCAACTGGGTATAATTTTTTCACACTCCGAATTAACAATCAGAATTTATAATAGCTTCGTATTCAGTCAAAATGGGCCTGTTTCTCGAAAGTCACAAGCCTTGTAATACAAGTGTGTAGGTAACCATAGAAACCATTAGAAACACTTGTAAAACAACAAAATTACAAGCGTAGCGTTTCACATAACTGTACTTATCACGTACTTGATATATTTAACAAGTGCCAAACTCACAAGTAAATATTTACACGTGTAACAGTAGTAACGTAAATGTAAACGTTTCTCAAAAAAATGCTTTGACACTTGTAACTTTCAGAAATTTTGGTAGCAGTGTCGGGGGCATAGACATAGAAAAATTTTCGCTGATGGTCGGGGGACTCTTAATTTTATTTAGGTACCTACTGCTAATTATATAATTTTATTTATTTTATTTATTTTATTTTATAAACATACATGCAGGCTTACAGACTAGGAAATCCAAAACACCAACAAGTTAGAAAACATGACAGAATCATACCAAAGCAAAGTAAAATTAAACAATTTATACAATAGACATTATTTACATATAACAAACGTAAGAACATATTAAGTATTTAAAGTTTTTTAACATGGTCTGGACAAATATGATACAAATTTATTAATAAGACAAGCTAGGCTATCAGTGAATACATCAGCATCTTTAATCTTTTTTAAAAACGAGTTAATCAGACTGATCGCGCGCGCTGTGGGACAGTTATTACCGTAACATGTACGCAATATCAGGGAAACGAACAATTGGTGTTGCCGCCGACCTGCACCACGCATGTAGTTTTGTGGAACATAGAACCCTAAACGTTCTAGAGTAGCCGGATTGTCAATTTTGTTCCGTAAAAGTAAGCAGTAATGAACCAAGAGGTGCAACTTCCTTCTGAGTTGCAGGGTTTCTACACCCACCATTCCAGCCACAAACAATGAGGGGTAAAGAAAGGGGTAATAACCAAATTTCTTTTTGTATAAGAAGCGAGCAAACTTTTTTTGAAGTTTTTCAACAAGTAGCGAATGTTTGGCTGTAGATGGATCCCAGATTATAGAACAGTATTCTAATTTACTGCGTACAAACGCATTATAGAGTAATATTGAAATTTTAGGGTCGTGAAATTGGGAAGCAGTGCGCATAATGAAACCAAGAGTTCTGTTTGCCTGTTTACAAAGAGTTACTATATGATTGTTAAAGTTAAGTTTGGCGTCCAGTATCACCCCTAAATCACGGATTTCAGAAACTCTTTCAACGGCTTCTTGTGATATTTCATATGAGTGATGTATAGGGTCAAGTGATCTTGTAAATGTAATAAGTTTACATTTAGAGCAGTTGAAGGACATGTTATTGTCATCCGCCCACTTTACGACAGCATTGATGTCGTTTTGTAGCGCTGTACAATCGGCTGGCTCGTAACGGAAAGTGACAATTTTAAATCGTCAGCGAACATTAAACATTTTGCTGATGAAACGACTTCTGGAAGGTCATTAACCATTATCAAGAAGAGGGTGGGCCCTAACGTACTGCCCTGACTTACGCCAGAACGTGTATAGTAGTCGGCAGAGCGAAATCCAAATAAGTCAACGTATTGTTTACGGTCTTTGAGATAGTCTGCAAAAAAGGACAGCAGTTTCGGAGTAAAGCCAATACACGACAATTTACGCAACAATATATCATTATCCACTAAATCAAAAGCCTTTTGAAAGTCGAGATAGGCTACGTCTACTTGTCGACCGTTATCCATTTCTATGGCGATATCATCCACAAAAGCTACCAAATTAGTCGTTGTGGATCTTGCATGTCGAAAACTGTGTTGTGGACCTACGATATAGGAGTTAATTTGGGACATGATATAATAATTTATGATAGCTTCGAACAGCCGACTTAACACCGACATCACTGCAATAGGTCTATGTTTAGTAATGTCCTGTGATGAATCAGTCTTTGGGATGGGCGTGACTTTAGATAGTTTCCATAATTTAGGAAAAGTGGCTGTTTGGAGTGATAAATTAAAAATGTGAAGTAGAGGGAGCTCAATTGCAGGAGCACAGTCCTTAATTAGAAATGAGGGCACACCGTCAGGACCTGGAGCGGAGGATGGCTTAAGATGTTTAACAGCACGCCGCAAGTCTAGAGCCGAGATGGACTCGACACAAACCCTGTTAGCGTCAGCACAGTTGTTTGCATTATGTTCAGCCACTCCAGGATCCAAAAGTGGGGGTTTGGGATGAAAAACTGATGCAAAAAAGTCAGCAAATTTATCAGCCGCCTCTTGTCCTGAAAAAATCTCATTATCATAAAAATATTCTGAATGATTATGCTTATTCTTACGTTTTTTTCTAACATATGACCAGAATGTTCTTGGCTCATGTTCAATATTTTTTCCTATTGCGTAAATATAATTGAAATAGTCCCTATCAAGAAGCTTTTTGACAACACTTCTGTAATATTTAAATAGTGCAGTATTAAATTCTAGTTTACGAGATTTATACATTTTGAGGTGAAAATATTTAAGACTAATGTAGTATTTCAGTTCTGAACTAAACCATTCTGGGTAATTGTAATGCATAGTGTTAGATGATGATGCTCTACTTCGACGGCGGGGTACACTCTGCTCAAGCGCAGTATTAATTTTGGAATACAGCACAGCCACTGCATGGTTAACATCCTGTTGATTAAGAACATCGACCCAGTCTAGTTCTAACATATTTGAATACAGCTGGAATAAGTTGGCTTTCCGAAAATCCCAATTTGGTTCGTTTCTCACCAATTTCGTAGTTTCGGAAGGAGCTGAGTATGTTTCTCTCGGAAATGACAGTGCTACTTCGAAGGAAGGATGGATACAAAATTCAGTAAAACATTCGAACTGTAGCTTGACATTGCAAGAACATGAGTTTGGATTAAAATCCCCTAACAACAATACATCCATAGAAGGAAATTTACAGATCGCATTCTCGATACAAGTCAAAACATTAATGTATTGATTATCATTGTAATTTGGTGGCAAGTAAACAACACAAATTAATAATTTTACATTCCTGTAGGTTAATATTGCAAATAGTAATTCCTTATCGTCAGTCAAACCATCCACATCAGTTATACGTTTTAAACCATAACATTGCCGTACCGCTAATAGGACACCGCCCCAACCCTTGTCATTTTTTCTATCATTACGTAAAACTACATAATCAGCCGGGAATAGCTCACTATCAAGAACAGAGCTCGTAAGGAACGTTTCAGTCAGTACAACAATGTCATAAGAATAAAGAAGCAGATTGTTGTAAAAGGTGGAAGTTTTACTACGAAGACCTCTTACGTTTTGATAGTAAAGTAGAATTGTCTTAGCATTATCACTCTTCTTTTTTACTTTTGGAGCGAAAATTATGCCGCCAGGGTTTAACACAAATACCTTCTGCCCAGTTGTTAGATGACATTACAATTTCTGCCAGTTTAGTTGGGACTCCTAGCTTAAAGGAGGAGTAATTGCCGCGCGACTTGAGGGCTTGAGCTGTGCACGAATCATCGCCGCATATGGTGGTCAGATGTTGGCGAACCTGGTCTTCAGAAGTACCAACCTTTAAGTAGTACAGGTGCAAGTAAGTTGAACGAGCTGAATAGTACTGAAACGAAACTAGCGGGTCAAAATCGTATTACCTTCTTGGTCAATCATTGTACATGCTGTTATTATAACGATACCTTGCGGCTCAAAGGGCGTAACCACCATTTTGGCCAAAAAAAGTTTATATGCCATCTTATTCAGTTTTTTCTCCGCTATCGAACTGTATATTTAAAGTTCTCAAATTTTGAAAACAATGGTAAATACGACCCCAAAATTTAAGGCTGGTAATGCAGATTTTTTTGTATTTTTGGACGTAAAAGGCAATCATTATTAGGCATCATCAAAGTGTTGGACGTAAACGACACTCTCAAATAAAATTGTAGGGCGTAAAAGCCATTTATGAACATCCAATTAACTAAAGAATAAACGCTATATACTCTATAAGTAATGAGTTCGTAGCGTTAAAATGTAATAAAACTGTGTTTCTAGCGCAGAAATATATCGAGATAGACGAAAAGAGCGCTCCAAACTGTATGAGAACCTAGCGTGTCGAATTTTTTGTACCTACGATGACGTCACGAGCGAGATTTAGTGATGGGAAATCAAAACCGCGCAGAAACGATTCAAGAACTGAATCGATATAACTATCGATTATCGATATAAGGAATAACTTCCTTTGTCAAACTCGACGGAGGAATATTCATAGCTGCATAGATAATAACACAGACATATATCGAGATAGACGAAAACAGCGCTTCAAACAAAAAAGTGAAGGTCTAGAAGCAAATTGTATCACTTTTTAGTATCCGATGTTTTGTTATTAATTCGACTCCGCTGAATCCAAAAATGCCGGATGCTAACCGCTCCCCTCTCTCTTTCCCCCTATTTTCCCTCTGAAGTATCCCTCGCCGTGGTGTTTTTCACTTTACAGAAAAAACTATTGTAGTTAGGATCAAATTGTCAAAAAAAGTTTATCTACATTTTTGCTAAACATAACTATGCTAAATTTATATCGATACGATAATTAGTTTTTGAAAAACAGCTTTTGACATTGTAGTATAAGCCCATGATTTATTGATTTGTTTAAAAATTTTCTAATAACGATTTTCGTTGGACTCAGATCCGCCATACAGACATAGTGGTATGTACTTGTTTGGTAAGTTTTCCTGCATACAAAAAGTGCAATAGTCACTTCCTAGGGGTATGGGGGAGGGGAGCTGTGACGTAGCAAAGATAGCAGCCGGTCCATTTTATTAAGCGGTATGTCTAGATAACTACTGAACCGATTTACTTAAATAAGGTGTTGATTGAAAGAAAATGTATTGGACATTATATGATTTCAAACATGCGTTCATGTAAAGCTAATATAAAATGAAATAATTTGAAAAAACAATACTATGAAAAAAATATGTACATATCTCGGTAACTGTTAGGATTGTGGAATTTTTTAGCTTATTATTAAATTTTTAGCTTATTGTGGAAGCTTATTATGAAACGTATTGCTACTTTTATCAGCTTTTTAATAAACTTTAAATCATTACAATCGAAGCTGAAATTAGATTCTACTGATAACAAACTTAACAATAATAAATTTTAAGGATAATACAAACTTTTTACCTATTGAACTTTGGATGCAAGGAATAACATTGTTTATTGATCACATAAAACAACCTCATTCCACTGTTTCGAAAATCGATTTAAAAAAAAAATATATTGGAAAAATCCAATAATAAAAATCTTCCCTAGTTATAAATATCAGTATAGAATACAAGTCTCTGATGGACTAAGAAAAATCTACTAAAACAGTTGTAAGTATTGTAATATAAATCCAAAAAATTTAATAAAATAATAACAGAACGATAAAACTACAATTTTAATTTTGAAAGTTGGTGATTACACCCTGTGTTACTAACACAGCAGTCATTTTATGGGGCTAAAAGACAAACATGTTTGATTTTGTAAGGCGTATTCACCAGCTATCTTTTAAACTATGAATATTACTTAAAACGTAATGTTTTAATATTGTACACCACAAAAATTAACGACTTTTGGTAAAATAATCATATTTATAGGATCAATAATAACAAAGTTATGACAAATACACATTTTTAATTTTAGTTTTTTTGGCTGTCCTGAAAAGTCGAGTGTTAGTAGTTACGCCTTTTGAGCCGCAAGGTATCGATAAAATTATTGTCCATTATTATAAAATAAAAAGGGAAATAATAAACGGTGTCTGTACTTTTGATGTTTTATACATAGATTATAAAAATAATCAAAAGTTTGTTTGAAACTTTCAACGATTTCAATCATCTCTGTGAAAAGTTCTCATCGGTCAGTTTTTCAAAGAAACCATCCAATTGAACTTATAAAAACATACCGTCGACTTGATAACCTCCTCCTTTTTTTGAAGTCGGTTAAAAATGACATATCATGACAGTTATTTTACAAGGCTTGTAATGTTTTTGTGAAACACAATTTAAAAGCACTTGTATTTTTACTCTTGTAGAATGCCAGAATCACAAGTTGGCGGCCATTTTAGTGCTTTGATAGCTGTTGTCAATTGCTGTCTCTGAGAGACCATCGTAATAAAAAAAAAGAATAACCTCCTTCAAAAAACCTAAAACAAAAACAGCTTCAAAATTTAATACCTCTAAAAAGTAAGAAATAATATTCAAATTATTAGTTACGCATATCAATATTAATAAAATACGTCTAAGTACTGAAGTCGTATTTATTTAGTTTGTAATGACTTAATCTATCGATTGATCTAAAAAAATACTGATTTTATTTTTCAACTTCAAACTCAAATATCTCGTAAGTGATATATACTTATATATCACTAACGAGATTTTTTTACTTATTACTTTTTGTTGGCTTTTCATTTCGCTTTTTGGCTATAGATGGCGCTGTACAAATTTTCCATAAAAAATTACGCTATCGAATGTTTTTACGCGCGTTATTTTTTTCGATAGCTGTTCGTACTAAGGGTAGGAACTGGCCATGCGCTCGTACCACTTGAATTTTCTCGCCCCAACAAAAAGACAATAAGTAGGTAATCTTTGATTATGTAATAGTATAGCAACTATGACACGAGATGACGCGCTTAGAAATATAAGATATTTGCGCCCCCCGTCAAACAACGCTCGCACTGTTAACATTTAGGTAGGTATCATTAGGTATTTAGGTACAATATGTTCAAGAATACCTAGTCTGTAGTTGTAGGAAACAAATATTATATTTTTGGTGACAGACGTTGACTTCTTGACTTGACATGACCTTATGTTCTTCTTTTCCCTCTATCACGTCACTCTTGCTACTGGTGTTTGACATTACAACAGATGACAGACTGCCAGTTTGGTTTAGGGTTCCGTACCAAAATGGAACTCTTATGGTGCGATTTTTAATGAAAACTGTAAATTCATTTTACGTCATAGAAGTTTATGTGAAGATTACAGGAAAAATAAAACGATGTCTCTAAATAGTAAACCTTGTTCAGAATGATGGTACGGACCCTCGGTGGGCGAGTCTGACTCGCTCTTGATCGTTTTTGTTTTTATCTCTGGGCAAGAGGGTATACTAACTTTTTGCTTTGGACACATATGGATAGCTTTAGTATGTCATGCTCACTTTAAACATTTCTGCGGTAGTGTCGTGTGAGGATATTCCCTCAAATATGGTTGAGCGAAGCGATGGCTAATTCATGCGTCATGCTCGTGAACGGGTGCTGCCAGTGGGAATGGGTCTGCTTCTGCCTACTTGTCTTAACGTTTATTGAATTGTATGAATTGATATATATATAAATATATTTTTTTTGTAATAGCCTAGGCTGAACCTTAAATTTTGAATTAAGCTTGACACCTGTAAATTGATTCAGTAGAAATGAGCTAATTAAATAATGTTATTTGTTTATGAATCAATGTTAATGGTAACATGTATGAATACTATGAATGTAATGTCTGGAAACGATATACATATTTGTAAATATCGTTCCTTCTAATAAAGCTGATAAGTTTTTTGCGCCCATTTTTCTTGTCAGCTAAAAGACGTCATAATGGGTGGTAGGATAAAAGAATTGACGATTTAAAAATGTTTGTTATGTGAGCTTATTTGAATAAAGAATTTTTCAATTCAATTCGATGATTGAGTGCCGCTTCGTACAGTATACACTCGGTAGAAACCACAAATTATTTGTATAATGACCAATTTTAAGACAAACTAACCATGATTTCTTCCCCTTCAGATACTCCTGCTTCGGCTCCAACGTCATAATATCTCTAGTGTGTAGGCACTTCGTGCTCTTATGCGTCGTTTTTCGCACCAGATAAATGGAAATGTTTTCTTGACATTCGACGTCGTATCAGATTTAATCATCTGCCTTTTAGTGTTTTTACTGTCGCTGGATATTATAAAAGGGGTTGAAGTATGAAATTGCCGTTTTATAGTAATAGCAGGTACTTAATAGATACTTTTTTTTGTACAATTTCACACAGCGTCATCTAGCCCCAAACTAAGCAAAGCTTGTAGTATGGGTGCTAGACAACTGATATACTACTTATAAACTTAGGTACTAATAAAGATTGTATAGCAGATGTATAGTTACACAGTGTTTTGTCTCTTTCTCTTTAGTGTCAAACTTAAACGGCCTTACCACAAAAGATTTTAAAACACTTTTTAAATTTAGAGATTTTAGCATTCACAATGCTATTTTTATACAATACCAAATAATATACTAGAAAAAATCATTTAAGAAAGTCATTTTAAAACGCTGTTTAATTTAGGCACATTTTAAATGTGATGCTGTCTCTTACAAACAATATTGTCAAAAAGGGACAGCATCTCATTTAAACAGTGTTTTGTGGTAAGGCCGAAATAGTTTGACAAAGAGTAACTATTGTGTAACTATACATCACTATACAATTTTTATTAGTAAGGGAGTTTAATTATACATATAGTAACATCCAGCACCGTCACAGAAATTAAAATTCATCATTTCAATTTCTGCCCCGACCGGGAATCAAACCCAGTACCTCTTGCGTGGTAGACCAGCATGTTGACCACTGTACCACTCAGGGGCCCTACCAGCTAACTTTTCGAACTTCGGCCGGCCTGCCGAGCTTCAACTTAAAACAGATATATCGAAGTAAGGAGTTTCGTATTGTACTATTCGCCGAAGTTATTTAAAAGATATCGATGTTCGTGTGACATCATGAATTAGGGTTCGCCATTTTGGCCCGATTGGGGCTTGATTTATCTGTTTTTATTTGAAGCCCGGCAGACTTTCTGAAGTTTGATGCGTCAGCCGGTACGGGCCCCAGGTCATCAAAACAAGAAATAGATACTTTGAATCATCTTTGAATTGACATATTGACATAAAACTTTCATGGTGTGAGATTTCTGAGTGAAATTTTTTTCACATTTTACCTTTCCAGCGCTTTGAGCGACTGCTGACTGCCTATTTTCCATGAATCTGTGGTCTGACTATTTTTTTCATAAATTATGCATAATAATTAAGAAGTATACGAATTTTCAGCCTTGAGAAAGCTCTTGCACCGACTTCAAAATTGTGACAACTTACGTGGCGTGCTGACTCGGCATGTTCCATGATAATGCGATCTACCTTCTCATTTTTTTATACTATTCTCTAGTATACTGCCAAATTTGAACCTTGAGATAACTCTTGTCTTGAGCATTTCGAAATTTGATAAACTTGAAAGCGTGCTGACGCCAGGTGTTCCACTTCCTGGCCTTGCGAGTAGGTGCTGACTCACGTACACCCTAAACACTATCATATTGAATGATGGGCCTTGAGATACCTCTTGCAGTAATTTGTCACTAGCTCACGTTAGTTCTAAAAAATCCACTTTGCCAAATACTGAATCAAGGATTAAAGTGGTCATGTGAGTGCATAAAGATCCATCAATGGATCTTTACAATGGATTTTAGTGGATCTAGGGTCTGTAACTATATGAGGTTCTTGTTTTATAAAATGTAAAACACTCGATTTTCGACTTTCAATAGTTTTTTTACTTATATTACATACTACAATAATGCATTATTATGGTGTCATTGTGCTGATCTGATGATGGAGCTGGAAGAAGGCCACAGGAGCTCTATGATGAAACCATACAACCAACCCCACCCATCGTGTTTGGGCTCATTTGAATCGTCTTGACAAGTACTCTGTTGGGAAATAGTGTTAAGGGTCTGATGATGGAGCCGGAAGAAAGCCACTGGAACTGTATAATAAAAACATGCAACCCCATTGAGTTTGGGCTCGTTTGAATCGTCATGACGCATACTCTGTTGGAAAATAGTGTATAGGGTTTGATGATGGAGCCGGAAGCCCACAGGAACTCTGTAATAAAACCATGCAACCCCAACGAAGTTGGGCTCGTTTGATTCGTCTTGACAAGTAGGTACTCCAATAAGAGATGATGTATTTTTAGTTTAAGCTCGCTGACTAAAAAGCAGAAAATAATAGTTTATTTTGTATTTTGTAAAATTTTTCATCAATGTCATTTGCATGCGCCCCACATTGTTAATTTTAAAACATCTGTAGTTAAAAGTTTTTGCAGGAGAAATTATTTCACACCTTTTAGTTCGTTTCGAAAACGTGTTTTTTATAAATAAAAAAATTTTTTTTAGGACTAACGTCTGCCTGTAAGTACTTTGATAGACTAGCCAAGTGTTCAGTGTGTTTCGGACCTAAGCGCTAGATCTATTATTTATTCTGATCGTTTATACAATTCTTTATACATGCCTATGACTGCATGTTATGTTACCTTTAATATTTGATATTGTTTCCATCTTTTAAAGGTTCCGTAGCTCAAAAGGAAAAAACGGAACCCTTATAGGATCACTTTGTTGTCCGTCTGTCTGCCTATGCATCTGTCAAGACCCTTTATCTCGGGAACGCGTGGAGGTATCGAGTTGAAATTAAAACCATATACTCAAATCTACGGGCACTTGCAGCTGTGAAAAATTAAACTTCTAAGTTAACGTTAAAAAAAGATACGGCCATTAATGCCTTAAAAAACGCATATTTCGACATCCTCAAAGGAATCAAAATTCATAGGGTACTTCCCGTTGACTTAGAACTATGAAATTTAGCAAGTAATATCGTCTTATACTACAAGTACAGGGAAAAATCTGAAAACTATACATTTGTAATTATATCATAAAAAATATAGTCATTAAATTACGTAGTCAATCATCGAAGTTAAGCGACGGTATGCGTGATCATAATTAAACTTCTAATTGACCTATAAACTTGAAATTTGGTGATAATGTTTATTATTACGTGTATAAAATTTTTCATCAATGTCATTTACATGCGCCCCACATTGTTAATTTTAAAACATCTGTAGTTAAAAGTTTTTGCAGGAGAAATTATTTCACACCTTTTAGTTCGTTTTGAAAACGTGTTTTTTATAAAAGAAAAAAATTTTTTTTAGAACTAACGTCTGCCTGTAAGTACTTTGATAGACTAGCCAAGTGTTCAGTGTGTTTCGGACCTAAGCGCTAGATCTATTATTTATTCTGATCGCATGATTTATCTATCATATTCAGTTTTATATAACGCCATAGGGAGAAATTTATTATCGCAGTCCTTTGCAACGCCGTCATCCGATAACTTGTGTTTTGTGTAAGAAGAGCAGGTACGCAAAGTAGATTATTGGTGCGGTTTTTTTATTTCCTAAATCGAAATCATTTGCATTATTTAAGAGTGTTCTGTTCGAAGTTATTCGACGTTTTTACCCCACTGCAAGGAAAGGTAAAGGTATTTATAAGGTTTTCGCGCGTATCTTGTATGTATGTTTGTATGTAATATTATTTATTACCTTATATCTATCAAACGGCTGAACGGATTTCTATTATTAATATATCGTTAGATTCGTCTCGACAGCCCAAGTGTTCTTAGGTAAGTAACTTTTAAAAAACCAACATGGCCTCTATTTGGTGCTATTATTTGAAATGCAAAAACAATTTTTTTCGAATACTGCCATATGGGTATCAAATTAAAGGGGTTATCATAAAGATTTCAAAAAGGTATATCATAATAATATAATAACTAAAAGTCATAAATAAATTTAAATAATTAAAAAATCCGCCTGCATCAAAAGATAAGTCAACTGAAAAGATGGAAACAAGATCAAATATTAAAGACAACATAATAACATGCAGTCGGAGGCATAGAATTTAATGATAAGTCAAATCATTCATAATGTCACTTTATACATGCCTATGACTGCATGTTATTATGTTGCCTTTAATATTTGATATTGTTTCCATCTTTTAAAGGTTCCGTAGCTCAAAAGGAAAAAACGGAACCCTTATAGGATGACTTTGTTGTCCGTCCGTCTGCCTATGCATCTGTCAAGACCCTTTATCTCGGGAACGCGTGGAGGTATCGAGTTGAAATTAAAACCATATACTCAAATCTACGGGCACTTGCAGCTGTGAAAAATTAAACTTCTAAGTTAACGTTAAAAAAAGATACGGCCATTAATGCCTTAAAAAACGCATATTTCGTCACCCTCAAATGAATCAAAATTCATAGGGTACTTCCCGTTGACTTAGAACTATGAAATTTAGCAAGTAATATCGTCTTATACTACAAGTACAGGGAAAAATCTGAAAACTATACATTTGTAATTAAATCATACAAAAATATAGTCATTAAATTACGTAGTCAATCATCGAAGTTAAGCGACGGTATGCGTGATCATAATTAAACTTCTAATTGACCTATAAACTTGAAATTTGGTGATAATGTTTATTATTACGTGTATTTTACCAACAAATACCAATATATTGATAATTCTGTTTTTTATTTTGAATTCCCTCCTTTTCCTTTTACAAACCAGCTTAACTTTGCGGTCAAACGAGTAGCACAGATAAGTCCCGCCCCTTAGCTCTATTTTTATAATTTTGCAATGTAATTAAACACAATCCTAAATAGTTACCTACCTATTTAAGTGTCTTGTACCTAGTAGTATTATACAAACATAAAAATAATAAGTAATACACACATTCAGTGGCGTGCCCGCCTAGAGAATGAAGCCTCAACAAAGCAAGCTATTTTTTCACCAGCTCAATACAAGCGACTATTTTTTCACCAGCTCAATATAAGCAAAAAACAATGCATCGTTCGTTACTGTCTTACCAAAATATCGTTACGACACCGCGTAGCGCCATCTAGACTAATTTAAATAACAGATAACTCGTAAAAAAGCACAACCCTTGCTTACTTAAATACTTTTTGAATTAGTTCAACACAAATGCTGGATGGCGTCGCTTTGCATCTACTAAAATTATTGTGTCACTCATAGGTACACAATAAATAAATCATTTCACAAAATAGAATTTGAAGTAATTTTATGTCCTTACTTTGATAAGGTTTCCTACCTAACTAGTTTAGGTATGAACTGTGTAGTTAGTATAACCACAATATCACTTTTAAACACACAAAATCATAAGTTTTGGGAACTGCTCGTAATCTAATTTTGGGAGAAGCTCGGAAAAAACTGCGAGACTCGATTTCTGAACTATTTATAATGTAGGTAGGTACGGAACCCTCGGTGGGCGAGCCCGACTCGCACTTGTCCGGTTTTTTTATTTTTTTCATTATAATGTTGTACCATTTATTTAATAAATGTGAATAATACTTGTAATGTCGCTTTCCGTTCGAACATTAAACCAAAAAAAAAGAATTATGTCAGAAGTTATGAGGTTTACAAGAATATTAAAATCACTTTAAACTTATTTGCTTGTAATTACGGCTAGACAACCTACACTTGGGAAATATTTTTTTATTGATGCTGGCGGGGTAATTAATCAACATGTGCTTAATTTAGGCAACTTAAATAAAACGTAGTTGCGAAACAACAACTCACCATCAAAACTTAAAAATTTAAAGCCTCTGCTACAGTTATACAGGGTGTTATAAATTATGTTAGTAGGCACCCTAGCGAAAACTTTAATGGATAATTCTACTCTTAGAGTAAAGCAACTTTCTCTATAGAACCAATTGTCGCAAATGTATACTTGAAATTTTGATTTTTCGTTGAGTAGCAATGTATGCGTAACAACTCTATAATATCGCGGGAGCGCGCGCGTGCTAAAGCCACAACAATATTATTACCGCGGCCACGACCTTCCCGTTTCCGCGGCCCGCGAGCAAATATCTGTTGTTGTACCTACATACATTGCGGGTTCATACAATTTTGAATTTTGAATTACTTTTTGTAAACTTAGGTTCTATGCAACTAAGACAGACTCTGTCAGATAGAAAAAAATAAAAAAAACACTCATCTTTTCATGAATTTGCAATAGAAAATTCTACTTCAGATAGACTCAGAATCATGAGTCGACTATGCCCTGAAATTTTCTCTCGGGTGCTACTAACACCCTGTGTAGGTAATCAAAGTCGTATTTTATGTTGTAACTCGCGGCCTAAACAATGCAGCCTTAAAAGGGCAGCATACAATTATATTTTTTTTTAATTGTCAACATCACATACATTGCTCCGATTCCAAAGTAAGTAGCTAAAGCACTTGTGTTATGGAAATCAGAGACAACGGTGGTATCACAAACACCCAGACCTGAGCCAATATGGAAAAGTTCGTTTTCTAAATTGACCCAACCGGGGATCGAACCCGGGACCTCAGAGATGGCGACACCTTGAAAACCGGTGTACAAAGCCACTCGACTACGGAGGTCGTCATTTTCTGTCGTAGTGGATACACTACGAGAGGAGAGACTCACTGAGAGATATTCCAGGCAGCATGGCGTGATTTTTTCTGTCATTTTCAACAATCATCGACATATTTTAACCAATTTACACAAAATCTTAATGAATAATGCACCTAAACATTCCTCATAAATCTCTGCTGCGGTTATAAGTAAAAACCGTATGAAAATCCGTTCAGTTTTTTAAGTTTAACGCGTTCAAACAGACAGACGCGACGGTGGGGACTGTTCTTAATGAAGTGATAGTGATATTTTGATCCAAGCATCGGTAGGCGCATCAAAGGCCGCTAAGTACTGTAATGTAAACAAAGTAAAACTAAGTGATGTCATATTTCGTTACTCAGTTTAGAATCAGATGAAAAGTTCGCTCTAAGAAAATAAATATTGACGGTGTAGCGGTTCCAGAAGCTATTGCGTACCCATACATCGTCGACTCACCGATGGTTGCGGATTCTAATCCCAAAAAAGGTCAAATATTTGCAAAATAAGCACATGTGCCCCTAATCGTAATCTTATTTATTCTTTTTTTTTTCTTAAAGTGGCCACTTATTGTATGTAACGGTTTTTTTTTCGTTTTTTTGCTAAAAGTGGCCACTTTTCGCAAAAAAACTCAATTAAACTAAACGACAGGCTACAAAATATTGTTTAAGCGATAAAAGTACCACAAAGCTTTTTAGGAGTGCACTACAGAGAACTATTAATTCACAATAAATTTCGTCTTTATTTAAGCACGATGACTTTTTTTTCAATGACGGCGCTAGTGTGCACACCATTGCACGCGCTCTAAGTTCATGAAATATCTGTACTAAGTTTGGGATCAAAGTTGTCTGGATTTCTGAAGAGTTTCCTTGCTGATAACATGACATAAATATAAAGAGTTTATACGTAAATAAATGTCAATTGAGTGGCGAGTCCGCACAATGGCCATTAGATCATGAATACAGTGAGCGTTGCAAATTGCGCAGAGTGAGCCGATCACGCCACTCCCGCGCATTGCGGTCGAAAGTTCACACCGGGCGGATTGACACAATATTACTACGCGTGACCGTAGCGAGCTATCCGCGTGAAATAGTAAGCCGAGAATCTGATAAAACTTTTCATTCATTCTGTTTGTAAAAAGTGAAAGGTATAACAACCCTCTTCAGCCTGCTAGTGAGTGAACTTTTCTTTATTTTTCTTGCTACGAGCCGCTTTTCAAACCAAAATCTAACAGGAGCATGAATGCTGTAACGAACATTAAACTTATTTCATTCTCTTTCCGTCCAAAGTCTGAATACTGACAGAATATGAAACCCACAGCTGATTTTTCAGTTCCTGTTTATTCACTTCGTTTTTTCTTGTTTCTTGACGTCCATTTGTAGTCTGTTTGGAAACTACCGCACCATCAATACGATCATTGACCATGCAAAGTGCTCAATTGCTAAAGTATACTAATCTAATTCTAGATATACCTACCTATTTAGGTAGGTATGAATATCCTTGTGAAGAAAAGAATATACCTATACTTAGACAAGCATAGATTTTGCAGAAGCAAAAACTTAAAGGAATAATTCAATACCTAGTTAATTTACTTAAATGAATAATTCAATACCTAGTTAATTAAAATAACAAATTTTAATTTGATTGACAGTTACAAGCGGGAGAATTTATTTAACGTATATCTTCAAATTTTAAATAAATCAAATTCTTGAAGTACGACGACCAATTCTGACCTGTCAAAAGAAGTAATATACCTTCTTTATATACGTTAATCTGTATTGAAAATAAATACCTAGTATAGTGAATTAGAAAAAAGTAACCTGAAATTAAATCAAATTATAATTAAAACGTTAGTTTTGTAAGAGTTACACCTAGTGTTCCGCGTGCACTCATGGAAATGGAGAGGATCCCGATGGTGCAGTGTCCTGCGATTGCGGAAGTTAAGCAATTTTCGTAACGGTCGTTAATAGGATGGGTGACCGAAAATGTGATAATATTTCAAACTCCTCCGTGTTTCGAAAAGCCGTTGGTCGCGGGCGCATCTGCAGTTGGGATTGGTCCGCATTGGGCCCGCGTGGTGGGTTATCCACCCATAATAATGGCCTGTATCCTAATTAGTGGGATATTACTAGTGGTAGTGGCTCTGTGAGCTGTAAATCTCGCGACGTTTTTTAATCATTTTGAAAAAATTGCGACATTTTTTAAACATTTTGAAAAAGTGACGAAAAACTATATCGATTGAAAAACCGATATAAATATTGAAGCTGCTCACAAAATTTCACGAGAATCAGTTGAGAAATGTGACCTGTAGAGGAGAAGAGCTGAACAGTTGGACATATGAAAGAATTTTTGCCCAAGCTGAAACGGAGACGTTTCGCTCGCGCTTCGCGTTTGCTCGGTCAAAATATCAAAATATGGTCGATGTGCATTAGCGATACCGCCCACGAGCGATTAATCGCTGAGCGATGCGAGCGAGCTGAATTTTTTGTCGTCGAGAATAGAACATACAGAGTTCAATACGAAAACGCCCACATGATACAAAAAGTAGCTCAGCGACTAATCGCCCGCGAAATGACACTGACAAGAGTGACAAACGGATTACTTAGCCAGCGACAAAAAACGCCGCGATAATAGCAGCTACAAAAAGTCGCTCGTGGGCGGGAAGCCTTATACATGGAAATAACAGTACATTACTGTTGAGGCTTGAAATATTGCAATTGTCGGCCGAGTAATATTGGAAAGACGAGGCGAAGCCGAGGACTTTTTAACTAAACGAGGCCGATAATTGCTATTTCGGCCTAGACTTGTATACCTAGTACAAGTTCTCTGATTTGCGAGGAACCTAACAAATTGATTCAAGAAGTAAACGTTTAATTCATGTCAAAAGATACATTGCAGTTGTTACAATTTGAAAATGTCAATTTAACACTCTTGCCTGGTAAAACATGTTACTTACTCTGTATACCAACGTCGGAGCTTTTGATGCTTTTGTACGACTTTGCATTATAACATTCGATCACATTCTTCTTAGTTTTGCGTACACCGCAAACGTACAAACATTTTATTATTGTGAGTTTCCACGTTATTGATTGTAGGGGTTGACATTTCATTAGTACCTAAGAAATGCACGATTTACGCCGGAAATAAGAATGACCTGCAACAAAGCAAACATAAATAAGAATAATTGTGCACTATTAAAATATCAAAGATTTGCTGAAACTTTAATAAATAATGGAAAAGTCTTACACCCGTTTGCACTAAACTTAAGAATCGCCTAAGGCTTTTCCTAACTATAACTAGACCAAGATAAATAGGCGCATGAAAGCTGCATGACAGCTAAGTTAATGACACCGTTTTAATTTGGTCAAGTTGTAGTTAGGAAAAGACTTAAGCGATTCTTAAGTTTAGTGCAAACGGGCATTACTTTCTCTCTAGCAAATTTTTTTTATTCTGGCTTCCTTTATAAACGTTTCAATATTGTTTCAAGAAATAGGTATTAATAAATCTTTGCTTATCTACTTTCTTTTTCTATATTCTAATAAATAAGAGCTCTGTCAAGATCATGGGGGGCCATTATCTTAATGTGCCCAGGGCCTCAAGTAGCTTAAAGAGGGCGTTTAAAATACACTTAAGCAATAATATTATGTTTGCTTTAAACGTATTTTAGTGCCAAATAAATTAAAAAAAAAAATTGCTTTGAATAATTACACTATAATGTATATGGATGGCCTTTTATTTTTACTCAAATCATTAAAATATTTTAAAAGGACATTTTACGAGAACACATTTGCTTTTTGTCTAGTTTTCCATTTGATAAAATATTCATTATGCCTTTTCATATATTTCTCTTTTCGATTTCGGTGGTAGCAAGTTATCAGACAGTATCTTTGCTTCCGAGGAGGTTCTCAATTCGATTGTACATTGATTTAACTTTCAAATATTTTTCATAAGCGCCAACGGGAGCGGTCTTTTTTCTTTATCGTCGTTATTCGTCTATGATCGATGTTTCGTTCATCTAGGGAACAATAATCTAGCATGTAAAGTTTGTTATGTAGACACTAATTGATCCTTTTAGCGGTTCAGTGAATGTGTGAAAAACTTACATCATCAAAGCAAGTAATATTTTGATTCAAAATAAGTGTGTGTTGGTTTTGTACCCAATCAATTACGCGCATTATTTTTTATTCATTTGTCAACACAAACTAATCAAACTCTAAATAGGTAATCATTTGTCTATTTAGCTTTTGATCACTGTAGGTCCTTTTTTATAGATTTCATACAAGACTGTTTGCTGAAAAGAAATGTCTGATACAAATGCGAATAATTAAAAATAAATTAAGAACTTTAAATTGCTAGAATCTTTAACAAATTACTTTTAATATTACAATGCGATTAATTAACAGAAGCGGCAACTTTACTCGAGAATGCATGGCAAAGAGAGGTAAATACTTAATTTTGTACCGCAAGTGCTCTGTATTTGCTCAGTTTTGTTGTACCTACATTGTTTATTTGAATCGCATTGTATGTTTTTTAGGTCTTCTGTGTTCAAATATCAAATTCAAGATTGTTATTATAATCGATAAATATCTATTAGCGTTGCCGCAGTGGCGTAGTGCATTTGGCTTGCGATTGCATAAGCAACTTTTGATATTCGGTTGGTCGGTCTTTAGATGGGTGACCAAAAATTTATTTATGTTGGAATCCTCTGTCTTTTTTTAAATGTTATATTTTTAACCCCACCCGACTTCAAAAGACGTTTTTAGGGTTCCGTATCAAAATGGTAAAAAGGAACCCTTATGGTGCGACTCAGTCTGTCTGTCTGTCACAGCTGGATATCTCGAGAACTACTAATGCTATCAACTTGAAATTTGGAATAGTTTTAAGTGACGTTTGCCCAACTATTTTGCAAATAAGGAGAAATAAAAATAATTATATTTTTTTTTTGCAACAGGGACTGCAAGGGGGTCTTAAAAATTCTGCGCTGGAAGCAGCGCTCTTTCATGTGATACCCCATATGCTACTAGGGCATATGGGGTATCACATAAAAGAGCGCTGCTTCCACATTCTCAAAAATTTTATTGGGCCGCATAGTTTTCGACTTTTGATAAAAAATGTAAAAGAAATACCGTTCCCCCCTTATCTCCGAAGGTTGCATAGAGAAAAATCTTAAATTATTTTAAGTGATAGAAATGTATGTAAAGATTGCAGGAAAAATAAAACGATGTCTCTAAATATTAAACTTTTTCAGATTTTATGGTACGCAACCCTCGGTGCGCGAGTCCGACTCGTTCTTGGCCGTTTTTTTAATATTAGATATGCGTACTTAAATAGTGATTACTTATGCAGATTTGAATAATTTTTTTTGCTTTTAAGAGCTGTTTCTTTTTGAAGCTGTTTTACAGCATTTTTTTAGGATTTTTGAAAGAGGTTTTTTTTAATTTTTAAAAGATTTTTTTTATTTTTAACTTTTTTGCGGTAGGTATGTACATATAAGGGATGGTATAAATATATTTTACTAATATTTTACACTTTTCAATTGTATAATACTCCTAATAGCTCAATTTCCACTTTTCGCGCTCTTTCTTGTTAAGGAATCCCATAAGTCCCTTGTGCCTACGCAGTTCAAGTCTAAAACATCCTTGACCATAGTTGGCTAGCTAATTTGTTTAAGATTGTCACAATCCTACCAATATTTCAATCGCTACACAGTTCCTATTTGATTTTGAGGAGTTCCCTTGTGTATCTTGAAAACCCAAGGTCCAATGTCAATGAAACTTAAATGGTCTTATCTTTAAAGTATCTTCAAACAAAAAAAAAATCATCTAAATCGATTCATAAACAAAGAAGTTATGATGGGCGATCATCCGGTTAAGTTCATATAATGGTAACTAAAACGACAGTATTTTCAGGATTTCTTGAAAACTACTGGACTGATTTCATAATTTCCAAAAAAGGAACCAACTTGGGAACAAACCTAATGTAATAACGTTTGAATCATTTCAATCGGTTCAGCCGTCTTGGAGTAATCTGTGGACATACATAAAAAAACAAATAGACGAACATAGAACCTCCTCCTTTTTTGAAGTCGGTTAAAAATACACTTTTTGACTGAATTTATATAAAATAGATACTTTGATACCAAAAATGTTATCATACACTAGGTTGAATTAAAAACTAGTTCATTTTTATTGCTCGTACTTACCTACATACTCTTCTGCACCCGTAGCACGTAGAAAAAAATAACGCGCGTAATAACATTCGATAGACTAATTCTCTATGGGAAATCTCATTTAGCTTTTCGGCTATAGTTGGCGCTCTGTTCGATACAGTAATTTTCGTATAGAAAATTTGTAGAGAGCCAACTATAGCCGAAAAGCTAAATGAGATTTCCCATAGAGAATTAGTCTATCGAATGTTATTACGCGCGTTATTTTTTTCTGTGGTGTTATTGTTTTTACGCTAGTTATTTTTTTCGATAGTTGTTTATGCTAAGGGTACAGGGACAGCTGTAAAAATATTTAACAAGTGTTGCTTGTTGATAAACAAGCGAAAACACTTGTTAAATATTTTCGGACTTTGGCCAACATTTCTACAACACCGTGTCACACGAGAACATGCACTGATTATTTCCGACAAATTATATTATATAAGGAAAAAATTTACATGAATGCTTTTAGTCAAATTTCGATAGCGCGTAGGTAGACGGTACTATTTTTGTGCTCTACAGTGAATTCAACAGTAAACGATAATTATCACAATTAATAATTTGTTAATTCAGTAATTAGTTAAATACAAGTTTCATTCTATTTCTGGTGCAATCTTTAATAGAATTTTTATAAGTGCGCTTGGAATTCTAGTTATTTCTTGGGCTGTCATCGCTATTGGTCGCATTTTATAACTGTAAGTTTTTTCACCTTTTTATTTAATAATTACCTAGTTTAATCAATCACTTCTTTTTCCTTATTTTGTAGTGTGTGTGTGTATTACAAGTGCCAGATGTAAAACGTTGTAATCAGTTTTTAATGTACTCGGTTTTACCTTAAATTTACACTTGCGACAGTTATATACAATTTCTTAATTTATTTTTATTTATAAACTAGCTGCCGCCTGTGACTTCGTCCGCGTGGACCCTAAGGAACCTTTTGACATGATAAAAGTATCTATGTTTTAATCCAAGTTATAAACTATCTGTGTGCCAAACATACATACACACAAACTTTTGTAGGATATTGTATTAACAACCTTGGCAATTTTTTACAAAAATATTATTGTTTTGCCTACAGTTACATAACTAAAATTTATTTAAATAAACCTATAATAGAAAAAGGAGTAGGTATTTGTCTTGAGTTAAAATAATGATTGAAATTCAAATTTAAATTAATGTAAAAGAATCGTTTCAATATATCTTTGTTTTCTATCTATTTATCTTATCATGTTCGCATTATGAACTGGAATAGCTGCCACTATCATGTTGTGCAATTTGTGAAATACATTGCGATTATTACTACGGTAAACACAGTGATCTTCTTCAATTGTTATCAATTTGCTAAAACGGACAATTTATGAAGTGCTCAAAACAAACAGCTCTTGTTTTAGGTAAACTCTTTGATACTTATTTTAAATATATTTTAATTAATCTTTTCTATATTATTATATAAAAAATATTCAGGGTACCTACAATAAAAGAATAGTGAAAGCTGAGTTGTACCTATATGAGGGATGTTCGTAAAATCTGTGGTGACGATGTAAATTGTAAATCGTTTTAGTAGCTTACGTACTTAAAAGATTAAAAAGAGCTTCAAAAATAGTGTCAATTATGTTGCAAACGTCATAAAAAGCCCTAGAAGTAAAAACTCTAATGAAATAAGCGTGGTGGTCAAAATATAGTTGTCAAAATAACGATAACGTACAAAATGTGGAAAACTTCGGTTAAAAACGAACCCACTGGAAAACAACATTGAATTTAACTGCAGTTAAGCCATACTATAAATATTCTGTAGTTAAGCTTTGGTGACCTTCTCATGAATACGAGTAAAATTCATAATATATATATGTAATATTTATTATTTTTCAGAGAATAATTCCATTTTCGAATCATTATAAAATAAATTAGGCTAATCAACGATGAACAAATATGATAAAATACTTAAAAGTTATCTATTTGATAAATATAATATTAATAATATACTTATAGCACAGAATTAATAATAGTTCTGACGTATACTATTATAGTAGGGTAACAACAGTAGGGGAGCGAGGGGATTGTTGTAACAATTTAAACATAAATTAATATATGTATCTTGAGATATATTGATAAAATTACTACCAACTAACTATTCTTCTATTAAATCAAATTGGAAAAATATCAAATCTACAGGTAACTCTTTTACAATTCCTTTTTTATTAAAAAAGAACGGTGTTACAACTTACCCCTTGCTTAGGCTTTGTTGTAACATCTATTGGGGCAAGTAGTAACAGTCACCTGCAATAAATGATTTGTTTCACACCTTGAACCATTTTGCTTTGATTTCAACAAAAAATAACGGTAATATTGAGTCGTAGAAATACGTTAATGAAGTTTAAGTTCCTATTGAACAAGCCCGTTACTACTACTCTTGTTACAACAAGCCCCTCGCTCCCCTACCTACACTGCAAAAATTCGCCAAATAAAGTTCATTGTGATCGAGTCCCCGATCGCGACAAAATAAATTTAAGTAAACTTATTACTTGTTCTGGGCGATTTCTCATGGGGCAGTGATGAAAAAATCCGGAAAACATCTTCTACCAAACTAAATCTAGAGACATGCGTTCCTACATTCCAGTATCTTGTTTCAAAAATATTTTTACTAAAACATTTTAAGGTTATATAAAATATAATATTAGTAAAAAAAACTAATATTTTAATGTTTAGTGACAAAAATGTGAACAATACTATTCTTAGCATTAAAGGGATCAAGGAAAAATGTAGATGTTAATATAAACGTATCCTAGCAATCTAACCTTGAATCTAATCCAACAGCAGAAAAACAAGTAGGTACTTACTATTGCAATAGTAGTAATAAACTTTGACATGGCCAACTAAAATTACCTACCCAAAGTGAGTGAGTCGAGGTCTTTAGATCTATGTTTCACGATAAAATCATTTTATGATGACCATAGCGGACAAATAGCTTCACTTGAGCACCATCATGTTCCTCATCAGTATAATGTAATTTGCAGACCTCTAACTAAATATAAATTAGAAAATTTTCATAACAATGTCACTGCCAAAACTCATTGCTTATCTGATAATGAGGATCCCAATACTCTTTACAATGATTTATTTAATTTAATTAAAGTAGAATTTGATAAAACATTTAAGCAAAAATCTATTAAATCAAAAGTCTTCGAAAAGAAATTCAGTGATTGGGCAACACCAGGCATTTATGTTAGCAGAAATAAGTTGTTTGAATTATATGGTCAGAAAACAATTTCAAATGATCCCGAATTTCATGAATATGTAAAAAACTATTCAAAAATGTTTAATAAAGTATGTACATTAGCAAAAGCAAAATGTATATCTACAATAATTAATCAGTCAGATAATAAAATAAAAGCCACTTGGAAAATTATAAATAAAGAGACTGGGAAAATTAAAAGTAATGACCGTGAATTCTCATTAGTATCAGACAATAAAATTATTAAGTCAGATGAAGGTGTGGCAACTATTTTCCAAGATTTCTTTTCTAAAATACCTATTGCCACTACTAGTAATTTGAATTCATCTCCCAACCTTTCTGTCTCCCTCTTGGAATCATGTGTTGATAAGTGCAATAATATATTTAAATTTAGACATATCAATAGTGATACCATTCTGAAAACATTTAATTCAATAAATATAAAAAAAACTGAAGATCTTTGGGGCATTTCAACTCACATAATTAAATCAATAATAACTTCTATTGCCCCCCATCTTGCTTTTATTTTCAATAAGTGTGTTGATGAAGGGATATTTCCAGACTTGATGAAATATGGTAAAATTATCCCACTTTTTAAATCTGGGGACAAAAGCGATCCCGCTAACTTTAGACCCATTTCTATTTTGCCAGCACTTAGCAAAATTTTTGAGAAGATCATTTATGATCAATTATTAGCGCATTTTTTTATCAACAAACTACTTCACGAGAAACAATTTGGGTTTACTCGTGGTAGATGCACAACTGATGCTGGAATTGCACTTCTCAGACACGTCTTTGAGGCATGGGAGGGTAGACAAGATGCAATTGGTATTTTTTGTGATCTCTCTAAAGCATTTGATTGTGTCAGTCACAGTACTTTAGTACATAAATTGGAACATTATGGTGTATCAAAAAATGCAGTAAGCCTTCTGCAATCGTATCTATCGGCGAGAACTCAAAAAGTTGTTGTGAATAAAACAGAGTCTTATGAAGCACCCATTACCATGGGCGTGCCGCAAGGATCGATATTGGGTCCATTACTTTTTCTTATATATATTAATGACCTTCCTTACTATACCAAAAACTTGTGTGAAATAGTACTGTTTGCTGATGATACTTCTTTAATTTTTAAAGTCGATAGAGGATGTGATTGCAGTGACGATGTAAACAGCACTCTTTCCAAGGTGATGCATTGGTTTACCATTAATAATCTGAAGCTTAACTCTAGTAAAACTAAATGTGTCAAATTCTCACTTCCTAATGTGAGGCAGGTTCATACTACAATAAATGTAAATGGCGAAACAGTCGAATTGGTAGACTCCACAAAATTTTTAGGTATTATTATTGACTCGCGGTTGCAATGGGACCCTCATATCGATGCCTTGTCAAGTAGACTTAGTTCCGCTGCCTTTGCCGTTAAGAAAATAAGGCTTTTGACTGACATTGAAACAGCAAGATTGGTTTACTTCAGTTATTTTCATAGTCTTATGACTTACGGTTTGTTGTTGTGGGGCTCAGCTGCTAATATTAATAACATATTCATCTTACAAAAAAGGGCAGTGCGCGCTATTTACAACTTACGGTCTAGAGATACCCTTCGTGACTTATTTAAAGAAATTAAAATATTAACAGTTGCTTCCCAATTCATCTATGAAAATATAATGTATGTAAAGAAAAATTTAGATAGTTTTGTAAAGAATAGTAATGTTCATAAATTCAATACAAGAAACAAGGACAAACTTGCTGTTCCAAAGCGCAGACTGCATAAAACCGGAACCTCTTTTTTGTGTAGATGTATTACCTTTTATAATAAGATTCCACAAGAAGTTACAGAACTGCCTTTGGAAAAATTTAAAAATACTGTTAAATCCAATCTCATGAGTAAAGGCTATTACACTATTTGCGATTATTTGAAGGATAATAACGCCTGGGCATAGCTTTTGTATTTTTAATTTTTACTCTAATGTTCAGTATAGATTAAGATAAGTCCGTGGTTCTTTCGTGGGTCTAGTATAAAGTTCTGTACTATAATTTCAAGTGATTCGAGTCATCGATATATTTTTTTTTTTTTTTCTTTTCTTTTTAAGTATAGTTTGTAAGAAGTGTCCTACCTACTTAAAAAACGTATCTACAGGTTTCTTGACTCGTCGCCGTAATATGGGTAGCTTTAGTATGTCATGCTCACTTTAAACATTTCTGCGGTAGTGTCGTGTGAGGCGGGTCGTTACGTTCCCTCAAATATGGTTGAGCGAAGCGATGGCTGGTTCATGCGTCATGCTCGTGAACGGGTGCTGCCAGTGGGAATGGGTCTGCTTCTGACTACTTGTATTAAGGACGTCGCATACATATATATATATAAATGTTTAATATTATCTATATGTATGGCACTTCTTACCCAAAAGATAAAATTCATAACTACTACCTTGTTTTGGAATTTTCTTTATTGCAATCTTTCACTTTCTATAGGCCTATGAAAAGCTTTTGGATATTAGTTTTCAATTCGATGCCTTAACATGGGTAGCCTAAGTATGTCATGCTCTCTTTAATCATTTCTATGGTGGTGTCGTGTGAGGCGGGTCGTTACGTTCCCTCAAATATGGTTGAGCGAAGCGATGGCTGGTTCATGCGTCATGCTCGTGAACGGGTGCTGCCAGTGGGAATGGGTCTGCTTCTGCCTACTTGTCTTAACGTTTATTGAATTGTATGAATAGATATATATATAATTTTTTTGTAATAGCCTAGATAAATTTTGAATTAAGCTTGACACCTGTAATTTGATTCAGTAGAAATGAGCTAATTAAATAATGTTATTTATTTATGAATCTATGTTAATGGTAACATGTATAAATGTAATGTCTGGAAACGATATACATATTTGTAAATATCGTTCCTTCTAATAAAGCTGATAAGTTTTTTGCGCCCATTTTTCTTGTCAGCTAAAAGACGTCATAATGGGTGGTAGGATAAAAGAATTGACGATTTAAAAATGCTTGTTATGTGAGCTTATTTGAATAAAGAATTTTTCAATTTCAATTTCAATTATATGAGCCTTTTTTGCTGACACTTTGTAAACAAACATTTATAAACATACCTACTAATAAGTAGTTTTGTGTGAAATTAATAAAACTTTGGGTTTTATGTGATAAGAAAAATGTGAAAAAATAAAATAAATATTATTATTTAAATAGATAAAAGACTTCTTTTTATTAAATGCTACTCAGTGTCACGTAATTAATTTTCTCAAACCTGATACATAAATTTGCGGGTGAGACCGCTGAAAGGTTTAAATTAGTTCATTCATTTTGAAAAATAAGGAGATGAAAGTTTGTGTGAAATGTCGTTTTCATCAACGCCGGAATTCGTTTAAAAATCGATCGTCAAGAATGACATCTCAACCCCATACATTTTTTGAAAGTAAAGCGATAAAGATGATTTGCAAATGTTACTTTGGTTAGGAGGCCCGGGTTTTAACTGATGCTGTCACTTTTACTTTCCGAAATGTAGACAGAGTCAGTAGATACCAATTTTGAAGTTCAGCAGTTCTAACATTGACCCACTTTTTAGAATAAGGGTACGAATCCATCGAATAGGTAGTGCCTTTTACGAACATGACACCACTTGAAAGAACAAGGGGCATTTTTATAGGGATACCATCCCCACCACTAAGTTTAGCACTTTCTGATGTATACTATAATCGAAAGGTCTCGACAATATCATTAATTGGTTGTATGACGGCAAGTCTGTTTAGTTTGTCTGAAATTATGACTTTTTATGTAGGTAACTGCTGCTGCCGGAAGATTTCTTGTTTATACCTTCAAGCATTATCACTTTGTTCAGGCATACTATACAGAATTGCCTAGTCGAGACCTTTCGATTGGTAATCAGAAAGTGCTACACTAGTGGGGACTGGGGACGTTTTGCCCAATATTCTTTAGGAGTCGCTAGTTTTTATATAATTTAAAATAAAATAACGTTAATGCATAGAGGTTTTTTCAATACCTATTTCAAACATAGTAGCGTCAATAGAGCTTACTTCGGGACTTTGATCTCAATTTTTTAGAATGATCGCTTTAATATCTTTATCAAAAAATGTATCTGAAGGGATGTTATATGTACATAACGTCTACATAACGCGTATGTACGCGTATATGATCACTTGGATAAAGTTACGAAATGTTTATGTAAAGGAGAATTACCATTTTCTAAGAACAAAACATATACCTACTACTGTGAATATTTTTGTGCCCTTGTAATTGAAATTGAATTAAGTAGCTGGAAATACTTAAGCCATAATCAGTAATGAGGTTTTTTCCTGGTATTATTTATAAAAAAAAATCTTTAGTGTTTTGAGGTTAGATACTAGACAATATGGAAGATGTTGACTAAGATCAGTCAAATCAATTAGCTCCTCAATAAAACTACCTTCATTCTCAGGAAACGAAAGATAGTTTCAAATAAATCGTAAGGAATTAAAAAATAATACAATATTGTTGGATTTTAGGGCTTAAGAAAAAACAGTGCCGTAAAACGCGTTAAATAAATGAAAAGTAAAGTTGACCACAGATAATTAAAAATGAGAAAAGTATATCGATTTAAATAACAGTATAATGGCTGATATTCGATGTTTTAGGGTTCCGTACCTCAAAAGGAAAAAACATCACTTTGTTGTCCGTCTGTCTGTCTGCCTGTCTGTCTGTCTGTCCGTCTGTCAAGACCCTTTATCTCAAGAACACGTGGAGGTATCGAGTTGAAATTAAAACCATATACTCAAATCTACGGGCACTTGCAGCTGTGAAAAAATCAAACTTCTAAGTTAACATGAAAAAAAGATACGGCCATTAATGCCTCGAAAAATGCATATTTCGACACCCTCAAAGGAATCAAAATTCATAGGGTACTTCCCGTTGACTTAGAACTTTGAAATTTGGCAAAAAATATCGACTTATACTACAAGTACAGGGAAAAATCTGAAAACTATATATTTGTAATTAAATCATTAACTGTCTGTCTGTCTGTGCGTATGTCTGTCAAGACCCTTATCTCGGGAACGCTTAAAGGTATCAAGTTGAAATTAAAACCATATACTCAAATCTACGGGCACTTGCAGCTGTGAAAAAATCAAACTTCTACATGATAACATGAGACATGAGAGATAATAACATGAGATACGGCCATTAATGCCTCAAAAAACGCATACGGAAACGCATTTCGGCACCCTCAAGGGAATCAAAATTCATAGGGTACTTCCTGTTGACTTAGAACTATGAAATTTGGCAAGTAATATCGTCTTACACTACAAATACAGGGAAAAAATGAAAACCTTACATTTGTGATTAAATCATAAAAAATATAGTCATTAAATTACGTACTCAATCACCGAGGTTAAACGACGGTCTGCGCGGTCATAATTTAACTTCTTATAGACATATAAACTTGAAATTTGGTGATAATGTTTATTATTACGTGAATTTTACCAACAAATACCAATATATTGATAATTATGTTTTTTTTTCTTTTAAATTCCCTCATTTTCCTATTACAAACCAGCTTAACTTTGCGGTCAAACGAGTAGCATAGATAAGCCCGCCCCATAGCCCTATTTTTATAATTTTGTAATGTATATTAAAAATAGGTACATACCTACTTACTTAAGTGTCTTGTACCTAGTAGTATTATACAAACATAAAAATAATAAACAAAACACACATACAGAGTCGTGCCCTCCTAGAAAATGAAGCCTCAACAAAGCAAGCAATTTTTTCACCAGCTCAATACTGTACAAGCGATAATTGTTTTTCACCAGCTCAATACAAGCAAAAAACAATGCGTTGTTCTTTACTATTACTAATTTTATTTAAGTCTTTATTCACTCGATGTTTACCAAAATATCGTTACGACCTTTAAGGTTACGACACCGCGCAGCGCCATCTAGCTAGACTAATCTAAATAACAGATAACTCGTAAAAAAGCACAACCCTTGCTTACTTAAATTGTTTTTAAATTAGTTAAACATAAAAGCTAGATGGCGAAACTTTGTACCTAATAAAAATTATTGTATCACTCATAGGTACACAATAAATAAATAATTTCACAAAATAGAATTTTAAGTAATTTTAAGTACTTACTTTGATTAGGTTTCCTACCTAACTATACGAACTGTGTAGTTACTATAACCACAATAATTATCACTTATAAAACACAAAATTATAAGTTTGGGAACTGAATTTTGGGAGAAGCTCGGAAAAAAATTGCGAGACTAGATTTCGATTGACGACCTCCGTGGTCGAGTGGTTTGTACGCCGGTTTTCAAATCTCTCTGGTCCCGGGTTCGATCCCCGGCTGGGTCAATTAGAAAACTATCTTTTCCATATTGGCTCAGGTCTGTGTGTGTGTGTGTACCACCGTTGTCTATGATTTCCAAAACACAACACAAGTGCTTTAGCTACTTACTTTGGGATCGGAGCAATGTTTGTGATGTTGTCTAATATAAAAAAATCTGAACTATTTATAATGTTGGTAGGTACGGAACCCTCGGTGGGCGAGCCCGACTCCCACTTGTCCGGTTTTTTATATACAAACGATATTCAGTATAACTTTCTTTCCACAGACAAAATGCCGCCACAAGGCCAAGGAACGGATTCCTGGGTATTGCACGAAACTGACGTCAAAGAGCAGGACGTGATCCACCACGTACCACCCTCTGCCGAAAAGAGGGAGCTGCAGATCGTATGGAGGAACGTCATCATATTTGTCTACCTTCACGTCGCTGCGTTATACGGAGCATATCTGTTCTTCACCAGCGTCATGTGGAAGACCAAAATTGCAAGTTAGTTTTTTTGCCATAATTACTGTTTGAAAAACATTTATTTATTTGTTGTAGGTACACTTACAGATTAAAGTCATTACAAGAACTTATAAACTATACTAGAAGATAAGACAAGACAATAATCCAAATTTAACGTACACACCATGCACAATTTATAAACTTACGCAAATATTTAAAAACAATTTAAAAAGAACACTGCAAAAAAGAACATTATAAAAGAGTAACCACTTCTTAACTTGAGATGTTTTTGTCTTAAGAAGCTCGGACACAGTTTTGTAAACTGTTTTATAAAGCGAGAATATTTTTTTTGGAAACATCTAGGTTTTATTTATTTTTAGTTGGTACACAAGACGACACCTCAGACTATACATGTTGACCTTGAGACCGCCTTTATGCCTTACGTAATAAAAGCTGTTTTCGCAGTTTAACTGTATAACCTGACGTGCTGTCGTGTGTACATTTTTTCTGTTGGCTTAAGCTTTTTTCTACCAACATAATTATGTCGTTTAAATAGTTTTACGGTGATTTTGATTGTTTTGTATATGCTATTTGCATATTTGTGAATATTGATTTTATTATTGACAGTTTTGTAAAGTACGTCATGTTAGTTATATAATTCGCATACTAATCTATGGCATTCGCCACGAATAACGTTTTTTTTTAGGTTGTGAAACAGCTCAAATTACCATAAACTTATTATACCATGTCTATGCAAATTGCATAGCGTTCGACAGCAAAACGTAGTTCAAAAGCGCGCAGCGCCATCTATGAGTACCTGACAAAGCGAACATGGACTCGTCAGTCGTCACTCATCTTGTGACAATTTGTGATTTTGTCATGGCAGCGGTTTTGCCCTCCGACCCCCCTTGGTTAATAATAAATTATTAAATTATTTGGTATTATATAAAATAGCATTGTGAATGCTTAAATCTCAAAATTTAAAAAGTTATATAGCTTTTTTCATCTTAATCAACTGTTTAAAAATATCTGGAAAGATGTTCAGTTGAATGTAGAGGTTAATTCCTTCTACATTGGTTGATATACTAGAAGAAATTCGACGTTCCCACTAGTGACTCGGTAGCTCAGCGGTCAGAGCATTGGACCGGATATCCAAAGGTCGCGGGTTCGATTCCCGTCCGAGAACATGATCTGGTGCGAGTCCTATTTTTCTAGTATATTATTTGGTATTATATAAAATAGCATTGTGAATGCTTAAATCTCAAAATTTTAAAAATATTATCTTGTCATCATTTGTGATTTTGTTATGGCTTTAGGCTTCGCTCTCTGGTTGGTCTTATCACCATTTTTGATTTTGTTATAGTAAGGGGTTTCACCCTCCGAGCTCTTGTACCTTCCGTAATAAGTAGTAGGCCAAGTACTACCTCCAAGGCTGAATGAATGGTTTAAAGGTCTTCTTCTTTGCACTGAAAACAAACTTTTTGCACGCGTACAAAAAGGCTCAATTTTCATAAAATTTTGTGGTTTATTACGCTGGTCTGTCTCATTTTCCGGGCGTTGAAGGGTTAAAATTAAATTTGTTTTAATTACCAATATCTGTAGACTCGTAGGAGGCTCATAGCAATTAGGTGTTTGCAAAACTAAAATTTTTGATTACACAGATTTTTTTATTTCAGTAGGTAAGTAAAAAAGTACTTCGCAGTAAGAAGTCGCCTGCCAAGTCGACCCTTGAATTAGCGTATAAACCACCAATGCGAATTAAAAATAGGTTACACAGTGAATAATAGATCATAATCTATCTCACGAGATTGTAAACTGTCAAAAATTGTGGTTAATTCCGTACCATAGTGCTTACAATATATCTAATTATTTTTCGATAGAATCTATGAACTATGCTGAAATTCAAAATTTCAAACAGTTAATTTCTTAATTAATAATTTTTTCACTTTCCTTATAATTATTCGAAATGAAAACTAGAGTGTTTAGCACGGGTTAAAGTTATCAATTCTATACTCGAACTAGCCTCGTGGCTTGAGCGCCGATCAGGGGCCATACCGGCTAACGTACCGAACTCCGGAAAGTCTGCCGGGCTTCAAATTAAAACAGATAGAGCCCCAATCGGGCCAAAATGGCGAACCCCAATTCATGATGCCACACGAACATCGATATCTTCTAAATAACTTCGGCGAATAGTACAATACGAAACTCCTTACTTCAATTTATCTGTTTTAAGTTGAAGCTCGGCAAAACCCGTCGAAGTTCGAAAAGTTAGCCGGTAGGGCCCCAGACAACAAACTGAGCTTCGAACATCGATGGTACAATCGACTTTCGCGGTGTCGCCATCTCTGAGGGCCTGTGTTCGATCACCGGATGAGTCAATTTAGGTCTATTTTGTCTCAAGTCTGGGTGTTTGTGGTTCCTCTGATGATTTCCATAATACAAGACTTTAGTGCTTTATATCTTTATTGTAACTTACTTTGGATCACCATTTACGCGATGTTGCCTAATATTTATTTGTTATTTCTTTACTTTTAGCTTACCTCTTATACGTGATTTCGGGCCTCGGCATAACCGCGGGCGCGCACAGACTTTGGGCGCACAAATCTTACAAGGCGAAGCTGCCACTGCGCATATTCCTCACATTCTGCAACACAATGGCATTTCAGGTAAACTAATTTGTATTTGAACTAAGGCTACAGCTTGGTTTAATTTTAAAGTAGTGGCTGAAATGTAATGATGTGGTATATTTTTAGAATTGTCTCAAAAAAACCCTTTAAATTGATATCACACACGATAGGTTTTAAAACAAAAAAAAATACAGAAATCGTATGAAGGTTTTTTTTTTAAGAACTGCGGCACAAAAAATTTGTTTTCACCTCAAAAATATTTGTGTGCCAAACAGCTATCCTGTGCACTGATTTACGGTATTTTTTGCGTTCGACTAGCACTTTAATACAGTGTTAGTAGTAAGCACAAGTTCAAGAAGGTGACTCATTTTAAATAACAGTTTTGTCATGATCTCCGTGTGTGACAACTCTTATCTTTGCCCACAATACAGAATTCTGTTTTATAATACAGCAATAAAATGGTAAAAAACAAAATGATGGATTGTTTCTAAAAGCTTAATATATTGTTATGTTTTAATAATAATATTGTTTATTGAATTTATTATTGACGCAGTAATAGATACATAGTTGAAAGACGCATAATATGGTACATTTCCATGTTTATTTATTGATAAAGAAATAAGTAAACGTGATCGATTGATCACATCTACACCACGCGGCATCTATGACATTTTATCTTTGCGTTATTAACCCCACTTGCGGTGTCAGCTCTGCTGATAACATTAACTTCAACGATCACCTGCAAGCCATGGGTCATCGGAAGCTCAGTTTGGCATTGACGATTATTAAATATGACATTAAAGTATTCAGCCTAACACAGTGCTATCACCGTAGTAGGTACAGTCGAGTTCATTAATATGCTGGCACTTTTGACAGGATGTTGACTTTTATTACTAAGGCATAAGGGTTAATGAACTGTCAAAAGTGCCAACATATTATCATAACACAAGTGCTTTAGCTACTTATTTTGGAATCGGAGCAAGTATGTGATGTTGTCAAATATTATTATATTAATGAACTCGACTGTACCTGTGTACCTACTCATTATAGAAATGCATTGTTGCGACGTTATCTTTAGAGCATATTCATACATAGGTAGGTATATAAGTTAAATCTTGAACAAGTTTAAAACACGTTTGCATGTTAAAATTTGTTTAGTACCTAACGATTAAACGAATAAATCAGCAAAGATACGCAACTAGAAACTTTAGTCAATAATAATTTTGTGCACCTAAATGGGGGTTTCGAGAAATAATATTATAGTATTTTAAATTGGATTTGTTGGCGCACCTAAATGGTGCGTTTCGGGGAATAGCTTAGGTGCGCTTCATTAGGTGCGTTTGAAAATGGGTGCGCTTCGAATACCTCGACTTTATCATAAAAATACCTTTCAGAAGTAAGCTCTTTTGTGTGGAAAATCATATAGTGGCCCCTATTTTCTTTTAAGCAGTATAACACTAAATTACATTAAATTAAATATTAAACATTAGACAACATCACAAACATTGCTCCGATCCCAAAGTAAGTAGCTAAAGCACTTGTGTTATGGAAATCAGAGACAACGGTGGTAAACAACACATCCAGACCAGAGCCAATATAGAAAAGTTAGTTTTCTAAATTGAAATTAGAGATGGCGACACCTTGAAAACCGGCGTACAAACCACTCGACCACGGAGGTCGTCAAAACCCTTATATTTAATATAGTTAAAATATACGAATACGATCTTACGCTACGACACGTGTGCAACGGCACTCATCATGATCATATCAGCCGCACGACACCCACTACTGGGTTTAGGCCTCCTCCAAGGATCTCCAAGGCAAGGACGATCTCTCAAATAATACTGTTTCAAAAAAAATATTTATTCAGGATTCGGTTCTGGACTGGGCAAGAGACCACAGGATGCACCACAAGTACTCGGAGACCGACGCTGATCCACACAACGCCACCAGAGGGTTCTTCTTCGCGCACGTTGGCTGGTTGCTGGTCAGAAAACACCCACAGATTAAGGCGAAGGGACACACCATCGACATGAGCGACCTCCAAGCTGATCCTGTACTCAGGTTCCAGAAAAAGTTAGTTTTTATCTTTGTGAATTACTTATATATGATCTTTTTATGTAGAGGCCTATGCCAAAGATCAAATCCTTGCTTCTTCGACTATTTACCATTCAAATAGTGATGTGTCTTTTTAGGGTCCGTACCCAAAGGGTAAAACGGGACCCTATAACTAATACATAATATTTACTTTAAAAATAAATGATTAAATTAAAATAATACAAATATTTAAGGGGGGCTCCCATACAACAGACATGATTATTTTGCGCTTTTTATAGATAATGGTACGGAACCCTTCGTACGCTAGTCTTACTCGCACTTTTTTTTTTCATTTATTTATCGTTAACAATTAATTGTTAATTGTTAACGATAAATAAATGAAAAAATAATATCATTTGTAATATCATTTGGAAACATTAGAACTATTGAATTGGAGCTTTCAAATAGGGATTTGAATCTGATCAAACCCCTGTTTGCAAGTGTTTATTCAGATCCATCCAATAAAGGTGTCAATAATTACTTTTGAGTGGATTTATTTAATGTACAATTGCATACTGTACACTTATCACATCTAATACTTTCTGGTTTAATAAATAATTGAAGTGACAGTTTTAAATAACCTGTGCCCAAGAACGAAAAACATTTATAAAGTTACAGTCGGTTTCGTATCGAGAAAATATAAATATTTTTTTGGCAATCTTAGAATTCTCTTTATTGGTTCTCTTTACGGACGGTGGCAGCAGACGCTATAAACATCAATACAAAAATTTACATTAGGGTTCGATACGAATCGATAGGCACTGAATAGCTTTTCATGCTATGAGTACTGACATGCTGTGACTATACCAAGTATATTATGTATAGGCATAATCATTCCGCAGGGTGATTATTTTCCATACTTATCTTTTTTTTTCTTTTTAGGTACTACCTTTACCTGATGCCGCTGTGTTGCTTCGCATTCCCAACTTTATTACCAACTCTCTGGGGCGAGAGTTTATGGAACGCGCACTTCTGCACGGCCATCTTCCGCTACGTATTCGTGCTGAACAGCACTTGGCTCGTTAACTCTGCTGCCCACCTATGGGGTGAAAAGCCCTACGATAGACACATCAACCCTGTAGAAACCAAAACAGTGTCAGTAGCAGCATTAGGAGAAGGATTCCACAATTACCACCACACATTCCCATGGGACTATAAAACAGCTGAACTTGGAAATTACTCGTTTAATATCACTAAATTATTTATTGACACTATGGCAACAATAGGCTGGGCTTACGACTTGAAGACTGTCTCACCAGACGTGATTGAGAAGAGGGTGAAGAGGACTGGTGACGGCAGCCACAGTGTTTGGGGTTGGGGTGATAAGAACATTACTGAAGAAGACGTACAAGAAACTACTATAATAAACTCAACCAAGTCTGAATAATGATGAGTCCTAAATTTAACATGAGGGTTTATTTTACAGTCAGTGTCGTCATCAAAAATATTGGAAAAGCTAAAGTGTTGAGATAGATAACAACTGCATTTCAAACTTATTATACTTATTGTAACCAACAGGATATTCCTAAATATTTGGGCGTATTGGCTGTCTCCCTTACTATGATGCAGACTGTACAATCTCGTTATAATTATGTCTTTATTCTGATTGATAGCGCCTTTTCAAAATGTCAGCATTTTATAGCGCACTCCACAGATTATTTTAAGATTTATTTTATAATGAAATTGGACCCACACCATAAATACTAGTAAAATATGACTATCAACAATGCAATTTGATAATACCTTTATTCGCAGAATAACAAGAGTTTGCCGAGTTTATGCAAGTTTGTATGACAATTACTTCGGTTTGTTTCCTTATAAAGTTTGTGATATTATATGATTAGAACAGCGTAGACCTAGTCAATAAGGATCTATTTATTTTTAATAAAAACCGTGCGTTTGATTTATGAAATCAGTTGGACACAGAAAAGTAGTACCTATTAATTATCCAAATATTTCCCTAGGCTACGATTCGGTGTGTGGTTATGTGATCTATTAATAAATATTAGTATGTACAAAGCCTTTCATTTACAGCTTCATTCTCGTGGGTCTAAAAGTTAATCAATACCTAAACTTTATTTTCCTTTGTAGGGGATGTAATTAACAAGGTAAATACAGGAAACGATGTTTTTGTTGGAACTAAGTATCAAATAGGTATACGAGTAGCATAAAAAAATATGGAAAAATTGGCATTGACTTATACAGTATGTAAATTAACTAAAGGCAATCCTTTTAACCAGGCTGTATGTAGGTTTGAAAGAAGCAAACGGTACCTTCATGTTTTTTTTTTAATTTGAACTTTCAGTCTACTCTAGTTAAGGGAAAGAAAAAATCCCATGACACTACTGTTCTTGCCACGCAGTAGTGTCACGGGCAAAAAATAATATTTATTTCGCATTTAAAAGTAACCGGCAAAAAAATGTACATCGTCCTGTAAATTAATTTGAACTTCCGGTAGAGTCGCGGGAAAGAAAACATTCCCATGACACTACTGGTACGCCACTTTATCAGGTTTGTTCCCAAGTTGGTCCCATTTTTTGAAAATTATAAATCGGTTCAGTAGTTTTCGAGTAATCCTGAAAATACTGTAATTTTTTAGGTAACTTTTGCACGAGTTTCAACGGATCTTCAGACATTAACTTCTTTGTTTATAAACCGATTGAGATAATTCTTGTTTTGTTAGAAAGGGGATACTTTAAGGGTGTTTTCATTAAAATTTCCTGCACATTGGACCTTGGACTTCGAAGATACTCAAGATAACTCTTCAAAATCAAATAGGATTTTGTATTAGTGATTATTCTACGGTATTGAAAGGTTTCGCATCAGCCATTTTTAGTGTCACTGTTGGGTCTGGAATACAAGCCTTACTTATGGGCTGATGAATAGGATGGACCATAACCCACCGCGCGGGCCCAATACGGATTGGTGGGTGTTAATGAATGCAAATGTAGCTGGGACTAACGGCTTAACGTGTCTTCTGAAGCACGGAGGAGCTCGAGATAATACACTTTGGTCACCTACCCCATGACTGACCCTTGCTAATTAACAGCGCGAAAAGTGGAAATTGAGTTATTAGGAGTATTACACCATAGAAAAGTGTGAAATATTATTAAAATATATTTATATCATTGCTTACATTTACTTGTACATACCTACCACAAAAAAGTGAAAAATAAAAAAGCTTTTAAAAATTGAAAAGAAAAACCTCCTTCAAAAACCTTAAAAAAATTGCTATAAAAAAACAGCTTCAAAAAGCAACAGCTCTAAAAAGCAAGAAATAATATTCAAATCTGCATTAAGATATTACATACATTTAAGATTTAAAAAATCAAATTGAGAAAGAGAAACCACTATTAATGTTTATATAAATTAAAAAAGGAAAATATCTTTCAGCCCCATCCGACTTCAAAAGACGTTTTTTTAATATCAGATATGCGTAGTTACTTGAATAGTAGGTAATTATGCAGATTTGAATATTATTTCTTGCTTTTTAGAGCTGTTGCTTTTTTATATATAGATAGTCGAGAAAATAAAAATTACGATCAACTTTCGTCATGTCAACATGATCAGCTCGTGTCGATCGATTGATTCGTGTCGATTCATTAGAGTCGGAATCACTGTTGTCCACTTTTACTAATTCCAAATTTTCCGCGGTATCATCTTCCTCGTATTTCGTTAACGATACTGAGGTCTGACTTAAAGATGTCGCATTGCTAACGTTTGCAGCATTTTAAGGCACATTGGCGTTTATTTTTTATATTTTTCTACACGCCGACGAAAAGCACCAGGTCTTTTTATTTTTCCCACTTCATCCATGTTCCTCATCAGCGGACGAGTTGAGAGTGTGATTTGTGACCAAATGAGGTCCACATTGAAGGTCGTCGAACAGTGGTGCACTAAACACAATCTAACAGTGAACCCAGCAAAGACGGAACTAATCATGTTCACAAACAAACGAAGTCTAGGAAATCTTAAACTCCCTAAACTTTTTAATAAAAGTCTGTCTATTTGAAAGCGACCGAGATTACTCTGGCATACATGAAGTCCGAATCTATACGGACGGTTCCAAAATGGGGACTGGAACTGGAGCTGGAGTATTCTCACAAGACCTAAATATCAAAATATCACTAGCCCTAGGCCAACACAGTTCGATATTTCAATGCGAATGTGTTGCAATAGTTAACGCCGCTACTACGGCCCTGTCGTCTGTCCTGATAGCATGGCCGTCCTAACAGCACTGGAAGCCAACACGATCAACTCCAGTATCGTCTTCGAATGCCACCAAGTTTTGGATAGTTTGGCATCCAACAACGGAGTAATCCTACAATGGATTAAAGAGCATAGTGGATCACACAGGAACGATGCCGCCGATGAGCTGGCTAGAATGGGATCTCCCACAACAGTGGCAGGACCCATACCCATTCTACCACTCCCGTTCAGCCAACTACGCTAATGGGTAGGACAACGAACTCGTGCTGCACACAATACTCGTTGGGTAGATCTAACAAGCTGTAGACAGTCTAAGATTGCGATGACTGCAGTTTCGCCGTGTGTGACCCGCAGGCTGTTCAGCCTCAATCGCCCAGACCTCCGGATAGTTGTAGGTACACTTACAGGTCACTTAGCTTTAAACCGACAATCATCATGAATGCGACAGACAGTCTTCTATGCAGGGGATGCCTGGAAGCAGAGGAAACAGCCGTCCACGTGATCCTGGAGTGCGTGGGGCTGGCCACACAACGGGCAGAAATCCTCACAGAGGTGAGGTCGCTCCTAGAAGCCTGTGAACGCCCCAGGAGGCTTCTGCGCTTCTGGAAGGAGCTGGGATGGCTCGATTAGCCATACCGATGCTATGAGGTTTCACGCATAACGGACCAAATTGGTCTAAATGCGGAGAAAAGTGCCCACCACCAATACCAATACCAATACAAATACCACATTTGTTACTTTAAATTAAATTTCTTAAATATTTTGTTATACAGAATATACTATCAATTATAAATCAGACTTGTTACTTGTTAATTTTTACTTATTATATTTTACACAGAACTACTATTACTATTCACTAATTTTAAACAAATACTTTTACCTCAAGTGAACAAACAATGATGGTCCACTAAATAAATTAAGTAGTACCTATGTTTAACAATTGACTTTCTTTTTTATACAATATCAAATAAAAACAAGTAGGAGCCAAAGGTACACTCTCAATCAGAATCATAGGCACAATATGATGATACGATGAGCAGATGGGCAAAGAGCAGTCATATTATTATTGTAGTCGTATATGGTATGAAGTTCTCGTATAAATGACACCATTGTGAAAATCTTTGATATAATATGACCTAAAACCATTTAAATTTACTATGGTACCTTTCATCCATTTTTTACTACTAGGATACATTTTATATCACACACCATGCCCTAAATGAAAACTTTCTTTCTGACATGTCCTTAAATTATATTTTTTTGTATTCCTATTTTTAGATTTTTCAAATTCTCTAGTTACATTATGATTCAGTTTACTTTACAAATATTCAGTAGTAACTAGAAGAGTCCCCTTTAAGTTCCTATTCATCAACAATTGAGCAGGTGAGTTTGTTCCCGACACTGGACAACTTCTATATTTCAATAATGAGATCCTCAGTCCTATAATCAGTCTTAACGTTAAAGGATTTTTTAAGAATATTACGACTAATTGGGTACTTTGGACTTGAAAAAGTAAACTTGAATCCCCGTTCGTTAGCAAAGTTTCTACATTGCAAAGAGTCAAAAGGAACATGATCTGAAACAATTTCTGAAGGAACCCCAAAATTACAAAATACTTTAATAAAACTATTAATCATAGAACTAGCAGACTTTTCATTTATTTTTTTATTATCAAGCCATTTAGAAAAATAATCATAAATGATAAGGTAACTTTTAGAATTAAAATCCATTATGTCTATTGCTAGCTTTGAAAATGGCAAAGATGAAATATCATGACACAACAAAGGTCCTTTCTTGTTATTATTACTGTAAGTTTGGCAAACAAAACATTTCCTAACAAATTCTTCTAAATGAAAATCCATTTTAGGCCAATAATACAAATTTCTAGCTAACTGCTCCATTTTAGTCATACCTAAATGACCTTCATGTAACTTCTTAATAATATTTAATCTCAAAGAAGTAGGTATTATCAGTCTGTGATTAAGGAACAATAAATTTTCATCACTAAAAATTCCAGATCTAAATTGAAAATAATACTTTAAACTGTCTGACAAATTCTTTTTATCAGCGACCATCCATCCTTACAATATTCCAGCAATTTACAAAATTCTGTATCTTTAGAAGTTTCTAAAATGTGTTCGTTCTTTTGTTGTGAATTACACTGTAATTAAGATGCTAACCCTACACAATGAATAACCTCATACATATAGAAGTCATCTGTGTTGTTTTCGTCTAAGTAAAAACGTGACAATAAATCAGCTATAAACATTAACTTACCCTTTAAATACTTATAATCAATGTTATATCTCAGTAACTTTAATTTCAAACGTTGTAATCTCGGAGAAGAAATTTCATGTAACTCTTTTTTAATAAACTTTCAAGTGGTTTAAGATCATTTAAAACTGAACTATAAATAAAATTATGAAATTTCCTAGTGGCCCTTACCACACATAATAATCACTTTTAAATTTGTGAAAAAAAAAATTCAGCAGTAGTTAAACTACGAGAAGCAAAACTTACAGGTTTACCATTTTGTAATAAACAACACCCAAGGCAATCTTTAGAAGCATCACATTGTATACTGACGTGCAGCTTAGAGTCCAAATTTTGTAATATAGGTGCACTGCTGACTTTTTCCTTAATGTTATTAAAGTCACTTTCATGGACAGGAGTCCACATAAACTCACAGTCTTTTTTAAGTAATCGTTGTAGGTTACTTGAAATAACAGCTAAATCAGGCAAACATTTTCTAAGATAATTTTAACTAATCATCAAAATTTTGGGCCGCCGTGTACAGGCACAGGGTGCAACGATCTACAATCATCAAAATGTTGGGTTACCTTATGCCACAAAATAAAATAAAAAATTTCGAAATCACCTTCAATCAGGAACTATGCTGAGAATTATTAACAATGAGAGCTCTAGATCATGTTCTCGGACGGGAATCGAACCCGCGACCTTTGGATATCCGGTCCAATGCTCTGACCGCTGAGCTACCGAGTGACTCGGTCCTATTTTTTCTAGTATATTATTTAGTAATAATATTTTTAGGGTTTTTTTTAATTCACAACGGGCTAGCGCTTGGCCTTCATTCACCTCACCTGATGTTAAGTGACGATAAGGCCGAATGTGAAAGCGCACTACACCCGGAATCCTCGCCACTGAGGATCTGGCTATCTTACCTCTAACTGCCGGAACACAACAATTTTTAAAAGGATCTAAAGATATAGTTAGTTCGTTTTGTAGATAGGGATCAAAAGGGAGGTCAATACAACCTCTCTGAGTTTTCTTCCGCCAGTTCTTTCTCTCAGAGGCCTCCCAATTTGTGAACTGGTTGTATATTCAGTAGCTAGATCTTGTTTTCTAATTATCTTTATTCAATTTAATTCAGTAATAATGATTAAAATCAGAACGCAGCTATTTTTTTTTATATATTTTTTTATTGGCGACAATAAACAGTTATACAATGTGTTTTAGTCATACAATTGTGCGTTACAGGTGACATCTTATATTAGCTATAAATTAATTTAATAAATTTGAATACATTTTTATAAACTTTCGAGCGGGTGATTTCATAAAAATATGAGCAGCCTTTTTGCTTTAATCCTCCCGCGGCCCCTGGAAAGGTGTCGAAACGTCGGGAACACTAAAAACCAATAAATACAAACTAAATAATTCTAAAACAACACCTGATATGAAAGTGAATCCGTAAAAAGTGTTTTATTTCAAATGAACTGTACGCACGAAAGTCTTAGAAGTGTATAATTTTTAAATTGTTGTTATGGCGTCATACTTAGGTAAGATGGTAGCTAAGCCAGGCGGACTTGAAATAAGCCCTACCACCAACCAAACCGTGTACAAATGTACCCCCCTACTGGAAATCGCACCCGGGACCCCTGCGTCTTATACGGGTGGGCGAACCACTAAACCACAGAGGCGGTAAGGTTCCGTACTCAAGTCAACAAGGAACTCTTATTATTAATTTCGCTAACGAACTTCTGGTAACTTTAGACGGCTATTCAATAATAAGCATTACATATAGTTGTGTACAAAGCTGGTGACAATTTCAATTTAGGGGTGTCCGTGCAGCCCAGTCATCAGAGTGTTTCCATCAATTTGCGGGCACTTGTGCGACTACACTCAATTACTTTATACCAAGGGTGTATCCACACTTAATTTTGAGAAAAAAATACAGATGTCTAGAAGATTTTTCAGTGAGTATAATTCGTGTGAAAGGTCTGAAAATGTGATGTAGACAAAAACATTAAATCATAAAAGTTACTTCAAGTGAATGAAAACCATTTATTTAAATGACAGAGTTTATTGTACGACTGCGACTTATTCAGGTTTACATTCAAAATAGTAATACCTAGTGTTACACAGTTTAGTGATATGTGTTTTATGTTTTATGTACTATTATAAGTATTCATATTTAGGTAATGTGGGCTAGCATTCAGTAAGGTGTTTTTTTGCTTTATCAATGCTATTTCAGTTATATGACAGATTTTATACTTACTTAAATAAAAATAAACTGAAACTAAATAAAAAGTACTTAGAAATTACAAACGATTTTTTTAACACATCTCAATGGCTCAGGGATCTGGGGGCTGATCATGTAACTCTGTTGCTAACAATTCTCGATTGAAATCGATTGAAACCGCAGTTACATTGCTACTTTAAGTAAGATAGTTGTCTTATTGGTTCTTACTAAAGCAGCAATGTAACTGCGATTTCTGTCAGAGTTGATTGCTACAAAGTTACATAATCAGGGGGCTGAGCACTATTTGTAAATACAAACCTTAAACATAGGTAATATAACTTAACGGCCTTACCACAAAAGATTTTAAAACACTGTTTAATTTAGATACTGTTTAAATGTGATACTGTCTCTTTCAAATCATTTTGTCAAAAAACTGACAGCATCATATTTAAACAGTGTCTAAGTTAAACACTTGTTGAACAGTGTTTTAAATTTTTTTTGTGGTAAAGATGAGAAAATGGTACCACCCTGTAACGTATGTAAATGTTCCGTAGAAACTTTTACTAGATCAGTCTTCACTTTGCTTTGCCCAAAGAGGCATTGAAATAAGATATTTTGTTCTTTTTTACTAACACTGATAAAAATAAAGAAACTTAGTTTTTGAACTATTGTTAATCTGCTATGTAAAGTGATATGAATTAAGGTACAACCATTATGTTTGCTAAGGTTAGTGAATAATAAATTTCTAACTAATTATATTATTACTTATTTGAAGACCTCCGTGGTTGAGTGGCTTTGTACACCGGTATTCAAGGTGTCGCCATCTCTGAGGTCCCGGGTTCGATCCCCGGTTGGATCATTTTTTTCTATATTGGCTCAGGTCTGGATGTTTGTGATACCACCGTTGTCTCTGATTTCCATAACACAAGTGCTTTAGCTACTTACTTTGGAATCGGAGCAATGTATGTGATATTGTCAATTAATATTTATTTATTTATTAAAATGTAATACTCGAAAGCAATGAATTCGTTTGTTGTAGGATACAACCGCATGCAATGCAAGTTTTATTTAAAGTTCAACAATAGTTTACTTGTTTATACAGCCTCATTTAATACTTATTTTATTTTCTCACTGAATTTGAATTCACCTTTTCATAGATAAATAAAAATACATATTTTGAATGACAATTTAGAAAATTTCGAAGAATATATTTATAGCATTGTTGCAAAAACTATCAGTGGTTTGATTGGATATTTTAACAATTTTCATTAACTTTTCAGCAGAACGAGATGATTTCAAATCACAGCGAACTAAGCAATGACTCGATCACTTTTTTTGGTCCTGTCGGAATGGCGTTTTTCGACGACGGCAATGTGTTGGACGAGTCTAACACTGTCAAGATCATAACAAGTATTTTCTTAGGAGTCGCGATGATACTCAGCATAATCGGCAACGTTTGCACCTGTGCAGTCATCGTGAGAGATAAAACTATGAGGACTCCTACTAACTGCTATCTTTTCAATTTGGCGATAACCGACCTTTGCTTAGCGTTCTTCGTGCCCATAGAAATCTATATCATATGGGTGCCATACATGTATCCCTTAGGAGAAGAGGGTTGTTTATTGCATTTCGTACTTTACGATTGCCTCTGTAACTGCAACGTGTTAACTATAGCCGCATTTACTGTGGAACGATACATAGTGGTATCTAAACCTTTCTTGAGGCAAACGATGACGCTAAAATCAAGAGTCTTCAAAATAATAGCCGTTATCTGGGCTGTGTCTTTCGTATTTTGCGTTCCTGACATTTTTTATATAGATCTGCTGGAAAGGAAGAAGAATGTTTACTGCTATTTCACTGTTTCGGATCCCATAAGAGCAGTTCTGGCTATGGAAGGAATAGTGTTCTTTGTGATACCGATGTCAATAATATTTCTGCTGTACGTCCTGATAGCAATAAAACTAAAGGCTGCCAATCGGAGACTTAGAAGTAGTCCCGCTAACGGGAGGCAACGTCGGGACAAAGCGGTAAAAATGTTGGGTAAGTTAGATATTATTTACCTTAACAAAACATTTTTTGAATAATTGTGAGGTGTACGTAGCATAGCACAAACCAGTCACCATATAAACCATAGGTTCTTTTGGTTAGGTAAGAACTGCGACCAAAAAAACTTTAAAAGTGGTTTTAAACGTGGGCCACTGAATAGCTCACCAAAATTTTATGAAACGTAGATCACTGAATTAAAAAAATAGAGCAGTCCAGTATGACATTAATTGCTGAAATAATGATTGATTTAGAAATATATGCAAGCCAAAAGTTGCTGACTGACTAAACATTTAGGTTGATAAAAAAAAATCTGCTCACCAAAATATGAATGTTTTGCTAACCATTTAAACCATACCCGTTACGAAATCCGCACAACATAAAATAAACCTAAAAGTGTACTTAGACCAATCTAAAACGAAGAGAAGCATAATAGTAACCAGTGTACTTCTACTCCTTCGGCGTCTAACATGGAGGTAACTGGAGCTTCCGACTAAAAATACATTCTCGTCTGTCGCCGGTGTTTGGTATATGTTGATGGGTGGCAGAAGCTAATGGCATTGCCACCGCGCCCGCCAAGATCCACAATAAATTGTTATGGGTTCATATCATAGGGGACGGCAAGTATATCTGCCTCCAGGGGGGCTTGTAAAAATGTCAGTCGGCTATTTTAAGACTCGGCTCGACGGCATACATCCAAAATAATGAATGACTTTTGGGGTTAATATTTGATTAAGGGGATTATTTATTAAACGATAAAATAAAACTAATTGTCCCAGAACTACAGATCAATTTACTGAAAACCTAATCAACGCAGAAGACTTTCTATTTCTAGTTCAACGATTGTAAAAGTTAAGCATGTTTCGCAAAGGTTGGTCTGGTCATCACATCAGACACGTAACTTAAAGTGGATTGCGTCACGTATTCCTGTGCTAGCCACTAATCCCAGTTTGCATGTCTGTCATTAACACCCACAATGTCGCAATACGCAAATAATCCTACATTTCCTGAATTTGTTTTACATACTATATTTTAACATAACACACGAATCAAGCGAAGTGGATTTTACTAAAGCAACTTTCAGTCAGTTTTGGAAAAGTACTAAGTTCTTTCTTAAATTTTGATTTTTCGCATTCACAATGCTATTTTTATATTAAGATAAATAAAATTAGAAAAAATACTAGAAAAATCGACTTACCCGTAGCGTCCCGTCTGAGGTGCTACGAATGAGTCGATTTTTTCTAGTATTTTTTCTAATATTATTTATCTTAATACTTAGTTCTTTGTAAGGGTAAGAAACAAAACTGTTTGTTTTCAGTTTTTCCCATTTTACTTTTTATTGCATTAATACTGCTAAAAATATATATTTTTACAGCCGCAGTTGCAGCATCCTTTTTTTTCTGCTGGTCACCGTATTGCCTGATGCGGTTCATGATAATACACCCAGACTTTAAATATGAAGATTATTATAACGTAAGTATGGCAGTTAATCAAGTGTGAAAGTACTCCACCATTTTATAACGAGAAAATGACAGAATTGTAAAGCAGTATCTTTCGAATTGCAATATCCGCACTCAAATGCGGAAATGTTAATTTCAGGAGTTAATACTTATAAGAATAAACTATATCGGGATTTACACCATGTACCTGTTTATTTTTGAGACTCCGATACTCCGATGCAACTGCGCCGAAATATCAGAGTCTCAAAAATAAACAGGTACATGGTGTAAATCCCGATATAGTTTATTCTAATAACGTCAAAAACCATGGAAATTTAAAACATTATATTAATACTTATAACCTTTGGACCTTTGAATCTTTAAATTCTATATATACTAGGGGAGGAAATGGAGGAGTTCGCAGAATGTCTCGAAATTTTTGACCTCCCCACAACACCAACAATAATTTTGAGTTTTAATCCTCACTCAATGGAGTTCCTTTGCATTCTATTCTTCCTTAGCTCTAATGGTACACTTATTAAATATATCAATTAATTGAATGATACTGTCGAAAAAAATAGCTTTGCATGTCTCGTTGAAATATTTTGAAATTGTGGTCTTCTCAAGCAAGAGTCCCCTTTAACAAGATATCTCTTCCAAAAAAGTCTGAAAATATTTCCTCGGTTGGTAAGACATTAAAGACTACGTGAAACTCGAATTGCTAATTTCTCTTCCGGATTGGTTTTTATTGATTTTTAATCTCAGTAAATAATAACCTGATTTTTATAAAACTTTGTGTGTATAGTGTCAATGAGTGTCACAACTAGTGCAAGTACAAAAACGGTCAAGAGCGAGTCGGGCTCTCGCACCGAGGGTTCCGTACCATCATTCTGAAAAAAAATACTATTAAGAAACATCGTCCTATTGTTCCTGTAATCTTTACATAAACATTCTATCAAATGATAATTTCAGATTTTTGATTTTTTTTTACCTTGTTCATTAAAAGTTTAAACTCCCGGCCTAAAAAAAGTTTGAGAATGTGCAAGCAGCGCTCTTTCATATAATACCCCATATGCCCTAATAACCTCACTTCGAATTTTTAAGACCCCCTTTCAGTCCCTGTTGCAAAAAAATAAATAAATATTTTTTTTATTTCTCTCTTATTTGCAAAATAATTGGGCAAACGTCATCTAAAACTATTCCAAATTTCAAGTTGATATCTCTTGAGATATCCAGCTGTGACAGACAGACACACTGAGTCGAGGGTAATAATTTTACGATTTCGGTACGGAACCCTAAAAAGTCACCCTTTAGCCCCCCAATTCCTACGTTCCGCGACCTTTTTGACCTCCCCTCGTAATACACAATCATGCTGTCGCGTACAGAGCCACTTCAAACGTCTTCCCAACAATATTCCGAAGAGTTAACAGCACGATTTTTCACTATACGGATAATATTGAATTTGATGGAAAGGTATAGAAATTATTTCGATTTAAATGTCACAACCGTCTGGCGAGCTCCAGATATTTCATAAAAGTTTGGAATATCGTTTCTGTTTCAGATGTGGAGGATAGTAAACTACTTGTGTTATAGCGGCTATCTGTCGAGTGTCATAAATCCAATACTGTACAGCTTGATGTCGCACAAATTCCGGCAGGCTTTCAAAGTAAGTATTTTGCTATAAACTTTCCATTTCATTTCTCTGTCATAAATGCTTCGGAATGACTACTTTTTACTTTTATGTGCTACCGTGATAAAGCTGTTAAAATTTCACTAGAAATCTCCGCGAATAATGAGGTTACAAAAATAAACACTTAAGAAAACTTTTAAATTTTCTTTTAACGCTCTATTATTTTATCAATGAACAAAGAAAACTTCTTCAAGATATTGGATTTAAATATTAATGAACTAAAAAAAATAAATCACACAGCGCAAAACTGTTAAATAAAAAAAATACGTATCACACAAAACAGTAGAAGAAGCGGAGATTCATTGACGATAAAATCAATTACTATTAAATAACTTCACATCAGTCTGCCCCCCTAGCATGACCACCGAAACACGATATAATATCGCGTGATATAGCTTTTTATCGACACTCAACTGTCAAAATCCATTGTCTTTTGACAGTTAAACGTGATAAATCATTATAAGGCTGGGGCCCTATTTTTAAAAGCGTTGAGCGCCTTTTTTATTTGGTAAACAATCTCCACCATAGTCTAATAATAAACAAATTTTAATGGTTTTCCACACACAGCTTACGAAAGAAAATGATCATTTTTAATGTCGATTTAATTGAATATGACTATATATTTTTGATAACGAATAAAGTTTAAAAGACTGTGAAAACCTGTTTACTAAATTAATAAACAGACTATACACATAAAATCTGTATTTTTGATTCGCTCATTGGCCAGTAAGTACCAGACAAGTACCTACTGACTGTATCACTACAGTGACACAAACTAATCTGACCCGGTAGCCAAAACTGGCATTACTTATACCTAGGTTAGTTATTACCTAGGTTACGCCGTCGACTACATAAATGACAGCGACGCCGTCAGATCAGTTTGTGTGCGTGTGCAAGTGTGTGTTGTCATTGTGGCATGGCATTGGCATTTCATGCAAACCATGCGATGAAAATAAGTAGTAAGAGCGCTCGCCGCCTTTCAAAAATAGAGCCCTTGACAGCTCAATTGAACAAGTAAAACATATCCATCAGATAGAATATCCAGAAACTGGCTCAACCAGCAAGACTAGTTTAGGATGAGTCACGCTACACACCGTGCCGAGTCTCGCAGATACCACAGTCAAATAATATCCAATGCTTCCCATATAGGTATTTTGTTTGGACACGCTTACGTCACGCTATACCGAGCGGCAACCGAGCAACGAATGACGAGACAACAAACTTGCAACTGTACATCTTGCTAGCCGAAATCCATTGATTCTAATAAGTATACATAAAATACATTTTCCACCATGGAGCCTCGATCATTATCTAACGCAGCTCGGACTCGGAACGGTGTAGTGTGAGACATCCCTTATTCTGGGGCCACACTAACGGCAAACGCTATTGATTATTGCAATTGATGAACTTTACGTGAAACAAACGAGCCAATCACAAGGCTTTATTTCAACGCAGTGCGTTCGCGTAGTCAAATGTCATTTGAGTGTTGTTTGTGCATACAGGTGTTAAGCTTGTAAACCTATTTTGTTGGGTTTCTCACCGAAAAACGGTACTGGGCAATAAAAACGTTATTTTCTCATAGATGGAGGCTAGTTGTATATGGGCACCTTTATTTCACAGACAAGCTTATTAAATTCTCTATTAATCTGTGAGAAAAATATATTGTCCTTTGTATAATTTTTTACTGCTGATGACTTACATTGGTTAAGGGAATATGAGCTGTACATTCTCAATCACAGATAGACCATATAACAAAAATGTGTAAACAATAATGTCTTAACACAAAGAAATCAAATTAATTTTTATTAAAGAAGACTTACATAGAGTACTTAGTAGTTTAGAATCGTCCAAAACTCCAAAATAAAGATATGGCTTACCTTTCTGATGTTAGCACTTGTTCATAAGTAAATACCTAAGAACCTAACCTGCATTTAAAATACTGATGTCGAACTCTTTTTTTCCATAGGATTTCCTCAAAGATCACAGTACCACTAACAGAAAAAGACGAGAATCTATGGGACCGTGGATCAAGTCGCCGAACACAACGAGAACGCGCAATGTGCCAGATTATTAACAAGCAAAGATTGTGGAAAGCGAACATATTCAACCCATAGATTTAAAGCAATTTGACGAATCGCTCTAGCCAATAAAAATCTGCGCCCTGATAGTGTTATTACACGGTTCAACCAAATTGATTCAATTTGGTTGAAAGGTGCAGAACTGAAAGAAAATGCATTCACATCATGAACTTGGGCAATTATCAAATACGTGATTGTGTAATTTTTTTCTGTTTCAAAATTGAGCTGCATTGGGCCGCGAATATGCGTTACTTTTTAATATCTATTATTTCACCTCAAAATAAGAACTTATTGCATTTTAATAATTATTTTTGATGGAAAACTGTCATAAAGTAGTTTTAGTATATTCAAATCAGACTTCAGTTTAGTACGTTACAACTTAACACAACTACTTTTGCTTAATGGGCTTACTGTCCAAACGCAGTAAGCAAATAGTTTAATTTTTACTCTTTAACAAAGAGCTTCCATCTCGCCTGCCCCCTTCTAAATAACCGTCATTCTTTCAAAATAAGTTATATGTAGCAAGCTTATGCAAATCACAGACACTGTTGTATTGTAATTGATAAGCGTACAACCCGTAATTTTATAGGATTAGTTTTAACTTTTAGGTAGGTGAACAAATAGAAAGTTGGCCATTTTAATCTAAAATGTTAAGTAAACAAATTTGCTATAGAAACTGCTTCAAAAAGCGACAGCTCTAAAAAGCGAGTAATAATATTCAAATCTGCATAATTACTATTCAAGTATGCATATCTGATATTAAAAAAATGTCTTTTGGAGTCGGGTGGGGCCAAAAGATATTTTCCTTTTTTAATTTATTTAAACTTTTATTGTGGTTTCTCTTTCTCAATTTTATTTGTTAATTCTTAAAGCCCCACCCGACTTCATTGTAGAACTCGCCAAGGTATAAAAACGAACTACAAAATAACGGTGTATATGCAATGAATAAAGATAATTAAAGTTTTCGTTACAATATTAGAACTAATTATAATTTACGAGTAGGTACTTGTAATTTAAGTAAACATACTTATGTGTAAGCCTGCAAAAATGCGTTGAATAACAAGGATTCGTATGTTTTTTACATTTTCGTTTTTTTATAACATTTATTCTGTGTAAAATATATATTTCTTCATCACTTTGTAGCCAGGTAATTCTTCAATCAACTATAAATACTTGTACCTACTTCGGCAAGGTATGACGATATCAACTGAGTTTGGCTGTAGCAGTCTGTATTGTAAAAGTTTATATAGTACTCACTATGTTATGTATATTGTAAATAAAATGTTATAAGTATGCCTGTTTAATGAACTTAAATTATACACTAGTTGTCTCGTCATCTATGATGAACTTTACAACTAATATAATGAAGATGTTTTTGTCTTCAATTGTTAGGGTTTGAATATGGTAAATATATGTATTATAGTTATTTATGCAACTTCTTCAGGGTTTGAGTGTCCGTTGATTTGCGAGCTCGAGCATTAGCCCAGGCTAAAAAGCTGATTCTTTCTCGCTTCGGCGTTGCGACAGTCAGCATTGAACAGGGCGAGCTATACTGCCCGACGGAACATCGGAGTAAGGAATGTAATATTCCATACCTCGAAGTATGATCTCAGTGACAGCGTCAGTGAAGAGAAGCAGCATTGCCGCCATGGAAAGGATGCAAAGAAGTGACGCATCTCATCCCAGTTAGCTGACTTGTATCGCCACACCCGTCTCATACCACTAAGGCCCTGATCGGGTGGGGAGTAGACAGATACAGACTTCACCACACAGTGATCGGATAACCCCAAAAGGATACCGATATAGAATGCCTATTTGGATCAGTTGTCAGCAAAAGATTTAGGCAGTTCGGAGTATTTGTGTCTATATCTGGCACCTGCGTAGCGCAGTTAACAAGCTGAGAGAGGCCGTGCGTAAAAGCTAATCTACGCGCCTCTCTCCCAGTATGGTCGGTGATCTGGTATGGCAACAACCATTCCTTGTGATGGCCATTGAAGTTCCCCAGAATCACAAACAAAGAGAAGTATAGGAACGCGCGAAGAATATGTAGCGGACATAGAGCATAGTCGCTTTAACAAGTCCGCAGTGTGCGAACATGCCTCAAAGGGACTCTACAATTACATTATACAAGGTGTTACAAAAGAACGCGAAAAAAAAAATCAGCTGTTTCATACATTTTGATATTTTCGATTTTAATTTTTGTATGAAACAGCTGATTTTTTTTTCGCGATTTCAGAGTTGGCCCCATTGTAAAGTTGTTCAGTTTGATGGTCCCTATATACTATATTCGGTATTAGGGGTACTTTTGTAACACCTTGTATTTGATAAACCACAAATCTTTGCCAAAGAACAAAGATTCATTCCCAGAATGCTACGCGGGGCTATTAAAATCAACAAAAATCCAAGTTTCAATAGAGAAGATGGTTGGAGAGTACCACTAGCTTGGGACCCCATAATTCATCAACTAAAATCCTATCCCAAATCACACACTGCAAGATCTAAAGATATAGTTAGTTCGTTTTGTAGATAGGGATCAAAAGGGAGGTCGACACAATCTCTCTAAGTTTTTTTTCCGCCACTTCTTTTTATGAGAGGCTTGTAAATTTGTGAATTTGTGAACTGGTAGTAGATTGAGTAGCTAGATCTTGTGTTTTAATTAAATTTTATCGATTTAATTCAGTAATAATAATTAAAATCAGAACACAAAATAATTTAATAAACTTGAATGCATTTTTATAAAGTTACGAGCGGGTAATTTCATAATAATATGAGCAGCCTTTTAGCTTTAGTCCTCCTGTGACCACGGCCCCTGGAAAGGTGTCCAAACGTCGGGAACTAAAAAAAACAAAAATCCAAACTAAATAATTGTAAAATAACACCTGAATTAATAAAATACGCGCTGTACCCACTGAAGTCTTAGAAGTGTGAAGAATCATTATAATTCATAATAATATGAATTATGATTATTCAAACGTAAACTCGCTAAAACTGTATGTGTTTGTTTAAACGTCCCAACAACTGATTATGGATTGCCAGAGGTGATCCGGCCCTTTTGATATCAAGATGGTGGGATCACCAGATTTATGATGAATATCTTTATAACTATTAATGGCAGAAATTTATTAACAATAGCACCAAAATGCCAGTATATACCAGCATTACCAGCCATGAAATATTTCAAAAACCAGAAGGGATCCCCCCATCTTGATGTTCACGGCACACGGGGCCATAGAGCAATTAGAGGCGCTAGGGTTGTGTTGAGAGTGCGATATTAAATTTTATGATTGTGTGTTTCAGTTTGTTTGGCGTTGACTATACCTAGTTCGTTAGTCAGTACTTAAGGGGCCGTACAACATCAAATACACATTTTTGAACAACGATTTCGCAGAGTATTACTTGATTTATCGGTCCCAAAAAGAAGTAAAGAGTATAGTATAGAACTTAGTTGTGTGATTGATAGAAACATGGTAGCTAAAACTATTCTCGATAGAAAAAAATCGTAAAGTGACCTCCAATTTTGTAGTTTTTCACTGATATATGTGCTAAACAATAATCTTGAAACTAACCGAAACCTTCGCTAGCTCTCTAGTTTTGTGATAGACAGTTTTTTTAAATTAGTTATAGTTTATTAGCTATTAATTAAAAACGATAATGTTGTCAATAACTTCGATATTTTTTTAGTATGAAAATTTCATCCAGCGTTATACGGCCTTAAAGGAAGCCGTGTTTTGTACACAAACAAAACTTTGACATGCCTTTGATCTGACTTCCAAAACCGCGAACTAAACAAAGTGTCGAAGTTTCTAACAGATTCTCAAAGGACAGAAAAGGCTTATTCGTTCAATACTAAGGAATTAAATGCCCAAGTAGAGTTAAAAACATACCTTTGGCATTTATTTATTTTACCGAGATGTTTAAGGACAAAGTTTCCAATAATTACATAATCTCTTCCGTTGCTTTTAGCATGCCTAGTAAAATATCATAATACAATTTTCAGCACGCGACTTCGTCCGCATGGACATTCGAAAAATCCCTAGGGAAACTTTGACCAGGATAGTTCCAACTTATGTTTTAATCCAGGTCATCTACTACTATCTGCGTGTCGAATTTCGTCCAAATCTGTTCAGCCGCTTTTGCGTGATTGTGTAACAAATATCCGAACATCCAAACATTCACATTTATTTTTTGTACGATTCTCTATCATCCGACAAAATATGTTGAGCAGTTGTTGAAAGATCAAATACCTATCATGTAATGGCGAATTCAAGACACTTAGAACCCATACAAAGTTGGAAAGCCCCCTTGCACCCCCGATAACTTTTCCAATATTTATACTTATCAGGGTCTCTCATGAAGGTCGCTACATGTATTAAATTGATAATGTTCCTGCCACTTTATTAAAATACTTAACAAATTTTTGCGAGAGAAGTTGGCTAGGAGCCAAATGTCGCAGCATTTGCCCCATATGGGAGGCATTTATTCTGAGAGCGTATGATGAGAATCGGTATTTGTTATTTTATGTTATGCTGATACTTTAGGGCTTTTTCGTTGGTATTGCTGTCGGCTTTTTTAGCCATAACATCAAGGTTTACTATACCCTTTTCAAAAGATAATGTTAGCGACGCCTTACTTGTATAAAACGATTTGAATGAATAAAATTGAACCCACTTACAGGACTCGGCCGATCGTGATAGGATTTTAAAAAACTCTACTCCATTTTTTAGTAAACATTGTACTTTTAGTTTGTTTACGCCTTTGGTTGAATATGTCTTAAATATCATCACTTTTAAATATTGACGACAGATTATTAACAAATATAATATAAAATATGAGGTAGAGAGAGACAGAATACATAATAGTACAAGTGTAGAGACGACAGTCGTTCAACGATAAAACATACGTCGGCGGCGACGAAGAGAAATCCATAGGTTAAGAAAAATAGGGACGTGGTCTAAAAGTAGTTATCTTCGCTTAGATATTGTTTATCTTGTATAATTATCGTGTTTACTACGTTTATTGAAAAAATATATTTTGGTCACTTAGAAAGAAAGAGCGGTTCCAGAATACATACTGGGAAACTGGGGTGGACGTTACATGCGAATAATTGCGACACGTACTGTTAAGTAAAAGTTATGGAATACTAAACTTTAATTACCCTCATAATATATATGACCGCTTATTGTGTGGAATAATTCACAGAGTAAGCTTGCGCTGCTAATTATTCAGTCATTTCGGATTTTTAAATGCGACAAAATTCGTAACAAAATATTTTTTTTAGGCAATTACGTGGAATTACGACTGTAGAGGGACTCTCGGATGATATAGAAGTTACCTGCAAACAATAAAGTATAATGTTATACACTTCTCCGCGCGTACAGTTCATCTATATATATAAAAGGGAAAATCACTCACTCACTCACTCACTCACTCATTGATCACGAAATCTCAGAAACTGCAAGTGCTAGGAGTCTCAAATTTTGCATGGGGGCTCCTTTTAAGGCGTAGGTGCTCACTAAGACGGGATTTTGCGAAAGTCAACCCCTAAAGGGGTGAAACAGGGTGGTAAAGTTTGTATGGGAGAACGCGATTCCTTGGCCCGATTGACTTGGAATTTGGCATAGACATTCTTTCACAAAATTAATTGAACACGTGTTTCGTATTTTTTAAATATTTATTACCTAACAGGGTTAAAAAGTGATAAAAAGCTACTTTTGCTGTGATTGACTTCGACGTCGGAATTGAAACTTTTTTGTGCATTTGATTGATTAAATACGAAAAATAAATATCATTTGTCATATCAACGTAGTATTACATTCTCTTTGGTCATTTCCCCTGAGAGTAGGTAGAATGCATTATCGCCATAGGCATTGAATAGTACCTACGGTGTTATGTTGACAGTGCTGTCATTTTTTCCTTATTGCGTTGTAATAAGGTGCAAAATTATTCCATCTAATTATCAGTTTAATTTTAAAAGAATACAATATTCGGTCAAGTCGCCTATGCTATGACAATTAATAAACCACAGGGACAAAGTTTAAGAGCGGCTGGTGTAGATCTGCGCAGTGATTGTTTCTCCCATGGCCAGCTCTAATGTCGCCTGCTCGAGAGTCAGCTCGCCGAATAGCCTTTTTATTTTGAAACCGGATAACATGACAAGAAATGTGGTAGGTATACAACATGTTACAAAAATACCCTTAATGCTGAATATGGTATATAGGGACCATCAAACTGAACAACTTTTACTATTGGAACCAACTCTCAAATCGCGGAAAAAATCAGCTGTTTCATACATTTTGATATTTTCGATTTGATTTTTTGTATGAAACAGCTGATTTTTATTTCGCGATTTCAAAGTTGGTCCCAAAGTAAAAGTTGTTCAGTTTGATGGTCTCTATATACCGTATTCGGCATTAGGGGTATTTTTGTAACATGTTGTATATTATAGAGAAGTGTTGGATGATCGAGATTGATAATCCTGATAATGCACAACATAATTTTATTTAGAACTAGCTGCACCCGGCATGCGTATTGCAATGCTCCGTTTTTTTAGCCAGGGACTTTCCCGGTCGTAAGCAGAACAACTCACCAAAGTTTCATCATAATCGGATCAATGGTTTAGGAGTCCCGTCGTATGTACACTTAGATCTTTTAAACTATGCATAAAAAACCGCATCAAAATCGGTCCATAAGTTTGGGAGCTAGGTTGTCTCAGACAGACAGACACACACAAGTCAAATTTATAACATCCCTTGCGTATGTTGTGTACGTCGTATATACATATAGTGGTGCCACATAATTAAGGACACAAGTCGATTTTCATACAAACGAGGTAATTTTGAAGTCTTGGTTTTCCGCTAGGGATTGAACTAGCTGTGATCTGATGATGGCCATCCAGGGAGTGAATGGAGAAGATTAAGATAGCAATACAGACCCAACTGATCTGGTCAGCATCCTAAGAGATGTAAGCATAAAAATTTTCAGTTGCAAGTTTTCATACATTTCTATACTATATTCGCGGTTTTTTTAAACATATCATTACATCTCTTAAAATGCTGGTCAGATCACTTTGGTGTGTATAGAAATCTGGATCTCCTCTATTCACTCCTTGGATGGCCATCACCAGATCACCGCTCGGTCAATCCCTGGCGGAGAAGCAATGCTTAAAAGTTACTTCGTTTGTAAGAAAATCGACTAGCGTCCTTAATTTTGTGGCCACCACTATATATAGTTATCCTGTAGTATAGTCTAATAACTTCACACTCACCACATTAGTAACTATATTGTACCCGTGCGAAGCCGGGGCGGGCCACTAGTTAGAAATAAAACACTTTTTACGGATTACAGCGCGTGTATTATTAATTCAGGTGTTATTTTAGAATTATTTAGTTTAGATTTATTGGTTTTTTGAATTCCCAACGTTTCGACACCTTTCCAGGGGCCGTTGTCACGGGAGGACTAAAGCAAAAAAAGCTGCTTTAGTCCTCTCGTGACCTAACCCGTGACCCGTGTAAATAATTCTAAAATAACATCTGAATTTTTAGTATACGCGCTGTAATCCGTAAAAAAAGTATTATCATATTTTTTTATCATAATGCACAACAATCGGAATAACTTTCTCAACTTTATCTAAATCTTTTTCACGGTTGTTGATTTAGCTATGTTTCAATCAATGTAATCATATTATTATTTTCTGTGTTGGCTTGACACATTTTGCAATCTAGAAGGTCATCTAAAAATATGAAAATTAGGTGATAATCTTCAGATTACCTAATCTTTTAGGCGTATTGCTTACTATCTTTCGCCCACGATTTCGCCCGCATGAAATTCCACGTCCCCTTATAATTCCCTCATAAAATATTGCCCATGTCACTATTTAACAATAATTTAACTAGCGACCGCCCGTGACTTCGTCTGCGTGGAAAATATTTTTGCTATCCCCCGGGAACAATTATTTTTTTCGAGATGAAAGGTACCCTATGTTTTTCTCTGTACCCCTGACAACGTGTATGCATCATGATAATCGGTTCAGTTGTTATGACGTAAAGGCGTAACAAACAAACAAACGAACTTTCGCAATTATAATATTAGTAAGGATTAGTAAGGATTATAAAATATATTTTTTTATCGCATGAGTAGATTCAGAGATTACCTCCTTATGTATTATGTACTTTTCATTAAAATTCTCAAACTGACAAATACATACACAAACTTAACCTCTGTATACATTAGTGTTTATTTTTTCGTATCTAATCTTGTTAATGAATGATGGGGATTACAGAAACGTGGCTTGTCACGGGTATTAATTGATGTCAATGTAAAAGTAACTCTTTCTGATTGCCTGGGCCCTATTTAATAAATATGACAATTTGTCACCTGTCATGACAACTTTATATCCATTGCGTCAACTTATTTGAAATAGAACAAACTACTCATAGCTACACCGTAATGTAAACCAAATTGTCTTGACAATTGATACATTGTCACGTTATTAAATAGGGCCCCGCACGCGTAGCATGAACAAGCGGGACCCTTGTCTACGAGTCTTGTCATAGACTTGTCGTCTCGAGCTTCTCGATACTAAGCATAGTTTGACAGTGGGACTCGCTCTCAGAAGTGTACAACCTTTTGTTTGCCTTTTGTCTATCTATGTATGTATGTCTTTAATACAAAACATGAATTTAAAATGTAATATTTTTTATTTCAACGTCAATAAACGTCGAAATTGTCGAAAATGTGATTTAGTTCAAAAGTGATTGTTTTTTATAATTCGTTTTAAGATAAAAAGACACTCAAGCGTACTCTTCCGTAGACAAAGCCGTGACAAAGCCTCTCGAGCTCGAGAAGAATAATATTGCTCATAGTAAATAGCCAATATAAATAAACTTAATAATTAAGAACTTTTGAATCGCCAACATTTTCCTATCACCTGTTCCAAACTTTTTTAACTGACAAGAAGTAAATGTTTACCATTATTGCCATTATAAAATTAAAAATTAAATTCGATTTCTATTTTTTTTTTCTCGGACAGCTGTTTTTGTTGTTTGAGCTGTAACTTCTCCTCTTTCCTTGATAAAATAGATCACAAAAAAATGAATATGTAGAAAACTCTTTCTCGACTACTCAAAGGGTAAGGTTAGACAAGTTTCTCCGACTCAACTGTCAATTAAATGACAATTTAAGAGAAAAGTGATCGTCGTGCTCGCGTTTGTCGACTTTTGAGTTTGTCATATATCTTCTTCTTCGTCGTTTCGCTCTTGGCAGAGCGGTCGTGGTCACGTTGAGGCCTCCACGTCGGTGGTAGAGGTGGACACAGCTTTCCGCACGATCTCCCGCCATCTCTCCCGATTGGTAGAGTGTCTGGCGCAGTCAGACACACGGTTTCCCACTGCGGATTTGACTTGGTCGGTCCAGCGCATCGGTGACCTGCCACGTGATCTGGTTCCCTCCACTTTGCCCTGCACGACCAGCCGCTCTATGGAGTCGTTACCCCGCCTAGAGACATGGCCAAAGTATTGCAGTATGCGCGACTGTACTACGGCCGATAAACGCTGCGTGATTCCGAGTTCCTGGAGTATGGACACGTTGGTGCGGAATTCCGTCCATGATATCCCCAGCATCCTCCTCCAGCACCACATTTCCAGAGCATCTATCTTCCTTGTCATATATAGCCGTAGCCGTAGCCGTAGCCGTAGCCGTAGCCGTATCCGTAGTCGTAGCCGTAGCCACTGTAATTCTTTAGCATGCCGTAGCCGTACCTAGTCGTAGCCATAGTCGTATACCAGCTAGAGGTTTTTGTCTTATTCAAATCATTTCTGTAATTTAATGTCAAACAATAACAATCGTTGTCAATATGCTCCCCAAAAAAGGAAGCGAAATATTGTATTATTTATCATAAATTTGTTTTGTAAAAATACAAATTATCTTGGTTATTTTATATTAGAAGCTTTGAACTGCAGACTATTACAGATAATATATGCAGTTGAATGTTTTTTTTAAATGTCTGTAAATAAAATTATTATTATTATTAAATATTTTTTCAAGTTAAATACATATATACAAAAACCGAGAAGTACCGAAAGAAGGTTGAATACTTATTAACGGTCAATTTGTCACCCAGCGTGTAGCATTATACAAGTAATAAAAACGAAGGGATAATATTTTTTCACGTGTGAGTTGGTTAACTGGTACTTACCAAAGTTTCTAAGATATTACTCATTGTTCTTTATACTCTTTTTCATCCAATTAGCCAGTATAGCTCCAGTGATTAATGGTTTTCATCCTGGGGTGAAGCTGCTAAGTCGGTAGAGAGAGCACAGAGATCCGTCTTGAAAGTAGGCGCATCACTCCCTGTAACGGAACGTCAGTTTATACTTGTCTCTGGCGAAGTGTACGGAGACTAGCAGTGGTAGCTGAAGACGTATATTAGGTCCCTCTTATTGTAATTTGATTGTAATATAGCATTTATTCCCACTCAATCTTTCATTCCATACAGTCAATTCGCTTACACTCCCTTTTCTCTGTGCGACTACTGAAGTATCTAAACTCTGGGAAGTGCTCCCGGTTCGTCAGCTCTTCAATCTCTCAATTTTGCTTCCTGACCTGGAACTTTTACAATCTTTAGTATTTATATTGTTCAGATTTCGCTACTAATTAATGATTCTCCGCCAACGCTTCCAACTTATATACTAAAAAATTTCGCGCGTACAGTTCATTAGAAATAAAACACTTTTTACGGATTACAGCGCGTGTATTATTATTTCTGGTGTTAATTATTTTTTCATAGTCATCCCTTGACCACGGCCCCTGAAAAGGTGTCAAAACGTCGGGAAATAAAAAAAAAGAAATAATTCTAAAATAACATCAGAATCAATAGAATTAATTTTATATATACGCGCTGTAATCGGTAAACGTGACAAAAAGTAACTTAATGACATTTATAATTAACTTATTATTTGACATTTGGTGACCTAATTTGTATAAGAATGCGCTGTTTTAAAAATATCTCTCTGTGTATCAACTGTGTATGTATTAATAATTTATCAATTTATTATTATTATAGTTATCACTACGCGACCTTAAAAACATTTTATAGGCCATGAAAAACATGAAACTAGGTACGTACAAAAAAAAGAGAACATTAAGGTCTTTCAGGGTAAAATACTGCGGGATCCTTTGTTCATTGACACAAAATAGGCTTTAAGTGCTTACGACCTCCGTGGTTGAGTGGTTTGTACGCCGGTTTTCAAGGTGTCGCCATCTCTGGGGTCCCAGGTTCGATTCCCGGCTGGGTCAATTTAGCAAACAAACTTTTCTATATTGGCTCAGGTCTAGGTGTTTGTAGTTCCACCGTTGTCTCTAATTTCCATAACACAAGTGCTTTAGCTACTTACTTTGGGATCAGAGCAATGTTTGTGATGTTGTCTAATATTTATATTTATTTATTATCGCATGCGATAACACAAATTACTAGAAATATCACAACCATTTAAATTTAATATCGTGAGGGGGTTTTGTTCATAAGACGTGACTATAATGTAGATGCAATTTAAAAGGCGTAAGAAATACCTGCAAGCAGAGACTCGGTGTGATTCAGTGTACTAATCGGGCACGTTTCCCACCAATACTTACGCAAGGAGATTGCTGATTACGTTTCAAATCGAAATCTTGTGGGTAACATAAAATATTTTATATTTAATATAAATATGGCGAAAAAATTTTTTTTGCATTTATTGACTATAGGGATGGTTTTATTGACAGCTTAACGATAAGACAGTGAGCTATTTTAAACTTTGACTACTGTAAGTTAATGTAGCACAGGACTCTTAATGGTTCCGCACCACCCCCTTATTCATGGCATTTGAATTTTTCTATAATTTATAATTATAACGTTGGGACAAATAGAAAGATAGTCAACTTTTTTTACTTCAGAGCACGTACGTCTCCATTACGGACGAACAGTGGCCCTACCATGGGTTGATGCAAACTGTTTACGCTACCGTAAACTATCGGATATACTGCTCACAGTCAATCCAAGTGAAAGAGAGAAAACGTTAGTTTACGGTAACGTTAATCGTTTGCATCAACTCTTGGTAGGGCCACAGACCCCGATTTAATTATATGCCAAGCTTATTATATTTCATGTATAATTCATGCTAAACGTCTATAGTCCATTGTTTGGGGGTGAATTACCGTCGCCTCTTATGAATTTATCATCGTCATTTTATTTAAAGTCAAGATAATAATGTGCCAAACTATTTTACTTGCCCGCTACCGCTTCTAACTTAGTTTTCCCAAAATGTTACAAACAGAGTACGGGCTTAAAAAACCATCCCGTCTCGTGCAGGCGGATAATATAGGGTTGCCAACCCTACTATATAAATTATAGTACTTTTCCTAATATATCGAGGGTTCGACTACTATATTTTTTGAATAAATATATCGTAAGCATTTTTCAAGTAAAAAAAATTACTATATAAGGCATACTAAAGCAGCAAAAAATGATTGTAACCACGGCAGCTGATACATGACGTATGGGCTGATGCTGAACATAAGAAAATATAACAAAATCAAACTAAATAATAATACATAAGTGAATCACTGAAGTACATTAAAAAAAAATCGCGCTAGTATTCGTTAAAAGTGTTATATTTCAAATTTTCTTTAAAAAGTACATAATATTTTAAACCCACTAAGTTTTTTTTTAATTTTTGGCTGTGTTCACTGGCCTTCAAAACTTAGTATACCACACTTTTAGATTTGCAATTTCTCTAAAACAATAGAAGTTAGAGTTATGAAATAAAAAAAGGTTTCTTTTTTCAAGAAAGTTATCTATTGTGAAGTTATTATTTAAATAAAATATCTTTTGGTCCTTTTTGTTGCGAAAATATATCTTGTGTATTTAAAAAAATATTTAGTGTAGGTACTCTATTTTTACATGTGTAATAATCTTGAAAATACTATAAATTATTTGATCCAAAAAAGTTAGCAACCCTAGCGGATAACCATCGGGAGCTCCACGCAATATGAATACATTCGTATTTCATTGACGATCCAAAGTGAATGTTATGAGTTTAATCAAAGTGCCTTCATTGTCATAAATCGGTTTTCTGGTCCGCTCCTTAGGGATATTGTGAATAGAATAAACGTGTTTGATTTTTGCGTTTACCGATCCAAATATGCTTTTATTTGCTAATACCTTGTTATTTTACATCTGGGAATAAACAAATGTAAATATTTGTAGCAATGTTTATTGAGTCATTTATTTGTAGCAATATCTCGATTTTTTTTTCATACAACATTTGTTAAGTGTTAGACCTCTAAGTACCTAAGCCTAAGCGATTAAAATATTGGTGAACTTAAAACAATGTCATGTTGTCGTCTTATTTATATGTAGCTACATTAATTTTATCTAGTATCTACCAATACCTAACACGGTAAAGTTATCTACAGTATTCTAACTTAGTACAAACGGTCGAAATGCGAACCATACCTACGCACCTCGAGTTCGGTCTGCACTCGGTAAACAAAAGTCGTGAATGCGCCGCAGTGACGAACGAACAGTGTTTTCGTATTTGTGATCAGTCGCTTACTGAATTAGTAAGATTTATTAAAATATCAAACCATATTATTATAAATTGTTTATGTCAAAATATAATTTAAAGCAAAATGATTACCTATTCTGAATTATTAGGCAACATATCACGGGTATGACCATTAGTTTTATTTCTAAATTTTTAACATACAATCTCAAAATTAAAAACAAACTCAAGTAAGTAGAGATAGGTTTTGTTATCTTAATTTCATGAGTTTCTTTCTAGTTTGTACATACAGATGCGGGCAGTCCTATCGTATGTTGACGTACCGCGCGGCTCTAGGTAAGTATTTCAAGGACAGCGTCGATTTAGAATACTGATAGATATCTTTACTGTGTCCTAACTACCTAAAACAAGCATTATAAGCAAACAGTTTTCATTATTCTTACGTGGATAGTCTGAGAAATGTTTTATAGGTGATGTTTCGTATGTTATTTCTACATAAAACCAATATATTATTATGTTCAACAAATAACGACAAAAAACCCAAAAACGTAGAGAGTCCAGAAACCGGGGGCTTTTGTCTACCTTTATAACACACCTACGCAATATCTTTCAAAGCTTTCGATTATTTTCGTGAGAAAGCTGGGATAAGACCACTACATAAATTCCTCTATGGATAAAACTAGCTAAATAATGGCATGTGCATTGGGCTGGATTCCTTATGGTGTGGGTTCGAGTCCCGTCAGTAGTATTTTTAGTGAATGCTAGAAATCTAAAAATAATGAACTAATTTTATTTAACAGCGTCGGCTTTGTTGGTTATTTTTTAAGTCGACTCGTTTTCAGTTTTTTTATTACGTGTTTCGTAATAAAAAAACTAGCAGTAGCAATTTCAATTATATTCAAATACATTTTTTCACACATTGGCAAACGGTATAAAGTACAGCGCCATCTACCGCCGAAAGTGAATGAAATTTTCTATAGATAATAAAAATTACTCTATGGAGTACTTTTACGCGCGTTTTTTTACTCGGTAGATGTTCGTGCTAGAGGTACCTACTACTTTAGTATTTTGTTTCACGTTTTCAAATATTATAAGTAACAAAAATACATAATGTGAAGAGCATTGTACATTTATTTTATTTGAATGGCTAATGTCGATACATTAATAATATTAATATCGAAGTGGTATGGAATGAAATAACATTGTGTGCTTTTCTCGTTTTTGCGTTGTAAAATAATTTTAGAATTATAATAAAACAACATTTAGATGTTGTTTTATTAATAAAAAGTAACTAGTGGCTCTGTGAGCTGAAAACACGTTTCACAAGTTAGTGACATTTTTGAAAAAAATAAAATGGTTGAAATATGTTTTAAACTGAATTTACAAAAATAACTATATAATTATCGAACTTGCTCACAAAATTTAACGAGCGAGAGAATCTGCTGAGAAATGCGACCTGTAGAGGAGATAACAGACAGACAGACAGCCGGATAGACATACGAAAGCATTTTTGCTCAAGCTGAAAAGAAGACGCTTCGCTCGCAGTTTGCAGCTCGCTCAGTCAATATCGTACTGTGCAGGAATAAATTAAATTTTAATGTATTGCGGTATTTTATTTGTATTGCGGTTGGTGGTGTTGAAGAACACCCGACTCACCCTAACAAAGTTTGTATACCTTCTAAAGTTTATACGAATCCTGGTTACGAATTGAGATCTTTCCTTTCACCCAATTAGAGAAAAACAAGGTGTGTTCTCGCAAATTAACAATATAGTAATATAAATCATAATGTTGAATTTTAATTAATATTATAACTTTTAAATTTTGTTTTAAATAAAAATTTGAACAACTGTTACAAGTTTGCTTATAACAGGTGTTATTAATTGGAAAATTGATTTTAAATTACCTAAATAAATTAATTTATTTTAATATATAAAGTAATTTCATCATGCACTGTGATTTAATACATTTTAATTAAAATAGTTTAGGATAAGTAATGAATTTGAAAATTAAACGAAAGCTTCAAACAATAAATGAGGGAGGATAACCAATTAAATTCTGCTTTATTAGATAATTAAGCATTATACAATATTTAATTATGGGATAAATGTATAATATAGTTTTGTAGTAAACTTTTCACGGCGTAGGCACTAAAAACATGTCTGTTACTTTTCTTTTGAAGGGATTTTCTTATCTGACCAATTGTGATGGTTATTTGGGCTGTGACCATTGGCTTTGTTCTGTATTCTGTAAGTTTCTAAGTAACGGTTGATTGTTCCTGACTGTTCGTATATAAAATTATATTGTTGTGTGCGTATAAAATTGCATTGCGACATTAAGGCTCCTATATAGGAGGTATATACCTCAAGTGGCGCCCTCATTTTAATTAAATTTATTGCTCGCTAAGTACATAATGTATCGAAAATTCACATGTACAGATTGAAGCTAAGGTTCTATAGTTTATTTACAAACAATAACCTCAGTAAAATTTTGTTCGTTGTAGTAGTAGTTCACAAAAGTGCTAAAAGTGGCCACTTTAGAGGGCCTTAAATATTTTTAAGAGAGCGTAGTCTGCACACTAGCGCCGCCATTAGAAGAAAAATCACAGTGCTTAAATAAAGACGAAATTGTGAATTGTCTTTCTGTTCTGTAGTGCACTCCGAAGAATCTTTTTGGTACTTTTTATAGCTTAAAAGTATTTTCTATCCTGTCGTTTAGTTTAATGGAGGATTTTTTGTGAAAAGTGGCTACTTTTAGCAATAAAACTCCGTTAAACTAAACGACAGTCTAGAAAATATTGTGTAAGTGATTATAAGTACCAAAATGCTTCTTCGGAGTGCACTACAGAGAGATAATTCGTAATTTCGTCTTTATCTAAGCACTCTGTTTTTTTCCAATGGCGGCGCTAGTGTGCAGACTACGCGCCCTTAACAGGCAGTGAACCGTTTTATTCCGCGACACCAATATTTCGTAGTAACCTTATGGTCATTGGACGATTCAACCGTACCTGTTTTCTGTAACCCGCACCGATACAAATTTAGATAAAGGAGAAATTATGTGTTTCACCAAACAGTAGGAATCTTGCCAAATTTCAGGGGTCTAGAAAGGTAGAAAAATTTTAAAATATTATCTATAATTTATAAAGAAGCAACTGCAAATTTTTCTAATGTACTAGCTTTGGTAGAAAATTAATGGTACTCACTCGTTATTACTAACATGACTTTGAAATATAAATTAAAAGATTTCTCGTTGCTACGATTACGAAATTGTCTGAAAAATATAATTTGCTTATTTGCGATTTGTGGCTGACAATAGTCAGCGTCGCAATTTTTTATCTTGTACATATTTTCGAAAATCATAAATTGTTTCAGTAAATATTTCTTAAATTGAGCATCGCTCGCACAGTGACTTAGCGCATTCGACCTGCGATTGTGGCGGCTATGCAACTATCGCTAAGGTCAGTCATTCGATGGGTGACCAAAAATTTACTATCTCGTGTCTGCTACTGTGTGCTTTGAAAGGTAGAAGGCGCTTTAAGCAGTTGGTCCCTACTGCTTTTGTTGTAATACTCATCAATCCATATTGGACCTGCGTTGTGTGTTATGACCCACCATTTTTATCTATCCAAAAGGAAGGTTTGTGCCCCTTCATTAAAATGGCTGACGATGGTGATGACCTTTGGACCTTTTTTTATTGAAAGTCTTCTGAAATCGCAGATGTGTGTCGCTGATGATCGCTTGTTTTAAGATGATTATATCTCCAACTAATAATCCTGAAAAACGAAATAAAAGAAAGGAGATAATCAATTGTTTATGTTTATATTTCGTATAGATAGAAAAATATGACTCAATTTCCTTCCAAAAAAAATCAGCTGTTTCATACAAAAATTAAAATCAAAAATATCAAACTGTATGAAACAGCTGATTTTTTTCGCAATTTCAGTTGGTCCCATAGTAAAAGTTGTTCAGTTTGATGGTCCCTATACACCATATTCGGCATTAGGCGTATTTTTGTAACATGTTGTATATAAAAAAGGTACAGGTTTACGCTCTACCCAAACATTCATCATTGAACCTATTATTCCTATTATACCCAAACATTATTCTATTTCGTTTTCATATTTATCGTTAAAAAATAATATGTCATGAAAATAAGCTTATCTTTTAAGAGAGCTTCAAAGAGAGGTACAAAGTTTTGTACACTCAAATCTTTAAAAATGTGTGATATATTTTTTTTACTACCTAAGTAATAGTAGATAGGTACATTAAATTTCATTATAATTGACTGATCGAGTGCGAAGCGTCTCTGATTCAGCTTGAGCAAAAATTCTTTGTCCGTCCTGCGGCTGTCTGTCCGTTTGTTCTCCTCTACGTCGCATTTCGCAACCGATTTTCGTGAAATTTTCTGAGCAGGTTCGACAATTACTTATACAGATTTTTTTGTCAAGCCAGTTTATGAAATTTTCGAAATCGAATAGATATTATAAAAAATACTTAACCTACCAAACAATACATAGTACTGATTTTTAAAAGCTGTGTCAACTTTGTGGTGACATCTATTAGATTTTAATTGTAAACAACCTACAATCGCGCGCGGGGTGGCTGCTGTCAACACTCCCAGCTACTCGGAGGATTATATTATGGTTACTATGACACCTGTTTCAGAACATTTAATAGAGGATTCATATCATGGGTGTAGATAAAGTCTTGTATTGAACGGAAAGGGAGAGTTTAAAAGAAAATCAAAATTTTCTAAAGAAAGTTCTGAAATTGGGACTACCAATTTATTACTTTCAAAAAATGTATTAAATGAAAGTAAAGTATTTTTTGTAAGCACTATAATTTACCTATAGGTAGGTACATAGTATTTTAACTTTGTCGTATTAGTTTGATTGTAGATAATCTCAGTGACAGGCATTACAAATTATTTGCAAATCCTAAATTAAAAAAGTTACTACAACTACAAAATATAACTACAAAATTAACGATAGTATTTAAAAATTATTAAAACCATTTTATGTTATAAGATTCGTTATTTTTTATTATTAGTGAAAACAAGATGAAGTAAAATTTATTTTATCAGTAGGTGGTTTACTTTTAGAGAATCTCAACAGTTGCTTTAGAATGTTAATATTTACGAAAAGCTCTAGGCAATGTTGCAATGAAATAATATTGCAGAGCTAGGCGTTCCTAGCGTTTAATTGAATAATTTACATCAATTTAGCTTTACAGAAACACAAAAGGCAACTACAAACTAAGTAAATAAATAAACAACTTAGCATATTTTTCATTTTACGAATTCATTAGCGATACATTTAACGATTACATTGACTCGTAAACAACATCGCTACTACACCGAAATCGAACAATTAAGTAACCTAAAAAAAGTAAACCACGTTTCGGTGGTTCAACTTTTTCTAACTATATATAATAAAAATATAATGCTATTATGTCATATTTTAAGTTAAAATGTATATATAAAAAAACTGATCCAGCTCATTGCAGTGCATAAAAATAATTTTGTAATAATTACAGGATTTTTTTGTGTCATCCATCACTACCCAACAAGCAAAGTAATCCTATAAAGAAAAATTATAAGTAATTATCTACTAATAACGTTCTTATAAATGTATTGTTGTAGACCTTTTTACTTATAATAGCATTCGACAAGCTTTAACATACTCAAGAGCATTCATTTTTGTATCTTAGTCTTATAGTTTGCTACAAGACTAACGCACAGAACGGTTACAGGATACTTTTACTTATAGTAACCTTTCACAAGCGTACATACTCTCAAGAGCATTTGTTTTTATTTCACAGTCTTCTAGTTAGCTACAAGAATATCTTGTAAAACACTTACAGGTATAAGTATCCTATAATTGTTTGCAGAAAGATTAAGTAGTCCTGACTGATATTTGATCCTATCGTAGTATTTTATAAGAGAACAAGATATTATAATACACTAAGCTACGCTAATTATAAGATTGCATCGTTATTAGTCTTGTTCAAGATTCTTTTAAGTGTAATTGTACTTAATTAGGGCGATATTAGGTGAAATAACCGTATAAGCTACTAGATAAATCACTTTACTAGTAAACATCTGCCATTTTGTTCTGATACAATTGTTCACCTATTTGTTTTGAGAAAATTGTTAAATATGGATTTAAGAGAATGGAAACGAGTTAAAAGGAGCGGTGGTTATAGAAGAAAAGTGACGAATAGGTATAAAGAATTAGTGAAGCCATATTCTTTGGGAATAATTTCATCGGCCTCCGAAAGTAAACCTGGTGATGTAAATGAGGGTTCCGCGGTGGATTTTTTTTTTTCACCCTTAGCCCATCATTTGGATAGCGAAGAAGTTGAAGATTTTTTAGAAGAATACGATTTCAATTTCGAGGAAACCACTGAATATGAAAAAAATCGTGAATTACAACAATTGAACAATGCGCTCGTATTATGTAGATAGTTACTAAATAAAAATATGGTTATACTTTGTTGATACGGATGTTATTTTATTTTTAATAGCAATAGTAACATTCATCTTCCGGGTAATGATTGTACACTAGCATATATTGACAGCCTTGACACCACAATTGTTTTATATTAAGAAGTTTTTTAATATTGATTATGTTAACAATAAAGTGACAGTGCAATCTTGAATCAGTGAATCGTCCACAACCATAACACTTTTCAGATAGAATAAAATGTGTCATTGTCCACGGCCATTAATATTCGTTGAGTTTTATAAAGTTCAGTCAACGTCTAAAAATACCACCATCGCGAAAGGAACTGAAAAACAAAAGATTTTTTTTAAAGTGTGATAGAGTAACCCTTAAACTTTGTCATGCATTCACGACGAGAATAAGCTGTAATCTAGTGATTTATACGTCTCGTAATTGAATTCTAACATATTTAATTTATAGATTAGTAGGCAGATTTCGCGAGGAACCCTAATATGTTATAATATGGAGGCAAGTTATCTGGATTGAAAATGCTATAAGTACAAATTTACCTATAATTGTTCTATAACATACTCAATGCAGAGAATTTTAAAACATGGCGAATGTTCGTAATTATTTTCGAAATATTATTTTAATAATAAATATGATATGTGCTATTTTTTAAAGGGCGTTGTGAAATTAACAAAATTTTGAGAGACATTTACAATAAATATGACTTCCCCGGCAAGTTCACACACTATAAATACAATATTTTACAATACTTACATGTCCTATGATAATACAAATTATAATAGTATAATAGTGTAAATACATATAATTACGTTATTTTCTTGTTTTTTCTTGTGTTTAACACAAACCAACCGGCCGAAACCCAAATAGATGTTCAGAAAAAAACGTACTTATAACTAATAACTAAGTACATTAGTAGTGCATTATAAACAAGATTGCTCTAGTAATGTACTTAAGTCACTAACTAATAAGAGTATTTGTGTTTAAAAATGTGTAGTCTCAGAACATTATAGAAGCAATTGCGCTTCCATAAGTGTATTATAATGCTTAGTGCCATTCTGCGAGTTGATTATAAGATCGTTATTAGAAACTAATGCTCCTATAACTGCGCCCAAATCCAGCATTGTAACAAACTTCAAGTATCTTATAAGTAAAAAAGAAAGTAGCCTTAAAGAACACTTCAAGTATTGATTTTGCTTGTTGGGTAATTATTAGTGATGTTTCTGAAAAAGTTTACTATTTAGAGACATCGTTTTTTTCCTGTAATCTTTGCATAAACTTCTATGACATAAAATAATTTCAGATTTTTCTCTATGCAAACTTCGGAGATGGTATTTTTTTGGAACGGTATTATTTTACATTTTTTTTTTATCAAAAGGCTAAAACTAAAAAAATAAAATAAAAATGTTTGAGAATGTGCAAGCAGCGCTCTTTCATATGATACCCCATATGCCCTAGTAGCCTCACTTCGAATTATTAAGACCCTCTTTCAGTCCCTGTTGCAAAAAATATATAAATATTTTATTTCTCTCTTATTTGCAAAACAGTTGGACAAACGTCAACTAAAATATTCCAAATTTCAATTTCAAGCCTGAGTCGCACCATAAGGGTTCCTTTTTCCATTTTGGTACGGAACCCGTAAAAGGTAATCAGTATGATTACTTGTACAGGATAAAGTAATAAAGTCTCAGTAAGTGATAGGAAAAAGGTTCAAAACAAAATATGTAAGTAATCGCATTTCTTTCATCAATGTCATTACAGTTTTTATTGCTGTCTTGTACGCGCCGAGACAAGCGAAGTGTATAAGAACCAATGTCTTATAATATGTTTTCTCATAAGATTGTTGTTTATTCCGATTCAATAATAGATGTATGTGTGTTGTTTGTCTTACACTTTAACCCCCTTACTAATAAAAGTTGTATAGCAGATGTATAGTTACACAATGGTTACCTTCTGTCAAACTATTTAAGTTTGACATTAAAAAGAAAGGGACAAAACACTGTAACTATACATCTGTTATATAATCTTTATAAGTAAGAGGGTATTTATTTAATTTGAGTTGTTTAATGTGACGAAATACTTTGACTTAAGGCTCCTACATACCTCAAGTGGCGCCCTCATTTTAATTAAATTTATTGCTCGCTAGGTACATAATGTATCGTAACTTCACATGTTTAGTTTATTTACAAACAATAACCTCAGTAAAATTTTGTTCGTTGTAGTAGTAGTTCGTCAAAAGTGCTAAAAGTGGCCACTTAACGATACATTACAAAGACATTACATACATTAATTAAAATGAGGGCGCCACTTGAGGTATATAGGAGCCTAAAGATAAAGAATATTAGAAAAAATTGTCTCACCCGTAGCACCTCAAACGGGACGCTACGGGTGAGTAGATTTTTTCTAGTATTTTTTCTAATTAATATTTATCCTAATAGAAAAATAGCATTGCGAATGCGAAAAATCTAAAATGTAATACTTTTACTTACTTTGTTCAGAGGAAGTGCAAGTTCAATATGAAACAATAACAAACGCAATACTCATTCATTATTCATTCCCTCTAGTTCCATTCATCAGAAATCCCATGATTACTGGGTTTTTTTAACAAAAGTCGACTGAGCAACCGATGTCACGGTTAGAATAGCCGCTTGTATTATTATAATGATAATAATAAATTATTTCTTTCAGACGTTAAACATCCATACATTATTAGTGTATGTTAGTAACAGTTTTTACTTTAGATTCCAGCGAACAGTGAGCTTCCCATACAAACGTAATACCAAAATTATTTGCAATTTGAACATAAATAACTCTTCTAGTGATGTTATTCGGACTAAGACAGTATTTGTGTAGGGTTCTATCAAATAAAAAACCAAAAATACTAACCCAATCAGAGACATACACCCAGACCTGATACAATATAGAAAAGTTCATTTTCTATATTGACCCAGCCGGGGATCGAACCCGGGACCTCAAGAGATAGTGACGCCTTGAAAACCGGCGTGCAAACCACTCCACCACGGAGGTCGTCATTTATTTATTAATAACATTTTATCTCTGTAGCCCCATTGCAATTTCGACCCAGTGTCTTTGAATGGGGCAATCATGTCTGGCAGCAATCATCTTTGGAATACTGTTGCCGCTATCACGTAGTCGCTATAGTAGGAAACAAGATTTTTTGCGTATAATAGCATGAAACCCATCTGTGTTATGTTATGTTTCATTATGTAAGCTCTCGGTTTGGATTGCAGCTAATTAAAACAGATAGTTAAAAAAAGTACTTACATAACGGACATTTAATATTCCAGTAACCTAACCTTAGTACTAACATCGCTCAAAAGTGAATGCAATAAATATTATTGAATTTTGTATTTCTTTGCATTCACAGTTGCTATTTTATATTAGGATTAAACTAGAAAAAAATCGACTACGAATCGAATCGTGCTACGGGTAAGTCGATTCTTTCTAGTATATCATTTACAATAGGTATTGTTTGAGTTAATTGTAGCTTAAAAGTAAATTAAAGTGGATTTTAGATGAAATGAAACAAATCTTATTTAATTATTGCAAGCAAATAGCAAATTGAATATTTAAAATATCATTCCAAAGAGAGAACATTTATCACCAACACAACGATAACACTGTTTTACAGTCTCGTCGTCTCGTTCAAAAGTAACTTTTCAAAATGATATTCACGAAGTAGCTCAGTATATTTTAAGTTAATGAATTAATTAAAGTACAGAGGTAAACGTCCAAGTTGTTAACGTATCGCTATTTCCAAACGATTGAGTATTTTAATTTGACAAACAACGACATATTTTTTTGCATGGTTACTTACCACCATTTTTTTTTTATACTGAAGTAAAATGCATTTACGCACTTCCCCTCCCACAGGTGCGTGAGAGGGGGGTATGTGGGACTCGCCAGGAGGGGACCGCAACATTCAACGTTGCGACTCCCTCCACGACTGCCTTCCGTGATCCCACCCAGCCGAGTGGCTCGATGGAATCTCGGGAGGAGGGAATACCCACTAAAAAACTTCAGTACCTGCCCACTCGCCGCCGTCTGGCCATGGGGCATGCATTGTGGGGCCCTTTTTTTTTTTTTGTGGGTATCACCCCAGTATGGTTACTTACCACCCTGTAAAAAATGTGTCTTGAAATGAATTCACTAAGTATAGATATTTCTACATTATGCTCTTTTTTTAAATCTTGCTTCTTGAACTTTACTTTTTATTTTACCATCGAACGGTGATGGGTGATGCTTACCTATAGCGGACGAAGTGGTGTAAGCTTAGGTGACAAGCCAAATGAAACTCCGCCACATTTTTTTGCAATGTGCTTTTCTATCCAGTAGGATCCACGCGGACGAAGTCGCGGGCAGCCGCTAGTATAAAAATAAATGTGAAAAGAAAACTTGTATAAGTAATTGCTAGTATTTTATAACTACAATCTCGTGTAAGAATTCTCATTACAACTTATATACGTTACCTACATAATTAAAACGTAATTAATTCGAAAGATGAAACGAAAAAAGCTTTCCTTTGTTTATAACAAAATAATGAGAAATGCATAACCAGATAACGGGCAATTTCATCATCATAAAATTGGAATAGCTTTCATGTTCAGTTATATCTATCATATTATTGTGACGAGAATATTTTCTGTACATGCTCGGCATTTAATAATACCTCGGTAAAGAAATATAAACTGACTCGGATTTGTACACACGACGGCACATCAGACTATACATTCGTTCGTTTTCACAGTTTAACTGTATAACCTGACATGCTGTCGTGTGTACACAATGCATGCTTCAATTACGATTTCTTTATAATAAAACATCAGAGACGTATTTTCACTCTGTTAAAAAAGCTTTACTTTGGGTTTTCAGAAAAAAATAGTTAGAATTGTTTATACAATTTTAACCATGGTAGTATCCATCAATACCTTACATTTGTAAGTATGCTATACATAGCTATCGACATCCATAACTCCAAAACTCGAAAAAGCTACGCTAGTTAAGCTTAGCTACTGCGTAACATAATTTAATTATTTATAATTACATTTCACACACAGATACCTTTGAGGGTTAATAAAATTCATTAAGCTCCACCTTGGGTCTCCTACGTAGTTTCGATTGCCGCTATTACGACACACGGCTGTTGCGATTTGTTTTCCACTGTGACTAGTCACACTGTCTAGACAGTAGACGTTTACTCGCATGACAGACTGACAGTAGCTCGACTCGCCTCGCCCGGTCTCATAATGTGGCCGGGCAAGTTGACGAATGAGTTTAGGTGGATTTGCAAGAGGTTGGTTGGGTCAGAATTTTTTCCCCAACGGTCCTCTCATGGGGGCAGAGGTGTGTGGTGAGTTAGGAATAATTCAGGTGCAAGTTACTTACTTACTTGAGGCGTTGTGTGTTATAGTAACTTGGATACGAGCTACTGACCGACTCGCACATTGGAATAACTCATCCGCTCCAACTTCACTCGAGAATGTATGGCAAAGAAAACATTTTAGATATTAAAATACGTCGTTCTGTACCGCAAGTGCTCTGAAGTTGGTCACTTCTGTTGTACATTGTTAAATTAAAAGCATTGTAGTATGATATTATGATCGATCACACGATGCGAGTAGCAGCACTGCAGTAAATAACTGACTATCTCAGCTCGAACACTTAGGCTGTCAAGACTAATCTAATAACAGAAATCCGTTCAGCCGTTTGAAGACTTTACTTAGAATTCTTTACTTAGGCGTAGCGTTTAAGTAACGAATTGTTGTAAATTTAATGTCTATCGGATTACCCAACTGGTTTCTCCTCTAAATGACTCGTTTAAATGAATGTCCATTTAAAAAAATGCGTTCAAACTTGGGGAGTTTCCATCTCTGCCAATTGAAACGAATTGTGTAACGAACCATTAAGCACACAGAACAATAAATTCCCCGGTTTCACTTAAAAAAAACAGTTTTTCTCTTGCGTTCATTGTTTTTTCCATAAACCTCTCTCACTAAAATTTAATCTACGACATTCTTACTATAACTTTTGCATAGCTTTCATTGTTAAATTACGATTAAATAATACGAAATACAGGATCTTTTGGAATATGCCCTTGATAAGTAGGTAGGTAACTTTTTTTTTTGCTTATCAAATAAAGTATGACAATCAGCCATATTTAATGTTCCCACTGTTATGGGTGGCTATGGAGGATGGGCCATAACCCACTACGCGGGCCCAATGCAGATTGGTGGGTGTTAACGACTGCAAATGCACCCGAGACCAAACGCTTAACGTGACTTTTGAAACACTGAGGAGCTCGAGATAATAAAATTTTGGTGACCCATCCCGTGACCGACCCTTGCGAAAGTTGCTTATTCTCTACAATCGCTGGGCCAGGCGCTAAACCACTGCGTCATCGAGCTCCTCAAATTAAGTATAGCTGTTTTTAACCGACTTCAAAAAAAGGAGGAGGTTATCAAGTCGACGGTATATTTATTTTATGTATGTTTTTCATTGTTAAATAAAATCTCAACGTGTATTTTACTACTATAAAAGATTCTGGTGAACAATAAACCAATACAAGTGATTGTTAATGTTGAAAATTTTCTTCAAAAACTTTTTGATTCGATGTGGGTTCACAGTTATCAAAGGAATTAGGGTGAAATCGTCCAGGGCAAGTAATTGGGCAGAGTAACTGCCATTCCCACGATTACGGCCTCCAAGGTTGAAGCCAAGGCTGCGAACACTCCCTGCCAAATTACATTTCATTCTGTCTTAAACCACTGGCTAGATGTGAACTGGCCGGTGATTGCCTGATAATGGTATGGCACTAGTCTCTCATTTGTGAAAGATAGGATAAGCTTCCTAATATGTAAGGGATTGAAGGAGGTCGGAATATTCTGTTTCCGAATGAGTTTGCCTTCTTTGGAATGGATTTTCAGTCGATTCAATTTAAATCTTTGGGATTTCAATGCATTACTGTTACCGTCAAACTCAATTTACAGTAACGAATGTTACGTTAAATCTGGCAGAAAGACCACATAAGCTGATATTTTATCTGCCATTTAAAAAAAGATTGCTTTTTTATAAAAAAAAATGATATATTTTTTTAATAAATTTTGACAACATCACATACATTGCTCCAATTCCAAAGTAAGTAGCTAAAGCACTTGTGTTATGGAAATCAGATACAACAGTGGTATTACAAACACCCAGACCTGAAACAATATAGAAAAGTTCGTTTTCTAAATTGACCCAACCGGGGACCGAACCCGGGACCTCAGTGATTCCGACACCTTGAAAACCGGTGTACAAAGCCACTCGACCACGGAGGTTGTCAAATTCAACTCAATTCAAAATCTATTAACTTGAAGTATAAATATTTAGTTACATGATTTGAAACTTGTAACTATTAGTAGCAAAATGCAATTTGAGCATGATTTATCATAAGAAGAGTTTATGCTCGAATTGCAAATCATTTTGGTATTGCATTTGTATAGGTAGTTCACTGTCCACCGCCGGCCTCTTAATTGTTTTTATTTATCTTAGAAGTACTTCTAAGTCATTCATTACAATAGAATTACCCATCAGTCAAACTCTTAAATAATTTAAATTATTATAATTTGGTTTATTAATTAGTAATAAGTAAAAGAGATTTTTTTTAACCGTGTCTCTGGTGTAAAACCTAAATTTACCAAGTGAATTGAGGTAAAAGTTCGAAATGAACGGTGGTTACAGAACAGTTCGGACCTTTACCACTAAGAGTTGGTAAGTCTTAGAGGCTTCGCTGGAAAATCTTAGGATTTACATTAGTTCGGGGCTTAATTACAGTAACATAAACACCTCTTATCGACCGAGCGAGCGCGAAACGCGAGCGAAGCGTTTCTGCTTCAACTTAGGCAAAAAAGCTTTCGAATCGCTCGTCGCTCTTCTACAGGTCGTATTTCTCAACCGATTGAAAAACAGAGTTGTCGATTCAGTTTTTCAAAATTCTACAAAATGGCGGATATATGGGGAAAATAATATTTCAGCCATTTCGAAAAATTATCAAAAAGGTCACAAAACGCGAGGTCTTACAGCTCTACGAGGTCTTAGAGCCACTAGTTTATACTATTACTAGCGACCGCCCGCGACTTCGTTTGCGTGGAAAGTTTTTTTGCTATCCCTCAGGAACTATTATTTTTTCGAGATGAAATGTCCTTCTCTGTACCCTTGACAGCGTGTATGCAAAATTTCATGATGATCGGTTCAGTAGTTAAGACGTGAAGGCGTAACAAACAAACAAACGGATCAACAACTCCTTCGGACAATTCCTTCTACATTGGTGAAATGGCGCTGGCTTGCAACGTAAGAGTTGATATACTAGAAGAAATTCGACGTTCTCACTAGTGACTCGGTAGCTCAGCGGTCAGAGCATTGGACCGGATATCCAAAGGTCGCGGGTTCGATTCCCGTCCGAGAACATGATCTGGTGCGAGTCCTATTTTTTCTAGTGTATTATTTAGTATTATATAAAAATAGTATTGTGAATGCTTAAATCTCAAAATTTCAAACAAACGGACTTTCGCATTTATAATATTAAGTAAGGATGTCTCATTAATAACATTCACATCAAACAACAAGCATGTGTACCTTCCAATGAATCTAACGACGTCCCCTTATTAGTTGCCAAGTTCCAAATAACCGTGACAAATATTTGGAACTTCGGGTAATCACGAGTGTCACTATCAGTGATTATTCCCTTTCATCGCATGAACGAACCGGAATATCTGCACAGAAGCTAATTACGAAGAATCTGTTACCTACCTACTGATCATAATGGGAATTGTGTTTCCGAGCAATTAATTACGCAAGTGGATTTTGAAATTGTTCTGTACCACTAGTACAGCCACATTAGTTATGCTGTTTAATTTAAAAAGCTCTAAACAGCATTTATTTATTGCGTAAACTGATAAAAGGAAAGAGATAAAACAATTTAAATATTTTGTACATACCTACTCATTTTGTATGTACATATATGGTTAACATTTTTTTTTGTACTTGTACTTTTATAACTATACGTCGTAAATAAAATTAGAAATAGAAATAGAAATTTATTCGTTCGTAATATAGCATACTGATAGTATGCAGTAATAGTAACAGTAATAGTAATTTGTAATATAGCATACTAATAGTACGCAGTGATTAATAAACATTGCAAGTAGATACCATTTTAATGTATCAAATCATACATAGGTCATAGCTAGAGAGTGGAACTCCTTGCCTGACGCTGTGTTTCTAGGGCCTCCAAGGCCTCACTCGCAACTTGAAAGCCCCCTAGAAGCTAGACAAGCGTTACCATCAGCGGCGGTATCGGCTAAAAACATTGAAATTCATGTTAACTGTGTTTTGACAGATGTAATACTACTTACTACTTTTCTTTGGTAAATTTTTATTTGTGACAAAACCAAGTAGCAATGTATCACATACATCTGTCAAAACACAGTTAACATGAACTTCAATGTTTTTAGCCGATAGAGCCTCAGGCGTGATAGCCGTCAAGCGCTTGCCTATCTGTCATTAAAAAAACATGACTGTCACAGAAATACAGATACATTATTAAGATATGGCAAATTCAGTAGATTTACTATTTTTCTTTAATTAGGTACTGAGATACACATAATGAAAACCCAGAGCGAGCATAAACGTACGTACATAGTTTAAAAAAAAAAAAAAGATATCTAGATTGGATTAAGTATACTTATACAAGGTGTTACAAAAATACCCCTAATGCCGAATATGGTATATAGGGACCATCAAACTGAACAACTTTTACTATGGGATCAACTCTGAAATCGCGAAATAAAAATCAGCTGTTTCATACAAAATTAAAATCGAAAATATCGAAATGTATGAAACAGCTGATTTTTTTATAAGTAGTAGTATATAGTATAGCATAGTAAAAGTTGTTCAGTTTGATGGTCCCTATATACCATATTCGGCATTAGGGGTATTTTTGTAACACCTTGTATACTCTAGTATTTTAACAGTTTATAAGCGAATTTCGTAAACGAAATTATCGCAAGATCTATATTTAGAATCTTGTGGTATTTTTCCTGTGCAAAAGAAAGAACATAATTTACACCAAGGGAAACGATGTAAAATGAATGATCCCATTTCGTATTCCATGCGGACGTGGTACGATAAATGTATAAATTAGTGAAATGTTTCCAACGACGAAAAATTCGCTCATACATTCGCTGCGCGTCAAGCTACATTCATTCACGTCAAACAAGTGTTGAAACTCGGGGAATTATCATTTGAAAACGAGCATATATGATTATTATTGCTAGACAAAAACATTACTTATAACCAAAGAAATAAACAAGTAAGACTCGATATTACCTTTCAGTCAATTATTTACTTAATTGATATTTTAACGACGACCTCCGTGGTCGAGTGGCTTTGTACACCGGTTTTCAAGGTGTCGCCATCTCTGAGGTCCCAGGTTCGATCACCGGTTGGGTCAATTTAGAAAACGAACTTTTCTATATTGGCTCAGGTCTGGGTGTTTGTGATACCACCGTTGTCTCTTTCCATAACACAAGTACTTTAGCTACTTACTTTGGAATCGGAGCAATGTATGTGATGTCAAATTTTTATATTTATATTTATTTAAATATATTAATTCAATTTGTAATTAAATTATATCAATTTTTAAACTGTTGTTTGATTTTTATAACACAGTTATTGAATTTGAGGCAAGTCTTGTGAATAACATAACGAAGTTGTCTCCGGGCCCCTTTATCGTTTGTCAGCCTGCTCATTTAATTTCTGCAACGCAGGATAAAGCTAGCTGATATTCAAATATACCGCAATTTCTTTAATGACACCTATTCTTAAAAATTAATTGTGTCTCACATTCTTTGAAACTGATTTGAAATTGGATTTAAGTTTCAGACGATTATTAAACTTTTTACTTATTTTAACTCTCTTTGAGTAACATTGTTAAAGTTATTTCGAAGGATTTGAACGAAAACTAGTTTCATTGACGATCACAATATCACTAAATGGAGTGCTTGAGATGCACTCGTATCTACAGAGTGGATTTTGTTTACCATATTGTTTACCACATAATTACGGTAAACAATCCCAAAAAATACTAAAATGCTACAAATACTAAAGATATCGCAATTTTCACTGCAAGGAGACATTCCTTTATTTCTCAATAGAAGCAAAACTGCATTCAGAGATTTTCGAAAACACACTTACCACTTTTAGGAATCGAACCGACAATATTGCGTGAATATCTTTCTTACATGTATTTAAATTTCAATTCACAAGCTTCGTTGCATTCTGGCAGAGAGAAGTAAGTGTGTGGTGAGAGAGGGCGATGAAAATTTTGCTTAAAAATATATCATTTTATCTACCTACAGTTTCTTCAATGACAGCGAGATAAAGGTTGTGTGTAATAAAAAGTACCTATAACACCCGATTGAACAAAATAAATAAAGCAAATCCAAAAATCCCATAATTAACAGCAATAAAAAAAAATAACTCAGTCTCAAGTCTGTAACCTTGGGCCCGATTTGTAATCCTTCGACAGGCGTCGAGCGCTCTTTAGTACTCATTTTCATTCGACATACCCAAAATCCGTATTAATGAATCGCTTCTTGGCCAGTAGTTGTCAGTGTAGTGTACAATTCGAGTGTCAATAAGCGATTTTCTGACAGCTGACAATTTTAGTATAATTTTATGTTGATAGATGGCGCTATTCTATTATTATTATTAGACATATTTTTATATTATCGTCCACTACCCACGTTCCATAGACTTTACTCGTGGTTGGTGGCATTGACATCAAACAATCAGTTTCTAAAAACCTACTTACTTAGTTGTTCAACGACATCTAGATGATTTTAAGGTACTTACTACTTTTTTTACTGCCTTTTGAAAACAGCTCATTGTGACATTGCTTCGCATGTGACTTAAGTCACACGAACGATTTTAAACGAATGATTTCTGAAATAGCACCCCTTCAGCTCTGCCTTTCACCACGTGAATACTGTATAGATATTAATACCGTGCTTTCACGAAAGATTATCTTGATAGGCAACCTGTACCTATACTCCAATCCCAATATTCTTTAGCAAAGTAAGTATTCCATGTTCTCTTGTGAAACATTTTCAACTAAATAGGTAGCTCTTAAAACCGCTTGATATTTTTTATAATTTTGATCACATTGGTGATATTAATTTTCCTTTTACAAATTTTGGTCATTTTTGCTTTACGGGCACCTTGCTATTGCTAATTGATGCAATATTTAATACAAACTCGAAGGGAAGTTATCTGATGTGGGTATTCAACTTGCAACTTGAACATTTTCATTGAGTAGTTTCAAGGGGTGTTGATTGCTTCTAAAAGGAAGTTTCTTCGAGAACTACGAAAACGATTGCGTCTTTGAACAACTCTTTAAGTGGAGTCGAGTTATTTCGTTTCTCTGCCTAGGATATGATATTACGTTTTCCCCGTTCCTATTTCATTTTTACCGCAATAGTATGATAACCTAATAAAAATATAGTAGTGTTTTATTAAATTCCGCCAGAATTTTTCCAAAAAAAAAGGAATTCAGACTTTATTATCATGATACGATACATTAAATATCGGAAATCAATTAAGTAAATAGTTATTTATTGAACTCCACAAATGAGTTAGGTACATTTTATAGTGTTACTGACTTATTCTTAATAATACCTTAAAATTGAGTTAGTCAATTTTAGTTAAAATATTGATAAGGCTTATTAAACGTCATAAAGCGTTCATTCTTCACAAACGTATTTTAAGAAAATGTTTGCATTATGTAGTATGCTGCAATTTTTATTTTTAATTCAAAAATCATAACTTAGTCAAGGCTGTTACAAGCACTAGTGAATGTCAAAAAAGCTACGCCATCGGTTTGCAAACCCTAAGCGGGAGACCTTGTAACAAGAAGAACTGGCAAGAAACTCGTCAAGGGCTGCTTTTTTCTTCCTGTATTATTTCATACAGAGTCGTTAAAATTTTAAAAATGACCTCAGCATATTTTAAATTGAGGTCATTTTCCATCACAATAATTAACTGGATAGGTATTATAGATATCTACATATTGGATAGAGCAAATATCTTTCAACTAGTTGAGAAATTACTGGCTACTACTCGAAAATGCATAGCTAAGCAAATCATATTAAAGGCAGAATTAGCCCAGATGAATGTCTACAAAACGGGGCAATATTAACTGGATTCACTTGACATACAAGTTAACATTAATAAAAAATGCAATTCTTACAGTTCAATGCGTTAAGATAGGTAGTCAGAAGCAGACCCATTCCCACTGGCAGCACCCGTTCACGAGCATGACGCATGAAGAGAGCATGACATTTTTATTTAGGCTACCCAATGTTAAGGCATTGAATTGAAAACTAATATCCAAAAGCTTTTCATAGGCCCTTACTTACAAAATTACTGACTATAGAAAGTAAAATGATTGCAATAAAAAAAGAAAATAAATCAAAACAAGGTATTACCCAGTTAAAATAATATTTTTGATATTGGTATTATACTTATGAATTTTATGTTTTGAGTAAGAAGTGCCATAGTTATAGAAAATATTAAACAGAAAATTTTATATACGACGCCCATAATACAAGCAGACAGAATATAGGTACGATAACAAACTACTATTTAGGTATATCATAGTATGTTGACGTTCTGGTGAATCCATAGACAAAACAGAAAAATCCACTGGCTGATATCTACATCTTCCGACAAAAGAAAACAATTATCACACAGACACAGTACAGTCGACCCCAGAAATAGTTGAACCATTTTAGGACTTGGTCACAACAACTACAAGGTTTGACCAGTCAGTTGCAATCCTTCATTATGAAAGTAATTATTGTAGTGAAATGGTACTTAAATGTGTAGCTGAACATTTTAAAGCCGTACGTTCGGCTTAGGATTAAAACAACTAATACACGGTTTGAAATCAGGCAACCAGCCAAAGGTCACCTTGAGATAAACAGTAGGATGTTGCCGGCTACACGGTTTGAAACAGAGAAAATCGCGATTTCAAGAAAACTTTGTAACGAGGGCGTTTAAAGAAAGGCATAAAACCTGTTTTAAACTCTGTTTGAAACTGCCGTTTAAAACCGTGTGTTAGATGCTGAAGCCTGAATCTATTTTCTACAATGACTCGTGTTGATAAGAGCGCAACAGGTGTACTTAATGTTCAGGAAATACCTCGGAAATTTGAAGGGAAATGTTCCAGTATGAAAGATAATTTCACAATGAAACCGAGCAAAATTATTTATTAAAAGCAAAATGTTGTTCTGATTTGTATAAAATAAATTGACTTCGCGTTAAATTACGGAAGGTAAAACAGATATTTTGATTGAGATCATAATATTCATTAGATAAGATATTCTTTTAATATATTTATTCTAAGCTAGATGGCGCATTGAAAATTTTTCGAATGGGCGAACTCTTTTTCGCGAAGTTTCGAACAACGCTTGACAAAAAAATATCTATTTAAGAATCGGTTGAAAATGCTAGCTCGTATAACTTCTCAGGTTTAAGAGATATTGTGAAAATTTCTTCACAGTTAATCATGTGGTGGCATAAGCTTTCTGATAAGCCATTAAACAAAAATCGTTGCTGAACCTCTTTGCACATTGGCTATCCGTATGGCATTTACAATAATGAGCGTGATAGTGTTGGGCTAGTGTTAGGAAATAGTGTGAAAAGGTTATTTTGAAGCCAATCATTTACAACATTGAATCCTCGTTGCGCATAAGTATGCGGAACAAGTTTACAAGTGTAAACTTGTTCTTCCGAGTCGGCCGTGAAAAGAAGTACAGTATCATCAGCGTAAGATATGATCTAGCCCATGATCTAGCTTCAGGTACTTAGCACACTTCGTACCTGACACCTCATAATCACGATAACATAGCCCTAAGGCATAGATTGACTTCATTTTAAACATACTTCATACGTAAAGTAGATAGGTACGTAACAAGTTTCGACTTTGACTCCGGTACATACACTATGATGGCTAGCGATGTATACTCATTTATTCTCGTGATGCGCGCTATTACACACAATCGATTGATCAGCGTAATTAGGAAGTCTATACCTATTACTAATACATCATTAGTATTGGTCAGCTTAACGTAATGACTCAATAATTAATCTAGGGTTATGTCTATTGTAGTAAAGCCACATAACTGCGCTACGCACGTTCTGTACATACGTCAACATCGACATCAGTCTTATGTTCCCACTGCTGGGGCACAGGTGATGATGACAAAACAACCTCTTTAAGCGGACAAGTGCGTGTCTTAATAATCTGTTTCATGAAAGTTACATACTTACAAAAAAATAGCCCGCTAAAGATTTAAGAAAACACGTCAAAAGAATAAACTGAGATGCTTTCAAAGGGGAAGTTGATGAGGGTACCGGACACTCGAAAATATATTATGTTCAAATGACTATAGACCTATGATAGTTTCCATATTTACTAAACGATAATGTTTACTTTCCTGTTTATTTTTTTATCTCAAGTGTAGTAACTTGAGCAACAAAAATTTAAATAAATAATTAATCATAAGTAAATAACAATTTCATAATAAAGTTTATGTAGTTACTAGAAGGTGTTCTTTTTGCAGAAATGTTGCTTCTGAAAAAGGATTTTTTTAAATCCTCAATTTTAAATCTAATATTGGAACTGAAATAAATCACGAGTATACAAATACCTAAATAATGTAATCATAGCCGAGTTGTTAACGTATTTATTTCACCAGAGTTTTAGAAAGCTGCTCCATTATATTAAAACAGCTTAGAGCAAAGACCTTCTCGAAATAAATGTATATTTTTGAGATGGCTAGAGTCTCCAAATGGGATAAGTTGACTGATCTGATGACTGCCCAACTAAGTTATAATATACAAGGTGTTACAAAAATACCCCTAATGCCGAATATGGTATATAGGGACCATCAAACTGAACAACTTTTAATATGGGGCCAACTCTGAAATCGCGTAAAGAAATTCAGCTGTTTCATACATTTTGATATTTACGATTTTATTTTTTGTACGAAACAGATGATTTTTTTTTCGCGATTTCAGTGTTGGTTCCAAAGTAAAAGTTGTTCAATTTGATGGTCCCTATATACCATATTCGGCATTAGGGGTATTTTTGTAACACCTTGTATAGTTTTTCTAAAATTACGAAAGCATCGTCCAAACTTTACCCGACCAAAACTCTATAGGGCGTCGTCACCACAAAGTATATTTTGTAAATACGCGTCTGAAATAATTCAGGTTCTGTGTTGCACGTCTCCATCCTTTAGGCATTACATACTACGTGATACTCTCGTGTAACATAATACAGAGCGACGGAAACGTTTTGCCTTTTCACAAATAATTTGAGGAAAATAGACGTGAGAAATCAACAAGAAAAATAAATAAGTATACACGCAGATAATATTTGCTTCAATTTTGGGAAAAACAGTTTGTTCTTTTTTCGTACGCATCATTTATTCAAGATCAAATCAATTCAAGACACAATCAAGTTAATGCAAATGAGTGAGTCTACTTCCTTTAGGAAAACAGTAATTTGCTATAAAACTGGAATGACATTAATAAAAACTGTATTCAATATCTAGATTTTCAACCATAGAGCTATCTTCCTAATCATATAAGGTATTTTAACAGCGACTGTAATTACTTTACATTAAGAAGTTAGTCGGTGCTAAAAATAATTAAACAGTAATTTGCTATAAAACTGGAATGACATGAATAAAAACTGTATTCAATATCTAGATTTTCAACCACAGAGCTATCTTCCTAATCATATAATATAAGGTATTTTAACAGCGACTGTAATTACTTTCCATTAAGAAGTTAGTCGGTGCTAAAAATAATTAAACAGCGATTTTATCATCATAATTAAAAATGAATTTATAGAGTTAAAAATTCAAAGAGTGATCCCTACAAGATTCCGATTTTATTCCTGTATGGCAAGTATATTAATCACTCCGCTCTTAGAGTAGGTAACACCTCAGTAAATAATGTTGAACGCAAGGCTTATCTCGCACTCCAAATTCGGAACAATTTCGGTAGAGTGGTACTCTACAACTTGTTAAGTAATATTCAAGTGGAGTTACTACAGACTAGAATGTTAAAATCGTCTGAATCTTGTTTGAGTTCGGCGAACAGTGAGCCTCCCATACTAACGTAATACCAATATGATTTGTATGCAATTTCAGCTTAAGGCCCCTATATACGTCAAAGTGGCGCCCTAATCTTAATTTAATTTATTGCTCGCTAACTACATAATATATCGAAAATTCACATGTACAGATTAAAGCTAAGGTTCTATAGTTTATTTAAAAACAATAACCTCAGTAAAATTTTGTTCGTTTTAGTAGTAGTTGGCAAAAGTGCTAAAAGTGGCCACATTTTGCTCTTGTGCTTACTACTACATCAACGAACTGTATTTTAATGAATTTATTGTTTGTAAATAAACTATAGAACCTTAGCTTCAATCTGTACATGTGAATTTTCGATACATTATGTACTTAGCGAGCAATAAATTTAATTAAAATGAGGACGCCACTTGAGGGATATAGGAGCCTTAATTAACTCTTCTTGTGATATTATTCTGATTAAGACAGTATTTGTTTATGGCAAAAAATATCAAATTTTGATTTGTTAATGGCAAAAAATAACAAAAAAAATGACATTGATGACTATGCTTGATTGGGTTTTTAATTAAAGAAAGAGGTTTTCACCTGTGAATCCATAAAAAAGGAGACAGGTAGGTTAAAAATCCTTACACGCGCGGACTTGTTTGTTCTTTATTAAAAAAGCGGCGCTTAATTTTATTTGCTCTCTCTCAGCACACATAATTCGAAAGAATCTCTGTTTCATTTCTCGTGTAATCGGATTAAATTAGACTAATTAAGTCAAGATAGCCAACCCTTGGATTTAGGAGGCATAAATTAAAACAGAATTTCGTTCTTTAAAACCGAGTGTAAGCTAAATTGTTTTTAGGGTTCCGTACCAAAAGGGTACAAAATAGCATAAAACACCACATCAAGACACAGTGTCTCAGAAACTAAATCAAAACACAGAACAAAACGTGGTTTTACTTGGTTTTGATTTTGTTTCTGTGACATATTACTTGGTTTTGTTTCTGTGACATATTACTTGGTAATTTTCGCGACCATTAGTAAGTAAGTAAGTAAGTAAATTATTTATTTGCAAAAATATGGTTACAAAGTGTTTTTAAATTAATTGATGTCCAGTCCAACATATTCAATCGATAAACAATCGATGTGCAATTATTTTAAAATCATTGATATATTATGAAGTTATAGTCCAGTCCCTACATAATTAAAATCAAAATTAAAAAACAAATCCTATCTAAAAGTAACACTCACACATTCAAAAGAAATGCGGTAGGACCCCCGCCGCGCTCATTTTGCCGTGTGATTTGTCACGAGCACGTTGTGTTTTGCTTCGAACCGGTACATAATACATTCTAAACAATATAACAAAAATTAAAAAGAAAAACCTCATTCAAAAAACCTTAAAAAAATTTCTATAAAAAAACAGCTTCAAAAAACAGCAGCTCTAAAAAGCAAGAAATAATATTCAAATCTGCATAATTACTATTCAAGTACCTACGCATATCTGATATTAAAAAAACGTCTTTTGAAGTCGGGTGGGGCTAAAGATAGTTTTTCTTTTTTAATCATAATAACATTTATCGTGGTTTCTCTTTCTCAATTTGATTTTTTAATTCTTAAAGCCCCACCCGACTTCATAAGACGTTTTTTTAATATCAGATATGCGTAGGTACTTGAATAGTAATTATGCAGATTTGAATATTATTTCTTGCTTTTTAGAGCTGCTGTTTTTTGAAGTTGTTTTTTTATAGCAATTTTTTAAGGTTTTTTGAAGGAGGTTTTTCTTTTTAATTTTTAAAATTTTTTTATTCTTAACTTTTTTGTGGTAGGTATGTATAAGTAAATGTTAGCGATGATATAAATATATTTTATTCATATTTCACACATTTCAATGGTATAATACGCCTAGTAACTCAATATCCACTTTTCGCACTGTTAATTTTAGCAAGGGTCAGACATGGGGTAGGTGACCAAAGTATATTATCTCGAGCTCCTCCGTGCTTCAGAAGACACGTTAAGCCGTTAGTTCCAGCTACATTTACACATTAACACCCACCAATCCGCATTGGGCCCGCGCGGTGGGTTATGGTCCATCCTATTTATCAGCCCATAAGTAAGGCTTGTATCCCAGCCCCAGTAGTGACAATAAAAATGGCTGATGCGAAACCTTTCAATACCGTAGAGTAATCACTAATACACTATCATATTTGATTTTGAAGAGTTCTCTTGTGTATCTCCGAAGTCCAAGGTCCAATGTGAAGGAAATTTGAATGAAAACATCCTTAAGGTATCCCCTTTGTAACGAAACAAGAATCATCTAAATCGGTTTATAAACAAAGAAGTTATGTCTGGAGATCCGTTAAAACTCGTGCAAAAGTTACCTAAAAAATTACAGTATTTTCAGGATTACTCGAAAACTACTGAACCGATTTAAAATTTTCAAAAAATGGGACAAACTGGGGAGCAAACCTGATAAAGTGGCGTTTGAATCATGTCAATCGGTTCAGCCGTTTTCGAGTTATCGGTGGACATACATAAAAAAAATAAAAAAAAAACAAATAAACAGTCGAACATAGAACCTCCTCCTTTTTTGAAGTCGGTTAAAAATGCGTACACATACACAGTACGCATTAATTTGTACGCATTACTTTTGATTGTAGCCCATCTTAGGACAAGGTTATGTTTCCTTCCGTAGCTATAACTATTTTTATTATGCTGGTAATTTTATTGTAGTCAAATAAAGGCCGCATTTCACACGGCAGACTACCATGTCATGACAAAGATAGAACGTATGGAAATTTAATATTTATTCACTGGACGTTAAGTTGAAAATTGATTTTCTACTTTAAGTCCAGTAAATACGGCTAGAATAAGAGATACTGTGTTTCAAAGTTTTCAATCCGGTGCTAGTCAGCAAGAACAAGTACTTGTTCCTTAATTGCCCAAAAATTTACAAGTTTTGTATTCTTTTTAATGCTGAAGCGTTCAACATGACTTAAATGAAAAAATAAAAATACCAAAAAATAAGGCAAAATAACGCTTCGATTGATGTATAACACTTTATTACACTACGTATAATATGCTTAAGATAGAGCAAAAACACATTTCTAATCGTCCTGTCTATTTTTGAAAATGTGCTTACTGTGTTTTGGTTTTGAGCATCTGGTTTCTATAGACTTGATTTAAAAGAAAATGTAATTAAGTAATATAGTAATATTTATTTAATAGATTAGAGCCTCAATGCACTTACTTTAGAATATGTTCTGACGTTGTTGAGGTTTGACGACTTCCGTGGTCGAGTGGCTTTGTACACTGGTTTTCAAAGAGTCGCCATCTCTGAGGTCCCGGATTCGATCTCCCGGTTATTATACAATTTAGAAAACGAACTTTTCTGTATTGGCTCAGGTCTGGGTGTTTGTGATACCACCGTTGTCTCTGATTTCCATAACACAAGTGCTTTAGCTACTTACTTTGGAATCGGAGCAATGTATGTGATGTTTTCAAATATTTATTTATTTATGTACGACTTTATATTTCTAATAGCCCTTATAGATAAAACGCAAGAAAATATGTAATATAGAACTTCGGAAAACCTTATTTAATTTCAGCATTGTTCTGTAATATTATTAAATTTCAGCAGATAAATTGAGTAACATTCCCATGTTGGCGAACTAATAGCGTTATAATTAAGTCTGCGAAGCTTTTCATTTAGTTTTCATGGATAAAAACAAGATGATAATAGAACCAATAAAATAGTTGATCTTTAAATAAAGCCAATAAACGAATGCTGGTGAATAACTTCGGCATAGACACACTATGTCGAAGTTACGCGACCGAAGTTCGGCCAAGTTACGCTTGCAATGCTTTGTGAATGGCTAGCAACACATCTGCCGAAAATTACGTAGCTATTAAAAACGTTGCCGCTGAACTTCGGTCGCGTAACTTCGGCATAGTGTGTCTAGACTCTAGACACTTAATGTTATTGGTTTTATTCAGATTTCCGATACTTTCACTTTGCTTCTGTGAAGGTTGTTTATCTCTGTGGCTTCTTCTTACAAGCTGAAATTGGAGTTTGAGATAAATGAAAGATTCAGAATTGACTTCAAAGAAAGAAAACTTAAGCCAACAACTTCTGTAGATTTTATTAATTCTGTGGAATTCCAAGTAAGTTTTAGGTAATCAGACTTAATTCAATAATTATTCCTTGAACACAAAATAAGGTGGAACTAAAATAAGTGCCAACACTTTAATTTTTCAGTATTATTTAGTTCTTTTCTTTGGTTTGGCTTTAAATTAAAACAAAAACTCGGAATTTGTTTTTTATTCGTAATTCATCATAAGTCATACATAACACTTAACAATTTCACGTCCTATCTAAAAGCTTTAATACAGTCCTTCTATTTCCAGATTAAGTTAAAAACTTTTAACAATAAAAATGGTAGAAGATCATAATTTAATCAAATATTTCATGAGACATTTAGAAGTTATTAAAAATCTAATGGTAACTGAGCTAAAATGAAGGCCTACCCCCAATTATGCGGGTCCGCAAGAAGCTCGCAAATATTTTTTCTGCGGATCCAAATGTCGTAGGGATATGAGGAAACCAGGAAATTCACAAAATCCCTAGGGATACCACGAAATCACCGCAGATGTCAAATTGTACGCCAGCCAGATCTGGCACCTCGCCGACGGCTACCGCGACACGTAATATGTCATATCACTAAACATTTTAGTAAAAAGACGTAAATACAAGAAAATTCGATATCTGCCGTAATTCGTGGTATGCCTAGGGATTTCGTGATATCCCTGATATCCTACGACACATACATGAACTTCAAAATAGGAAATAACTAATCTTTAAAGCAAAATTACGAATTAGGTGCAGGCGGGAGTAGACCTTCTGCATATAGCATTATATGGCTATAGGTATTAGGTAAAGTCTTAGTTTTCCGCAACATGGCGAGACTTTTATTTTATTAGTCAGGTTTAGATGTTGAAGCACTGAGGGCCTATTACACAAAAAGAATCAGGTTAATCGTACGATGTTTATCTAAATCTAGTAAATTGGACAACGAACATCGTCCGACTATAAAGCGAAAGCCCTCCGTTTTTCTTTTGTTTGTAAAAGTTTCGGACCGATGTAAAACAATATTTCTAGTACCTAGTATTTATAGTTTATGTTCCTGTTTTTTTTTTTAATATTGTGCGGAAATCTTGGAGAGTGAGCTTTAAATACGTTTTGCATTGGTCCGATGAAACTAGGTAAAAACGGTTGTTACACCGACACTTTTGAATATCTACCATGAATAGTTTCCATGAGACGGCAAAGTATTATTTTTGTTAGCTCACGGTACGGTAAATGCGGAAAAATAATGATACTCAAGATAAAGGTGATAGTAGTAGGACTAGACGAGACATTCCTTTACTTTTAAAAATAAACAAAAATTCAATTTAAGATGCCATATGTTTGTTACAAAGAATTGATTATTATAATTAACCCAATGAAATGGAGTCAAATGTTTTGCATTATTAAACGTATTTTCAAAAATACTTTACTGAATTTTTGCATCTTTAAAAAAATTAAGGAATGTGTCCTTTGAGCAAAAACTCCTATCTCCTTTATTAACAGTTTTTTTTTTCCAGGTTCACTTACAAAATGTCCACTTAAGATATTTAAATTTATTCTAGATCTGTTTAAAGTAAAATAAGTTTTCAGACATATCAAATTCCTTTTAACATGTCGAGAATCTTACTTCGTATTTACTCTATTTGAGTTCCTTATTCACAACCTCGCATCATGTTAAATCATGTAGTACCCTGAAACATTAGGTATTCTGTCAGGGAGGCAGTGGAGTGTGCACGCATGTTGAAATAAGCAACTGAAATCATTTGAAGCCAGTGGCCCTACCATGAGTTGATGCAAACTGTTTACGTTACCGTAAACTATCGTTTTCTCTCTTTCACTTGCATTGACTGTGAGCAGTATATCCGATAGTTTACGGTAGCGTTAACAGTTTTCATCGACTCATGGTAGGGCCACTGGTACGTTTTTCGTAGCGAGCTTTTTTTGCTCGTGTGGCAAGGTTTTTGTCCAACCGTGAATGCCTGAAAAAAATCAAAATGTCTGAACATTTTTATTGGTAGGAATAAGATCCATTATTAATAGAAAAAGTTTCAGAATTTGTGGTTGCGCCACAAATTCTGAAACCACCTATTAAAAAAAGTCAACTGACAACTGCTCTATTTGACATTTCTCCATCGCCATTTCATCAAGTCAACTGTCAGTTGACTTTTTTACCACTACCGTAACGTTAACTGTACCTATAAAAAATATTCAGCCAATTTGATTTTTTTTCAGACTTTTCTACCTATTTCCTAGAGCAAAGTTCGTCGAACACGAAACATCGGTAGTTGTAACCGTAGGGGGTAAGTTATCAAATTTTAATGTCCAAATGTCGTTTTTGCGTTAAGATTTTAATTTTAGAACTTACTGTCATGGCATTTAGGTCTATCATCATATAAATCAATCTTAACTCAAACGCGTAATTTAAAAAAATGGCCAAGCTTTGCCGTAAGTCTTCGTGCTTTGCCAATCATTATCAATTGCAATATTAAACAAATATGGCTATCACCAATAATAATAATTAAAGTACAGTAGGTAAGCATATTCTATCCGGTAACTGTTTGACCACTAAGCAACGTGGAAAGTGATTTCTATAAGTGTTGAAGAAGGTAAAACTGTTTTCATTACAGTTGCTCGAAAATGTATGCTTTCGGAGAATAGTACAGCGTGCGGAAAGTTGATTTTACCGCACGCCGTGCGTTTTGTACACAGATTTTTATTTTAAATTTCTATAGCAATTTTTACATACTGTCTAATAAGATTACTACCAAAGAGTTTCTAACGTAACGAGTAAAGAGAAGAAAAAATATGTCTAATAATGAAATGAAGTTTTTTGCGCCTGTTCTTCTTGTCAGTTCAAAAAAGTCTGGAACGGGCGGTAGGAAAATATAAACGATTCAAAAGTGCTTAATTATTAAGTTTATTTTAATAAAGAAATTTTGACTATTGACTATTGACTAAGCAATGAATTGTTTTGATTGTCAATAAATGTTAATTACTGTAATATATTACAAAAGATTTAAACTGTTTTTTACCATTTTGTTTTTTAATCTACGTATAGTATAAGGCTGAATGGTTTGAAGGTATTCGCCTTTCCTTACACTGAAAACAAAATGCATGTTCTATGTTTTCTCACAAATGTATTGAAAAACGTCGTCTGTCGGTTGTTACCTCCTTAGGCCTAGCGCACACCAGCGGAGGCGCGGCGAAGAGACTGATACATTATCAATCGAAATTCGACTTTGGTTACTTCAGCATACGGTTGGTCGCGCGGCGCGCGGTGATCATGTGCGTGGAGAACCGTTTGCTAATGCTACTAAGGTCCCTTTTCAATTGATAAAGGCTAAATACGCTTCGCCGCGCTTCCACCGGTGTGCGCTGGGCCTTACCAAACTTGTATCTTATACTACTATTCTCTTCTGTACGTTTATAATTTCATATTCATAAAGATAGTAAAATAAAACTTTTCTTTATTAACATAATTTTCTCGTAATATCATCCATTGTTAACTTTTTCGATACTGTTACCCCTAACACGAACATCTATCGAGATAAAAACCCGCGAAATAGTACTCGATAGAGTAATTAATATATTAAGCACTTAAGCTTAAGCACTTGTGTTTTGAAAATCAGAGACAACGGTAGTATCACAAACAACCAGACCTGAGTCAATATAGAAAAGTTCGTTTTCTAAATTAACCCAACCGGGGATCGAACCCGGGACCTCAGAGATGGCGACACCTTGAAAACCAAAATACAAAGCCACTCGACCACGGAGGTCGTCAATAATTATCTATGAACAATTTCATTTCACCCTTCGAAGGTTGATGGCCCTGTACAAATTACTCTATCGAATGTTTTTACGCACGTTATTTTTGACTGACTTCAAAATACAGCGCATAAATGACTGACTTCAAAATACAGCGATTATTAATTTGATTTACAATTATGGTCTGCTTCACAGATTCCGGATAGCAACTACTTATCTTAAAAGGTTTACTTAATTTAAAAATGAAACAGAATTTGTATAAATTACCTGCCAGGTAAAATCCAGAACCTGTAAAACACGCTCTTAACCCGGCGAGGACGTGGAGGGGTCTATTTGACCCTGCCTATTTTGTTTTGGACATAGTTCATGTCATCCCAAAGTTGTATACTATCAAACTTCTCAGTAGCTGTAGTTTTTGCCCTCCCCTGCCCTCTGTGTGCGACTATCCCGTCATCCGCCAACTGCGCAGGAAGTTAGACGTGCTCAATGAAATTAATGAGTAGCTTATAAAACTGATTGATTACTGATTGTATTATATAAAATGGTTGATATCATACAAACTTATCAAAAAGTACTAGTTACTGTTGTTTATTTTTCGAATATTTGATTTTTTTTTTCACATGTAACACAGAGTCCTACTAATGTTGTTATATGTTAGACGTTTTGAAAAATTTAACTTAACTGAACTTATGAGCATAAGGGTGTTTTTTTCTGTTAATGTTCAATAATTAATAACTTTTTCTTAAATTTGCTTTTCATTTATTTAAATATAATATTTATTTCAATAAACACTTTAAATAACAAAATAGAGGACAGGGTCATATTGACCCTCCCATCCTCGATGTAACCTTTTTTACCGCATCCTCGCAGGGTTAATTAATGACATTATAATCATATGTCAACTACATTTTATTATCCTATTGGCAAGCAACATCGTGAATATAGCACTAACACCGATAATAATATAGTAATAATATTCACATTTTTTTGTTTTCATAATATATTTACATAATGTTAATTTATACATACTAATGTGCCTAGCACATACTGCTAATAAGTCACCATTTTAATTCACATTTAAGTAACTTGGTAATAAAATTAAATTTTATCTTTCAATCACAAGTAACACATTTTATTTAAATACTTATATTATTTTTTCCCTATTTCACCTTTAACAATAAAACTATTTACAATGCAAAACAGTTATTTAAGATGTTTAATAAATCTCTTTCAACGTTTACAATAACCTTAATAACCTTCTCGTGTAGTCTTGTTACCTTTAACGGAACTTAGACACATCCACAACGGAATAAAAATACATTTTAGTGACTTAATCAGTTCTTTCATGCTTTAACCTCAATTCCTACCACATTTCAGTAAAATTTCCATAATGCTAAAACACATCACGCGAATCCAACTTAGGCTCACTTATCATAGAAAAACAGTACATTTAAGCTGACGATGCGCTGGGAGATGCATGCATATTCAAATTGCATTACATAACATTGCATTACTTTCGTAGAACATTATTTTAACATAGATATTTAATTAAACAGTACAAAAATCTTCAAGATAAATTATTGATCGAGCAAGGTTATCCTATTGAAAAACTCAACCAGCAGTTCAGCATGTTTAAAGTGTCACCTTCTATGTGTGTGTCAGCAACTGTCGTGCCGTTGTAAATCAAGAATCTTTTGTTTGAAAGAGTACCGCATAGCATGTTTAAACAAACAGTTTACACACTCGTATCTCAAGTTAGACCTCCTATATTGCAGTTGACCTGGTACATAAAGGTGGCGAGCTCTTCTCCCGTGAGTTCCTCGTCGACCTCCCGGAGGCTGGAGTTGGAGATGCTGCGAGGGGAACCCACAGAGTCCGAGGGCTCGTTGAGGCGGAGCCTCCACGCCTGCGCCCAGCTGTTGCCGTTCGGAGACTCGTTCACAGCGGACAGATCTCGGCCGTTGAGGCACTGTGGAACAAACTTTATATTAGGCCCTTTCTAAAATCTATACATTATATTGAACAATGGAATAATACATACACATTCAAACTAAAAAAGTATCGGCCTTATACCACAAAAGATTTGAAAACACTGTTGAACAATTAAGTGTTTCACATTTAAACAGTGTCTAACTGTTTAAATGTGATGCTGTCACTTTTTTAATAGTATTGTTTAAAAGAGACGGCATTGCATTTAAACAGTGTCTAAATTAAACAGTGTTTTAAAATCTTTTGTGGTAAGGCCGTATTTGTCTAGTTTGATGTTTTCTGTAGAGGTATGATACCAAATCAAATAAAAAATAATGGGATTCACAGTTTTGTATGAAAAAAATGTAATTGGCATTTATTTTGAATTGGTTTAGTGTTTTGGATTTTTATTTGATAGAACCCTATACAAATACTGTCTTAATCCGAATAACATCACAAGGAGAGTTAATTATGGTCAAATTGCAAATCATTTTGGTATTACGTTTTCCGGACTCTTAATTTAATCACTACCATCATTTCAGGCGTTGATAGTACCTATTTTAGTAATCTATACAAACTCTCTATTAGGTGGATCAGAGATAAGAGGTTTTTTTTTCATATTATATCATACCTACACAGAAAATATAAATAAAAATGGTAAATTTGTAATAAACGTCATTTCATGACGATATGAATCACGCTTTGAAATCGAGTGGTATGCAATGGCTACTTTAGCACCAAGGGTCGCGGTTTTGAGAATTAGCCCAGTCGAAGTGAAGTGTGTCGTTTTAGAATTCTTTCGATGTTCAGTTCATCGATCAAGTGTATTTCGTGATCAGGTTACGGACTCAATAAAAGGAGACATCCTAACCTAACTGTCATTATCATTTGTGAATTAAAAAAATAATTTCCATAAAAAAATCACAGGAATATTTCTATTAAGCTTCAGCAAGAATAAAAAACTTTCATAAAATGTAGAATCATTAAACGTTTTCCTTATTTCAAAGCACTTTGTCTCGATTAACACTTAGCACGTGAGCACGTACAGAGGGGTAATAAATTCTGTTCAAGAGACAAAAGCTGTACAATAAGAAGCCTTAATTTAACTTGTTTTGTATTCAAACCAAATACTTCAATGCAAAGTTTTGGTCTAATAACGCTTAACTTTAAAAAAAGCATTTATTCCAATGATACCCCACTTTTTTATTTCTTTAAAATGAAAATAACTAGGTGTCAGGCCCAAAAGCTCACATATTAAAAAAACAAATAAGACATTATTTAAAAGACATTATTTACGGTCAAGAGCGAGTCGGACTCACGCACCGACGGTTCCGTCCTTTCCATCTTTATTCTGAAAAAGTTTACTATTTAGAGATATCGTTTTATTTTTCTGTAATCTGTACATAAACTTCTATCACATAAAATAATTTCAGATTTTTCTCTATGCAAATTTCGGAGATAAGGGAGGGGAACGGTATTTTTTTACATTTTTCATCAAAAGTCGAAAGCAATGCGGCCTAAAAAAATAAATAAAAAGATTGAGAATATGCAAGCAGCGTTCTTTCATATGATACCCAATATGCCCTAGTAGCCTCACTTCGATTTTTAAGACCCCCTTTCAGTTGCAAAAAATTTGTATAAATATTTTTAATTCTCTTTTATTTGCAAAATAGTTGGGCAAACGTCATCTAAAACTATTTCAAATTTCGAATTGATAGCTTAGTAGTTCTCGAGATATCCAGCTGTGACAGACAGACAGACTGAATCGCACCATAAAGGGTTCCCTTTTACCATTTTGGTACGGAACCCTAAAAAGGGCAAAAAGGCATGTAAACCTGTATTGTACCTACCTATCTACCCGTAACACGAACATTTATCGAGAAAAAAACGCGCATAAAGAAATTCGATAGAATTTGTAAGGGAAATTTGTACAGAAAATTGAAAATTCCCATAGATAATAAATTACTCTATCGAGCACTATTATAAAGGGACCTGCTGCAAAACTATGTATTAGCATAGATAATGCATAGTTTTCAAACAGATCCATATATTTAACTCTTCTTAAAAATGTCTCTTTTTCTGCGTCCTTTTTATCCTCCCAATCCAAAATGTGATTATGTTCTTTTCTTTGATAATTTTAAAACAAAATATCGCATGTAACTCAATTAATCAAGATTATTCGTTACATCAAAATAAAATTATTCGCGCAAATCACATTGATGTATACGAAACAGTTAATTTTATTTTTGCTCTGTGTGAAGTAGACTTTTTCTGCGTTGATCCAATAACCAAACAAGTATTTTATGCTCCAGAAAAACCGCGAGCTGCAAGTATTTTATTTTCATGAAATGGAAAGCATAAAGCTCTGAAAACTATTAAAACTTCATTACCTTTATCCCATTCATATTTAGTGAAATCTTTAAGACCGAGCGTTGCCGTCGCGCGTCGTTGGAAACTGTTAGTGCGCGTCCTGAGTGGCAGCGCATCGCAAAGCGGATGACTGTCCTTGTGTTTAAGTAACTGCTATTGGTATTCCGAACCGAAGAGTACACTTCAATAGATATGTATAACCAGCTATTCATTTTCGATAAAAATCTAGAAACAATCGGTGAACAAAAAAATAAGATCTCATCAAGACTCTTAATTTCTTCAAAGACACTATCGGACTAGATTGAGTTCTTTGCGAGATATTGCTGATTTGAGTTTGACAGCTGTCATCTGAAATGAAGATCTCACTAAGACCTTAGTACTTTCCGAGATAGTGTCATGCATGACCCGCGCCGCACCGCCGTCAATAGGCGCAGTTGTGTTTACGCCGCGCCGGCCGACAGCGACGCCATCACTGGGTCCGATAAGTATGTGTTACTGAAGAGCTCTCTACAATATAAAAAATGTACTGCGACGAAGATCAACCCCGCTGGTTTTAGTGGATCTCTGATATATAATATCTGGTATATACGTTACCTCCGTGGTCGAGTAGCTTTGTACACCGGTTCTATCCCCGGTTGGATCAATTTAGAAAAACTAACTTTTCTATATTGGATCAGGTCTGGGTGTTTGTGATACCACTGTTGTCCCTGATTTCCATAACACAAGTGCTTTAGCTACTTACTTTGGAATCGGAACAATGTATGTGACGTTGTCAAATTTATTATCTTGATGAGCACATTCCAAAACTATATAATTTGTCACAAATGTATGAAATAAAAAATAAAAATAAAAAATATCAAATATGTATAACCAGCTATTCATTTTCGATAAAAATCTAGAAACAATCGGTGAACAAAAAAATAAGATCTCATCAAGACTCTTAATTTCTTCAAAGACACTATCGGACTAGATTGAGTTCTTTGCGAGATATTGCTGATTTGAGTTTGACAGCTGTCATCTGAAATGAAGATCTCACTAAGACCTTAGTACTTTCCGAGATAGTGTCATGCATGACCCGCGCCGCACCGCCGTCAATAGGCGCAGTTGTGTTTACGCCGCGCCGGCCGACAGCGACGCCATCACTGGGTCCGATAAGTATGTGTTACTGAAGAGCTCTCTACAATATAAAAAATGTACTGCGACGAAGATCAACCCCGCTGGTTTTAGTGGATCTCTGATATATAATATCTGGTATATACGTTACCTCCGTGGTCGAGTAGCTTTGTACACCGGTTCTATCCCCGGTTGGATCAATTTAGAAAAACTAACTTTTCTATATTGGATCAGGTCTGGGTGTTTGTGATACCACTGTTGTCCCTGATTTCCATAACACAAGTGCTTTAGCTACTTACTTTGGAATCGGAACAATGTATGTGACGTTGTCAAATTTATTATCTTGATGAGCACATTCCAAAACTATATAATTTGTCACTAAAATGTATGAAATAAAAAATTTAAAAATAAAAATTATCAAAAATACGACTGCCCTGCCAAAAACGAACTAAAAAGTTATATAACAAGACAGTGTCATTGCAGTCTTTATTCATAGATCGTGTCTTAATATTATTAATAAGTGCAAATCGTAATTGGACAAACACTATTACTGGACTGGACGTGTCCATTAAGATTCTGGCCTCATATTATGAAATAATAATATTTACTTAGTATAACGTCATCTACGTGTAATAACACCAATAACCATAACATAGACTCAAATGAGACAAGTACTTAGTAGGGTTATCAGACGAAGAATTTCATTAGGAGACAATATTCCACTATTATGGAAATGAAAAAAGTTTTCGGATAGAATACAAATACAACTTTCGGAATCTCCCTCTTTCTCTTTAGAAAGCTTTTTTACTAACTACCTAAACACTAAATGAAATCTATATAAGTATAGATATTCAGAATTGACAGAGACATTCGAGAAAACCCTTAGGAGACTATAACCAGGATAAAAAGTATTATATGTTTCAATTTCATCAAAATCTGATCAGCCGTTTTTACATGATTAGGTGGGTCCCCACCAAGCGAGCAGCCTCGTGCGGCGAGCCTTTCACGAGGCTGCTCGCTTTGTGGGGACCCGCCTAATCGGTAATGTCTTGGCTCGCGCGAACAGGAACGAGAAAGGGGAAGCAGGGAAACGCGCTTGGTGGGGACCCGTCTATTCACCTTCTAATTGGCTAATCGGATTTTGATGAAATTTAAAACATAGAATAGAATACTTTTTATCCTGATTCTAGCTGTTCCCCTATGGATTTTCTCGAATGTCCACGCGCACAAAGTCGCCGGCGGAAGCTAGTATATAATAAAAAGCATCTGAACTAAAATAATTAAAAAAGCAAAAGTAATTGTAACTAATTAATTAAGATAACACGCATTAATTATTTTATTTTCGATTGCGTCTATTAAAAAAGGAGAATGCGTTCAACTTTCTTGGTATCTATGTAGTGTCTTGCTTGTATACTTATGCTTAATAATTACCTTAAGTTAATAACAAAATAATATCACGAATTTTGGTAATTTATTTTCTGTCAACCCCTAATAGATCTAAGGGTAATCGACCCATTTGTCATCTATCGTATTGCCTATCCCTAGGTATTTCGGGTGTCATCCCACTCAGTGTTAAATTGCTATTTCGCTATTGGTAGATATCCATTTCTATGAACGAAATCTACTACTTTTGATCGGATGTCTTAGCACGCGTGAAGCGCTAGCGAAGTGTCTCCGTTTCATAAAATGTTTTCGTATGTCCGCCAGTTATCTTTTACAGTTTGTATTTCTCAACAGATTCTCGTAAAAGTGAGCAGGTTCGATAGGAATTTGTTTTTTTTTTCTAGATTTAGTTTTTCAAAATGGCTGAATTTCAATAGGTGGTCGAAAATGTGATATGATAATACATATTTCAACTGTTTACAAATGTACAAAGACAGACACTGACAGCTAAAATAAAAGTAGTGACGGGAGAAAACAATTGTTGATTCTATTAACATTGGTCGAGTGGCTTTGTACACCGGTTTTCAAGGTGTCGCCATCTCTGAGGTCCTGGGTTCGATCCCCAGTTGGGTTAATTTAGAAAACGAACTTTTCTATATTAGCTCAGGTCTGGGTGTTTGTAATACCACCGTTGTCTCTGATTGCCATAACACAAGTGCTTTAGCTACTTACTTTGGAATCGGAGCAATGTATGTGATGTTGACAAATATTTATCATATTTATTTATTTATTTATTAAGCTAAAAATCGGTAAATATTAAATTAACTATTTTAGAATAGACATTGTAGATATTCACTATGAAATGAATGAAAGTGTTTTGTCATGTTTTGTGCTTAAACTACTAAAAGTGAGCTATTTTAGTAATAAGAGATGTACGTGTCTAATGAAATGGACAAAAAATATAGAATTTAAATTAAGCAGCTGTTAGTATACTTACTAAATAAATTATAGAGCAAATGAAACATGAATGTTACACGAAACACATTCACTTCTTTTCGGAACAACAATATTATAACTTTGAGCCGATTTCTCAAGAAAAACAGATTTGTAAACATTCAACACCATGACTTTCTCAGAAATACTTAGAGGAATAGGTGGGCGCTTTTTCTTAGGCGATAAAAAGACATCTCCTTTTGATGTGCTTCGATGAACATCCATGTTTTTGAAACACAAAACAAAACATAAAATAAAAAAACTTAACAAAAACTCAACGTCAAGAAACTTAAACCACAAACGAACAAGGTTCACTGGGATCTTGTGGGAATCCAAATGGGTGAATAGAGACGCATTCGGCGCTAATCGCTGAGCCCGATCTCACTCGAATAAGCCGAATGAATCCCTGATTCGATTTAAATTCTAAAGGTACAACGTTTTTCACTCTATTTGGCGAATCACGTAATAAGTGGTCTTATTACTAGTCTAGTAACTTGGTAGTTTTATAAGGATTGAATTCAAATTATTAATATCGGGTCCGTACCTATAAAATTGACGTTTTGTATGGAGAATTTTTAACAAATTACATTTTCCATACTAGCATTTTCATAATTTATTTAACAACCATGAACGCTATTGTGACAATACTTTGCACATAGAAATGTTTAAATGTTAAGCTAACTTCAGCGAAAAAAATAAGTTTCGGTTAAGTTACAACGGATAAAGAGGTCATTTTCGATAACAAAAAAGGAGTTTTAAGGTATTTTTAATGGTAAAAAAACTAAATAGACTTTAATGATGCTGATAGTTGACGGCAATGGTATAATTTGATGTAATATCCGGCAACTGATAAATATTTTAAATCCCCAAAGTTATGAGGTTCTCTGTATGTGAGAAAAATACATCAATTTCATAGGACCTAATAAGACTTATTTTTTTAAATGTATTAATTCTTTCTAGAAACTCTTCCGACCGTACAATATTCTAAGCAAAAACAAAACTAAAATGAAAAAATAATAACATGTCGCAACAACAACACCCGAATCTGTCAGCGCACCAGGGTTCAAGCTAACGTAATAACTGTATTTCATATTCATATTCTAGCAATAAATACAATAACACCCAAAATATGACATTAATGAAACCTTTATAAGACAGAGCCGTTGTAAATTGCAATTGCTACCGCTATAAATTCCTTCAGCGCGTTAACAGCCCAGTTCCACACGGCACACGAATATTCCAGAGATTACTAGTAAAACATTATAGACGGAAACATCTTGGAGAACATCTGCCCGAATCTCGGAGATAAAGTTAAAGGCAAGTAAACCATAAAGTCGTAATAAACGTTGACAACCTCAGAACTAGCTAAAATCTTTTATTATTCTATCACACCAAGTATAATGCGTGTTTATGTATAAAGTTGCAATATTAGGTACTTACTATTTTAACGTTATATACAGGTGTTATGAATGAACCAAAAATGGGAAAGACGTTTCTTAGGGCCATCAAAATAAACAACTTTTACTATGGAAAATTAATAACGAAAATGTCAAAATGAATGATACAAGAAGTCATAAGTAAAAGATTACTAATGTAATTTTTTACTTATGATTTCTTGTGATTTTTATGTTTATTCCACCTTGATTTTGATCATTTTGATTTAAGAATTTTTTGTCCTCAAGTAATCAATATCGCGGTTAGATTCCTAATTTAAAAATTGCCAATGACTTCGATTTCACTCTGTATAGAACGACGTTACCCTGACTAATGCGAAGATTGATGAGAATTTTTAATCTTTCTATCAAAGTTATCCATCAACAGAGTTTAGAAGTCTTGACAGTTCCCCGTCATAAAATTATTGTTATCTACATAATTAGATATGTGTATAAAACATTGACATTATCAAGGAGGGGAGAAAACCAATGGATCAGTTAATGAACTGTCACCTGATTTTTTAATGATTCTGGGTTCTTGGAATCCTTGGATAAGTTAGGGTAAATAATAATAATAATAAATAAATCTTAAGTAAGAACTAAGTTATGGGTTGTTTTCTATTTAAACTTTGGGTCTTGTTTTTAGCAACTGAAATTAAAAGCGTAATATTCCTATTTTTTTGTACAATATCAATACCGATCAAGGAATTGTATTTCATTTTCTGATTTTAGTGAATCTTATCATCATCATCATATCAGCCGCACGACACCCACTGCTGGTATAGGCCTCCCCCAAGGATCTCCACAACGAACGGTCCTGCGCTTCCCGCATAAAGCGGCTTCCCGCGACCTTCAGATCATCGGTCCACCTTGTCGGTGGCCTATCCACGGAGCGTCGTCCTGTACGCGATCACCATTCTAGAACCTTTCCGCCCCAACGGCCATCGGTTCTTCTCGCTATGTGTCCCGCCCACTGCCAATTCAACTGAGCAATCCTTCGAGCGATGTCGGTTACTTTAGTTCTCCTACAGATCTCCTCATTTCTGATTGGCTCACGTAGGGAAACGCTGAGCATGGCTCTCTCCATTGCATGCTTGGTGACCTTGAGCCTTCTTATGAGACCCATAGTTAGCGACCACGTTTCACTGCCGTTAGTCATTACTAGCAACACACACTGGTCATAGACTTTTAATGAATCTAAGCTGTAGTTTTTTAACGGGTAAGATAGAAAGTTATAAATACCCCTTGGAAATATAAACAAAGAATAGAGGGTACTGCTTGGTACAGTACTTTCTATTCTTTGCTTATATTTCCAACTTCCTGTTACGTAGGGCAAAGTTCTGCATGAAAACTACTAAAGTAACATATTGCGTGTGGAATACGGAAAAGCTATTCACTACCTTGACTCTAACTTTACTAGGTTACCAGACGCCAGGAATTTTAGCCATCTGTCAGGAGAACAAAGAAAAACTGTAATTGTCGGGGATTATTAAAATCATTTGTCTGTTCTTTGTAAATATAATTAAAAAAATATAAATACTAAATGTATTTTTTATAAATCAAAGGTTCAACACCGAAAAATTGTATAATTTACATGGTTTAGTTTCATAGTGGAATGAAAACGTAGAACTTAATCAATGATCCACTTACAAGGCATCTATATAATTCAATACGACTTGCTATCTATAAAACTGGATATTTTACAAACATTTTTTAATTAATTCAGAATGTGAACCTGATGTAAATAATTATAAAGCTGGTTTAATTTTTTATACAATAATACAACATTCTCAACGTCCCTAACCTTGGGGTTTACGCAGACAGCCAGACTGAGTTGTAATGTCATTGAACGAGATTGGAGGGTCCCTTTTAAAAAAAAACACAATACATGTTTACCTGTTCACAGCCTCCTTTCAAATATTTATTACCAAATGCCGCTAGCCGCACGTAACTTCGTCTGCGTGGACAGTTAATTCTCTGACCCTCAGAAACATTGATTTTTTCGGGATGAAAGAATCCTATGTCCTTCTCTGTGCCCCTGACAACGTGTATGCAAAATTTCATGTTGATCGGTTCAGTAGTTAAGACGTGAAGGCGTTACAAACAAACTGACTTTCGCATTTATAATATCAGTAAGGATTAACCACAAATTATACCTACAAAAGCAATTATATTCACGGACCCTCAAGGTTACGTTTGTAATTTTCGTTCGGTTGGTGTTGTCAATAAAATTAATAAAAGAGTTGCCAGCAGTTGCTGGGACACAGGCCTTTACTTATGGGTACTAAGGAGGAAGGGCTATAACCCACCACGCAGGCACAATGCTGGTAACGACAACCAAATGCAGCCAGGACCGAAACCAATGGATTAAGGTTTTTTCCGAAGCATGGAACTCGTGCTAATGTTTTTTGGTCACCCATCCCATGACCCATCCTTGCGAAAGTTGTTTCACCTCCGCAATCGCATGGCGAATTTATTTTATTTTAATTTTTATCTTATTTTAATCCATCTTCAACAAGAGATAGGGTTACTATGGATCTGTTACTAGGCAACTGTTGTTATTTCCCGTCATTTAACAGAAATATTTAGGCAACAAATCTTTAGTAAGCCCATAAATTAGAAAATTTTTTGCCGAGTTCTATTTCTTTGAGTAAGCCTATCTCTTACTGAGGATAGGTTATTGAAATCAGCCGTTAGTGTATTCGTGCTGCGATTGTGGCGGGCAGCTATTGCAAGGAGTGATCCATCGCATGGGTGCCCAAAAACAATAATCACGGCCAAACACTCACAGGCTTCTTAGCGAAAATCTTTGGTTAAGATCTCCTTAACTTTAAGGAAGCTGTCTGATTCAGAGTTTCTATCAAATCTGATAACTTTTTTGAATTTAGGATGGCCTTAACTTTAAGAATCGTTTGAGTATTTCAAACTCCCCCGTACTTCGAGAGATCCTGGTTGCGTTTTATAATCAGAAGCGAGTGTATTATAAGATGAAACAGGGCAATAACAGTCGTATCTTGGTAAATAAATTCAATTGAATATGGTTAATAATTTATTATTTGTTTATATATTATTCATGGCACACCGTTATACTAAGATTAGGTAGATTTACAAACCAGTCTTAATTGAAATATGATTGAATATTTAATTTTCAAGAAATTATATCTTTATTGGCTGCAATAAAACAACGGCAGCGCGTTTTACAGTACAAAGACCCACCTAACCAAGAAAAATGTTGACTTATACGCCTTAAGCCTCGCCTGCGGCTCGGGCTTTCAAAGCATCAACACTCTTGTTGACTGAGCTAGCGCGAGGCGCGAGCGAAGCGTCTCCGTTTAAGCTTGGGTAAAAACGCTTTAGATTGTCTGTCCACTTTCTTAACCAATTCTCGTGAAATTATGCTCACATTTTAAGGTTCTTTAATCATATACTTAGATTTTTTCGTCGATTTAGTTATTCGAAAATGTCACAAACGCGAGTTCTACAGCTCACAGAGTCACTGTACCGTATGTTCAGGAGGGTTACTCTTGACGGAATCGAGTTGAACTTTAGATCAGGATCGAATAAACGGTAACAGGGAAACCATGTAAGCCGTTTCCAGAAAATAAAAAAAAAGATTTTTGACGTTTATTCAATTCGATTCGTCGAGGCAGTTTGTTGGAGGGAAATCCAATTACACAACGCACGGGATCGAATTCAAATTTAGAAAAATAAAACAAAATCACGGTAAAATCCCGGGACCGCAAAATTCCAACCAGTCGTATCACTAGCGGTCTCGCTAAAAAAATAGAAGACTAAAAAATTGCGCTTTTTGACCAACCGGTCCAGATGATTGTACGTATAAAAATTAAAACTGGAATTTTACTGGTGCGGTCGCTCTCAATGTCATGTCGTAGTGTAACAAGTTGTTTACATCACTGCCTGTTTTGACACTATGAATTTATAATTTACGCTCATGGAATTCACAGAACATCCATAAAAAATACACATCGAATACCTACATAAACAATAACAATGCTAATTACACCAAAGCTTCAATTTATCGTTCTAAAGCGTGTTCTATTTAACAGGATGAAATTAATTTTGATTCTGAAAATTCGTTAAATTGAATAATCCTATTCGGTTTTTTTAATTTAGATTTTTCATTGCCAAAGTTTCAGCACTAATAATATAAAATTTCAATTAATTATTATAATTGGACTGAAATTTCAAAGAAGTAAATTAAAAAAACAAAATAAAAATTAAAACGAATCATACGCCAGAACCTTACAAGCGACAACGTTGATAATAATCTTTTTCAAAGATTTATTTTTCCCAAAGAAAAATGTTTTACATTAAGATGTAAATAATAATATTACCTACTAGAGACATTTCGTACACAGGTTCCATCTTGTGAGAAGTCTCAATATCCAGGATAGCCAATATGTTATCTATAAAGCAATTTGTCACTATCTAAACGCAATATCACTAGGGACAGCACAACATTCAGCCTCCGCAAACTACAACTACGTCAGTATACTACTATTTATTCAGTGGTTAAAGTCAACCTTATTTTTAAAGTCATAAGACACAATGACTTGCAAACAGGCCAAATGTTGACGGCTGTCACAACATGAGACATTCCCCTCAAATTCCCGAAATCAGAAATCAGAATATTTATTTATAACTATTACTTAGTCGTAACTATAACTGTCTCATTTTTTAAAGATACAAAACGGATTCGTTGCAGAATCTTGAATGGCTAGCGTACTATTAACGACAAGTCACGATATTATCGAGATGACCATAATACAATTCATAGTACAAATTATTATTCAAATTGTTATTCGGTATGCTACACATATTAATGTATACCATTCCGAGACAGAGGAAGTCACGTGGGCGACACTTGCCTACGTCATCTCCGCTATCAGTATTGAAAATTACGTTCATTCATCTTTAACTTGTTGAACTGTTTCGTTCACTATAATAATTTTGTAATGGGTGTGACGGAAAAAAAACCTTCATTCTTTGCTTGTTACTAAAAAGTCGCGCAGCTGGATAGTGACGTAAGCATGTTTCACTCCCGAAATGCCCGACTGGAGGTCTAGAGGGAATAAACAGGTTCCTACATTTAAGAATAACAGAAATACTCTACTTAAAAGAAAATACTTAAGTAGATAAAATAATATTTGAACATAAAAGCAGTTTAAATCAACATGGTATTATATAATACTCTATTTTATGTTGATTTAAGCTATGTTTGTGTGTGAATATTATTTTATCTACTTAACTATTTTTTTTCAGTAAAGTATTTCTGTTATTCTTAAATGTGAACCTTTTTAATCGTAAAAAAATAGTAGATTATGCAATAAGGGCTTAAAGTAGTGTATTGTGTCCCGGGCGCTATTATTAAACCCCGAGTACGAGGGATTCTATGGTTAACTCCCGAGCGGAGCGAGGGAGTTAAGGCTAGAATCCTGAGTACGAGGTGTTCAAGATCGCCCATGACAAATACACATTTAAGCCCGCGATGCATACTCTACTTTTTATACTTTCTGCGAGGCAATTGAAACCAATGACTGTTATAAAGAAAGTACTTAAGTAATTATTTAAAGTTAGAATAAAAAAATATGAAAAATTAAGAATACTTATTGAAAATTAAAAGTTATGTTAGAAACATTACACCAATTGTGCAACGACAAAGTTACATTCTTTGGTACATTTATAGTTGGGTTAGAGTTTATGTTTTTGTCGTCTATTCTGTAGTGGTCAGTTCGACATTCAAATAAATCCTTCTTGGTGCGCGGGTGAAAATGAATTTCGTAAAAAGTTTTCATGATAGCATACAGCCTAACTCAGAATAAGATCTCATTGCACCTAAACTTTTTTTAAACCAACATCGATCAAGCACGACTACAAGGGTTGCATTCCAAATTCAAATCACTTTATTCCCCATGGGAAAAATGACTTACTTTAGGAAAGGTTTGCATGTCACATAATATGCCATTGACGAGCAGGTAGTATAAAAATGATATTTTTTTTCATGTTGTTTTATTATAGTCGAGTTAAGTTAGTTTATCGATAAACCAAACTAGTACTTTGGTAGCTCAGCGGTCAGAGCATTGGACCGGATATCCAAAGGTCGCGGGTTTGATTCCCGTCCGAGAACACGATCTGGTGCGAGTTGTATTTTTTCTAGTATATTATTTGGTATTATATAAAAATAGCATAGTGAATGCTAAAATCTCAAAATAAAAAAAAAAATCTTTATATTATTATATGTTGTATTTTATTCCGGTTTCTATTCTATTGAATTTGTTTGTGAAAATGGTTCACTGCTACGAATACGGTTTTCACTGTCGAACTATTTTCAGAGGGGATTGATTTTAGCTGTAGTTAATTTTAGGCCCTTGAACACCGGTTCTGTTAATTAATGTTGTAAAAGCTACCGTACTTCCCTGTTTAAAGAATTAATCTACTAATCAGTAAACAGTTCTATTTAATTTTATTTCCTTATATCCATTTATGACAAAATCATATTGACGACCTCCGTGGTCGAGTGGCTTTGTACACCGGTTTTCACCATCTCTGAGGTCCCGGGTTCAATCCCCGGTTGGGTCAATTTAGAAAAACAACTTTTCTATATTGGCTCAGGTCAGGGTGTTTGTGATACCACCGTTGTCTCTGATTTCCATAACACGAGTGCTTTAGCTACTTACTTTGGAATCGAAGCAATGTATGTGATGTTGTCTTCATTTATTATATTGCTTTATAGCTATAAAGAGTTACCTCTTTTGAAGTGAAAAACTTAAACGTAGATTGATAACTGTTAACAGAGTTATTTGTTAATAGATCCAGAGGCGAGGGGTGAAAATATGATGAAGGTAAGCCGTTCCACAAAAATATTATGATCCGCATAGTGGATCGGTGGGGTGGGATTTCTACAAGGTAAGCCGATGGAACCGGCTTGTAGGGACCCTTCGCCACTGAGGTACTGTGTGGGAGATATCAAATATTTTTTTGAGAAAATTCATGCCATGTTTACCATATCAAGCATATTTAATATGCCTTATTATCGTGACTCAGAATGTATTTACTAACTTATTTGATTTAGAAAAAATATGCTCTAAGCAGTTACGAATACAAGGAAGCCGCTGTCAACATTGTATTGCAGAACGTGGCAATTCACAGTAAAATTAAAAACAAATTCCTCTGATTCAAGGTTCGACAAGTACTTCTTTCACATTAACATAATTATGCATCCCATAAGAAAATAGCTATGGAGTCATTCTACACGGACAGTTTTCCTACGATGACATGACGACCTCCGTGGTCGAGTGGCTTTGTACACCGGTTTTCAAGGTGTTGCCATCTCTGAGGTCCCGGGTTCGATCCCCGGTTGGGTCAATATAGAAAAACGAACTTTTCTATATTGGCTCAGGTCTGCGTGTTTGTGATACCACCGTTGTCTTTGATTTTCATAACACAAGTTCTTTAGCTAATTACTTTGGAATCGGAGCAATGTATGTGATGTTGTCAAATATTTATTTATTTATTACATCCTTTCTTGCAGATCTACTTGGGAGCATTTTGAGAACCAACGTCAGCTAAACCGCAATCCATGTACACACAACGGCACCTCAGACTATACATGTTGACCTTGAGACCACCTTCATGCACTACGTAATAATAATAATAATAATAATAATAATAATAATAATAATAATAATAATAATAATAATAATTTATTTATTTGCTAAATATGGTACATACAAGTTGTTATAATAATTCTTCCAGCATATTCTGTCGAATGTTTCGACGTGCAAATACTTACATTTAAATAATATAATTTTATTAGATAATGTCAACAAATCATATTTAAAACAACATTAATCACTAAATTAAAAATGAAATTAAATTATTGGAATGTCAGCAATAGAAAATGTCAAAAGTTATAATTAGTGTGCAATGTCAATAATTTTATCGTTTAGGAAGTCATTAATACAATACAATTAATAAAAGCTGTTTCCGCAATTTATCTGTATAACCTGACGTTCTGTCGTGTGTACTTAGTCACTATACCGCATACCGCGCGTGTAACATAACACCGCAGAGTAGATATAAATACACTAAGATAATGATTTCAACCAATTCCAGATGTAGGTACTCATTTCCCTGAAAAAGGTGGAAATTGGCTGATACGCTCGAGTTCTAAAGTGGAAATTACGTCGTATTAGAAGGTCGGAAAAAGGTTAGTTTTCGTAAAAATCTTTAATAATTTGCTTTTATTTTGTAATTGTTATTTCTAAAACTACGTAATTAGTAACAATGTTTTGATTGACTAAAATTTTTATGGGGCAACTTTGATCTATCTGAGATCAAAGTTACCCAAGTTCCCGGAATTGAAAATAAGGTCTGGGATCGAGATTCCTACTCACAAAGCCCTCTCATTTTATAAACGACGGTATGTTTAAATAAAAAAAAAACTTTGTACCGCCATCTTTATGACGTCACAGTTTCTACCCCCATCATTTGCGCGCTTGTCATTTTATATAATGTGATCAGGATACTGAATGCATTGATACCACATTTTCATTTCCGATAAAATTTGTGCGAAAATCGTTATCTAATCTCTTCTTGGTCATTTTGGCGACCTACTAATATTAAATAATTACATTCCTGAATGTCAGTCGTACAATTGAAACGGAGTCATTTAGTTAATTTGTATTTTTTTGTTAATTATTTAAACCGTGTCAATTATTTTAAAAGGGTTGACTTGGTAAAAACGTTAGCTTTCATTTGACATTTAACAATTAAACGCCTGTTTTGGATCACTGTACGGCGTAGGTACTCTGAATTATAAACAAATGACTTATTTTATTTCTCCAGTAAAATTAGTTTTTTTATATTACCGCTTTATTGCCCGGAGCCAGCTTTATATTTTAATATTTATAGCTAAATGTAGGTACCTACCTAATTATTTTATTTTATTAGTAAAGTCCTCAGGGTATAATTTACTCGGAATTTCACGGAACGGAGCTTGAGCGAGTGTGCGAAAGTTTTATTAATAGGGTAAAGGGTTAAAACATCGGTAGTAGGTCAAATATTGGTTATATTGGCATCTACTCGAGATTTTCCCGGAATTTGGAAACGAGATTTTTATTTAAAACGTTTATTGATGAATGAAACAGTATGTCATGCTCCCGCTACAAACAAAAACTTGTAGTAGGTTAGGTTAGGTTAGACTTTTGACCACGCGTAGCGGAGCGAGCGAAGCGAGCGGAGCGTCAAACTACATGTTGCATGCTTGCTTGGATGTATTCTTGCTTGCATGCATGCTCGCTTGCATGTTGTAAATAATATTATAAGTTATTCGACAAAACTAAGAATAACTCATAATATTATTTGAGATTATTCTTTAAAGATTTATGAGTTGGCAAAATATGCCTAAAGAAATTATGCATTTAATTAATGCCTTTTGATAATTATGCTTTTTCAATATTATGCGTTTTGAGATTTTTGAGTTTGCAAAATATGCATTAAGAAATTATGCATTTTCTTACTTATGCGTAATAAATTTATGCTTTTTGATAATTATGCTTTTTAAACAATATGCCAATTAAAAAATATGCGTTTTGATTTTTATGCTTTTTGCGTATATGCCATTCAATATTTATGCTTAACAAAATTCGGCCATACAATATTATGCGTTATGAAATTGTGCATTAAAATATTATGCCAAATGATGATTATGCCATCTAACAGTATGCGTTTCATGTTTAGGACAAAAAAAAGTTATGCGTTCCAATAGGTAACCTGATGCGAAGTAGCTTTGAGGTAGCGATCTGTGTGTGTAGGTTTTCTGTATACAGAGTGGCTGAGCGTACCGTCAACACGCACCATTGTTGGATCACTGCTTGTCGAAGAATTACTTCATTTATAATGGTCAGTACTACCTTCAAGTAGATGGAGTAGCTATGGGCAGTCCAGTAGCTCCAGTGGTAGCCAACCTCTGGATGGAACATTTTGAAGAACAAGCCCTCGCGACTGCACCTGCCGAGATCAAACTATGGAAAAGGTACGTTGATGATGTTCTCTGCATAATGAAGGAAAACAAACAGGATGTTGAAGGTTATCTGGCATATTTAAACAACATTCATCCGAAAATAAAACTTACCTGTGAGATGGAGGCAGACAGAAGCTTAGCATTCCTAGATGTCAAGATTAAGGTGCGTGTTGACGGTACGCTCAGCCACTCTGTATACAGAAAACCTACACACACAGATCGCTACCTCAAAGCTACTTCGCATCATCATCCTGGACATCTAAACTCTGTAGTGGCATCACTAACAAACCGTGCATATGATCTTTGTGATGATAAACACCTGCACAATGAGTTACAACACGTGCGGCATGTCCTACAAAGCAATGGATATTCAGGAAAGCTTCCACCGAGACACAAGAAAAAGCACCAGTTACAGAGGCAGGAAGTAGATAGACAGCCGGTATTTTTACCATATGTAAAGGGAGTGACGGATAAGGTCTCAAATATTTTAAAAAAGTACGCAATAAAAACTATCTTCACTCCTTTGAAAAAGGTATCGCAATGTCTACGGTCCCCGAAAGATAGTTTTCCTTTGGAGAAACCTGGTGTTTATAAGATCGACTGCAGTTGTGGTAGTTCATATATCGGCCAAACTAAACGCACAATAGCATGCCGTATAAAGGAGCACATAAAAGCGGTCAAAAACAACGATACGCAAAAATCGGCCATCGCTGAACATTTAATTCATTCGGACACAAATCACTGGATCGAGTTTCATAACCCTCAGATTATCTCAACAGAACGCCACTACATACCAAGAATGGTCAGAGAAGCGATTGAAATTACCAAATACAAAAATTTCAATCGTGAAGATGGGTTTAAATTGTCGAGTGTTTGGAACCCCATAATCCGTTTGTGTAAAAACAACATGAAATGTAAAAGCGCCGTTTCGCGTACAGATACAGTGAGTGTCGTGTGTCGTGAACAGATTCGAGTGAGTAGTGAGTTTGCAGACAGTGGTACCGGTATCGAACGTAATAATAAAAGACTTAGACGGAGGGTAGACCGATTTGTCTGCCAATAACATCTACCCGCACGCAACAATCGACAGTTCTTCCGTGACCATGGCGCATGCAACTGCGCCGAAATATCGGAGTCTCAAAAATAAACAGGTACATGGTGTAAATCCCGATATAGTTTATTCTAATAACGTCAAAAACCATGGAAATTTAAAACATTATAGCATTAAAAATATTTTAACAAAAGATTTGTCATTCTTGGAATATTTTTTCCGTTACATATAGACAGATTCATTGTTTATTAATATCTATAAAAAGATTGCTTTCTTATTTTAAAGTTAAGGAGTTTAAATTTTACTGAAAAATATTATCTATATTTTTTTAAAGTTTTACGCATAAACAGACACATTGAAAATCATTTGCTTCAAGTTCTTAGCGAACAATAATGTAATAGCTAAAGTTTATCTTGCGAACTCGAGAAAATCTAATTAGTATTACTTCAAATGGGACTAGGGTTGCCACCTTTTGTTCAGACAAATAGAGTATTTTTTCATTTAGGTAGAAGAAAAATAAAGTACGCAGCATAAAAAAGAGTTCATATCAATTTCATACTTAATTATTGAAAAAAACACATTTTGTTACTTTTCACTTAACAAAATTATTTGTCTTTCTTAAAAACACAAGAGTTACGTAAATAAAGTATTTTAGCGTACTCATATTTTAGAGTACATCTACTACAGTCTACACTACACGAAATAAAGGACAATACAATACTCTATTTTAGAGTGCAGGTGACAGCCCTAAATGGAACCCAGGACGAACTTTCAAGAATTGATGTTCTCTAAATCAGTTACAGTTACAAGTATAAAGAGCTTGCTATCACGTATTACAATGCAATTAAATTTACAATAGACGGTGACCCGCTGCAACTTCACTCAAGAATGAATGGCAAAGAGAAAATTTAACAGATTAAAATACGTCGTTTTGTACCGCTCTGAAGATGCCGTAGATGTCTGTCTATTGTCAATTTAATCGCATTGTATGTGTAGTCAATTTGGCTAATTTTATTTAGCATTGGGAATGCAAAAATCTAAAGTTTAATAATCATAAAAATCCGATGTATTTGAATAGCACGAACAGCTATCGAAAATAAACGCGCGTAAATACATTCGATAGAGTAAACTGGTACAGCGCCATCTAGCGCCGAAAAGCGAAATGAGATTTCTCATAGACAAATTCTCTATCGAGTACTTTTACACGCGTTTTTTTTTCTGGATAAATGTTCGTGGTAGGGGTACTGAAAAAATATTTTTTTCGCATGTTGATGAAATAACGCTGGCTTGCAGCAAAAAAGTAAAAAGTATGTACCTACTAGAACATTTCGATAAATCTACTAGTGACCGAGCATTGGGCCGGATTTCCAATGGTATTTAATCCTTTGGATCGCATCCGAGGGGCTAGGTAGGGTTGCCAGATGCGAAGACTAAAATGTTTGGCAAAATTTCAAAAAATCGGGATTTTGGGATTATGGTCGGGACAAATAAATATTACGAAATATAAATAACTTTATGATATAAAAATTAAAATAATCACAAAATATCACTTTTTGGAAAATTATGAAATCATTAATCACTTATTCTAATATACACTTTTACCCCCTTACTAATAAAGATTGTATAACAGATGTATAGTTACACAGTGTTTTGTCCCTTTCTTTTTAATGTCAAACTTAAATAGTTTGACAGATAGTAAACATTGTGTAACTATACATCTGCTATACAATCTTTATTAGTAGGTAAGGCGGATAGTAATATACACTCGTTTAATTATTATGTAATTTGTAATTTTGGTTTTGTTGTTATTTGGCGGGACATTTTATACATCATATGAAATATCGGGACAATCCCGACGAATCCCGACCATCTGGTAACCCTAGGCTAGGACGAGCGAGGAGGAGAGGACAAATCGTTTTTTATTACTATACCATTCAACAAAACATATATTTAAAATGATAAACAATTTTTGTAAAAAAACAGAATCAATGGATGATTGGATGACCAGGAGACCAATTCTATGATATGTTTTAACTAAACGTAAACGTGATTGATCTAAATTTTTACTTCACCATTATCACGATTCAGCTCAAGTTCTCTAAATTTTGAGATTTAAGCATTCACAATGCTATTTTATATAATACTAAATAATATACTAGAAAAAACATGATCTGGTGCGAGTCCTATTTTTTCTAGTATATTATTTAGTATCAGCTCAAGTTTTCAAATGTGAACGTTTTGTTTTAAATTATTTGACATGGGTATTAGTCTAGAATACCGAGTCACAGAAGGCTAACCATTTTTCGCGATAATTTTTGTCAAATCGGAAGAGCTTAGTCATTTATTTAAAAGGCGCTAGCTTTAATTTAATTTTCAATGAGAAAATTAAACTTGAATTATTAATAAGGCCATGATGTTATAAATAATTAATTTTACGAATGAAAATACGTTTTGATAATAATTTACTTAAGACATTAATGACTTGCTTTTTAGTCCAGTTGCCAGGTAATTTTACCTGGAAATAATTTGATGAGTTTTGAATTGTACAAACATCAGTAACATTTGATATACAGGAAAAAAAAATCGACTCGTTATCGGAACTGTCTCATGCGGGAATTGAACCCGCGACCTTTGGAAGTCCAGTCCAATGCTCTGACCGCTGAGCTAACGATAGTCACTAGTGGCATCATCGAAACCTTTCTAGTATATCCCACTCTTACGCTGAGCCATCGTTATTTCACCAACGTGGGGAATTTCAATAGAAATATTTTTCCAGATATGTTGACAATTGATATATTTCCAGATATATTAACAAAACAGCTATATAATTTTTAAATTTGAGGTTTTCTATTTCGATTCCCGCCTTAGATAATTCTGGTGACGAGTCAAATCTTTTCTAGTATACCTATATTATTTGGTATTGTATGAAAATAACATTGTGAATGCTAAAATCTCAAAAATCAGTAACACTTATTCATGTTTATTATGTTGTCACTCTTTAAATATATATTGTATCAAAATGTTTTAGAATAATAAAAATGTTGTCCTCTTTGCTTTCCAAACATTTATTTTTCTTTTTTCTTACATTTTTGTTTCAAAGTTTCGATATTATCAAAAATTTAAAGGGCACTATCACATTTTTGGCTTCTTTTTAAACTTATCCATACAGTTTTCAAGGTCGAGAATTCAATGTAAACTCCTTGATTTTTTTCCAGCTAGTAGGTAGAGTATATCGACCTGACTACGTGACTTTATTAGACACGTTTTTTAAATATTCTTGCATCTCTAATTATGAAAATTCTATTATAATGCTAGAATTTTTATACTATGCTCCACACTGATTTAAATTTCTCTCAGCAACTGCATTGTGTGTCATTCCCTAATGGAACGAATTTCGAAACATGTGACATCTAGCATACTGAACTAACAAAAAAATATGGGTCGAATTGAATACCTCCCTCCTTTTGAAGTCGGTAAAAATAGAATGTATTACGTCTGTCCCTTTAATATTTAAATAAAAATTCAATTTTAGTACTACAATAACGTCAGACAGTACTTAGCTTAATATAATAGTCAGTGGTCTTGAATTTTTCGAGACAAATATATCGACATTTTCGTGATTAATTTCATAAGGTAAATAAAGCAAGTATTGTTGTCGCGTATGTCATTGTCTGTGCCCTATAGATATCCTAGGCACCGCCAACTTAAGACGTTAAACGCACCCTATGCTAGAACTAATCTGGGCAGGCAGCCGCCTTTGGCACGAATTTGCAACGATTATAATTTGTTGAGTAATAAAATTTTAGATCTTGATATATTTGGAGACCACTTGACCTCCTTTAAACGCAAAATCCAGCAGTTTTTTGGGAATAGTCTTGCAATATAATACTTTACCTTTTTTACCTATTTTAATTCAATTTATATGTTTTTTAGAACTAATGGATTTATTTATTTTAATTAATTCAATCAAATCAATTTCTTTTATTTTAATTCAATTCATAATAAATCAATTCAATCTAATCTTGTTCTCTCTTCTAATCAATTAAATTAAATCTATTCAATTTATTTTAATGTGCTTTATTATTTTCTGCTTTACTTTGATTATAGATATTTTTATAAAAATGTTATTACTTATAATTATTGTTTCAGTGCTTTGATTATTTGTTTCTGTGACTGATATTTAATTGGGAATGCTATGTACGCCGTTATTGTGGCATGCATCAGAACTTATCTGAATTAGTTTGTAATCGATGTGTTAATGTTTACCATGTGGCTGTACTTATAATACATAAATAAATAAAAGCAATCAGTCAAGGATATCTGCTAAAATGTGTTTCATATACAATTTTATGACTGATATAGTGCATTTCTGTACGAGTCAAAACTCTACATTTACATGAATGTAGCAATGTTTAATATGCGTTTAATAACACTATAATAACACTGATATTAACGCCAAAGCTTTTAAATAGGTATTTAATTGAATAAACCTAAAATTCACAGGATTACACCTGCCCCCTACTCAAATGGCTAACATTATAATATAACAAGTTTAAATACGCCGACGATTAAATCACATGTCGTAAACTAATGTAAATCACAGACTTTAAGTATTGTATGGAATTGACAAGCTTACGACACGTACTTTTATAGTTTACTGCTAATTTTAAAGTTTTAATAGAAGCGTAGCGTTCAAACGTATAGAATGTTGGGCATTTGACGACCTCCGTGGTCGAGTGGTTTGCACGCCGGTTTTCATGGCGTCGCCATCTCTTGAGGTCCCGGGTTCGATCCCTGGCTGGGTCAATGTAGAAAATGATATTTTCTATATTGTCTCAGGTCTGGGTGTTTGTGATACCACGGTTGTCTCTGATTTCCATAACACAAGTGCTTTAGCTGCTTACTTTGGAATCGGAGCAATGTATGTGATGTTGTCTAATATTTATTTATTTCATTTTTATATATTAATTTGAGTAGGGGGGCTGGTACTCGGAATTCCAATAACAACAATTATTAAGTTTTATGTTAAAATATAATTTACTTACTCGGATTTTAACTTTACCTATATTTTTTTTCTGGTTTGTGTTATGGTTATCTAAAGCCCTCCACCACATAGTAACAAATGATGGGCCAGACCTCACCTTCGCTCTGGGCGGCGTGGCCGCAGCGAACAGGTTGCTGCTCGCGGTGGAGAGTCTGCGCAGGCGACGCGCGGCGGGATCCGGGACGTTGCGCTGCCGCTGCGACGCGAGCAGCGCGCTGTATGTCCGCCCGATGCGCGGCCCGTTGTGACGCCGCCCGCACCAGTTTGTTAGAGTCATCTGGAAGAAGATGTGATTGGATATTTAATACGATGAACACCGTAATAATTAATAAAATAAAATATACCAGTGTCATTTGTGTCTTTTAACATGTATGTATAAAAATATAGAAAAAGTAAATCGTAAAGGTAAACAAAACAATGATCTAAAAAAATCATTTCAAAAACAATAATAATACTGTTACATTACTAAAGTTTTTATATGAATAAAAAAATAATGGGGGGTTCCAATTCGATGCTAAAATCAGCATGACTGTAATGTAGAGGGTCAGATGCAGCGACTCAGCTTGGGCCACAGGAGTAAGAATATAAGACCTATTTCCATATTTAATTCCTCATAGCAACACTAAATATAATAAAAATCATTTATTAGATTAAAATCACAGGCATAAAACGTAAATATGTTTCATTTTGAAGTATTGAATATACTTAATTACATACAAAAAACAATGACCACTAATGATGACCACCTTCTTAGGCCCTATGCCTCAACAAAATAAAATCGTTATTGAAATTTTTCGCATTCACAATGCTATTATTATAATAAGTTAATAATATTATTAAAAAAAATCGACTATTAGAAAAAAAATATATTAGAAAAAATCGACTCACCCGTCTGAGGTGATTTTTTCTTATATCTTAAAATAAAATCAATTAAAATTGATATTTGTTTCAACCCTAATGATATATTTTAATATTTAATGTGTTTTGACCATTTTGTTTTTTTAATCTAAATAGTATAAGGATGAATGGTTTAGAAAGTCTTCGCCTTGCTTTACACTGAAAAAAAACTTTTTGCATTCGTACAAAAAGGCGCCATTACCTTAAAATTTTGTGGTTTTTCACACTGTAAAATAATTGTTTTTATTTCAGTAGGTACCTTTAATGTTTTCTCGCAAATTTATTGAAAAACGTCGTATGTTGTTATGGTTTTTTAAAACTCGTGACGATTGTAAAAAATCATAAAAATATTTACAGCAAAATGTTCTACCCTTCGAAAATAGGCAATGTCTTTTAAAAATAAAAAATATGTTGACGGACAGTCGTTTAATGTGTATGACACGGTACTTAAACGTTACATTTTTTAATATTATGCCAACAACTTAAAAAATATGTATTTATGATGTATTGTAACGTTTTGATCGTTCAGAGCTCAGCGAGGCTAGAAGAGGCTTATCCGTTTTCTAAAAGTTCGCAAATATGAAACAAGGAAAAATTTCTTTCAAAATACTTGAAGGACTTGAAGCACCAAAATATCTGAAGGACAGTGAAAAAAATAAAACGTCATTTATGAAGATAAAGAAAAATACTTGCGAAAAGTTGACAAAGTAACACAGTAAATTCATCTACAAAGGAGCAGTTTGGAAATATCCTCTCGATTTTACAATCAAGCCAACAACAAATAACAAAGTTCGCGCATAAAAGTCTGCGTTGTTACAGAATCATATAATTTCCGAAGTCGGAACGGATTCATAACTTGTTCAAACGAAGGTAGGTAAAAGAGATGGGTGGAGTACAGCGAGGCTTATTTGGGCAATGTGACCCAGAATAGGGGTCTGGAGTCTTAGTGGGTCATTTACATAAAATATAGTCTGAATTTACGAGCGCCCCCTGACCGCGCCGGCACCCCAAATAGGCTGCGACGGCGCCCGTTGACCTATGACCTTCTGAAATCTGAGTCTTTATTTTCTCAGGACCATCAGTGAATTGCAGGGGTGCCAAACTTAGGCGTACCTGTTTTAATTGAGTTTTGATCTTCTTGCAATATTGAAACCAAATATTTGGTTTGAAACCAAAATCAACGAACTAGTAGCTTGTAACTAAAATTATCTAATTATATATATTGGATAATACATTGGCTCGAAAGAGAAGCATCAACACGAAAGATCCCTACAGTTACTCATCATAATCCTAAACCGTGTAATAAAATAGAAATAAAATACTTTTTACAGATTACAGCGCGTATATTCAGGTGTTATTTTAGAATTATTTAGTTTGAATTTATTGGTTTTTTGAATTCCCGACGTTTGGAAACCTTTCCAGGGGCCTTGGTCACGGGGGGACTAAAGCAAAAAGGCTACTCATATTTTTATGAACTTATTCGCTCAGATCTTTATAAAAATGCATTCAAGTTCATAAAATTATTTTATAGCTGCATTCTGATTTTAATTATTATTACTGAATTAAATTGATCAAAGTTAATTAGACAACAAGATCTAGCTACCAAATCTACCACCAGTTCACAAATTGGGAGGCCTCTCAGATAATAAAGTTAGACACAATCTAAAACTGATATTGTCTCGGTCTTCCTTTTAACAAAAAAAATATATCAGCATCAGTTATAAATCAGGTTTCACTTTAGAGACCTAGACCTTTTAGAATAAGGGGGTTAATGTTTGCATTGTAGACGCGTCACATAGCAAATGAGTATAGATAGTTCCCCTCGAGCGAGCCGGGGCCCAATTTTTGAAATCATTCGGCTAGCGTTGAGCGCCCTTGACTACTAATTTTCATTCGACAGCATGACTGTCCATCCAAAATGTGTAGTAAAGAGCGCTCGACGCCAGCAGAACAATTTCAAAAATAGAGCCCCCTCTCTTTTGTACATCTCCTTATCACGAACCGAACATCTACAGAAATATTAGTTTTGTATGTAAAACGCTTAATAAAGTACATATAAATGCTTTAGTTTATACTCACTATACAAGGTGTTACAAAAATACCCCTAATGCCGAATATGGTAGATAGGGACCATCAAACTGAACAACTTTTACTATAGGACCAACTCTGAAATCGCGAAAAAAAAATCAGCTGTTTCATACAAAAATTAAAATCCAAAATATCAAAATGTAAGAAACAGCTGATTTTTTTTTCGCGATTTCAGAGTTGGCCCCATTGTAAAAGTTGTTCAGTTTGATGGTCCCTATCTACCATATTCGGCATTAGGGGTATTTTTGTAACACCTTGTATAAACATATAAATGTTGCCCCCACACATTGACGTTTACGTCATAATTATAACGTCAGTCAGTCAAAACTAATGATGTAAAGTGACGCCAAAACAACAAAACGATATACCCTTCGCCTATTATAGGCCTAACGCTTATAGCACCTAACGATGTTAGTGTTTCAGAATAATGTGTTTACTATCGCTTGTTAACAAGGGTCTGCCATAAACGTTACTACATCACTTAATTACCGTTTTCTTCCTTTCTTACGAGTTTTCTGTCGGTAGTATTTCAACATTATCCGGTTGTGTGTAAACAGTAGAGACTTAGAAATAAACTTGTGAAGTTGGCACTTAGTAGTTCGTCCAGTGATCTATCTGCTTTCCAAATAAATAAACAACATTTGAGTTAGACAAACACACTATTTCAAGCTTATTCTGTACTTTGAAGAGTTGGCGAAAGCTTTGTCATTTGATTTCCGGCCTTCTTAAAGGCTCTCTAACATTTCGCGGATATACGTAAATTGATTGGATTTATTTCGAGGGAGCTGAAAGGGCTAAGCGATTATCGTAAAGGTCGACCTTCAAATCGGGTCACATTGGGCTACTTTACGATAGGTACGTTTTATCGGCATCATAGTACCAACCAAAATTACCAAGAACTCTATGAATAATATTTATAGAGTTCTTGGTAATTTTTCGGATACACACGACACGTGTTCCTTTTGTAAAATTAACATGTTTGACAGTAAGCGATCTATACAGGGTTATTTGTAAAACACCAACAACCTCGCAGGAGTAGATTACTAACATCATAAACAACAACATTAACTGTTCTCTAAGACTTCATACAAAACTACATATGGAGAGAAGATTTATTCTTTTGTCTTTTTTCTGAAAAGTTAAAATGTTGTTGTTTATGATGTTAGTACTCCTGCGAGGTTGTTGGTATTTTACAAATAACCCTAAATAATAGTACTTATAGCAAATAATAATGGTAATCTCTTCTCTTTGCTTCCTTCGCTTTGGCGGTTCCATGTAGGTACATTGATTGATACGACACATGTCATGAATAGTCATTATCCAAACCACTAGATAATCCAGATAATACTAATATACTTCAAATCAATCTAATGAAATTGTTCGTATAGGTGTTGATAATAATATATTCATGACCATAAGTTTCACCGCAGATGGTTACACAAGTTGTTCGCCTTTGATATTAATTGCTTATGATGACTAAGTAGAGCAAAGCCATACAACTTCATTCATTCAATATTGATGCTTTACGGTTTCTCGCTAGTTCAAACGCTATTAAGTGACAAACTAATGTGGATCTTCTAATATTTTGAATGAACTTACTGACAAATTGGCTAATTATTATTCAAAGCTCAAAAGCAAACTAAAAACTAAACTAACTAAAACTACAATGCAATTAAATTGACAATAGACTATAATAATATTACATACTTAACCAACCATTCAAAGACAAAGGCCATTGATTGTGATTTAAGCTAAAGCTGTGCCTAATTTGATTTTGTACCTACTTAACTTAAAATCATTAATGAGCTTTCAGAAGATAAAATGCTGTTTTTTTTTGTAGTAAAAACTAAATTATGTTTCTTTCAAGCAACGAGCGATGAGCGAGAAATATAATTAGGTATTATTCAAAACCAAAAATAAACATGAATTTTCCATTTCAAAATAACAACCTCATTAATACTAGCACAAAAAGGCAATTACTTATACTCACCCTATACTAGTCTATTTAAGCACACTCTATTTATAAAGGAATTATAGAAAATATAAATAAAATACGAGACTGATTGACTTGAGCAATATGTAAACTTTTGCATTCACATTGCTGTAATAATATTTTGCGGGTGAATCAGGTAAGTATAAATGATCGAAGGGGTGAATACTCTAGAGAAAATTTTAAGCATTGCCGTGATTGAAAAAGGTCATGAGTTCCATTTGCATCTGAGTACATAAGCTTATAATTATGTAATATCCCATTATATCGAAAACTTTGTCGCAACTCTGAACTCTAATTCAAGTGTAATTACTCGACGGATCACTAGACCAAATTAACAAGTTATTAAACTATCCCTATCTATTTCACATCAGACCCTAATTTATATAACAGAGTTGGTAGATGTCTAGACAATATTTGCCTTTTATTTGATGTGGATCTGTGAAATTTTGATACGACGAAGGAATCAATTGGTTTGGATGGTAAAGCCCCAAAGATAAATGGATATCGCATTGGAATCAGCAGTAACTATTCAAAAAAAAATCACGTTTCCGTGATTTCACAGATCACAGAGGAAGTCACGTGGGTTACACTTGCTTACGTCATCGGTATTGAAAACAACGTTCATTCATCTTGAACTGTTTTGTTTGCTAAGAAAAACTGTGTATGAAATGTACAGGGAGAAAAAAGCAGCCCTTGACGAGTTTCTTGCCGGCTCTTCTCGTTACAAGGTTTCCCGCTTAAGGTTTGCGAACCGATGGCGTAGCTTCTTTGACATTCACAAGTGCTTGTAATAGCTTAGACTGAATAAATGAGTTTTGAATTTTGAATATTGAAAAACAAATCACAATTAAAATGCACTATAATAATTTTATAATGAGTGTGGCAGGAATAAAACCTTCATTCTTAGCTTTTATACTAATAAGTTGCGCAACTACATAGTGACGTAAGCAAGTACACTCCCGGAATTCTAGACCTTTTTTTCTTGGATCATCGGTGGACGCATACGCAGATGCATCTGCTAATGCCTCTATCAATGTATAAAGGCTACATAAGAGAGCTACAGGGGGCCTACTATCGACTTTTAGAAAAACATGTTTTTATAAAGTTTTATTTTAAGCTTACATTAAGACTGTTCGAATTCTTTCTGTCACTTTCACAAACTAATAATTATTTTTAAATTTGAGACTTTAGCATTCACAATTTTATTTTTATGCAATACTAAATAATATACTAGAAAAAATACGACTCGCACCAGATCATATTCTTGGACGGGACGGTAGCGACTCGGTAGTGACTCGGTAGCTCAGCAGTCAGAGCATTAGGCCGGACTTCCAAAGGTCGCGAGTTTGATTCCCGTCCGAGAATATAGTCTGGTGCGAGTCGCATTTTTCTAGTATAATTATTTAGCAAAATAATGTCTCACTAAAATAAAGTATTCCAAAAAAACTATTTTGTACAAATATACAGTTATTTAGTTACATGTTTCGTTTAATTTCGCGTGCGTTTGGTAACAGAACAACTATAAATCATTGTCAATGCTGATGTCAAACCGGTTTTATTTTAAGAATCTAATTAAAAACACGCAGATGGAGACGAAAATAAAATGGTTTATTTTCAATGAAAAACAAATACTTGTAAAATAATAATACATTGCAAAAGTTTTTGAAGCAAATGAACGTTTCATCACATTGAGAAATTTAATATCTTGACTTATACTTTAGATATAGTTGACCAAATCATCACTAGCCTAGCCTAGTTGACCAGTAGCGTATAGACGAGCTGTTTAAAATTAAAATTGTGTCACAACACAACCAACCTTCGCGGCGCATCAACTGTTTCTCTCGGTCGCTCGCAATAGAATTAAAAGAGTTGCGGTGCATTCACCATAACTTAATGAGCAATTTTTCGGTACTGTACAGCCTGTCTAGTGTAGTATACACATAGAAGTCTTTGGTAATAGCATAGACTTAGAAAAATTGACGCTGGTTAATAGCGAAACAAGGAAGGCACCTATGTTTATATATTATCTGCTTTATTAGCACTAGCACTAGAATTAACTTGAATGTTAAAACTATTGATTATATTATTATTGACGACCTGAGTGGTGCAGTAGTCAACATGCTGGTCTACCACGCAATAGGTCCCGGGTTCGACTCTCGACCGGACAGAAATTGAAATGATGAATTTTAATTTCTGTCATGGGTCTGGGTGTTACTATGTATAATAAGTATAAAAGTATATAAGTAGTATATCAGTTGTCTAGCACAGATATTACAAACTTTGCTTAGTTTGGGGCTAGATGGCGCTGTGTGAATTTGTTTTGGCAACCAAAACAAATTCAAACTATAAAATCAAGAGAACAACGGAGGCGGGTTTATTTTGACTAGGTAGGTATTATACAGTTAATCAATTAATTCGTAAAACAACATAATATCACAAAACTTTACTATCTAACTTTAAAAACAACAGAACGTTTCGTTTTGTAACGGTACTCAATTCTATATAAATGTTCATTATTCTTAGTATCGGCTGCCATTTTCTGAAATGCACATAGCAAAATTGTGGATAAACCTTAGTATACGTGTCTCTGATAAGGAAATTCACTCTATATGATGAGATAACTTCGCTTGAGCTGTGTTGTGTGTGAATACGTAATCAGTCCCTGACTGAATAACAAACAAAGCTTACAAAGCCTGGTAATGTGATGTATAGTAAAACATTTTGAATATTTCAGTAAAATCCATTCTTCGCGTTTTTCCTATTTAAAAAGTATATTTTCCAATTTTAATATAGGTTACCGAGTCACTAGTGGAAACGTCGAATTTCTTCTAGTATTTCAACTCTTACGCTGCAAGCCAGCGCTATCTCACCAATGTACAAGGAATTACCTCGACATGGATCGGTGAGATGGCGCTGGCTTGCAGCGTAAAAAAATATAAGTTTTTTTTTTTTTGAGATTTAAGCATTCACAATGCTATTTTTATAATACCAAATAATATACTAGAAAAAATACGACTCGCACCAGTTCATGTTCTTGGACGGGAATCGAACCCGCGACCTTTGGATATCCGGTCCAATGCTCTGACAATATAGGTACTTATTATGTAAACCATTCGTGAAATGAGTCCCTATTATCAAATTAATTTGTTAGGAACAAGATTTCTGTGAGGAGCTTGGTGGCGCAGTGGTTTAGCGCCTGGCCCTGCCGAGGCAGAGGTTACGCAACTTGCGCTAGGATCGGTTATGGGATGGGTGACCAAAAATTTATTTTCTTAAGTTCCTCCATGTTTCGGAAGGCACGTTAAGCCGTTGGTCTCGGCATTTGCAGTCGTAAACACCCACCAGCGTGGTGGGTTATGGCCTATCCTCTTTATCCACAATTCCATATAAAGAAGGCCTGCGCCCCAGCAGTGGGGACAATAATAATGGCTGATGTCGAAGATGTCTGTAACTGTAAAGACAGGTGTTAGTCTTAAAATTCCATATAACATTAAATTAAAAACTAAAAATTATTTAATAAAATGTTAACAATAACATGCGTGTTATTCTAGCCTTGACGTAAAAGCCTAGATCAATTTAAATGTCTAAATCAAACTAACTTTTAGGGCCATATTAAGAATAGAATAAAGAAATTCAAGTAAAGCACAACTTTTCCGCCCAAAAAGTAATGCCGCTGATTAGATAAATAAAAAAAACGTTTGGCAATCCAATCTCATCTTATTCCGACCAAAAACTTTGTCTACGCCATAGACTTATTAGCGTAATACTAGCGCAAAGTATATGTTACGCAACAAGTATAAGCAACGCCCAACACTATGGGGTAGACAAGAAAAAAAAATTACATTCACGAGTAGGGTAGGTAGGTAATAAAAAAAAATATTTTTCAAAATGTTACTTCTCTACTTTGTCAGCGTGATTAATATGTAAATTCCTGCCAAATTACAGCTCTCTAGTACTAAGAGTCTATGAGCTTGGCTGGGGACGGACAGACGGACGTAGGACATGACGGAACTATAATTATTCCTTGTTGACTACGGAACCCTAAAAAGCATACAATTTAATAACGATTAATAATCATAACGTTGATTAGCATAACAACTTGTGGTACCTGTTATGACTAAACATTTTATGCGAACAAAACCACTTTTAATGCATGATATTGTTTTATGCTACCTAAAAATCCTTACCAAATCTTTCTTTGACTTTCTTATTGTCATCCCCTGAAGTTGTACCCTTGTTTTAAACCAACATTTTATGATTTTTCATACAAAAGAAGGACGAATGCTGCTCTAGTATAGCGTTCAATTAATAAAAAAGACACCAGCGCCCCGCGCCGTAATCATCATATTTTTTAAGTTCTCGGTTTTCGTGTTTGCATGTTTCAAAATCTTTTATTAACAGTTAGAGCTCTAAAAAGTTATGAATGCTGACCTTCCTCACTAATAAAAACTTACATAAAACAAAATACTTCTTAACAGTGGAGTATTTGAAAGAAAAACTAGGAAAACTTTGATATTGAAATACTTTCCCAATCCACGTTACCGCGAGGTTTCCCGTGTCGCAGATTTACGAACAGATGGCGTCGCTTATCGACTTTTGTAAATGCTTGTTATAAATCAAGACTGATTTTTTTTTTCACTAACTGTAGGTAAAGTATTCTTTTCTTTATTTTAGCTTTAAATTTTAATAAGATAACTTACCTTAAAAACACTTTATTATTATTTTTTCATTTATATACTGTTTATATATCTATCTATCTTATCAATATACTGTATTATTTATATTTATTAATATACTGATTTTTTATCATACAAAATGTTACAAAAATACCCCTAATGTATATGGTATATAGGGACCATCAAACTGATAAACTTTTACTATGGGACCAACTCTGAAATCGAAAAAAAAATCAGCTGTTTCATACAAAAATTAAAATCGAAAATATTAAAATGTATGAAGCAGCTGTTTTTTTACCGACTTCAAAAAAAGGAGGAGGTTCTATGTTCGTCTGTTTATTTGTTTTTTTTTATTATTATTTTTTTTTTATTTATGTCCACCTTTCAAATTTTCCTTTAAAATTTCAAAAATCAAATTGAGAATAAACCACTATAAATGTTTATATAAATTAAAAAAAGGAAAATATATTTCAGCCCCACCCGACTTCAAAAGACGTTTTTTTAATATCAGATATGCGTAGTTACTTGAATAGTAATTATGCAGATTTGAATATTATTTCTTGCTTTTTAGAGCTGCTGTTTTTTGAAGCTGTTTTTTATAGCAATTTTTTTAATGGTTTTTTTAAAGGAGGTTTTCTTTTTAATTTTTATTTCACGATTTGAAAGTTGGTCCCATAGTAAAAGTTGTTCAGTTTGATGATCCCTATATTATACCATATTCGGCATTAGGGGTATTTTTGTAACAGGTTGTATATTAATATACAAGGTGTTACAAAAGTACCCCTAATGCCGAATATGGTAGATAGGGACCATCAAACTGAACAACTTTTACTATGGGGCCAAGTCTGAAATCACGAAAATAAAATCAGCTGTTCCATACATTTTGATATTTTCGATTTTAATTTTTGTATGAAACAACTGATTTTTTTTTCGCGATTTCAGAGTTGGTCCCATAGTAAAAGTTGTTCAGTTTGATGGTCCTTATCTACCATATTCGGCATTAGGGGTACTTTTGTAACACCTTGTATAGTACAACATATATTGAGCAAATTAAATCCCTAATAATAGCGCTGTTATTTGCAGTTTCATTAGCCTTAACTAGTCTATCGCAGCGCAGTAATTAGCTCAGCTCAAGCACAGTATAATCATTAGCTGAAGCAGTACATGCGGTAACTATAAGCCCTTCTCCTCTCCTCAAATGGCCTACATTTTATGCGTTTCTAAGCGCAGCGTTCAAAGTTTTAAAATAAGCAGTTAACTATAAAACTTACGTGCCATAAGCTTGTCAATTCCATACAATACATGTGAGTTAATCGTCTATTATATAATACCAAATAATATACTAGAAAAAATAGGACTCGCACCAGATCATGTTCTCGGGCGGGAATCGGTTATATAGCTTTCTTATCTTAATCAATTGTTTAAAAATATCTGGAAAGGTATTCAGTTGATGTCGAGGTAATTCCTTGTACAATAGTGAGATGGCGCTGGCTTGCAGCGTAAGAGTTGATATACTAGGAGAAATTCGACGTTCCCACTAGTGACTCGGTAGCTCAGCGGTCAGAGCATTGGACTGGATATCCAAAGGTTCGATTCCCGCCCGAAAAACATGATCTGGTGCGAGTCCTATTTTTTCTAGTATATTATTTGGTATTATAAATAATAGAATTGTGAATGCTTAAATCACAAAATTTAAAAGTTAATCGTCTATTGCTCATATTTAAGCTTTAATAAACGTAGCGTTCCAACCGTATAGAATGTTGGCCATTTGAGTTAGGGGGGCGATCTCGTTACGCCGCGACGACGGAACGCATTGCGAACCTTGCTTAAGCTAGCCACTGACGAAACATCTATTTCTATTTGGCTGAAGTCCAATTTGAATACTTCTGTAGGAGTGAGTAGTATGGAAAGGATGTGGAAGGTAGGTAGCCACTGATAGGAAGGCCTAAGGGAAGATCTTCCTATGGGCTGGGTGGTATTAGCCCGGGGACCGCGGTCCGGCTGATGATGGTTGGAATTTGTATATATGCTAAGTCGCTAAGTGAACTTCGTTAGCGAGATGTAAGATTTCCATACTGCGAGGTGCTACTCCATACTTAATGATCATGTTTCTTGATACTAGCGCCATCTATTAACACGGTGAAGAATCTTGTTGTGTGCCGTGTGTAGTCGTATGTGCGGCGTAGGTAAGTGCCGCTACACTTCCAATGGAAGTATGTCCAGATTTAAACTATAGAGATGACGACGTTAATGCGTCGAAATGATAATCAACCATGCCCAATACTTATTGGCTACCTAGCTTAAATCTGGTGGAAGTATTCCAAATGGACGTGTCTCTACAGTGTCTAGGTAGCGACGTGCGTTTGTTGAGTGCGTTTTTATATGTAGTTAACTTACTGCTTCAACATTTATATATACTGTGGCACGAGGCTCTCATCGCTACGATAGCAACATTTACCACTCACTTACAAATTAAAGCTTATGTTAAGCGAGCATGGTTCAGGTTTTAGTTAAAATACTTGTTTATGTGAAAATGCTCGCTCAAACTCAAGTAGGTAACTACTTGAAAAAGAGCCTGCAGCTATTGAAAAATCAATATGCCAATGAAATACTTGAATGTAGTATGATAATAATTTTGCTGTATAAGAAGAATAGTTTGGTACTCATCAGAGTTAAGTAGGAACCGGTTGTTGAACGAACTTCTTATAGACTTTGTACAATTTAGGTAACTTAAATATTTGGAATGGCAGTATAAAAACATGGTTTTGTGTGGTTTTTTAAATACCTACGTTGGCTAATGTCAGCCCCTTAAATGAAATGTTGTACGTTAGCGAGCCTCAAATACCTATAAATAAAAGTGACTTGTTGTAGGCAAACGAGATTGTTTAGTTACTTTATTTATCTTCTGTTCCAGTCCCACTTTTAGTCACAACTTTTTGATGTTCCTTTGAGAAGTACTTATAGTAATTTAAATAATTTATATTATAATCTCATTATAACATTAAATATGAATCAGGTAAATAGCAAGTTATTGAGGTAAATTTGTAATTTATGGATATGAACAAACAGAGTAACGTTCAGAATAGTAACAATAATAATGAAATTTTAGTCGTATTACCAGCAATCCTATTATTCACAGTTACATGGCTATTATTTATTTGTGCACAAAATAATGTAATACTTACTTATCTAGAAAAATTTGAATTGAAAGAAGAAAATAAGCAAAACAAACCAAAATAAATTGGCCGCCGAGTTATTAAATAGCAATCGAGATTTTTGTGCGCTGAATACAAAGGATTCCGCGGTATTTATCTTTCAAGATAAGCATTTCTGTAACACGCATACGAAATATCTGAAACAGCATCAGGGAACGTTTCAGTAGCATATTTCTATAATAAGCAACGGATTTATATAATCTGAAATATTTTTAATAGGATCACATCTACATACATACTTATGATAGAATTGTAACTGGCCGATGTCTATACATTGAAGATATTACACGTTAACAGTCGCGGACACCAGACACAATAAAAAAATATTGTTTGGGGGACACTCTTGACAGCTAATGCTTTAAGTAAAAATAAAATAAGGGGTATATTAAGAGTGCAAGAAGCCAAAAAAAATTGTTTTTTGTGTAGCTATGAGTGGTTTGGTCAATTTTCAAATTGGTTGACGCAATGGATATAAAATTGTCATGACAGGTGACAAAATGTCACGTTTATTAAATAGAGCCCAGTCTTTCACAGAAAAGGTAAAAATCTTAGATTGAAGAAATCAAAGATAAATAATCTTGACATCAGTTAGATTTGTCTTTATCAATGGACTACCTGGTTTGTGACTAAGGTAATGATATTAGGTACTTTCATTAACAATGTAAAGTGAACCCCGATTTAATGTAAAAGTCTGATTTACCTAGAGAGGTTTATAACCAACGGTAGCTATTTAAATCACCGTATGACCGTGCGTGCCGATGGACTGGGCACAGCTGATGTACATCTTTCGATTTCGATGTCCTTGTTTGGCTGCTGTTGACGTGTGACATGACGGACGCAGACGAATGTGGTTGCATTGCTTATAAATCAAACACGTTGACTTGAGCAAACACTACTCGTACGTTATATAGGCAGCCATTACAAGTTCGAACCAAATCATGATCAGTGACCCCGATCCAGCTTACGATTGGCGATCTGTCAATCTAACACTTTACACAGTCAATCACTAATCACGATCAAAGAGCGATCAGCGTCAACGAATTCGGACGAATTCGAACTGGGCCCCAAATCACAGAATATATAATAGTACTAACGCCCAAATGCGCTAATTTTGAAAGATTAAACCAAAGCTAAATCGATACCTACCGTTTCAGTTTCGTTTACAGAAAAAATATTCGCTTGTTTAATTAAACCTATTCCTAGGAAGTTAAGAATGAAAATATTGGACAATTTCAATGAGAATAGGTACAAAAACTAATCCAAAGAGTTTTTGGTAAATGTAACCTTAGCAGTTTTGGTTTTACAGTTCTGAATACGCGCGATCGGGGGGCGCATACAACGATTAATTTTCACTTCACAGCGCATCCAATGATTAATTTTCACTTCACACTCAAATTCGGGTCTTTATTGTGTAGCGATCGTGCGAATCTCTGTATTATTTTAAGGTTGTCTACCTGCAGTGCCTACCTATATTTCTAGAAGTCTATTCAATTCTTAGATTGGTTTATTTTTAAATAGAATTTGTACATTCTTTTAAAATAAATGTATGATAGGTACTCAGCATTGAATCTTACCTTAAATGCGTTCCTGAATTTGTTGGACATAATGTTGTAGAGAATAGGATTGATGGCTGTTGACAGGAAGTACAGCACACCGGACAGGAAAGTCAGCACTATGTACACCTGAAAATAAAGGCGATATTATAATATAGATATTTTTAGGGATGTAGGTGCGGTCAGCAACGTAATACGTACAGCTTTTATTGTAATGTTTTATCAGCGATTTTCGTTGCTGACTGTACCTTAAATCTGTTTCTATACAAGGTGTTACAAAAGTACCCCTAATGCCGAATATGATAGATAGGGACCATCAAACTGAACAACTTTTACTATGGGACCATCAAACTGAACAACTTTTACTATGGGACCAACTTTGAAATCGCGAAAAAAAAATCAGCTGTTTCATACAAAAAATAAAATCGAAAATATCAAAATGTATGTAACAGCTGATTTTTTTTCGCGATTTCAGAGTTGGTCCCAAAGTAAAAGTTGTTCAGTTTGATGGTCCCTATATACCATATTCGGCATTAGGGGTATTTTTGTAACACCTTGTATAACCATTTAAGTAAGTACCTAAATGTATACTATTTATTTATTTAGTACACACAACATTTTTACACAGCTTATTTCATATTGAAATTTCTTCCAGACCGGCACAGGAAAGAACATTGAGAAGGGCAGTCTGTGTGTACAAAACCATACATATTTAACTAGCGGCCCGCCCCGACTTCGCACGGGTATAATGTAGTTACTAATGTGGTGAGTGATATACTTACACATAGATAAAATATTAATTTAATACATACAAATACATATACTTACTAATAATAAGAAGAAAGTTGCAAAGGAGAAAAGAATTACACAGTGTTTAGTACAGGAAGATAAATAATACTCCTTCAAACGTTTTTGAAGATAGATATCGTGCGACAGTCTCTAATCTCGGCCGGCAATGAATTCCAGAGACGAAAGGCGTGCACGGAGAAGGAATAAGAAGCTAAGTCGGAACTATGGGTGGGGAGTTTAAGATGGGATCTGCACGGGGTATTAGGCGGATGAAGGGAAAACAATCACAGAGGTAGGATGGAGAATAAAAGGTTGAAAAGATCATTCAAAGGAGACAGAGGATCCTAACGCAGGCGTATTTGAAGCCACTTGAGTTCCTTCTGATAGTTTGAAACGTTGTCGTACTTGTCAAGACTAAATATGATGCGAATGGCAAGATTTTAGAGGCGCTCAAGTTTTTTCAGTAATAGCTCGGTGGCATCTAGGTAGGAGACATCAGCATAATCGAAAACTTTGGAGATATTTGAGGGAGTGAAAAGATAATATTATATCTTGCGGCTGACGTCAGCGACATGAGTCGACCAGGAAAGATTGGAGTCAAAGATAACACCTAAGTTTTTATTTGATAGAATCAGTCGTCACTGGGCGGAAGTCCCAAACCATTGCGAAAAGAGAAATATATGTACGAGTAGCCCACTCTCGCAAAAAATATATGCAAGATGCACCGCCCGCCCGCCCTCAAAAAATTGCACATGCACACCACAAAATATCAGTGCACAATACCTGCATTTAGCAAGACAGCGACACACCTTGTACCTTCACCAATTAGACTACTCTACGTGTTTCGCCCCAATCCAGAGCATCCTCAGGAGTTAGATCTTGTGCAAACCAACAACTAAGTTTTTAGCGAAGTCACTGAACGGGATAGTATTCCATCCAGCAACACAGGCGGCAAATAAAGGGAATGGGCTTGGATGATTTTAAAATTGATTGAATTCCCAGTTCTGAGGAATATAGTTTGAAGTGAGAGAGAAGTTGAAAATGAAGGAGATAATAAATTGGGAGAAGAGAAGACAAAATAGGAATAAACATTCTCGAGCACAAATTATCGTACTATTTGGAATCCAAATAATTTACAAAAAAAAAGAGAAATTAAAAATATTTTTCACTATCCTTACAAATTTTGGCGAAAGAGTTTATTTGTCTCTGTATGTACAAAATACGAATCGAAATCCATTCGACTAAGCCCCTTCGCTTTTGTCATTGAAACATAGGCTTTATTGCCATTTGTATCGTGATAGCTCGATCGGACTAGTCTGCAGATACTTTACTGCAGGACGCAGTAAAAGAGAGACAAACGGCGATTTTGGCTATTGGTTTGGACAGCTACTGGCCACTGCGCACAAACCCAATACAATATCTGGTGCATTTTTTAAGAACATGTTGGGAATATAATGTGTGCCAAGTTTAGGCGATGGGAAAGAAAATAATGTAAAGGACTCATTCTAATTCACATTTTCATTTTATTGCGGAGCTGTAGACTTAGCAAGAACATCTATCGAAAAAAAACTCGATAGAGTAATTTATCTATGGAAAATTTCATTTCGCTTGTCGGTGGTAGGTGGCGCTGTACAAATTTTCCATACAAAATTACGCTACCGAATGTTTTTAAGCGGGTTATATCTTTTAGCTAGATGTTCGTGCTAAGGGTACTGCCCCCTGATTAACTGAAAACGAGAATTGTTAGCAACTCTGTTGCTAACAATTCTCGTTTGAAATCGATTGAAACCGCAGTTACATTGCTGCTTTAAGTAAGATAGTTGTCTCATTGGTTCTTACTAAAGCAGCAATGTAACTGCGATTTCTGTCAGAGTTGATTGCAACAAAGTTACATAATCAGGGGGCTGAGCAGTGCGGATCGACGGGATGAGCACTGAGCAGTGGAGCAGAGCGGCGCACGTTACACTCAGTGTTTAGAATACGAACTCCTGTCGGGTTGTTTGTGTCTAACAAACAACTTACTATTTTAAAATAATAAATCGACACCAGCAATTCAGACTACGCTAACTCAAATTTTGGGAATTTATAATTTTCACGCTACCAAAAAATTATATAGAAATATACTATGAACGTATTTTCGTCAACTGTTTTATTAATGGTAACATAATAAAGTATAAAAACATATAAAGGTCTAAAAAGGAGGTTGGCTTGATCGCCAACACAACCCCTAAAACTAGGGTATGGAAGTTTGTATGAGACTTCCACTGATACTAGAGGTCAAAAATTGATATAAAAAAAAGTAATCATCTTTGTGCAATTTTTTATAAAGATATCGATTATGCTTTTAAGACTTTATGAGAGATGTTTTTCTTCAAGTAAAAAAAAATACTTTTAAAGTTAGCATTGCAAAAAAATATCTTAATGTAAGTACTGTTTAGCAATATTTTCTATGAAATTCCTACTCCTACTCGAAAAACAGACAATTTTGCGAGTAAAATTCTAACATTATCGCATTTACATTTGAATGTTTCGATAACAAGACAGCTCCCGCATTCTTCGCGTTTCAGATTCGGAAATCCTTAATATGTCTTGTGCCGGGTAATTTTGTCGAATATGTTGTCTTTTAGTCACAATTTCTTGTGATTTTCCATATTGTTTTATCTTTAGCCGTACTTTTTTTCCACACGTTTTTATAAGCAGCCGTCGGCTCATTTTTCTTTACTTCAGGCTGGAATTTACATTTACAACCAGTATCAACTTTTTTTTCCGAATTTCAAAATACCTAACTATATTTTTTATGGTTCAAATTATAACATCAAATTCATCTTGATTCATATTCACTGGCTTACGTTTGAGCTATTCGTATAACACCAAAACAATGACAGATGTAATTGTCTAGAAACACTGTCAGTTTCTGTAACTATCAACTATCTAGTAAAATTATTTCAACATTCACGAAAATAAAAATTATATTAAGGACCTGTTTCATAAAGTCCGATGAAGTTCAATTTCTATAAATATAATCGTATTCTGTTAATTTTGTTAAATTATTAAACTGTTTAAGAAGTTGGTGCCTAACCATAGATTGTAAAACAGGCACAGATACATTGCTCGTTAATTAACGGAATAAGTACACTTGACATCTGTTCGCAGGTAGAAAGTTTAGCGTTTTGTTCAGCCTTTTGTATTAACGTCGTTATACTATAAAGGTTATATATTTCGTTCTATATAACAGTTTGTAAGGATATGAGTAGGAAGAGTGAGTAAACGATTTGTCGGTAGGTACAATTGAGTTCATTAATATGTACGCACCTTTGACAGTTCATCAACCTTATGTCTTTGTAATAAAAGTCAACATCTGTTAAAAGTGCTTACATATTTATGAACTCGACTGTACTTACAGAAATTTTATTACATTTTCAGCGATATTATTAAGCTTTTTGCATTAGCAATAGTGTAGTATTGTTACATAGAACAGATTAATATTTAAAATATAATAATATTCATATCCTAAACATAAATTTATGATCGTTTTTTCATAGATTTTGATCAAAGACACTAATTAAAAGTCAGGTTTAGGATTTTTCTCGAAATTTTGTATTCTGTCCTTCTATAAATTATATTAAAAGTACTGAACAATTTTTCGGCACTAATTGGATGAAACCTTACAAAAACAGATTGTTAATATCTATTCTGTGTCGGAACTAAGAAGGTAATTTGGATTGCTAACTGCTAAATTATTGAACATTGTTCTGCGATATATTTGGTGGAAAACCTGTTGCCCGGTTTTTAAGGTTATATTTGTAAAGAATAAAAAATAAAGTAAGTGCACCTAAAGTGCTCCTCATCAAATTAAAAAAGAAACAGCCTCATAAACTTCTGAGTGACTAGCTTGCAACTCTATAAAAATCCTTCTAAATTCAATTTCTCACAACGCCATCTAGCCCCTAACTAAGCAAAGCTAGACAACTTATATACTACTTATATATTTTTAAATATATACATATTATACATAGTAACACTTAAACCCGTCACAGAAATTGAAATTCATCGTTTCAACTTCTACCCGGCCGGGAATCGAACCCGGGACTTCTTGCATGTTGACCACTGCACCACTCAGGTCGTCAAACTAATTGTATAATTTGTTTAATGAATAACGAAAATCAGTCGTCAACTTTAATCGTTTATCTAAGAAAATATACAAGATTGAGGACTTTTTCGAATGTAGATAAAGATAGAAAATACTAAAAAAGTCCTTTAAAAAATTAGATAAAAAAATACTAAATTATTTATAGCGAGAGTCTTGCTGCTAAAAATATCAGGTCCTTACCTATGAAATTGGTGTTTTTTTCTCACACACAGAGAACCTCATAACTTCTGTGATTTAAAATATTTATCAGTTGCTGGACATTACTTCAAATTATGACCATAGCCGTCAACTATCAGCATAATTAAAGTCTAATTTTTTTTTTTTTTTTAAATCTTGAGATTTAAGCATTCACAATGCTATTTTTATACAATACTAAATAATATACTAGAAAAAATAGGACTCGCACCAGATCATGTTCTCGACGGGAATCGAACCCGCGACCTTTGGATATCCGGTCCAATGCTCTGAACGCTGAGCTACCGAGTGACTCGGTAGCTTAGCGGTCAGATTTAGCGGTCCTATTTTTTCTAGTATATTATCTAATTATTTTGTTTTCTTATCATTAAAAAAATACCTTGAAAGTGAATCCTTTTTCGTTAGCGAAAATTACCACTTTATCCGTTGTAACTTAGCCTAAACAAATATTATTCGCTCAAGTTATGTTGCCTAAGGTAGGTTAACATCTATAGATAAAAGTAAAGTTACAATAGCATTCACGGTTGTTAAATTAATTATGTAAATGCTAGTATGGAAAATGCAATTTGTTAAAAATTCTACTTACAAAATATTAAATTCATATAGGTCCTTACCTATGAATTTAATGTTTTGTAAGGAGAATTTAACCTAACCTAACTAATTTAACCTAATATTTGCCATAGACACAGTATAATAATATTAAACGTCCATAGGGTAGTGGTTTACATAGCAAAACATTTTAACCGTCCGTCGTGTCGTCGGTCTACACTAAACCATAGACTTTTTTTTTATCCACTACGAGTTAGTGCTTGGCCTTCATCTCACCTGATGTTAAGTGACGATAAGGCCGAAGGTGGAAGCGCACTACACCCGGAATCCTCACCACTGAGGAACTGGCTATCTTACCTCTAACTGCCGGAACACAACAATTTTTAAATTGTTGTTATGGCGTCAGACTTAGGTAAGATGGTGGTAGCTAGCCAGGCGGATTTGAAGTAAGCCCTACCACAAACCTAATACTATTTAGGAGTATTATAAGTTTATAGTCTTAACATTGTAATTTTTCCATTTCATGCATGCTACATGAGTCGTAATCGTTTAGCACGAATACTATCGATTGTGTGTCGAATTCGTATCGAAGGATCACTAATGTAAAATTTTTGTAGTTAGGTACATATTGAAAATATAGCGCCACTTACCTCCAAAGGGATTCTTATCCCTTTCTAATACAAAAAATGTGATCTCGACAGGAATTCGATCGTCACTCATTTGCTCGTACGTTCGATTTATTCGTACTAATACCACAAAATACATATACTAAGGGCACAGGCAAAAATTGTTTTGCCCTGTGCTATGGGTACAGAACGACGGCGACGAATCCCACAAAAATTAAACAAAATAGGTAGCATGTGGGGCTAACTTCAAACCTTATTTATCTAATACTAGCGACCTCCCGCGACTTCGTCTGCGCAGATAGTTTTTTTGCTATCCCTCGGGAACAATCTTTTTTATGGGATGTAAGGTACCCTTATGTCCTTTTCTGTACCCCTGATAACGTGAATGCAAAATTTCATGATGATCGGTTCAGTAGTTAAGACGTGAAGGCGTAACAAACAAACAAACGGACTTTCGCATTTATAATATTATATTAAGTTTATCTAATATATCCTGCAAATAACTTTTAATAAGGATAGAAAAATCTGCTTGAAGCAAGCTACTATTTAACCTAATAAGCGTCGAGAATTTTATATTTCTAAAACCGCTGTCATTTGCAAGCATCTGTTACATTTATCATTTAGTGTCATATTACTTTTTAATTAAAATAGTAATTATTTGTTAAGAACCAGCGATTTCAAATAATATCAATAGAAAGTACCTAAAAATTAATAGCTTATAAAACATTATTTTGTGATATTGGAAATAACTTTTTGAATCATGATGATTTTAAAGTTATTGGAATGAATACGTAATTTTAATAGCCCAATTTCATTTCCTACCATCCAAAGGTTTCAGTCGTTAGAATCTGATGTAAGTACCTACTAGAGGTTTTTCATGGCTTCCACATCGTCAAATATTTTACTTTGATCTTTTAAACTTAAGAGTCCGACGAACATTGTGCTTCTCGTACAAACGTCATACCAAAATGATTAGCAATTTGAGCATAATTAACTCTAAAAAACTCCATTTATTTACAGTTTTGCATGAAAAAAAGTAATTGACATTTATTTAAATTGTGTTAGTATTTTGGATTTTTAATTTGATAGGACCCTAGGACAAATACTAGCCTATACTAATAGTCTTAATCCGAATCTTAATCCTTCACAAGAGGAGTTAATTATGCTCAAATTGCAAATCGTTTTTGTATTGCGTTTGTATGGGAAGCTCACTGTTTTCCGCGGACTTATAAGATATTACAGTTTCAAGTTACTAAAAAAAACATGATTTATCAGGATCATTCTCAGATCCTCTATAATATGTATATATTTAATACCTACGAGTGTTTAGTTACTAAAACTAAGTTCATAACACCAAATTTCACTAACAAAAGCAAGAAGGCAATCTGATTACAGAAAATGTAATAATAATTAATACAACCAACTTAAAATAATACAACAGAAACTTTATTATGCATTAACTACATTACGTAAAACTGTTTCAAAAACAAATTTCACAAGTTTATTTTTTTATTTAAATATGATAATAATTTGTATATCTATCTAATAAATAAGAAAAGAAAAAATACAATATAATAAAGCAAAATAAATATTATATTTTTCGTACATGTCTAATGTATGTAGGTATTTCAAATATATTTTTTTATGATAATTTTCTTTGATGTTTAAGTATGTTTGTGAAGTTGCAAAGAAACTTTTTCATCTACAACGCGATTTAATTGACAAAAGACATAATCCGTGGCAACATTAAAGTCATAAAGTCCCATTCGTGTAAAAGCTAACTACGTGACATTGGCGGAATTGTGCATAGACCACAGAGCAAGCCACTCACTCATTAAGAACACTCATTAAGAAGAAGAAGAAAGAATGTATGGCAAAGAGTAAATTTTGTGCCACAAGTGCTCTGAAGTTGGTCACTTCTGTAATTCTGTTGTAAATTAATCGCACTGTATGTATCTATAATTACCAAAAAAAATGTATCGGAAGGATGTTCCAAGCTCTTTCCGTAGATGGCGAGCAACCGCTGCACGTGGAACGGCGCCCAACATACGAAGAATGACAGCGCCACTGCCACTGTGGAAAACAATGCAATTGTTACTTTTTGAATTTTGAGATTTTAGAATTCACAATGCTATTTTTATATAATACTAAATAATATACTAGAAAAAATACGACTCGCACCAGATCATGTTCTCGGACGGGAATCGAACCCGCTGCAAGCCAGCGCCATCTCACCGATCCATGTCGTGGTAATTCCTTGTACATTGGTGAGATGGCGCTGGCTTGCAGCGTAAGAGTTGATATACTAGAAGAAATTCGACGTTTCCACTAGTGACTCGGTAGCTCAGCGGTCAGAGCATTGGACCGGATATCCAAAGGTCGCGGGTTCGATTCCCGTCCGTGAACATGATCTGGTGCGAGTCGTATTTTTTCTAGTATATTATTTAGTATTAATGCAATTGTTAATTTATCATTACTATTATTTGTAGTGAAATAGTCCCTTTTTACACGACTGGCCAAAACGACAGTGTACTTATTGTGTTCAGGGTTCATTCGTATGTATGTCTATGGGGTTTTTCTTTTCAGTAGGTCGATATCGTCATATCACATTAAATGAGAAAACACTTAACTGTACATATTCTAGTTTGTGCAACAGTGCGGCAACATCAAAAATAGCTTTTAACGATGCAAAGTTTTTATGGCACCATCAGCCATGTTCAAAGCCTCCACTACTGCGGCATAGTAATTTCTGGATGGAGAAAGTGGATGGGCAATAACCCACCACGCTGGCCCAATGCGGATTGGTGGGAGATAACGACTTCAACTGCAGCCAGGACCCACGGTTTAACGTGCCTTCCAAAGCACGATAAAAAAACCATGGTCACCCATCTCATAACGGAACCTTGCGAAAGTTGCTTAACCTCCGCAATCGCAGGGTCATTCGTATGTCTTTCCCCATTGGGCTGTCCCTCTTTCCTTTTGTTCTCCTCTACAGGTCTCAACCGATTCTCGTGAAATTTTGTGAGCAGGTTCGATAATTATATAGATTTATTTTGTCCAGCCAGTTTTTAGAAATTCTGCGAAAAAAACACCCCTATCGAAAAATTTTCAAAGTTAGAAACGCCATCTATCTTCGAATAGATAAATTAAAAGAATACCTACCAAACAGCACATAGTACTGCTTTGTAAACCTCTTGACGACAACTATTAGATTAATTTTTAAACAACATACAATTTGAACGAGGTTCACCGAGCCTCTAGTTATTAGTGCTCGTTACTTAGTTTTAAGCCGATACTCAGATAGGTAGGTACTTATTTTTACTTCAGAGATACTTTTAATACAGATAGAATGTGAAATCTTACACTTCGCATCTCAGTAAGACTTTAATTATATGAATTCTGAAACTGACTCTTTAATTAACTGAATTGAATCGTGATTTAAACAGCTACAGAGTATAAACGTTAAATCAGTTTAAAAATACTGCCGAGCCAAATACAAATAAAAACTTTAAATAGGCTGTCTAGAGTAAGGTTACCTATTTGAATTATTGTCTTTTAAACATAAAAAAAACAATAGATAAAAGTACGTACTTACGTTTTAAAAAAACTGAACGTATGAATTTTTGTCTTTGATCTGTGGCTGAAGCTGACCAAACTTTTGATTTACAGAAAACAAACACGATAATTAAACGAGCGAAGATATACCAAAAATATTGTTGGAGGAAAATCGTTACTCACGAGTTGGGAAGATTAACTTAGGAAGGGGAAAGCAAAGCGCATGATTGAAGTTACCGGAACTAAGGAAGTGTCTATCATTTACAAAAAATATCTTTGTGTTTCGGTAGGAGGCTGTCAGAGTGTTGTGCGACGCAAACAACTTGGCAACGCTTATTTACCATAAACACATAATAATAGAAACGGTACAGAATGACAATTCGAATACTTTGATGAATGACTTTATGACGACGGTGACACTACCGCAAAAAGTCAAGTAGTTTGTTTTAGTCTTATCTTTTGCCGACTTCAATTTAGAACAAATCTCTTAAGCCGGTGACTGACCTGTGTACCCTTGTTCGTGGCGAGCACTGCACTAGACTATGCTCCGCAACCGAGCATGGCGAGCATAGTCAGAATCGAAATGTCGGATAACGAAGTCGTGTTTCTGGATTATTTCTTTATATTTTTCGATAAACAGCAGAGTTTTATCCTGGTCCCATTCCATCTTTAATGCTCGCGTCTATCCGACAATCACAGAGAAATTAATAACTACCGTCAATGACAATTCGAAACTAAATGACACTCTGATGCCCGATCACAGATGACACACAGATAACACTCAAAGGGATTCGCCAAAATACCGACAGTCGGGTGAAGCACGCGGCGCTTGCAGCGAGCGGCTCGGCTCGTTGTACTGAATAATAACATTTTGTCGTAACGTAACGTTACGATGAAATGTTACAGGTCAGTCGCCGGCTTAAGATTAAAATCGCTTACACGCCGCGCCGTCACTTTCATATGTTTAAAGCGCGCTGTTAGAAGCGCGCGCGAAAATTGGTAAAGCACGCGATTTGCCGTTTGTACTTTCGTAATGAATTAAACAATTACATAACATCGATGCCATTCTCGCGCATGTCCAACAGGAATAAAAGAGATATTAATCCAAAACTGCGCTTACAGTAGTACAGTTAATAATAAAATAAATCTCCATATTCGCAACTTTGAAGGACTTATTCAGGATATAAAGCAATTTATACATAGGTACATTACTTTCAGGTATTCTCAAGTCAAACCGGACTTTATTCAGTACTGTAGCAGCAGCAAAAAAAGGAATTAGAAAAGTATTTTCGAATACAGCTAGAGTGGCACTTCCGTCTAAACACAGACTTTGTAGTTTGTGGTATTGAGGTGTCTTTTAATAACTTGTTATCACTGCGTTTCCTTTATTCTTAAGTTTACTTATGAAATGAGCAACACAGAATTAAGTATACAAACACACTCTAGAGTTGTTTGATATACAACGCTTCCCGACTATTATAAGTTTTTTTTAAACATTTCATATATTCTGCAGAGCCATCCTCAAGATGAATTAGCCTTTGATGTAGTTCCGAGTTAAAGGGAAAATTGTTCATTCGGAAAATTGTTTTCTGTTCTGTGAGCTAATCCCTCGCACAGACACACAAAGTAGGTAGCTACTACATACGTAACGTAACCAAACAACTGACGAGTATTTTAATGTTTAATTCTGTCGTATACAGGAAGCCAAAGACTTCTATGTGTATACTACTCATGTACCTAATTGAATTTAGATTACACATGTATTGACTAAAGTTTTAGTTCTTTTGATAGAGCAATCCTTTAAAAGAAAGTTAGTGGTTCATTGATACCAAAGCGAAGAATAGGTAAACAGAATGAAGTAAAGCCAGAGACTCTTGACTTATAGTCTACTGGTTGTACTATTACCTATTGTGTTAATGGGGGAAAAGAACAAGGGCGGCCGTCATCTTATCTAATAAAAATCTTATAAATATAAATAAATACATACCCAACATTCTGATCACCCTCCTCTGGGACGTCCCATTCCGGTATCTCGTGCTGGTGTTGTTACACCGCTCGTTACTCTCCACTGATAGTTTTTTCACTGGATGCAACACTCGCGAAGTTCGCAACTTCACACCTATCAACGCGTATAATACTGAGATCACAGACATTGGCACCACAAAAAATACGAAACTAGAAATAATAAAAACTTGATGCACTCCCTGGCCCTTCACAGTACATATACTGACATTTTGTCCGTTATCATATTCAGTCACTATACCAAACTGCATCGCTTGGGGAATCGCAGTACATAAAGCACAAATCCATATTGCGATAATGAACCGTACAGCTCTGGAGAGCTTGGACATTGTATGTGACATAAAAGGCCGGCATATTGCAATATACCTCTCAACAGTAAATGCCGTTATAGTTAGAACTGTGGCATTCGCTGAAGTTTCCGACGCTAATCCTAAGGCGATACAGTGAGCTTCCCCGAGAGGGTAAGTTGAAGGATTCCATATCTTATGGAGTTCGATGGGTAGTCCACAAACGAGAAGTATGAGATCCGAAATAGCAAGACTGAAGAGGTAAAAATTAGTAGCCGTGTGCATAGACCGATTGCGAGAAATAACAACACACGTGCTTATGTTTCCAAGGACTCCAGCCACGAATATTACAGAGTACGTGACACTTAGAGGCACCAGTAGGTCGAGTGAGTCTGGTTCCGCGTACGCTGCAGTCCGCACAGTTCCGTTTGTTCTGTTTATAATGGACGGTTCCACCACAATGGTCTCCATAATGATTGCTTTGACAGCGTCATCAGCATCACACTACCTGTAACCAAAACATAATACGTTAACATCATTATTTTAATGTCTTAAGCAAATTCTGTAAGGACGGATTTTAACAAAAGATATTTCAAAGTAAATGCATTGCAATTATTGCGGCTTTTTTGACCAGAATCTTCTATCAAGATGATCGAAGTCCAGAATATCAAGCATGACTTTTTGACAGTTCGCCTTTCGCCCAGTTTTCCTTTTTGTAGCTGCAATAATCGCAGTAAGTTTTTCGGCAACTATTAACAGCAATTTTGTGAGCTACTCAACGCACATGTCCGACATTTGGTCACTGGCTATCGTGGAAAGTGCACGTCATAAATATTGACCGAATGTCGGTGAGCAATATGCGTTAGCTACAATTATTTTATGTTCATATTTTATATTCAGCCCACGTGCTGCAAAAAGTCGCCAATAAACAAAATCGCTGCATCCCAGGTGACGTGATTGTCGCTGTTAACAGAACGTTCGAAAGTTATAGCTAAAAAAACGACGTAAGAAATCGGGTGGGGGCTGTGGCTTTAAGAATACACAAATAAAATTGAGAAAGCGAAACCACGATAATATTTAAATCTGCCATTTTAGTAATTAGACAGATTTAAATATTATTTCTTCGTTTTTAGGGCTGTTAATTTTTTGGAGCTGTTTTTAGAGCTATTTTTTGACACTTGAAAAGGATGTAAGTTCTTAAGTCACCAAGAACAGTAGGCGAAAAGGTTTTCCTACCTAGCAAGGAAAAAGAATATTGCTGTACCTAATCTACTGTTACTGTCTGTTACAAAAGTGACTGCTGTTCTTACTCCGTGTATAGGAAAAATACCCCTAGTTAGTCAATTAAACTGTACACTACAAGAATTGTTAAAAACAACTTGTTTTCATTCAAAACGTTGAGACATAATAATAAGGCAGTATCACTACCAATTTCGTATGTCATTATGCGGTTCTCAAAGTTCAGCACAACTATTTAAAGACGAATTACTTTGACGCTAGGGCATAAGTTGTATGCAAACTGGGAAAGACTGAACTTTCCAGCATATCACGGTATGCCAAAGTTAAATATAATTAGCAGTTTGTTTCTTGACGTACTCGCGGTTCTGTTATCGATATGATGTGACACTAGCTCGTAGTTAACAGTTTTTTTTTAATTTCCTTTAACATTTTACAATCCAATAAATATAACATGCTATATAACTTTTTTATTTTTGATTTTAGCATTCACAATGCTAATTTTATACAATACTAAATTGCAAGCCTTTTAAAGTGGACGATGTTCGTCCCACTCCGTGACACTATGAACTCACGAGTAAAGTTCAATATCAAGTAAATTGAACGATGAATTGCGTCCGATTATCGCGATTCTTTTAATTAAATAGGCCTGCAGATCATAATCTCAGGCGGGAATCGAACCCGCGACTTCCAAAGGTAGCGGGTTCGATTCGAATCCCGCCTGAGATTATAATCTGTTGCGAGTCGAATTGTTTCTTGTAGGTATATTATTTAATAGTGTTAAATAACATTAAAAAAGCACTAAGATTTATCTAATATTACTTATTAGATATCGAGTTCGAGATTAAATTATTTCTCAAAATAGATTGTACCAATTACCATAAAACTTGAATAATATTCTCACCGCGGAACTCGAGAATGGTTGAGATAATTGTTATCTTGGGATTTAGAGCCTTATTAAAACATTATGAGAGAAGCAAAAAATAGTATACGTTTTAAGATTTTCCGTTTTAGTACCCCATTCAGTAACAAAACCATAAAAACATGTAATACTAAAACAATTACTGATTAGTTAGTTAAATACTGTTGTAACTTTTGATAGTTATTTGCGTAACAAACCAAAATAGGTTAGTATCAGCTGGTAGGTTGGAAACAGTTTAATGTAAGATAATTGATTTTGCCACTTCCAAGGCTTCATGTACACACGACGGCACGTCAGACTATACATACTTGAAACCGCCCGCCTTTATGCCCTACAAGCTGTTTTCGCAGTTTAAGGCTCCTATATACCTCAAGTGGCGCCCTCATTTTAATTAAATTTATTGCTCGCTAAGTACATACTGTATGGAAAATTCACATGTACAGATTAAAGCTTAGGTTCTATAGTTTATTTACAAACAATAACCTCAGTATAATATAGTTCGTTGTAGTAGTAGTTCGCAAAAGTGCTAAAAGTGGCCACTTTTGGCAGTTTTGCGAACTACTACTACAACGAACAAAATTTTAATGAGGTTATTGTTTGTAAATAAACTATAGAACCTTAGCTACAATCTGTACATGTGAATTTTCCATACAGTATGTACTTAGCGAGCAATAAATTTAATTAAAATGAGGGCGCCACTTGAGGTATATAGGAGCCTTAACTGTATAACCTGGCGTGCTGTCATGTGTACGTAGGTGACGCTGGAGCTCGTCCAGAGTTCGAAGGGAGTTTGAACGGTGCACTACCGGTATATCGAACTTGGAGCTCGATTGACTCTTGTAAATAAAATTGTAAATGAAATGGTGCGGAGCGGAGCCGAAGCGGTGCGACCCGTCGCATTTTAATTGTTCGCACGCATTTTATTACAGCTCCAAGATGTCATATACCTAAGTATTTGACACTTATGCCTCCACGCGTACGTACAAGAGAAAATTGGTCTTGATAAACATACAGAAGGACACACAAGTGATTCTACAAGGGTTCAAATCGTTTCTCTTAGCACAAAAACTATTGAGTGACAATCAAATTCGTATGGATCACAAAATATCAAATTTTTCTATTGGAAATATGTTCCCTTTTACGGAGGCAGGTGGTACTTTATAAACGATACAAAAATTTAACATTTTACTTCGAAATTTTCATGCTACGGGCAGGGGAAATCAAATGAATCGGGTTAGAGTTTGCTGTTCCTGGAAACCAGTGGGTATACTAAAACCATAAAATTTTATTTCAGTTGGATAACTATACCTACTTCTTTAAGATCAAAGTGTTGCCTAAAAATAGACCTGGCCGGCAATTAATAGTTATCTAGAAAATATTTTCATGAACAATAATGAGATCGCTATTTCTTTTGATGCAAGCTTTGCCACAAGTTTAGGCAAATTGTAATATCACAGAGTACTACTATACTACTATACAAATAAACTTCACCAATTACTGACTGAATTAAATCATACCTAATTTTAATGATTAGTTTCAAAGCTTTAAAAAATTTTCTTTCAAAAAGGAATGCTTTAAATTTTCGCGCAGCTTAATATTTTAATGAAAAAAATCTATCCAGTTGAGAGGTCGAGAACAATACGAATGGCAGTTTTTAACGAATTTACAAATTTTCTCTACGAATACTTACATATAAGCTAATCTTCCATAGACGTCATCTCGCTGTGGTCTATTGAATAGAATGAGGCAAACGATTACGGCTTACTTTATGTAGTTGGATCACTCACGAGCCAAGCAGAATTATAGTCCTTGCGTGGGTCGTCTTTGCCTTTATCTTAGGACTTTTAATAACAAAAATAGAGGTACGGTTACTCGATACTAAATTTTCAACGGTTTTTCAACAGCATGAAACAACTTCGCAAGATATCACGTGTTATACAGGGGCATATAGCGGACTTTTAATAAGCTGCGTTCTATATGAGAAATTTTTCAATACTAGTGCAGTCATTGCAGTCATGACTGCACTAGTATTGAAAAAAATCTCACCAGTTCACCAAAGATTTGATTGTTTTTATAAGCTTTTAATAGTATCAATTTAAATTTAAATAAAAATGACCTCATGGATGTTTATTTTATTCACACTGTGAATATCTATTCTCTTTGCATAAATTCACTAATGCATAGTAATAGCACAGGGTAAACAAGTTTTTTTTTTAAATTTGAGATTTTAGCATTCATAATGCTATTTTTATACAATACTAAATAATACAACGTGTTACAAAAGTTCCCCTAATGCCGAATATTGTAGATAAGGACCATCAAACTGAACAACTTTTACTATGGGACCAACTCTGAAATCGCGAAGAAAAAATTAGCTGTTTCATACATTTTGATATCGTAATTAATTTTTGTAACCAAAACCTAAAAATAAAAACAAAAACAGCTTCAAAATTAAATTCCCCCAAAAAATATGCGTAGCTAATATTCAAATTATTAGCTACGGATATGAATATTCATATAACACGTCTAATGAAGTTGGGTGGGAAAAGAGGTCCTCCCGCCCCACCCGACTTCATTAGACGTGTTATATGAATATTCATATCCGTAGCTAATAATTTGAATATTATTTCTTGCTTTTTAGAGGTATTTAATTTTGAAGCTGTTTTTGTTTTTGTTTTTAGGTTTTTTGAAGAAGGTTTTTCTTTTTTTTAAAAAAGCTTTTTTATTTTCTACTTTTTAGTGGTGACGCGTGTAAATTTTTTTTTATTTTATATAGTATTTGTGGTAAGGTATGTACGCGTGTAAATATTTTTTAACTTCATATAATATTTTCTATGGTACAACGCCCATAACTCAATTTCCAAATTCAGGCTGTTTGTTTTTAAGGAGTTCCGTTGTGCCTTCGTACTTCGTAGTCCAAGTCTAGTCCAAAACGTCGCAGACCATAGCTCGGTTTGTTTTGGTATGTCATAAACCTACCAATATCTCTATCAGTATACATATCCTATTTGACTTTGAGGAGTTCCCTTGTGTGTCTTCGAAGTCCAAGTTCAATACCAATGAAATTAAAATGTGACCACTCTTGAAGTATATCCTTTCAAACAAAAAAAGAATCATCGAAATCGGTTCATAAACGAAGAAGTTATACCTGAAAATCCGTAAAAACTCGTCCGATGGTAAGCTAAATAATTGATATTTTTCAGGATTATGAAAAAACTACTAGCCATGAATGATCAAACAGTTCGGACTTTTACCAGAAAGAGTTGGTAAATCTTAGGTTTTACTGGAAAATCTTAGGCTTCACCCTTAGTTCGAGGTTTTACAGTAACACAAACATTATTATTTGAAGCATGTATGTTTCGTTGTAAAAAGAAATCTAATTCGATTTCAAAATAGAAAAAAATTAACGCGCGAACAAACGTCATTCTCTTTCACTTTACTTACCTACTTAAAATTTCGCAGACATACACAATGTATAAAAACAAATTTCGTGGCATAATTTAATCCCAGTGTTTCCAGTGCTTTTATTGGCCTAAAGTTATTCATAACCATTTATAACTTCTGCGGAAAGATGGAAATAAAAATGAGGAACTGATCAATTATAAAAATCAATGAAGTTTGGCGAAGATCCAAGCACAACTGAGGAATCTTCCAACGGATGAATGTCAAAGAAATCGATAGGAAATATACAGTCACGTTTTTAAATAATTGTCTTGATGTTTGAAGGTCGTCACTAAAGTATAAAAGTTACGTGAATCAAAACGAAATGTTTTATTTCATCTAACTCGATATTTTTATTATTGCATCACAATTCAATCACTATCATCAACCATTGTGCCACTGCTGGGGCACAGGCCTTCTTAATGGCTGGATAAGGAGGATGGGCCTAGCCCACGACGCGGGCCCAATGTGGATTAGTGGGTATTACAATGATAATGAAAATATTCTTCAATACAAAATAATGTGTTAGAACGTTTTATAACATAATTATGAAATGCTCTTTAGCAAAATTTATCAATACGTGTTTAATTCCACCTTGCTAAAAGATTGAATACAGGCCGACTGAGAAATATGTTATCGATTATTTGAGGAATGTTTTGCCAATATTCTCAAATGTAACATTATTCGAAAGTTGCCAGACAGATATTTTATGGTGCATATTGTAACTTTGAGTATATTCCTGAATTTCAAATACTTAGAAACGTAGGTAATAACAACGTAAATATTAGAATTCAGGCTGAACAGATATTTTTACAGTACGAAATAATATACAAGAGAAAATACGACTCGCACCAGATCATATTCTCGGACGGGAATCGAACCCGCGACCTTTAAATGTCCGGTCCAATGCTCTTACCGATCAGCTTATTTTTTCTAGCATATTATTTAGTATTGTATAAAAATAGCACCGCGCATGCTATTTTTTATTCAGCTGGTGGTTAATGTATTTTTGATCACAATAGTCGACTCAGTAGTTCGATGGCTTGACTGTGTAAATTAAGAAATGATTATGTCCAAAATATAGGTATAAGTAGTTATAAAACCGTGTTACTAAATGTGCATACGTTAACGGTTATATATGTTTAGGGTTCCGTACCCAAGGGGTAAAACTGGGCCCTACTACTAAGACTCCGCTGTCCATCTGTACGTCTGTCACCAGGCTGTATCTCATGAACCGTGATAGTTGAAATTTTCACAGATGATGTATTTCTGTTGCCGCTATAACAATAAATAAAACTATAACAAAAACAACAACTAAAAAACAGAATAAAATAAATATTTAAGGGGGCTCCCATACAACAAACGTGATTCTTTTGCTCGTTTTTGCACGATATTGATAACGACACCAGGTAGACGCTTGAAATATTCACAGAATATTTAGTTATATATTTACTTTAAAAATAAATAATTAAATTAAGATAAAACAATTATTTATGGGGGGCTTCTATACAACAGACATGATTTTTTTTGCTGTTTTTATAGATAATGGTACGGAACCTTCGTGCGCGAGTCCGACTCGCACTTGGCCGGTTTTTAATCTCTACAATCTATTTTATGAATTAACTCGGAGTCATTTATTTTTTTAATTTGAGATTCAAGCATTCACAATTGTAATCTACAATACCAAACAATATTTTCTAGTTTTTCTAGTATTTTATTTTTTGTATGTGCGTCATGTAGATAAACAAGCAAAAGGAAATAATAACTACTTTTCTTTATTGATAGTCTATAGTTACCTAAGTGTAAGCACAGAATAGATTCTATTCTGTGCTAAAACTAACAACATACAAGCATAAATTTCTAAGAAATACTATCACTGTTTTAGCATATATTCTGTTCAGCTTATCTAATGTATTCCAACATTAGGAATCGTTTCAAATTAAATTATTGAGTTTATATATACTGGGAGACTACATATGTTAGGCGGTATTTACACGGGTTGACTTGGCAGGCAATTTTAGTCAATTAGCGCGATTTTTTCCGACAATTACTTGTTAAATCGAATCGCCACCTCATTAAAAAAAGGTTTGTGATTAGATTTTACAAGCGTTTGTTAATAAAAAGTGCTAATTGATTAAAAGTCGACTCGTGTAAATACCACATAACCTTATGTATCCCTTCAATTGAAACACGTTATAAATTAACATTTTAGCTGAATGTTATTTAAGAGCAAGCAGGAAGATAATTTTACCACAGATAAGCCTCCGGAAACTGGCTTAGAGATAAAACAACCGGATTTATCAGAATCAGATCCATAAATTTTAGAGTAACATTCGTAGAAGATGCGAGTCGACTTCGCTTTGCCAAGATAACCGTGTTTGTGCTCTGTAAATCGGCTGCGAAATAACTATAGAAAGAAATCTTCGAGAAAAGGCGAGTCGCACTATGAATAATTCATACTTAATTGACTGGTAAAAAGTGGTTGAACGAATAAAAACAAGAAAACAAAAAAGCTCATAGACTTGTCTTTTACCGAAGTAAACAATTAATAAATATTTTTACTGAAAGAATAATGAATTGTGTTTACTTTTTTTGCCTCAATACTTATTTAATAAGAGCCAAGTTTTTTTTTTCTATCAATAGAATATTAGTTTCTAAATCAGAATAATATATAGTTTTCTCTGGAAGTAAAACTTATAACACCCCATCGATTTTGCGTCGGGGGTTAAAACAAATATAAAAATATATATGACTCGGTAGCTCAGCGGTCAGAGCATTGGACCGGATATCCAAAGGTCGCGGGTTCGATTCCCGTCCGAGAACATGATCTGGTGCGAGTCCTATTTTTTCTAGTATATTATTTAGTATTATATAAATATAAAAAAAAATATTTGACTAAAGAGAGAGAGAGAGTAGCTAAAGCACTTGTGTTATGGAAATCAGAGACAACGGTGGTATCACAAACGCCCAGACCTGAGCCAATATAGAAAAATTCCTTTTATAAATTGACCCAAGCCACTCGACCACGGAGGTCGTCAATAATATAACAGTGAATGAAAAGAGCTACTAATACGATAGTCGACAATAAATGCGCAGAGCTCTATAATCATAGTAATCAACGGAAAAGGTTGCTAATACCTTTCCTGTCGCTACCTATTTGTTCCCTGTGCGCTGTATTTCTAATTATTGAGGAGGAATGAAAAACACAGGTAATTATTGTGATATATCAGGAGGACTTCGGCTATAATGGAATGCAATAATCTTTAAAAATACAATCAGCAATCGAACACTATTTTGTGTAAACTAACAGCCGATAAAATATTATTATATTAAAGTTATTATAAAGTTACATTTAACCCTTGAATAGGCACGCCTAATTTTGTAGGAAAAAACGGAGAGGCGCGCGCGAACAAATTGCTTCCTATATATACTTTTAGTTAAGACTAATTTGCCTTTTTTTATTTATTTTAGGACAGCTAACACAATAAACGCTACTTACATTTAATACAACAGAACATCTAAAAGTTACATGTTAAAGCGCTATCATACTTAATACAGGTTGCCACGGCATGCACTAAAATTAAGCTAAAATTAAGCTAAGAAAGATACAAATTAACCAGTTTGTTAATAAGTTATTAATTATTAATAACAGATTTTCAATAACAAAAGGTACAAAAGTACTCATTAAGCGTTATTTGTAAACAAAATCAATTTTTGTGTGAGCTGAGCAAATTGCTCATAATAGCGCGCCTTATCTGTACCATCTTTAGCTCCGAGATCGAGATCCAATCCAGATCGCATCACTATAATTCTCATGCAAATAATATCGCTTAGTGCAAAACCATCGTTGAATAAAGAACTAGAATTTGAATATTAATTTACATTAAAATGCTAGTATATTATTTAGTATTGTTATTGTCCGATGAAAAATTATAGCTATATAGACAAGACATTTTCTGCAATTGTAGAAACCGGTTCAGATTAATTTACTGAAGAATATAGTCAACAGTTCACGGGTATGTCACATGCTTATAAATTGTTGTAGGCCTAATAGTACAGTGAGACAGCGCGCCCGCGTTGACGAGAGCGTAAGCAGTTGTATAATGCAAATATTAAAATTCATTACACATTAGTTATATTTGTGTTTTCTTTGACAATCTGAATTAGGTCTATTCTCATTCATCTGTAGATTGATCATTTAAGCTGGCCTTAGATCTGTTTTTGTCGGCAACTAAGAGCGAAACGATCAATTTCGATTGTCAATTTTTCCGTAATTGACGCTCATTGATGCGAAAATTGATCGTTTTAAGCGATTCAATTGTCAATAATTCACAATTGATCGTTACCGGCGGTCTTTACAGCTGCTCACTTCGCACCAGGATCATCGCCGTCATCGCGCTTAATTTTTATACCAACAATTTTTATATGAAACAGCTGATTTTTTTTTCGCGATTTCAAAATGGTCCCCTGGTAAAAGTAGATCAGTTTGATGGTCCCTATATACCATATTCGGCATTAGGGGTATTTTTGTAACACGTCATATTGTAATTAAGTTACAAGCGATCGCTTTTGCGGTAGCCAGATCAATTAATAAATATAACATTTTAGATGAGCTAAGAAAAATAATACGTGGGATGAGACAGCTTAAGATGAATATGGAACAATCCCGCTTACAAAGTTTCAGTTCCAGTAAGAATTAAGATTAATTTTAAGTGGACCTTATAGAAATACTTTTATTATAATCTTGCTGTTAAGGCTTTTACCTATATACATACACTGGCCTTCAAAACTCAGTACAACACTTTCAAAATTGTTACTTTATTACAATTCCTATTATTTCGAAATAAAAATGACTTAACTTCACAATCAAAAACCTTTTTTTTATTTCAAAACTCGTAACTTCTATCGTTTAAGAGAAATTGCAATTTTAAAAATGTTGTACTAAGTTTTGAATGCCAGTGTATTTTTTATAAAACAACTTAACTAGCAGAAAGTCCAAAGTAATTTAAAGTTTTAAGTTTACATAAAAATTACTGAAATTTCTCAAGGCACTTTTGTAATTACGTTAATGCTTCTTAACGGCTTAACGAAGTAAGTATATCCGGTAGCTTTTCACTCGTTGCTCTAACTTATTTCATTTTAAAGGGGGTTAATCCAAGTTTAACCTCCGAATGGATTTAAAATTTCATTACTACATTACGTAACTTTTAAATGTTTTTAAAAATAAATTGAAGAATGGGAAAGTGACGGACAATTTATCACCTATTTCAAAGGAGTGGTAATTTGATGATTTAATTAAGATTTTATATATTTTTAAAGAAACTTCTAGATTTTTTGTACCAATAAAGCAATGTATGTAGGTAACTTCAGCATTTAATTTTTTAAAACAAAACCCTGGGGCGCATCGCTTGCAAAACAATTGGTGATAAATCTTACAAAATGCACCCTACGTTTTCGTTTTAAATCTTATGTACAGAGGGTTATAAATAAGTATTTGTTGTATGGTCTGTCTGTGGTTATAATAAATCTTTACTAACCTTTTTATCCTGTTTTTGTATGTTATTAGTCTGTTTTTTATACTTTTTAGTCAGTTAAAAAATATTTGGTGTTAGTGGTTTTTATTCATAAGCATATATTACAATTCGGTACTTATGTAAATAAATAATAGCGGAACAAATGAATGAATATGTTTGTATAGGGTCAAGTGGAGACAATAACAAAAAGTAGTTTTGATTTTTAGAAAAAAAAAACACTGTTTATTATCTTTTCTTCTCATTTTTTACCATAGAATCAGCAGCCTTAACTTTCATATTAGCCCTTCATGAAAGCCCATCAATGTCAGCTTGGAGTAGCAAAGCACCTGTTTGAGATACGACTGGTTTCGCAATCTTGAGATCATCGGCATAAAGAATTTAAATTGAATTGTGAAAGCATTTTGGGATATAATTAAAAAAATATTGAATAAGATAGGGACCAGGTTGGATCCCTGGGGAACACTGGCTGATATACTATGTTCATTAGAGTCAAATCCACTCATAACGACTTTGAAAGATCGTTTGTCTAAATATGACTGTAACCACTGCAGTAGTTGCCCCGTGAGACCATATAAAGAGAGAGTTTTTGAATTAAGATGTCGTGAGAAACTCGATCAAACGCTTTGCTAAGGTCTGTGTATACATCTATTTCTTGGTGAGAATCTATTGATTCTGCTAACATTTCGGTGAATAATACTAAGTTTGTACATGTTGATCGAGCAGCCACTAGTCCGTGGTGATGTTTTGTTATAGGTACTTTGTTTCATATGGTTTTTATTCTGATAAGAAGAAAAGGCGCAAGAAGTAACGATAACTACAATCATAAATATATCCAGTATATTATTTTACCATTAATATATATTTACCAATCTTTGACATTATTATATACTAATTAAAAGAAAATAGGGACAACTATTTCGTCTAACCATACAAACGAGCTAATTGCTGAAAGATTTTTCAATATAAATTCAGTCTGATTTCATTTGAATTTGATATTCTTCGATTCCTGTAATAGTCAACTTGCGGATCTTACTGTCGAGTTTATTAAATAATATCTCCTATTCGCCATGTGTCAGTTAGAATTGCAAAATGTTAAATTTCGCGAATTGTATGAAACTCTCTTTCTATCGACATACGGCGCTCTTTGCCATACATTTTCTAGTGAAATTGCAGCGGATCACTGTCTATTGTCAATTTATTCGCATTGTACGTATAATGTTTTGAGTTGTATTTTATTGGGTATAGGTAAGTACTTACTGTATTATTTATTCTGTGGTACTAAACTACTGACCTTATCAACATTGTAACTTGCCTTTTAATTTTACTTTTTGCATGCTAAAATGTCCTTTCTGCGAAAAGGACCAAATGCGAAATGGACGTTCTGCGAAATGGACCAAATGCGAAGTGGACCTAATGCACCAGAACGCTGTCTCGTTAAATATAAAAAAATATCACCATCCTTATACTTATGTACTGTGTACTATATTTTATGCAAATATAAAAAATATTATCATTATCATGTCATTCATTTTACGCTAGAGTTATGATTTTATCTTTGCAGATATTTGGAAGATAAGTTTTTCAAACAAAGTATTAAATTAAATAACATAAAAATCTGGGTTCAGCAACCCTTTTTGTACAGTATGAAGCGAGAACTATATTTGGTACATGTGGCGTGGGCCACGTACGCTAATCTGGGCACTTCGGAACCCATAGATTTTACACAGGGGCTAGTTGTTTAGAGCTACACTACATTAATCCACGTGTATCCATCCATGTCTTGCGACGCAATGTCTCTTCACGTGACACAACAAAAAGCATGTCTTCTAACGCACCTATAGAGTGCATTATTGGACGCGTCCAGATTGATTACGGCCTACGTGTCACAATCTACCGCAAAACAAAGGAATTGATTATGCATCTTTGTTTCGTTGTACAAAATCACACTTTTTAAATAATATGGCGTTCATATCACGAAAATGACTTTTTCGTGGTTTTTGCAGTTAAATCTCTGTAGCACCGGATACCCATCCCTATTCGCATTATCACCCGATAATGAATTGTGTTGTGATTTATTAATAATTAGTGGAAAAAGGGGTAAAAAAATTTACTTAAAAAAAATTAAATAAATTCAGAATTTTTTGCTAACGCTAAAACTGTCATTTTCGATTTACTTTGACAAGGTCCCTTCCCATTCTAATCGCGCGCGGATTATAATAGCCCACGGAAAAAACTGGTCTTTATGGAAAATAACCTCCGTATTTTATTTTACGTTATGTCATTATAATATGGCCATTTTATAAGCTTACTTTATTAAGATAAATAATACATAAAAATCTTAAAATACATCTGAACACATGTTTCATATTTTATACAAGATAATACAATTTGGTAATCCGTATCAAATTGTTTTATGTTTATTTAATTTTTTAAATATTTTTGAATAATTGAATCATATTCGACGACCTCCGTGGTCTTGTACACCGGTTTTCAAGGTGTCGCCATCTCTGAGGTCCCGGGTTCGATCCCCGGTTGGGTCAATTTAGAAAACGAACATTTCTATATTGGCTCAGGTCTGGGTGTTTGTGATACCACCGTTGTCTTTGATTTCCATAACACAAGTACTTTAGCTACTTACTTTGGAATCGGAGCAATGTATGTGATGTTGTCAAATATTATTATATTATCATTATTATATAATATCAAAGGCGGCAATATCCAGTCCACACAAAATTAACTTAAGTTTTCCACCTTTTATTTAGTCTTACATTCCATGAACTCATACATGGGCCCATTATTGGTTGTGCGGACGAGCTCGACAGTACTTTATTTACATCACACCAATAAACTATAGAAATGAAATTAAAAATGCAATACAGAGTTATAAACATACAATGTTCGATATAACATATTATACCTAATTAACTAGTAGGTAATGAAAATCAAACCAAAAGCTTTCCTCAAGTACGGACGGAACCCTTATTTGGGTTTCCTACGCTATAACACAATATCTTTATAATAGTCATATTACTAACTTGTTGGTTAGGTCTTAACTTTGTCATCATTAAACATCTGTTCAAATAAGTAATTCGATTAGTAGACTTATAAATATGGCTGGCTTTCTTTTAGAATGTCGTTATTGTATTGTAAAGAATAATGTTTAACAAGTTTGAACCTTCTAAGTAAGTACCTAGTTTTGTTTTTCTAGTTTTGTTTTTATTATATTTGACAATATCAGGTGAGTTCCTTTTTTGTATTGCATTTTTAAGGTACAAAATTTAAACATATCCATTTTTTAAGTAACTGTGATACCTACCTGCCTACCTACCTATCGCACATCTATGACGACTAGACCTTTTTTATTTTACAACCTCCCTGAAAGAAGCTTACACCGGTTTGATTGTGTTCTTACATCTCTGTGTGTTCTATAGGCACCTGCCGTACCGCCACACTACTGCTGCTTCAGCAACTTACTTTGGGATCAGTGCAACGAATGTAATGTTGTCATACATTATTAGTGGCCTTCTTCCGGTTCCATTATCAGAACCCTGGACCCTATTTCTTCACAAACTATTCGTCAAGACGAATCAAACGTGCCCAAACTCGATGGGGTTGCATTGTTGGTTTCAATACTGAGTTCTTGTGGCTTTCTTCTGGCTTCATCATCAAACCCTGCACCTCATCTCCCATCAGATTACTCGTCAAGACGAATCTAATGATTCCAAACTCGACGGGTTTGTATGGTTTTATTACAGAGTTCATGTGGCCTTCTTCCGGCTCCATCATCATATCAGCTCAATAATACCATAATATTGCATTGTCTTCCAATTCTGACCTATGTTCAAAGTTTCAAGTCTCTAGCTCATCGGGAAGCTAGATTAAAATTGTTTGCAAAATTAAACAACCTAATAAAAAGTGTAAAGAAAAAAGACTAATTGAAAGTTGAGGTAGACGAAAGGGAACAGTATTTAATCTATATTTTAAGGACTATTGGTAATACAGATGGACCTCAGATGACGTTAAAGCGCTATCGCTAGGGTCGGTCATCGGATGGGAGACTAAAAGGTATCATAATTATCGAGCTCTTCTGTGCTTCAGAAGGCGTGTTAACCCGCTAGACCCAGCCGTTATCGTTAACCACTAACTCACCAACCCGCATGGTGGCCCATGGATTCATCCTTCAGAAAGGCCTGTGCCCTAGTAGGGGGGTGCTTAAGAGCACAGGCTTTGGGTGATAAGTCTCTTGATAAAACAGATGGTGTTCATGGCTGGTCGTGGCGTGGCTGCTGGCGGGCGGCTGGTGCGAAGCACAGGAGTCTGACAGAGGGTACACGTTTCCTACCAGCATCTCCTTGGTGGGCGAGTATAGACTTGATTCAAACATAACTAATTTAACCATTATTTAGGTACACAAATGGAAACCATATTATCTCTATCTTCGTTTATCTGATACGTGGGAGTCAATCGGCACCACAGATGTTCTGTGATCGGCACGATGCTATCAACTCAGAATATTTTGTATGAATTTAAAATAAAATATGACGTTCAATTGTTTACAGGTTTGAATGAATAGTGTAGTGACGAGGATTATTACTCCCAGATGGCGCAAAGTTCGATTACATCGTGGTGGGCGCGGGGGCGGCCGGCGCGGCGGCAGCGGCACGGCTGGCGATCGCCGGGCTAGACGTTCTACTGGTGGAGGCTGGCGGCAACCCTGACCTCATCTCCAAGGTACCACACCTGCACTTGTCAACTTATTTAGAAATAACCATTCGTAAGTTGAGCTTAATAGAGTTGAAGTGTCATATAGGTGTTCGAGGCATCGAATCGATAGAAATTCGACTCATATTATGTACACAAAGCAAATGACCAAGTTGTTGATTCGTCCAAAGACACGTAACATTGAATGTAGATTACTAGCGTGCAGTGCAGATACTTACGCTAATACTCGTTATTTTATCTTTTCTAGATGCCCGGTGCAGCAATGGGTCTGCTGGGTTTACCTATAGACTGGCAATACGATACGTTGTCTAATAACAAGTCGTGCCTTGCGTACCGCGACCAGCAGTGCCGGTTCAGCCGCGGGCGCTGCCTCGGTGGCTCCACCAGTATGAATTACATGATGTACACGCGTGGTACTCCCCGGGACTTTGATGATCTTGACATCTCGGGCTGGACCTGGGACGACGTCAGACCCTACTTCCTCCGCTACGAGGGCCTCCAAGATCTTGACAGCCTCCCATCCTCATCGATTCCTTACCACAATACCACCGGAACTATGCGTGTTGGATTTTTCACAGATTCAGAAAACCCCTGGCATTCCAGACTGATTGAAGCGTATAAAAGCCTTGATATCCCTAGCAATCCTGATGTAAATGCAGAATCACAGATCGGCGTCACTAAAGTTGTTGGATACGTGTTTGATAACGAGCGCATGAGCACTGCCCGAGGGTACCTCGCTAGACCAGACGTCAAAAGTAGACTAAAAGTGTCAAAACGAACGATATGTACTGGCGTCATCCTGGATGATAATAATGAGGCGAAGGGTATCACAGTAGCGTATGGATTGCTGCAACAGAAGCTGAGACTGTATGCTACGAAGGAAGTTATCCTCAGCGCCGGAGCGATCGGAACTCCACAGATACTGATGCTGTCAGGGATCGGTCCCGCGGCGCATTTGCAAAAGTTCAATATTCCTGTAAGATTAGATTTGCCTGTCGGTGACAGCATGACTGATCACGCATTCCCTCTGGTTTTCGTAAAATGTGATTACGGGAAAGTGTTAGAAAACTTGTTGGCAGCCGCCAACACGGTAACTCAGCTCTCAGACCTGCTTCTACTGAAAAAAGGCCCGCTGGCTTCCATTGGCCTCACTGACGTAACAACTTTCATCAATTCAAACTGCTATGATTTGGACAAGCGTAAATTAGTGAACAATAGCAGTGAATGTGCAATTCCTAATTTGCAGTTTATTCACGCCTACATCGATAGGACCTTGGCTGTTCTCGGTGGGCCGTTGTTCCAGCATGGCACCGACCTCAATGATGCAGTGGTTAAGCAACTGCAGAAGGTCAGCGCTAAGTATGCCTTGATGGTCTTCTCGCCACTGCTTCTTCAGCCACGCTCAGAAGGTACAGTGCGTCTAGCGAGCACGGACCCGTTGGCACTTCCAGCTATTTTCCCGAACTTTCTTTCGGACGAGCGTGACCTGGAGGACATGGTCCGTGCGTTGAAAATCACGGAGCAGGTGGTGGCGACGGCGGCACTGGGGGAGCACGGGGCGTCGGTGGTGCGGCTGCAGCTGGCGGGCTGCCCTTCGGACGTGACGGATGAGGCGTACTGGGCGTGCTACAGCCGTCAAATGACGCACACGACGTACCACTCAGTGGGCACGACAGCCATGGGCCGCGTGGTGGACGCGTGGCTACGAGTGAAGGGCGCGCGCCGCCTGCGCATCGCAGATCTGGGTGTGATGCCGCGCCTCGTGCGTGCAAACACCGCCGCCACCACCATCGTCATCGGTGAGAGAGTGGCCGACTTCATTTTAGCAGGACAATGATATAAAAAAGTCTAATTGTCACAGTAAGCTACCGCAGGGAAAACTTTTTTTTGAGAGATCACGATATCTGTGACAAATCTAAAAAGATGGTTGGAGAACTCCACAGTAGAAGTACCAAACTGGTAAATAATACATCAACTAAAACAAACACTACAGGATCTATGATACAGTTACCCTTTTTTTGGAAATATTTAAACAGATCAATTTAATAAAACCGCGCTGGATCCGTAAAAAATGCTTTTTTTTTTAATGTAGCGGCTCTATATCGGTAACATTAGATACCAATGATTTTGGATCAGATTATAAAATCAAAAGGGATTTTTCACTTTTTTCTCATCATATATTACAGTAATAAGTAGTAATTCACAATCCTTTAATTCGCAGTTGTTGCTCACCAACATATTCATTAATAAAATATTTATGATATTTATGTTCGTGTTCACGTCATAGTTGAAACCAAAAGCAAAAAACTGTAAGTTTCCGCGATCTTAATATCACTGTTTCGCGAGATGGTGGTGCTTGTTGTCTAGCGAAATTGTTCGCATACTGCAATAGTTACAGAGCTCGCGACAAAACACTGCAAAAGGTATCTCAAGGCCCATAATTCAATATCATTTAAGTTTTAGGCTGAACATGAGTCAGCACCTACTCGCAAGGCCAGGAAATGGGACACCGGGGCCTGTTTCTCGAAAGTTACAAGTACACAAGTTTACAAGCTTCAATATGTTACAAGTACTTGTAAATTCTGTTTCACGAAGAAAATTACAAGTGATTTTTTTCGGTAACAAAATAGGTTGGTTATCTTTGCAATAATGATATAAATGCTCTGGCTGATAAGTATTTTATCTTAATGTCAATGTCATCACACTAGTAATTAAAGTGAATTATATTCTCTAATCTTATATGAATTTGAACTAAAAGTAAAATTCAATGTTTTATGTTATGAAAATTTCCGGTGGTCTCTCAGAGACAGCAATTGACAACAGCTATCAAAGCACTAAAATGGCCGCCAACTTGTGATTCTGGCATTCTACAAGAGTAAAAAACAAGTGCTTTTAAAATTTGTTTCACAAAAACATTACAAGCCTTGTAAAATAACTGTCTTAATATGCCATTTTACAAGTTCGATTGGATGATTTCCTTGAAAAACTGACCGATGAGAACTTTTCACAGAGATGATTGAAATCGTTGAAAGTTCCAAACAAACTTTTGATTATTTTTATTATCTATGGTGTTTTAACACCAAAAGTGTGATACAGACACCATTTTATTATTCCCCTTTTTATTTTATATAATAAATGACAATAATTTTATAATAACAGCATATACAATGATTGACAAGAAGGTATATACGATTTTGACCCGCTAGTTTCGTTTTAGTACACACGACGGCACCTCAGACTATACATGTTGACCTTGAGACCGCCTTTATGCCCTACGTAATAAAAGTTGTTTTCGCAGTTTAGCTGTATAACCTGACGTGCTGTCGTGTGTACTATTATATAATATAATAGTACTAAATACTACTAATAGATCGGGTACTGCTAATTAGCAGTACATAAAAATTAAGAGTCCCCCGACACTGCTAGCAAAATTTCTGAAAGTTACAAGGTACAAGTGTCAACGCAATTTTTTGAGAAACGTAATTACTGTTACACGTTTAAATTTTTACTTGTGAGGTTGGTCACTTGTTAAATATTTTATTCTACATACGTGATAAGTACAGTTTTGTGAAATGCTACGCTTCTAATTTTGTTGTTTTAAAAGTATTTCTAACTATGGTTACACACTTGTATTACAAGTCTTGTAACTTTCAAGAAACAAGCAATGGCGGCGGCGCTCTTTCAACTATGTATCAACGTGCCCTACTAGTGTTTTCTCAATGTTGAAAAATATATTATAAACTAGATTATAGTACAAAAAGTATGAAGGTAGTCAGACCGCATTATCGTGGAACATGCCGAGTCAGCACGCCACACAAGTCGTCACCATAACAAGGTCGGTACAAGAGTTCTCTCAAAGCTAACAATTTATTTTTACTGACTAATTATTATGTAAAATTTAAGAAAATAAATAGTCATACGACAGATTATGGAACAGAGGCCGTCAGCACGCTTCCAATGATATAAACTTGACTACAAAGGACATAATTTCTAATAAACTCTCTCTTTCTCTCTTTTTTTAAAATACAAACTGCAATTACTGTAAAGAACGCTAAATAACATCTGTCACCGAGCGCGTGGCTGGCCCGACTAAATGTTGTGCGAGTTGTTGCTTTTTGGCCCCGTTGTGCCATTTTTAAGCAATATTTGCTTGCAATTACACTTCTATAGATTTTAGTTCGCTGGTTATTAATTAGATTATAATACTTATTAAAAAAATACTACTTATACAGGGTTCTTTGTAAAAACCAACAACCTCGCAGGAGTAGATTACTAACATCATCGATTTGTAGGGATAGTAAACACTATCACTTGTAGGGATAGTATACACTATGACTGATCGATTTCTAGGGATAGTAAACACTATCACTTGTAGGGATAGTATACACTATTACTGATCGATTTGTAGGGATAGTATACACTATCACTGATTGATTTGGAGGGATAGTATACACTATGACTGATCGATTTGTAGGGATAGTAAACACTATGACTGATCCATTTGTAGGGATAGTATACACTATCACTGATTGATTTGTAGGGATAGTATACACTATGACTGATCGATTTGTAGGGATAGTAAACACTATGACTGATCCATTTGTAGGGATAGTATACACTATCACTGATCGATTTGTAGGGGTAATATACACTATCACTGATTGATTTTTAGGTACAGTATACACTATCACTGATCGAAAACCCTTGTTGACTACAGAACCCAAAAAAATTGAAAAAATCTGAAAACCTTAATTTGTAGGAAAATATTTCTCTATATATATAATTTTGTACGAAACCCTCTTAGTGCAGTGAATGCATGAAGTTTAGGTAAAAAAAAGTAATTACAAAGAATTGCAACAAAAACAATTTGACCTTTAACAAAACAAGTCCTCGTTAAGAATCCACGTCTTTAGAGAAAAAAAAATTTTGTTGAAAACATTATATTCAATAGAAAAAACCTTCTAAATTCATCATATTTTTTTTTATTTCAAGAAGTGATCCCCTACGTTTTAAGAATGGCTTTACCTATAGTTTGTTACGTTAAAAAAATGTATACTGGCATTTTTCAAGTATTTACTAAAACCAGTTTTGCGAGACAGCTTTGCAAGAATTTTAACCAAGAACTTTAAATTCATTCTATGACACAGAATGAATTTTAAGTTCTTGATTATGACCTTATAAATTACTGTCAAAGCGGGTTAACATCATTTATAAGTAAATTTGATCTACTTGATGTCATTGGAGTTTGTAGCTTAATTAAATCAATGTTTAAAATATTTTATAACATTTATTTCAAATTAAGCTTTTACCAAAGTTAGTTGATTTTCAATTTTATATTATATATTATTTTTTTAAGTACCTATTCTATATTTTATTTTATGCTACTCATGAATAGTCTATAGAATTAATCGATAAACAATGGTCAACCTTTCAAAAATATAATATGTCGATTTTACTTTGTATAATGAAAGTAGTTAAAATTTAGGGGACACGTATTTTTCATTTTATTTTTTTATTCTTTTTATATTAAACCACTGTTTGAGTAAGTTTCGGGTCTCTGTTAGTGATATTTATTAGTAATTTGGACTAGATTTGAGTTTTTTTTTTAATTAACGTAAAAATACTGATCTAATAATTCTGAAAAAATATATAAACATATACTTCTAAGACTTTCACGCGTACAGTTTGTTGAGGCAGGATCTCTTCGCCATGTGTTCAGCGAAAAGGGAAGTACTTTCGCCGAGCTAGGTGTCTGTGCTCGGGGACCGCGGTCCAACTGTTTGATGTTGGAATTTGTATTTATGCGAAGTGCTTAGAAAACTTCGATATCGTGAGTCTTAGGCCACGCTCTAAATCTTCGATCATAAGCTCTCAAAAAATCGAAATCAAACAAAACTTTAAAATGTCCCTAAATGCTTAATTCAAAATTGCAAATCAAACTTTGTTAAAATATCACTGAGATGCTCACTTACCAATGAATTTAATACTAAGTGTTTAGCCTTTGTAATTTGAGGATCAGACTCATGAATCAACTGTTGTGTTCAGGTAAACTGATAATTACATAAAAGATAAATTCATATTTGAATATAATCCTGACCGTTGTTTAATTTAAATAAATGTTGGAATGTTTTATTTGAAAATAAGCTAGATGATTGTTATACCAAGTGTTGTTAGTCTACTAAACGATGATGATGGATGATGATATTCGGAAGCAGTCGTCTGCGCAGGAATATTTTTAGTGCATAACCAGGCGCGCAAACGCAGATGCCCTCTTTCGTCCTTACCCCCCCTCCCCCCCCCTAACCCAAGTGGGCGGGGCTAAAAATGCTGTCATTTAGTTATGCAGCACAAAGCGACTAAATACTAGTTGCATAATAGCGACCATATATTGTATACTCATATACTATACATTTTGATATTTTCGATTTTAATTTTTGTATGAAACAGCTGATATTTTTTTCGCGATTTCAGAGTTGGTCCCATAGTAAAAGTTGTTCAGTTTGATGGTCCTTATCTACCATATTCGGCATTAGGGGTATTTTTGTAACACCATGTATAATAATATTTTATATGCTTAAACAAAAAAATATTTAATACTTATGATATTTATTATCTCTGCATCTTTTTGCCTTCGTTGCGTCTTTTACACCAATTGAGTACGCAGGACGTAATTTCTAATAAACTCTTTCTCTTTTCTTTAAAATACAAACTGCAATTTATTATGAAGAATGCTAACGTCTGTCACCGGGCACGTGCCTTAGAGCAACGCGGGCCTTCCTCCCCGGAACGGAAGGCCCGCGTTGCTCTAAGGTGGCTGTAATGCTGTGCGAGTTGTCATTTTGTAGCCCCATGGTGCCATTTCTTAACCTATCAAGGCCCGGAAAGGGAGACACAATATATATTCCATTATTATCCAACCGCATTCGGGCGTTGATTGTTTGCAATTACACTTCCATAGATTTATTTCGCTGCCCTAGACAATCATCAACATTGCCTTGCTAGTTTGCCGGATTCGCCAGTATCCGGTGCTTATCAGCGTGGACTGCCTTCTCTGCTACAAGCCACTAGAACTTTATTTATACAATAGAAATAGAATATTATATCAGAGTATCGTTTTCTTCAGAAATATGTGTATACTGTCGTAACATGAATCCTGTCAACAATATCCATAATAGGAAAAACAAATATGGATTCCTTATAAATGAATAACTTTCTGACTATGAAAATAATGCTTATCCCGTACTTAAACTTATACCTAAACGGAAAGTTAATACCGATTAATAAATATTATTTGAAAAACAATTCTATTACTTTCACTAAATCGCTTTCGGTTATTCCCAGTAATCACCACTGCCGTTGTTCCCACTGGTAACGAATGGGAAAAAATATCCCATTTGTGACTAGTGGTGACAAATGGGATTGAAATATCCCACTTGTTACCAGTGGTGCCAAATGAGAAAAAAAACCCAGTTTTCGCTAGTGCTTGTTTATTGCTGCCATTTAAAGGGAATACTTCTAGTTCAAGACTAAAATCGCCTGCCAAGTCAACCCGTCAATTACCGGCGCTTTATACGTTCGAAAGTATGTTAAAAGAAAAGTAAAATAATTAACCATCGTAACAATGGTTGCCACTGATTTTCATGTTGAAAACGTTGTTGTGCAAATATTTTGTACTGGATTTAATAATTTTTTTTGTAGTATCAATTTTTCAAAATATTTCGAAAAACAAAACATATTTCAGCCTTTTGAAAAAATACTATACTATAAAATGTTTGTGTGCGTAACAATAAGAATTATATATTTTTTCATTTATTTTTTTTGTGTACCCAGCCAGCTGCATCTTGAATACAGATGCAATTTATTGTATCTTTTCAAATCTATGCTGTACTGTTGGTCAAAATGTGTAATAGACAATATTTTTTAGTAGGTACTTGTCTGAAAAGTTTGCCAAGTTTCACAGGAAAACTGAAACGGCAACAGCTCAGTTGATTAGAGCCTGGATTGTGAGAAATCGTAAGTTTGTTAGCAAACAACCTTAGCTGATTTTCAGGTAGGAAGTAAAATAAAAGAACAACTCACGTTTTCTGGTATATAGGACCTAGGTTAAAATACCTCCAGTCTGGCATTTTTTCCAATTAACTGAAACAAACCAGATGTGCCAATTTTCCTCGACAGCTCGTTATCCAGCTAATTGGGGTCGTACCGCATCATATACTTACCAGCCCCCGAAATTATGGAGCGCAAGTTACATAATAAAAGTTTATGGCAAAAGGGTTTCAAGTTGAGAGGGCTCTAAAATGAAATGATTTTCATTTGTTTTAAAATCCACTCAATCAAAACCTCCGTCAGCCGCTCACTCTAGCTGAACGATCTACATTTGTTCCCTCCGTCAACGAACCGTCATAATCAAGAACTTTAAATTCATTCTATGACACTAAATTTAAAGTTCTTGGTCATAATAAGCACAAAACATCATATCCGCTAGGGATATGAACACTGTTTTCCCATTACTCTGTGGAAAATGAGAAGTTTGCAAACCACATGCTCATGATTGATAAACGCAGAGATTTATGGTACGTCCCGAAACGCAAAATCTCGATGTTTTTAAGGCTCAATCGATCAAGTTCAAACGTGTGGATCAGAAAAAGGCTTAATAGCTTAACTGCAAACTCGAGAATACTTGTAAGTTTGCCAATTGCCATACTTAAACTTATCCTTCGAGCATTTTTTACGTGGATGCGGATGGTGGACCTTAGTTTTTCTAATAAATTATTTGTCTTTTAGTTAATAATGTTTTTAGTATCGCGACTTAAGTTCCAAGAGGTGAAATATAGAGTCAGGGTTGTCATACCTATGTTACCTCTTATATCGCGAGAGTACATTAACGGAAAATGGCCAAGTTTCAAGAGGTAAAATATGGAGTCATGGTTGTCTTGTCACACGTAATGTGACCTTTCATAAATATCGCGAGTGTACATTGGCCACTTCAGTGATATTTATACTTGGCTAATCATAATTGTCAAAATCATTAACCGCTGTACAACCATCAAATTAATATCTCGTCATTTATTGGCCGAGTGAGCGCGAAACGCGAGCAAAGCGTCTCCGTTTCAACTTGGGCAAAAATGCTTTCGTATGTCTGTCCCGCTGTCCGTCTATTTCCCTCTACAGATCGCATTTCTCAACCGATTCTCGGGAAATTTTGTGAGCAGGTTCTATAATTATATAAAAAAAATAGTCAATTCAGTTTTTCAAAATTTTTCTAATGGCATATACATATTTCAGCCAATTAAAAAAAAATTAAAATATCACAAATGCGAGGTTTACAGCCCTACAGAGCCACTAGTCATACTTGAGCGGTAATAACGTTTTTTTCAGGCCTGAAAGAAAAGAGGAGTATATCTAGAAATATAAGGGCCACAGAAGATAGAGAGTAAATTACTTACTAGAAGCACAACGAATATGGATTTAAAGTTCTTAAGCACAACCATTTCTAATCATAAAGTCCTTCATGAATAGCCTTTCATATCGATTATTGGATCTGAATCTTTTATCCCGTGTCCCTGAACTTCACGTTTTCGACAGTCAACAAATTCTTTAAGCTTCCAACACTTAACGTCTTGCTTTATCTCTAAACTATTTTAGTTAATCTTTTCATAATGCATCTTTTAATTAAATCAAATTAAATTTGTCAAATTAACTTCTTCGTCTTTGTGTATTCTATACTTTAAAATAAATTCTGAAAAATTGAGTGAAAGTATAACAATCGGAAACCAACATAAGTAGCTTCATTGTTATTGTTATTCAGCTATTACATATTAATTTGTTACAGTACATTGGGTACACATAATATTTTTCACCTTCCAAAGCTCAGCTCGAGAAATGAAATATAAGGTAAGAAAGATCCAACGAATAACACATTATTTGGTTATTATAATATTTATTACGGATATCGTTTTGGGTTGGATATTTTTTCCTCTTACAAATCATATTCGGACGGCCGCACAAGGCTAATATGTACATATTAACAAGGACCCGCTTATAGCTTCTAAGCTTTAAAGCTTTGTCGGTTTTATCGAGATATTCGACATAAGTACGTCGTCGTAAAAATAATAAAACTTGACTACTTTTTAGAGAATCAATACGGAAAGAGAAATACGGGTATGCAGGCACATGATTTAAATAACCATCTCTGAAATCGAATTTGATATTATTGTTTTCTAAATTCACTTCGACACTGCGGTTCCGGAAGTTTCGATAAGAGTGTTATTGTGGAAAGATCTGCATTAACTGTTACTGTTAGATGAAAAATTCTAGCTAGATTTTTAAACTCCTTTTTAGTAAAACCATCGCAGCGCCCCAAAAGCTTTCAACGTTGTTTTAATGTAAGTACTATACTTAACAGAATTCATTTTTTGTTAATATTATGTAAGCACTTAAAATCTGAAAGAGACTTGAAATTTTTTAAATTAAAATCGTTTTTTGTTTGTCAAATGCTTTTTTTAGCGATTGCGTAAATTACTCGAAGAATATATTCGAAACAAACGATCGCTTGAGGCTTTACCATCTTTCGCCACTTCCGTGTGGGTAGATAAACAAGATTGGAAAATAAGTCTTATCTCCGATTGCGAAACGGCGAGGGATCCCGAACCCGAACTTAACCGACGCGACGTCAGCGTCGTAAGTAATTGACGAGAGGAATACGCAGTTACAAATATGTACGGTCAGCAACGAAAGTCGCTTAGCACCTTAGTACTTTGACATAGCAAATTTTTTGATAAAAGTTTCAAACTGTAAGAGATCTGTCAAACCAGTTGCTATGACAAAATACAAAAGATCTAAGGGAGTTACTGACATCTCGGACAAAATAATTTCGGACACTGTCTGAAATGGCACTTTTAAATATTATTTTTTCACTGACAATTCGGACACTTTTATGGTTAAAACGTTTTTTTGTCTGACTGTCTGAATGTACAAAAAGTGTCCGAAACATAGACTTATTTTTACTAACGTTAGTATAATAAGTTTATGGTCCGAAATTAGTTTGTCCGAGATGTCAGTTACTCTCTAAGCTACTTTCGATGCTTACTACTTATTGCAACCATTATTGTTTCTACTGTAACATAGTTATCTAACGTAGTCTAACCACCGGAATGGCTAAATAATCAACAAAATTATAAGTACTTTTGTACGGATTTGGTGAACATCTAACTTTCTTGGGGAATTGAAATTGAAATTGAAAAATTCTTTATTCAAATAAGCTCACAAAATAAGCATTTTTAAATCGTCAGTTTTTTTATCCTACCACCCTTTATGACGTCTATTAGCTGACAAGGAAAATGGGCGCAAAAAACTTATCAGCTTTATTAGAAGGAACGATATTTACAAATATCCTCGCATTTATGAAAGTAAATGCGAGGATGTTTGGGTGGGTATTGACATTATTTTGAATAACAAAATTACGCGGCTTTTAATATGCGGGGTATACCTGCCATCGCCCTTGAAAATACATATTTTGGATCATTTTCTGACTAATGCGAACAAAATCCTGGATAACAATGCCAGCTCTCTTATCCTGGGTGACTTTAATATGAGTAGCATACATTGGTCCGGCACTCCTAACTTGCCACTGACCGCCACATGTGGTGATATTAATAACAGATCCAATAGCCTACTACTTGATTTTTTGTCTTACAATAATTTAGCGCAGTATAACCATGTATTAAATAATAGGAACAAAATACTTGATTTGATTTTGTCTAATTTGCCTATTGAAAATATTCAGTGTTGCATTTCACCTTTAATTAAAGTCGATCAGTATCATCCTCCTTTGGAATTTAAATTAAAATGTTCTATTAGTTCTTCTAGCTTGGAGTCTAATACTAACCTTATTTACAAGTTTTATAAGGGTGATTATAATAAAATAGTTAACCACCTCGGTTCTGTTGAATGGGAGGATGAGTTTCGAGACTGCTCGTCAGTGGACACTATAGTGGAAAAGTTTTATATGATTATTCATAACACTATTAAGATGCATATACCAAGATCTTCTCCTAGCTCGTCTAACCGCTATCCAGTTTGGTTTAACAAAGCTATCATACATGTTTTAGATGAAAAGTTAAAATATCGATCACGGAAATATGAATTAATGTAAGGGACAATATACCGAAAATGAGTTATATACACCGTTGGATTCGGAATTTTACGCTCCATCGAATGGTATACTTGAAATGTTGATATCTTGAAAAAAAATCATTTTTTTGTCCCTTACATTACACATTTTGAGAGGTCCTAAACAAATCTTTACGACAAATTTTGACGTATCATACACTTGTACAAAATGTCATTTTTAGTTTTAAGGTATGTCTCATAAAAAGTTATATATGGCCTTTACCCTAACCACGTTTTCGTTTTTCTAAACCTGACCAGCCTTACGTTACTTTATGATTTATGTATTTGGCAATGATGTCCCTTACATTAATATGCCAGCGTGTGTAATAATTTACGTGTTTCTTACATTACTTTAATAGAATATGAATTCATTTTATTTTTCTAATACTACAATATAACTAGTAGAGAGCAAAACAGAAAACTAGAGCCCGTCCCCGCCTGCTCCGCCCGCTGCATGCTTCGTGTATCGTAGGTAAACATTAATCGATTATGGAAATATAAATTAATGTAAGGGACAAAGGTCTACTTTTCAGGAGGAGCAAAAAACAAATTTTATTTATAACAATTGCTTGTATTTTTTTAACTTTTTATTCTACTAATTTGATGCCTATAGCAAAGTTGCTTAGGTTTAAGAGCTCTATAAAGCTATGCAAGCAAAACTAAGATTATCTTTATGGATTTCAAAATAGCATGTCTCTTATATAAAAAATAAATTTAAATGCGTTGTATACCTTAATAAAAATAATATTAGTAATTTTAGAAGTAACTGGTTTAGTACTAGTTATTGCTGTATCTTAATTAAATACTATAATAAAATTGTACTTTCAAAAGCAATTAATCATTAAAAGTATTTATTTTTATTCTGCGTTTAACAATAATTAGTCTCAATATTAACAATGATGGCACATTATAGGAAAAATCATTTTTGAATGATAATCAACTGTTTATACAACCAAAAAAATATATTCAAAAATTTCAAGTTCAATAGATTTTTTAAAGTAATTATGGTTATTAAATTATAATTAAAAAAACAATTCAATTTGAAATTTTAGTATTATAGCAATTTAATATAAAGAACTCAGTAAGATAATAACGATGTTCACACTATTAATTTATACTTAACCGTATTAATTAAGGGCCGATTGTTGCAAGGTCAGGTAAAATTTAATCGTAGAGTAAAGTTTATAATGTAATACAAACGATTGTTAAATATGTCACGTCAATTATCAAGGCATTTAACGATGGTTAGAGCTTACTCAACGACTAAATTTTATCTGACTTAGGTAAAATTTGCCTAAAGCGAAAATACTACAACCTAATTGTTAACTGCAGCAGTTTGCATTATCAACAATCCAACGAAACATTATAAACAACATAACAACGTTAGCAAATATCCAAAAAAAGCTCAAACAGGTTAAGTGGAGGAAATTATTCCCTACTAGAGTCTTCGTCTTAGTCTTATTTAAAGTGTCTTTAATTTTATTTTTATAAGGATATTTTATTAAGTAATCCTTCTGATATGTTTTAGGTATAATACCCTTTTCACAAAGTTTTATTAAATCATTAAACTTGATGACGAAGACTCTAGAAGGGAATAAGTTCCTCCACTTATTAAATTTTTATAATTTTCATTCTTATTTTTAATCGCATCGCGACCTGTTTCTCTTCCTCCTCTTTTTTTGGATTGTAGATAACGTTTTCATGTTGTTTATAATGTTTCGTTGGATTGTTGATAATGCAAACTGCTGCAGTTAACAATTAGGTTGTAGTATTTTCGCTTTAGGCAAATTTTTCCTAAGTCAGATAAAATTTAGTCGTTGAGTAAGCTCTAACCATCGTTCAATGCCTTGATATTTGACGTGACATTTAAAAATCGTTCGTATTACATTATAAATTTTACCCTACGATTAAATTTTACCTGACTTTGGAACAATCGGCTCTTAATTAATATGGTTAAGTATAAATTAGTAGTGTGTACATTGTTATTATCTTGCTTAAGTTCTTTATATTAAATTGCTATAATACTCAAATTTCAAATTGAATTGATTTTTTAATTATAATTTAATAACCATAATTACTTGAAAAAATCTATTGAACTTGAAATTTTTGAATTTTTTTTTTTAGTTATATAAACAGTTGATTATCATTCAAAAATGATTTTTCCTGTAATCTGCCATCATTGTTAACATTGAGACTGATTATGTTTAACGCTGAATAAAAATAAATACTTTAAATGATTAATTTTTGTATCATTTTATGTATTCACAATAATAGCAATTTTTTTTATCTAAATTAAATCAAGTTAACCAATTTGCTTTTGAAAGTAAAATTTTATTATAGTATTTAGTTAGGATACAGCAATAATTAAACCCAAAAGGGTACCTTACTTCAAAAAATACTAATATAATTTTTGTAAATATGACTGTTACATTACTGCGGAGTATTTTTGTGTTAAATGCAATTAAGGTAAAGAACGCATCTACATTTATTTTTAATGTAAGAGACATGGTATTTCGGAATCCATAAAGATAATCTTAATTTTGCTTGCATAGCTTTATAGAGCTCTCAAACCTAAGCAACTTTGCTATAGGCATCAAGTAAGTAGAATAAAAAGTGAAAAAAATACAAGCAATTATTAAAAATAAAATTTGTTTTTTGCTCCTCCTGAAAAGTAGACCTTTGTCCCTTACATTAATTCATATTTCCGTGATCGATATAGAATTCGTTATTCCAAATTCAAAAATCCTATGGATCGAATTTCATTTCTAACGCTTAAAGAGAGATCTACTAAAATGATAAATGATAGCTATAAAAAATATTTATCTGCTATAGAATCAACCCTAAAAAGCAACCCTAAAATTTTTTGGTCCTTCATTAAGCAAAAAAAGAAAAATTCTAACAGTTATCCATCTAGCATGCATTATAAAAGTTCTTCTTCTACCAATGGTCCTGGTGTTTGCAGTCTCTTTGCTCAACATTTCTCCTCTATATACTCCTCTAGTAATGTGACTATTACAAGCTCTGACAGAAATGTGGAAACTACTGATTATACATCAAATTACCTTAGTAAGATTGTGTTTACTGTTGATGAAATCAAATGGGCACTTAAACATCTTGACACAAGAAAGGGTGCTGGGTCTGACAATATACCATCACTATTCGTTGTGAAATGTGCTGACGTTTTGGCTTTGCCTCTTTCCATGATATTCAATAAGTCTTTATCATCTGGAATTTTCCCTTCAATTTGGAAGGAGGCACGTATTGTTCCAGTTCACAAATCCGGCGACAAGTCAAATATTGAAAATTTCCGTCCCATTTCTATTCTCCCTATTTTCGGTAAAGTGTTCGAGTCCTTGGTTTATCCTCTAATTTACTGGCACGTGAAACATTTAATTATTCCTCATCAGCATGGCTTCATGAGGGCTCGTTCCACTACAACCAATTTAGTCAGCTTTGTTTCAAACGTAGTTGATGCTGTAGACTCTCGGGCTTCTGCTGACGTCATATACACGGATTTCAGTAAAGCTTTCGATCTAGTAGATATAAATATACTAACGAAAAAATTATCAACCTTTGGAATATCGGGCGACTTGTTACTGTGGTGTAAATCCTATCTTTCCAATCGAAGATCAAAGGTAGTTATAAATGGGTACGAATCTAACGTGTATATGACGTCATCAGGAGTCCCACAGGGCTCACATTTAGGACCCCTATTTTTCAACCTATTCATCAATGACATCCCTTCTTGCTTCCGACATTCCCAATGCTACTTATATGCAGACGATCTCAAGATTGTAAAGATTATCAAGAGTAAAACGGACGTGCAGTTGCTACAGTATGATCTTGATCGATTTGCTAATTGGTGTAATAATAATTTGTTAAAATTGAACCCTGATAAATGTTACTTTATTAATTTTTCAAGGAAAAAACTGCCACATTTTTCATCTTATTCATTATGTAACCAGGTTCTAAAGGAGGTTAATACAGTTCGTGACCTGGGTGTTATTTTTGATAAAAACTTAATGTTTAATACTCATATAGACAGCATTGTCTCCAGAAGTTTTAAGCTTCTTGGATTTGTATTGCGCAATTGTAAGGAGTTTAGATCTGCCCATAGTAAAATTTGTGTGTATAATTGCCTCGTTAGATCCATACTTGAATATTGCAGCCCGGTCTGGTTGCCCTTCTATCAAATTTATAAGAAAAGGATTGAATCTGTCAATAAGAGATTTCTATGGCATTTAACTTTCCAATGTCACATGGCTAAAGAACTTGTATCGTACAAGCAACGATTAGACTATTTCAAAATTCATAGCCTAGAAGATCGTAGAAAAATTGCTGATCTTAAGTTTCTGTACAAGCTTGTAAATGGTCAGCTTGATTGTCCCCTTCTTTTATCGAACATTAGATTCTATACCCCTTACAAACTGCCACGCCCTTCTAAATATAAACTCTTTACACCTAAACCTTTCAATAGTAATTTGGGCCATTTCTCAACATTAAATCGCATGCAATCTTGTTATAATAAGCTACCCAAAAATAAAAATGTCGACATATTTGGTGGATATGGAATTTTTATTAAATCTATAGCTCCTACGAAGGTAGGAATATAAAATCATTGTTAATTAAATAAGTATATAAGTAGTTTATAAATTTATCATTCATCATGGTTAACGCCTTGTGAATCATAAATTCTCTTTTTTATAATTCTTTGCATATAACGCATGCCGTGGCAGCCTTTAATTAAGTCTTCACTTAAGATTGTAACCCATAATTATGTAAATGTTAACTTGTGTAAGGTGAATGTACTTGTTGGTTGTCCTTAAATAAATAAATAAAAATAAAATAAAATGTATCCAGACATTACATTCATACATGTTAAAAAGGTGCAAAATGTTTCCTTTTTTACTTAAAAATAAGGAAGAGGCAAATCGATGGTATTTTTTTTTATGTATGTTTTACCATAACTCACCAGTTGTTCACCGATTTCAATATATATTTTTAAAAGAACACAGTTCAGATGTAATCCCATAAAAAAATTACAGAGATCCGGCCAGTAGTTTTTTCATAATCCTGAAAGATATCAATTATTTAGTTTTAATAATATTGATATGCTTAACTTAACTATTGATATGAATATTATTTGTTGCTTTCTAAAGGTATTCAAGTTTGAAGCTGTTTTTATTTTGTTTTAAGGTTTTTTGAAATTTTTCATTTTTATAAAGATTTTTTTTAAAAAACTTAAAATATTATCACTGACAAAGAAAGTTACAGCTGATTTTTATATTCGATGCTGTTAATATTGTATGACAAAACCTAAATGTTTTCATACATATTTTTAAATATTTACACCCATATCAGTACTCAAACGACCCTTGCCTAAGCGAACGTACTGCGTAAAAACAGAGTTCTGTGATTGGTTAGTTTGTTTTACGTATTACGTGTGGCCACACGTACACTGAGACCTCATAGTAATGTTTGATAATAAGGGTGATACTTTTTAAATTTGAGATTTTTATATTGCGCTAAAATCTCAAATTTAAAAATTATACAGCTTTCTCATCTTAATCAATTGTTTAAAAATATCTGGAAAGATATTCAATTGAATGTCGAGGTAATTCCTTGTACATTGGTGAGATGGCGCTGGCTTGCAGCGTAAGAATTGATATACTAGTTGAAATTCGACGTTCCCACTAGTGACTCGGTAGCTCAGCGGTCAGAGCATTGGACCGGATATCCAAAGGTCGCGGGTTCGATTCCCGTCTCGTATTTTTTCTAGTATATTATTTAGTATTATATAAGGGTGATACTCTTTCTTTATTATTACATTATGATATTTCAATTTTAATGTTTTTCCCTTCTATTTTGTCGTAAAAAGTCCTTCGCATCTACCAAGCCAGATAGCGTTTCGCAGGCTAATAGCGGTTTTTTTCCTTAAAACCAGGATTATTGCCATTAGTCAGTAAGTAATTAGTCATTATTTAAATACTATAAAATTATAAGATACCTCTTCAAAATTATGGAAGTTATATCAAATGTAAAGGTGGAAGTAAAAGGCTACGACGAAATATTACGTTTCTGTCTGTAACCCACCAAGGTATTTTATGAAGTAATAATAAAAACGAAACATTGATTCGAGAAATTTGTCCCGAGGGAAATCTAACCGACTTGAAGACCACATGAAATAATTTAATAAAGAATGTAAGGTCAAATTCTAAAGAGTTTTCCAATAAATTGTAAAAGCTTTATAAAATTTTCTTTTAAACTAAAGCTAAGCTTGGTTGATACCCATTGTTGAGTTACTATATAAATACAGCTAGATTGCCGGACCTTTATGAAAACAAATCTAGGTACATCATATTCAAAAAGATAAAAAAAAAACTACAGTATGAGCCCCCATAAAAACATAAATTTTATCAATTAGATCATTCGATTTCCCAAAGTTATTTCTTGTACACTGAGCTTGAATTAAACTTTTAAAGCTACTTAATGTAAAGCTTTTGCAAGTTTAATTTACTTAGGCTGATTTCAAGTTAAATACTAACCTTAAATTTATAGGATTTTTCATTAAGAGCACTCGAACTTTGAAATGAAATAACACAACCCGTTTAAGGCGGTATTCGCACTGCCAATTCGACCCGTGTCGACTTGGCAGGCGATTTCAGTAAATCGACTCTCGAGCGCTCTTTATCGACAATCGCTTGTAAAATCGAATCGCCACCTCATTGAAATTAGGTTTGCGATTAAATTTTACAAACGAAAGCGCTAATTGATTAAAATAGCCTGCCGAGCTGCCTGTCAAGTCGACTTGTGTAAATACCACATAAGTAATACTGTCACATTTTTATTTTTAACCGAGCGAAGCGTCTCTGTTTCAGCTTGGGCAAAAATGATGTCGTAATGTCCGCCCGGCTGTCCATTTGTTCTCATCTACAGGTAGCATTTCTCAACCTATTCTCGTGAAAAATTTGTGAGCAGGTTCGATGATTATTATTTTTGATTAAAATTTTACTGCGGACTAAGTGCTCTCTCAGGGTACAGGATAATAATGCCTTAAGAATGTTATTAAGCTTGCCTAAATTCTGTAGTACATCAGGCATGTTTGCTGATGCAAGGCTTGATGATTTTTATGCAATAATGCGCAAAAAATCTGCATCACTTGTGAACCGTCTAAGGCGGAGCCTAAACGCTGTGCTGTGGCTAATTGTGACAGCCCGGAATTGGCAATACTGGGGAGGTTAGTCAAACTTCATGTTGATGCTAACATAGCTGTAAGAAAGTACTAACAGTAATAATTAAATTTAGATTTTTCGCATTCACAATGCTATTTATATATTAGCTACTCGGTAGCATAATTGGTCAGTGCATTGGGCCGGAATCCCAGGGGTGCGGGTTCGAGTCCCGTCTGAGGTGCTACGGGTGAGTCGATTTTTTCTAGTATTTTTTCTAATATTATTTATCTTACTAACAGTAACATAATACTAACATAGTTTGTAAGGTGTCACTAACTATTTATATGGACAAACTTAGTATGAAATAAATGAATTTTATTTTTTATTTATTATATAGATTTTTCCTGTAGATGCAGTTGTTTGTTGTGTATTGTGTAGTGCTGAAGGCGAATAGATCTATGGTGAAATGTCACGACTAAATATGTATTCCAAGAATTTTATATTCATAATAACCTGGCGCTCCGGATGCACGGATGGCGCCAGCTATCAGTTATGATTTAAAATGACGGAAAGAGAGAATTTTATTCTTTACGACTTTCCGTAAAATGTAAAGTTATCTTTTATATAAACTTTGTCCTGATAATAACAAACACAACAAACAAAAAAATATCTAATTTGGTGCAGATGTCTGAAGTTATGTGCTTACATACATTTCGCAGATTCATTTTTATTTACATACAAGATTCGTGTCACAAAATATGAATATGAAACTCTTGTCCCCTTATCCCCCTTATTAATAAACGAAGATTAAGTTTACAACTAGTTTAAAAAAATTGCTTAGGAATATGACGCTTTAAGACGTCAAACGTAAGGAGTAATAATGCTAAGTATTTTTTTTGTTAAACCAGGTGTAAACTTAATCATCGTTTATTAATAAGGCCGTTGATGTATTCCTGCCTTTGACCGCTATCGCTTTACCAAGATGGCCGCTATACGCTGTCAAAGTTCAAGCTCTCTATTGAACAACCCTCTATTATTAATTATATTTTAATGAGCATATTCAATTTCAGTTCAATAACATTTAAATAACATTAATTTTAACTTTCTTTCAACTATATAGTTTTCCAATAAATATTATACTTTAATTTGGAATGGATTATTTTACTGAGACTTATTATTTGATATTATTATAATTAAAACCAAAATTAAACTAAGAATACTTTATCAAAACATAACCCGTTTAATTCTACGATAAACTTCTATATGCCAGCAAAGAAACCTATACCTCTTATTCTAAAACGTAGCCAAAAGTTAAACCTTATTTAATAACGTCAAAATTTGACAATTGTTTGACAATGACAATTTGACAATGTGGTTTACATTGCGGTGTAGCCAAGAACTTTATAATCATATTCTAGTCTTCTAAAATTCTGTGGGTACATACTATGAGTAGTTTGTTCTATTTTCAAATTGTTTTACGCAATGGATATAAAATGTTCATGACAGGTGACAAATTGCTCTTTAAAACTTAAAACTAATGCCTCCGCTGTCTTTCTTTTAGCAAATAAATGTGATAAGTAACATCAATTTTCAATAGTCTACATTTTAAAATAAGCTAGATATTTTATAAGATTTTATGTAAAGCGAAAGGAAACTTTACCAGCAGGATTCGCACGTTGAAAACTATTATGGAAAATAAACGACTTTTGAAGATTTCCCGGTGGAAAATTCGACATTCAAACGGGTTAAGTTTGTCTACTTCTCGAGAATCAATTACCGAAATAACTATTGTTTAGATTAGAATGTAATCGTTGTGCAGTGTGTTGTTGCATCGATTGTTGTCGCCGCTGTTTAATGACGACAAACATAGATACATCTCAGAATAACCGACTAAGTTCGTTTGTCAATTACTACCGACAAACAGGCAAATACGAATAGCAAAAGTTTATACAGTTAAGATGATAAGACAAATATTATAACTACCTACTAGAAAAAAAACTACTTAAAGCGATTCAATATTTCTAGTATTTTTCTTCAATCTATTTATCTTAATATAAAAAAGCATTGTGAATGCTTAAAATCTTTAAAAAATAACAGGATTGAATAAATGGAACCAGTTGATCTAAATCAAATTAATGTATTTTTTAGTCTTATTTTCCAGATCTGCGATGTTAATGCTAATATTAAAATAAGCAAGCGCATGCTTGCTTATTCTTATTTACCTCTGACATTTATGATCACATTATTTACACATATACCTACCTCAAAATAACAGCGTGAGTAACTCAAGTGCCGCAAAATAAAAAGGGAACAAGAAAAAAAGGAAGACAGGAAATCTATATCATAAAATACACTACGCCCGCTCTAGACACTCATAAAGTGACATTGAATTTCAGTATCTTATATTTCGAGATATATGACAAAGCTTGGATGAAGCCCCGCGTTATATCAAATGCCATTTCTATTCTACATTCTTTTACAAATAAATTGTTTCGGCTTTAAGAAAAATGGCGTAAAATAAACCGATATTTTTTTAAATATAAGTCGGTTGTTGAAATAACGCGGCGAACTGAGATATGAAACAATGTTATTAAAACAAACAATGGGTTCAAATCCAAGAAGTATAAACATAATTTACATAACCCTGTCCGTATATTTACGGTTTCGAGATATAAAGAAAAGTGTGTTCAGATTTAAAACAAAAAAATTGGGAAATGCGGATGTCTTGTCTTGTCTATTAATAAACATAATGTTTATAGATTTCCTCTATTTACAAAAGATACGGTTCAGCAAGGTGACATTGAAAAATAGTTAAAAAAAATACATAGAGTAAAAATATCCGAACGAAGTTGCGGGCGGCCGCTGTTATTAAAATAAGTATGATATTTATATGATCGAAAACTGGCATTCACAAATGTGCTTGTAACAGCCTATACGTCGATCAATAGATGATCGAAGCAGCCTACACTTAATATTTTTTTTTTTTATCGATTGTCGATTCTGTGAACGTGCGCTTGTCTTATTTATTGGTTAAAACTTAATTAACTATTCAAAAACATGTTTGCATCTTCTTGATTATATCTTTAACTTTCGAGACACTCACGAATACGGCAAAAAAAGTTTGTAAAGAATTAAAAACCTCGTGAAAAAGATATAATGATGCAATCCTATTATTAATAGAGTTTACTTTAAGAACAATCATATAGAAACGTGATGATTTTTTTTATGTTTATGTATTCGTTTTACAAAATCATTTTATTGTGTTATTAACGATGTATGAAAAAATATATAGTAACTAATTTAACTACCCTAGCCACGCTGTCTATATGTAACGAGAAGATAATAATATACCTTAATTGAAAAGCTGCTAAAATAGCAATTTGATCGTGGGAGCGTCTTTTGAAAAAAAAAACATTTGATGCAAGGGTCAATTCAAAAAACAAATGTACATTTAACCCTTAAAATAAATATTTATTATATAAGAACTAATATTGTTTGATACCTTCTTTAAACTTACCCTCTTCAACCTCCTAGAATAAATGAATTATGTTTACTATAAATAAATGAATGAATGAATGAAAGAAATTCTTTATTCAAAAAAGCTCACATAATAAGCATTTTTTAATCGTCAATTCTTTAAATTAAATAAAAATATTAATTTCATCAAGATACGTCTAGTTTTCTTCATAGAACTACTCGTGTCCCCTTGTTCATGTTCAGCTTCATGAAATGGGAAAAATAATACAGAAGTACTTTTACACTGTTTAAATATTTTTATTCATTAAAAGAATACCATATATTTTAATATTTTAAAAGAAAAGTAAACCACCAATTATAAAAACTATATTAAAAATATTTATTTTATCGATGTCCATAATGTCTTTCATTTTTGTTATTCATCTTTGTTTATTACATTTTCTGCAGAGATTGAGTTTTTAACTGACAAGAATAAAATCATAAACAACATCAGCAGGTGGTTAGTGTTTACGACGACGGCCTTTTTGCTCGAATTCTGTTTAGCGGTTCAAGCATTTCCCGTCGTACCGATTCTGCGGAGGAAATTCACACTATCTTTTTATGTTTTATTTCATATAATGGTTAATTTATGCTTATTTTTTTATATATTTATTTGAAGGATACACGATGAAGTATATAGCAACAGAGACAGTTTGATTCAAAAACATTCTCTTAATTTTTCATGATTTTTTTGGTTGTTTTGTTTTTACACACACGGATTTAGTTCCTTATTGTGACGAATTTGCTTCAAATTTGTTACATTTTTTGTGACATAACAAATATGAATTACCAAAGATGAATTAAAGTCATGTCCACATTTGTAAAAACTTTTTTTTCGACAAATAAACATAGGTCGCTAATCTTTTCTTTTTTACTTTCCTATCGTTTATCGACCCATGTTCCTTTGGCAAAAAAGTTTTGTTTCAATGGTTACTTTATATAAAATAAATACTTATTCTATATAAAATAAATACCTATTTATGTGTATTTACTTACAATATCGGACAAAGTATTGAAAATAAATGCACAACATGATCTAGTTCAACTTTGTATTTTTTTTGTCACAACAAATATTTTTCATTTTGGTTTTATTTGTCATATGTACATGTTTTATTGAAATGACCCGAAAATGTAAATAAGAGAAGATGAGATATTCAAACTTCACTTGAAAGTCGATAAACTACACAACAAATAGGCAATTGTGCATTATTCGAAAGCCACCGTCTGATTAAATGTTTTGTTTACTGCCAATTAAAGCTAAAAACTTGAAGCGGTTCCATTATTGCACATAAATATCGAATTGCCGGGGGAAAGTTCTTTGGAAACTTCGCTTAGCACTTTCGGGACACTTCCAACATGATTAACAGAGTGGCTATTTCTAACTGGTTAATTATTGGAATGGTCCAAAAATCATCCAGAATTAATACGGACAAGCTATATACCAATCGACTGCTGAGACCGAGCGAAATAATCCTACCTCATTCGCCGATCCCAAATCCATAGGGTATCGGATATATAGGCTTACAAAGCAATAGTGAAAATATAGTTAAAGTCTAGCATTTAACATCGATCAATACGAACAAGCTATACAACGTGTTTTTTTATATCCATAACCTAATCCTCTAGGGTATTGATGAGAGCGTGAATCTGATCATCTTTTACTAAGGGACCAACTCTGAAATCGCGAAAAAAAAATCAGCTGTTTCATACATTTTGATATTTTCGTTATTATTTTTTGTATTAAACAGCTGATATTTTTTTCGCGATTTCAGAGTTGGTCCCATTGTAAAAGTTGTTCAGTTTCACGGTCTCATCAATACCCGGGGTATCTATCGGAGATAATACGCTGACAAAGTATGTATTAAAAACTGATGAAAAAGCAATACCCACTCAATTCACAATCCACTGTCGATTGTACTGACACATTGATGACACTTTATAAGTTATCAATGGTAAAAACACTAAAAATTATATCGGTGTACTGTCAACGACATGAAATGCTACACTATTATCTATATTTCATACATACTTTGTCAGCCTATATATTCGACACCCAATAGATTGGGGGTCTGCGATTTAGGTAAAATTTGTTTAGCTCATTCTAAGCAATCGATTGGTAGCTTGTTCATATTTAAAAAAAAACAAATTCAAAAGTGAATTCGAGAACATTGTAACGCTTCATAATTACTACACGCTAGTCGGTCACTAAGTTTCGTAACGCTGATTATATAAGTTATATATAAATGTCTAGACACACTATGCTAAAGTTACGCGACCGAAGTTCGGCGGCAACGTTTTAAACGCTACGTAGTTTTCGGAAGATGCGTTGCTAGCCATTCGTTGCTAGACATAGTGTGTCTAGACACTTACAATAATTATGCGTATCAAAATACTAAATAAATAGTATGCTTTGTGATTATTATGCCAATCGAGTTATGCCAAGGGACTTTAGGACAATCAAATTATGCGATGCGAATGGTCCCCAAGCTACACAAGACAAACATAAAACATGTCAGCCTCATATATTATAGAGATCTATTCTACAATTTAATTGATGGGAACCAATAGTAGGTACTCATCAATTCAAAGGAAATCGACATTCAATGTACGTCTAAATTGTTCAATCATTTAGTATGGGTATTACCCAAAATCCTACAACATGTCAAACAAATTGACAATGGTACATGTGTAGACTTGATATCGGTTAAGGCTTTGTTATTCCTTAGCAAAGGCAGAAATTCAAATATAACCCATTCATAGTTTCACGCCTCATATTATATTTATCCTTCAAGGCAAAACCTTTATGATATGTTATGTCAAAAATATAAAAAAGGTTTCATTTTTTTTTATTTAATGTATTCTGTTGAACCCAAGGTATCTATTGATTTTATTTTGGTGAAAAATCTGTGCTACACTCGACGTTACAAAAATCGGGCCTCTTCAAGAATTTCTTTAAAGTACTTTTAAGCCTATCTAAGCAATGGTAAGTGTACTTATATACTTCTACCCCCTCGGACATAGCCAACAGTCTCTCGAAACCGTTTAAATACTTGCCGAACGGAATCCATTACTGAAATTCTGTTTCCGAGCAACATTACACTGCATTTTTTTCAATACACCGCAATTTTTGCAATATACAATGTCATTTGAGCAACTTCATGGGCAATAGTATGCATCTTGGGTCTTCTTTTTTTGATTGAGCTGTTAACGTGTGTTTTCTCCAACGTCTCGATAGCGGATTTACCCGCATTTTCCTGAATTGACCCCTTTTATTTTCTTTTATAGTTGCGCAAGCAATAATGCGTTAAGCGTTATTATAACTGTTGTGTTTATCAAATCAAACAATTATTAATTGAAAGCTCATTAAATGTATTTTCAATAGATATTAACATTTACTTAACAAAACGTGAGCTAGGTCACCATGTCTAAACTTATTTTCGACGAGGTAAGATTTTTCTGACTTTGAGTGTAATATTTTGTTACACAAAATTAAATGACTAAACGTAATATATGTATAATTTTATGATGTTGATAATGAACATAACTAATAAGTATAGTAATACGTTAATACCTAACGACCTCCGTGGTTGAGTGGTTTGCACGCCGGTTTTCAGATGTCCCGGGTTCGATCCCCGGCTGAAAACAAACGTTTCTATATTGGCTCTGGGTGTTTGTAGTTCCACTCCACATTTGTCTCTGATTTCCATAACACAAGTGCTTTAGCTACTTACATTGGGATTAGAGCAATGTTTATGATGTTGTCTAAATAATACTTATAAAAATATAATATATACCTACCTCTACTAACATATATATTCACAATAGGTAATACATTTAAATTCCTCGTAAAAAACATTATCTCTAGCAGGATTATCGTAATCGCAACCTTTGGTTTTTAAATTTTTACTATTAAAATTACTAACCATCAGTTACAAGCAACTGGCTTCTACACAAGCTAACTTTATAGTCGAATAAACCAACCCTATGCTAAACTTCATCCGGTAATTAAATTCTTGTACCTAATTCAAACACTTACTTTCACAATTCCAATAATGTTGAAATAGGAAGCTTTCCCAAATATTGATTGGCTTGGCTACCCTATTCGCGTTCATCTTCCGTTTAATTTTATCAATAACAATTTGATTGTGGTAGAAATTGACAGAATACAGGGCTTTGGAGAACTATCAAATTACCCATACGTATCTGAGTCACTAAAATAATACAAACTAAAGTTGATTGATCAAATCGTATAAACGGAGTACAATTTTTTTTTTTTGTTGGTTGAATAGTTTTTTAAATAGGTAAGAATAAGCTCCTTATTAATCGTATAATTCATAACAGCAGAATGGAGATTATTCCTTAATCACTACCAAAACCTTAGTAATCATGAAATTAAAAAAAAAATAACTGACAGTTGACTGACATAAATGGCTAATACTTTTTTTTTCATTTGTGGTGATCAAGGAATAGGCATAAACTTATTATACTCCCGTTGCTGCTGTTACTTCCGTACATTTTCGAAGGGGTTATTCCACAAATGCCCCTTAAAAATTACCCCTTGAGGGGGAAAAGTGGAATTAAAAACAAAAAGTCTAGAATTCCCCCTTTAGGGGAATTGTGGAATCTAAAAAAATCTAAAATAAGACGAAGCAATTTTTTATTTTTTATTTTCACGCAACCATAAATGCTGCAACTTTTTTTTATCAATAAGGGAGCTTATTCCTTCCAAAAAAAATTCAGCAAATTTGGTTTTTTTTCAGACAATCCCCATAATTACAGATTATCGAGACCCAATTTTCATTCATACCATCGTCAATTTCCTATTCACGTGCTCATGATTATTAGTCATTATGTCATTATTCAATTTACGATCAAAACATGCAACAGAAAATAGTCCCACAAGTTAACATGTAACGAGCTTTGTTAACTTGTGGAATGGAATGTCATCTATTTATCTAATATGTAACAGGGTTGTTGCGAATATCAGTACTTGTTAGTATCAATAATTTTAGTAAAAAAGGTTACAAAATTACCGCAAGGACGGGGTTTAGCGCCAGCCCGAGAAAGCGAACGAAACGAACATCTATCGAGAAAAAACACGCATAAAAGTACTCGATACAGTAATTAACTATGGAAAATTTCATTTTGCTTTTCGGCGGTAGATGGCGCTATACAAATTTTCTATACAAAATACGCTATCGAATGTTTTACACGTGTTCTTTTTTTCGATAGCTGTTCGTGCTAAGAGTTACGTTAAAGTTACGAGAAGTTAATTTTGCTGAGACAGGGTCAATTAGCAGCACAATTTTTGTTTTATTTTTATACTTATTTATTTCTTTCATCTTGACTGTTACTCGTTTCAATGTATACTCTTTTTTCTTTTCCTTGTGTGTTGTTAATAAACGTTTTCTTTCTTTCTTTCTTTTCTTTCTTTGATACCTACTTACAATTTCAATATTAATAAATAAGTAAGTGATTTTAAAAGTCACTTAATGATACTTAGTTCCTTTTAAAAAACTACTTATGATATCAAAATAAGATAATATATAAGAAAAACCTACATCAACAACCCTATAACCCAAACAACAGATAACAAGTCCAAACTTAGGTACTTATAATGAATGGTCGTGATTTGATTTGCCTACTACCTAACTTAAATATCATACACTAGCGGCCCCCCCCGGCTTCGCACGGGTACAATATAGTTACTAATGTGGTGAGTGTGAAGTTATTAGACTATACTACAGGATATCTTATAATAAAATATAGTGGTGGCCACATAATTAAGGACGCCAGTCGATTTTCATACAAACGAAGTAACTTTTAAGCATTGCTTCTCCGCCAGGGATTGACCGAGCGGTGATCTAGTGATGGCCATCCAGGGAGTGAATGGAGGAGATCCAGATTTCTATACACACCCAAGTGATCTGACCAGCATTTTAAGATATGTATAAGGATATGTTTAAAAAAACCGCGAATATAGCATTAAAATGTATGAAAATCTTGCTACTGACAATTCTGATGCTTACATCTCTTAGAATGCTGACCAGAACTGTTGGGTGTGTATTGCGATCTGAATCTTCTCCAATCACTCCCTGGATGGCCATCATCAGATCACAGTTAATTCAATACCTAGCGAACAACCAAGACTTCAAAATTACCTCGTTTGTATGAAAATCGACTTGTGTCCTTAATTATGTGGCCACCACTAAATATGTATATGTATATACGACGTACACAACTAACGCAAGGCGTGTTATAAGTTTGACCTGAGTGTGTGTCTGTCTGTCTGAGGCAACTTAGCTCCCAAACTTATGGACCGATTTTGATGCGGTTTTTTATGCATAGTTTAAAAGATCTAAGTGTACAGACGGCGGGACTCCTAAGCCATTTATCCGAATATGATGAAATTTTAGTGAGTTGTTCTGCTTACGACCGAGAAGGTCTCTGGCTAAAAAAACGGAGCATTGCAATACGCATGCCGGGTGCAGCTAGTTTAAAAAAAAAATATATTGTGCATTATCAGGATTATCAATCTCGATCATCCAACACACATTTCTTGTCATTTTATACGGTTGCAAAATAAAAAGACTATTCGGCGAGCTGACTCTCGAGCAGGCGACATTAGATCTGGCCATGGGAGAAACAATCACTGCGCAGATCTACACCAGCCGCTCTTAAACTTTGTCCCTGTGCTTTATTAATTGTCAATCGGATATTGTATTCTTTTAAAATCATCTGAATAAGGAAAAATGACAGCACTGCCAACATAACGCCATAGGTACTATTCAATGAAATGCATTCTACCTACTCTCAGGGGAAATGACCAAAGAGAATGTAATATTACGTTGAAATGACAAATGATTTTATTTTTCTTAATTAATCAATCAAATGCACAAAGAAGTTTCAATTCCGACGTCGAAGTCAAGCACCCCAAAAGTAGCTTTCTACCACTTTTTAACCCTGTTAGGGGATAAATATTAAAAAAATACGAAACACGTGTTCAATTAATTTTGTGAAAGAATGTGTATGCCAAATTTCAAGTCAATCGGGCCAAGGAATCGCGTTCTCCTATACAAACTTTGCCACCTTGTTTCACCCCTTTAGGGATTGAATTTCGCAAAATCCCGTCTTAGTGAGCACCTACGCCCTAAAATGAGCCCCCATGCAAAGTTTGAGACTCCTAGCACTTGTAGTTTCTGAGATTTCGTGATCAGTAAGTGAGTGATTTTCCCTTTTGGTAACGTGGTTTGTGTTTGACTGATGTAATGACGTGAAAACTGATGACGTGAAAAAAGAAATAATATCACTTTTGTTTAGTTTCGTAACGCGACATTAAATCCTCCAACGATGTATTCTGTGCTCCAACGCACACACGCACACTGTTTTGATAGATATGATTGAATTTTTACTTTGTTTAGCGGTAATAAAGTGCAAATTGACTCTTTGACGTTAGGAACATACCTACATTGTTTAAACAACCGTGAGTGCTTGTAATTTAATATGAACTTTATACAATAATAATAAAGCTCAAAATGACTCTACGTTTTAATAAGAAAACGTTTGTATGGGTAAGAGAAAAGTGCTGTTTTAAAGGTTTGTCCGGCAGTTATTGGAATTTTTCTCGCCGTAAAAACCATCCTTGAACTTCAACGAACATTTAAAAAAAAGAATTGGCCAAATTGGTCCAGGCGTTGTTGAGTTATGCGCTTAGCAACACATTTTGCGATTCATTTTTATATTATAGAAGATTAGCTTTTCCCATCATACAGGTTGTGTTGTAACGTATCCACGTGTAGGCAGGATTCTGTGAATCTGTCAGCTACAAATAGCAACCATTTGCAATAATTTCTATTACTTACTACCACTTAGTTCCGACAAAAGATAATAATGAATTGACATTAATATTATATATATTTTACGATATTTTTCGACCCAGTTTCTTTTCTTTGTACAGAAAAAAGGATCCTGAGATTTTTTGAGGATTTGAGAAAGAATTAGTGAAGAAACTAAAACCAGTTTTGTACAAAAAATATTTATGTAATTATATTGCGTAGGCATAACTTGGTTATTGCCGACAAAATAATTTGGGTTTCTTACAAATAGAAAGAAATTAATTTGGCAACATGTCTTACCTACCTGTTTTGTGATTGGATTTAAGAATTCAAAGAAACAAATTAAGTATTTTTTTCTTTTAGGTTCAACTGTGAAATATGTGAGTTTTCAGGCTTCCGTAGTCAAGTCAAATAGAAACCCATGTAGTTTCTCCATGATTGTTAGTCTGTCCGTTTTTCCGTACGTGGCTTTACAAAATTTTAGGTTTGTAATGACCACTTTTCGATTCAGGGATCCGTTCGCGAAAAGTCACATGATTATGTTATTCTTTTTCTTTTATATTAATATTACACTCAAAGACCGAAATCGCTCATCGAGCGAAAAAACTGCTCACAATGCGTTTTGGTCACTGCCAAAAAACCACAACGTGAAATTCGGTTCATGGCTCTCATAAAATCGCTCATGACGCGTTGTGAAAATCACAGAAAGGACCACAAAGCTAATTTCGCGTTGTGGTCATCATACCAAAGGACCACGACGCGTTGTGGAATAGAAGAAAAGCTATGACCCGTTCTGGGCACTAATTGGTGCAACCATAACCCGACGGTAATTGTAGTTTCTACTGACTAATATTTTGTTTCAACAAACGTAGACTTATTACTTATGTTGATTTGAACAAAAAAAAAATTGCCAAACGCGCCGCCGCTAAGTCCACTCGGCATGGCTCGGCATGCCGCCAGTGCCAGCCGGCTCAAGCTGCGACCCGTACCGCCCCGGCACAGTGTGTAGGAGCTTTAAGCTCAAATTACATATTCTGATGCTTCCTACAATGTAAGTTTTAAAAACTGCTAACAAGATTGCAATTATCAGTAAACATCTAACATGTAAGCCAACTATACAAGGTGTTACAAAAGTACCCCTAATGCCGAATATGGTAGATAGGGACCATCAAACTGAACAACTTTTACTATGGGACCAACTTTGATATTTAATTTATTTATTTTTATTAATTTTGATATTTTCGGAATTAATTTTTGTATGAAACAGCTGACTTTTTTTTCGCGATTTCAGAGTTGGTCCCATAGTAAAAGTTGTTCAGTTTGATGGTCCCTATCTACCATATTCGGCATTAGGGGTACTTTTGTAACACCTTGTATAGGTACCGCAATCTGAAAATATTGAAATTCGAAAAATTGCCCATACTTCACGCACCTACAACTTTTTGATCGGAACAGAAGGGTCGTGTTGTGGCAGAGTCAACCTATACCTTTCTAATACTAAAAACAAATACCAAATGGTATCTGTTTATTACCGTTATAAAATTTCTATTCCCAATGAATACCATTTTTTTTTTTTAATAAATTTGGTATTCGTTGGGAATAGAAATTTTATAACGGCAATAAACAAATACCATTGGTATTAGTTTTTGGTATTCGAAAGGAATAGATCGCAGAGTCGTGTAGAAAAAATGTTTGCCTATTCTATAATACTGCCTATAAACTTGGCTAGTGGAGGTCAATACGAATATTCATCAATAACAAATTTCTGATAGATTATGATTAAGACTGTTCTGATTGCTTGAACTTTGTTCCCGTCCAACGGCATTTCATATTTAAATACCAGTTTACCACGTCGTCTGTCTCGCGTGAAAGAGACAGGTTTGATTCGAGTTTGTTTTTTATTTAGAGTATTTAGTTGATTTCTACAATATCTTTACTGGTAAATTTTTATAATTAATGCACTATGGATTCTGGTTCTTATTTTTTTTATGAAATCATTTTATTTTACATAATTATAAACCTGTATATTTTTATTATGATGATCATTGTCACTGTTTCATCTCCTTTATCAGTAGTACAATGTTCACTGCTGAGAGGCGTCTGTCATCCTGTTTATGATGCTATAGATATCATAAAATGTGAAAGATTCCGGCTAAACGGATTTGCATGAAAATCAAACAGATAGTTTATTAAAATTTAAAACATACTATTTATCATAGCTGAAGATTCCTGGCGACTATTAGAATGTCCACGCGGACAAAGTCGCGGTTGGAAGCTAGTATGTTGTGTGTGTAACGTGAACGCAGAGCGTCCGAACGCGTGACCGCTTTCTGTCTAAACAAACCCTTACTGCGAGATTCTACTAAACCCTAGTTCACGGTCGCGAGTTTGAATACCGCTAACGGCATAAGGGTTAAGGTTTATATACTTACTATATATATAACTTAGAAGCAAGCTATTGTATGGCGATTAGTTCACATTAACGTATATCCTTCTTGTTTTCGGTACTATGAAAACAAAATGAAGGATACATGTACTATAAGTTGGTTTAATTTGGGGCCAAATAATCTGTGAATATTAACATAATAATATTATCATATGGTTTCAATATTATATGATGTTATTATGATTGTAGTGGCGATGGTGTTGCTTAAAATAATATGACTACACTAATAATCATTTTGAAAAGCGTTTCTTATCACTAAAACTAAACGCAAAATTAATTGAATTTAATAATATATTATTAAGAATGCCTGAAAACATTTTTTATTCAAAATAATGTAGACATTGTTTAAATTCTGAAGAAGCTGTACCCGGCATGCGTTGCTATGTCAAATAGGTCTCTACTTAGAGGAAAAATTTTTAAGGAAGACTTTTAAACATGTCGCTTCTGATCATCTTATATAGGTACTTACGTGGTTGGTTCCATAAATATGATTTCGTCATAATACTAGTAACTCTGTAAGACCTCTCGTTTGTGACATTTTTCGAAATGGCTGAAATGTGTTTTTTTTTTCGAAAAACTGGCTTGACAAAAATATCTGTAGATACTTTACTCCTTTTTTAATTACTTTTATTCAATGTGTCTATTTTAAATTTGCTTAAAGTCACTTTTCTATTCTCTTTTTTTAATAAATATTTGCATGCCTATATACATTAAATAAATCCAATACTGGTGGAACTGCTAAAATAGTATTTTGTGTACCTAACAACTTGTATGCGAAGTATTTCGCAAATAAATCATTATATTCTATTCTATATTATTATCGAACCTGCTCACAAAATTTTACAAGAATCGGTTGAGAAATGCGACCTGTAGAAGAAAACAAACGGACAGACATACGAAAGCATTTTTGCCCAAGTTGAAGCAGAGACGCTTCTCGCTCGCTCAGTCAATAATGTATCGTTATTCTATACAATGTAAAGGGTTTATTTGCATCACCGGCATGTCAAAACTTGTATTGAAATTTGACTGACCGTTGACATGACTGAGCTGTGTGAATGATCCTTAATCAACACGTGTCAAACAAACTCGGCCGTTCGTTTTACGAGGTTATAATATTCAGTTGATTTCAGCTACGATCTCTGAAGGAGAACAATAAACATAACTTACATGACTGACATTTGCTTTGTTATAGCGCCATAAATACTGTGTCTATCGCTTATTGTTTCACAAGCCTCACATGCCACTTAAGATTTTACAGCCATAATAAATAATAGTAATGACCCACTTACCTTTAATGTTAGTATTTTGCGTAGCGTACATTGCTTTTTTTTACATCGAACTTCTTTAAGGCAACTTTGTAGTATCAATTTTATGATAGTTCTTATCTTTGATGTTGTAATAAGTAACAATAATTGTTTTATTTCCTTTGTAGTAGCTAATGTGCCGTATTTAACTGCCACTTTAATTATGAAAAAAAAATACGTTGGAACTGACGTGGTAGTGCTTTTGTAAAAGGTACACCTTCTTTTAGTAACGAGATACTATACTCAGAATGAGAATATCGACCAAGGAAGATATATGAATGACAGTATGATAAGGTAGGGAGACTCGGAGCCCAGAACTGGAACTTATGAGCGTTTTTCGATAGTAGCCACAGGGTTGAAAATAGGGATGGTATAGCAGATGTATAGTTAGTTACACAGTGTTTTGTCCCTTTCTTTTTAATGTCAAACTTAAATAGTTTGACAGAGTGTTTTGACCGCATTGTGTATACTGCTGTACAATATTTATTAGTAAGGGGGTAACATTTTTTTTTTTCATTCTATTAACTAGTTATCAAAATCTTCATGATGTCGATTGTACTGACACATTGATGACACTATAAAGTGAGTTATAAATAAATAGTGAACTCTTAAAAATCTTCTCTTCTTTAGATCGGAACAAAATTATAAAATTTACGAATTGAAACGTGTACTGAACTAATACTAACTAGCGTTCAGTTAAAATATAGCTTTGATTGTTCTCACAACCATTGAATAAGTAAAGTATGTTATACAGCTCAGGTATATTCTTATGGCCACTTAGCTTAGCTATATCTGGCGACATAGCCGTGGGATAGCTCAGCTATAACTTTGCCTTAACTTTGAGCGCCAGATAATTCTAGCCTTTGAATATTAGAGGATCACCGAGATTATTGTATGCAATTATATTAACGATTCTCGCCTGTAAATAAGTATTTACATTATAAACTGAAAAATTTAATGACCAATTTATGTTATGGTGAGTTTAAGAATGTTAAAAAGGTTACAGAAGTTCATTTGTTTAATTGCAAGCGGTGTTAATTTAATTTAACAAACATTCTTGTAACTGGTAGGTAATTATAAAATTTTATAGACAATCTAACTAAATTATAAAATCACAACATTGACCATAATGTGACGACAATTTCGATGACATAACTACATAAATTAACATTAATGAAATGACAACACAATGGAGTTTATCCTCACAAAGTTATTAACCTATGTTTTAAAAACTAATCGTCAAAACTTATACGTTTTAATATCGCTAGCTATCGTTAGTTATAACAGATACGTTTTATTTAGTAAACAGACAGAAATATTGCTCATTAAGTTATTATCATTAAAAAACTATCATTTATGTCAAATAAGTCAAGTCAAAACTGTCGCTTACATTTACGAATCTTTTTTGTTTATTTTTATATATTTTTTGTTGATTTCTCAATGCCTAGATAAAGCTTTATCCGTTTGATAGTGTGTTATACCGCCAAATTGAAAATGTCTTTCATTAATTTGACTGTCTCAGTTTTAGAACTTTTATTATATTTGGTTAATATTTAGACTGGCTGATACCTATCTGTTAACTGAGGATTGAAAAATCAGCCCTATGTCTGATTTTTAAATCCCCAGTTAACATATATCAGTCAGTTTAAGCGTCAGCGCCCACGAGCGACTCTTTGTAGCTGCGATTTTTTATTTATTTTATTATTTATAGCCTTTATTCAGAGTATACATTTTTTTTTAACAAATATATTATATCTAAGTATTTTGGTTGTGCTCCTCTGTGTGCCCTCCGGCAAAGGCCTCCTCCAAGTTCTTCCACTTTTCCCTCTCTCTAGCCGTACCCATCCAGTTTCTTCTGTGGCTTCCCTTTCCCTCTTTTTCCGTCTCTAAACATCTTGTATTTTGGTAGCTTTTATTATATCGGTGTGCCTGATTTTGTCTATTTTTCTCTTGCCTATCATGCTTCGCTCCATGGCCCGTTGACATGTTTGTAATTTAGTTTGCTGATATTTAGTTGTAGCGGCGATTATCGCAGCGTTAATCGCGGCATTAATCGCTGCTTTAATCGCGGCATGTTCTATTCTCGGCGACAAAAATCTCTCAGCGATTATCGCTCGTGGGCGGAAAGCCTAATACCAAATATATGAAAAGTCATTCTAAAAATGTGGCAGACAAATGAATGACAAACATTTTCAATTAGGCAATATAATACGTTATCAAATGGATAAACCTTTATGTAGGCATTGTAAAATCAGCCCAAAGTGAGCGAACATAAGCAATGTTTGATAAAGTACAATTTATTTAACACTAAGCACTTGTACTATTACGTATTCTGTGGTTAAGCATGATGTTAATTAAAATCTTCTTTTCGATTTGAGCGACAGGACAAAGAAATACCTATTTCAAAACAAAAATCTTTGAATACATTTTGTTTCTAGCAAGTCGTTTTTGATAAAGAAGAAAAAGACAGATATATCTTAAAATCACTAAAAGTTTGTACACCCGTTTCATAGAAGGTGTCAAAATACTTATTTTTCAAGTTTCTTCTTTTTCATGTAGTAACTTAAGTATAGGCACAACTTTATTATTTCTTACTAATATTATAAATGCGCCTTCATGTCTTAACTACTGAACCGATCATCATGAAATTTTGCATACACGTTGTCAGGGATACAGAGAAGGACATTGGGTACCTTTCATCCCGAAAAAACTAATTGTTCCCGAGGGATAGCAAAAAACTTTCCACGCAGACGAAGTTGCGGGCGGTTTCCATCTCGCCTTCTCCGAGGTCCCGGTGCGATTCCTGGTTGAGTCAATTTAGAAAACGATTTTTTCTAAATTCGCTCAGGTGTGGGTATTAGTGATGCCACCGTCGTCTTTGATTTCCATAACACAAGTGCTTTAGCTACTTACTTTAGAATCGGAGCAATGTATGTGATGTTGTCAAATATTTATTTATTTATATTTATTCTATGATCCAAAGATTTACAAGATGAAACACTAAAACACCAGCAACATTTTATATTTTTACCTTTTTAGCGGGCGTCAAGCTGAGAGGCTTTAATAAACAATACCTTGTTTTGTATCGCTATTTCTTTCAAGACCTGAAAATATTTATTTTTCAAAGCCATGAAAGCTTCGTATGTTTTTCTCAACCATATAATTGACTCAATTGATGATTTTGTTATTTGGCAGTAATTGAAGAAAAAAAATCGATCAAATGAGACAAAACTGGTAACGAGTCGTTTTTTTCCAGGATATTATTTAGTATTGTATAAAAATATCATTGTGAATGCTAAAATCTTAAATTTACAAAATATTATACTTTATTACACTCAGAAATAAACAGGAAATCGTAAGACTAAAACGGGCCATTAAACATCTTTTTCAAAGTAAATAATAAAAGGGGGATAGTTGACAAACATTAATACATAAAAATAGAGTTAATATCAAAGCTATAGTAGCTAACCTTTCCTGAACTTTTATGAGAAAGAATGAAACTATTTAAGAGGGGAACAAAGTTTTCTAGCCATTTCATAAAAAGTTCCAAAACCGATACAATGTTGTTAGTTCTTATCAAAAAGGTTGTTTTCCTTAACTGGATATAAATAAAAGTATTTTCCTGTTCATAGCATACATAAATTGTATGTCAGTACTACAACATCTTCCGACTATCTCTCAGAAAATGATAAAAAATATGATAATTAACGGATTTTAATAACATTAAATAAATAAATAAATATTTGACAACATCACATACATTGCTCCGATTCCAAAGTAAGTAGCTAAAGCACTTGTGTTATGGAAATCAGAGACAACGGTGGTATCACGAACACCCAGACCTGAGCCAATATAGAAAAGTTCGTTTTCTAAATTGACCCAACCGGAGATCGAACCCGGGACCTCAGAGATGGCGACACCTTGAAAACCGGTGTACAAACCACTCGACCATGGAGGTCGTCGAACATTAAAACATAGAATCCTGGGTTATAGGTCCCCTACGGATTTTCACGAATGTCCACGCGGACGAAGTCGCGGGCGGAAGCTAGTCAATAATAAAATGGTTGTTAGACCTCAAACAATTCCATTTGCATTTTTTTTTATACAAAGGCCGTATCGCCCGAGGTTTTTCGCGTGTCAATGCTTACAGATAAAACCTGTATTTTTTGGGTGAATTTTCATTGTTATGAATTTGTTTGAAATAAAATTCAATATTCATAAGCCCCCAACCAACCGATACGGATTGTTTATTATTTTATTGTCTTTGATTTTAATTGGACGTAAAATATTCCAAGGTTCCTGGTACTTACTTTAAATTGATTTGTTTGGTGAAAACATTTAACTAGCGACATAAATCGAGAGTAAGTATTTACTATCATTAGTCTTCTGCAGTGGAGCTTTTATTTGACAAAAAGTTATTTGTTTGTCTCAAACTATTCTATGAAAGAACTAATTTTGTAAGAAACACATAATACAATCGGAAACTATTAATTTTAAGTAATGACGAATTTCAGTAACAACAGAAACACAGAAAATTTATACGTATAGTTCTAACAGTAAATTCAGTAATAACAAAACTTTGTGAAACATAAAACAAAACAATCTATTGCTTTTCTAGGGGTTTGAAAATTTACATTAAACGTGATTTTCTCTGTTGTTTTAAGATTTCCGTCTAAAATATATAACAAAATGATAAATCTAAGTATTTATCTAACACTTATTGACATAATAAGGGTGTGGGGGCGTAGATATTAAAAAGGACGTTTTAAATCGTTATTAAGTTTAAGGAGGTATTTACACGGGTCGAATTAGCAGGCGATTTGCTGGTCAATTTTAGTACATTAGCGCTTTTTATCGACAATCACTTGTAAAATGTAATCGCCAACCTTATTTCAATGAGGTGGCGATTCGATTTTGGAAGCGAATGTCGATAAAATGTTGATATAACTAAAAAAACAGAATAAAATCACGTTTGTTGTATGGGAGATATTGATTTTTGAAATGAAAAAAGTGTAAAGTGCTAATTTAATAATAAAACTTCAATATCGATTTAAAACTACGAGCTCCTTGGTCGAGTAGTGCTGTAGTAGTTCCTAGCACAACAAAACAAAAGGAGTGTTTTCCTTCTTGTCTTGGTTCAACGGGAACATTGGTTTAACGGGATATGTGATTTAATTAAGAAAGCAAATCATGACAGGCAATTTTCCTTTGCTTCTTTCAAGTATTTCAAAGAACAAGTCTAAAGTTAACAACTTAAGCACAGACAAAAACATGAAAAGATCATAATAAGTCCCAGATTTACCATCTGTCTTGTACCACAAGAAAATACTATACTACTATATTAAATTTCAGACACTTTTAAGCACCTTTAACCTTACATTATGTATCAGGCTCTTTCAACAAGTAGATAATTGTAAGCTTTTTTGAAACAAACAAAGTGATTCTCCTTCACATAACACAATACGAGACTACGCTACATTCACTGAAATACAATGATATTCCAATCCAACAGATTGCGTAAGAAACTTATGGGCACTATCAAAACAGATGTAAAAAGATTTTCAATACAGTTGCTCGAAAATGTGTGTTTTCGATAACAGTACAGCGTGCGGTAAGTTGATTTTACCGCACGCCATGCCTTTTTGTTTACGGTTTAGTACAGCGTGCGGTAAGTCAATTTTATTCTAAGATTCTATTTTCATTGACGTTTATTTATAACTTCAAAAACAAAAAAATTATGATTTTTATTTCAAATTAAAAACGTATTTCGTCTCTCCTGAAAAGTTGGGGTTTGATTTAACAACAATTGAACCCAAAGGTATCGATATGAATTCCTTCTTATTTGCAAAGTCGTTGGGCAAACGTCATCTCAATCTATTCCCTAGTTGATAGCATTAGTAGTTCTTGAGATATCCAGCTGTGACAGACTGACAGACTCTGCAGACTGAGTCGCACCATAATTTTACAATTTTGGTACGGTACCCTAATTAACTTTTTTCAAACAAAAAATATTTTCTCGCATTTCTTGTGAAAATCACTATGCAAGCTACTACACTGGAAGCTATTTACATTGATTCGAACAATTAAAGCATCCTCGACATAACTTCTTGGTCTCGGCTGTAATACACTAAAAGAGTGTGACTGGTGTAAAAGATTTGTTATGATAAGTTCCTTTTTGTTTTATGAAGTGAAAATTTAACTCTAGCAATAAGTACCTATAATTTATTTACACATTCTATACCTAGCGGTCCATCGATCATCTATCGAAGTAGCGGTCATTCAATATCGAGTCTAGAATACAAAAGAATCAAAACCTCCTTTAAAAACTTGAGGAAAAAGCTTTAAAAAGCAAAAAATAATGTTCATATCTGTATTATTATTAATTAGGTACGCATAATATAATTTTTAAAAAAAGTCTATTGAAGTCGTGCGGATTCGTGCGTGTTATGGAATTAAACGTGTTTCTTATGGTTCCGTACCCAAAGGGTAAACTATTCCCGCCAAAAGAATCGCGATAATCGGACGCAATTCGTCGTTCGATATATTTGATTGATATTGAACCTTATAAATGAGTTAATAGTGTCACGCAGTCGGACGAACATCGTCCGCTTATCGCTTTTTTTATGTAATTGGCCTGCAGATGACAGAATACATAATAGTGTTCAGACAGAAACTAAGTAATTTAATATTTAAATATATTAGTGATTTTGATAGTAGGTATATTTCGTATGTAATTGTTTTTTTTATTTAAGGAAGTAATAAATTATTTTAGTATAATGCTAAATAATATACTGGAAAAAATACGACTCGCACCAGATCATATTCTCGGACGGGAATCGAACCCGCCACCTTTGAATGTCCGGTCCAATCCGATGAGCTACCGAGTCACTAATAACTAGTGTAGTGACGTTGTGAATGCTAACTCTTTAAATATAGTATATTTTTTGTGTTCTAGAAAATGTCTAATAATGTTATACGTATTGCGTGTAGGTTTTCTTATATATACAACATATATAATTAAACATTTTGTAAGCAACTTACAATTTAACACTAGAACGTCCGACCTTTTCGTCCGCGAGCGGTCAATTTGACCGTAGGTACCTATTTTTTTAGTTTACAAGCGTAATATCTGTATCTTAATGCTTACCTATGTTTAAAGTCACAATAAATGAAAAACTTTGTATTAATCCATAGAGTTAAACGTAATTACAAAAACTGTAATAAAATTCACAAAAAAAACATTCCATCTCTGTAGCTTCCTGTTTCTCTCCTACTTGAGGATGGAATAGTGTCCTATTTTGAAGGTTTCTATTTCAATCATGGACGTGGTGGAAAATGAGAAGAAGGTGCATGTTGGTTCTTGTCCAGTTTTCAAGGATTCCACAAAGATAATTTACTCATCATCGGAGCCCAATTACGCTCGATAAAAATGGATAAAAAACCGAAAAAAAAACATTCGCGGTCATTTTGACCGTCACCGGACGTTGAAGGTATAGCCATCATTTAATGCCACTGCTAGAAATCTATTATATTTCAAATTTAGTGTATTATAATCATAACCCCAAAAAATAAGGTCAATAAATTTGAAATACTTACCTATCTCTATAAATAATGATATAAAGTTTTACAAAGCTATAAATTTTTGTAAACGGTCAAAATAACCGTTCTGGACGTTCTAGTGTTAAATACTTACAGGGTGTTAAAAAGAACCACCCATATCAACTGTTATTAATAGGTTTCTAAGTTTTCGGCATAATTATAATCACATAAAGTGCAATGATTGACGAATCTCTAATCGACGTTTTTTGTGCAAGTTTTTGCTTCAACCGACTAATATCTATTCTGTGTTTCAACATATACTTATTTTAGATGCCGGCGTCCGTGTTGTTGTATGTTCTTATTATATGTAACCTTCTCACTTTTTTACGGTTCTGGCAATGACCCCTAATTACAAAACTATTATCTCAGATTCTTGGCAATTGAAACTGTTGTTGGAACTTCAAATGAGTACCTAATCAGGAATGTTTTATACTTTACTAGCTTACCCCCGCGACATTGTCCGCGTGGACATTCGGAAAATCTCCTTTTAAAACACTGTTTAATTTAGACACATTTCAAATATGATGACGTGTCTTTCAAATCATATTGTCAGAAAAGTGACAGCATGACATTTAAACAGTGTCTAAGTTAAACACTTGTTGAAAATGTTTTAAAATCTTTTGTGGTTAGGCCGTTTGTGTGCGAAATCTCATCCAAATCCGTTCAGCTCTTTTTGCGTGATTGAGTAACAAACATCCAAGCTTTTACATTTATATTTTAACTTGCGACCGCCCGCGACTTCGTCTGCGTGGAAAGCTTGTCCTTCTCTGTACCCCTGACAACGTGTATGCAAAATTCCATGATGAACGGTTCAGTAGTTAAGAAGTGAAGGCGTAACAAACAAACAAACTTTCGCATTTATAATATTAGTAAGGATATTAGTAGGAAATAGGATTTATTCAATGTCTAAAATCTGTTTTTAAAGTCATAAATAGGAATTAATTTAATTGATAACATTAACACAAAGTGCAGTACAAAGATTTCATATTTGCTTTAGAATTTTCGTAGCAACTCACAATTTATCAATTTAATTAAAAGAAAGGAAAATAACTTACGAATTCATGAATAACTTATCTTCTACAAATCCATGAATAATAAACAATGTTAAAGGATAAAATGAAGTTGGGGTATTAAGCCACTTGACAAGTTTATTATGAAGAAAATAATGATTAATGACTTCTTTTAAGAGATACCATGTAAACGTAACTATTAAATTAAGTTGCCCTAAACTTAAGAATCGCCCTACATTTCGACTCGTCCAAAACAATTAGTCGCATGAGAACATTGCATGACAGCTAAGTTCATGATACCGTTTTAATTTGGGTCAAGTTGTTTTTAGAAAAAGACTCAGGCGATCTTTAAGTTTAGTGGTTATCGCGATAAGCTCTTAGTTGTATGGTTTTACACCGAAACACGCATTAAATCGTGGTATAGCGTTTTATCGACACTCAACTGTCAAAATCCATTGTCTTTTGACAGTTAAAAGCAAAAAATCGCATATCATATCACATTTTGTCGGTAATGTTAGAGAGGTAGGTGCGGATTCAGATTTACCATATATTACACCATGCGTCATGGTTACTTCTAAAACATTCAAAACAGTTATTGTTATTATTATTATCTGTGTTCAAAACTTACTTGATTAATGATTATTTTAATAAATGAGCAAGAGAGATATAATATACCTCACACGCTATTTTTTGTTATGTTACTGTAAAACCCCGAAGTTAGGTAAATCCTAAGATTTTCCAGAAGATTTAACTCCGAATTGTTCTGTGATCATACATTTCGAACTTTTACCACTATTCACTCGTAAAATTTTCGTTTTTACTTCAGTGACACGGTAAATGCTGTAAAAGTTAAATTTCGAAGGTGTTTTAAATTATCTTTTACTTATTAATAAGTAAACTTAATATGCTCTATGAGCACAGTGGCGTAGTGGTTTAGCGCCTGGCCCTACGATTGTGGAAGTTAGGCAACTTTCGCAAGGGTCGGTCATGGGATGGGTGACCAAAAATTTATTATCGAGCATTTGCATTTACAGTCGTTAACACCCACCAATAAGCATTGGGCCTTTGTGGTGGGTTATGTATGGCCCATCCCCCTTACCCACCCTAGGAAGGCCTTGTGCCTCAAAGGTTAAAATTAAAATGGCTGATGTCGTCGAAAAACATACTTATAATAATTTAAACTATTCAAGGGATGACTGACGGATAATTTTATTGTAATAAATGACTCGTCTTAACAAAATTAAAATAACGATAGTGAAAAATGTATCAAAATTATAATTGAAAATATTTAAGGTTTTTCCTGAAATTGAAATTAATTTATTTGCCATAAAACACGGTATACAAGTTGTTACAGTATACAAAGATCAAGCGTATTTTGTCAAGTTTTGACATGCAAAATTTTTTAATTATAATTTAATACTATAAAACATTAGGTGATCGATATAAAATATTAATTTATTTCAGCTATTTCATTGTTTTATTTTAAAAATCCAACATTTACCAACCTTCATTGGTTGAACGTTGCCCCTACCCGAAGAATTATATATTTTTTATAAAATCCTTATATTTACCAACTCATGTTGGTAAATCCCAAGATTTTTAGTAAAACCTAAGATTTACCAATATTCGGACTTTTACAGTAACACTTATACTAAATAGTATGCAACTAAAAACAACCACATAACACAACAGCATGTTTTCGATAAAAAAAACATTAAATAAAAAAGATGGTCATCGCTGAATTAATTTTAAGATTCTTGTATTTCACGGCCGGTCTTTATCACCTTTATCATAAATTGTCGATCATTCGGTCACTGCTTATTACTACCGTTTTATCGAACATTTTACGGTTAACTATAAAAGAAAAATTGCCGCTGTAAACTTTTAGACATATGAACTATATACTTACAACATCAATAACATATGTCCTGGTAAAGTCAAGAAAACATCACAAAATCACTTAAAACAATTACCACTTAGCACAAACTTATTTTACTTATTTCTGTTTGAAAAGCGCGCGCGAAAAGTGTTTTTTCGTGATGCGTACGACAACTTCACTACACGTCCGATTCAATACTAAGCCGCCGCCGGCGTACGCTCGGTTCTCTCGCCAGTTCTATACGGCCAAAGTCAAACCACGAATTCGTATGCAATCAAAATAAATTAATAAAAAGTCGTATATAATTATGTACAAGCATAATACCTACTTTTGGTGGTAAAATGAAGGTCCAAAATGGCCTTGAGTATTTTTGAATCCATTAAGTGAGACAAGGTTAAATAAAATCTTATTAATCTAATACCTTAATTGTGACTACTTGTCTTTGGTTGTTTACGAATAAGTTTTTGTTAAAGTTTTACACATAAACTGAAAGACAAATTGCCCCAAATCTTTGTTAAATAGTCTATAGGTACTACATACGTACATCTTACAAACGTAGTGAGTGAAAATAGCAAAAAGCAGTGGTTTTTTCTCGTCGTCTATCGCTTGATATACAATAGTTCTTTGTCGCCGGAGTTTTGGTACCTATTTCATTTACTTAAATAAAGTATCTTATGTCCATTTAACAGTTATGAGTAATATTGATCTTTTTTTTTCAAAATATAAAGTGGAAACATATTTATAAATTAGATTTTAAAATACCTATTTTTTTAAGGAACGATATTTATCGTTCCTTAAAAATAATTTATTCGCTTATTTAATGCTACTTTATCGCTATTAAAATTATCTGGAATTTATTATTAATTTATACAGAACATCGCTTGAAGATTTTGTTCACTGTGAGAACTCATGGCGCCTATTCTATGCTATGCGGAAGTAACAAGTCGTTATTTTACTGACAATAAAGTCGTTTTGAATAAAAAACTAAAAATCAATAACATTTTTAAAGCTTTTCCGTTATGTTCAGAGAATAAAAATACGTTATCGTTCATTACCTAACGCTATGCTATCAATAGAACGCAAAACGTAATTATTATTTTTTGTATTTGGCACCGGCACCGGAAATTGGCGCTGTCGAAGTGTAAAATTAAGTTTTAACTAAATTGGTTTGTTATGAAACAAGGAAGAAACAGTCCATTTGTAAATCCTTATCCTAACTAATATTATAAAATGCGAAAATTTGTTTGTTTGTTACGTTTTTACGTCTCAACTGCTCACGTCGTCAGGGGTACAGAAAAGGACATAGTATCTCTATCTATCATCCATAAAAAAAGTACTGTTCCCGAGGGATAGAGTAATAACTGTCCACGCAGACGAAGTCGCGGGCTGTCACTAGTTTCATATAAATGATAAATTTGAATAAAATGACGACGTCTCCATTAATAGTAAGTTTTCTCAGTTTCGACCAATTTTATTAAATTTGGCGCAGAATCACAGAATACACGCAGAATCAAAACGTCGAAAGACTCGAAAGCATAATATCTGTCTTGTTTTACGTTATTACAGACATTAAGATGTTTAATGTCACATTTACGTCACCGACAAAGTCTTTTAATGAACTTTATTAGTCACTTTACTGTCGAAAAGACCTAGAGATCTCTTTTTCTTTGTCTGTTTTATTTGCAACAAGGGCAACTTCAGAACGCTTGTTAGTACAAAACGATGTTATCTACTCTGTATGCACACGCATATACATTCTCGAGTGAAGTTGCCGCAGATCAGATCACAGTCTATTGTCAATTTAATCGCATCATTGGTGGGTCCGCATGGTGGATTATGCCCCATCCTCCTTATCCACCCATAAGGATGGCCTGTGCCCCAGCAGAGGGGACATTAAAAATGGCTGATAGTCATACTTAAATAGACACATCCAGTATAAAGTTTGTTTACCTTGTGCACACCCTGTGTATTCAGTGTTTCATAATAATGTTTCATTATTGATGTGTGAATCTGTAAATAGTTTTCTGTTTTATACTTGTGTTGCTATAGCTAATAGAATAATTGTTGATTTACCTGTGAATATGAAATAAAATAAAAATAATTTAAATGCTGCCTCTACCCAGCAGTGGGTGTCGTGCGGCTAATGATGTGATGATTCAGTGTTTACTTTTGACATTTGTTTGACTTTGGAGCTGACATTAAAAACAAATAAACATCACAAAGTATTTCTCGAAAATGATGAATTATGTAGTTTATCGCTTTCGTGTAATAGTAATAGAAAACAAAGGCTTCTTGTTGTCACTAGAAAACACCCTAGTCGACTAAAGTCGCCAGCAAGTCGCCCGGAAAATCGACCCATGTAAATTCCCCATAAGAATTAGAGCTACAGATGAGAGCTAAGTCCTAAGGCTGGTTTACATTATCTTAGCTGTTAATAAGTTAAAAGAGAGTAGACGTAAATTGCCTGGTGTGTTCGACTTTCTTTAAAAAACGACAAGCTTGCCAGGCAATGTACCTCTACCCTCTACTAACAGCTAAGCTGCCCTTAATGTGTACCAGCCATGCCATGCCAGCCATGTGTACGAATCGCTTCACCACTTAACATTTGTGAAAACGGTTACATAGTTTCGTATGAAGCACATTTTTTGGTGGAAAGGCAACCTTAGAAGGTATACAAAGGCCCAATTCTGCAGATGTATAAGCGAAATGTAAACATAATTGAAGTCTAAGTTAAACTAATTATGTCTAGTGACATTTAGTTTGAAAAAGGATGAGGAAAATCTCCGTCGCGTACCTATAAACAGACTTTTACTGTGATACATAATTAAGTTAACGCAATAAAAGCTGTTTTCGCAGTTTAACTATATAACCTGACGTGCTGCTGTGTGTACCTTACATGCTTATGAACAAAACTTCACTCATCAAGTGGTTTTTTGGGTATAGCAAAAAATTCTAATTAAGTAAGTATACGCCGTGGGTTTTTTACTCGAATTGGATCCGGGGAAGAACCTCCATTCAAAAAGACTTCGGACGATTACTAGTAACTTTCAATTGTGTTATGAATACTTAGTTATGATTTTGTTGATAAACGTGAGCGATGTACCTTTAGCTAACGAAATAGATGACCTGCAGAAACTGTTAAAAAGAGATTTATTTACATAAAGGAACATTAAACTAAAGTACCTATACACTTCTAAGACTTCTTCGCGTACAGTTAAAGGAACAAAAAATACTGTGTGAAATGCTTTTTTGGCGCACAATTTTACTATAATTATGTTTAATAAATACAGTATTAGAGAGGTAAGCACACAAAACAGAATCCATGAGTAGAATCCGATAAATTTCTTCCCGCTTCAAAGTAGAGCCATTCACAAGTTTCACGTTCCAATTTGTAAAGCTTTGGAAGTCAGTTCAAAAATCTCCGGAAACAATTTCCTCCTTGGGAAACAGATAAACACAGTACGTGACTATTAAGCTAATGCACGAACAACCAAATGACTTAAGCAATTTAAATTATTAATGACCCTTTTACCCTTAAAATCTTAAATAAATGGGCAGAGAACTGCCTCTTAAGCTATTTTACAAAGACCTGATAGGCCTTTTAATCAAGATAGAAATCTTTTAATTATTAGAACTCAAAGTTATATGAAAACATTAATGTTTTTAACCATTTAGTTTTGGCTTCTTGCATAATACAAGTATTCCTTAGCCAGTTTTGTGAAAACTTTATGCTTATAAGTAATATGATTTTAGTGTCTGTGAAACTTAGGATACCTACAGACATCAAAATGAAAAGTTGAGAACTGATTTGCATAATCAAATCTTGTAACATCTCGAGCCAAAGTACGATAATATTAACTTTCGTGTAGACAATCTATGAAATGTAATGTTAAAGAAAAGTTAAACTCGATCAAGAAAAAATAACCAAGCTCATTATTAAAAATCGTATGCGAATTAATACCTAGTGTAAAGACAAAATATGCAGATAGAATAAAATACAGCGTATTTAATCTGAAAAACGCAATATCACACGATGATGCCGAGATCGTCACCAGCGAAATACAGCGGCGACAGGCGACCCGACAGAGAGACCCTGGTTCAACACACCGATAACTTAAGGAAATTATATCTTTCTGCTTTACTCACTTAACTTGTTTAATTATCCACATTATACCTGTCATCATTATTTTAATATTTATTATCAATTTCCTTGTTTTGAAAAACTCAAAAACTCTTACATGAGACAAACATCAACTAACCAAATTACTATTATTTATTCTGGGTATGGTATCAATACATCACAACCACCACAACCAAACCCAACTCACGTTTGTTCTAAAATCTAACTAATTGCAGCAACTGCTTTCCGAGTTATGGATTGGTTATACTTTGATAATGTTTTGTTGGTAATGCTTTAATATTGTTTGTTGGTCACAGTTACTAACGACCTTTACATAGAATTATTTAGGTACTAAAGTGTTGTCAGCATTATTCGAAAAGATTCAAAGCATAATGTTGTGATTGTAGCTTTAAAAAACCGGTCAAGAGCGAGTCGGACTCGCGCACCGACGGTTCCGTTCCTACCGATTTTTAAAGTGAAACAAAACTTTAATTTATTTACAAAAAACAGTGTGTAGATGAAATTAATTTCAGTGGCAGAAACTTTAATGTTGGCTCTCGGGCGGTTTTTTAATTATGTATGCTTAAACGAAACCGGTAACCCTAGCACGAACATCTATCAAGAAAAAAACGCTGAAGAGGCCGCTCATGCCAGTGCGTTAGAGGGTTTATTAAACGATTTCTTTTCTTGAACATTGCTGACAATAGAAAAGTTTAAGCAGGTTCACTTTAATCATATTTAGGTAATTAAACTTTTGGTTTTTGTTCGGGAAAATCTCAAAAGAAGCTCAATAGATTTACTAACTCTTATCATGAGTTCGTCTAAAGTTCGCAATGCCGAGAATCCGGCCAATTCATTCATTGAAGATTCTCAATTTGCATAGGTTTGTATGAAAGTTGGGATTCAAGAAGGTTAGAAGTCCTCTGAATCCAGCATCAATATTTTGTACCTACGTCGTTTTTTGTAATCAATGTCTCAAAAGTATAAAAAAAAATATTGATCCGTTGTGACTGCTGGAAAGGTTAAAAAAGGAGTCTGCAAAACTATCTAAAATTGATAAAATCTTTAACAATTTTCAAATTGATAAAATCTTTATCAGTTTAAGATAGTTTTGCAGACAAAGTTTCAAATTAAACCAACTACGACTATTCGTATTCAGCCTTCCTATCCAAGCTATAACATTTACATATAGATGGAATAAAAAACATTTCTGTGATACATGGAGGGTACATGTAGATGATTGTAAACAAAGTTATTGACGATGATTTTGTTTGCGATTATGCTTAATAGTACACACGGTCAATTCTGCAAACAAATGAGTTAATGATATTATTTACTCAAACATCGAAAATTCCGCAAACTCTACTTTAGTTGAATAAATAATTATTCATGATAACTTATTAAGAAATAATAATAATACATATCCACTACATTTTCTTTAGAAAGTCAAAGAAATAAATTCTGAAAGTCGTTTGAAAATGTACAAATACGACTTAAGAGTCCGGCGTACAGTGAGCTTATCCCATACAAATGTAATACCAAAATAATTTGTAATTTGTGTATAATTAACTCTACTTGTGATGTTATTCGCATTAATACCGTATTTGTCTAGGGTTCTATTAAAAAAAATCCAAAATACCAAACCAAATAAAAATTAATGCGACTTACAGGTTTGTATGAAAAAAATAAATTGGAATTTATTTTGAATTGGGTTAATGTTTTGGATTTTTTATTTAATTTTTTATCCGAGTAACATCAAAAGAAGAGTTAATTATGCTGAAATTACAAATCATTTTGGTATTACGTTTGTATGGGAAGCTCACTGTACGCCGGAATCTAAAGGAGCAACTTTGTGGACTTTTGAAAGGAAAAAATTCAAACCTACGACAAATATAAAAGCCTTTTTATCATAAAGATTTGGGTTACGTAATTACCACAGAGTATAACGTTACTCGAATGCTTTCAGATTATAATTAAATCGTCTAGTTGATGCCTACTGAGTATACAAATACCAAGTAAGTAATAAAAGTACTGTCTTAGCTTCATGTGTCATAAAATTATACTTACTGTTTGCGACATATAATTCTCCTACGCAGTGATGTGGTTTGGGTTCTTCCCTTCCCTTCGGAGAATAAAGATTTCTCGAGGATTTGCCTGATATATCCTTATGGCAAAATGTACGATTCATGAAAGTTTTAATTCTGACTTAATTAATGAACAATCTTTCTGAAAGTCATTTTGACTAATGATGGCGTTATGTAATATGAAACACACAAAGCACTAACGTGGTATAAATGTAACTACATGATGCATTTTGGATCTTACAACAAATAAAACAACAATGTTTGTGTATGTATGTTTGGACATTTAAAAAATTAACAGTCACTGTTCAAAAAGTGACTGTTCAATTAATCCTAATTGCAATACCTACCCATTTAACGTAAACTTTGTTAATTATTGAGATGGAAAATGACCTCACTTTAAATGCTGACCTCATTTCTCAAATTTTGACGACTCTGTATGAAATGTACAGGGGAAAAAAGCTGCCCTTGACGAGTTTCTTGCCGGTTCTTCTCGTTACAAGGTCTCTCGCTTAGGGTTTGCGAACCGATGACGTAGCTTCTTTGACATTCACAAGTGCTTTTAACAGCCTACACTGAATAAATGAGTTTTGAGTTTGAGTTTGAATACATTCCTAGTCTCTCATTGAAAAACGTAAAGAATAGTCTTAGCTGCTATATTTTGAACCCAGATGAATACAATATGCAAATCATATTGTTGATGTTCCTTTTTTGTTATTTCTTGGTTATATCCTTAGATAGTTTTAGTTAATAACAGTTAATTTATATGTAATTCTCTAGGCGAATGTAGCTTAAGTAGGAAACAAAGGCCAGAAATCCTTATTAATGTTCATAGAAGGGCCCGGTAAGCAATAAAGGGGGGTTGACAGCCCGCATATTTGTCACACAAGTTATGTACATTAACGGGTTAATTGCGAAGCATACGCAAACCTTCCTACCCTAACGCTTAGTAACATAACTGGCAAGACAGGAATGCAGAATTTAAAAAAATAACTAGCAAGAACTAAAATAACGAAAGGTGGCAATTTTTACAAGATGAGAGCCCAAGAATTTACAAAGTTAATAAATTATCTGTCTTAATTTTATTGGCTTTCGATTATTCTATTTTGACCAAAAATCCCAACGAAATAGTGCACCTTGCCAAAGTCAAGATTGAAATGGAAAATCAAAAATGCTTTACGAAAGATAAAGAAAATTTAGCAATTAACATGAGAATTAATGACGAAAAAATGTTTGCGAAATCCCGCGCCTTGGCAGTGGATGATAAGGAAGGCACAGCTACGTCGTCGTTAATACTGTGACTTACGGCCGATTCGTCAAATAGGCTTTTGTCTTTCATCTCACCACCTATCTATCTAGAAAAATGAACTAATACAAACTAACTGCCTGGTTGACTGACTCACATGTCAGTGCATAGCTTAAACTACTGAAACTACATAGGAACTTGAAATTTTGCAGAAAGGTACCTTGTATGATGTAGGCGAGCTAAAAAAGCAATTTTGAAACTCCCACGGGAAACGTAATGTCTTGGGCAGCGGCTAGTTAAATAGAACACAAATGATTAAATCAAGTTGTTTATGTTAAAGCATTAGCATTATTAGGTATGCGATGAACTCTGTAAAGAGAAAATTATAAACTACTATTCATTACTTATGATTTGAACCTGTTGCTATTCTTGGCAAGCTGGTTCAGGCGCCTATTGTTCAGCGCCTAAGTTAATTTTTTTATTCACCATAAAAACTTTAGGTAGCATGTACTTACCTATGTATTCAGGCCTTGAAACTAAACAACTTTCTCTAAGAAACATGTCGAAATTATTTTTTGACATGAATTTCCATGAATGATGTTACATGAGTCTTTAATTTCGAGTTGGCAGTCACTTGATTTCGACACCACCTAAAAAGTAGTAAACTGTAAAATCTACAGCACTGAAGTAAATCGATCTTATTAGAACAGCCTTTCTTTTTCTGCGTTACATATGAATCGGCTGAAAATTGTCTAATATAAAAAGAAAGTCCGCAACCAATTAAGCGTAGTCTGGAACAAGTATTTTCCTGTCGAATTAATACTTTGCGTAGAGAGACTGCATCTCAGTGCGTTTTCTACTCTATTTACAACTAGCCTCCGCCCGCGACTACTTTCGCGTGGACAGTGGAAAAATTTAAAAACATGGCTTAGATTTTAAGTCGGACTTCAGGCTACCAACTGTGAAAAGCCCATCAATATCCGTTTAGCGGTTTTTGCGTGATGCGCGCAGAAACATTTAGAATGCACAGTTTTGTTATAAACTAGCTGCCGCCGAATACAAACAATAAAGCACCATTCATTTTGTTAAATTGGCATTTTATTTATTTCATACGTAACATTAGTTCAGCGCGATGAAAATTCATGAAAAAAATCTCTGGTGGCTTTTATTTAAATACTCTTCATAGAATCTTCAGATAAATCTGAATTTTGAGACACAATTTAATAAACTTTTTAACTCAATACGGATTATAGATTAAAAAAAATGAAAATGCTTTTCAAATACCTACTTTTCTTACCTACTTATCCGAATCCGATTAGTTAAGTAAGCACTGCAGTTAACACAGAACATTATTTTTTTCCCAAAGTGGCCGTCCATCCGTTATCCCTTCAATGTCAACAAAAGTTTAATTTCATCGTCTTTGAAAGTAATCTCGAAGATTCAAAACTTCTAAAGTCCCACATGAAAGAAAATGGATTCGATAAAAGGATCGTCGGCGTCGGCATGGAAAAATTGCATCCACTTATGAAGTAATTCTTTGCAAACGCATTACAGGTAAATAGGCTTACCCAACGTGAGTTGGTAACTGAAACTTTATATACACTAGTGAGCAGAAAAAATGGAATCACAGTATATATTTTCATACCAAACGAGATAACTTCAAAGCTTTGGTTTTTCCCCCAGGATTAAATAGGGTGTGATCTGATGATGGCAATTCAAAAAATGAATGGTGGAGGCCCATAAAGTTAAAGAAACGGATGAGATGAATTGTGTACAAAATAAAAATCGAAAATATAAAAATTTATGAAACAACGGATTTTTTTCGCGATTTGAGAGTTGCTAAAATAATAAAAGTTGTTCAGTTTGATGGTCCCTATATACTATTTATATTATGGGTATTTTTGTAACATGTTGTATTTTGTTTTACAACGCCACTTTCTATTGCGAAAAAAATCTTCATTTATTACAATATGTATATCAAATGAAAGCCCTTGATGAGCACATTCCAAAACTATATATTTTGTCACAAAAATGTGTCAAATAAAAAAAAATAAAAAATACCAGCCAAGTGCGAGTCGGACTCGCGCGCTAAGGTTTCCGTTAAAATCACGTTTGTTGTATGGGAGCCCCTCTTAAATATTTGTTTTATTTAAATTTAATTATTTATTTTTAAAGAGAATATAAATATTATATATAATAAAAGTAAATATTTCAACCGTCTACCTGTTGCCGTTATCAATATCGAGCAAAAATGAACAAAAAATAATCACGTTTGTTGTAAAAATTTAACCATAATTATTTATTTTATTCGGTTTTTTAGTATTTGTTGTTATAGCGGCAACAGATTTCTGTTGTATGATGTATTTACATCTGTGAAAATTCACAATCTACTATCTTACTATCTCGGTTCATGAGATACAGCCTGATGACAGAAGGACGGACACCGGAGTCTTAATAATAAGGTCCCGTTTTACCCCCTTTGGGTAAAAAGACACGACTGCCCTGCTAAAAACGAACTCCAAAGTTAAATAACAAGTGTCATTGCAGTCGGGGGTCCATTTTGTGGAACAATTTTTAATCAAAGCGGTCCACAAACACCTACTTGTTAATTGACTTTGACTTTGAATAACAATTTCATGAATTCGTTACAATGCGCGATTCCGTGATATCGGGTTCAAACAAAATTCAGTAGAAGAGACATGTCTGCTTGTGAATACGGTCTGTCTATTTATACTTATTTAATTAATGTAAACGTACGCACTACAGCACGTCAGGTTATACAGTTAAACTGCGAAAACAGCTTTTATTACGTAGGGCATAAAGGCGGTCTCAAGGTCAACATGTATAGTCTGAGGTGCCGTCGTGTGTACCACGGAGTTTTAATGGAAACAATGATCGATGAGTGAAATTCGCAGCTATCTCATTAAATTGAGTCATTACTCATTACATTATACAAGTGCCGAAAAGACAATTTTTTTTCAAATCAAAACTAAACAATTATCTTTTTAGGTACACATCTGCTTTTAATATAGCTTCCTTGTTAAAATCCTAGAATGCTTGCAAGGAACCGGACATTTAGAATCTAAGTTAGATTTCCGTTGTCGTTGTAAATTTTCAAAATCTTAGCTTTCAACTTAAAATGTCATTTAAAGGCTATAAAATTAAAATGTGCATAGTGCATAACGTGCAATAGTGCAACGTGCACAGTCGTGTTTATTTCTGAACAAGATAATTCACTAGTTTAATTAAAAAGTTAATTTTCCGTTGAATTAAAATGTTAAGTTTCGGTTACAATATTGTGTTGTGACAGCTATTTAACCAGCGAGCAACGTGCATTAGTCGTGTTTATTTCTGGACAAGTTTGGGCACTATTTTTGTATCCTTCGGCTAGCGTCGAACTCTCCTAAGGATACCAAATCTGTATTTTTATCCTCGTTGGGCAGCAGCTGTCAGTCTCTTTGCTTTGGTCAGAGATGTGGAGTGCGAAAATGTTTAGGTGACCACCAATGTATGTGCCCGATGTTCAGCCAAAAGTGCGATATTACCGTAGATCGGTCAAAATTGGAGATATCTCTATGGGAGAAGTGTGCAAGGCGCGGAGATCTATCGTATGGCGCTTGAATTTTGAAAATCGATCGGGTATTTTTTGAGAAATTTTGAAACAAAAAAGAATTCGAGAATTCAAAAATTATAATAATTTTTTTTCGTGGCCTTAATCAAAATTCGTCAAAATAGTCTCTGGAGATTGAATTAGTCTACAAAATAAACCCACTAGGTAAATGATCGAACGACAGATGTGGGCAGCGGAGGTTCCCAAAGGTGGGAGTATTTTGTAGTTCGGCCGCGTTGAGGCAGTCTATATAGAGCATACGCTGTCGAGAGGTCTTAGTTTGGATAGTTAGATATGTAATAAATGTAATATTTAACGAACCAAAAAAAAATGTCTCAGATGAAAGCTATCAAACTTAAAACAACAATATTTCGGAAAGACTCATCTTAGGCTGATAGTGTCTTTGAAAAAATGAAAGGTCTTGGTGAGATCTTAATTTCAGAAAGTATTCCTTCTAGACTGATGGTGTCTTTGAAGGAATGAAAGGTCTTAGTGATAATTTCATTTCAGATGACAGCTGTCAAACCTAAAAGCTGCTAATATTGCTGCCCGGAAAGTACTCATCTGGGCTCTACCGCCTAACTTACATTGCTATCGGTATTGCTTTAATATGACAGATGGATGTGATACATTGCTACTTTTCTTTGGTAAGTTTTCATTGGTGCCTAAAAAAATAGCAATGATTCACATCATATCGTCAAATCAAAGCTTACATGAAGACCCGCTAGGCACGAGCCCTCTTCATTGAATGATTACCAGATATACCATTCAATGAAAAGGACATTACTTAAGTATTATACTAATTCAATTAAAAAAACAAATCTTAGAAATTGTTTAAAAACAAATTTAAAAACGACTCTCCGATTTCAATGGACGGGCAGATGGCTGAACTAGATACTATATATTAATAGTACTTTTTATTTTTGATGTTTATTTTCAATGTTTATATTCTGATAGTTGCGTGGAGCGTGAAATCTGTATTTTTTTTTATCATATTATCATGCTATGCCAGCCTGTGTATAATTGCCTAATTCCAATTGGACTTATTGCAAATCAAAGCATCTTAAACTCCAATCTTAGAAAGTAAAGAAGACAAAAAAAGCTTCAGAAAAAAAGAAAAACCTCCTTCAAAATACCTGAAAACAAAAAAAACAAAAACCTTCAAAAAACCTGAAAACAAAAAACTGCTTCAAAATTAAATAAGTACTTAACTATAAAAAGCAAGAAATAATATTCAAATCATTAGGTACTTATGTAAGCGTGAAAATATTTTTTAACTTTTTATAATATTTTCTATAGTAAATAAATGTATATTTTATTTTCTGATAGTTAATAAATTTTTATTTAAATAGATTAAAATTTTTGTGCTAACGTTACTTAACTGCTTAACTGTAATTTTCAATTTACATTGACAAGGTCCCTTCCCAATGTAATCGCGCGCGGATTATAATACTTACCTACGATTACTTCTAACTAAACTAACCGTCTCATATACATAACTCATGCTCTATAATTTGTTTCAAGAATAGACTCGAAAAAGTTCGGTTTTTCTTTGATTTAATTTGCGTGTAAGTAGATACGTTTGTTTGTTGATATTGGCGCGAGCTTTATCTTTTTTCACGAGGCAGTCAAGCCATGTCTTTAAAATATAGCACAGTGTGATAATGGCGACATTCGATATATTCAGTTGCGAGAAATTAAAGCGTACAAACATATTATATTTGTGAATTATTTTTGTTGTTCTTCAAATGTTGTTTGAATAATTATGACCCGAAAGCCCAAAGCACAAAAATGGTCAACATTAAAAAACTCATAAAAATGACATTTGTATTCAAATAAAATTATTAACTTAAAAAAACATGTTTTTGACTAGTAAATTTTTGAAAATTAACAATTAGTGGTTATGTAATGTGTCATAACTCATATTCAAACAACAACTTACCTAACCTATACTATACGGCCTATATACCATGTGTTTTTTAACTTTTTCGCCATCTACTATATTTTTACATATCTTGGAAAATAAAAATTACATAATATCTTGGAAAATAAAAATAAAATCTTGGAAATACTATTTTTGACTCAAAAAAGTTAATAAAAGTAAAAGTAACCCTATAATAATTCAGATTCAGCCGCTTCGACACTGTGAACGCAAAGACCCCCAAGATCGCACCGCAGCGTCCGTCTGTCTGTTCTCGGCTACAGGTTGCATTTTTCAACCGATTTTGACGAAATTGCAATTGTGTGTACAAGTTCCTTAATTTGTTTAAATTTTTTTGTCAATCGCGATTTTTGATTGGCGGGAAAAGGGAGGAAGTTTGCTGTAGCGCTATTTATCAACGGATTTCAATCAATTCATTCTTCACACTCGATGTTGCGAAAAAATATCCAAAAGGGGAGAGTGGAGGGGAAAAAAGAGTTGAAAAAAGAAGTTTACTGTAGCGTTATTTATCAACGGATTTCAATCAAATTTGAAAGGCACACTGAGGACTTCATTATTCACACTCGATGTTGCGAAAAAATATCCAAAAGGGGAGAGCGGAGGGGAGAAAAGAGGGGTCCGAGAACATGATCTGGTGCGAGTCGTATTTTCTCTAGTATATTATTTAGTATTATATAAAGAGGGGGAAGTTTGCTGTAGCGTTGTTCTTGGTGGGCGATATGTCCGTATTGAACCTAAATGAGGTTGTATGTATACAGACCTCGAAAGATTAAAACATCTTTCGTGTTCCTTAATTAAACGTTCGAAAGTATGTTAAAGAAACATTCTTTTCTTTAAAACAATTTGACTATCGTAATTATGGTTGTCACTGAATTTTTATGTTGAAACTTTTTGGTCAATTCCTCGGAAAACTAAGTCGAAATGTTTCGAAAAAAAAACATAATTAGTCATTTCGAAAAGTGATCAAAAATGTCACAAACTTGAGGCTCACAGAGCCACTACCTACCTCATAGACATATTATATTACTAATTATTGACTTACCTATAACGGTAACAGCAAATAACTCTGTGATGATAAAATATGAAATCTTGACAAGATGCCAGAAGGATTCCTATACAAGAGGAGGATGTGAGCATAACTCTTAAATTTGCATTTGGAATCGTAGTCATTGAACTAAATTAGCAAGATGCTGGCTAAAATAATACGAAAACTAATTGATTAAAGCTAGTAATCCTCCTTGATGTCTCTCGGCGATTAAGTCCACAGCTTTATTTAATTAAAAAGTAGTCGCACAAAAATACTGCGCCGAAGGAGCTCCCGGCCATCTGGCTACTCTCGTCGCAATTTTATTGAGAACTCTAAAGGCTCCTGCAATTTTACTTTCTTTTCCTCGATTTGTGATTTAAGAATTAGTTTAAAAATAGTTGCTTACACATGAAAATTCTGGTAAAAACTTTCAATATTTAAACGGGTCTGCAACTTACTTTCGAAAGACGTAGGCTCGATGAACGATTGCTCGAATGAATTATTGACCTACAAACTATTGGTCGAAAAGTCGTTGTTTCGAATAACTTACTTCCGAAAAACGCATGCTCGAAGAACGATTGCTCGAATGAACTATTTACCTGAAAAGTGTTACTCGAGCGAATTTGGAATGACGATAATTAGAATGAACTATTTATAGAAAAATCGTCAAATCGCTCAGTGCAGTGCCCAACGTTTAAGATACCTAAAATTATACAACATGTTACAAAAATACCCCTAATGCCTAAGATGGTATATAGGGACCATCAAACTGAACAACTTTTACTATTGGGACCAACTCTGAAATCGCGTAAAAGTTGTTCAGTTTGATGGTCCCTATATACCATATTCGGCATTAGAGGTATTTTTGTAACACGTTGTACATATACCTAACAGTAAACCTGTCCAGACATGTGACGAGCTTACATGTAAATCCATTTACTTTGCGGTCCCCTGACGTCTACGATTTTTACATAGATCTATTTATGACTTGACGATTAATGATATATTTTTTTAAATTTTCTTCTTCTTCTTTTTTGTTATGGCAATCTACTTTCCTCTTGGAAGTAATTTTTGCCAGTGTCAAGTGTTAAATAGTTCAGTGGTAGATATTGTTTAATTTTTCATTAGAATGCGGGTGCATCGCATTCCAATGCTGCTTGGAGCATTTGGCACCAAGTATATCAAGACAGTTTACTCGGTTAGTTCTGCCGAGGAAGCCACCACTTCAATAAAAGTCTCAGCTTCACACAACCAAGATCGCGCCTATTTCAATTATCCCACATATTGTTCAGTTGCGTAGACACTTGTACCATATAACTGCACCAATTTTAAGACACAATATCCACTATGAATCAATTTGAAAATAATTAAAATAGACACCGAACCGAACTCGACAAAATGGCGCCAAAAACTCTCTTTTTAAATTTTAAGAGTTAGCTTTTTTGTATAGGGTTTTTTTTATTAAGAGTTAGCTTTTTTGTGTCGGGTGTTTTTTAATTTTTATTTAAATTCTTATTTTGCGTGCGGAGTGGGTGTCATAATTTAAAGTTGAACTAGAAATTAAAAAAAATATACACAATACTTTTTCTATTTATAAATTTTAAATTTGTTTAAAAATAATACAGCAAATAAATTACATAAAAAAACCTTCTTTATTTTGATTATTTTAAGTAAAAAAATTAACATTACTACTACGGCTACTATTTCTTGAAATGGCAAATATATGCTAAACCACTGATTAAATCTAATTTAGACATTACTTTTTTGATTTAAAAAATTTTTTTCGAGCATGCGTTTTTCGGAAGTAAGTTATTCGAAACAACGACTTTTCGACCAATAGTTTGTAGGTCAATAATTCATTCGAGCAATCGTTCATCGAGCCTACGTCTTTCGAAAGTAAGTTGCAGACCCTATTTAAACAGAAGACTTGAGCAGAGCATTTTGAAATCCTATATTTCTTTGTGAATAAAGGCCTGTGTGGTCACCGCTGGATATACCTAAGTGCCCCGGTTCAAATCCTGCAATCTTGTAAGTAATCTTTTTACAACATAATTATACTTAACTATTCTAATTAATATTTAAGAATGCAGCCTGAAACCTTGTAATAAACGTCGACTAAATTGGAAAATACTAAATTCTATTCATAATTTGAAACGTTTTAATTTCAATGCGTCTTAAATTTAATTTACTTCTAAAATTCAAAGCACAAAGTATAAATTTAAAGCATCTCAAACGTAACACGTGTGAGAAGTCGGCTTTAATTTCTATTCAGGTTTCCCTTGAAATTTTAATAACTTTCAGGGGATATTCTATTCTATTAAATTAAAGCAGTAAAATTAAAACTCGGGAACTCCTCGCGGCTATTTCTATAATTTTTACATTAGTCGAGAGTCAGAACCTACCTATTGGACTCGCAGTTTTAATTGAATGGTTAAGTGAGAAACTTTATTTTAGATTCGTCTCTCTACTCTTTTTCTAATCTGCATCAGTTATAAGTATTAAGCATAAGTATCCTTAACAGCTAATAATACTTTATCTACTTTCATATCGTAAAATTCGAATTATGAATTTCAAAACGAATTTATCTTGACATAATTATACACACAATACCGATAAAAAAATTAAAAAGTTATTTTATAACATACCTTCTCTAACTAAACAATGTTATAAAATTGTTTTTTTTTTCTCATTACGATACAGGGCAAATCTAAAGAGGCAACAAAAAAGTTTTGATTTCAATTTTTACTTTTGTTGTGCTTTAAACTAGTTAAAAATGTCTAAAAGCAGTAAGTTTGAAGAAAATTTCACTCCTCCCGATATTTTGGGTGCGGTGACAGAACTGACTCATAAACCAGCGAAGTCGAGAAAATTGTATGACAAATGCTATTACGACTTCATGGCGTGGATAATGCAAAACAAAAAACACACTCATGTTTTGATACCCCTCATTATGCGTCAGTTAAAAAACTACTATTATGTTCACAATAATGGAATGTGTGTCAGGGTCATTCATAGTGTAAAGTTGCAGTACCTAATGAAAATAATTGTAATATTGCTAAATAATTAATACTCAAATAAAAAGACTGAAGTAGGTACACTGAAGCCACCACAAATTAGCACTTTTACTACCACGGCTACGCCAGTTACACTCTTCCGCGATTATACTGTAATGAGTTGAAATATTATGGTTTTCTCGTTAAATGTACTGGAAAAATAACCCCGTATAATTTGGCTGGATACTTCAGTCAGGCGTCCGGATTTCCGCAGCGTAGCAACGGCCAGTCGCTATCTGATATAGCTCTATTTATTTTTCGATATATTTATTACTTTTATCGCAAATATATTGGTTAAAATATAGCGATCCCACAGGGATTATCACGCAATTTGGTAAAGGTACATACTACCAAATTATTGTGGATATTTGGGGAGTGTATGTCATCAAGAATATTATCTTTTTGGGGTTCCGTACCAAAATGGTAAAAAGGAACCCTTATGATGCGACTCTGTCTGTCTGTCTGTCACAGCTGGATATCTCGAGAACTGCTAATGCTATCAACTTGAAATTTGGAATAGTTTTAGATGACGTTTGCCCAACTATTTTGCAAATAAGAGAGAAATAAAAATATTTATATATTTTTTTCAACAGGGACTTAAAAATTCGAACTGAGGGTACTAGGGCATTTGGGGTATCGTATGAAAGAGCGCTGCTTGCACTTTCTGAAACATTTTTTAAGACCGCATAATTTTTGAAATTTGATGATAAATTAAAAAAAACCGTTCTCCCCTCTTCAAAAAGTGGCTAAAATCTCTTAAATAAAAAGTAAGACAGTGTTGGTATCCTACAAATTTTCGTCTTTGTAAAATATTTTGTGAGTCTAGTACAAGGCTCAAGCTCAATGTTAAAACCATGCTAAAACCTAACCGTAAGACTAAGGATATTCTTGGCATTAAATAATATTGTAATAACTATTTAAGTAGTTAGAGATAAATAAAATTAAAAAACTCGATATTTTTTTTACTGAACAAGGCACTCGAGGGATCCGAGAGCTTTTTTTGCCCCCGCCCTCGCTATACTAAAACTAAATACAAATAGACGTATAGCTTAGTTACATTTTTTTTTTAATTCATTTCTTGCTTTTCATTTACAAAATAAAGCTTTGAAACCAAAGAGGTTCCGCTTGATGATTACTGTACTTTTCCTACGTTTATTTTTAAACCTATTTTACTAGAGTGACGAAAAAATTTACAAAGCCGCTTTGATGTTCTTTTTATTGCTCCAGAAAATTGTTTCAAAGGCGAATAATGTATCGTATGAATTAGCCGCTCATATAATATTTAAAGCACGTAGTAAAGTAGAATAAAAATGTTCTGTTTAAGTGTTTCAGAACCAATTCCAGGAATTTCAGTAGCTGGGTTTTCTCTTTTGGTTACCTGAGGTAAAACTGTCTGAAATGAAACGCTTTGAAGAGGCCTAATTTTTTCAATCGAATTTATAAAATTTTACTATTAAGAAAAAAAAACGAAAAACCATTAAGGAATTGTTAAAGGTCGAGCTTAATAAGTTGATTTAGATTAACAGTATGAATCTACCGACGTAAAGGAAAAAAATAAAGTTTTGCAGGATAATTCCTTGAACACTTTGTATTCGTACAGTACCTAACCCTAGCACAAACATCTATCGAGAAAAAAAAGGCAGAGAAATATAGTATAAAAGTACTCGATCGAGTATTATCTATGGAAAATTTCACTTCGCTTTTCGACGGTAGATGGCGCTTTACAAATTTCCCATACAAAATTACTCTATCGAATGTTTTTACGCGCGGTATTTTTTCGATTGCTGTTCGTGCTAAGGGTACAAAATAGTTGGTTCTGGAAAGCCTAGGAAGGCTTGCCGTGCGTAAAGCATACACACTATGCATACGTTACCTCGATCCAAAATAAAAACTTCGTAGCCAAGGAGTAAATTTTCAGATACTATTCTAATACTTACCTATACCTACCTATACAAAATCGAAGTTACCTTCACCTTAGAACTCATGTTTCTATCCATCTATCACCTTCCTTTTAATGCAGATACCTAGCATTTTTATACCAACTTTATCTAAAATTCTAGAACTTTTACTGTCCAAACATTGGTTGGACAGTAGGGTTGTCTTACCACTTGTTTAGAATTGTAACTTTATGTTAATAAAACATTTTTTATTTTTTTTATTTATTATTTTATTAAACATTATATTGTTTCCTATAAGGAGCTTCAAGGTAGATGAATAATCGACCAACCAATAAAATTACAATAACATATCCCCTGATAAATTCTCCTTATGTAACTACGTCCCCAACCGCCCATAAAACAAAAATAATACTTCCGTACCAATGAACGGCGCGTAAAGCTTTTCTCACTTTATTTCGGGCGCGATATAAGTTATAGATCACTGAATATGCATGGCGCATGTTTTCCCCCTCGCACTGACATTATTGTTATTGGGTGTCGCACTATTATTTGACTATCTGACCTACTTCTTATCTAAGGAAAGTCATTATGATTAGAATTTATTTCAGTTGGTGTAGTAATGCGGTTAAATTGACAATAAACAGTGATCTGCGGCAACTTGAGAGCGCTTGTGGTACAAAACGACGTATTTTTATCTGTAAATATTCTCTTGCTATACATTCTCGAGCGAAATTGCAGCGGATCACTGTCTATCGGCAATTAATCCCATTGTATGTTTGACCCTTCCTTCTCGCGATGATGTCATAGACCGTACTACAATCTGAAGGTAAATCTTTAGTGAGTTTTGCTCAAAAAGTACAATCTGTCAATAATTACTCGTTGCATTGACACTTGGCAGAAAACTAAAGAACTTTCTTGGTAAAAACTATCGACCGATAGTTCTATGATGGAGGTACATGATCAATCTGGCGCCAGTCCATTCCATCAGTCTGTATAGACTTTGAATTTTTTCAAGACCATCATAGATCCATTTGTACCAGACTGATGGAATGGCGCCAGACTGTAATCTCATGTATCTGAATAGTTTTCGAGGTCAACCTAGGTCACTACTTCTTGATACGAGTAGGTATTTAAACTATCGATACGTATAATCCGCGCGCAATAAGAATGCGATGGAACCTTGTCAAAGTAAATCGGAAATTGACTAATCAGTTAATTTTAGTTTAATTAATCTTACTTGCTGTAGCAAAAGTTGCTTCATTTCGGATGCGTGATACCGTGTTTTTGGATGTCCCTGTGGCTAGCCGGCGAACAAACACGTCTCAGTTTGACAAGGTTTCATCCCATTCTCATCGCGCGCGGATTATACTTAGTAAAGTATTGCAACACTACAAATTACTTTTATAACGTTCTATCATTCTGTGTTCCTGAACGAAAAATTATGTGACATTCTCTAAGGTGACATTCAATCTATCAGTCAATGGGTGCATTCTGGCAGACAAATCGCTAAGTCTTCGATCAGGTGACCGATTACTATAATCGATTAATTCTGCCGAATGTATATTTTGTGGACTTTTTTTAAGCCAGAGGCGTACATTGCCGGTTTTGTAACAGATGTGGCAAAGAGGTCCTTTTCAAAAGCATCAACGAACTAGGTATAATTAGTCTATGATTACAATAGTGATTATATTGTCTTTGAACACAACGTCCACAATACAACACAAACACTACAGCATCAGCTGCTGAGCTGAAATCACAAACCACTTAACTAGTGATTTGTTATAAAATCATTTGCCACAAAATCATCAAGAAATCGCTCGAATTTTTGGAGCATTCATAAAGCTTCAGAAGTTTTTGGCAGACAACAACCAACGGCAACTTGCTAGGGTGCATTCCGATTCGCGCTGTCAGTGATGTCATCGCGCTGATTTGCGTCCCGAATTACCGTAAGCGCGACAACGACAGCCCGTGTGACGTCACTGATTGCGTCATAACATCCGCCATCTTGCGCTTACGCGCCCATCCTTCGAACTCCGACCGATATCACTGTGTCCTGTCAAAACTGACACTAGTTTGTTTTGTTTACCTCAGATGCATTTATAAATATGACAATTTTAAATTAATTGATAATTCGTGCCGCATACCATGGATACCCGAAGATATTATCCATTATAAGAACACAATATAAAATAAAAAGGTGAAATTTGAGGTTATGTCGGCCATGAAATCAGTGAGCGTTATGTCAAACCGAAAACGAGCGAAACCTTATGTCAATCCCATACATGTTTCAAAAGCGAAGCGATAATGAAGATTTGCAAATGTTACTTTGGCTAGACCCCCTGAATCGGTACGCCTGTTATCGTTGTCAGCGCTGAAATTGATTTTAGTTTAAATCGGAATGCACCCCTAGTATGTACGTACAACAATTACCGTTTCTCTTAAAGCATTAAGAACGTTTCTCATCGAAAATCAAGAGTGATTTTTGGAGCATTCAGCAGATAATTTGTAATCGATGGCTTAACGATTAGTCTGCCAGCCAGTGCCAGAATGCACCCAATGTCAAACAAAAAATGAGTTGACGAAATGAAATAAATTGTAGTTTACAAATTTTATAAAGTTTATCTTGCTCTAAAGATGAATAAATAAACATTTGTATTATATAATGTTGAATTATAATGTTAAGTTCCTCACTTGCGATGACTCTATACACTTGAAAAACGGTGACTTCAAAAGTTACAAGTAAGTTCACAGCCCACTTATTTTTTGTTTCAGACTGAGCTTTTGCAATTACTTAACTTGATCATGATTTTCTTCCGTTTTGTTCGTTAAAATAACTTCTCCAAAAGTAAGCTCTTTAGAACTAGGTACCTACTAACGCTTATCTGAACTAAAGTAGGTACTTACCAGTAAGCATCCTTATTCTTATCATATGCTATCAATAAATTGTAACTTTTATTTAATTCAGATATGAAACTAAGAAAAGAGCTGATGAGTCTATCTATGACAACGGGAAAAGAAATTTCTGTGAGCGTCGTAGCGGCCACTGGCGTGCGGCACGCCCTCGCCAGATTCGGCAGCTTGATGCTAAACTTCGAGACAAGAATATAGTTATATGTGAATGGACGAATGATTCTCTTATAACAATTATATTTTCATCAGGAGCCATCGCATATTTGACTGTAAAACCATCTACATTAGATGTTATACAAATACTTTTCGATAGATACTGCGTTGGAAAACTATCTGGTCAAACTGTCACAGGTGGTATGTATCAAATAAAATTAAAACACATTATATGATCATTTTCTTATTCAGAACAATAAAATAAGGAATTACTCAAAAAAGTCAAATTGGCTGAATATTTTTTATAAGCTTCCTTATTAGGCAAAAGAGTCAGAATTTCTGGTTATGTGAAAAAAATATTAAGCCACTTTGATTTTTTCAGACATTCCACATTGTCTTCTAAGTAAGTAAGTTAGAAGTTCTTACTATAGTGCAAAATAGTATTCAACTCAATGGTAGTTCTAGAATGCAAATCTATATAGCTTGTAGATTCCCAGGGATCTTATCTTTGTTATTGTTGTGACCTTGGTTCACATTTATTATGTATAAAACACAGGGACTTAAACACAAGTTAAAAACAAAAATTGCTAAAATAATAAACTTATACTTACTTTTAATAATAAGTAATATTTGTTGCAGCCCTTATTTTGCAGTCTCATTTAATGTTCACTCATAATGATCGTCTGGCTACTGTTATTACTTATAATAAAAATGCAAGCAGCATCCCATATCGGATATCAGACAGAGATCCTCATATACAGGTAAAAGTAATTATTAAAACCAACTGGCTTCCGCCTGCAACTTCGATTTTGAAAACCTGAAAAATCCCTAGGGGACCTTTGACCAGGATTAAAAGTATTCTACATTTTAATCCAGGCTATGAACTATCTCTGTGCCAAATTTCATTCAAATTCTTTCAGCCATTTTTGCATGAGTGATTCACAAACATACAAACTTTAACCTTTATATCAAAAAAGTCAGATATATTTTTTTTAAATGTTAAGAAAAATATAACAGGTGGTTTTGGTTTTCATTGACATAAAGATATCTTAGTCAGGTTTTTTACTGATTTCCATTTAACTTGTCAAAACAGACTATAGAACTTGGCGGTACCCGTCGAAGTGATAGAAAATTATCTTCAAGCGTCATCAAAGGAAACATTAAAATTCTTGTGTGGAGCACTTCTTCTGTAGAGCCGGCACCCTGGAGCCCGGTGCTGGAAGACCACGCCAATCTACACCTTTACTATGTTAATGGGTTTGTTAAATGTTGTCCTTAAAAGCATTAAAATTTTAAAAAATATAATGTTGTAAGCATGGGTTACCAATCTATGTCGATTTGATTCAAGATGATGATAGTTAAAGCAATATCTCTATGGTTGTAAAAATATGATTTTATACATAGACACTATACATTCATAAGCCTAGTAGATAGTTAATGTTTACTTTTTCCCTCTTGCCCTCGTTGTCAAAAGATTCTTGTTTCAAATAAAACAAACCAAGTATTGTCTATACATTACTTTTTTTTTTCTTACAGACATCATATCTCACTAGCAGCTTATCATCAATTGGAGAATGAAACATTACTCGCAGAAATATCTCACAAATGTGACACTGTTCATATTATTGAACAAATAACATGTCATAAGGTCAGTGTGTTTTGAATTACTTATTGAAATCTTATTATATTTTTAAAGAACATAAAACTATAATATACTAAGTAGCGTTTACAACATAAAAGTATTGGAAATCTCTAATTATGTGTGAATTTTTTTTGTTCTGTACGGTACTATAGTTGAAAATTCATGTTCATTTATTTAACTAAAAGAATTGAGACTTAAATACTATTATAGTGCGGCCAGACTGTTGCGCTGTCGTGAAGCTATTTGTTGTCTTGTTATACAATTAGAAACTTTGAATTAAGGTATTAGAGTTTAATTTCACTTAAAGGAAATAAATTAAAGGGATTTCATGAAAATTAACTTTAATCCCTTGACTCATAGTTTCTAAATGTACAACACGATAAAGAAAAGATTCGCGACAGCGCGTTAGTCTGGCCGCAGCATTAGAAAAACTAGTAATTTAATAAAATATGGCAGAATGGAGTTAACTTCAACTGGATTCGGTACGAAGTGCCAAACAATGAAGAGAGATCCACAAAACTGTCTTCCATGCGAGAGAGCGAGACGCACGTATCGTTGCCAGCTCCGGCGCGGACGGTGCGGCGCTCGCCGTGCGATCTGAGAGTGCTAGCAGCCTGCATTGATGGCTCTTTACACGTCATACATAACACGGTCGGCGTCACGCAAACTGTTCGCGCAGGATTTGTAAGTATCGCCTCTGTGTATAACAGCATAGTATTTTAACCGCCTCCGTGGTCTAGTAGTTCGCCCACCCGTGTAAGATACAGGGGTCCGGGTTCGATTCTCAGGAGGGGGAAAGACTTTTAAGGACATAGATTCAAATCGCAGCTTTTTTAAATCCAACACTTATATTGAAATTTTAGTGGCTAACAGCCAAATACTGATTCTCTTCTTAGAGGTCATCTTAATTTCAATTTAGTCGTCAGATTTGACGGAAACACTAAGAAACTTACAGCTTCCTTAAAATTAGAGAGACCAAGTCAAAGGTTTTAGCTAAGAAGCGTTTGAGTATTTGGCAATAAATAAATAAATATAAATAAATATTTGACAACATTACATTCCAAAGTAAGTAGCTAAAGCACTTGTGTTATGGAAATCAGAGACAACGGTGGTATCACAAACACCCAGACCTGAGTTTTCTAAATTGACCCAACCGGGGATCGAACCTGGGACCTCAGTGATGGCGACACCTTGAAAACCGGTGTACAAAGCCACTCGACTACGGAGGTCGTCAAAATAAAACTGGCACTGACGTTTTCATATTATTCATTGTACATTTTTCAGATAGCAACCGAAGTCTGGTGGACCGGAGAACTCATCGTAGCTGCAGAGGAAGGCGGCAGAATACAGTGCTTCGACAGAGCACTCTCGTTACTTCATCACCATACAAAATGCTTTGATTTGACGTCTTACCTGAGGTATGCAAAGCATGCGTGGGCAACTTGATAAGTCCATGACATAAGTTTGAAAAAAAAAACAATTTATTTTTGTCTCTTAAAAAGAAACTCCTTACGAAGATTTACGCTACAATTCTTTAAAATTTGGAAAAATATTATTTATTACTTTTGGAAACAAAAAGCTCAGGAACTTCTAACATTTTTTTTAGTGACTCTGTCGACCCTCGGCTGCAATCATGACACCAAAAGTCATAGAATTACTAGATTTATGGCCGAACACTTAAACGTCACTCAACTTTGAGAGGCTCTCAAACATCGTCCTGGCATATTAAATGTCAAAGATACGACAAAGACGATGATGTTTGAGCGCCCCTCAAAGTTGAGTATCGTTTGAGTATTCGGCCATTAGTCCGCTGGTATTTTTTCTCCTACCAAACATGAATCCCGGTGGACAAATATTTTCATCACGCCAAAGGTGATGCCTGAAATGGGCCCCCATTTTTTTTTATGGGTTAAAGAAGTAGGAACTTCATTGCTTCACGCAAAGCTACAAAAAGATTATGGAGAGAAATAAAAAAATATTTTCAATACAATTGCTCGAAAATGTGTGTTTTCGATGATAGTACAGCGTGCGTTGATTTTACCGCACGCCATGCGTTAATGTTTACGGTCTAGTACAGCGTGCGGAAAGTTAATTTTACCGCACGCCACCACCGTGCGTTTTTGTTTACAGTTTTTTTTTTATTTCAGAAGGCACGTACAATGTTTTCTCGCAAATACATTGAAAAACGTAGTATGGCACACGGTTGTTAAGGTTTTTTAAAACTCCTTACCAACCTTGTATCATATACTACTATAACAAGCAAAATTAGAAGCATACAAAAAATATTCCGACTCCCTTTCTTAAGCGAGTTATACCATGTCTGGAACTCTGGAATACTTTTAATATTACACGCCGTTAATAACTTTTTCATATTTTCAAAGTTGTAAAAAAATGTGTAATCAGTGTTTAACGATGTTGGTTCCACATTTACTAAGTTCAAAGTCAAAATTTTTATTGCACTTTTCATGTTGTAGGTACTAATTTTCCTATGTAACTTAAACTGTTTATTACTCACATTCTAAAACTGTTTTGTGTGACCCCAATAAAAAATTTTTTATTATAAATGGTGTTCTATTCTGTTGTTTTAGGGACTCCAAACGTATGCAAATATTAGCTGCCCGTGAAGCTAAAGCGGGTCCTATGATGATTTTGTCTTTTACGGGTGGACCTCTTGCATTATTACATATTACTCATCCACGATTGCTCACTGTAAGTATAACTTACTGCCGTACTCGGAGACGTCAATTAAGTTTAATGCTTCATTAAGTATCGTGTTGTCTTATACTATCATTATGGAAAAGAAAGAGATAGCACCAATTTTAATGAAGCGTTAAACTTAATTCACGTCTTATTTACTGCTATCATATGCCAATGCTATGTAGCCTTACCTAATAAAATATCTAATAAAACAAAGTGACAGAGTCCAGTAATATTAATAAAGTTAGTAGAATCGTCAGGCTGTCATATCAAAATGGGTGTGCCACAAGATTACATTTTGGAACCTTGTTATTTTTAATATGTGTAAACAGTTGCAAGAAAGTAGAAAGAACAACAACAAGAACCGAAAGCTTCCCATATAAACGTAATACCAAAATGATTTGCAATTTGAGCATAATTAACTCTAATTGTGATGTTATTCGGATAAGGACAATATTTGTCTAGGTTTCTATTAAATAAAAAATCCAAAATACTGGATAATGAGACTAGTTTAATTTGTCCAGAGGTTGTTTTAGATTAAATGACAGAAGCACGGTTATGGTTATATACAGTATTCCTTGGGCCTGTCCTTGAAATAATTACCTACAGCAGGGCGGTACGTAAACACGCGATAGGGCTACCTGGCTACAGTACTTATTTGAATTTCATCTAAGCACTTTCGTATTTTTCTAGTTTTGTGATTCTATGTTAGTTTTGTGATTCTATGTCATATTAAAGGGTCTACCTTCGCCGTGAAATCTATTTCAATAACATACCTAGGTTACCAAACTAATGGTGAAAACAAAAAACTAAAAAAGCTAAATACCTACATATTAAATAAAGAAACAAATTAGTTCAAATCCATCTGGCCGTAGTAGTAGGTAGTACCTATATTATAAAAAGAAATTTTAATTGGATACATATATTTATTGAATAGATACATATATTTAGTTTGAGGACCTCCGTGGTCGAGTGGTTTGCACGCCAGTTTTCAAGGCGTCACCATCTCTTAAGGTCCCGGGTTCGATCCCCGGCTGGGTCAATGTAGAAAATGAACTTTTCTATATTGTCTCAGGTCTGGGTGTGCTTTAGCTACTTACTTTGGAATCGGAGCAATTTATGTGATGTTGTCAAATATTTAATGTTATTTTCGGACTACCAGGTGATTTAAAAAAAAATATCTCTCGATTAATTGGTTAATTAAATATAATAAATAAAGCATAATCTGCACTTTGCCATAGTACTTGTATTTCAATCAATCGTACGTAACTGCATTCGCGACTGTTTGTGTACCGAGTGCAGACCGAACTCGAGGCGCGTAGGTATGGCTCGCGTTTCGACTGCTTGTATGAAAATGGAATACTGTATAGATACCATTACCGTGACAGAAAGGGAGTTTAAACAAAAGATGTATTCATCACGAATTTTTTAATAACATAATCTGTTTTACACCTAGCGTTTGTTTATCTTAACGCGTTTATTTATAGAACTAGGACTTTCAAAAGCTTAAAATTCTAAGTAGGGTTGTCACTTTAGGCGTGGTTACGCGGCGGGCGGGCGTCCAACGCGGTGGCGTTGCTGCGCGCTCTCGACTGGGACGAAGACGGAATGGAATGTCTATGGGCCGTCAACAAGCTCGTGTGTGCAGCACTGCGAAGCGGTTCAGGTAACAATTAATTTATGGTATTCTAATTTTAAGTCTTCTTCTGTTGCGGGGGTAGCACTGTAGCAGATATAATAAGTCATTTAGGTTATAGTAACGACCAACGTAAATATACACCTTAAAATATTCGCGTTGCATTGTGCTTTATTAACACACAGGTATTGAAACTAGTCAATTGTAATAGGAATTTACAAACCTAACTAAAAACTCCCGACGTTTCGCCCCAGTTTTAGTTAACCAATATAATATGTGATATTGATCTATATAAATAGTACATTACCGCCGAGAACGGGAAGTTAGCATTTACATTGTCGAGGATAGTGTGAAGCGCGAGCCGTAGGCAAAGACTTTAACCGTAATATATATGGCGTGATATACCGTTATATTGACACTCAACCGTCAAAATCTATTGTCTTTTGACAGTTAAACGTGATAAATTTTTAAGTTAAAAATGTCGAGGAATCACTGACACTGAAAATACAGTTTTTACTAGTTTCGATGTCAGGGACTCGTCCCTTTAGATGCAAAGAAAATAAACCTATGCCATGTAAACACTATTGCAATCATTATTGGGTTATGAATAAATGAATTCTTATTTTTATTGCCATATCATATCGCGATTCTGTGGTCATGCTAGGGGGCAGGACTAACCAACAACAAACAAAACCAACCACCCATGGCGAACATCTAGGTTATGCAGGTCGAAGCAGCGGGAGGGGGGCAGGACAATGTAAATGCTGAGTTCCCGCGCTCGCCTGTAATGTAGTTTAATTTGGTAACAGAGGCGTCGGACGGCGAGGGCGAGGGCTACGCGCAGGCGGCCCTCGGCGCGTACCTGGCGCCGCGCGCGCCGCTCGCGCCCGCCGCCGCGCGCCTCGCCGCGCCCGCGCACTACCTCGCCAGGAAGTTCTTCCATCACATACTCAGGTGATACTCAGATCACTCATTGCAGATTAAAAAATTTAGACCAGTCCAGTATGACCGTAATTTGCTGATCGATTTAGAAATATTGCAGGCCGAAAGCTGCTGACCGAATAGATTTTTCTGCTCACCAAAATACTAATATTTCGCTAACCAGTTAAACCACACCCATTATTAACAAACGATAAATATATGATAGGTTACATAATTATATGATAACGATGATGTGTGCTGCGAATCTCCGATTTGTCCCTACACCTACCAGGAGAGGGCGTATAGAGAAAGCACTAAGTCTAGCGGTAGATCTCCGCGCGTGGGACCTGTTCGCGGACGTGCGGTGGGCGGCGGCGCGCAGTGGACTCGCGGCACTCGCCGACGAGGCCGCCGCGCTCGCGCGACACTACGCCGCCGAGGAGCGAGGTCAGTCACCCCACTCATACATCGCTCAGTTTAGCGGTAGATCTCCGCGCGTGAGACCTGCGCGTAGACGCGCGGTGGGCGCGTTCTATTACACAAGAGGTGGATAGCTACAAAGGCATAATAAATAATCATGAAACCACCACCACCACATTTAATAGTTAAAAAATAGCTGACTAGGTTTCTACACAAGAAATAGGTACAAAAATCTCTCAAAAGGCATATTTCAAGAAACCACCCAGTTGTGTAAAGTTAAATAGAATTTTACAAAAACTAAGCGCGGGATGAGTGAAAATTAAGTTTGGGTCTCAAAATATTTTTTTTCTTTCTGACAAGCTCAGGGTAGGTAGTCGTAGTTATAGGGGTGGCATAATCGGTAAATAAAATGAGTAAAACTGCATTGTACTAGGTCTATACCTGCTACATACATGCGCTAATTTTCCGTACAAATCTATACATGTATGGATTTGCTGCGTTCCGTTTCGAAACTCCGAATCAAAATTCTGTCTGTGTGCCGGGCCAAAAATGTGAAAATACGATACTACTAGAATATGGTATAAAGGGACCATCAAACTGATCAACTTTTACTATAGCTATATTCTGAAATCACGAAAAATATTCAGCTGTTTCATACAAAAATTGAAATTGAAAATATCAAAATGTATGAAACAGCTGATATTTTTTCCGCGATTTGAGAGTTGGTCCCATAGTAAAAGTTGTTCAGTTTGATGGTATCTATATACCATATTCGGCATTAGGGGTATTTTTGTAACATGTTGTATTAAGAATAAGATTGGATTTCCTTAACGAACGTCATTATTTTTTTCAGATTCCGATTGCTCCGACTCCTGCTCGCAATGCAGCTCCCATTCTTACTCGGACGACACTAGCGCCTCAGAAGTTAAAACCAAACCGCCTCCCCTGCCAAGGGTCTCTCTCATGCCCGTTCCCATATCCCAAACAGAGTCTACCTCCACCAACAGCATCCGTCCCAACTTACACCAGTATTTAGAAAGGGACAACACTATATGGACCACGAATATCGACGATACCTACGTCAGAATCAGCGGTCACGACAGAATCAAACCGATTTTAACACAGAATGGAAAATGGAGTTTAGATCCGTCTTTGAACCAAAGACTCGGGGCTTCTATGCCGACTCTTGCAGTGATAAACGAATCCCCCAGTAAAGCGGTTTCAACCGTAGATATTATTCCAAGACCACAAGACAGACTTGCTTCGACACATTTCAGGAGTCTGTACCAAACGGAATTAAGAGAAGATAAACCAAACAATATGTACCGATATCACAATAATAATTACCATCTGAACACAGTGCCAGAAAGGCTTTATAAGTTAGATGGAGTTGGCGATAGGAGCCGAGCTACTGAAAAGAATAAAGTCAAGTTTTCTGACACTGTCACTATAGCGGTTGTTTCGGTAAGTCATTTATATTCTTCGTTTCGGTCCTAACGTTACCTCCAAATTGTAATAAATCTATTCTCAAATAAACATTAGGTCCTTCAGACATCTATTAGGAACTTAAGTTGGGTCTTAAGGATTTTAAATAGGCCACTCTCCGTTTTGAAGCCACCTGTCATACTCATGTATCTCATTATAATAGGTAATAACTCATATTTTATTCGCAGGAACCGTCAGTGTGTCCAGAGAGCGCGCGCGAACTCGCCGACAGTCTACCCCTATCTCCGCCTCACAAATACCTGGCGGCATTTGCGCCCCACCCGCGACAGTCACACGCCCAGCCAAATATGCACTCACATGCGCACTCAAATAAGCACTCACATGTGCAGTTACATGCGCAGTCAAATATGCAGTCACATGCGCACTCAAATATGCAGTCATATGCGCAGTCAAATATGCAGTCGAATATGCAGTCACATGCGCAGTCGAATATGCAGTCACATGCGCAGTCGAATATGCAGTCGCATGCGCAGTCGAATATGGCGCAGATGCAGCACATGCCCGCCGGTACTACGCTCGACTACGTCGAAGTGTGACGCACGCATGACAGCACGAATGTTTGTTCATTGCACTTATTTGTCGCATGCTATGTAGTTTGATCTCACACACTTGACACGCCCAAAACTGCTAATAACAACAAACATTATTTCTGTTTATTTTTTTATTGCTGTATGCCTTTGTTAACATCAGGTCAGTGACACTCCGCACTTTAAGTATGAAGCTATTAAGTGCGCGGCGGCTTCGACCGGTCGGGCTAATTCAGGGGGCTGCCGCGCGCTGGCTTCGAACACGTTAGTTCGATACTCACTCACGCACTCGCCGCGACGCGTATGGTCGCACGATTCGTACTTTTGTCGCTTAAGATATTTAACAAAAACGTAGTGCGTACAATCGCTTTCCTTTAAAGCAAGAGAAAGACAACCCTATCGTCGTTAGAAGAGATGAGAGTACGCGATAGAAAGAGAAGCAACTTCTCTTTCTATCTCTCATATACGCGACGCGACGAGCGCGTGAGTGAGTATTGAGTATAACGTGGTCGCGGCCGGCGCGCGGCGCGCGGCAGCCCACTGCATTGGCCCGACCGGTCGAGCCTACCGCGTACTTATAGCTTCATACCTAAAGTGCGGAGTGTCACTGGCCTGGCGATGTCGTATCGCTACTACGCCGACAAATGAGAAAAAATACTGAGTCGTTCTCTTAATGCATGCTCATTCATCATTTGTGATAACAAGTCTGTTAATTCTTACTTGTCTTATTTGCTAAACAAACTCTTTCTTAAAATAATCATTTATAAAATACAACAAATGGTTTTCGCTGTACACACAACGGCACCTCAGACTATACATGTTGACCTTAAGACCGCCTTTATTCTCTATGTAATAAAAGCTGTTTTCGCAGTTTAACTGTATAACCTGATGGGCTGTCGAGTGTATATAGAATCCGAAAGATATTGTTGATTTATTTTATTAATATTTGATTAAAGACAAATTTTTAAACAGCGTAATTCGCTGTTGCTACTGTAAAAGACTTGACAACCGTCAAAAACTTTACTAAATAGGACAGTAAGGATAAACAGACTTTTCACCTTTGCTAATATAAAATAATAAAAATGTCGACGCACTATGCTTTTTCACAATAACTTTTTTCATCACATAAACAGCTGTCATTATAGTCTGTTCATACTAGATCATCACATCATTTACTATTTATTATCAGCCCTATGTGATAGCAGGCCTATTTTGTAACTTTGACAGCTTCGGTGGACAACCAAGTGCTGTATTCAGAATCATCATATTGATTTTTACTGTAGCAGCAATGTAATCACATCTTATGCCAAACTCGGTTGTGAACCGAAGTTGTCAGAGTCTCTATCGGCTAAAAACAATGAAGTTCATATTAACTGTGTTTTGACAGATGTATGTGATACATTGCTACTTCGTTTTGGCACAAATAAAAATTTACCAAAGAAAAATAGCAATGTATCACACATCTGTCAATACAGTTAACATGAACTTCAATGTTTTTAGCCGATACCGCCGCTGGTCTTATAATATTGTAACTTCTCTTTCAGAAAGTGCAGCACACCCACCTCAAAAGATAAAAGTGGTCCACTTTGGCATGGTGTAATGTGTCCAAAATTTAGAAAAAAAATCAGCTTTTTCTGGGTATCAAGATCTAAAGAGCTGGCAAAGTCAGGAGTCAATTAAGTGGCATTAATATTTATTAATCGAACCCAGTGTATTGTACAGTACAGTCAGCAGCACAGATGAGATACAGTTGAAAAAATATTAATATGCTAAAAAACATTAAAAACTAATTAGCTAATTTAAACTAAATAGTAAAATAAAAAAAATCGTAACTTTCAGGTTTTAACCGACTTCAATTGGACTGTTTTTTTATTATTTGCTCATGACTTCTTGTGATTTTTTATGTTTATTTCACCATAAATTGTAATCACTTTGATTTATAAAACGTTTGTCCTACAGTTATAAATATCGCGGTTAGATGCTTTAGTTTAAAAGATTGCCAATGACTTCGATTCTACAGACAACGACACGCGCTGGCTGGACTGCCGCAACATGTCAATTTTCCGTAATTAATTTTTTACTTAAAAGCGAACACTTAAGGTTCACAATTAATTAGGTTTTTCGAGTTTTGTATAGTTTGATGTGTTGCCGACTGTACAAACCTGTACAGTCGTCTTTGTTGTCTGTACTTTAACATGTTATGCCAATTTTTTGTAATAAATAACCTTGTGCAATTGTATTAATCCGTCCAGTTAGAAGTAAGTAGAACAGTATTTTTGTGTTGCTATGCATTTAGTATTTTAAAATAAGTAGGTAATATAGAAATTCATAATATTTTTTGATTGATTTCCGCACAAATTTAATGGGCGGTATATAGCGTGAAATTTTAATCATTTGGATCCCGCAGTAGGGTGGTTCCACTCATGATTACAAGCAACTTATGAGTATGTACCACCCCATTACGGGAACCAAATGATAAAAATTGCAGCGTGTAAAGAGACAATTATCTTTTACTTAAGTAAGATTATGAATTTTGCATTTATATAATGTTTTTCAGATAATGTTAGTACTTCCTGAATTCTGTAAGGTTACAAAGTTGACGAGATTTTAACTTTCTTGGAATACACTACACTGGTGCTCTTACCCTAATATAAATGGTCGTATAAGATGTGCTACAATCTTAAAGTAATGTCTCATTAAGTATAGAAATATTATAAATACTTAAATGTGTTACGAACGGTACAGTTTGCAAAAAATACAATATTTTAGAAAATGCCTACCTACTACATAGGTACACCTATTTTCTGTGGCCCAATAAATCTATTGTATAGTTTACCTTTAAATTAGTATTAAATAGAGGTTGTTTAGAAAGTGTCCGACCGAAACCGAATCTCGGCCTTAGACATGTTATACATTTACCTATAATACGAACCGAACCTTCGGTCGCGAACACTAAATTTTAGTTTAAACAATTTGTTAGACGAAATAACAATCTGAGTGCTGAACTAACAATCCACCCGTATTCCAAATGATTTTAAGTAGGGGTAATTCGACCCAAGTTGCTTAAGAGTAGAATCATGCCTTAAATTATTAGTATTACCTACCTTAAATTAAAAAAAGTTGACAGATTTGACTGAAACTGACAGCTTTCTTAAAGCTGTTATGGGGACCTTAACTTAAGGTTTTAGCTGAGAAGCCTTTGAGTATTCTGCCATTAATTGGCTATAGTTTACCCTATATCTTACCTGCAAACAGAATTTTTTTCTATAGTTATTGTTGTTGCCTTTAGCATGTATGTAATGTGTATGAAAATAATAAAAATGTTATACCAGATTTTTTTTGTTAATCCTACTGTAAAGGTATCTGACAAAACCAAAATCTGTCGAAACGGAAATAAAGGTCCCAAATCGATCGATCATGAGATTTTGCATACACTTTGTCAGGGGTACAGAAAAGGACATAGGATACCTTGTATTGTAACCGAGAAACTAATTAAAACACTAATTAGCATCGCATGATGTTTATTCAGCTAGGTAGCCTGAACAGAAGTGTCACAACAGTATCTGCATACCCTCCACTTACTTACATTATTATAAATCAATAAAGTAATAAGTACCCACACTAAAATCAACCCAATGACAGTATATGACACCTTACATCAAGAAAAAAAGTATTAATCATCCCATCCCCCTAAATCCTGAATAAAAAAATCCCCCCCTCACTGATTTAAGTTAAACCTTGCTCTAACAGATTTTTAAGACAGTACCTTGAGCTGTGCGATTGCCCGCCCCTTCTGTTGACTGCTAGTGCGCAAGAGGGCTTACTAGTACGTACGAACCCAAACAAACTACACCAAAAAACTCCAACCGACCCACGGTCACACCAATGTGACAAACGGTCCTGGGAATGATCGATTTTTTTACCCAAATATCCCAACTCGCCCTTTAGATTACTAATATCTAAATGGCTAGAACTAATGTTTTGAATGTTATCTTAAAAATCTAACGAACTTGGGCTTTGAGTTGTGAACCTGAGCTTTCTAAAGTTGTTTAGTGAAATGAAATCAAAATACTTAACTTTAGTTACACTTTATTAATTTAGTTGTGTGTTTACAATTTTATGTCTGCATCAAATTGAATAGAGTAAATTGGGTGGTGGAATAAAATGTCTAAGATTTTTATGTTCTTAATCCTTGATCTTCTTCTTCGGGCGGAGGTTGTTGGTATGTCCACACTTGGTCTTGCGGCAGTTGGTAGCACGAGGGTGAAGACGTGCATAGCACTTGCGGCAGATCATCTTTTCGCAGTTATACTTCATAGCCAAAATACGGAGAGAAGGCTCAATAGTACCTAAAACAACATTAATATGAAAACTAATTCCTACAACAGCTCAGAGAAACTAATTGAGCTGGATTCATGCTATACCGGGTCGTGCCATGTCCAGGGCCCAAGCCACATTGGTTGCGTCAATGTTCTGTAAAAGACCAATGTTTGTCGAGGTCTGGTTGCCGCTCGGCTTCTGAGGGGGCTCAAAATGCGTTGGTCTTGGTCTCCGGACACGGCACGGCCCGGTCTAGCATGAATACAGCTTTAAACCAATTTAAGAAAACATTACCTCCTCTCAATCTCAGCACTAAGTGAAGAGTAGATTCTTTCTGGATGTTGTAATCCGAAAGAGTACGGCCATCTTCCAATTGTTTACCAGCAAAAATCAATCGCTGTTGATCAGGAGGGATGCCCTCTTTATCCTGGATCTTAGCCTTCACATTTTCGATGGTATCAGAGGCCTCCACCTCTAGGGTTATTGTCTTCCCCGTAAGGGTTTTCACAAATATCTGCATTGTAGAGCTGGAAAATAATTTACTAATTAATTTAATAAATATACATTTACTGGATTTTTGTTTGGCCGCTGTCTGAAATGTGAAAATTAAAACAAAAAGCGATCGTTTTACGTCTGTCTACATGACACGCCACGCGGAAATAATTTTTCGAATTAGGAATGTCCTACTGTCAATACGTCATACGAAAATAATTCAATAGAAGGGAATTAAATGCTTGTCATATTTATTAAATTAGCAGCTGAATTTATCGAAGAAATTGTTTGAATCGAGAAATAATCACTATTTTCCAACCTTACCTTGTAGCAAAACGTGCAGAAAGGAAACGTCAAATTTGACAAGTGAAGAAAAAAAAAGATGGATGGATGGCATTTCAAAATGTAGTGTTGTATTTGTATTACCTGAGAAGATTTACATTCTCTTTGGGCACTTCATTTCATCGTTGCCACAGAAAACATAATAGTACAAGTACAGAAGGGACACTCCGCAAGATCATTTAAGACATAAACTTATTATCCTTACGCTAGTATAAATAAGATAGCGTCTCTTGCTCCCATACAATAAAGCGCTGGTCACACAGCGCTCTCTTCCCACCTTAGAGCATTAAGCTTCCCACAGTTATATTAATATTCACTTAGAAGTTGCCTCTCTTTTATCCCGTACTCTCATCTCTTCTGACGACGTTTGGGTTGTCTTGCTTTAAATGAACTAGGTAGCATATCATTAGTAATTAAAATAAAGTTATTGCACGTACTATGGTTTAAGAAAAGCAAAGAAAAATATTGAAACATTTTTGTTAAATATCCATAAGCGATGTGATGAGCCTAACCCATTTAGTGCTCTAAGATTTAGATAATGGGTTCTATTATATCGATCGTATCCGTCCGTCGTGTGGCTGTCCTCAATGGGCGCTCGCACCGATGATAGCAGAAGTGTTCCTCGTCGGGGAACATTATTCTGACGTAAAGAGATGTACTTTATCCTTATCGTTCAAAAACTTACCTACTTACTTTAAGTGCCCGCCCAGAGGAGTGATCAAGTGATCATTCCTGCATTTATTCCTCGAAAAGAAAAATAACATTTATTTAGTTGTCATCAATCCTATTGATTACAAAATTTTATTCATAAGGTCATAAAAACTAATATAATAGATAGAGGATATATCTATAAATTTACAGCAGTTTTTGAACGAAAACGATATCGATACGATACGGTAAAGTAGTACCTACCTTGTTTCGTAACACTTTACTATCTTCGGATTTTAGCACTAATTTGTTCAATAAACTCAAAATGTATCATCAACTCAGCAAAATCTCCGGTAGGCTGGTATCTGCTACTCACCTGCAATCGCCACTTTTCCCCGTGGTGAGTAAAATCTGTTTTTATTACTTTGCATAGGTAGTCCGCCTTGAATGAATGTGCTATCTGTCTGATGTGTTCTTGTTCGATTTTCAAAATTTATCTTGTATGTACCTTTAATACTTTTGTCTACATACATAAATAAACCAAGCATACATCTACCTACATTTGTAATAAAATAATAATTTTAGGATATCATTACCAATAACTGTTTTAATAAATTATTGGTGCTTATTTGATAAGGTTATCTACCTATAACAGTGTAAGTTAGTTGGTACTGCATATTACCTCAAGAAAATTAGAGAACAGTACCTAACATGCTATGTACGTCCATACTCCATAACTTTTCTACCCTGACAATTTTGAAATTTGTTTCTCTGAAGAAGGACCTTAGGTGTGTGTCGTTGTATTAACTTCTAATCATTTTGACTAATATGTATTGGACTAAAGTGGCCAATTTTATACAGGCGCCCATTGCTCTGCAACGAGTGGAGCCTCCTCAAATCCAGTACACAAGTGCGCAGCTATCGACAGTTACTGAACCCGGCGCCTGCGCTGCTGGCCCGAGGAGGAATATCCCCGGCACCAACACTCCATACCCACCCGTTCCAGAGACTATCCGCAAGCAGCAGGCGCTATTCCAGGTTCAACACATTTGTTTTCTATAAGGTCCAGTTAAATTTAATACAACAGTGGAACAACGCATGACCTTAAGTGTCAGGGCTGCAGTCCTGTTAAACTCGTGCTCATGCTCTAGCTACCTCTGAAGTTGTATTGCGTATGCGCAGATCACTTTACGCACTTTGTGAGTAATTATGGATCATCTCGTGTTCAGACTGAGCTAGAAGTTTTGCACAATCTACACTATCAGTATCCATAATTTCTGAGGAGATTAAATATACCTACCCAACAAAAAAGAATAGGTAAACCTAAAAATTATCAAAGAACTAGAACATGTTGAGATTTATCCTGACTTGATTAAAACATTAAAATTAACAATTTTCAGAAAGAAGATGATGTTCCAGTTTTCCTGAAGGGAGGCCCTGTTGATGGCATATTGTACCGTCTGACAATGGCTCTTTGCATAGTTGGTATCCTCGGCGTTGGACACACTATCTACCTCCATGCTGTGCCCAGGAAGTAAACTATAAATTCATAAATTATATATTAGTTGATGTTATAAGAATCAAGTGCTGTAATAGGAAATCAAAGTAAAGTTGCAAATTTAATTTGTTTTTTGTCTACCCTTTAGTCTATAATTATAATTTTTGAATCGGGTGGAGTTAGGGTTGCTAGGTGGCCGGGACCCACCGGGATTGGATTGTTAGATTGTAAATGAAAGCATGTGTCCCAGGTCCCATTTTCAGAAAGTACTAAAATAAAATAAAAAATGGAGATTTTAGTTTTCTAAGCTCATATATTATTTTTCAGAATTTTTACATTAGTATTTTTTACGTCAATTAAAAAAATCTATTCCAAATTGAGAAAGTCAGGAATTTTGAGTTGAGTCTGCACTGATTTGAAAACATTTTTTGTAGTTAGTCTCTGCCTTATCTATATATATAAAAGGGAAAATCACTCACTCACTCACTCACTGATCACGAAATCTCAGAAACTACAAGTGCTAGGAGTCTCAAATTTTGCATGGGGGCTCCTTTTAGGGCGTAGGTGCTCACTTAGACGGGATTTTGCGAAATTCAACCCCTAAAGGGGTGAAACAGGGTGGCAAAGTTTGTATGGGAGGACGCGATTCCTTGGCCCGATTGACTTGAAATTTGGCATAGACATTCTTTCACAAAATTAATTGAATACGTGTTTCGTATTTTTTTAATATTTATCACCTAACAGGGTTAAAAAGTGATATAAAGCTAATTTTGCTGTGATTGACTTCGACGACGGAATTGAAACTTTTTTGTGCATTTGATTGATTAATTAAGAAAAATAAATATCATTTGTCATCTCAACGTAGTATTACATTCTCTTTGGTCATTTCCCCTGAGAGTAGGTAGAATGCATTTCATTGAATAGTACCTATGGCGTTATGTTGGCAGTGCTGTCATTTTTCCTTCCTTGCATTGTAATAAGGTGCAAAACTATTCCATCTAATTATCAGTTTAATTTTAAAAGAATACAATATTCGGTCAAGCCGCCTATGCTATGACAATTAATAAAGCACAGGGACAAAGTTTAAGGGCGGCTGGTGTAGATCTGCAGTGATCGTTTCTCCCATGGCCAGCTCTAATGTCGCCTGCTCGAGAGTCAGCTCGCCGAATAGCCTTTTTATTTTGCAACCGGATAACATGACAAGAAATGTGGTAGGTATAGAACATGTTACAAAAATACCCCTAATGCCGAATATGGTGTATCGGGACCATCAAACTGAACAACTTTTACTATTAGGACCAACTCTCAAATCGCGAAAAAATAATCAGCAAAAATTCAAATCGAAAATATCAAAACGTATGAAACACATTTTGATATTTTCGATTTGAATTTTTGTATGAAACAGCTGATTTTTATCATAGAGAAGTGTTGGATGATCGAGATTGAGAATCCTGTTAATGCACAACATATTTTTATTTAGAACTAGCTGCACCCGGCATGCGTATATTGCAATGCTCCGTTTTTTTAGCCAGGGACTTTCTCGGTCGTAAGCAGAACAACTCGCCAAAGTTTCATCATAATCGGATCAATGGTTTAGGAGTCCCGCCGTCTGTACACTTAGATCTTTTAAACTATGCATAAAAAACCGCATCAAAATCGGTCCATAAGTTTGGGAGCTAGGTTGCCTCAGACAGACAGACACACACAAGTCAAACTTATAACACCCCTTGCGTATGTTGTGTACGTCGTATATACATATAGTGGTGGCCACATAATTAAGGACACAAGTCGATTTTCATACAAACGAGGTAATTTTGAAGTCTTGGTTTTCCGCTAGGGATTGAACTAGCTGTGATCTGATGATGGCCATCCAGGGAGTGAATGGAGAAGATTCAGATAGCAATACACACCCAACTGATCTGGTCAGCATTCTAAGAGATGTAAGCATAAGAATTTACAGTTGCAAGTTTTCATACATTTCTATACTATATTCGCGGTTTCTTTAAACATATCCTTACATCTCTTAAAATGCTGGTCAGATCACTTGTGTGTATATAGAAATCTGGATCTCCTCCATTCACTCACTGGATGGCCATCACCCAGGGCCGGATTTAAGGGAGGGCAACCGGGGCAACTGCCCGGGGCCTCCACAAGAAAGGGGCCGCCACAAAAAAGAGGTCTCCACATAAATTGTATTTATTAAAAAAATAATCTTACACAACGAAAGAGTACCTTTCTAATTTTAAGATTTGAAAACATACCAAGTAATTTTGATTTTAATATTATTTAGTGTCATACGACTAAATAAATAAACGGTTGAAACACTTGGCAAGAAAAATATTATATAACCTATTTGAAAAATAATTAGGGGCCTCCACCCCTTTATTGTCCCGGGGCCTCCACACTTCTAAATTCGGCCCTGCCATCACCAGATCACCGCTCGGTCAATCCCTGGCGGAGAAGCAATGCTTAAAAGTTACTTTGTTTGTATGAAAATCGACTGGCGTCCTTAATTTTGTGGCCACTACTATACCTATATAGACAGTCTAATAACTTCACACTCACCACATTAGTAACTACATTGTACCCGTGCGAAGCCGGGGCGGGCCACTAGTATTAAATAAAATTAATCGTCTTTAACAGTTAGTTACCATTTGCCATGCGCCCGAATGATAGTGCTTGCCTACCAAACTATCGACACCATTGTTGAGTAGGTATCGATATTTTATATTGCATAGCTAAAAAGAATAAGATGTAGTAATCAACGAAATAAAAATAGCAGCAGAGGCTGCGCTGCGACGGAGGCAATATTTTCTTTCCGCATTTGCGCGTCTTTCGCTAGTCATTTTGGCAACAAAACTATAAAACAATAACAACAACCAGAGAAATAGCGTTCTTCTATTATGAACTTTAATAAAAATTACTAACATAAAACATTATTATTTTTGAAGTGTTGTCCACTCTCGATATCACTTCCCATTGCATTTAGTTGGTCAGTTTTTATTTTTTTTATCTTGAATTGGCAAAGCGCTATACATTAAACTTCCAGACAATGTACGTACTTACGCTCTTTTAGAATGAGTTAAATTTAGAAAAAAGGATTAAAAATAAAAATAAAAAATACGTGTCCCCTAATTTTTTGTGCCGCGCCAGCGGCCGGCGAAGTGCCAGAACCGACCTGCTGCCGTGTATAATTCGCACGCGATAAGTATGGGATGGGAGTTAGCAAATAAAACTGAATCCATTTAAAAAAAGTTAAAAGTTTAACCACTTTTTCCAGTTATTATTAATTAATCACTAAAATAATCACACAATAATAATAAATCTCGCATTTATAATAAAACTCGAGCAGACATCCACGCGCAGTTTTACACAAGCATTATGCATCTACGCGAGTTTGCCGACGACGCTGCTGGCCGACTAACCGTGCGCGTCTCAGTTCCAAAAGGTAGCATCCCATGGGAATGAGTTAGCTCATTCTCATCGATTACGCACACTAAAATAATGTGCATGTGCACGCCTAATAACATTCATAGCCGAACGGACTTCGTGAGAAAATAGGATAGGATAGGTATAATGAATGAAATGAACAATACAGTTTCAACATTTCTCTATATTTCGCAAATAACATAGTGATAGAACACAGGCCTTTACAATGGTGTACAACTTAACTTGTAAAATGCCTATTAACACATAACAATATTCAAAGCACTATATTTTGCAACTTATAGGTAGTAGGTACCTATTAAAGTAGTCTACTTATATTGTTCAATATTGCAACAGTGAGCCACACTTCCATAGATCATACACTTATCTAAATTTGTTGTGATTTGTTGTTTGTTACTTATCTAAATCACGTATATCACATAAATGAACTGAAATATTGGTCTCTTAGGTAAGAAGATAAGAATTTACTGTTTATGTACTTGTGACATTGGATTAAAAGAATACCTAAACAAAAACCTAAAGTAAGGTAGGTAAGTAAAAAAAAATAACCGACCCTTGTTCAGATCTACGCGAAAAATGTACACACGACGGCACCTCAGGCTATACATGTTGACCTTGAGACCGCCTTTATGCCCTACGTAATAAAAGCTGTTTAACCTGACGTGCTGTCGTGTGTACTACGCAGTTTACCTGTATAACCTGACGTGCTGTCGTGTGTACTACGCGTTCACTTCGTGATTGCCGTCGATGACCGTTATTACGTCACAGCTATCGGTACTGTAGACAAAAAAGTAATCGTGTTTTTCAACTGTTTTTCATTTTTTTCTTGTTCAAAGAGTGTCATTAATTTACATAACAAGTTAGGTTCGCCATTATGTAGGAACTTTACTCTTTTAATCATTGTAACAACACAAATAACGAACGTAATGATTAAATAAACAGAAAAAAAATTAAGCTTTGCGATGTAGTGTTTCCGGTGGGTCGACCCATTAACGGGTCCACGGGTATTTTTTTTTTAATTACCCGTAGTTCCATGGCATGACATTAGGGATTACCTAGTACTATCGATAGATAAATTACCTAGTAGGACTCGATAGAAAATTAAAACCAATAAAATTTAAGGGTGGATCCCACTTTATTCATGGATCCAGTCGTACTAGAAAGGCGACGCAGGGGATGCGGTATGACGAAGCGGGCCGGGAGGTAGCGGCAATGATGAAGTAAACGCGTACCTAGTACAGTGAGCAGCACATGTCACCACAAAATGTCTCAATAAATTCAAAACTTTATACACAGGGAATTTACCTCTGTGTTATAATACGATTTATGGTTTCCAAACATTATTTATAAAATACTTTATTTTTTTTATTTTATACAGTTGTGTACCTACAGATAGGTTATACAGTTGATTTTGAACCTTTTATGTGATGGTATACTTAATGTTTAAAATCGATTGAAAGAAAACATTTGGTGGTAGTTCAAGTTAGTTGCAGTGCTGTCAACTCCATCCACTCTACCCATAATATGGCTACGAGGTACAAAAAATGTTAAAAGAATACAAAAGTATAAAATAAGGAACTATAAAAAAAACTTAAGTTTTCAAGAGATATCCACTCAACAATTTTAACTTATTTTCGAGACATATTATATTAAATATATAGATTTAATTAGGTACCTATTAACAAATTATAACTATGGATGGATTAACATAAAAACCCTTGGGAACAGATTAATACATAAGATTTTTAAAAATAACCCCTGTTTCAGATTGTTTTAGAAATGCATAACACAGCCATAGACTAATGTATTCATAACAATATATGCCACTAAATACATGGAAAATAAAGGATCTTAATATTTATTGCATCATAGATGAGTTACCATGATTAACTTAGAATAATATATAAGTAATTCTAAGCTGCCTCTCTTGACTACTTTGTTTGTTCGATGCTCTATAAATTGTACTTCTACTTATAGAATAAAAAATAACTATGTATAGCCTGCTAAACTCAAGTTAGAGTTAACCAGGGAGCATTTTATGGTCATTTGGAAAGGCTAAACTCAAGTTAGAGTTAACCAGGGAGCATTTTATGGTCATTTGGAAAGAAAAACATTTCTCTTGATTTATTAAATACTGCATCTTTGGGCTCCTGGTTAATACTATTCTTCATGTCTTAACTAATAATAAACAATGTTGATAAAAGAAAAAATATATTACAGTAGAAAGAAATGTTTATCTAGTGCAGCTAGCCTTTCTAGCATACGTATCACGACAATTCGCGAGTTTTTGTCAACTCATCTCGTACTATATGTCCCGCTCATATCAGAAGTGCGAATGGGAGCGGACTTTATTAGATATTAACCAACATTTAAGGCGGCTACAGTCAGTTAAAGTAACATTTTACATTGCTTTTTTTAAAATCCTTTGAATTTTGAAAAACGATAATCTATTAATAATCGAATACATAGAAAACGAAGATAAAATTAATATGCTTAATAACTAAATATGGTAAATATTTATAAATATGTATAATAATTATCATTAGACAATAATCAATGAGTCTAATAAAAAATATGATTCGTTAATTTATTATAAAATAAAAATTAGGATTGATAGCATGATATAAGATTAACTTGATCAAACAATAAAACATAACAAAAATAATGTTAATAGTCGGAGAGTTGGAACTCGGAATACATTGACTAAAGCTTAAACATAATATACAAATAGTGAATACCTATACCTGTCGTTTTCCCTCAAAGTATAAAATAATGTGTTTAGTAATTTCAAGGAGCAATCGCTTGCACAAGCTTATTAATCAGCACACAACACCTAAAATAGCACAGGAACACTTTTTCAGAACAATACGAGATATGATAGTGTATGTATTAACATATATCTTAATAATATTAAGATAATAAATGCTATACAGACTTTATGTGGCTGGTCTTGGTCTTGCCGGCAATGGGGGCGGGGCTCCTTGTCTCGCTGGTACAGGTGGTGGAGGGCCCGCGGGAGGTGGGGTAGTGCTGGGTGGTGGCGATGGTGGAGCACAAGATGGCGGCGGCGGTGGCGCACAAGATGGCGGCGGCACGCTGTCAGCCGGCGGCGACGTCGTAGGAGACTGAGGCGACGTCGTAGGCGGCGACGTCGTAGGAGACTGAGCAGTCGTCTTGCCAGAGTCGGGTGGAAGTGGAGCGGGCCGCGGCGGTGGGGGACGGGCCGGACTTACCAGCGGAGCGGCGGCTCTAGACGGAACCAAGGGCGTCGGTAAAGGTGCTGGTGGCCTACTAGGCTGAGTTCTACGAGGCGTCGGTGGCGCTGACCTCAATGGACGGTCTGATTGCGTTTCACCGAAAAGCGGAATAGTGTTGTTAGAACACAAGTTTATTTCAGAACGCACAATATCAACCCAGTTAGGAGATTTCAAAGTTATCGCCAATGGTATAGAGCACACATACATTTGGCCTTTGTGCGCTGCAGCTAGAGCGTTTTGTCCTTCACGAAATGTGATACTCAGTGAATGATCGTCAATGAACCGTACTAGTGTAACTTCACCAATTGTAGCTAACTCCTGTAAAACTGCTGCCATTACATTATCATCAAATACTGACTCCTCGCTATCTATTTCATCGAAAGGTTGCACAATGATACTCGCGTCGGGTGGCCCTAGATCTTTCACAACTTCGTAAAATACTTCCATGCACTTTGTGTAGCTGACTTGCAACACCTCGATTTCTAAAATAGCTATCACTGGACGATGATCGCTCTGTTTCAATTCTGCTCGGCCATAATGAAGTAGTTTCCCCGCTGCTAATTCCGACGTCGTTTCTGGATCAATTGTGTATTTTCTACTTCTCCACAGTACTCTATCAGTCCAAGCAGGAGCGCGACATTTCTCACTGGTGTCATAGTCGTCGCTAAAAAGATCGTATTTATATGTTGGAGGAAAAGATATTTCACCCTCAAAACAATTCTTGAACACTAATCCCTGAGCCTTCTGTTGTATTAGTTGATCTTGTTCAAGTAAGCGCTGCATGTTATTTTGTGCCACTAGGGACCGCACCTCGTCTTTATCGAGATCTATACGGTAATTGAAATCACCACACCAAAATACGTAATCATGTGAATAGAGAGATCTGCCCATGGGAAAAGCTATTTTTCTCGTAATTTCAGTATAATCGGCATTTCGTTCAGTAACTTGTGATTGCCCAGCAGCAAAATGAGCACAAACAAAGCAGATAGAGGTTCCATAGATAACCATGCGTATTCCTACTGCTCCTTTATTGCCGGTAGTTCCACCCAGACCGGTTTTGACAGAATCAAGAGCTACATCCCTAATGTGTGGTATCAAATCTTTCCTCACAAACACAAATAAGCATACCCCAACAAGCTGATGACTTGACAGCAGTGTGTAAGGGGCATCGCGACATAGTACCTTTTCCAGTTCTTCACTCCAAGCTTTAGCATTGTCAGAACTTGCTGCCATGATGTTACTAGCATTCAAATCAACTATTTCTTCAAATCCAATTGCAAAAATATCTGATGGATGTTCTTTGAGATTGACTGTATTTACAAGAGAAGAGTTAGGACAATCTAATAACCAGTCAGCTAAAGAAACATCTTTATAAGCTAAGCTTCTAAAATGTTTGCCTCCATTAACATTATAAGTCCCAATTGTAATGCGTATGCTGCTTGGGCTTGTAAATTCATTTGCACGACGGCACATTTCTCTCAGTATTGGAGTAGATGTATGAAGTATATTCGCTGGTAATAGTATTCTTGTACGGTCTGCAAGTTCAGAATTTAAAGTGGAACCAAGTAATAGGATATCAATGGCTTCTTGTTTTGAGTTGTCCAATAAGTTATTTTGAATTGTTCGGGCTGCAGATCTGGCTCCATCTATCAGTTTGGATCCACCTTGAATAGCACCAGTACCAGCATAGATTTTTGAAACCTCATTACCATTGTTTACCCACATTTGTTTAAATACTTCTTCAAACCTGTTGACATTCTGCTTTTTATCAATACATTGTAACAACATTAGTTGTATTGCTAGCATTTCCAAGCCTATGAAAGTCTGAATTGAATTAGTTCTATCCAGACAATCAAGACAATTGGTGCGGATAACACCCTTTTGAATGTTATAAATGTCTACACCCTTAGCACTAAAAATACTGATGTCATCATAGTGTTTATCAATAACCTTTTTGAATTTGGCTAAAGCAGATTCAATAGATGTTGCTCTAACTTCTTGATGGTAATCAAAAATAATCTGAACAACATCAGCATGGGTAGAATCATTAAGGTGTTTCTGAAATGCATTGCTGAGAGTAGCTTCACCCTCACTCCCACCTATGAGACTTGAACCCAAGAGATTCACAACAAATATAGATCCATAGTTCCGCTTTAAAAGAGAAAAATGTCTATCGCAAGCACTTGTGGATGCGTCATATCCTCTAGACATTTTCACTTTGTGAGATCCAACTTGTATCCCAGGTTGTTCCCAAAATAATGGTACTGACCCACGAGTTTGTATATAAGAAGCCACAGAGTCATCAATATAAATGGCTTGTTCAGTTTCTACAAAGTTGGCAACATTTCCATCATCATTGCAACCTCTTACATTGAATCTTGTACCAGCTCGTTCACAGCTCAAACGTGAAATAACAACAGCTCTTGCTTGGCGGTGACCAACATAAATAGTACGAATTTCTACAGAGCCACACATTGCTCTTGTGAGCCAGTCATCACAATCAATTCCAAATCTTATCAAATGAATAAATAAAGTCCTATTCCAGAAAAATCTATTATCTGGGATAGCACCCTTGCTTTTTCTTTGAGCACAAAGTGTGAGATCAAATAGATTGTCATTGGTTTTGCTTGTGTTCCAAGAGAAATAGAAAGTGCCAGAATTTAGTAACTTTCTTACTTCCGAAACTTTATCTTCACCCTGAGATTGATAGAACAAGGGTAGAAATTGTGTTTGTGTAATTTTGAATACTTCAACATCGCCAACCTTACCGACAGAGCAGCAGCCTGTGACGAGAACGAGATAAAGAAGGCAGCTTTCACCAGAATTAAGTTGGAGTACTCCTAGGCAGCCATAAGCATCGGCAATCTTATGGTACTGCTTTCTGAGAGTTTCCGTTTCTTGAGAAGAAAGCGCAACCACTGCTTGAGACTCGAACAGCAGAGCACTATCTTTATTTCTGTGTTGCAGGATTATACTGTAGGGATTGGGCGGTGACGACTTTTCAAGAACCTTAAACCCTTTGGACATAGCCATGGTTGCTTTCTTTGTCTATGTTACATCCAGATATCGGCCATCCGCCCCCCTTTTTTGTTTTATTCACTAATTTCACGTATTTTGTATGTGGTAGGTAATCGACCACCACCAAAACGTCATCTAAGCCAAAAACGAACCAAACCATAACATCAAATGTCAAATGTTTTTTTTATTGCGTTCTTCTTCTTTTTTTGTTATGGCAATCTACTTTCCTCTTGGAAGTAATTTTTGCCAGTGTCAAGTGTTAAATAGTTCAGTGGTAGATATTGTTAAATTTTTCATTAAAATGCGGGTGCATCGCATTCCAATGCTGCTTGGAGCATTCGGCACCAAGTATATCAAGACAGTTTAATCGGTTAGTTCTGCAGAGGAAGCCACCACTTCAATAAAAGTCTCAGCTTCACACAACCAGTCCACATATTGTTCAGTTGCGTAGACACTTGTATGTACCATATAACTGCGCCAATTTTAAGACACAATATCCACTATGAATCAATTTGAAAATAATTAAAATAGACACCAAACCGAACTCGACAAAATGGCGCCAAAAACTCCTTTATTGCGTTGTGCGCTCATCAGTCTCACCACAGAGAACACATAATATTTATCTACAAGATCTTTATTGGTGGCTTTGATAGTCTACTGTGCGATACTCTTTAATGCTCTAAGGCGATACTGATGGATTTAACGCACAATAGTAATCACCAATTTATGCCTTGTTTTTATTTTTATGATAGGTTTGGATACCTACGTATGTACATACCTACCTAAATTGTGTTGTGTATCGCTTAGAGCATTAAGAACGCTCTAAGGTGTATCGTGTATATTGAATGGAGACCATCAGTAGTAGTAGTAGTAGTAGTAGTAGTAGTAGTAGTAGTAGTAGTAGTTATTTTCGTCCTTTTCAGGACAGGCGAAGGTCTAAGCCATACTGCCAGTTCTGGAGTTGATATTGTTTCATTTTTCATTAGAATGCGGGTGCATCGTATTCCAATGCTGCTTGGAGCATTTGGCACCAAGTATATCAAGACAGTTTACTCGGTTAGTTCTGCTGAGGAAGCCACCACTTCAATAAAAGTCTCAGCGTCACATAACCAAGATCGCGCCTATTTCAATTATCCCACATATTGTTCAGTTGCGTAGACACTTGTACCATATAACTGCACCAATTTTAAGACACAATATCCACTATGAATCAATTTGAAAATAATTAAAATAGACACTAACCGAACTCGACAAAATGGCGCCAAAAACTCTGGAGACCATCATAAATACCACGACCACAGAATAGATATAGGGTACGTCCTAGAATCGTGATGATTGTAGGGTTTGCCACGGTTCACCAGCGGCGGTACCTATCGGCTAAAAACATTGAAGTTAATGTTAACTGCGTTTTGACAGATGTATGTCATACATTGCTACTTTTCTTTGGTAAGTATTTATTTGTACCAAAACGAAGTAACAATGTATCATATTCGTCTGTCAAAACACAGTTAACATTAATTACAATGTTTTTAGCCGATATAACCCCTGGATGCCTTTACAGCTTGACCACAGAATAAATAATTTACATAACCAGAAATTGAGGGTACCTACCACTTTCTAGGCAAGATGCAAACACGTCAAAATCACGAATAATTTGGCAACACTGAATGTATATTTTGGCAGCACACAAAACGATTGAGATTTGCATAGAAATTAGCTTAGTTTGCGATTCCTAAAAGATTTTGTAAAAAAAACTGCTGTGACTTGGCTGGCCGCGGCACGCTCGCGTCGCTCGTTCGTGCGCTGTTAATCGCCTAACCTTCTCCTCGCTCGCTATGCTCGCTCGTCGTCGCACCTAATGTGAGGCAACAGCTTAACAGGTACGGTATAACTTTATGCCGTACCTGTTATGCCAAGCCATATTATGACGTAACAATTTTATGAGAGCAAAGCCGCCATCCGCTGCAACTTCACTCTAGAATGTATGGCAAAAGAGTTGATATCACTTGTTAAAATTAATAGCATTGTATGTAGGTACGTACCTACTTTTAAACCACTGTACTTTGAAGGTTCATCAACATATTTTTTCAAGGATGTGGTATAAAACAAGTAACAATATTTGTCATTATTAATGATTAGAATGCATTTTAATCTTTTTTTTTTAACTTTAATTTATTAATTAATTTAAGGTTTTTTCTCTACAACTGAAATATGCTATATTAGCTATGTAAATGATTTCTATAAGCTATATAATTAATAATAAATTTTTTCACAGTTATAATTTATATAATTAATAATAAATTTTTTCACAGTTAAATAAATGTAGCTTTAATTTACATAATAATAATATTAATAGTTTTCAGTGGAGTGAATATATTGTTGGTAAAAATAGACTGATCAGAACATTATACCGTGGCTTCAGCTTGGGAAAAAAATCTGTCGTATGTCCGGCTGTTCTCCTCTATAGGTCACATTTCTAAGCCGATTTACGAGAAATTTTGAGAGTTAATCTGTGTTAATTTTCTAAATTTTAAATTCTATAAAATATAATTCCTTAATTATTATTATGCGAAAAAAATAATTCACACTATTCGGAAAATGTTCAAAATTAGAAGCGCCATCTTGCTTCGAATAGAAAAGCAGTGTCAAACTCGTAGCGACATCTATTTTTTCCTTTTTGAGGTAAAAAAAATGGCCGCAACAGCAATTTGCGGAGATAGTACAATGATTTACAAACTAAAATTGACATATTTTTTATAATCGGCTATCGAAGCTTGTGGCACGGTGATGTGGCCAGTGCCCCTCTTCACGTAATCTTGGTAGACTTCTTTTGAAGCTTTAGAGACAGTAGGAGGGATCACGTCCACGGAACTATCGATGGTAAAAGCGCTGCTTACTGTCATCACCACGTGGATATCAGACTTGTATTTCGGGTTCGAACGTCGCTCGAAATTGACGTAGCGTTTGTACCTACAACAATGTAACAATTTATTAATTGACTGATATATTTGTTAACCAAAAGATATATTATAATGGATGTGTAAAAATAGTTATTTTTACCCTATACCATTATAAAAGTCGAAAAACCTTAATCAATTATCTGTCATTAAGTTTGTGTGTTTATTAATAACTATTGATATTTTGCGAGGGGACCATCGCCTTGGATTTTTGATAAATTGTGTATTTACACGGTAATTATTTTTTCGAGAGTGGCGCTAGTGTTGCAACTTTCGCATATCTCTGTTGTTGGTTATAATAATAATAAATAAATATTTGACAACAACACATACATTGCTCCGATTCCAAAGTAAGTAGTTAAAGCACTTGTGTTATAGAAATCATGGAAATATGCGTCTTACATGATCATATCCCGTTTCCCTGGCTGGTTGAGTAGGACCCTGTTGGAGCGCTTGATGGCCGGGAACATGGGCGTGTCGTCAGTGTCGTCGGCGGCCAGCAGCCTGGCCACCAGCGCGAGCGGCGACGGCGTCACTTGCCGGCTGGGCGTCGGGCTCATCACGTCGTCCTCCGAGGAGTACTCGTTGTTGGAACTATCATATAGACATCAACCATTTTTTTTATGTCCCTACTGCTGGGACATAGGCCTTCCTTATTGGTGGATGAGGAGGATGGGCCATAACCCACCACACAGGCCCAATGCGGATTGGTGGGTGTTAACAACTGCAAGTGCAGCCGGGACCGACGGCTTAACGTGCCTTTCGTAGCACGGAGAAATTCGAGATAATACATTTTTGGTCACCCATCCAATGACCGACCTTTGTGAATGTTGCTTAACCTCCGCAATCGCAGGGCCTGGCGCTAAACCACTGCGACACCGAGCTGCATCGTGCTTATTGTCAGATTAATCGCAGTGTCATAGGGTATTGTATCTTTCTTTTTAATACTTTTAAATGATAAAGAAACATGGTCTACTTCTCCATGAATCGTTTTCAAGAAGTTTTCAGCAGAAAGCATGCTATTATAACTAAAAGAGGACTTCATTGAATATACATTATCGTTGTTTGTTAAGTACTCCTCTAGATAGCTAGCTAGATGGATGGCTCGCTCAACTCATGCAAATTGTATTATACGTTAACAAAATTCAGCAAATAAAAACCCGCTCTATTCAATGCACATAAAGTCGATATTCTAATACTCACTCGCTGGAGTTGTTGGAGGTAGTGCTAGATCTACCGTTGATGATCGGGTTTTTAGAGGTGGGCCCTTTGTTCTGGCCCACTCGGCCGCGGATCACAAACGGACTGTAGTTCTCCGACAACGAGGGGGCGAGGTCCCGTAGTGTGTGGCACATCTGTTAAATCATGACAAAATTGATTTAAGGCATCACAGTTAGCCACTAATATCTGTAAATAGATTTTGAGCTTACAATTAAAATAGAAAGTGTATACTACTGTGTATACTGACGAAATTGTCTGGGGATCTACATCAAATAAATTAAATTACGAGACATTTTTGTCAATTTATTTCGCATAAAAAAATAGGAGTCCGGTATGAGGAAACCCGGTTAAAAAATTGGTACCTACCCTACCTATAATACCTCAACGATAGAAAGTCAAAAGTTACTAAATATACAATCGAATTGAGAACCTCCTCCTTTTTTGAAGACGTTTAAAAAGAGACTAATTGCTATATCGCTTTTGTATGTGTCTGCTATTGGGCAGTGGCTTCTGCTAAAGCGTAAATTGAGAACCGGTCCAGCGACTCACTTTGAACTCGAAGCACTCCGCGAGCACGGTGTACTCGAAGGGGCGGTTGTAGTCGTGGAAGGGGTCGATCATCTCCAGCGAGCCCCCGCCCCCGCCCCCGCCCCCGCCCCCGCCCCCGCCGCCGTCGCGCTGCACGCCGATGATCTCGCAGCACAGCTTGCGCATCTCGTTGCACGCCACTGGTAAGTGCTCCACGACGTCAGAGTCCCACCATTTTGTTAAAGATCTGTTGTTTTTTTTTTTGTTTTACTTTTTTTTACTTACTAGTAAGTTACTTAGATAAAGGGATCGATTTCTTAACAATGGCAATGTTTATGGAACGTAGCACAAGTCTATAATTAATGATTTAATTAATGACCGGTTGAGTCGATTTTTTCTAGTATTTTTTCTAATATTATTTATCTTAATATAAAAATAGCATTGTGAATGCGAAAAATCTAAATTTAATAATTATATTTAAAAATGTAAAACACTACTCGTGTTATAAGTAGTTAATCTCGATCGAGCCCGATCGAGCTGCACGCCGATGATCTCGCAGCACAATCCCGCCATTTTGTTAACGACCTGCAGGCGTAGTATTATCTGTCTACAACAGTCTACAAAGTCTACATCAACAGGTGTGAGACCAACCCACGTTTTGTCTACATCGTAATCACAGTTTTGGCCACCGCCAGCGGGCCTACCATGTGCACCGCGATTATTTGTCGACGCTTATCTCGCGATGTGTGTCCCGCTTACATCAGATACGGTATGAGCGGGAAAGAAACTACGCTTACGCGAGAAAAGTATCGAGATTTAGTTAACAAAATGTTTGTCTGCATCGGATTGTAATTTATAGTTGATACCTATATTTTGAGAACGTCTCGGAATAACAACTGTCGGTTAATTATCGCATTCTGTATAATGCGCGTCGCTTTACACACCCCGGACACTCCATACAACCGCCCTATTTTAAGCAGATGACGTCAGATGACGTTTTTGTACACGCGCAACTGTGTGTGAAAATCTAGGGCTACTACCGTGCAGTTTGTACTGTATGAGCGGCGTTCTATTCATAATTCGAACTTTTTGGTATAAATAAAGTTGACAGTTGACAAACACGACTAAATTAGCACATGAACTCGCGGCCTCGCGGGGAGGAGTGAGGCAATTGTTTCTAGGGCGGGGCGGGGAGTGTCCTTTCTGTACGTAGTATCTATTGTGTGACTAGAGCGAAGATCACGTCGATGTTTGGAGCCCAAATACTGAAAGCTGCTTTGTAACATGACCACCGAAACAAGATGTTGATACAGTTAACTGTCACAAATCATTGTTCATCCTATTCTGTTTCTCTGCTATTGAGAAGGTGATCGATTAGTACTTACTTGTTCCTAGGGATATACACTACAGCCTCCGGATGATGCAAGTAGTGGTCGTTTTGGTACTCCCATATCTGTGGTTTCTGGGGGTCCGGCGTGAACAGGCCCAGGAACAGATTCATGCTGTTCTGTTTCTCTGCGTCGGAGAATGTGTTCGAGTAGTAGCGGCTGAGCGTCTGCATTATGTCGTTGCCGTGCGACGCCCAAGGCGCAGTTTTACGGTATGTTTTTATCCTAAAAGATATATAAAAAAATTTAAGAGTAATTAATTTTATTGCTTTAGATTGGAGACGACAGACAGTGTTTGTAGGTAGTTATGTACCCTTCGGCCGATTTCGTAACTAAGTATCGTAACCAGATTCGAAATAATATTTTTATTTCTTATTTTGAAACTGGTTTCGAAACTTGATTCCGAAAACGAGCGAAGAGGGTATGTTCAGTCAGCAGCACGCTGGGCTATCACAACTTGTCAAATTTACTTTATCGATTTTATGTGTCGCATAACATTGTTTTGTAAAAACCTATCGGCTGGTAATAAGACAAAAACCTGTTGACCTGACCTATGTCCATGCACAGACATAGGTCTGTGGTTGCATGTGACGTGGTAGCATATGTAGTATACATACTGTTACAGAAAATATAATAGTACAAGTAGAGATAAGGATTTGTACTTAAAGTAACTACTACTGACTATACATACATACAAGATATCAAATCTATTTCTTGAAAATGAAATAAATTATGTTGAGATGCTTGCCTGTGCACTAATTGTGATCCTCCATATTGTAACGCTAACGTATCGCCGTGGTCTTCGTATAGGCCCTCCAGTAATCTGACGCAATCTGAATCGAACTCTATCACAGGCTCTCCAATAAGTCCCAGAGCATACAACTGCAAACAAAAGTCCAGATTGTAACAAAAGTTAGATTTCATTCAGAAACATATGTTGGCATTAATTTACCACGTTTAAGTACGGACTCGCGTCTCACGACAAGCCAATCCAAGCATCTACACTGCCGGTTTTAGTGGACTGTAATTTTGTATAATCCGCGACGATTATCCTGTTCGATGTGGTTTTGTTCCGTAATAATAAAAGATGGCACTTTTGTGAACGTCATTACATCCATAAAAGTATAAAAACTACACGATATCCTTACTTGGTGCGCCAGCACGCACTTGCCGATGGCGAACTGCGCGGTGTTGGTGCGGTCGAGGCAGTCGACGCAGTTGACGCGCGCCAGGCCGGTCTGCAGGCGGCCCGCCTGGTGGCCCGGCGCGCCCACCGCCTCGCCGCGCCCCGCCCCCGCCCCCGCCCCCGCACCCGCCGCCTCGCAGCTCAGGAAGATGCCCGTGCGACGGACGACGCTGCCCGCTATCGCTGTTAATCTGGGTGAAAAGAATGGACAACCTTTCAAAAATACAATAAGTCGATTTTCTTTGTATAATCAAAGTATTTTTTATTTTTTCTATATTAAACCACTGTTTGAAATTTCGCTCATTCTAAAAGAGCATAAGTACATTGTCAGGAAGTTTAATATGTAGCGCTTTGCCAATTCAACTGACTTTAATCTGTGACAATATGTCATCATGGATGTCACTATGATTTCAATAGAGATGTGGCAGTGGGATTTCTGTAAGTGATATCAATAATGGACAACATTTCAAAAATAATATCGTTTTATGTTATTATATTTATTAAAGTTCATAATAGAAAAACTGCTGTGAAGTTTTCTGTTTTTTATAATTTTATTTCTAACGTCTTGTGGTTATTATTATTGTTTTCTAGTTTTGTTGCCAAAATGACTTGCCAAAGACGCGCAAATGTGGAAAGAAAATATCGCCTCCACCGCATCGCAGCCTCTGCTGCTATTTTATTTCGTTGATTACAAGTTTACGTCTTATTCTTTTTAGCTATCCAACATAAAAATCGATACTCGATAATGTTGTCGATAGTTTGGTAGGCAAGTACTATCATTCGGGTGCATGACAAGAGAAATTGTAACTAACTGTCATATATAACAATTGATTTTATTTAATATAAGGCAAAGGACTAAAATTTAAAATTCCTGACTTCTCAATTTGGACTAGATTTTGTTTTTTTTTTTTAATTACGGTAATAAATAATGAACTAAAAATTCTGACAAAAAAAGTCCTATGTGTATGAGACAAGAGTTAAAATCTTATGTGTTATGGCCACAAACAAAACGCATACTTAAGTTAAAACTTACTTATCCAAAACTTTTGCATCTGCACCTTTATTCATCCTGGCCATATCCAAATGTATGTATTGCACAGCATGCTCAGGAGGTAAAAATTGATTTAAATACTTTATAGCATTGCTAATAACATCGGACAGCAAAGATTCATGCTTCTTTTTCTCTCTTTTCTTTACCAGATTCACAAACATTATGGGAGACCCATATCGGCGCATGAGATTATTAAGATGCTTTCCAGGAATTTCTGCAAAGGGGTCACTGAGATCAATTGAAATAGCTGGTTTTGGAACCATTTTGGAGACATCTTGAGACCAGTAACTTGGTATGGATCCTCTCATTTGCACAAAAGCACTAAATCTGTAGAAAAATAACTTATTTAAAAAATAAGTACAAGACATGAAAAGAAAATTTAGAAAACCATCTTTTTGAATTTTACCTTCCGGACTTGAATGAAGACACCATAGAATCATGAACAATCTGTTCAGTTTCAACCTCATTGGCAACATCACCGTGCATATTGGCACCTCTTTTCAAGAATCTTGTGCCAGCATATCTGTTACTTCTTCTTGCTATGAGGGTAAGATAAACAGGTCTACCAAAAACGTTAAGATTGCTCTGTTCTATGAATCCGTGCACAATGTAGAGTATCCAATCAGGGTGAAGGTGTGAGTGCACAGCAGACAACAGGTGACTGTTCCAAACATAACGCCATTCTGGCACTGATCTCACTCCAATATCTAACTTTTGAGAGGCGTTTCTAAAACAATGAAAGTAAATATCAATATAACTAAATTTTAGTTTAGTCTCGTGCCTTAAAATCGGCACTCGCAGCACAAATTGACTTTGGTCTCTTGTATAACAAATAACTATTTTAATATGATAACATTAAAATTTTACCCAGTTTTCTCTTGCCTTTGTTGCAGTTGTTTCTTCCAAGTCTCAAATATGTCTTCATCATCCTCAACTTTGTTACAAATGCATTGCGGTTCATCACTCCCTCCATCAGTGGATCTAGCCTGGTACACTGCTGCAGTTACCGGTTTAGGAAACAGCACTGGTGCCAGTTGTCTCGGTGGTGCCATATTCATTTGTAAAGTATGTGTTATGTCATAACTGTAACTATAATAGAAGTTGGTAGATAAGTCCACTGCTTGGAACATCTTTAAGTACCGCTGCTCGTCTGGGTGTTGTGGCTTGCTCACATCGCTTGGTATATAAATAATAGATGTGTCCTCAATTTTGTATATGGAATGAGCACCAATAACAGCAATTTTTCTACGCTTTGTTACCAAAATTATGTAGTACCCTTCCAAGAATTTGATAAAACCTAAAAATAAAAAAAAGTACAGGTTTCATAAATCTGAAAAACAAATGCCCAAGTTCTTAAACTAATTTTTGCTATTATCTCAGAAGTCATTAACTGCGACCATTCAACTTACTTTTCGTAAAATCTAAGTTACTAACTACAACAATCCTTTCATTACTAACATAATGTGAGTACTTATTACCTACAATACCAAATGCAGACACTAGTTTATTGAAACCAGTGGTCCGGCCTCCTCTGTTGCCAAAGCCGATCATGTTGAGCAACTGATGGATCTCTTGTTTGTTATACTCTACTTTGTCGTCCACTAATATAAGTTCTTTAGGATCAGTTCTATCGATTTTTAGCACACGAAATCTTGTCTGTGTGTTATTTGAACCAATTAAATAAAATCGCTGTAAAAAACAAACATGAAATGTGTGGAGAATTTAGCAGATTTTCTTGGAGTTTTTAACTAGGTGCAATGCAATAGGTGCGTAAAAACACAACAACGACGAAATATACTTACAGCTTTAGTTTCGTAGAGAGCTATTCTTTGAATAGAACTGATGATTGGATGAAACATCACACTTTCTTTCGACATCCTGGACGTTTTTATGAAATTAATAGTGAGTATGTATTTATTGTTATTATTATTTACGCTATATATTTACCTAACCAAACCTTCCTTCAACTTAGTTTATGACAAAGACCACACAAATTATTCCTAGCTAGCTAGCGGAGGTTTAATGCCTTCAACAAAGTAAATGCATTCTATGTTCAACAATAAACAATCAGCTGATTTTGACTTTGACGACTTGACGTTATCTGTCTGGTTGACTTATTATTTTTTTGTTTATATTCACCCATTACTGAAGTACGAAGAAGTTGAGTACAAAATATACAAAATATAGTCAGTGCCAAGTTATTCGTGATTTTGACATGTTTGCATAAAAAGTGGCGCCCTCATTTTTTGACAACTTTTTATGGTCAAGCTATAAGTATAATATAGTAGATAGATAGTAGCTTTTCGTCTTTATAGTCATGTCATTGATTCGCAATTCTGTTTTATGTTCAATATCCGTAACCGTGAATTTTAAACATAGGGGTAAACAACACTATACAATGACTGGCACCCAAAGCGAAATCTTTCCTTAATTTGTTGATTATGTCTGTAACATATTAAAGTGTAATTTACGACTTGAATTTAATTTTTTATGGTTAATATTTATTATAGTATCAATACAGTTTTTCATGAAATAAAACGGAGAACTTAAAAAAACATTGAAAAGTATAGTCCTTGACACTTCTAGTACAATGATTGGCACAAACTTACTAGTGATTGGCACTTAGTTTTAAGTATGTATTTTAAAGGTGACGTTATTTCTCCGAAACTTAAAAGTTTTGGAAGTAAGGAAGTAAGGATGGAAGAATGGATGGATAAATGAATGGATCGATGGATGGATGCATGGATAGATGGATGCATGGATTCATGGATGCTTGGATACAAAAAATATGTCAGGATGACAGTTCAAATAACTGTTAGAAACGTCAGCTTTTTGTACTTCAGCAACACGAAACTGAAATATATTTTAAGAGGTCCGTAATCTTATGTTGCGAAAAGTGGCCGAAACACAATATTTTTTAATTTCGCACTCAGTTTTAAGAAATCTTGAGAAAACATGAAATGTGCGAGCGAGAGAGCGGCAAAAAGTGGACAGCCTCTTAATGCTGTGTTGCCATTATAACTTGGTTGAAAAAACTATTATATAATTTTTGAAGTGTTGTAATGCCAGATATAAAAAAATAACAGAGTAGTACGATTTTTAAATTTGAGATTTTAGTATTCACAATGCTATTTTTATACAATACTAAATTATACTAAAAATTATTCGATTCATCACCAGCCCCCCTAGCATGACCACCGAAACGCGATTATGATATACCGATTTATCACATTTAACTGTCAAAAGGCAATGGATTTTGACAGTTGAGTCTCGATTAAAAGCTATAATATCACGCGATATAAATTGTGTTACGGTGGTCATGCTAGGGGGGCAGGAAGACAAGTTGGACCGGACCTCCAAAGGTCGCGGGTTCGATTCCCGCCGGTATATTATTAAGTATAGTATGATTTTGCCATGACAATTCTTAATATCTGCATTTAAATTTTAAAGTGCCAATCACTGTGGTAGTGCCAAAATAAGTAAATCTTACCCTATTTACGCATATTTTTAATTATTTAAATGTATCTATTCTTTTTATTACAAATAAAAATCAAAATACGAGTAAATATGTTTTTTTTTTAATTCTCAGGTAACAGATATCACTGTCGGTTTAAACTGAACATGAAACAGAATTTATTAAATCGACTTTTAAAAAAAATAATTTGTAAATTATCCGAAACCTGTAAAGCTTTAGTGACTCATAATGTTCTTGAATCTATCCATCTAAAAACAGTAGGTACTTACCTAAACCAAAATTTGATATTACTCCTTAACCTTAGATCCCCACCAAGCTAAGAAAAACAATCGATAACCAATAACAGAATAATCTTCTACTATAATTTTAATTAAGTTTTTCCCTTAAAAAAAAGATTGGTAAATGACGTGCGTAACGCGTTGATGTCTTTTGTATGGGCATGGCAATTATCGATTCTGTAAGAAAATCTTCTTCGTTGATTTATATTTTTTTCATTATCCATTGGAGTAAGTTAAACCATCATATGTTTTTTTTAGATTATGTATATTTATATATGTTTTTTTTTAAATTTTTACTTAATTAATACTTCTGGAGGTATTAAAAATAAAAAATCCATATTGAAATTAAAAGTGACGTAGATGTTATAATGTGTGGACGTAACGTCCATTAATCGATTTTCCGATGTCCTGTGACGTCACTGATTCATGAATTAATAAATACTGGACTAGTCGATGCTAGTGGTGTGTGTGTGTGGCCTGCCCTGCGCCACTCCCGTGCAGCGCGGCGGCGGCGGGCCTTAACTGGGTCAAACTTGTGGCCCTTCACTGTCTGTCCGTCTGCGTCACTTTTGCATTGTGAGGGGTTATTTTAGAGGGTTTTGACTGCATTGAACATTAATTATTTGACTCCTTGCATGTAAATGAGGTTTGGAGTAGGGTAGCCAGGAATCTAAATAAATATTATTGGTAAAAATTAGATATGAGTAAGTATCTTTTTAGATTTTGCTGTCGTTTGCGGTTATGAATTAAAGATACTTTTATTTTATTATCTTATTTAAATGGAAGTAAAAAGGTATCTGTTAATCTAGTTTTGTTATTTTAGATTCTAGATAGATGAAAGAGTGGTTATAACGAATAAAAAGTAAAGCTTTTCTATAGGGTGGTTTCTATTATAAAAACGTCCGGACAAGACAGGACTTGGAAAGCTCTACCACGTCCGGAAAATTTGTGACGTTTGGTAGACGTAGCTTTGGGAAGTAGCGGCGCGAAGTGGGCGCGTGCGCGCGCGTGGTGGCGCTAGCGTCGCCAGTGCCGTGCGCGTCGCCGTGCTGAGCGAACGTGTGTCCACGCCGCCCGCCCTCAACACCGCAATCGGACTGCATCAATTAAACATGACCGCACACCATTCGGCGACAGTGTCCCAATACTCGTTTAAGTGATCTACCCTCGCAGTGACAGCGCCCGATGTACCGGTAAACAACCGGTCCAGATAGGGAAGCTGTGCCGGTCTCACGCCCGAGCCCACTCCGACTACGGAGGAATGCGGTAATTTTAACTACTGCGGAGCTGGGACCGTTCACAGTTAGGGATCAGGCGACTACTACCCACAATAAGGTGAGTCTGATATTACTTGCCCCTAACTGCGTACCTGAGATGGAATACCAGATCAATTTAATTCATGAATTATGTAAAATAAGATGAAAACTTGAAATATAATTACTATGCGTGTCCAATGACACGTATAAACTTTTTTGGATAGAGCTTCTAGCGCTTAAATATACTTAAAGAGAAAGAAGCATACAAATGTTATTTTAGTAGAAAGAAAAGAAACAAACATATACTTATTTAAACACCTCACGACAGATAGTTCAAGACCTAATTATGAAAACTAAATAATATTTTAGTACTATAACTATAATAATAACTTTTACTAATTACATGAAACTCCTAATAATTTGAAACTTCCAATAAATTTGTAAATTTCACGATCTTTTCTTAAGACTGCTTGAAGAAGAGAGCTTTTAGACATGTCTCAATAAAGAACTAATGTATCGATTTTCAAGGTACTCGCCTTCACCTACTACGACTACGAGCCATTTGCACAAACCTAATCCTGGCAATTTCTGGCTGGATAAATAAAGCCAACGCCCAAGAAACTCCTAAAGAAAGCATTTATTATTAGTAAAAAAAATAAAGAGTCAAGTTAACACGGCAATGACGGCACAATTATAGGAGATTAAAATTATAATTAGACCTTTCAAGCTGTATATTATAAATTTATTTATTGGTTACTGTTGGTTTTCGAGTACCAGCTTTCATCTATCTATGCCTATTATTGTTTCATACATTAAGCTCTCTTATATAAACTATATATATCCTAAGTTAAGGATAAGCCTCAAAAAATATATTTATTAAAGTAACGGAGTAAATAAGTTAGAACAAGTAAATAAGTTAGAGTAAAATCTTCTCTATTAATCACTAACCGAAATTCCCAAGTTTTTTTTAATATCAACTTTTCGGTTTATTTGCGATCAAGTTTTTATTCCAATATTTTAAGGGCACAAGGCACAAGCACAACTTCTAATCTTACTGCATACAACAATGCCCGCATACCTACCTAGCTAACGAAATACCGACTAATGCAAGAATGTGAATCTTTATTGTGAGCTTAGAAAAATCTTTTTGTGCTTTAGAAAACCTCTTTCATTTAAAATTCTTCGCAAATTGAAGCCACAAAGAATGGGGTAGCAGAGATATCATTTATGCAAAGGCGCACCAAAATATTCGTCGTTTCAAAAATCGTCACCGATCTGCGACTGGAAGAGAGCCATTCAGCGGTGCTCTCGATTTCTCACGAACGCCGCCTGCGAACGAAATACCAAATATCTATTGTTACTTTTTTAATCCGATTTCTTCGCGGTCATTTACGTTTATCCATTTCTCTATGGTGTCGTCTTGTGAATGTGGTTTTTACGGCTAACATTTTTACCCACACTTTTTATTGGACTACTCTGAAGTCCTGTAATATTTCTTTTTGGTCGTAGTATATCAAATATGTAGAGTATTATGAAATTCCCGTGAGATTTTTTTTACAACTTTTATTGATTGTTGGGATTAATGCGAGTTGGTACGGATTCTTGGCATTAAAACATAACTTTTCGTTATTCATGCCTTGTCATGCATGTTTTACGGTAGTATTGATAAAATAAATGTTGAATGAGTGCTGAGTTATTTGGAACGGGTTTTTGGATCTTTGCTTTGCTCTACAGTTATTTAATAACAATCTTTTTTGTATTATCACTGTCGAAAATAAAAAGTAGGCAACTCAGGTAATTCGAAAGAACATAATTCTTTAATTAACAAGATTAAATGCTTGTAAATGTTAGGCCAAAAATTGGTAATTCGCAAACATCACTGCCCGAGAAACCTATAGCTAAAATTCTAGAAAATCAAGCTCGAGTGAGAGAGAGGTCTAGGCCGGAAGTGTACAGAGTTGTTTTATATAATATCCATACGAGTATAGTATATTTGTATTATGTAACTTGTCGAATGTAAAATTTGGCTTTACAGACCCATAGAGGAGGCAATTTTTTGTCCGCAAATAATAAATCAAAAGATGCGAGCCTGATACCGACAGACACAAAAGAATTCGATTTTTGTACCGACCTCTTGGCATATAAATGAAATTTATCGGATTTATTGGTTCAGCCAACGATATCGTTGCGGTCGTTTAATTTTTTATGAAATATCTAACCTAGCTGCTGTAAACTTTTGCTAAATATATAGACAGCAGAAAATAAGGTTTAGAGATATCTTACAATCACAATACGTGCTAAACAATAAAATACCTAGCACAAGTAATATGAAAATGATACTAAAATGTAAATTGAACAAAGCGTGTGAATTTCTCTCTCTACTCTAGTTAGGTCTGGAATTGTGCTGATTCTGACTTTCTACCTGCAATGCCAGGCCTCCTCAGATTACATTTACTGAGTACACGACTGTTTACGTATGTGTGCGGTTTTATTATAAGTTACTTTATTTGAATTACGCTACTACTGCTAATAAGAGATGATTCCGTAAATTAATGGTATTTTCAACAAAGTAAGTTCGTAAACAAAGCCTTATTACATAGCTTTTAGGGCCATAAACCGAGACACATAGAACCAAAACACACACGTCCGTAATAACATTAAACACTAGTGCGTTATAGAATTATCCCTATGAAGTTAAATTAGTTAACCTTACTGCAAGTATTATGCGAGTAAACAAAACTTTTTCAATTTGACCGGGTAATATACTTAGTTATTTTTTTTGTAATAACAAAGAGGTTTTATGCCGCTGAAAATCAATATAATTTTTTGCAATAAATAAATCAAATCAAATAAACATTTATTATTATTAAATTATTCATAATTCACAATATTTTTTTATAAAATATTAAATAATCGCATTTTGTCACTTAACATTATAATTTTGAAGTAGGCTGTATGTTCACTCACCCCTTTATTCACAAAATATTCTTGCATTGGGTGCGTGAAAAAAAATCTTGCGCGCCTTTTCCATAATTTTCATATTTTGTTTTTATCGTATTTGTCGCTCTGTGGTTTTGTTTTTTTTTCAAATGTGTTGAAAAACGTCGTATGAAACTCATGAGCTCTGCTCATTACACACTCGGCTGAATTACGCCCTCGCCTGCGGTTCGGCCAGTCTCATGTGCAATGAGCAACATAGCAACATAATATACTATACACGGTAGTCTCACTAAAATTAGATTGGACCATTCGTCTGCTTTATAAAGCTTTCTATGTCAATGTGAGATTTAAGAAAAACATTTTAATACTTGGTTTGCACGGACCTTGGTTTGAATTTAATACACAAAACGTAAAATATTTTATCATTAACAAAAGATGTGCTTGCTTTACCTGGAATAATAATTAAAATATGAACATTTTAACGCAAGCCTCAACATTTTCGAGGAGATGAATTCTCATTTTCATTTGGTGTACCTTCTTTTAAAAAAATATACCTTTTCTGAAATAAGAATGATCAGATGGAACTTTATTGGTAAATTATTTAAAATTTTTAAGTTTTATGTAAAATGTTAATTAGAACAAAAAATATTACTTACTAACTGCTGCCCATGACTTTGGCCGAGTGGATATTTGGCAAAAAATCCATAGGGAACCTTTGACTGGGATATAATGAAGGTATCCTATGTTTTATTTCAGGCTATAAACAATCTGTGTGCCAAATTTCATCCAAATTCGTTCTGGCGTTTTTGCGTGATTGAGTAATAATCATCCAAACATATAAACAACCAAACTTTCAATACTAGAAAAAGTAGGATGGACAAGAGCGGAAAGTATTCACACAGAGTTCCAAACATAATGTTATGTCTGTGGCACACACTATGCTTGAAAATGAATGATATTTTTAGTGACATTGTACATAGATAGCTGAAACGCAACTATTTTGTTGATAAGTAAAGTAACATTCGAGGTTGAAGTTGATGTTACAAGTTCGAATAGTTTCATAAATAAGGTCCGGACAATAGATAATTTATTGACTGGCTTTTGAATGTATGACTGCTTCAAAAGTATTGTCAATAGGTAGACGTAGGTACCCCAAAGTGTCTTTGTTATGGCCATTACGAACGCGAAAGATTTGCGAAGAAGGTAGTTATTTATCCCAATTGTCAAGAACTCGCCGCATACATTGAAGAGTGTATATACATGACCACTCACACGCTAGCTATAGACTATTCCCGACAAGGTAAAGTAAAAAAAATCATCAAATGAGGATGAAGATCCAGAAACGTACCTAATATTACTTTCAACTGACTAATTTCAAAAATATTAAAATATAAACAGTACTAGACAATAAAAACGGGTCACTGTAGTATGACGAGCTCGAATGCGTATTGTCTACGTCAAAAAGTCAAAAATGATATCTCATCGTAGACAAACGTTTTTTCATTTCTCATACTCATAAAGTGATTTATATTTAAACCGGGCTGTGGCTGGAAAACACTGCTTTTCATCCTAGGGCAGAAGATAAAAAAATATCGAATAATTGAATCGGAAAAAAATTAAAAGATTATAGAACTGCTCACAAAATTTCACGAGAATCGGTTGAGAAACGCGACCTGTAGAGGAGAACAGACGGACAGCCGGACGGACATACGAAAGCAATCTAAGCTGAAACGAAGACGCTTCGCTCGCGATTAGCGGTCGTTCGGTCAAAAATTGAGACGCCCGAGCTCAGCTAGAGTGGCTATAGTTCGACTATGGAATTGATGACTTTCATTCTACTTTTCATTTTTAATATAGGGAAAGTAATTCACAGAGTTAGTATCCTGCCAAATTATAATTTAGTTTGTTACTTTAAATATAGAACACGCTGCGGCCGGCTGTCCAACCCAAAGTTTTTAATTTGCACTGGATGTTATACACAAACAAGTATAACAAGGGCGCAACTTTTTTTTAATTCTAACGATTTTCTTTTGAAAGTAACCAGTTTCAGTTCTATTTTAAAATATTTTTCTGACTTATATGGTCTGAAATATTGTCATTACATTTAAAAAAAGAATGCGGGACGATCTACATTTACGTCTAAATTCAAAATTATTTTTATGAAACTTTATGGCTGCATAACTGTTCGGGAAACAATTTACATTGTCGAGGATTATTCGAAGCCCGAGACTTTACCTCCCGTGCTCGCCTTTATTGTACTATATTACACCCTTAGGTGAAAAGCAGTGTTTTCCACACACTGCTCGGATTGAATATACGCCACTTTTCGAGTATGAGAAATGGAAACTATTTTATTTTCTACTTTCCTTATATTCGAAATGAAAAGTAGAGTGTTTAACACGGATGAAAGTCATCAATTCCATATGAAATTAAATGATGATTCTTTATTCAAATCTATATATATAAAGGGGAAAATCACTCACTCACTCACTCACTGATCACGAAATCTCAGAAACTACAAGTGCTAGGAGTCTTAAATTTTGCATGGGGGCTCCTTTTAGGGCGTAGGTGCTCACTAAGACGGGATTTTGCGAAATTCAATCCCTAAAGGGGTGAAACAGGATGGCAAAGTTTGTATGGGAGGACGCGATTCCTTGGCCCGATTGACTTGAAATTTGGCATAGACATTCTTTCACAAAATTAATTGAACACGTGTTTCGTATTTTTTTAATATTTATCACCTAACAGGGCTAAAAAGTGATATAAAGCTAATTTTGCTGTGATTGACTTCGACGTCGGAATTTAAACTTTTTTGTGCATTTGATTGATTAATTAAGAAAAATAAATATAATTTGTCATATAACGTAGTATTACATTCTCTTTGGTCATTTCTCCTGAGAGTAGGTAGAATGCATTTCATTGAATAGTATGTACCTATGGCATTATGTTGGCAGTGCTGTCATTTTTTCCTTCCTTGCGTTGTAATAAGGTGCAAAATTATTCCATCTAATTATCAGTTTAATTTTAAAAGAATACAATATTCGGTCAAGTCGAATATGCTATGACAATTAATAAAGCACAGGGACAAAGTTTAAGAGCGGCTGGTGTAGATCTGCAGTGATTGTTTCTCCCATGGCCAGCTCTAATGTCGCCTGCTCGAGAGTCAGCTCGCCGAATAGCCTTTTTATTTTGCAACCGGATAACATGACAAGAAATGTGGTAGGTATAGAACATGTTACAAAAATACCCTTAATGCCGAATATGGTATAGCGGGACCATCAAACTGAACAACTTTTACTATTGGGACCAACTCTCAAATCGCGAAAAAATAATCAACAAAAATTCAAATCGAAAATATCAAAAAGTATGAAACACATTTTGATATTTTCGATTTGAATTTTTGTATGAAACAGCTGATTTTTATTATAGAGAAGTGTTGGATGATCGAGATTGAGAATCCTGTTAATGCACAACATATTTTTATTTAGAACTAGCTGCACCCGGCATGCGTATATTGCAATGCTCCGTTTTTTTAGCCAAGGACTTCCTCGGTCGTAAGCAGAACAACTCGCCAAAGTTTCATCATAATCGGATGAATGGTTTAGGAGTCCCGCCGTCTGTACACTTAGATCTTTTAAACAAGTAAGTAAGTTTGGGAGCTAGGTTGCCTCAGACAGACAGACACACACAAGTCAAACTTATAACACCCCTTGCGTATGTTGTGTACGTCGTATATACATATAGTGGTGGCCACATAATTAAGGACACAAGTCGATTTTCATACAAACGAGGTAATTTTGAAGTCTTGGTTTTCCGCTAGGGATTGAACTAGCTGTGATCTGATGATGGTCATCCAGGGAGTGAATGGAGAAGATTCAGATAGCAATACACACCCAACTGATGTAGTCAGCATTCTAAGAGATGTAAGCATAAGAATTTACAGTTGCAAGTTTTCATACATTTCTATACTATATTCGCGGTTTTTTTAAACATATCCTTACATCTCTTAAAATGCTGGTCAGATCACTTGGGTGTGTATAAAATCTGGATCTCCTCCATTCACTCCCTGGATGGCCATCACCAGATCACCGCTCGGTCAATCTCTGGCGGAGAAGCAATGCTTAAAAGTTACTTAATTTGTATGAAAATCGACTGGCGTTCTTAATTTTGTGGCCACTACTATACCTCTAAGATAGTCTAATAACTTCACACTCACCACATTAGTAACTACATTGTACCCGTGCGAAGCCGGGGCGGGCCACTAGTAAGCTCATATAATAAGCATTTTTAAATCGTCAATTCTTTTACCCTACCACCCATTATGACGTCTTTTAGCTGACTGAAAAAATGGGCGCAAAAAGCTTATCAGCTTTATCAGATGAAACGATATTTACAAATAAGTATATCGTTTCCAGACATTACATCAAAATATGTTACAATTAACATAAATTAATTAATAAATAAGATTATTCATTAGCTCATTTCTTAAAGAATAAATTTACAGGGTTCAAGCTAAATTCAAAATTTAAAGTTATTATTCAGTCTAGGTTGTCACAAAAAAAAATGTAATTCATACAATATCATATTTTGAGGAAACGTAACGACCCGCCTCACACGACACTGCCGCAAAAATGTTTAGAGTGAGCATGGCATACTAAAGCTCGAATACTACTTAAATGCTCGAACTATAGCCGCTCTTGCTGAGCTCGGGCGTCTAAATACCTCGTATGGGCATCGCCTCCTTTCGACATTCATTGTATAACAATCTACTATTGTTATAGGTAAGAAAAAATATTAGATATTGGAAAAAGTCGGATTATTCCAATGTCGGTAGCCGTATACCGAAGAAGCGCAGAGGTTCGAATCCGGCCTGAAAAACAAAAATTGTTTTGTAGTAAAACTAAAAACAGGTACCAAAATAGTTGATGTGGTACTTTACTGCTACTTTAAGTGCAAGTATTGATTCTGATTTTAATTAAAATAATAATAGATTTAAAAAAAAATCTATTTTCAACCTCTCAGTGTGTTCTTGTCGTGTCAAATTGTTGCTTTATATTTCTAATGAAAACAATCAAGTAGGTCACAACTGCGGGGCAATATAAACTTCAGTTCCCTATGGAGTCAAACGGACCTCTTTCGTGCCACAACAGTACAAACAATAGCTCTTGTAATTTATTTTCAGTACTTTTTCCACGACGGTGCGAGCTTATAAATTACTTAGCTTACTTAGCTTTTGCCCGTGATTTCGTTCGTGTGATTAAGATAGCTGTGCATTTAATTTGATTTACTTTGAAAGTCACAGGTGACCAATATACCTAGATATTTATCAATAGACCTTATTTTTAGGGTTCCGTACCAAAATGGTAAAAAGGAACCCTTATGGTGTGACTCGGTCTGTCTGTCTGTCTGTCACAGCTGGATATCTCGAGAACTACTAATGCTATCAACTTGAAATTTGGAATAGTTTTAGGTGACGTTTGCCCAACTATTTTGCAAATAAAAGCGAAATAAAAATATTTATATATTTTTTGCAACAGGAACTGAAAGGGGGTCACAAAAATTCGTAGTGCTTGAACATTCTCAATAATTTTTTTTAGGCTGCATAGTTTTCGACTTTTGATGAAAAAAGTAAAAAATAAATACCGTATGCATAGAGACAAAAACTGAAATTATTTTATGTGATAGAAGTTTATGTAAAAATTACAGGGAAAATAAAACGATGTCTCTAAATAGTTAACCTTTTCAGAATGATGGTACGGAGTCCGACTCGCTCTTGACCGTTTTTTTGTTCCATGCTCATTTATCCTCTGACATGATGGGTCAGTCTTTGTTTGCTTGGTTTCATCTCTACTTTCAGTCGTTATTAGGGCTCTACGCGTATGCCAACAATCAATCAGTGAATCAATTTAGAGTTTTATATGTATGGACAATATCTACTAAAAAGGCTTTCTAAAAATAAACAATAAAACAAGTATGATCGTAATATTAATTTTCATATGTTTCTTGTATGGCATTATTAAAGGAAATATTTCTGTATCACATAACATAAAGTATTGCTATTTTTAGCTACTTTCAGGCTTTCTCTTTTTAGCGAGAAAAAATATTTCATACCCAGAAAAAAGTGATAGTTTACTTTTAAACATTCGTACCACGGCCGCAGCAGATTTAATAATTCTTTGAGTTTGAGGGCTATTTAATTAAAGGTGGAGTAAAAAATAACAGTGTTTCGTCCGGGGTTGAAACTTTACTCGGGTCTTCCAGCGGGAGCCGAGAGCCGGGAACCGGGCGGCTAACGAGCCGCGACCGCCTATATAAGAACAGCTACAATACTAGTCAGTATTTTTAATGTAAGTAAAAATGTTTTTATCGCAAGTAAAGTCTATCACAGAGAGAGACGATAACATTAATAGTAATGTATGTACTACGAAGATTACTTATAGACATTCTGACACTGACGCTTCTCGGTCGCTCGGCCAATGAGAAAAAGACAATAGTGACTTTATACCTATTTACTTTTGTTTGGAGGTTAAGTCAGTCTCGAAAGCTCAAAGCGCTTCTTTGAGAACAAAAACGGCATATTCGCGTAGGATATCACTTACCGTTATCGACGCATAATCGACATTTTATTACCAGACACGAGCACAAAAAGCATAGGATGTTGCGTCAGAGTGTGTAACATCCGCAATCAGGTGCTCGGAGACAGGTTCTCATTTCCTATAACTGTCTCACTAAGTATTCCATAACAATGCGTATGTTCTTAGAGTGGGAACTAAGTTAGTTTAAATTCATAAGTAATTTATTCAGACCGTGTGTGGGGGTATAAGTGCTTTTAGATCTTGTGATCATTATTTAGATTAGAAGAATTTGTTTATAATGTTTCAATATGCAAACTTGAACTAATTATCGCGATTAAAACATTTCATTGTGAGGGTGATTTTTGCTTAGCTTATTTTATTACAGTTTAACCTGAATTAAATTCTATGCGAATGTCCTCCAGTAATTTATTATGGCGTTCGCGAACGACCGATTGCGTGCGTTCGAGTACGGCACTGGGTGTGGATTAAGATTCCCGCCACGTAACAGTAGCGTGTGTGACTGGCCTAACGATATGCAATAATAAAAAAACCTCTTTGTGTAAAAGGCTAGTTTTTAATTCTGTTTATGGTTAATGCTTGTATAGTGAAACTGAGCTAAATGGGTTTCTAAATAATGAGAGATAATTAGTTGTAAATGTACTTTTTTATTGAAAACTGATGAGCATGACTTGACACATATAGGAAAAAACACAGAGTACAAAACAAGGAAAATATGTTATAGTATAAAAAGTACGGAATTCAAAAATATAAGTTAAAGTAAAAAACCATAAAGTAGTAAAAAGGAGGCTGGCTCGGCAACATTCCCGCCCCTCGTGCAAGAACGTGCACAGCCAAACTAAACTAAACGAATAACTTTTCGTGAGGGTCGACGAAGTACACCACCAGCGGTCGCAACATCCACCACTCTTATCACGCCATCTTTTCCGGGATGGATGGCGGTGATGCGCCCCCGCGGCCATGTTCCTCGCGGTAATGTCTCATCGGCAATTAGGACGAGGTCGCCTAACTCAAACCTCGTTGGTTCGTTGCCTGGCTGACGGGGCTGTAACGTCGGGAGGACTTCGCGCACCCAACGGTTCCAAAATAAATCGGCTAACCGCAAAGCCTTTCTGTATTCCGCCCGGCCGGAGAGGTCTCCGTCATCGGTTACAAATGCTGGTAGGCTCTGTGGGGAAGATGTGCCAATCAGAAAATGAAACGGGGTCAAACTTTCGGCGTCATCCGAGTTGACCGACACGTGTGTGAGCGGTCTAGAGTTAACAATGGCTTCCGCTTCCATTAGTAAAGTGATGAGCACCTCTTCCTTCGGAGTTCGTTCCTTTAGGGTTGCTGCTAGGGCCGTCTTGATTGAGCGTACCATTCGCTCCCAGCATCCGCCGAAGTTAGGTGCGGCCGGGGGAATGAAACGCCACGCAATTCCTCGGTTCGCCGCAAAATCCTGGACGTCGCTTTTGAAGAACTCCTTCAAGATTCTATTAGCCCCCACGAAGGCTGTTCCGTTGTCGGAGTATATTGCAGCGGGTGTTCCTCGGCGAGCAACGAATCGTCGAAACGCCATTACTGCTGAATCGGCAGACAGACTGTTAACCAGTTCTAGGTGGACGGCTCTGGTAGTTAGGCAGGTGAAAAGAGCCACATACCGCTTCTCGTGTCGTCTGCCAACTGTGACGTTGATGGGGCCGAAATAGTCCACGCCGGTGAATGTGAATGGTCTTTGATGGTGTGCCATTCTTTGTGGGGGCAAATCTCCTGTCACGGGAATTACTGGCTGGGTCTTTTTAAGGCGGCAAAAATCGCATTTGCTGGCGACACTTCGTACAGTAGGCCTTAGATGAACTACCCAGTACTTCTGCCTCATTTCGTTAATCACCAATTCGTTGTTTCCGTGGGCAGCGATTCGCCCGTGAAAGTGTTTTACCAAAAGCTTGACGACTGCGTGTTTCCCATCCAATAAGATCGGACGACGAATGTCTGGGTGTACGTCCCTGACGGCACTAATCCTACCCGCCAGCCTGAGGAGTCGGTCTTCTCCTAACGAGGGTGAGAGCTTGAGAAGGCGACTCTTCTTTGAGATCGGTTGAGATTGCAGAAGGTGGTGGAATTCTTCTTTGAAGCTGTCGAGCTGTGTTCGAAGTAGAATTTGCCTCTCTGCGGCTTTAAGGTGATCTGCTGTAAGTGGGGTAAGGGTGATGGGTGTTGCGTCCGATGTACAAGGGAATGTTGCAGTACGCCTTTGGCGAGGTTGTCGGCGACCGGAACGAGGACGGTCTTTAAATATTTGGACCGCTTGAATTACTCGCGCCGTAGCGCGCAAAAGGCGCAACCAGTCACTAAACCGGCTGAAATTGGCTGTTACCGGCTCGGGCCAGTCTATTGGCGTTTGTGCCGTTGTGAGGAGTCCCACCACTTCGGTGGATTTGAGTTCCTCCCGAACTGGTGCTACTCCTGCTGGCTCTTGGGGCCAGTCCTCTGGGGACTTGAAAAGAAATGACGGCCCCGCAAACCAACGTGACGACGTAGATAAGACGATATTACGCGGACGCGTAGCGTCGTCTGCAACGTTCAAATCAGTTGGTACCCACTTCCAATCTGCAACACTAGAATTTTCAATAATTTCTCCAATTCTGTGGGCAACAAATGGTTTGAACGTTCGTGCGTCGCTGCGTAACCATCCCAGGACAGTCATGGAATCAGTCCAAAAGAGTACGCGCGACGGCTTTTTTTTGTGACTGTCTGTGATAGTTAGAGCAAGGCGAGAGGCAATCAGGGCGGCCTGGAGCTCCAAACGGGGAATGGACGTCGGTTTTAGCGGAGAAACCCTCGCCTTACTTGAAATCAGAACGAGACGTATTGAGCCATCTTCGTACATGAGACGCCAATACGCGACACAAGCGTATGCATGTTCGCTGGCATCGGCAAAGACGTGCAACTCGCGGTGTAATGGTTCTGACTTCAAGGAAGACGCGTACCAACGTGGAATTTTAATAGACGCCACGCTGGCAACTGTTTGGAGCCACTCAGTCCACTTTGAGGCTTCATTGGGTGAAAATTCAGTATCCCAACCGATATTAGACCTCCACGCTTGCTGGAAGAGTATACGACCGTTGATTATGACCGGTCCTAGCAAACCTAAGGGGTCGTATACACGCATCAAGTGTGAAAGGACCTTTCGTTTCGTGAGCGGTTGAGGTAATGAATCCTCAAGCCCAGTGCGAAAACCTAGCAAATCAGCGAGAGGCTGCCATACGAACCCTAAAGCTCTGATACTGCTGGGATTTGAGCCAAGGTCGATTTCCGATGGTTGGGCAGCACGCAACTCTACGGGTACGAGGTCTAGTGCTGCTCGATAATTAGAAATCCACCCTCTCATTTCTAGGCATGCAGCATTGTGGACTTGCACTATGTCAGCAGCGATCTGGGCTGCAGCGGGAGCATCATCATGCGATCCCAGATAATCGTCCATGTAATGATCGTGAAGGATCGCGTCAACAGCACCGGGATACGATTGCTCGAATTCTCTAGCATTTTTATTTTTAAGATATTGTGCGATGAATGGGCTGGAGCATGCACCGAAGATGACGGCTGTCATCCTGTACTCCTTCAAGGGTTGCCTCTCGGTCTCTGAGCGTGCCGAAGGCCGCCATAAATAACGCAAGGCGTCTCTATCCTCTTTTCGAATTCGAAACTGAGGGAACATTTCTTTGATGTCAGCAGTAAGTGCGATGCGCCCTTCCCGAAAACGAAAAAGGATAGCTAGCAAGGACTGAAGCAAGTTAGGACCGGGAAGCAACAAAGAGTTCAGACTGACACCGTCATTTAAGGCAGCGGCATCATGAACTACTCTCAACTTACGCTTTTGAGGGTGATAAACACCGAAATGTGGCAAATACCATCTGATATTGTTTGGGTTGGTGTTCAGTCTGCCATGGAAGGAACTGGGATGACATTCTTCGGCATACTCTTTATCTGTCATATTTTTTATGAAGGTGTGGTATGCCTGTGCGAACTCAGTTTCCTTACGCATTCGTCGTTCAAGACTGAAGAACCGAGATAAGTCTTGCTGGTAACTGTCTGGAACGCGCGTTATGTCTTCCTTCCAAGGCAAACCAATCTCGAAACGACCAGATGGTAAACGCCTGGCGGTTGACTCTTAAATGTCAATCGCACGTCTATCTTGTTTGCTGTGTAAAGTTTCTCTTTTAGAAATACCTAAAGAATCAAGTTTGTAATTTTCTTTGATCAAGAATTCTAAAGAGTCTGTCGGTTCGTCTTCGATGTGGACGTGGTTGATAAAATTGACAGTCTTGGTTTTACTTGTTGACGACCCATACAGTACCCATCCCAGTGCTGTCAAACAGGCCACTGGCTCATTTCGGCTTCCTTTCTGAATCTCCTTACTTATTGATAGGTGCCAGTGGTCAGCACCGATGAGTACCATAGGGGTGGCTTTTTCGTAGACTAAAAAATCCGTTAAATCACGTAAATGTTTGTATACAACAATGATTTCTTTATTTACAGTTTGAGTATGAAGTGACAGTGACGGAATAGCCTTAGCACGTTTTATCTCAAAAACGTCTTGTGTGAACCTACCCTTAATTTTAAAATCTACATAACTGACGTCGATATTTTTTGTAAGACCACCAACACCATTTACGCATATTTTTTGACGAGGTCCGACTGCTCCGATACGCGCGGTTACACTGGCATCTATAAGTGTGGCAGTGCTGCCGTCGTCAAGCAAAGCATAAGTGTCATAACTACCTAATGGACCGAATACCGTTATGGGTATGACTTTAAGTAATGCGCTGGGACGCGAAGGTGACGATGAATGTTGTGTCTTTGTAGACGTGGACGTAGTGGACACAACAACTTCTTCGCTTGGTGTGCATTCCGGGCTGGCTGTTGAGGGTGCGTCTTGAAGGGCGACGTCAGAAGTATGGTTCACTGTAGGCCACTGAACACCGTGAAGCAAAGGGTGATGATGTAATGAACAGCCGTCGACGCCGCACGGGTTAACTTTGCACGTTCTCCAAGTGTGCGGATTACGTCGTAGACACCTGTAACAGATCTTTGCTTCGCGTTGCCATTGCCATCGGTGTTCTATAGAAAGTGCCTTAAAATCGGGGCACAATTTTATACAATGTTGTTTTTTACAGAATGCACAATTTGTTTTATTTACATCAGTCAAAGTTTTATTTACAGAACTATTTACATGTTTTTGTGGCGCAACAGCATGAACGTACTCACGTCTTTGTTTTTCATGCGACGAGCTAGCTACAGGCGGCCCAGTTACTTGTTCTGGTGCTAAACCGAATCTAACGTGCCTATCTAACTCGCGCATGAGAAATGCGGACAAGAGCTCAAGCTTTGGCTGGTCTCGCGAAAAGTTGTCAGCTGCGAAATCTGTCCACCTCATTTTCACTGTGGGGTTCAGCTTCCCCAAAATGGTGTGGAAGAGTTCGGGTGAATATAAATATTCGTTGTGGTCTAGCATACGTATCGTGTGTACACTATTTCGTACCTTTGTTGCGAAAGCGCTTAACTCACGCAAATCATTGCTAAGGCGGGGTAAGCTTTTCAGAGCAGCGACTTCTTTGAAGATAATCATCTCCGGACGTGCGAAGTTTTGTTCCAACACGAAGATAATTTCTTCTGGTTCGCTGGCTGAGATTAGGAGAGCACCCACAGCTTCACGCGCTGCACCTCGTAGAGACTGTTGCAGGCGCGCTACATTTTCTAAAGGAGAAAAAGAAGCTTTTGTAGTGTCAAATAATCTTTTGAACTGTAGCCATTTAGATGTTTCTCCGGCAAATGGTGTTAATTCGATGTGTTTTGTTGGTTGATGCCTGGCGGTTGCGAGGGCTCTCGCAGCTGCCGCTGTGTCTGCCACTGCTTGCAAAAGTTTGTTTGAACTAGACACATACAGGACGTTGTTGTCTGTAGTAGGAATGTGCGGCGGGATGCGTGCCGCGCCCTCAGACATGTTCGTTGCCTGTATGGGTACATCATTAGCGTTTGTAGTGAATGGATGATTATTGCCCACGTGAGATTGTGGAGGCTGAGTTTGGGCCACCGTCTCGGACAATTTTGTGATTGGATGAGATTGAAGGGAACATTGTGAATTACGTACCGCGCTTTGAACCCATGCTTCCGTCCTGTTAGATCGCAAAGAGCTTACGGAACCATTGCAACGGCTGCGTTGACTGCTACGGCTTCCTTCAGCTTCAATCGCGGCCAGCTCCGCTTGCAGTTCGCATTCCTCCATCTTGTTTTGCATCGCGAGAAGTTTCTGCTTATGTTGCATCTCTTCATCAGCGAGTTGGCGCTTGCGCTGCATCTCCTCTTCTGCGAGCTGAACCTCGCGTTCGAGCTGCCGGCGATGCATAAGTGCCTCCGCGGCTACCTTACGGGCCCTAATTGTAGAGGCTGATGAGGATGTCGTGGAGCGTGTTGGATGCGGTGCGGTTTCGGCGGTGGTGGGAATGTTGCCTTCTGATGGGGTTTTTCGTGATTGTGAACGGGTATGCATGACGAATGATCGGTGAAAACTAAAGGGCGATGGACTGTATGAAAAAACTAAATGTCAACTAAAATGGAAAAAATCAAATAGGTGGCTGAATTTCTACGGTGGAAGGACCAAATGAAACTGAGCTAAATGGGTTTCTAAATAATGAGAGATAATTAGTTGTAAATGTACTTTTTTATTGAAAACTGATGAGCATGACTTGACACATATAGGAAAAAACACAGAGTACAAAACAAGGAAAATATGTTATAGTATAAAAAGTACGGAATTCAAAAATATAAGTTAAAGTAAAAAACCATAAAGTAGTAAAAAGGAGGCTGGCTCGGCAACATATAGAGTGCACTAATGGCATAATTAACTCGTGATAATTTGGGAATTGTTTTAAATATTGATGCAATAGCTAATATCTATGAAATCTATACATATACAAGTCGAGATTGATTGATTGATTGATTGATCAACACGGCTAGAGCCCTAACGGCCAAAGGTAGAGACACCATTTTTGGAGGGTAGATAGACCTTTCATGGTGTAGGAGCACTAAGAAAGGTTTTTTAAAAACTCATCCCCTAAGGGGATGAAGAAGGGGCTGAAAGTTTCTATGGGAATTTGTATAAGAAAACTAAAATGTGTGATAGAGCCCTATCGGCTGAAGAGACACCATTTTGGAGGGTAGATAGCTTTCATGGTGTAGGTGAGCACTAAAAAAAGGATGCTACAGAGTGTTTTAGTTTGTAAATGAATATTTATGGGAAAATTTTAATGTGTGATGTTAAGGGTAAGGCAGGTATAAAAAAACTATTCTACAACTGATTCACTGACGTCATAATCATACACAGGTACCTATAGACCAAACGGTTACCAGATTTGTAAATAAGTGTTGCTAGAGTAAAAACCAAGCGAACAAAGACTCTGACTCATCATGTCAGAGGATAAGTGAGCATTATACATTTAAAAAAAACAGACGAACATAGAACCTCCTCCTTTTTTTGAAGTCGGTTAAAAATAAGGGCTACTGATAAATACCTAGGTATATTGGTAATTCGTGAAATAAATACACAACTATCTTAATCACGCGAACGAAGTCGCGGGCAAAACCTACTTATACATATTTAATTAAATATTAACGTCCAGTATTAGTTTAAGCCTAGTAATCAAATTATATCAATCATAAAATAAGTAACAGAGTCGATTTCCTAACTGAGGTCATTAAGTTAGTATTCTCTATCTTAGTAAGAAAGATATTACAAAGAAAGTTGCATTAATTATATTTCTGTATATTATCTGGAGGAGCCCTTTGTAACAGTGGGAAAAAAGTAATTAATAAGTCGTTACATTTGTTTTAGTATTATCCCACGGAGCCATTGTACTTCGATCAACATTCAACGCAAGGGGATTTTTAATTGAGTACTTAATGTGGCTAAATGGCAAGGTATGCATTCTGTTTACCTTATAGAACGTCAAGATTTATACATCAAGACGAAGCCAAGTTTTTCGATCATGCAGCGTCGCTCGATGCGAAGTATCTTGGAATGGAAACTTTTTGTGAGCCTTAATTTTCATGTCATATATTTTTTTAATACGTTTAATTTATCTTCTTCAGTACTATTTTAGGCGTTACATACAGAAAGCGCATATATCAATTGAGAATTTTTATTTTATATAGAAATATGGGTGAGTGAAATTATGGCGAAGGTAAGCCGTTCTAAAAAAAATGATTTGATCTGCATAGTAAGTTTGCAAAAAATCAACTGACGGGGCTAATTGTGTCAACCTGCGTAATGTTAATATCTGTAATGCCATTTTATGATTCGAGCCCTTGAAACGATCTTCACAATGCAGCCGATACGGGGCAAATAACACAACGGAAATTAAAATGGCAAATTATCTTAAACCTACCGGAAAGTACCCAACGATGGAGCCTATTTTGCTTTGTACGAAGTTCCGAAGTTGAGAACTCCGCATTCGAGTGTGTGACTAAGATATTTTGAGAACAGAGGTTTAATTTAATGTAGTCTCGATATCACCTGACAGCGTGTGGGAAACTACGTGCAGGTTCGTTACAAGCTGAACGTGAAAAACATTACTGTAAAAACGCTGCAAGGTTTGTCATCAGTTCTGTTATCATCTTCGTTGTGTGAAATTCTCTTGGTAACGGTTTCGTAATAAGCCACATTTACATTTCAATTTAGAAAATGGGTTTTACACATTGTAGAGATCGCTTTGAGACAAGGTAACTAGACACTAGAATGAGCTCTCTAGCGCGCATTTATAATGCTTTAAATTGAGTAAGCTTCTCTCATATCTGTAGGTAGAGTACAGGATTCTAGTGTTCATAAATATAATGATATCAACTAATGTAATTGCAACGAACACAAATGACCATCTCCTGCAATTTATGCTTCTTTCACAACAGCTGAGTCGTAGCGTATCCGTTTTAGACTTTGTTGCATACGGGACACGAACTAAATTACATTGTCCGAGTAGTACAGTTAGTAACAGAGTTGCCCTCGGTTAGCCGCGGAGTAGCTACGGCGGCGGCTGCAGCTCGCAGTCCCGTCTGCTGGAGGACTGTGCCACTGAAGTTTATGGCTTGACCCCTTTATGGAGCGGCACCGCCACGCCCTATTCGCATATCTCAATCTGAAACTTCGCGTTCGTTACAAACTTGAATATTACTATGTATTATTTCTACAACGATAGCGTGATTTATAGCCGACAACTTTTATGTAAATAATAAAATTGTTCTCTTTTAGTAAACAAAATATTTAATTTGGTATATTGTGTTATTAGGCCTATAGTAGTAACAGGCGTGGAACAATCGAACATCTGAAGGCGAAAGTTTCAATTCGCAAAAGTTGTTCGTGACATGTGTACAAGCAATTTGTAGGCGGGGAGTGTTTGCTGAAGAGTGTCGGTGCGGCATCGCTAATGAGCGGGGCTGGGAGCAGGACCGCAGCGCGACCCCTGGTGGCTACCTGCGCAAACAGACGCACCTAAATATCTTAATAATATTTTAGGTAAGCTCTGTGACAATGGATTTCTAGGGTGACCTACCTAGTAAACCTATACCGAACCTATATAGTATTTTGTGATTTTTTATATCAATTTAGAGTGGGATACCTAAGTTTGTAGTAAGCTTGGGAAATCATAAACCAGATATTTTCGAGAATAGACCTGGCCATAATTATCTTACTGGTTTAATATCTAGAGATTAAATTGATAATGACCAATTGGAGACTACTGTTAGTGGTTTATTTGATAAAGTTTGCATCAAAGATGTTTGTTTCATTCGTTTATAAAAAAAATCTGTAAGTAACTTAATTTCATTATCCTCAAAGTCGCGTTCTTATTAAACTTCGTCTCCGCTTTTAATATTGCAAATTCTGCGAATTTACTTCAATGAAGTTCCAGCGCTGCCGCTACAGCTAATGTTTGAGTGTGGTCGGTAACAACCCGTAACGCGGAGCGACATTTGTGTTTGCTGAGGGAAATAGTTCACGGGGTAGACATGAACACTTATTTCTTTTCCGCCCTCCTACCTGCCTACTTTAAACAAACACTTGAACACTGTAACGAGATGCTCGGTATTAATGAATGCAGGGAAAAGTGTGGTGTAGTTATTTTGTCCGGATATATTGACTTTAAACTTTATGTTTGGACATCGTCAACCGCGAGAGAGTTTCTCTCTCTCTCTACTGTCTCTTAGTAAAGATTTAAAGTTGTTATAAAATTGGCATTGAATAAGGCAATCAAACAAAAGTCAGTCACATAATCTCGCTCACGAACAGCTCACGGACATGCGACGGCAAAAAACTGTCGCCGTATAATTGAATTTGACGGATGCACTGCGTCGGCGCAGAACCTGCTGCGCGAGAGTCGCGGTTCGACGCCCGACGTTCACTTGTCACCGCCCCGCCATCTGTCGGAACTCGATCTGATGTAAGTTCTTCAGAGCAAGTTCATTTTTAACGCAGCAAAGTAATTTAAATACCAACTTTTTATCTATCCTAGCTTCACAAGCATGTTTTTTTTTAAACTTAAGAGAACTAGATAATAATAGATTTTAAAACATTGTTGATTAATTGGTTAAATTAAAGGAAGGTTGCTTTGAAAGAAACTTGATCCCTTAACAGTAACATGACGTTGAATTTTGAAGGGCCGAAAAGGGATTAAAAATAATAATAGCATTAAAAAAAATAGATACAATTAAAGCCGTCCATATGGCGCGAGCCATGAGTAGCGTGTAAATAAAGCAGCCTTGCACATGCTGACGATAATTTCCACCTGCCGCCATTCAGTGATCATGCTCTCTGCTCGTTTGCCGACCGGTTTTCTTTATCAAATCCCGTATATCCGGTTTGATTTAATAATATCGGTACGGGCTCTGTCCGGGCCCCGCTGTTTGCCTTCTCCGGACTCTGTTTGTACTCAATAAGCTCCAGCAAACAGTCTTCCCAGTCGATCTATTCTTTGTCTATAACTTCACAGAGCTTAAGTTTTGACCGTCGAAACTATTTTGTTTCGGACCGCTGGACGTAATCTAATTATGTATTTACGTGCACATTATTTAGTAGCAATATGCTATTTCAATACAAAAGTGTTTGACACGAAATTTAGAGATTTTGGGAAAGAAACTGTACTCACAACATTATGAAATGGAGTAAACGTTAAGCAAAAATGTGAAGATGAGAGTTGGATGGACTCAATGACGACTGCGAGCGAGAAAGTCAGACAAAACACGTCAACTCTGACGGATGGGATGACCGTAGGGCTCACTGATACATCTCACCATGGTACAATAATATACTGCGCTCTCACTACATTAATCATTCCAGTGCTCATAATTCGGACTTGTTTTACTTAAAAAAAATGTGTAAAAATAAGCTTACTAAACGAAAATGTAACATAATTAATATTTTAAATGAGAATATTAAAATAAAAACGACATGTATTACAAATTAATAGTTAAAAAGTTAGTTACAAAGTTGTATTCAAGTCAATTTGGTGAATGGCAGCAGATTGCAATGTCGACCTTTTATTGGTAAGTTCATGTTCTGAATCAAAAATACATCTGTTCTGTTACTATTTAATATAAAGATCAAAGGCTTTTTGGTTTGTTGCATGCCAGTTTGTATGCGTTTTTATCTGTATTTATTTTATTTTAAATGTTGAGTGTCAAGATATAACTCACAGTCACAAAACCCACGGCAGTCAAACAAACCGGGCGTCGGGCGTAGTCACCGGAAGAGAGCCCCCTCGACACATTCGCTCTGATGGATGGCCGTCGTTTTCTTTACAGACTAAAAAAAAGTTCCTTTCTTTCTTTGTTTTGAACATACTAAGATATTTCACTCCGTTGACTTGCGCGCTCACCTCGCGACGCGAAGCCTATTATGATTGTAATGGCTATTAACTTAATTATTTTTAGTAACTTTTTCTTCTTATTTGTCACAGAGGAATAATATACTAGATTGTTTTTAATTAGTAAACAAACGTACTATAAAACATTTTATTAATATCTATCTTTGAGCTTTATAAATACAGAATTAATGACTTTTATTTTTTATTTAGAAATTGTTTAAAGTAATATATGAAAATATAGGCATATAAAATCAGTTACATTTTAAAAAGGCAAGATTATGCTAGTTAAATCCGTTAATGTACCGTTATCTCCGTTGATAGGACTTCGCAACCAGTCAAGTCATCGAACATAAAAAAAGCTCCATCGTCTGTGTATAACAGGTTCTAATAGATTTGTTTGTACAACGTACTACTATATACTATGCTCGTTATAATGAGGAGGTTTAATAAACATGGTTAAAAATTAACCCTCGGGTTTTGTTGTAAAAAAGGTATTTAAAAAAAGGCGACTTATAAGTTTTGTTTAAAATTTTACAGTAGTTTCATATCTACTTTGAAATAACTTAAGTTTTTGCTATGCCCGCCGCTGTTATAAATATATTCTAAGTTTAATAAATGCCGCTTTTATAAATGTTACATACAAAGATATTAATTTTTTACCGAAAGCGAAAGAAATAAACTAACGCATAGTGATAAAAGCATAAATTTAAGAGCAAGCCCACAAATGATAAGCGGTGGTTACTTATCTTCGCTTATATCTTAAGCTGCGGGAACTTTTCTATTGCAATATTGGCGATAAGTCGGCGGTATCATTGTTCTCGGACTTTTCTCATATCTTCAATTCCGCTCATTTCGCTTGAACTTATGCCGGATGCGGAGGAAAACTTGAGGTTAATTAACTAGTCCACGGATAAGGTAACATGTCCTGAAGAGCTACGGCAGCTTGCAATAACACGCCATCTGCAAGTTGTGCTAGTTCGCCATAATTATAATGCGAATAGTAATTCTTATGAATGAATACACTAGCAACGAGCCCTCGTTTTGCTTCAGTGTAGACTAATTTTTGTAGGTAAATATCAATCTTTAAAATGTTTTTTTAGCCTTAAGAAAACCCTTAACCTTTTCCCAAGCTATCACCCCTGTTTCCCGCCCTATGAAAAGTGAATATCCAAAAAACCTGAAACATGTCATTATTTATTTATGCTCAGTATCTGTAGTTAAAATTTTCATGTTTCTAACTACAAAGTTTCTTATAAAGTTCCCCTTCCAAAAGTTCCCCCTTCCAAAAATCCTTTCTTAGCAGTGCTTACATTATAAAAACGGTCAAGAGCGAGTCGGACTCACGCACCGAGGGTTCTGTCCTTTCCATCATCATTCTAAAAAAGTTTACTATTTCGAGACATCGTTTTATTCTTTCTGTAATCTTTACATAAACTTCTATCACATAAAATAATTTCAGATTTTTCTCTCAAACGTTTGAGAATGTACAAGCAGCGTTCTTTCATTAGCTCCATATGGCCTAGTAGCCTCACTTCGAGTTTTTAAGACCTCCTTTCAGTCCCTGTTGCAGTATGTAGAAAGCGGATGTATATTTGCGTATAGGATTAACAAGAATCTAATTATGGCTAAGAGAAACTGCAATGCAAAACAAATCACGTCATCGTTCTAGCTCAGAGCAACCAACAGAGCCATATCGTAAACTATTTACTATGTTTTCCCGTTGAGGCGGTTCATAAATAACGTACGGCTAACTTTTGCAATAGCCTGGAGCACACCGACTTGAAATCTCCATGCAATCGCCGCCAGAGTATGGATAAAGTTTGACAGGTGACTTTAATAGCGCCTGGAATTATGCTGCATTGCTCGCAACAATTGAACGGATTCACGATAAGCAAAAACAATTGTTTACGTCGCTTCCATGTAAAATAGTTTCAATTTAAATCTACACGGCGAATATTAAGTTCAATTGGTTGCAACAATCTGGCCGTGACTCTCGGTGTGGGCAACTGGGCACTGGGCATACGAACTTGCTTCGACATTGTGAGTTAAATTACACATGTACGCTCGGATGGCTACGTGCATGCGATTTCAACCGTGTCATTGTATTATTATTCGAGGTCAGCTCAAGGCATTGTTTACAGATCATCCAAACGACCCACATTTGTGGAGACGTTAATCATGATAAGCGATTTTCTGATTTTATGAATACAAAAAGCTATAATTGTCGCAACAACGCCTCAGTGGCGAGTAATCGCGGATTACAGTTGCTAGCACGGAAAGCATTTATAAAGCGAAATACCAAGTTGTGAAATAATGGTCACCGCACGCAACGAACACTGTTCTTGATAAAATTAGGTTGTCGGTAACAAAGGAATTGAGATATTACGTGAATTTGAAAATGAATGTCCCGCAAAGGTAAGGACGGTATACACCCTCGTCTCTTTGTCGTTTAGGTACTGGCCGGCCAGGGCCAGGTAGAGCGTGGTGTGGGTCACGCAAATAGGTTAATAGCAGTTGAAAAAGCGCCATAATGGATGCGTAATCGAAGAAAATGGAGCGGCCGCTATAGAAGACGTTCTATTGAATGGTCCTGCGGAAGTGGAACTGTAAGAACCGATCCTTATAGTTTCAATTGGGACCGTAACGATAGCAGAAAAGTTGAAGAGCCTAATTTATTTAATGGGAACTAGTTGGAGAAAAAGTTAAAGTTTATTAGATAAGGAAGAATTCACTGCTGAGAATACGAGGGGAGTCGAAACTGTGAGTTAAAACTATAACTTAGACTTAAGTTTCAGTTAATTGATAATAAAATACTTAAATAGTAGTGATGTCGGTACTTATAATATTATTATTAGTAACACTTAATAGTATTAAGTAGGTTAATAATAATTAATAGGTACTTTTGAAATAACCAAGTTGTAAGTAAGTACTTTACATTTATTCAGAAATTGAAACAGTATGTATAAATGCTAAACTATCGAAAGGTATGTATACAATTATATTAGACACAAACGTTGTTACAGCCACTTATTATAAGGCATTTTTATAAGTGTCAGTAGATAAATAGTAGTTTTGAAGCTTTGACAAATTAGTGGTCATTGTAGGAAAGGGAGCGAGGTTAGAAAGTTAGCGTTTTTCGTATTGGATAGTGAAGCACGCGGTTGTTACAACACGCCAGCCGTCATTATGTGGCCCGTGTACCACCGTACAGTTATTAGTGGCGTAACATCTACTCAATGCGGCTTATTGGGTCACTGAGGTGCGTTTCACTACGATCAAAGAACAAAATGTATGACCCTTTATTTAAGACGTGGACTTAAGTCAAATCAGCGGGGCGTAGTATGAAAAATGTTTAATTTGTCGACATCAGAATGAAATTTTTGTCAGCTAAATAAAAGTTTTGTTTACTTTACATCCAGATATAATATCATTTTTCATATTCGATTTAGAATATTATTAACCTCTTGGTGTACCCTCACCGTGGTCGCTAACTATGGGTCTCATAAGAAGGCTCAAGAACACCCAGCGTGCGATGCAGATAGCCATGCTTGGCATTTCCCTGCGTGATCGAATCAGAAATGAGGAGATCCGTAGGAGGACTAACGTAACCGACATCGCTCGAAGGATTGCTCAGTTGAAGTGGCAGTGGGCGGAACACATAGCGAGAAGAACCGATGGCCGTTGGGGCGGAATGGTTCTGGAATGTCGACCGCGCACCGGACGACGCTCCGTGGGTAGACAAGGTGGACCGACGACCTGGTGAAGGTTGCGGGAAACCGCTGGATGCGGGCAGCGCAGAACCGATCGTTGTGGAGATCCTTGGGGGAGGCCTATACCCAGCAGTGGGTGTCGTGCGGCTGATGTGATGATGATAATGATGACGAAACCCCTCTTGAGCTCGTTATGCAATGCTATCTCTTCACTTTAGAAGACAAAAGCGACAGCATCAGTTCTTAAGCCCAGTTTTTACGGTCATAATGTGGTGGTGTGTGTTTTAATATAAACGTACAGTTATTAGTGTTGAAACACTTAACCTAACCAATGCGCCTTACGATTGGGTCACTGAGGTACGTTTCACTTCGTGTGTATTACAAACTCATCTATGTCGTCTAAGCCAACTAGTGTTTTTTTAGTTACGCATAAATTACCTGTCTCTACATTCGAAACATTTTAAGGTCATCATGTGGCCCTTATACCACCGCAGTATTACTATAATGAAGTAGCATCAACTCCACGTGCCTTATTAGGTCACTGAGGTATACGTTCCACGACACGACGTTTGAAGAATAAACACTAATCGTTCGAGTGTTTTTGTAGTTATAAATTATATGAACAATCTTTACATTTTGTTCGTTGATTAGTCTAAACTAGGGGCTCTGTAAGCTGGAGACCACGCGTTTGTGAAACTTTTGTGTTTATTTTGAAATGGCTGAAATATTGTTAAATTCCAAAAAAATTGAAAAACTAAATCGACTAAAGATTGTATGTAATAATCGAACCTGCTCACAAAATTTCACGAGAATCAATTGAGAAATGCGACTGTAGAGGAGAACAGACGGACAGACAGACACACGAAAGCATTTTTGCCCAAGCTGAAACGGAGACTAAAAAGTTAATTAAATCATTGATGTACGTAATCTCAAAGTTATAACTAAAGTATGATTATGGTACCATTACTTCTTAGACCTAGAAAGTACAGAAAAACTTTAGCTCTACATGGACTCGTCCGAGATAGTAACGTCAGACTTGCGTGCAAACTACTAGACCATTCTATTTTTGTTGGAATTCATTTGTGTAACGCTAGAAAGACAACCTTACTAACTATAAAGGCTTTAAAAAAGGTTTATTACTCTTTGAAAAAAGTTAAGCGAGATTTTAATTCAATTATACCTAATATTTGTATAAACAGGTAAATTTACAGTAAAATTAAGATGATAAGGATAGAAGATATGGTATATTATTCAAAAGTGGTTTTGGTCGATGTCGATGACACTTGCGAATGATAATTTAAATAGCGGAATATCGTGTTTTAAATATATGCATTTTTAGTTGCGATTTTGAACTTGAAATTGTTGCTATTATAACGGGTTTAGACTGAGGAAATATAAGTTTGTCGTATGAAGAGAACATAAAAAACACAATTCAAGTGCAGGAAAAATACTAACTAATATTATTAATGCGAAAGTCCGTTTGTTACGCCTTCCGATCCGAACATCATGAAATTTATATACACGTTGTATACGTTTGTATACACGTTGTCAGGGGTACAGAGAAGGACATAGGGTACCTTTCATCCCGAAAAAATAATTGTTCCCGAGGGATAGCAAAAAAACATTCCCCGCAGACGAAGCCGCGGGCGGTCGCTAGTACACTATAATAGTAAGCAAGGTACTTCTCCGGTATTCGCGTCAAACGAGGTCAGTTTCCCTAGTAGAAAAACATATCGATAACGCTCATGACACAAAAAGCAGCACAGAGTAATGAACCTCAACTAGCGATAAAAAAGATCGCATAAGCTGAAGACAATAGAGTAGCGGTATATAGGTCAGGACAGGAGTACCGCGACACGCACGGATAATGCGTGAAATTGCCTGCGTATACCACCCACCGTGTAATATTACGGAGCGAAGAGTTCTGATTAAACCGTAAAAGAGATTGGTTCGGGAGAGTGCTTTATCGTTGACGTTATGTCGGCAATCCCCGGCGCGGGATCTTCTCCGGATTTCTGCAGCGGGAATCAAATGAAAAAAGTTAAGCAAATTCTCCTGTAAACGTGACTCACGGCCGAAAGTTTCGTGTTGTTTTTGCCCGTTACCCGAATCGTAACCTATGGGTTTGTTAAGTTTTATATTACGTACAGTATATCATTCAAAAAAGTTTTTGTTTATCCAGTAAACTAACTTCCGTTTCCCTTTATTTTGAATATAATCTCACTAGCAAGTGTTCTGTTATAGATCTTCGTTATCAGGTCGGGGTTGAGAATTTGTCTCCTTTTTATAATTTTAAGCCAAGAAAATCTAAAAAAAATATATTATTTTCTAGTGTACCTAACATAAATTTAGTGTGTGAGAAACTTTAAAATAATAGGTATTCCAGCTCCGAACAAAACTAATCGATATACTAATTGACGACCTGAGTGGTGCAGTGGTCAACATGCCAGTCAATCACGCTAGAGGTCCCGGGTTCGATTCTCGGCCGGGAAGAAATTGAAATGATGAATTTTAATTTCTGTGACGGGTCTGGGTGTTACTATCTACTTAGTTGTCTAGCACCCATATTACAAGCTTTGCTTAGTTTGGGACTAGATGGCACTGTGTGAAATTTTGCAACCATTTGTTTATTTATAATTGTTAACAAATCGCAAGTACCTAAAGCTGGCGAGTAATGAATCGTATATTTGTGCAGAGAACACAGCGATATGTCGTATATTCAACGTTTGCAGCAAAAACAGGCAGAGATAAAACAGGTGGCGGCTAAAATATGGGCCCGCATTGGCGGCCATCCCACTGCAGCTGGCTTCAACCCTTTATATTAATATATCGTTCTACTTCAACGTTTTTTTCGATTTTTCCCACACGTTATTAATATAGGTAACCCATTAGTGGTATATGCAATTTTATAAAAAGATAACAACTAGCAAGAGTTCTGGTATAGATATACTTTATTAGTTACCTCGTTATCTGGTCGGGGTTGAGAATTCGTCTCTGTTTTATAATTTTAAGCCAATCTTTGGATTTGAGAAATGTAATCGATGTATATCACAGTTAGATTAAATAACGAGTATCCTATTGTTTAGCTAATAAACGATGGTTCTACTCAAATGAGAGCGAATAGTATTCATTCGTGTGGTCATTTGGTTATTCCGTAATAATTGCCTGAAATTTAAGTTTTTATGACATAGTTCCTATTAATTTTTTAAACCTATATCTGCGAATAAATGAATTGAAATTGAAATAATTAGCTACGTCTACGCATTATACACGTTCTCGTGTGTCATTGCTTAATGCATACTTCCAATGAACTTATGGGCCAAGTAGTATGCGTCCGACCGAATGTTTGACCACATCAAGAATCCATCGACATTGCGTTATGTTAGTTGGAAAGACAAACATTGGTCTCAAATGTGGGAAGGGACCACTTAGCCCACAACCTATTGCCGTCAGTTTGTGGAACTACTCATTCAAGTTCATTCAAAATGTGTGATAACGCCGTTGACCGTTTCGGTTGTGGATATGAATGATTTGTTTCAATCGTAGTTTTCGTGGAAAACGGATCGTTTAATTTCGTGGGATTCATAGAACGAGAATAGCATATTTTCACGTAGTGTCATACACGTGTTGAGTTGAGTTCAAAATCCTTTCTGAGGGCCTACTTAAATGGCAATGGCAATCCCTTACAATGTCATTCTATTCTACTAGCGTTAATTTTAGTAGAATGGCCATTTGAGTAGGGGGGGCAGGTTATTTTATATTACATAGACTTTTTTTCTTTTTACATCTAGGGACACGGTAGCGCCCCCGCCAAGACGACCAAGCGAAGCGCAAGGGCATTATTTACCTTTTCTCGAAGCGCTTCGTCGTTTCTTTGAACCCTCACAACATGGGTTTGGATTATACGAGATAAACAAAATTCTCGGGATATGATTTCAATAGTAAACTTATCAAACACATAAAGTTTCAATTGCATAGCTCTTATACTTTCGATTTTATTGATATCTAAAAAACTCCGATTTCGTCACTGACTCACTGATGATCACCAAAATTCTTAGGACACTTCCTAAAGTCCTAGAAAGCTGAAATTCGGTATATAAGCTAGTTTTAATATACAAACAACAAAAAATATTAAGGTGTAGAGTTTTTGAAGTTAGGGCGTGTAGAGTTAGAAGCTTGGCTCTACATGAGGTCTGATATCTTTTTGTCAGTGCGAGCCATAAATATGGTCTCGTCTTGGCAACATTTTACATAAAAATGTTCTGGGTGGGATACTTTTAGTTAAAAACGGGATATGTACGTAATACTCGTTATTTAATTCTACACCATAATAATTTAACCTAGCCATTCATAACCTAATATACCTACACCAAAACATACAAAGTTTCTAATAAATACTTTGGTAATCATTTTGAAGACAAATAGAAAATAAGTTACGTTTCACAATCTTGTTACTGCTATCTCCAATATGCAAATGATGTTTATACAATACTAAATAATATACTAGAAAAAATATTGTATAAAAATAGCATTGTGAATGCAAAAATCTCAAATTAAAAAATTGCAAATGATGTTATCAAAACACATAGTCTAGTTGCATTCGGTTCCTAGTATTTGTTTCGTTTTGTGCAATCTCTGTTGTTACAAGAAATATAAAAACGCCGCCTATGCAGAAAATAAGAGCAAAATAGGACGTGACACAGTTCTCGATAAATATGCGGAGACGGGCACACCTGCGGCCTGGAATATTTCCCTCTAATTTTTACACTCGTGCAAGTGTTGTGGTGGTTATACATACGCGACATGCTAACGTGTACGACGTATTAAATGTACCTATAGAACTATCGAGTTGTATACGTAGCAAGATTGTATTTATTCCAACAACAGTAAGATTACTGTTCGACGGAAAGCTTGGATACGAGCAGATATTCATATAATGAGGATTTACATAAAACGATAGAGTATATAATACATAGTTTTAAAAATAATATGTAGGGATTTACTTGTACATCATTAAATGTTTTTTGGGCACTTCAATCAAGATGATCGAAGACAAAGTATTGCGAATTCAAAAGACTGAAAAGAGCAATTGTATTCGTCAATTATTGCTTTCAAATACACGAGGATGAGTTAAAAGAAAAAAAAAAATGAAAGTAAGTAGGCAATTACTTTTTCTTAAAGAAGATGTCACATTGCATGTGTTAGAGATAACTAGATAAGATAATATAGAAACAAGATACACGCTGTAGAATGTTCAATGAAAACAAAGTCATATATTCATGCTGTGGTGAAGAATGGCTTAATTAAAATACTTAGCTAGGTACACTGCATGCGGCATTCTGACTTTCAAAATAACCGTTAGGTGCATGGACAATATGTCACGTACGTGACTGATTAAGATTTGCCGGTTGCTTTAAAGTTTGGTCTATTAGAAGGATCGTGGCTCGTGGCTGGCGGGGGTGAACGGCCGAGACCGGTCTGACGTGTGATGTGACGGCCGCTGCGTCCGGCACTCGGCTTCGGGACCTGGGGCCCTACCAGCTAACTTTTCGAACTTCGGAGGGTCTGCCGAGCTTCAACTTAAAACAGATAAATGGAGGTAGGAGTTTCGATTTGTACTATTTGCCGAAGTTATTTAGAAGATATCGATGTTCGTGTGACATCATGAATCGGGGTTCGCCATTTTGGCCCGATTGGGGCTCGATTTATCTGTTTTAATTTGAAGCCCGGCAGGCTTTCCGAAGTTCGATGCGTTAGCCGGTACGGCCCCTGGGGACTATTATATGTATTCTGTGCCTGGGGGTCTACTCCCGGCCATACTTTTCTTTAGTTTCGGACAAACTTTCGGCCGTTTCCTACTCACGAATCTGTCGATGTCCATATACGGACGGGGTTAATTTAAACAGACACTACCTATACACATATTCTAAGTCCAGCCGTCCAAAAGTAAACGTGGCTTAGCCCGAACTTTGGGCATTTTGTACGGCCTGAAACTACGGACTAGTGCAGTCAGGAGTAGGCCTCCAGGGACCGATCTAAATTAATTTGCTCCATTGTTTTTGCCCAGAGAAGGTTGGGATCGGGACTAGCGTTTTTCCCACACAAATCTCGGAAGTGTTGAATTTTATCTTTTCCAAAACGGTCTAAACGGACAGTTGCAATAGAATATGATCCATAACGATATTTTCTTTTGTTTACTCACTAGGTATGTTTTTAAATCTGACACATAAATTAAGCCGTAACGGCGAATGATACACCTACCGTTTTATAGCATTTTAATGGGTGACTTTTAATTTTGACAATAACAATGGGCAGTTTGAGGTGTGAGTGAACTTAGTAACAACATTTTTGAAAATTCTTATTGTGTTTAGAGTTCACTCACGCTAACACAATTTTCATAGGTCATAGTTACTTTTTGCTGCGTTTTTAGATGTCCGTACCCAAGGGTAAAACGGGACCCTATTACTAAGACTTCACTGTCCGTCCGTCTGTCTGTCCGTCTGTCACCAGGCTGTATTTCATGGACCGTGATAGTTAGACAGTTGAAATTTTCACAGATGATGTGTTTCTGTTGCCGCTATAACATCAAATACATAAAAACAGAATAAAATAAATATTTAATATTCACAAAATATTTAGTTATATTTAATCACTTTAAAAATAAATAATAAAATTAAAATAAAACAAATATTTAAGAGGGCTCCCATACAACAGACAAGATTTTTTTGCCGTTTTTGTAGATAATGGTACGGAACTCTTCGTGCGGTAGTCCGACTCGCACTTGGCGGGTTTTTTGGGTTGATAAGTTATTTGTCATGTTTGATTTCATCTTATCATACGTACATAACATAGACTACGGATTAGTCACAAAACATTAACAGAGACAAAAATCATCCTAGCTTTGCACACGCCAACGCATCGTGTGTACAACGGCAACATTTCATTGGTCGCTTGATAAATTAAAAAAGTAACGGCGCTTCATTAATTAGAACAAAAGTCGGCGGTTGAACTTGCGATTGAACAATGTGTATCGCAGGCGCATGGGAATACGTGCCTCGTCACAGCTGCTGCTGCACCGCCGGGGCGCCGCGCCGCCCGCGCACGCACCTACGCAACGCACATTCTAGCCGCATCACTCGTCTGCTGAAGTCATCGACTTAAGCCTTTTACGCTTACGGTACAATACGTCCTTATTACACGATTTCTAACTGTCAATAGACTAGAAAATGTAAGGCACGCGCGACTAATCTTACCATCATTCGTAATTTTTCTTCTTAACCCCTGAATTATTTACAAATCAAACATAATAACAAATAACATAATAAAACATAATAAAATCAAACATAATAACAAATTTTGGGCTATGAAGAAGATGGATGAAAGAAAATTACATGTAGCAGAGATGAAAATGCTGAGGTGGATGTGTGGTGTGACGCGAATGGATAAAATTAGGAATGAGTATGTGAGAGGAAGTTTGAAAGTAGCACCAGTGATAGAAAAGTTGAAAGGGAATCGTCTGGCTTGGTATGGGCATGTTATGAGAAGGGATGAAAGGCATGTTACTAGAAGAGTAATGAATATGGATGTTGAGGGTTGGAAAGTAAGAGGAAGACCGCAAAAAAGATGGATGGATTGTGTGAGGAATGATATGAATGTAAAGGGAGTGGATGAGGAGATGACGAGTGACAGAAAGGAATGGAAGAGAATGACACACTGCACCGACCCCAAATAAATTGGGATAAGGGTAGGGGGATGATGATGATGATGATGACATAATAACAAAAATATAATTCTTGGAGAATAGTAGTAATAATAATTCATGGTATGGGAAATGCAGTATGCAGATGATTCGCACTTAGGTTGCATTCGAAAGGAAATTAGTTTTTATAACATATTTGCTCGTAAAGGGTCTCTTATTACACCAATTTCAATATCGTATCGTATTTCATTACGTACTTGTGCGTTATGGTAATGTAAAACGCACGGTTTATCAAGATGCTCCGTCTAAAACATACGGTACTTTTTTAAATCTTAGCAAAGAGTTTTTGTGTCAGCAAAGAGGTCAGCATTTTATAAATAAAATTAACTTTGGGGGATAAAATATAATAAATAAACATTTAATTCTTTAATTTTATTAATTTTGACAATAAATTACAAGCACGATAAGTGCTTGTAATTTATTGTCAAAATTAATAACAAAAACACAATAATATTAATTTACTTCATAAGTAATACTGGCTGTTTTTTATGCCTTTGCCTTAAAAAAAGCGCTGATGCGCGCGCATCGCTAATTTGTGAACAAGTAAAAATAATTCCGCGCGCTTTTTCTTTTCACTGTATTGTTTTTATTTGAAAATGTCGTCAAGTACTGATGAATTTAATAATTCGACACCACCAGAAGTCTCAGAGGCAGCGAAAAAGGCTACTCTAAGCCTCTTGCCCAAAAAATATATAAGTTAAGATCATTGTGGTGCTACTTCAATTCAATGCTAAAAAGCACTGTGAAAACAAAACATGGTATTGATATCGAGTCATACTCCAACTTGTTGGCATTTCTAAAAAGACGCTCATGTGGCCATGTAGCAATCCCAACTGACAACGTAATAATCAATTTTACAAATTGTTCAAATTTTTATAACTGCTTTAACAAGTGATAAAAAAAAATTGGTTTAAGAAAGTCCGAGTTTTATTCATTTCCTCACAAATATGTTATAAAACGTCGTATGACATACGTGCGCTTTGATAATTACAGCACTTATATCATAATGTACTATTTATATGGTACAGACTACAGCCACGACGAAAGGGCTGTGAAGTAAAGTCGTTCGTTACTGAAAAAAAAAACATTATTTGAATTTTTGTTCACATTAAGTGACAGATTCATTCAGTGTACCCACCTACCGTGTGGGTGGTTTGTATTTGCATAAATTACAAACGAATCGATTTAGGTCAAGGTGATTCACGCCCTGCCTGACGCAACAGACTTGATAGATTCGACTAAAAATATTTTACTACACGGCCCTAATTTGGAAGCGGTCGCTTGAACTTGAATGAGTTTGACCGATGTCAATAAATAATAACGTCGAGCTATTGAAAATGAGAGTATCGTTATATTATCGGCTGCAATCGTCTTTTGTATTTATTTCGTTCATTCTAAAGTAAATTTGAATTCGCACGAAGGTTATGTTAAAATGTATCCCGGATCAATCACACAAATAAATAAGCCTGTAACACTTCCAAAACATTAATAATAAAAATATTGAATAGTCGATAAAATTATTTATTAAATATGCAGGAGAACGTGCTTCCATCTTTTCATTTTAAGTATAGTTTCTTCTAAAATACGATTTACTGAATATTTAACGCGAAGTGTCGACGTTAAGCAATAATTTTGAAGATACTTTGTATCTTGCTTGAAGGTAGTTTACATCTATTAATTATTCAACATAATGTATTCAGATTCAGTGTTGTAACCCTTTGCCCTTCGCTTTCCTATTACGCCTTGAAACTGGCAATAAAGCCCTTTATACAAATTATACTTAGCTTATATCTATATTATTATTTATTTATGCAATAATGTTAGTAAGTACATACGACTACGCATTTTTTGAATATTTTGATGCTGAGGTGTGCTGAGCATTTATGACTTTATGATCAAAAAAAATTTTTTTTTTTTTTCCGAAGCTCAATATTAACCTTTGATTATCTATACCTGATATAATCACTTTGGATTTGATCGAATCTATTAAAGTGCAAACAAATCCCATAAAAAATTAGTTAAATGTTTACTACATTTAACTAATTCTTTTTATATTTCTAGTGCTAAATATTTAGTTTTAATATTGAAAAATATTGCATATCGTTCTTTGAATCTAACGATAAAGATCATCAAGCTGCATTTGTTGTATGATGACATTGACATTGGGTATCTTGCATATTCGATTAATTACACTGAGAAAGCAATAACTACATGCAACAAATAACAAAAAAATAATAACCCCCTATTCATTTAAACGGAAACGATGCAACGCGATGTCGTAAGTGGTGATAAAAATGTAAATGTTATCTAACTGGTCGATCTCAAGGCTGTAATGGTAAGGTCAGCGACCATGTGTGAACAGCAGCATCCCACAGCATTGTTACCGGCGGAAAACACATCATCCACACTTAATTTGCATCTAGCCATTTAAGGTTAAGATATATGCATTGTGTTATCTTTCCAATACCTTTGAGAATTGTGTAAAAATTTGTGACATCATAATGGTTAGCCATGACGTGTACCAGTTTGGGTTTTTAGCCTATTTTGATAGAGTAGGTGATTCTGTTAATATCACAGTTGATTGCCTGGTATTTTTATTAATTTTACCGCTTTCTTTTACCTAATTACAACCATAACTTAAAATGGATACCCCACCGAAAGCAGGGCTCAGAGGTTTTTACTTAATAAGTTGTTAATAGAAAAGAATTTTCTTAAAACCTAACGTGGAATTTTTAAGACCCATAGTCTAGTATTTTTAGAAGGTATTATTACATTTCCTCGTAATCATTCGTAGAAGTACCTACATAGTTAATATGTCAAAAACGATACCAAATAATATGTGAATGCTAAAATCTCAAAATTTAAAAATGTCAAAAACGGTTTGATCTAGGAATGACGAGGGAATGTATGTAATGATACCTTCTAAAAATTACAAAAATACCCCTAATGTCGAATATGGTACATAGGGACCATCAAACTGAACAACTTTTACTATGGGGCCAACTCTGAAATCGCGAAAAAAAATCAGCTGTTTCATACATTTTGATATTTTCGATATTAATTTTTGTATGAAACAGCTGTAACACCTTGCATATGGTTTTTAAAAATTCCACGTTTAGATTTATTGAAATTATGTTTTACTAGCTTTCGCCCGACTACGTCCGCGTGAACATTCAGAATATCCCTAGTTCCCTTTGACTGGGATAAAAGTATAAACTATCTGTGTGCCAAACCAGCAGTTCAGCCGTTTTTGCGTGATTGGGTAAAAACATCCAAACATCTAAACTTCCAATCTTTCATTTTTATATTAGTAGGATATCCATATCCCGTTCCCGTTACCACCCCGTTCCCGTTCTCGTTCTAGTTTTCGTTTCCGCCGTTCCCGTATAGTTGTTTCTATACAAAATTTGGACCTCCATTTCACACCGTTAGGGACTGAATCATGTCTACCGTATTGGATTTCAAAATAAATGCCATTTTCGCAATTAACATCCTATAAAACCTCAATATCGACATTCATAATATATTTTTTTATTTAATTACGAAACTCAACCCTTTTGTGTAAAATGTGATAAATGGTTATCCCATAAAGGGTTGAGTTTCGGAAAATCACGAAACACGTGTTTGCTTATTTGTTTTATGAAGACTCCTACGATGTTTCAAGTCAAAATGTCTATTTAATATTTAGTTTCCATACAAACTTTGAACACCCATTTCACCCCTTAAGGGGTAGAATTTCCAAAAATTAGTTCTTAGAGGATGCCTACACTGTATAAAGTATCTATGTACATAATTTCAAGTATATAATAGGTCCAGTGGTTTGGGGTGAGCGTTGATATGTCCGTCACCGTTCATTTTTATATAAGAGAAGATATTTACAAAATAAAATAAAATTCGAAATAATAAAACTTACACTGCTAAACATGGCAGTCTTATCGATTTCTAGTAAACAAACAGAGTCATGAAGAGATTGACAGAAGATAAAGATGAAACATTATTTTTATTTGGAGTATTTATAAGCTAATAACTTAATTTTAACTTTAAAACGACCATTATACCCTACCTTTTAAAATATAGGGAGTAAATTAATATCAGTAGAAACTAATCTGTCACCACTGAGCACAAATTCATTCGCCACATCAATTACTTAAACCGGCAATCGAAGACGGCGGCTTCAGTTACACATGAAATCTCTATACTTAGATAATACATTAAACCGCTGCTGCCGAGTCGGGAATCGAGATCCAATTACTACACTAAGTAATTGAGTAGGTGTCTCGGGAGCGCCTTCCGTTACCTGCTATCGGCAATCTCCCATCAGGATTGTGGAACTATGGAGATATCGCGATAGACACTGCTTCGTTTACGTCAATAATCCCCAAAGGGCGTCATTAGGATAGGAGCCTGAAAGGTTAAAAATAATCCCTCATGGACTTTCTGATAGTCGGTTCTTCATTAATCGCAGAAACTGCTAATGAGCTTATGGCACAGAATAAATAATAGTATAGCGCGATTTAGATCGTTAATCCCTGAATTCGGTGCACAATGGGTGTCCGAGTTGGCGACTAGTGTAAAGGAGCGAAGTCGAATTTCGAATTCACCTGCTTTCGTATAAATTCAAGCGGCTTTGTGCTCGTTATACGTTATACTATGCTCACCTAAGTTCGGGTTTACCAGTGTAAATAAACAGCCAGACTTTTATTTACACCCGAAACTGGTGAAATCACCCCTATTTTGACCATCTGCCATTTTTTTTATGTCCCCACTGCTGGGGCACAGGCCTGCCTTATGGATGGATAAGGAGGATGGGCCATGACCCACCACGCGGGCCCAATGTAGATTGGTGGGTGCTAACGACTGCAAATGCAGCCGGGACCAACGGCTTATCGTGCCTTCCGAAACACGGACGAGCTCGAGATAATAAATTTTTGGTCACCCATCTATTGACTGACCCTTGCGAAAGTTGCTTAACATACGCAATCGCCAGGCGTTTTACAACTGCGCCTTATATTTTGATAATATATGCTTAACTGACTTCCTTAATCACTTTTAAGAGTTTTAAGTAAAAACAAGTTTGAATATAGAGTACACGTTTATAAATATGTGTTCTGTTTAGAATTTTGTCATTCTAAAAACTATTACTCTTTTGAACAGAAGTCAATGACTAATGACAGCTACAACAAAGTGACAAAGGAGTGATGTACTAAATCCACGGCCCATGTATCGTAAATGATAAAAAAGTTATTTTGCTAGCGAAAAAGTGTTATAATAGTTATATAAGCAACTGTAGTATAACCAGTTATAAACATACAAAACTTTATCTACACTCATGATATGAATCCTCTATAAAAGGTTTTGAAATGGTAGCTTAACAACCAAGCCAACTTTAAAACAACCAGTGTCACAGTAACCATAATATCCGAACGAGTAGCTGATCACGCCCCCACGGAGGATTAGATCATCCAAACGAGTGTTATAATGTTGTATTGGATTTCATAATGCTACTCGCGGCAGCCGTGGGCGCAGGGGTACGACCAGCCTTGACTCGTTCGGATATTATGGTTACTATGACACTGGTTGTTTTAATGTTGGCTATAAGCTAACTGTTTCAAAACCTTTTATAGAGGATTCAAAGCATTAGTGTAGTTAATATTTGATTTTTCAACATTGGTATTTCGAACTTTACGATATGTATGAGAGAAGATAAAATTCATTTCACACTGCCTACGTTTGCGCGATACCAAATAGGTACAATTAATACGTCATTCCGATGAAAATCGACGTTGCAAAATGGCTTCACTACTGGTTTTTATTACGTTTCAGCGCTGACGGCGCTCCGGATATCGCGATAATGCCTGATTGGAAATACGCGGGGGTATTTTCCCTTTCACTGATTGGTAACACTAGACTGAAAGAACAATATTTGTTAACTACCAGCTACATAGGCGAACATGTTGCGCTTTGTCGCCTATGGGTTGTGAATAAGTAATATTACTAACAACACTGTTTTGTTTCAGGTATGTTTGCTGATCATTGAAATGTTTTTGGTGATAAAATTACTTCGACAGTCTGTAAGTTAAGTAGGTAGGTACCTAGTAATGTTTATGTTATTGGGGGCATACTGGCTAGGACATTAAAACAACACCGTCGTAATAATAAACAGGCGAAAGGAAAGTTTCTGATAGTGTTTTCATTATCTGCCATTACAGTTTTGTTTACTTGACTTCACGTATACTCTATTACGTACCCTTACCCTATTTTGGGAGGAGTGTTGAAAATTATATATTACAACGAAAAGATCGGGTTGAAATGTTTATAGATGTATAGCAGCATCAATAGATAATCAGATCGTTAAAACATTTAAAGATACTTCGTTTTATACTAGTAAAAGAGCGAGAAAGGATTGTCACAGCCGAGTAAGATCTCGTTTCGTGGGGTGGGAATCAATTATTAAGGGCGCGGGGAGCTGCAGAACACAATCTAGAGCTCGCCAGAAAATGTAAACATATCTGGGCATTTTCTCTTACTTTAGGGGATTCCGTTGATGATTTGCTAAAAGAAGATCCGGGAAACGGCTTGACACCTGTTTTTATTATCACCCTTGATCACGTAAAGCTTTGGAATAATTCATAAGATGCCTTTTGTATTTTACATTTTAGATTGTGTATTCTATTAACTTTATTTAAATTGTGCTTACTTACTCTTCCCATCTACGATGGTGTTCTATCTATACTATGGGGTAAGGGGGCCTACTCCATTGATTATTTGCGATAGATAGCTATGATATCGTTATAGCACATAGAAACTGTAGAAGGAATCTAGATACTTCTTTAAAATAATCGTATTTCTATAAACTTCTGTTAGCTTGACATGACCATTGAAACGCGATATTTTATAGCAATTTATTATGTTTAACTGTCAAAAGACAATGGATTTTGACAGTTGAGTGTCGATAAATCGCTTTATATCGTGTTTCAATGGTCATGCTAGGGGGGATGTATTGTTTAAAAAAAAACATACATAAATACCTGGTTATGTACTACGCGACGTGCTACGATAGCACTAGTAAATGTGTTTTTGATACACTAGTATAAAATTTCACATTTTGAAGTAAATGCAACACATTGCCGGCACGTCATTCAAAATGCTATTGGATTGGAACGAAAGGTATGAAGTCAAATTGAGGCACACAAGACACGTCGGCAGTCGACACAGCGCCCGTATGGGGCTGACAACCCGTGCTCGTATCCTGCGCTAGCCACAGCGAGATTCACCATCAAATATTCACGTGTGGAGGCGTGCTTGCCGTTTTACTGCCGCCCTGCTTCGCCCACCCGCCCGCGCCTTCCTACGACACAGAATAATATAACTAAAGCAGTAAGGCAACTATATAAAAGGTTCCGAATCAGCGTCTCCAATCAATTATTGTAAAAAAGGCGGTTGAGTATCGAAATAAAAAATAAAAAGCGCTCTCACATGCACAGAGACACGTTGCTGCGAGAACTGCGAGCAAGGTTCGCAGTGCGCCCATCCAGCACCGCTGGGCCAGCATCCAACCCAGCCGCGAGTGTCGCATGTCGTGTCGGTCAGTACTGCGTCGCGCTTTTTCCGCACACTGTGATTGCTAACCCTGTCGCTCCGGTGAAAAGGACTTAGCTGAGATACTGCTTAAGCTATACATAATGTAAGTACTGTGCCTACGAGTACCCTCTCTAAAACAACTGAATATGCTAAAATCAATAATTGAGTGTTGTTTGACAAAAGTTTTACTTGACGCTGGCTTCGACCCACATCGATACAAACCACGGATTTCTAATCAGTGATTTAGCAATTACTTATTTATTTTTCGTTAAATAAATTGACTGTCTGTATAATATGTTACAGTAAAAACCCGTTTTTAGTTAAAACGCGTTTTGACTAGTCAAAACTAATTTGAACTAATTTTCTTAGTTGCAACTAGAATTCACTGCTGCCCGAATAATAATATCAGTCAAAACAAGTTTTAAAATAAGTAGTAAATAATATATACTCGAAAAAACTTTTTTATACTACCTGCTCGTCAATGGCATATTATGTGTCATTCAAGCCTTTCCTAAAGTAAGTCATTTTTCCCATGGGAATAATGTGATTTGAATTTGGAATGCAACCTATGTAGTCATGCTTGATCGAGGTTGGTTTCAAAAATGTTAAGGTGCAATGAGATTTTATTCAGAGTTAGGCTGTATGTTGACGACCTCCGTGATCGAGTGGCTTTGTTCACCGGTTTTCAAGGAGTCGTCACCACTGAGGTCATGGGTTCAATCCCCTGTTGGGTCAACTTAGAAAACGAACTTTTCTATATTGGCTCAGGTCTGGGTGTTTGTGATACCACCGTTGTCTCTGATTTCCAAAACACAAGTGCTTTAGCTGCTTACTTTGGAATCGGAGCAATGTATGTGATGTTGTCAAATATTTATTATTTAAAAAAAATAATGATCTTTTATTCTGAGTTAGGCTGTATGTTTTCATTTTTTTTGCACTGCCTTCAATATAGCGCCCGGGACATAATACAATTCTTTAAGCCTTTATTGCATATGCCATACTATTAATGCACTAGGTAGGTTAGGTCAGGTTAGTGTTTTGACCACTTGCAGCGAAGCGAGCTTGCGTGCATAGTTTTAACTAGGTAAAACTAGTTCCTACAGTGTCATTTAGTTAAAACTAGTTTTAACTAGTGAAATCGCGTTTAAGTTAGCGTAATTAGGGTTTATAAGGCCATTATTCAAAACAAAAATTGCACGTTTGCGCATTTTCGGTGTGGTGATGACGAGTTTGAGCCAACTTGATAGCTGCCAACTCGATGCCTGCACGGCTGAAATTCTTATTATTACTAATAATTCTTTGTAATAAATTCCATAATCTCCGGTTATACATTTTGTTTACATAGACGAAATATTACTATTAATCTATTATGACAAAAACCTATTAGATATACTTACCTCATTTTGATTTGACTTTGAATTGACTATTGATCTTAATTATTTATACCAACCAATTTAGAAAATCTACAGCTCATATTCAAAAAAGTATAACTAATCGCTCACATATCAAAGGTGAACTATTTAAATACTTTCTACCACGCTTTCTTGGCAAGTCGAGTGACCGTAGGTGGACAATCGTAACTTTCAAATGACTAGGTGTAGTGTAGGTAGTGCTTACACAGAATAAACGGTGAGCTAATGTCACCTGAGACCCAATACTGATTTACAAATAGTTATCTTTCAACTTCGATACAATCCAATCATGGATTTTTTTCTACTTTTATGTTCTATCCCCCTTACTAATAAGAGATGTATAGCAGGTGAATAGTTATACAGTGTTTTGTCCCTTTCTTTTTGAAGTCAAACATCAATAGTTTGACAGAGAGTAACCATTAATGAAACTGAGCTAAATGGGTTTCTAAATAATGAAAGTTAGTTGGTAGTAAATGTACTTTTATTATTGTAAACTGATGAACACAACTTGACATATGGAAGAAAAAACACAGAGTACAAAAACAAGGAAAATATGTAATAGTATAAAAAGTACAGAATTCAAAAATATAAGTTAAAAGTAAAAAACCATAAACTAGTAAAAAAGAGGCCGGCTCGGCAACATTCCCTATACATTTGCAATACAATCTTTATTAGTAAGAGCAGTGTGTAAGTAGGTACATCAAAACGTCCACATTAAACAAATCCATCCAAAAGTAGGTCACACCATCAATCAATCTTGCTTGACTATGAAAAAGTAAAATGCGAAATATGACATAGGTACCTACTTTAGTTTAAATTAAGTTTACGTTTAGCTAAAACATATAAGTAGAATTGAAGTTCTGACTACATTTTACTTCGAGTTATAGGTACGTAAGTAATTTTGCGGTAAAACAAAATCTACAGTTTTTCTGCTCTCTCCCAAGATATACTGTGTTGACAGAGATTAAGGTGCAAATCCTCCCGGTTTTTTTGGAAATGAAAAACTGGAAAAGGATTACATTAACGTACACATTGTATAAGTACATACACATGTACCTACATATATAAAGCTATACAACTCGATGAGGGAATTGGGTTCACGGGGTTTCGCTTTTTACGTTAACAAAGAAAGACGGAGTCGTAAGAGTAGGGATTTTTTTCCACGTTTGACGACTTTTTCAGAAAATAAAAGTCCTAGAGAATTAAGAAATAAATATCCGCTGCTTCGAACCTTAATCACCATTCGTCTCGAACAATATCATAATCACATCATGTTCGCAATCTCAAAATACAAAATTCATCATAATTTGAGTTTGAGTTGAGTTTTGCTGGCTGGCAGATATTGCCATGCCTTTGTAGTTTTTCTATTATTTATTTATCTAACTCTCCGCTCTACCTTCCTGCAAATCAGTGTTGTTTTTAATTTAACGCGGTTTCAGTTTTACCTGACTCGAGAGTCGACCCGACACCGACAAAAGAGGTCCAAGAAAGTGGTTAGGTTAGGAGACCTCAACCCAGGGAGTCCGTAAACTCCGATGAATTGAGCCGGCAAATGCAATTTATAGAAGAAACTGTAGATCTTATACCTTTACCGGAAAAAATTTCGTTAGCGCGATTCAGAATCAGACATTGCGTTGGCATGACATAATGACGCCACTTGAGGCCGGAATGCAAAGTGAATGAGCCCAAAACTTTTTAAATTTTATTTAAAAGGGGTTTGTAATTATGCTTAAAGCTTTAACACCTTGGGGAGTCAAATGAATAGGAAAGCACAATGGTACCCTCAAAGGACGAAAAAAAATTGTACCTGTCGCTATTGAATTTTTTCAGTACACACCTTGAGTTGACGGTGTTCGCTCCACCGTGGGGACACCCAAAGGAGTGAAGCGAGGTGTCCAGGAAGTCGTTTACAACGCGGAATGTGAAAAGAAATGAGACAAAATATTTACGTTGGTTTTTATTTTCTTTGAGTATACTTTACAAGGTGTTTAGTGAATACTTGAATAGCATTTCTTATTTCGTCTAACTAGAAAAAAAGTGCGAAAGTGTGTATAAAAAGTGCTATACCCGGGGACTATGTGGATGATGAAACAAGATCATTGATATGTACCTATGTATAAAAAAAAACAGTATTAGAAAGTTAAAAACATACCAAAGTGCTTAAGTTACATCTGTACAATTGTATTCAACTCCAAAATTTTTTAGTGTCGTACTGTCGTGTCGGATGTCGTACAAGCAGGTAGACTATTGTTATGGCACCGCCACAGGATGGCCCTGTGGTTTCTGGCCACTGCGAAATCGATACATATTAGGTGAACGAATATCACTTTTACACTACACATCCGGAGTTTTTGCAAGTGTATTGGCACTTTACCGGGTTCCTATAAGAAGTAACGGTTGTGGTTTCTCCTGCCTGCTGTTCGGTTTGTCACGGAAGCAAATTTTTAAACTCCATAGCTGTTGACGTTAAAGCTCCATAAAACGGCAATATCGATGTAGCAATAGTACTCATTTTTTTAACCGACTTCAAAAAAAGGAGGAGGTTCTATGTTCGACTGTTTATTTGTTTTTTTTTTTTTTTTTTTTTTTTTATGTATGTCCACCGATAACTCGAAAACGGCTGAACCGATTGACATGATTCAAACGCCACTTTATCAGGTTTGCTCCCCAGGTGGTCCCATTTTTTTTAATTTTAAATCGGTTTAGTAGTTTTTGAGTAATCCTGAAAATACTGTAATTTTTAGGTAACTTTTGCACGAGTTTTAACGGATCTTCAGGCATAACTTCTTTGTTTATAAACCGATTTAGATGATTCTTGTTTTGTTAGAAAGGGGATACTTTAAGGATGTTTTCATTCAAATTTCCTTCACATTGGACTTTGGACTTCGAAGATACACAAGAGAACTCTTCAAAATCAAATATGATAGTGTATTAGTGATTACTCTACGTTATTGAAAGGTTTCGCATCAGCTATTTTTATTGTCACTACTGGGGCTGGGATACAAGCCTTACTTATGGGCTGATGAATAGGATGGACCATAACCCACCGCGCGGGCCCAATGCGGATTGGTGGGTGTTAATATGCAAATGTAGCTGGAACTAACGGCTTAACGTGTCTTCTGAAGCACGGAGGAGCTCGAGATAATACACTTTGGTCACCTACCCCATGTCCTACCACAAAAAAGTTAAAAATAAAAAACTTTTAAAAATTAAAAAGAAAAACCTCCTTCAAAAAACCTTAAAAAAATTGCTATAAAAACAGCTTCAAAAAACAGCAGCTCTAAAAAGCAAGAAATAATATTCAAATTGCATAATTACTATTCAAGTACCTACGCATATCTGATATTAAAAAAACGTCTTATGAAGTCGGGTGGGGCTTTAAGAATTAAAAAATCAAATTGAGAAAGAGAAACCACGATAAATGTTATTATGATTAAAAAAGAAAAATATCTTTAGCCCCACCCGACTTCAAAAGACGTTTTTTTAATATCAGATATGCGTAGGTACTTGAATAGTAATTATGCAATTTGAATATTATTTCTTGCTTTTTAGAGCTGCTGTTTTTTGAAGCTGTTTTTATAGCAATTTTTTTAAGGTTTTTTGAAGGAGGTTTTTTATCCATTATTATTATGAGGTAGTAAAAAATCCTAAAGTTACTATTGTATGTACTATTGTAATGATACCTCACATAGGTATAAAAAAGGTAGATGACTACCTATGTGCGGTATCATTACAATAGTACACACATTGTCAAATAAAAGTATTCACGTTTCATGATCCCCTCGGTATATACAGCTAATACAGCAAAGGAACTCTTTGAACGGAAATTTGTTCTGTTATCTGTACCTGCTGAGATTACCCATTAACCACAATCGTTTTTACGTTTTGTCGTATCTTCGTAAAAATGAACGGTATTTTCACGATTATAAGGCGAAAAAAAAACATTTAGTGTAAGCCTGTTCTTGTAAGTAAAGGATTCATTCCTAATGGGTTTCTAAATACTTTCACCTCGTCATTGCTTCCGTTTTGTTCAATAGTTAAGTTAAGAGCAACTTTGCACTACACAAAATTAAAAACGTTTGTGCACTTGTGCAGCGTTCATTTAGTACGAATCAATTTACATAATGCATCAATAACACTAAGGCGGTATTTACACGGGTTAACTTGGAAGGTGATTTTACACCCGTATTCACAAACATTACTATGAGGTCTCATAGTGCACGCGGATGACGACCTCCGTGGTCGAGCTTTGTACACCGGTTTTCAAGGTGTCGCCATCTCTGAGGTCCCGGGTTCGATCCCCGGTTGGGTCAATTTAGAAAAACGAACTTTTCTATATTAGCTCAGGTCTGGGTGTTTGTGATACTACCGTTGTCTCTGATTTCCATAACACAAGTGCTTTAGCTACTTACTTTGGAATCGGAGCAATGTATGTGATGTTGTCAAATATTTATTTATTATTGAAATTAGGTTTGCGATTAAATTTTACAAGCGATTGTCGATAAAAAGCGCTAAAATTGATTCAAGTCGCCTGGCAAATTGCCTGTCAAGTCGACTCGTGTAAATACCACATTATAATTATTACACCCTAATTAATGCGATACTGACTATTGTTATTCAAATTAAAGTGTTCGTTGCCAGTTAAGCGAATGATTTTTAAATATTTTTGGGTTCCGTAGGGTACCTACGGATAAAACGGACACCTTATAGGATCACTTTGTTATCCGTCTATCTGTCTGTCCATCTGTCTGTCAAGACCCTATATCTCGGGAACGCGTGGAGGTATCGAGTTGAAATTAAAAACACTTCTATGAATTTAAACTTTTTTTGAGCCAAAAATAGCATAGTAATTTAACCCCCTAGCAATATATTTTATCCTAAACAACAAGTATAACGAAGTATGCTAACTAGATATTTAAAATACATTAAGTTCATGTCTGATAGCATTAAAATGTTCTACTCTCAAGTAAATGTGACGGGAATATTTTCAGGCTCGCCTCCAACTTAAATTAGGTACACACGACGGCACCTCAGACTATACATGTTGACCTTGAGACCGCCTTTATGCCCTTCATAATAAAAGCTGTTTTCGCAGTTTAACTGTATAACCTGACGTGCTGTCGTGTGTACTTACTTATCTATAGGTAGGATTACTACACAAGTACGTTGGCCGGCGTGGCGGCGGCGGCGGCAGCGGGCAGTGCGGTTCCTGCGGCGTCGGCGCCACGTCAAATATGCCGGCTTCCTTCCTCATCCACCATGTTTGCTGATAAAACTCGTATTTGGCACACATTTGGAAATAAACACGCTCGAGAATGCATTTCTGAATTTAGATTTACTAGGTGTAAAGTAAATCCGGGAAACGATGATCCAACCTCAGAATTCTCGTTGCACTGGCATCTCGTTTCGAATATACGTCTACTTAAACCTTGTTGTTTACTATTCATACTTCTCAATATTAATACGAAATTAACTCTGTTTGTAACATTTTCGGTACAGATAGATTAGACCTTAGAAATTATTAATTCTGTGCCTTATATTCCCACTGAAACCATGTATTGTCAACGACACCACTGAACGACGACGTTTACAATGTTTTATTGGTAACCACACCACTGCTGACTATAATATGTATTTTTAATACAGTTGCTCAAAAATGTGTGTTTTCGGTGGCAGTACAGCGTGCGGTAAGTTGATTTTACCGCGCGCCGTTCGTTTTTGTTTACGGTCTAGTACAGCGTGCGGAAAGTTAATTTTACCGCACGCCACCACCGTGCGTTTTTGTTTACCTTTTTTTTTTATTTCAGAAGGTCCCTATAATGTTTTCTCGCAAATATATTGTATAACGTAGTATGGCACATGGTTGTTAAGGTTTTTTAAAACTCGTGACGAATTAAAATAAAATAGACGGTTTTTATACTTCACCAATGGACTAGACGACAAAATAAAATAACTTTTACTAAAAAAGTAAGCGTGTGGTTTCGTGCTAAGAGATATAATCCGCGCGCAATGAGAATGGGATGGAACCTTGTCATCGTAACTCGAAAATTGATTAATTTTAATTTAATTAATCAACTAATTGTTTACTTGTTATCTTACTTGAAGTTGCTACAGTAAAAGTTCCCTCACCTCGGATGCGTGACACCGTGTTTTTGGATATCCCTGTGACTGGCCGGCGAACAAACGCGTCTCAGTTTGACAAGGTTTCATCCCATTCGCATCGTGCGCAGATTTTACCAAGGTGATTTCCATAATAAGTTCTTTCTCGGTCAACATATACGTAGATGAGTATCATTAGACCCGTGTAGCGTTCTTTTATTATGCATCTTAAAGATGCAATTGACATGACATTACATTATAAAAAAAAGATAATAATTGTGAAAGTACAACACTTTCACAATTATTATCTTTTTTTATATGTGCAAGAACAGGATTTTTTCCCGACTAAAGCTATAAGTACTTTACAAAAACATCGAAGTAGCTTCATTCGTGTAAGCGAGTCTTTTTAGCCCGAGTAAAAACTACTTTGTCCCAAAAGAGGACGAAGCAACGTAAACCTGAAAAACAGAAAGGAAGGAGGCCTAAGGAGAACATTAAAAATATTATTTTAAAATAATATGTAGCATTGTTCATTTCTCTTTGGTTCTTGTAACGTAATTTCATTCTCGAAATGCGAAGGCGCTACCGTAAATTACATTTATTTATACCGAGCAATATCAGACTTGATTTATTCCCTTTTTGTGGTACTTAGCACATTCACGGCACGAAAAAATGTAAGTACATTTACGTTTATCTGAGGAAAACGAACGAAAAACGCGCGATAAATTATTTAACACTCAGCCTTGTTTGGAGAGGACTTGCATTGGATTTCACTAACTAGTGTATAGTTATTAATTATATTGAGATTTTTCGCATTCACAATGCTATTTTTATACTAAGATAAATAATAATATATTTCGAATGTCAGGGGTATTTCCTCACATTGACGAAATTAGCTGGCTTGTAGCGAAGAAGTAAAAAGCTAGAAGATTTCGCCGCTCCCACTAGCGACTCGGTTGCATAATTGGTCAGTGCATTGGGCCGGAATCCTAAGGGTGCTTTGTTTGAGTCCCGTCTGAGCTACGGGTGGGTCGACTTTTTCTAGTATTTTTTCTAATATATTATTTATCTTAATTTACATTGTTGTCAATGGGTAGAGTTTTTAATTTAGTATCAAATTATGTTATAGTCATACCTACAATATGATGCAACATTATTATTAGCATATTTATTATGATTTAGTATTTATAGTTATTATTATCTTTCCTGATGTTTTGACAATCAATAAAGATGAAACAGCTATATGATTATTAAATTGAGATTTTTTGCATTCACATGCTATTTTTATATTAAGATAAATAATATAATTATTTAAAAAAAAATATTATTATTTATCTTAATATAAATATAGCATTGTGAATCTCAATTTAATAACAATGTAAATTGTTTGAATCCATATTAGAGACACTAAGTCCTCTTTAATACTACTCGGCTACTGAGCGTCTGGCTCTGCGATTGCGGAGGTCAAGCAATTTTTGAAAGGGTCGGTCCTGGGATGGGTGACCAAAAATTTATTATCTTGAGCTCCTCCGTGCTTCGGAAGGAACGTTAACCACGTTTGCCCCGGCTGCATTTGCAGTCGGTAAAACCCACCCATCCGCATTGGGTCGGCGTGGTTGATTATATGTCCCATCTTCCTTATCCACCCATAAGGAAGGCCAGTGCCCCAACAGTGGGGACATTAAAAATGGCTGATGTCAGTGTCAATAAACTGCCTACCTTTAAACGATAGAAAATGGTTTGAAGCAGATCCCAATCATGATTGAATGAATTGCACAAACATATTAGAGCTGAGCTTTGTAGGTATTCCCAAACTCCCGATATCAATGAATAAATTGCCCGTTTTGTTCCATCACCGCGATTACGCAGTTGCGCATTCAGAGAAACATGAATTAAAAGAGCCTTGACTCGCCCAAGTATTCAATTCGATTATGGACAGTTAACTGAAAGCATAGGCCCGTGAATAAAACACGTTGAACCACGCCTGTTTGGTGACGCGCATCCACTCCCCTGGGAGCCATTTGCCTTGAAAAGCTTTTAATAACAGATCCTAACACACTTTCGTAAGTTCCTGAAACAGCTCCGTCATAATTAATGAAATGTGAGCTTTTAATAACCTTGAAGCCCTCGTCTGCGCTTTTACGTCTGTAATTTTATGAAGCAATCCAAGACTCCTGTTTAGCATATCAACTCCGCGACTTGTTTCAATATCTTTACGAATGCTTTGCTTCCTACTTAAATGATTAAATTGTTGCATGGTAATCAAAATTGTTTATAATATTTACACATTATTATTGGATCTTGATTATTTCATTATTTATGGAAGAAAAGTTTAAGAAAAGAGAAGAAAAGCCTACTGACAATATTTATTATAGACAAGATTTATTAATTCATTTCAAAAGAAATTGATTAAAAGCTGGGGAAAGAAAGAGAATCAATCTAACCAAGCGATCTGACCACGGATACTGAAGGAATAAAAGCAAACCTGCTGAAACAGAAACTTAACGCTTTACGTGGTTTTACATCAAAAACATTTTCGCTTTTGGCTTTGAAACCACCCAGTTATAGCTATATACATACAAACACACAGCGAAATGGCTGCAGTTGTTAACGTTTTGATCCGATATTTAGGATTAACATGTTCCATTGCTCATGTAGCGTGTAGTCGGGTTATATACGAGCGGGTTACAATACGATTCAGGGGACTGCTACTGTTGTTCGATTGTGAACTCTACGTACATTTTAACAGGTGCTATTCAGCTTTCTACGAATTAGTCTGTCTGCACACGTATGATCGGACGCGGAGGCGTATCGCTACATCCCCCGATAATTAAAACGAGCCGAGTTGATTACATTGCATGTTTTAGCCCTTTGAACCAGTGAATGACCAATAGGTTTATTAAGGGCGATATTTCGGTTTGAACGTACTTTTAAAAATACCCTTTTCTATTGAAAGTAATCAGAATGATTGGAAGCTGAAATTATTGTGTTGCTGAAATGTTGTTTTTATAATACGTACCGAATCACAAATAATAACACCGTTATAATTTCTTGATATTTAATACGGTTGTAAGTACTTAAAACTGAAGAGTGTATAATAATAGCCTTATACGATATGCATAATAATAACACTTATTATAACCATTATGCAAAAGTCGAATTTCACATGTACACAAACCCAAATTGCTTTGAAGAAATTAAAGGTTAATTGCCTATACCGCGCTGCTGCTCCCCCATTGGTGTTTAAAGCACTTTTATGGAGTTTTGTTATCATATCAATATACACACCTCTTACTCAAATTATTTAAAAAGATAAAAAAGAGCATGAAAGAAAAAAACTAAAAAAAAACCCGCCTGCATCAAAACTAATCAAAAGACATGTCAACTAAAAAAAATGGAAACAAGATCAAATATTAAAGACAACATAATAATGTGCAGGCTATGATGGCCCATCCACCTTATCCATCCATATTAAGGCCAGTGCCCTAGCTAGCAGGGAGGATATTATAAATGGCTGATGTTGAAGTGGCTACTTTGCAGTTGGATACATTTTTATCAGAGTAAACAACTTAAATCAGTGTAACATCATAATCTGTATCTTTCCCGATAAGAAGTTCCTATTATATGTATGACCGGAGTGTACGCGGATGCACATCAATCATAGCGGGAAGCCGCTTAGTTTTCAGCGCCGCCCGTGACGTCGGCCACGACGCCATTTTTGATCACTTTATTCCATTTGCTATTGGTTCAATTTTTTTGTTTAATTTTTTGAGATAAAATAACTTGTGCCTACATTGCAATATTGAGGCTCCTATATAACTCTAAGTGGCGCCCTCATCTTAATTAAATTGATTGCTCGCTAAGTACGTAATGTATCGAAAATTCACATGTACAGATTGAAGCTAAGGTTCTATAGTTTATTTACAAACAATAACCATAGTAAAAGTGGCCAGTTATTGCACTTTTACTTACTGCTGCTATGACGAACTATAAGTATTTTACTGAGACTATATAACTATACTAAGCATGTGAATTTTCGATACAATCTATGTAGGTACTTATCGAGTAATAAATTTAATTAAGATGTGGGCGCCATTTGAGGGACGTAGTCCCCTGTAACTGTAAAAAGATTTAAGTAACACATATGGAACGAACTGAAACCAGACAGCTCCGGGGCCCTACTTTTGAGATGCGTCGAGCGCTCTTTACTACTCAAATTCATTCGACAACCATGGCTGTTGAGTCAAAATGAGTAGTAAGAGCGCTCGATGCCTTAAAAAATAAGGTCCCCGGCCACTGAAAAAATTACTGCTGGCACTTGGACCAATTTATGTAAAAATGGTTGTTGAAAGACCAAACGGACAAGCGCACCGCACTAGATAACGGCAATAAATTATTGAAATATCTCGACTTTCTCGCAGAGAATCATACTTTGAATCTGAAATATTTAAAGGTCCAGAGACGTGTGGATTATTAAGTTCGCAAACACCTGACAAAAAGAAAAGGGAGGACCATAGACGATATCATTGGCACGTCACGAATGCGCATCAATCACGCGGGAGGGGCGGGCAGGCTCGTGCGCCGCGATTCCACGCAGCGTCACAGATTATATATAAGCAGTCCTATATCTATATAATTTGTGATTGTGAAGCAGTCGCCGACGACGCTCGTGACACGGTTGTTGTTTTTAGATGCATTCCTGTCATACTTGCAATACTGCTTAGAATTTATTGATAGCTTTGCCATTATCATGGCCATCATATTGCTCGGATTCAGGATTAGACACGGTTCCGGACTCCGGAATTCCGGATACAAGTAGATCGAAGTGTGAAACATACAATATAATGCCATTTCTAGAGATTTTCTAAAAAATCTACATCATGTGTAGGTAGTACAAAGTATTGGACGCAATTTTAAAAGTTTTGTCAGTATTTGTGAGAAAAACAATCCACGTCTAATTTTCTTTAATTACTTAACTCCCGGCTCAAGTAATCGCAGTGGCCTCAAGCCCGTAGAATAGTGATTTTTGAAATTATTGAACACTTATGGTATGTCTTGTTTCATCTTGTTTCACATTGCTGTTTAACCGTATAGTCCACCCACTGGTGAGTGTAGGCCTCCTCTTTGGCACGCCATTCCGTCCAAGTCTTGGGCTTTTATCCAGTTCGTCCCCCATTTTTTGTGTGGCTTCCTCAATCTAATGGCAGACAACACTTCTGGTACCAGTACTTCCTTGGTCTTCACCCCAACACCTTCCTGCTCCACTAGTCATCGGTCGGTCCACAAAAAAAACCAATCTCATTATTGATTGTTCAATAATAAAGTTTAGTAATGAGAAGAGTTCTACATTTAAAATTTTTAATAATATAAAATTACTTCAGAGCACGTAGTCAATTTTAATAAAGCTGTAAGTTCGTTGAGTCTGTTGAATCGGATTAGCTCCACCGATCCCTGGCTGGCTCCAATCTGAACTCGATGTGAGATCGCAGATTCTGACGTGGAGCGTTCTGTAAGCGGATCGCAGTAGTTAATTAATGATACTTTAACGGTCGTCTATAGCACGGAGTGCGCTCAATTGCGTCACTGGCGGGCGGCGAGCGCTGGCAGGGAATTCTCCAAATGGTCCCGCTTAACTGTGGAACTCTTAGCCTCTTACAAGTTATTAATTCATTAAATCATCGGGAAACGGGTACTTTGAATGCCGGTTCCGTCTTATAACAATAGATTCATTTTAGCTTTACTTTATACAGGATTTCGTTAGTATTGGACTTGCGTTAATTGTTCCTTGACTTGAATATTTAAATCTTGGGAACGCTCCCCTTTTGCTAGAAGTGCCGGCGCTTAAGTACTTACTGCTCCTTAAAATTATGCCAATTGGCGAATTCACAATAATATAGCGTCCATTGTTAGGTTTTCGAAGGCAAACGTACTACATAACATTTTATTTCTTTAAAGGTAATTTACTGACTTGGCTATTGGGTTTCACACTTTAGCGATTGTATATCTAATACATTAGTCTCTCATAAGAAATGCAATCCCGATCCACAGATCGAAATCCCGCTAGAACTTGGGGCAATATGCAAGATCAATCTGAAAGCATAAATCAAAAAAGATCTCGCGATATTGAGTGACAGCATCACGCTTACTTGCCTTTTTTTATAATTCGCTTTAAAAGCTTTACGTTACAACATCGCAATTAGCCAGAGTTAAGTCTGTAAAAATATTTCAGATGCTGGATAGTTTATTTCATTACCTATGTCAAAGCGTAAAGATTGTAATATTTAAGTACTAGGTCTTTACTAAGTAATAGGAGTCAACTATAACGACACAGATAGATATACACGTAGATGGATGGTACGATTGATAACACGTGGCCATTTAAAATAGGGGTAATGTTACTCCGATTATAATCATTAGTAGCCGCTATTTTTAATGTCCCTAGTGCTGGAGCACAAACTGGATAAGGAGAATGGGCCATAACAAAACCCACCACGCAGGCACAATGCGGGTTGGTCAGTGTTAACGACTATCGCATCCAAACCTACCTTCCGAAGCTCGCTGGTGCCGAAACTTGAGTCATTCAACCCCGTGACCCTAGCGAAAATGCACGCTAAGACACTCCATCATTGTGCTGTTCAGCCTCCTTCACTTCGGCTCAGTGCATATTTACTAACTAGTACAAGAAGTCAACTATAATGGCAATAGGATTTGGTTTAGCCTGTAGCATAGAGACCCGAGAGCTGGCCGCATCTGGCTGGCTGCGGCGCTCTGCTGCGATCAATCACGCGCGCGACACACGCAGCTGCTCGCTCGCATCGCCATTTATAATAGGATAATATCAACTGTTACTTCCGTTATAAAGTACCTATTTACTATAAACTTGATTGCAATGCCCAGTTTATAGGTTCGCTGACTGTTCGCTGGCGGCATAGGGCGGCATGGCCAAAACATGCTGGTATGTTATTTTTCTGAGTGGCATGCACACAGGTTATAACAAAGAGTAAGAAGATTATTTTTTTTTAATATATATGCTATGTTATAAATAAACGTGGAAAATAGTTATAATGCTGATAAGGCGTATTAACGTCATATAACTTTCGTTATTCATAATAGAATTTTTAAAAAAAGGTTCTTTAGTTCTTTAGCGTTATTATGTTGTCGTTCTGACGAACCCATAGACAAAACAGGCAAATGCACTGGCTGATATCAACATCTTCCGAAAAAATAAAACAATTATCTGTCATTAAATGTCAATATGTTGTAAAATAACGTGAAACTACGTGACATTGGCGGAATTGTGCATAGACCACAGAGCAAGCTCATTAAGAAGAAGAAGAAGGCTCAAAGTGCTGAAACATAGAAATATATTTTTTCTTAGTCTATGAGCCACAAAAAAAATTCCATGTCAGTGCTATGGGCCACTGACCTCCATATAGGTTTTTTTTTTGGCGCCATTTTGTCGAGTTCGGTTTGGTGTCTAATTTAATTATTTTCAAATTGATTCATAGTGGATATTGTGTCTTAAAATTGGTGCAGTTATATGGTACAAGTGTCTACGCAACTGAACAATATGTGGGATAATTGAAATAGGCGCGATCTTGGTTGTGTGAAGCTGAGACTTTTATTGAAGTGGTGGCTTCCTCGGCAGAACTAACCGAGTAAACTGTCTTGATATACTTGGTGGCAAATGCTTCAAGCAGCATTGGAATGCGATGCACCCGCATTCTAATGAAAAATTAAACAATATCTACCACTGAACTATTTAACATTGACACTGGCAAAAATTACTTCCAAGAGGAAAGTAGATTGCCATAACAAAAAAAAGAAGAAGAAGACCTCCATATATTTCACACACAAAAATTGAGCGATTATGAATAATGATTTCCAAGAAATTCCTTAAATATAAATGTTTTATTGATAATCTAAGTTTCATTGTTACACTTTGTGTATACATGTGGTATGTGCTGCCCATAAAATTATATTCTATTCGATTATAAAAAAGGTCCTTTTGAAAAGAATTCCATAATTTTACTCTGAAGGTGCTTTTTTGATAACTTCCACATCCAAGAGCCATTTACAATGAAAAACGTAAAAAGTGAGTTTCTACGAATACCTAATAGAGATTCTTATGATTGTGACGTTGTATTGTTACAAGTATTACAGTTGTGAACTTCAACTACACAAAGCGAAACGATTCAAAATTGATAAGTGCCAACTCTCAAAGCGACGAAACCTTGTGCATCTGAATTATTAAACTAAATAGTTTAACTTGAGTTCTTGAAGCATAATTGGAGTTTAGATATAATAAGTCGAGTTCCATATATATAACCACTCGGTTCAAACGCGAATGCGGTCGGGTTGGATGGTAAGCGATCAATCACACGCGCGACAAACTCAGATGGTGCCAACTCACGCGCTTGTATCACCATTTATAACAGCACAATCAACTATGCGTTTAATTAAAGCAAAAGGGTTTGCTCATTTAAATAATTTATTAGAGAAAGTGCGTCGGAAGCAATATTGCTATTTTAAAAGAAATTTCCCTTTTCCAATTTAGCCGGCGGGGCGGGGATGATTTACATAACAAAAGCGTCGACAATTTTATTCACTACTTACAGAAACAAAAAGTAATGCTACTTTTAGACAAAAATGTTGTCGAACCGTAAATGTATTCGCTAAGTGACAACTAGCTCTACACCTCAATGGGAGTTAGCCACTTGCAAGGGAATTGTGGATTCAGAGCGTTGGGAAGTGCCGTTAATTAGTCGGCTGATTGGTGGCGGGCGAGCGCTCGACGGCGCAGACGCATCGACGACGGCAGCCCACAAATTTGGATAATCACTTCCGACATAAAGCTGATAAAAGCACCACAAACACTGAAAATGTACACTTTCCAGTTCATTTCTGAATTTTTTCAGCACTTTGTAATGTACTTTTGCAGACCAAGTACTGCCACTCGAATTATAAATAACTAAAAATATAATACTATAAGTACGTTTAGTACTTTTTATTTATTTATTCAAGGCAACCAACAGCCGTGTAAAGAAATTGTGATTACAACTAAAGACCTGTAGTGCCTGTAACTAATCTATTATACATATTTTGTTACTTATTAAGTCACTCTCAGGAGTAGACGATATTACAATAATTATGTTTCACAGTCTATGGATTGGCACTAACTTCAATTTTAAGACGGAACCACGTTTATATGAAATTATTCGTCAAGTATATTAATTTGAACTTAATCAGACTTTGTGAAACAGGTCCTAATACTTATATTAATCTATTATTAAGAAAGATAACTATTAAACAACTTAATGTACAATTTAATAAATATAACAATAACAGATTCAAATAGCAAAATTTTTTTAAAATAATGTGTATATTGCTAATTTTGTAATATTCACAAGCCAAACTTTGAAAAAGAACGGATTTGAGTTTTGGTAATGATATATTAAATATTTATTAGCTTTGATGGAAAGGAAATAAAGACTCATGCACCAATGGGGCTTTCAAACTTTAATTATCTCTAAAGAAGCCCATGTAACGCAATCAACAGACTTTTACTGCCAAAGTGCACTGATGCCCTCAATACTGGCTTCTTAGCTAAAATCTTTGGTTAAGGGAGGTCTGTTTAACTTTAGAAAGCTGATAGAGTTTCAGTAAAATCTGTCAACTTTTTTGAATCTATGATTACCCTAACTTTAAGAATCGTTTGAGTATTTGGACGTAAGCCTCCAAAGTAATTAAGGTCATCGTGCCCCTTAAGATTTCTAGTACACAGGAGTTGTCATCAATATAATATTATTTAAAAGTTATAGGTACATGATTTTTGCGAAGGATATCTTTGTATGCTCAAACAAAATGCTGTTCCCATAATAAACAATAAGAAATTCATCTTCTTCTATCAAAAATTGACCGGACAACTTGAACACATGAATTAGCTCTCGGGAGAAATGTTTTGGTAGAAAATAGTACACATCTTGACTCTACAGTACCATTTGAATGATGATAACTTCATTTACATTTTAATCTAGATTGGTTATAGATAAATACAAGTTAAAGCAAAACAATATCTGAAGACTGGACAATTATAAAAGGCATTGTTTGTTTGTTGCAGACATCCGGATGCAGTCGCTGGTGAGACACCCACTTGACTTTGTTTCCTCCATCGGTGACCCCACTTTGGCTCCGTGCCTTCCAGTTAATTACGGGGGAATGACACCGCCGCCGCCACTCCACCAGCTCACTCGAGCTTTTACTCCCACTTATTTGCTTTTTTTCTCTGAACTGCGCTAATTTTTGACATCTTCAATTTTGGACACTCGTAAGTAATGCCAATTTTGTTACCCCAATCTGAAATCAATTACTTATATTGTTCTTTACAAATATTTCATTTTATGAAATAACATTTACATAATTAAATGATGTGAACTACATCATAACTTTTTAACCAACTTAAAAAAGAAGGAGGGTATCAAGTCACTAGTAACTTCAACAGTTGATAACCGATATTAGTATCTATTTTTTTATCTAAAAGAACATAGTTCAGGTATGGGTACATAAAATTTTTACAAAGATCTGGCGAGTAATTGTTTCGTAATCCTAAAAAAAACAATTACTAGCTTTTACCCGCGAATTCATTCGCGTAATTAAGATAGTTGTGCATTTATTTTGAAAGTGACATTTAAATTTTCCGATATAAATTCATATACAAACTGGAACACTATGTAGCACCTGTATAACGGAAATTTTCCAAAACCCTTTCTTAGTGCATACCTAACAGGCGCGAATCCACCGTTGTGGGCACTATGGGCATGCCCACAAGCCTAATTTAGTCTCGCCTGGTGCATCTCACTTGCTGGTCATACTATACTTAGTCTAGTCAGTGTCCCTATATTGGCTTGGAAATTGGTTTGGTATTTAATCGAAACTGTTTGACTATTCAATTGGACGAAATCGGGTCTGATTTCCTCCAATGATGATTTGCAAAAGAAAATATTAATCACATTCAATAGTCGTTCATGAGTCATAATTGTTCATGAGCGAGTTCGTACTCCGACTCGCACTTGGCCGATATTCGGGTGGCTGTGACCACAATCTTTTTTGAAGGCTGGACCCGCGCCTGATACCTACATTATAAAAGGTAAGTATCTACCCACCAAAAACGGTGGTTCTACCTTCAGCCGTTAGGGCTCTACGCCTATCTTATCTCGACAATAAATCAATCAATCAATTTGGAGTTTTATATTTATAGATTTAGCTTACCATCGCACGAGTTTTCACGGATTTTCAGGCATAACTTCTTTATTTATGAACCGATTTAGATGATCCTTTTTTTGTTTAAAAGTATATACTTACTTCAAGAGCGGTCACATTTTAATTTCATTGGTATTAGACCTTGGACTTCGAAGATACACAAGGGAACTCGTCAAAGTCAATTAGGATATGTATAGTGATTGAGATATTGGCAGGGTTTTTAGAATTAAAAAAAAGTTGTCCTTCAACCCCACCCGACTTCAATAGACTTGTTTTATTAAAATTAGTAGGTATCTAATGATTTGAATAATATTTCTTACTTTTCAGAAGTTTTTATTTTTATGTTTTTTGAACGAGGTTTTCTTAACAATACTTTTCCAAAATTAGACCGCCGTTGTTTGGGAACATGCGTGCCAAATTGAGCGCAAATATTCACAAGACCCTTATCTTTGTGTAATGAAATGAGTGGCGTATACAAATTACTACGCCCCACATCTCTAACGGCGGGTAATTGCTGAAATAGTGCGCGTTCACAACAAGTTAACAATCAGATCGATTGCTGGGCCAACTAGAATTTTATTTTAGTTTTGGACCAAATAAAATTCTATCGGAAACAAAGCTTTCTTTGTTCCAAGCTAGCTATTGCTGAAAATAATTCCAAGGGTTGTCACGCGACATTTACTATTTAAAGCGACCTTTGCAGCTGCATGTTTATTTAAATCAAATAGGCTTTGAATATGTTACACCCTTAAATTTTAAATCCTATCAGACATAGGTAATTCAGAAGACGCCCCTTCCATCGTGAGCCCACCATTCTAGGCCGCAACCCCTCCTTTATTGAATTTTAAATTGGACCTCTTTAGCCGATGTCTGACATTTAAACCATGTGCTCTTTTTTCTCCAAAAAATCCTGAACTAGCCCGTTGCCGCATTTTTGACATAATGTTGATTAGCGATGTAGAGAAGGGATTTCCAAAGTGGTCGGTATCGACCCCTTGGGGTCTAAATCGGTTTCCCAGGGGTCGACATAAACGAATAATTTTAAAATAATTACTAAAGAATAAATAATGTACTAGAAAAAGTTCGACTCGTCATCAATATTTATTGTCTCAGGCGGGAATTGAACCCGCGACCTTTAGAAATCCGGACCAATGCTCTTATTATATTATATATAATATAGCTCTTTGTTCTTAATCAATTGTCAAAAATATCTGTATAGATATTTCAATTGTATGTCGAGGTGATTCCTCACATAGATGAAATAACGCTGACTTGCAGCGTAAAAGTCCCCAAATAGTGGGTCGCCGCGACCCAGCATCGGGCCACGAAAATAAAAATACCGAGTCGCAACATTGTCTCATAGTTTACAATCAGTCAAACAGATTCATACATCTCACTAAAATATGATCGTATTATGATTGAAATATTATTGAATTAATAATATTAGGTAAAATTATTGTCAATAGTTAAAGTTTTTTTACTTTATTGCACTTGATTACTATTATGTGGACATTTAAATATGTTTTTTTTATTTTCCATTATATGCACCAGTAGGGTTAAAAAACTTGTGGTGGGTCACGATCGGGAAAATATCAAAATTACTCAACGAAAACGAAAACGCTGGTCTAGAAGAATTTCAACGATGCCACTAGTGACTCAGTAGCTCAGTTTGGTAGGAACATTGGACCGGACTACCAAAGGTCGCGGGTTTGATACCCGCCTGAGACAATTCTCAAATTTAAAAAAAAATACACTTGATATTTATTAGGATTTTTAAAATAATTTGGCTACGTACGGGGGTAACAGTTCATTTTGGGAATCCCTGTTCTAGAGGGCGAAACTCAAAGCCGACAATTATTTCGTCATTAATGTCGTGATGAAATCATCGGTGGGTTGAACTTGTTTTAATAGTCACCAGCAAAGTTTAATTTTATCGTATAAACGAATTAGTCCACTCAACGCATTGGCTCGAAAGGGTGTGTAGAGTTCGTACAATACGCGAATACATACGCGATTTTTTCAGAAACTTGTTAAGGGTGCTTAGGGTGTAAACATACTAAAAGTGCTCTCGCCTAGGAGAGGTGAGCCGGAATGGGGGGAAGGGTTTCAAGGTCTCACTTTTCGGGTTTAAACCTTTGATCAAAATAAAAAGTATCGTATGTTTATTAATCCATGTTTGTTAATCCAGGCTATAAACTATCTGTTTGCCAAATTTCATCCAAATCGTTCAGCCAGTTTTGAGTTATAAATGATGTAAATAACCCAACTTTTCTTGATGTTTACCTATAACTCCAAAAATACTAACAATTGATATAAAGTATATATTTGCAGCAACTACTTGTCTAAAAAAAGCCTTTCTAATGATATATCACTCGTTGGTGTAGGGTGACTAATACCAATACGCATTGGATCTTGCCCATCATTCTAATTATCACATTTCCGGAGCGTGCAGCACGAAAACTTTGAGGAAATTGGAAAAAGTGTAAAGAATAAAAGTATTAGTAAATTTAATAAGCTTTCATTTGGCACAAAAAACTTTTTCTCTACGACGCACCGTTTTGAAGATATCAAAAAAACCCCAAAAGTGAGACCTTCAAATTCCTCCCCCCACTCTGGCTCACTTCCTAGACGAGAGGACTTTTAGCACCCTAAACACGTTTCTGAAGAAATCGCGTATTATTTGCTCACGCACTCTACAACCCCTTATTCATTGGAATAAATAGGTATAGAACTTAAGTGTTGTTTCAAACTCAGTCAGTAAATCACTGAAAATAGTTCTTTGAGAACGGACATGACTTGTGAACACTAGGCTATGGAATTATCGAGTTACCGATACTCTATTGCTCTGAAAGACGCAAAGCGAGGAAAGTGAACAAATAATCCGCTTTGCCGGCAACACACCCTGAACTCGGTCGATCTTCTACAGACAGATTTTAAACGAATGCCGCAACAATGGTAACGAACTCTGCATTCAAATAAGAAACTTTGGACCAGGGTGAATCTACGTTGTTTTGTTATGTTTCTTACTTCCTGCGTCATTGTCGTTTACTCGAAAATCTTTAAAAATCCAATGCATCACAACGGAATTTGCCATCATTTACGTTAGAGTACGATAATAAATTATATTAATTTGCATATTTTTAACTTATTTATTGCGATGCATTGGATTTTTAAAGATTTTCGAGTAAACGACAATGACGCAGGAAGTAAGAAACAACGTAGATTCGCCCACCAACCGTCTTACGAACTTATTCGTTCTAAATAAATACCTATCTTGCTCCAAGATTCTTTTAAATACCTTTTGGTAAGAGAAATAAAAGTTACCGATCCACTCCAGACGGACTTGCGGTTTTTCTTGATTGTGGCGTTCCCATTTCGCGGCATGACGGCTAGCGGTGTTACTTGCGAGTTAAGTAATAACTTTGCTGCGGAGTCTTTTTTATTGTACAGTCCACTCACATCACGAAGTAAATGTTATTTTATATCAAATAAATTTAACCAAAAACATACTTTTTCCTCATTTTCATCAGTATGAATCTGGATAGAGCAAGAGCTATTATGTTCGGCCTAGTCAATTGGAAACTCTACTTATATTCTCTCAAATCAGACAAGATTAGCAACAGGAAGTTATGAATTTTAATAAATTATTACAATGCCTTTGGTCTTAGACTAGCGTGAAATATACCTAATTTTATCGACGAAAACACTTGCATGTTGCACACATGATGTTGGAGTCCATCCCCTCAACCCCTGTCCTGTTGTACGTTAATAAAAAGGAAAATTAAAAATGGCGGTCATTCCAACAGGAGAGGGGATTCCTCATCATGTGGGTGTTTTTGGGTCACCGGAAAATTGATCGAAAACAATTCATCGAATTACAATTCTTCGAACACAGTTCATCGAAAAAATAATTCGTCGAAAAACAATTCTTCGAACGTTAATTCCCCGAAATACAATTCGTCGAAAACAATTCGTCGAATTAAAATTTCATTGTCATTGTCATTGTCAATCTGTCAGTCACAGTTTGTTCGTCTTGCTTTACTCCTGTAGGTCCCGGGTTAGGTTAGAAATTTAAGGCGAGCGCGTAGCGCAGCGGAGCGTGAGCCTTAAATTTCGAGGTTATTTTTTTATAACAGACAACAGAAAAAACATTATACGCCATAAAGCTTTTGAGGGAGGGGAGCATTCGACGAATTATTCTGCGATGAATTGTTTGTTCGACGAATTGTTTTTTCGATTAACTGTTTTCGAAGAATTGTAATTCGATGAATTGTTTTCGATCAATTTTCCGCAAATCGTTTTTTTGTCGATAAAATTAGATATATTTCACGCCATCAAATTATCGCTAGTCCGAGACCAAAGACATTGACATATTATTGTATATTCTTGTCAGCGAAAAGACTCCTGAGTAGTGCTTAAAAATACTGGACGATTTAAAAAATACAGTTAAGTAGTCTGTTTGAATAACAACATTTTATTTTAGTTTCCTTGACCAGAAAGTAGATTTTCACTGCGCTGAATAGGAATATTGTTTGTAAAATAGATCCCACACACGGCAACGAAAGACAGTAGGTACAATATCAAGGCTGGATTTCCACTCCGACCTGAACTGACCAATTAAAACGGATCAAATCATAACTTAATTTAGAGTTCTACTTTGTTTCTGCTATAAAGTCTCGTAATAACCATTACTGAATAGTTTTTCTAAAGTACATTTAACCAACATTGTAAAAAATAATTTTATTCCTAGTTGATAATAAAATCATACTCGTAACCAGCGAAGTAAAATCTATATTAGAACAAGCATTCCGCTCAAAAAAAGGCACCACACCAAAATTAGAACAAAGTGGGCGGAGCTAAAAATGCTGGCATTTAGTTATGCAACACAAAGCGACTGAACACTGGTAGCATAATAGCGACCATAATCTGAATACTTATAGATATTTTCTATACTAAAAACAAATAATATTTTATATTAAGGCTCCTATATACCTCAAGTGGCGCCCTCATTTTAATTAAATTTATTGCTCGCCAAGTACATAATGTATCGACATGTAATTTAATTAAAATGAGGGCGCTACTTGAGGTATATAGGGGCCTTAAATGATACATTATCTCTGCATCTTTTTGCCTTCTTTGTGTCTTTTACCATTTGACTACACGGACGTCATTTCTAATAAACTCTTTCTTTTCTTAAAAATACAAACTGCAATTATAGTAAAGAACGCTTACGTCTGTCGCCGCTGACAGACGTAAGAGTTCAAATTCTGTGCGAGTTGTAATTTTTCAACTCTGTGATGCCATTTTTAAGCAATATTTGTTTGCAATTACACTTCTAAGCTAGCTATCTAAGTTTTTTAAAGCACTTCATGTGCTTTTTTTTCAGGTACCTACAATTATGTTTGTTTGTGTAATAACATTTTGTCTTCATGACAAAATGTTATTACACAAACAAAAATAAATGTACCTGAAAAATTTTAAAAAGTTTACTATTAACGGTTGATTGAACAAATCAATTAGGAGAAGATTGGTATTACTTTAAGATTTTATCTACGTTGTAGATTATCCATAGAGTATAGAACTATAGACAGTCTCTACGATATATACACGCCAGAGTTGATGCAATCACGAACCCTTTAACATTGCATTTCACAACGGCACAAAATGCTGAACTTAAATCGAATCTGTGGCGTACGTAATAAACACTAATATTAAACTGCTGTCCTGTGTAGGTGGTATGATTAATTTAAGAAGCAACCATCGTGCGCCGCTCGCGCCCTCGCCTGCATTATTTAGCTGCATTCTGCAACTCCAGCTAGCTTTATACACTGCACTAAATAATATGATAAGCTTTATTTAGCAGAACAGCCACTCCATTGCAGACAATAGTGAATCGTTTGTAATTATTATGATCGCGTGACTGCATCCGTAAAAAGTTACGAGTTTATTTGGCGATGTATATTTAGGTTTTTATTGGTGGTAGATGTATAATCAAAGTTGTAGATTAAAATTGTGTAAAGTTTTTCATTCCAACTTTACTACTTATTTATCACGTAATCACAAACGCTTAGGATTTTAAAAAAATACCAAGGACATAAAAAAATAAAGGTGAATACTAAATATAATAGAAGAAGAGATGTAGGCAGTATTTTTTGTGGTACAAAGTCATTTCCCTCGGCGTATGCGGGGCGCCATCTCTCATTCCGGTCACGAGGTGGGTAGGTGGGCACAAGTTATTTCCCCCGCACCGTCTCACTAAGTGCTCTTTTAGTAATCTGAATACATTCTTACGTTCGCTCAAAGAGGGTAGTTTGGCATCAAACAGCGATGAGCTTAAAATCTTTAAAATAAATATAGTTTAGTTAGTGGAAAGCTATCATATATGTGCATATCAAAGTTGTGTTGATTTATATACAAGATTTTTCCTCTTTCATCTTTACAATTGAAAGTGAATGGGAAAAACAACTTTTTACACATTGAAGATTATGTCCACATACTTTATAAGCTCTTGGCACAATTCCTACGTATTCTTTGTAATGTCAAAGTTACACTGTCATTTTATTTATGACGGCCTTTAGAAACGCCAGGTGGTACTTACTGTTGGTAAAATTCCAAGTTTGCAAAGTTCCCAAATCTTCAGATATAGTATCCACCTAAAGTTACGTAATTTATCACCATATATCTATTCTGTGACCATATTGCGACTGGCAGAGCTAGGACAAAAGAAGTTTTATTTCAATATCATCACTGCACCTATCAAATTCAGATATGCTTCGTTCATTGGGCTTGATTCGCCAATTTTGAAGATTTACATAAGTTCACCTATCACCCATCAGCTATCAATCGTTACAGAAAATCTTTACTAATTTTTTTCTACAAAATGGTAACATCCGTTTAATTCTCTACGCATAGTTGTCACACAGAAAATGCGTTTTCCTATTAGCGTTCTGATGAAATGAAATAACACTGCTGACTAAGACTGCTGAATAGCAGACAACAAGTAAAACGTGACACACTGTACATATACTTCGAAAGCGTTGTGCTATAAGCAAGCACGTGACGTCGGTACACATGTTCAGTAATACAGAAACTTACAGAATATCCGCTGCGCCAAGTAGCTAACAAATATATTAATAAGGGTATATACGTCGGCAACAAAAGCGCTTAACACAATTCTCCAGAGTAACTAATCTAAGGAACTATGCTACGGCTGTATTGCCATTTGAGACTAGCTGGAAGTTTGCTTTACTTTACTGTGAAAAGTAGCTCCATAAAATTTCAATTACGGTTTTATAGTGCTACTTAAATATTGCTTTCAAGTTTATGACTTTGGATAAAAGGAAATTCTAATTAAAATAAACAAAAACATGGCTTTGCAACATATCATCGTTCTTTATTTTGTTACAACCTAAAATATAACTAAAAATATAAACTTCGCATAAACTGCAATAAATGAATTCGTATTCTAAATCTCGTTAGTAGATGTAAGGCCCAGTTTCACAAGACAGAAAAAGACAGCTATGGGGTATTTAGACGGGTCGATTTTCCGGGCGACTTGCTAGGCGACTTAAGTCTAATAGGGCTTTTTAACGACAATCGCTTGTAAAATCGAATCGACTAAAATCGACCAGCAAGTCACCTGCCAAGTCGACTCGTGTAAATACCACATTATTCAATTTTAGAATAGACTATTCATCATTAAGTTGCGATTAAGCCTAAATTAAAGCTTATTTTTCTGTCAATCGTTTCAACAATTTATTTTATACTAGCGGCTCGCCCCGGCTTCGCACGGGTACAATGTAGTTACTAATGTGGTGAGTGTGACGTTATTAGACTAAACTACAGGATATCTATATATAGTGGTGGCCACATAATTAAGGACGCCAGTCGATTTTCATACAAACGAAGTAACTTTTAAGCATTGCTTCTCCGCCAGGGATTGACCGAACGGTGATCTGGTGATTGCCATCCAGGGAGTGAATGGAGGAGATCCAGATTTCTAAACACACCCAAGTCATCTGACCAGCATTTTAAGAGATGTAAGGATATGTTTAAAAATACCGCGAATATAGCATAAAACTGAACTTACTTACAACTGAAAATTCTGATGCTTACATCTCTTAGAATGCTGACCAGATCAGTTGGGTGTGTATTGCGATCTGAATCTTCTCCATTCACTCCCTGGATGGTCATCATCAGATCACAGCTAGTTCAATCCCTAGCGGAAAACCAAGACTTTAAAATTACCTAGTTTGTATGAAAATCGACTGGTGTCCTTAATTATGTGGCCACCACTATATGTATATGTGTATACGACGTACACAACTTACGCAAGGGGTGTTATTAGTTTGACCTGTGTGTGTCTGTCTGTCTAAGGCAACCTAGCTCCCAAACTTATGGACCGATTTTGATGCGGTTTTTTGAGCATAGTTTAAAAGATCTAAGTGTACAGACGACGGAACTCCTAAACCATTGATCCGATTATGATGAAATTTTGGTGAGTTGTTCTGCTTACGACCGAGAAGGTCCCTGGCTAAAAAAACGGAGCATTGCAATACGCATGCCGGGTACAGCTTCTAAATAAAAATATGTTGTGCATTATCAGGATTATCAACCTCGATCATCCAACACTTTTCTATAATATACAACGTGTTACAAAATACTCCTAATACCGAATATGGTTGGAGGGACCATCAAACTGAACAACTTTTACTACGGGACCAACTCTGAAATAGCGAAATAAAAATCAGCTGTTTCATACAAACATGGGTATAAACAATACAGCTGACTTAAAATTAACAAAGTACGCCATATCCTACCCTCGCGGGTGTGCAAATTATTATTATGCAGAAGACTTAAACAACATTGAAAATAGTTGCCAAAATTCTTTAACTTATTTAAGAAAAACAATAAACATGCCGCGCTACTGAGGTACATATAAATTAGGTGATTAAATTGTCCTAAATATTCGGGATAACGTTACATTAAATAATCATAAAAATGACATAAAAGGATAGTGCTCTAAATGTCAAAGAAATTAAAATGTCATGATTGTAAATAATTACAATAATAATTTTATTTGTCCTTGATATATTCGTCAATCGAGTAAATATATGCTTAGTGAATTAGAAATTTATTTAATTGTTTCTTAAAAATATTAGGATTCTCAATTTCTTTAATATTTTGCGATAATTTGTTATAATTTTTAACACCCATTGAGAAGACACTTTTGGAGTACTAACTGGTCTTACATGCAGTGGATTGTAGCACATTTTTATAGCTTTAAAGTTTTGTAATTGGTAATGTTCTTTTTAACATATAAAACTGACTCGCGGATATATAGCGAAGGGAGCGTCAGTATTTGGAGTTCTTTAAAATACAGTTTCCAAGAGTCTGTTTGTTTTAAGTGACACATTGCCCGTACACATTTTTTTTGAGCTTTGAAGGCTGTCTCCTTATCTGTGGAGTTTCCCCAAAATAAGACACCATACTTGATTGTGTATCCTACATAAGCATGATTATGCATTTAGAACGCTGCCCTGTTTGCAACTTTTCGTTTTTGCACATATTATGTGTTCTATATGCGGTTTCCAATTTAAACTGGCGTCGATATAGATGCCCAAGAATTTAGTGCATTGAATCTGTTTTATAGAATTATTGTCATGATTAATATTTAATGCATCGAAATTACTATTTTTAAAATCGAAAATTTCTAAATGTATGAAACAGCTGATTTTTTTTCGCGATTTGAGAGTTAGTTCCAGTAGTAAAAGTTGTTCAGTTTGATGGTCCCTATATACCGTATTCGGCATTAGGGGTATTTTAGTAACATGTTGAATACCTACCACATTTCTTGTCATGTTATCCGGTTGCAAAATAAAAAGGCTATTCGGCAAGCTAACTCTCGAGCTGGCGACATTAGAGCTGGCCATGGGTGAAACAATCACTGCGCAGTTCTACACCAGCCGCTCTTAAACTTTGTCCCTGTGCTTTATTAATTGTTATAGCATATAAGCGACTTGACCGGATATTGTATTCTTTTAAAATTAATCTGATAATCAGATGGAATAATTTTGCAACTTATTACAACGCAATAAGGAAAAAATGTCAGCACTACCAACATAACGCCATAGGTACTATTCAATGAAATGCATTCTAACTACTTTCAGGGGAAATGACCAAAGAGAATATAATACTACGTTGAGATGTCAAATGATATACATCAAATCCTCCAACGCACACACGCACACTGTTTTGATAGATATGATTGAATTTTAACTTTGTATAGCGGTAATAAAGTGCAAATTGACTCTTTGACGTTAGGAACATATCTTCATTGTTTAAACAACCGTGAGTGCTTGTAATTTAATATGAACTTTATACAATAATAATAAAGCTCAAATTGACTCTACGTTTTAGTTAGAAAACGTTTGTATGGGAAAGAGAAAAGGGCTGTTTTAAAGGTTTTTCCGGCAGTTATTCGATTTTTTCTCGCCGTAAAAACCATCCTTGAACTTCAACGAACATTTAAAAAAAAGAATTGGCCAAATTGGTCCAGGCGTTATTGAGTTATGCGCTTAGCAACACATTTTGCGATTCATTTTTATATTATAGAAGATAAAATTGTTACCTAAATAATGAATAACGTTAACCAAACGATCTAATTGATTATTATACGCCCTAGGTACTACTTGATTACTTATTATAATATGGTCGTATTATAAATGGAAATATTATAAAGCATCGTACAAATTGCCAGGATTTTTTTCTTCGAATACTCTACCGCGAGTTTTCCATATTTGATAAATACTTGAAGAAACGGCAAATACAATTTTTGCTATCCAACTTTATACACCGTTTGGAGTCACGAGACGACTCGTAAGCCGAGAGAGCCCTCACACCAGAGAACGCTTATCAATACGACGTGCGCAGAATAATATTGCACTTATGTCTAGTTTTATAGGAAGTATGCCGTATTTTTTAGTTTACTACAGTTATACTTATATCGACTGGAAAACTAAATCTCTATTTTTTTGTGACTTTATAGATGAGGCTTCGTGTCATGGTCATATAACCACAATAGATAGAAGTGCTTCTCGTTGATAATACGATTCCGACTAAAACTATAATTTCGTCGGTGAAATCCAATGACATTTTCGTGCAGACAACTTTGTAATTAGACACCAGTTAATCTATAATTCAATAATAAAGTTAAATATCATACAATTGAACAACTTTCAACAAAATACACCGTGAAATAATCTCTGTAAATCACCAAGCACAGGATTTAAAATCAATGTTACGTTTTGCTAGTCAATAATGTTTACAAATTGTTACTATTCAATGTAAATAATTATTTGTTAGTAAAAAAATACCGCGACAAGTAGCTACAATAACAAATTCATAACACGTAAAAATATGTTGATCATAGATAAAATTGGTTTTATTTCTACAAAACATAATATGTCTAAGAATATTTATTAACGCGCAACCCTTACAATCCTTAAAAACGAAGATGAACAGATTAAGGACGAATAGATATAATTTCTATAGAGTTAGGAAAATCGTGTCTTCCGTTATCAAGAAAAGTAAAAAAAACAATACAATGTTCGGCACATTAAAAAAATAAAAATGAAAGGTGTGATTTTCACCTTTTCGCTATGTCCACAAATCCTTTTCAGCTCAAGCTCATACAAAAGGCTTAGGTGTGTCCCCCTACAGCACATGTCTTTTGTTTCCTCTGTTTATCGTATGTAACTTGAATCTCAATCTATAAGGGCTTTCATCGGGAGAAAGAGGAGAAAACAATGGGAGGTAATGCGTTTTGGAGAATGTGTCAAGGGTTGAGATGTTCGACCTTTTAGGTAACTTAACACCTATGACAATAATTTTTGCAATTATTTTTAATCACCACCACAAATAGTTATTAAAAATATTGCAAACAACACGTAAAAGAGATGAAAATCTATAACGACTTCACTTTCATAAAAACAGAAAAAATAAAACGTCACAAACAACACTTGAAAAGTGTCATTTTAATAAATAAAATAACAAAAATGTAACAAAATAAAACACCGCACAAATATCGTAATGATGTTCATTATGCTATGCTACGAAAATATCGTAGTCGTAGCGAAGTTCGTAGACACTCCGACTACCGCGGAGTCGCGGACGCGACGCGCTCGCTCGGCGATTCAGATGCACTGTTGCTATGCTAAATTTATATTTGTTTTGTATTGCCATTTTCTAATGTTATACTGGTACATAAGGATTCCCATACAAATTTTACTCGATCCATTCGGCTCAGTTTAATTACTACACACGTGTACAGACTTCATAGATGGCTCTTAATTGAAACCATTCCGCTTCGCGGAACAATTGCCAGAATCAATTAAAAACGGAATAATAAACGTGCATATAAATTTTATTAATTCTAAGCCATTCTAAGCGGCCGTAATTAGAACGTCAATTAAGAAATTTGAATTTAAAGATAAATAGAGGTAGTGAACTGGGGAAAGCCCAAAGCGGGTAGAGTTATGAAATGTTAAGTCAGATAACGTGGAGTATCGACGTGTTCACGGGACGGATGATGGAGACGAAGCGAGGAGGTCACGGCGAGCGGGCCAGCTCGCGGAGCACGTGAGCTCCGCACCGGGGGCCATTCATGTGGTAGGGCGGCGCCTGCGCGCGCAGCGATCAATACGGCGGGCGGCGCGGGCAGTGCCCGGCCCGCCGCGCGACGCACCGCACGCGCCCGCCAGCCGCCGCGACGCCGCGCCTGCCGCGACCGCCGCGCCCGCCGCCCGCCGCGAGCCCATGACCGCCCTCCACAGATGACGGAGTCCACCCGCACCTTACGAGGACGCAACGCTTGCACCGCTCGCCTCGCCGCCGCCGAGTCCAGCCCCGCGACCCCAACCCGCGCGACGACCAGGTATGGCAATCGATACGACCGCAGCATCCACTGCTGACCGCTGCCCAGCCGCCCAGCCACCCAACGCGCACCACCGCCTCCATCGACCACATCGACCGACACGTGCCAACTATAACCGATTCAACCAACGACATAATCAAAGTGAATATTATGTAAAACCATTATGAAAAGATATATGATATTGACCACCGTATAACACCTTAATATTATTTACGATTAATTTCATATTCGATTTTAAATCAAAAACGGAAGGTATTATTTATAAATATCAATCCAAAAATAATTCTTTAATATCATTGTTAAATTAAAATTTATCTTTATTGACCGAGCGAGCGCGGAAGCGCGAGCGAAGCGTTACTGCTTCAGCTTGGGCAAAATTTTTCCGTATGTCCTTCCGGTTGTCCGTCAGTTTTCCTCTACAGGTCGCATTTCTCAACTGCTTCTCAAATTCTCAAATTTTGTGAGCAGATTCGATAATTATATATTTTTTTTATGAAGCCAGCTCGATTTTTTTTCATCTAAAAAAAGTTCACCCATTTCGAAAAAAAATCAAAATGATATACCAAACAGCACATAGTACTGCTTCGAAAACCTCGTGGTGACATCTATTAGATTAATTTTTAAACAACATACAATTTGAACTACCTTTTAACGCACAAACGCGAGGTCTACCCAGCTCACGGGGCTCCGTGAGCTGGGTAGACTAGAATAGAATAGAATTAAATAAACTAGTGGCTACTAGTTTATTTAATTCTATTCTATTCTAGAACCATTAAAATCTATTATTTACAATAGTATTTCGGCTGGCTTTCAGCTTCAGCTGGCTCTTTTCGTAGGTGGAAAAACTTACTCCCTCTGAAGACCAAGATCGAACTTTCGCAATCGCTCCTTGACAACTCTTGACGTATCAGATGTTGATTTTCTCCAAAAGGTAAATATAAAATCCAAAAGGCAAAGTCTTCATGATCTCAATGAAGACCTTTTGGACAAACTGCAGCGTCTACAGAATCTATGTATAAGATTCATTTTCGGATTGCGCAAGTTCTATGATGTGTCGGCATACAGAAAGGAACTTTAGTGGCTTCCCATCAGGCTGCGCGTGAGGAGCATGTTCTTACGCTGCTCTTCAAAATCCTTTATGACCCTAGATCTCCTCCTTATCTTAATTAAATTGCCAAAAGCTTTTGGATTTGGCCTAAAATTCGAAAAGGAACTCGAATTAAATCAGAAACAAATCTTGAAAACGTCCAAAATAAAACTCAAATAAATATTCAAATTAGTAGTAAAATTTTTTAAATTAATTTTATGACTAACATTTTTGTAAGTTGCTAAGAATTCTAGCTCCTAGCCCTCATCTGCAAAGTTCAAAGAAAGTTTTCAAAAGGATATAAATTTACCACTCACACGTAAAGTAACAAAAAAATATTCAATTTAAAAAGTTAACGAACTTCAAAAGGGCGCGTGTAACAACTCTCTTTATCTTGATGAATCGAAGTAGAAGGCTTTTTGATGGCTTCTTATACTTTTATGCTAAACGACTTCTAAAACGATATAAGTATTTTGTTAGAAGTATTCTGTAAATAAGTATTTTCATGAAAGCATTTCTCCTGTTAGCAGTTATAGTATTTTCCCTTTTAATGTCTTATTGATGTCGATTGTTAAAATCAACATATTGTTATATGTTGGACACACATGTATTTTTATGTAACTTATGTCGTCGCCACCACGATTGTTAACTTTGACATAAAGTTGCCATGGATTGGTTATTAGACAGAAAATAAAATAATATACTAGGTATGACCACGGATGGTTATGACGTGAACGTATGATCAATATTTTTTCGTGGTTTGAAAGACGTTCCCCTTCTCTATGGTTTTACCTATAAGGAATCAGTAGGTAAAAAATATTTTTCTAAACATTGTTTATTTTCGTAATAGTTTTGATTTTCCTTATACTGGATACCGAAACGAAAATGTCATTAAAGAATTTCCTAGGATTTTTTATATTATATCCTTTACACATCATATTTAATATTGACAATGGGTCGCAAAATGCCTGTATGTAGCGGAATTGTAGAAATTCTTATCGACTAGTAAATGCCTTGTGCACATTCTTGTTGTGTTGTTATGATTCTGCTAAAGCCACTATTATAAATAACCCATGCTTATCCATAACGCCATAATTCATACATAAGCCCAGCCCTGAGAATTTATAAACAGGCTAATCGATAAGCCGATTACTTCGGAAGGCTTACGGCTGACTACAACAACAGTTCACGGCGCGGAGGCCACTGAATGCCGTGATGCAGTGCAATTACTAGCAAATGAAAATAGTCCAAGGACGGATTCAAGGGCCACCCACTCACTCAGGTACTGGTGTGTGAACCATCTAGATAGCTAACCTACTTGAAAGTATTTATGATTTCAGAAAATCGTTTAACTTCGTAGCAAGAGATGTTCGGTTAGGTTATCACGCCATGCCAGTTTAATTAGTATAGGTCAATCGATGACTTCTATGTTGAAAATGTTAACACTAAAATCATCCCTAAGTAAATACTTGAAGATTATAAAAAAGTCGCAAGTGCGAGCAAAGCATATCCTGCCCCCCTACTCCAATGGCCAACATCCTATGCCTTTGAACGCTACGCTTAATAATAAAGCTTTAAAATAAGCAGTAAACTATTAAATTACGTGCCATATGTTTGTCAATTTCATACAATACATAAAAGTCTGTAACGTATATAAGTTTGCGACACGTGATTTAATCGCCTATTGCTCATATTTAAAGTTTTACAGTAAGCGTAGCGTTGAACCATATATAATGTTGCCATTTAAATAGGGGTGCTGCATGGCTACCTACGCCGTTTATACAATACGCAGTTAGTACAATTTTTCAGTGCACCTCGTTTACCTACTCGCAATTGGGTGTTTTGAAGACGTTTAATCTAGCAATGTTTTAATTGATCTAATTTTTATCTTTTTTATTAGTTTACTCTGAAAAGTTAAAATTATATTTTTTATACTAATGTTCCTTTGTCTGATTTTCATAAGATTTTTTTATTTTGAATTTGATATTTTTGATAATTTTAGGGCGACCATCGCCTCTCCTTATAACTCTTTGTTTGCAAGGTTTAATGCTGTCCTTCCTTTGTTTCGAGAATATCCACACTAACTAAAAATAAAAGGCTAGAAATAGCCACAGTACAGTATTGTGCATTTGCGCAGGTGATGCATCAACGATGAGTCGCCGCGCGCGGCCGTGACATGGGAGCGCAGGCATGGGCTGGCGCGCCGTGCAACCGCCGCACATCGCCGCCGGCTTGCTCCTACTGCTGCTAGTCAACCTGCCAGGTGACGCGCGTCTTACTGTACTCTACAAGTTTCAAAGCCATCTCTGACATGGGGGTTTTATCAGTTATAATGAATGACATACTGGTTGAAAACAATTATTTAAATAAGTTTTTATATCTACCATTAATCTAGATATACTAGACACGTGAATTGTATGTGTGACCAAAAGTTGGGCATAACGATTGATCAATAATCTTATTGTCGCGCATCAGTAACCTGCCATCAAGACCATCAAGATGCTGTGCACATCACAGCGATCCTCGGCGAGAGCGTGGTGTTCAACTGCCAGGTGGACTTCCCCGAAGACATCCCGGTGCCGTACGTGTTGCAGTGGGAGAAGAAGGTAGGCGAAACGGTACGACGGCCCACACTCCACTCTTACAATACAACGCTGCTCATCTTCCGTGTGTGTTTCTGTTCAGTAGAGGTCGGCTCGTCCCCACGACGCGCCCGCAGACTGTAAAGTATATCTTGGCGTGCGGTGTCAAGCGACACCTTGTTGTCCCGTGGTAGTGGTAACGGCGCCGCGGGCCGGGGTTCCCCGCTCGCGCGCGCCCCGCACGCCTTTTGTGTATCTTGCCTCTTCTGCGTATTGCCTCGTGTACCCTACCGCGTTCGTCGCCCAAACGACCGGTCGACTTAACACCACAGTGACAAAGGCCTTCAAAGCGAGTCCGAGAGAGCAGCAGACCCCCGTTAGACGAACATACACATACACTGCCACTGTACATTTACGATAAGATGTATAATTTTTTGGATACTTAATTAAGATTATTTTTTCTTTGAGTGCACCTCGTTTCTCCGAGATAGCATCGGGCGCACTAAATTGCTTACACAGCTGACAGGGGCACGCGCACTCCCTCGCGCACTGGCGGCGGTTCTGTCTGTTTCTCTCTTCCTGTGGCTGTGGGCTTCTCCCACGCTCTGTCTGCAAAATTAGTTCATGTACAATGAGATATATGTATATCTATACAATGTATTTAATATACATTATATAGACAAACTTTACGAATATCGTTGTCTGCACTTTTATTTACCCCAAGCATGATGTAGATCGTAGTTGTTTCTTTTTTACTTTTCCTAACTGCATGCATGCATCTCAACTTTTATTCTCATAATTCACTACGAGGTAGTTATACTTATAAGATACTAAGGAGTACAAGCAGCTTCTGAATGACGGCTACTTATATAAGTCATATACAATGGCATATAATATAGAAGACCATTTGACAGTCCACATTTTTATCCTTGCATGCTTTTGTAGTTGTTCGTATATTACCTACTTGTTTCAATCTTGTTATAGCAAACTATATATTTTTATTTACTACCTAAAAACGATATTCTATAGATAACTTAGTTCGTTCTTTGTCAAAGAAAATGTAATGCTGTAACAAGATAGAAGTTAATGTTAACAACTGTTGTGACTTGTGAATAATTATGTGAGAGTCGTAGACGTCGAGTCGAATATATAGTAGCGTCGAAACTTAACCAGAGACATGACGTAAGTTTCCAGTAGATAGATGTATAAACGTAAGCAGTAGTTAAATTCTCCTTCACTTTGAATCCACACACATGACAAGTCTTTTCAAAGAAGAAACATTGACTAATATTGACAGCGTATATATGTGACGTGGGTGTATTCAGTGTGGTGGATACTTCGCACCAATCTGGTCCAGATGCTCAAATGTTCCGTTGATGGTAGGGACAGGACATCCCGATCTACATCTGGTACGAAAGCTACCCGACGCACAGCGGCGAGGGATACGAGGGCAGAGTGTCGCGAGTCGCGCCCGACTCACCGTACGGTGCAGCTAGCCTCAACCTCACCAATATCCGGGAATCTGACCAGGTATCTATCATTAACATACATTAATACTGTATTAATTTATGAATATAATTAATTATTTGTACATAAAAAGAAAAAAGTTAAATACATGTATAAAATGTTGACAATGATAACCTTTACACGTTTTTACACTGATGGCATTCTATCTTCACTGGGCTTCAGAACGACAGTAAACATTATAATGTAAAGCATTGTGTTTCTTTCACCAGGGTTGGTACGAGTGTAAGGTGGTGTTCCTCAACCGGTCCCCGAACCAGCACAAAAACGGCACCTGGTTCCACCTCGATGTGCACGCGCCACCGCGCTTCTCCATCACACCGGAAGACATTATATACGTTAATTTAGGTAAAGCAATTGCGTTAGCCACGGCTTATTTGTCGGTTGCAGTTGACTAAACATGAAAATACTAGAACTAAATTAATGTTTCAGGAGATGCCATCATACTCAACTGTCAGGCGGAGGGAACGCCCACGCCTGAGATCTTATGGTACAAAGATGCGAATCCCGTTGAGCCCTCGGGCACGGTGGGCATCTTCAACGACGGCACAGAGCTGCGCATCAGCAACATTCGACACGAGGACATTGGTGACTACACGTGCATCGCGCGCAACGGCGAGGGTCAAGTGTCGCACACGGCAAGGGTTATCATCGCTGGGGGTGCCGTTATCACGGTGAGCAACAGAATGTTTAGCAGGAACTTATTTTTATAATCGGTGTAAGTTCAGAACCAAATGGATCGTATTTTTCTCATTCGAAGCCTAAAAAATTTTACTCGCTGCATACTGGACGGTTTATTTAAGGTATAGATTCTTCTCGGTATGCTTACGTAAGAAAAATACCTAAGTATTTTCTTCTCTCTAGAATAAAAACAATACTGCTTGAGGAATGAAGGTTCAAATAGTAAGCAACGTCGTCTTACAGATGCCGCCAACAAACCAGACAAAGCTAGAAGGAGAGAAGGTGCAGTTCTCGTGTGAAGCCAAGGCGTTGCCAGGAAACGTCACAGTGAAATGGTTCCGCGAGGGGGCGCCGGTGGCGGAGGTGGCGGCGCTCGAGACGCGCGTTACCATCCGCCGCGACGGCGCGCTCGTCATCAACCCGGTGGCTGCGGACGACTCCGGCCAATACCTTTGTGAAGTCTCCAACGGAATAGGAGACCCACAGAGTGCGTCTGCATACCTCAACGTTGAATGTAAGTTTTTTAAAAGGTTCTTCAATCTTTTCCTACGCATATAGTTTAATCAATTTTGTATCTCTTAAAATCATGGTACCTCATACTGTGGTAATTAGTAGCACTTGGTAATCGGTAAGACTTTAAGAGGTTTGACTGTAGTTTAAAAAGGAACTATTAGACTGATGCATCCCAAAGTTGACCCTTAATTTGTTTCAGATCCAGCGAAAGTAACCTTCACGCCTACTGTGCAGTACTTGCCGTTTCGTTTGGCAGGAGTGGTGCAGTGTTACATAAAAGCGAATCCGCCTCTGCAGTATGTGACATGGACGAAGGACAAGCGATTATTGGAGCCGTATCAAACGAAAGACATTGTGATAATGAATAATGGTTCACTCCTCTTCACACGTGTCAATCAAAACCATCAGGGAAGATATACTTGTACACCATACAATGCGCAGGGGACTCAAGGATCTTCAGGTAAATACTCTTCTTTCACCAATACAAATTCATTTTCCAGTATAAAAATATCTACACACCTAATGAAAATGATTAATTGGTTACAGGTCCAATGGAAGTTCTAGTGAGAAAGCCACCCGTTTTTACAGTAGAACCAGAACCACTGTACCAACGGAAGGTAAAATTACAATATTTTTATTTTAAGTTTCTAATGATGGTAATCATAACTCTCTCGAAACGTGGTTTGCGGTTTATACACAATTTTTACAGTCGTTCAACAAAAAAGTGCATACTTTTATTTTTTATCGATCAATGATATAGCGGTAATTCTCAATAATTACTTATCAATCTGAAACCAATCTAAAGCCAGAGGTTATTAGACTGTGCTAAAGCCGTGCTTTTAGACGACTGTTTAAGTTTTTCTTACTATTCTACGAAATACAAGGTGGGTGAATCGGTGGAGATGCACTGCGAAGCGCAGGAGGCGGAAGGCACGCAGCGACCGAGTGTGCAGTGGCGGCGGCGCGACGGTCTACCGCTGCAGAAGAACAGGGTCCGGGCGATGGGCGGCAACATCACCATCGACACGCTGCGCCGCCAGGACTTCGGCATCTACCAGTGCGTCGCCTCCAACGAGGTTAGACACTGGTCTTTTTACACTATCTACATGACCTTGGTATCGTTAAAGTCTTGATATACTTAAACGATTCTTCGATGAATTATTCTTTACCGTAAATGGATAACTAATTGATGGATTTTAATGCAGTTAGATGTTCTTATAGCGGTCAGAAATTCCTTTGTTTCCAGTGACATTAAAATATATCTTAATTTTATTTCTTACTTGATTTTTAATTAATACCTATTTGATAGAATAATAACCAGCACTACTTAGCTTTTAAAAAATTGGTGTACTTTCTCACCAGGTGGCAACGATAGTGGCGGACACGCAGCTAGTGATAGAGGGCACGCAGCCGCACGCGCCGTACAACGTGTCGGGTACGGCGACAGAGTTCCAGGTGACGCTGCGCTGGCACCCCGGGTACGCGGGCGGCCCGGACTACAAGCAGGACTACACCATATGGTACCGGGAGGCTGGCTTCTCCGAGTGGACTAAAGTGCCCGTCACGCCCTCTGGCGCCACTTCGGTTAGTTAAACCTTTTTTGATTCCTGTCTCATTTCGTTTTTATATTGTTTTGAAATTGGTAATAAAAATCTACTTTTTGAATTAATAAACACATAGAAGTTTAGTCAGCCTTTCGGTCTGATAAAAATACTTAAACTTAATTTGAGCTTCAAATATTGTCTTATTATATATTTGTACAGGTTACGATAAATCGACTGCAGCCAGGAACCACATACGAATTTCAAGTGAATAGCAAGAATACGATAGGTGAAGGAATGATGAGCAAAGCAATTACAATAAGAACTTTAGGTAAGAAATTTTACTTTAAATTTGAGAGTGCACTTAGTGGTGAAGGTTTTAGTGTGTCACAAAATACTAACATGTACCTAACTAGGAACGTGAAATAAAGAATATTATTGTTTGCACTTCTTTATAGGAGGTGTTAAAAACTTTACACTTTAGACCAAACAAACTGTCGAATAAAAGTAACTAAAGAATCTATACCCATCAATACACGTTTGGTTCCCGCAGTGGGGTAGTTAGGGCCAACTGTGATGTCGCGAAAAAAATCAGCTGATACATACTAAAGCGCAATACCTACTCGACCTTAATGTATGGAATGGAACAGCTGTTTATTTTTTTCGCGGTATCAGAGTTGGCCCTATAGTAAAAGTTGCTTGTAATCATGAAAACCACCACCACAGCGGGACCAAATGATTGAAATTTCACGCTGTATACTTGTGTGATATGTTAACGAATGAAGTTCCAGGTCGGAGGGCTGGTGTTGCAGCGGTGGTTGCTAACTGTACATTGCTTTTTGTAGACGTAGGCGCGAAGCCGAAGGCACCGCCCACTCCCCCGGGGCCGGTAGACGAAAAGATATTTCAGAACGCACCCGAAGGCTCTGGTATATACTTCCGTACAAATTAGATACTAATTGTAACTGTTTTGGTTTTTAGCTTTCACTTGTCTTTGCATGTTGTCTGCCTGCTTAGAAACAAGAAGTATAGTGATTCATGTCTGCCATTTTAACTCACATTTCCGCTTTCTATTTTTGCGTACTTGTAGAGCTATTTGTAATATTGATTTCTGACAGATTTACGTGATTAGATCATTAGTAGCATCCTGATATTTCTTTGTCATAAACTCGTTAGATATTTTCATTCTTTCAAACCCTTTTATTTACTAACAGAAGCTAGTTAGGTAACATTCACGTCAGACACTTCAATGTACCGGAGTAGTCATTTAGCTTTTATTATTCAAATTAAATTATATTCTCACCATTACACTAAATGAAAGTAGACATGGTCATAAAAACACGCAATCAAATTGTTGGCCAAAAAATTTGCATACAAGCAAGGAGGTCGCAGTGCAAGTTTCTTCCACTGTCTAAACTCTAACCACAAAAGCAGTGCCATGTCTTGTAAGGCCCTGTGAAGGCGGGGGCAGAGCAGCCTTCCTCTTTCTCCCTCCCGCACGTACATCTATCGCCGTTTTCTTTCCCCCGCCGCGTCTATCATCAGCCAAGGTGCAGTATACAGCGCTTGCGGTCAAACTATAGTACTTACCCGAGTATATTATCTATGTTGTATTGTAATGCTAATTGTGACATTAGGTCCGAAGTCCGGCCCGCCTCGGAACTTGACGGTGACGGAGGTTCACAACGGGTTCCTGATCACATGGCAGGCGCCGTTGGACCGGGCCAACCTCGTGCAGTACTACACAATCAAGTACCGCACCGACGCGCAGTGGAAGACCCTCAACCGAGGGCAGATCCGACCCGAGGAGACCAGCTACCTCGGTAACAAACATCATATTCACGAGAAAACCTTCCTGTGTTGAATCCCTATTATTAATCAAGTTACTTTCGGTATCATTATAGATTTTCTAATTTGGAAGTCTACCAATGAGCAGCTTTGATTTTCATTTTCATCACAAAATTATTAGAACTTTATAAAAGAACGAAACATCTTTTACAGTGAAAAACCTTGTCGGTGGTCGTACGTACTACTTCCGAGTGTTGGCTAACTCGGCCACCAGCTACGAGAGCTCTGAAGAGGTTAAGTTCCCTGTGCCGGCGCGCGTCAAGCACAAGGCCATCACGGCAGGCGTGGTGGGTGGCATCCTCTTCTTCATCGTCGCCATCATCCTCTCCGTGTGCGCCGTCAAGATCTGCAATAAGCGCAAACGACGCAAGCAGGAGAAAGGTGAGAGCTGGAGCGGAATAACGCCGCCCGCTCGTGTGCTACGCTCGCTCAATTGTTACTTTTCAACTTTGCTCGAACAACCAAACAATAGTCTACGCATCATTGCGATGCAAATTATATTTCTAGTGAGATTACCATTGATAGATTTAGTAAAAGGGTACCTATACGCATGTAAAATAATTAGATAATAATTTTACAAGCGAAAATTCTTTTACTAAATCTATCAAGGGTAAATTAAGGTATTCATATTCATTCATTTTCATAGGTGTAATAAATATGAATAATAAGGAATAGTGTCAATCAGCTGGTTCAATACAAGTAACAATTGAGGCAAGCGGCCCTTCCAAAAATAACGACGTGGTTTATCGCAACAGAGACGTAACTTAGCATAACTTACCATATTGTCGGGACGACGCAAACCATCTCTGCATATTCATGTGTCTGTCGGCTGTGTTGTTTTGTACTCGTTGTCAGTAGTTAGACTTAACTGGGTTGCGCTTTTGCATGCATACTAATAGATTAAGGACGGAACTCAAAAGCGATTCGAGCTATTATTCAATATTGTATGATGTTTATATAAAATAAACAAAATAAACGTGCTTTAGCACGTCCTTTTTTTAAAAATGCCATTAACTGCACATTTTGTCTTGTCGGCATCGTGGTTGACCGTCCAACACTTTTTGCATTGTTAAGATCTTATTATTATTTTTTTATCGTGTTCTTCATCAAAATCTTAGAACGAGACGAGATTTGCACTAAATTAATATTTACCACGAGAAGGACGGAATCTCACGCCTTCTAATCAATCTGAGCATGGGCTTTGTCGGCTGAGCTTTTTGTACTTACTTTATCTTGCTTGCTAGATTTGTTACAATTTCGAAGTTAATACAACTATACTTAAGAAGACTGAATCCAACGCGAGTTGCATCGTCGTTGGATGCTGTGGTCGTGGGATAAAGACGAAGTTCGTTTTTTTAAATAGAAATGTTCACAATGATGAAAGTTGTATTTGCTTTCCATCTTCTTATAACTTTCATTTTTGTCACTTATATTTAGGTAACCTTTTTAACTGTAACAAAATAAAACACTTTTTACGGATTCCAGCGCGTGTTTTATTTAATTAACTGTGGCCCTACCATGAGTTGATGCAAACTGTTAACGCTACCGTAAACTATCGTTTTCTCTCTTTCACTTGCATTGACTGTGAACAGTATATCTGATAGTTTACGGTAGCGTAAACAGTTTGCATTAACTCATTGCAGGGCTACTGTACTCGCGGAAGCCTTAGAAGCGTGCATATGTCACAAAATTTAAAAGTACCTATGTAAGGTAGTTTAAATAATTTGAACTCAATGCCGCTTGTAATATTTTCTAATCATTAATCATCATCATTTTATGTACTTACTTGCTAACTTCATTGACATTGACATGCAAGAAAATACCGATATCTGAATTTCATGGAAAGCCAAATGGGCAGAAAATCTAAAAGTATCATAAATTCTAGCAAAATTAAGTATGTCTATACCAACTTTCCTGAATCGCTGAGAAATCGCTAATTTCTTAAGGCATGGTCGCTTACTTTGACAATATGGTGGTTGGTGGCGGTTATCGAAAATAGCGCTGGTGGCGGGCGGCGATCGGGGTGCGGGGAGAGGACAGACTATTGACACCACATTAATATCCAGAAATTATCCGATTGCAGCATACAACATGGTAGCCGCGCGTTTGACAGACCTTCGCGCCGCCGACAGCACTCAAGTGCCTTTTAAGAAGTAAGTAAAAACGTCATCATCGAATTGAATTAACCATTTTGATAAAATTACCTAACCGAGTCATATTTTTCATTGCTTCCAAAAGGAAATCAGGTTAGTAATTTACCGAAAAAAATCAAAAAGATGAGGTCGATTAACAAACTTAAACCTGTTCCTTAATATTCCACAGATTTAGAGAACGCGGAATATCGAGTATAGTGGAATGTCTTCGGTTCACCGCGAACTGGATATGGCCGGCGTCCCGGTGCGGCGGCGAGGCGCACTACTGGAGCTCGGTGAGGCGCGTGTCGCCCGCGCCGCCCTCCCTCGTGTCATCCACACACTCCGCGGCACCCTCGCCCGCGCCCTCCTCCTCCGATGACGGCGGGTTCCTCCCAAGGGTGCGCGCGCCCTTGCGCCCCGCCGCGGCGCCGCCGCTGTTCCGCGCTTCGTCCCCCGCGCTCGCACTACATTGGCCTCCGTGGCCGCCGTGGCCTCCTTGGGCGGCCGCCTGGACTCCTTGGTCGCCCCTCCACGTGTCAGACCTCAGCTCCGTTCCGTTCCCGAGCTCGGCCGACGGATCATTTCCGACGCCACCTTCACCTTTCCGGCTGCGCGCGCTGCGCCTCGAGCCGGCGACCCGCGTCGGAGCGCTGCGGCCTCGAGCGCGTCCGCTGTCGCGGCACGCCCGGCCTCGCACGGCACTCGACCTCCCGCCGCCGCACGAAGCCTCGCCGGAGAGCCGCAGCTCCTCGAGTGGCTTCGGTAGCAAGAACGCATCGTCGTCTCAGCACAACCGCAGCAGCCGAACGGGAAGCCTCGCAGAGTGGAGACCGCCGCCCTACAGGCCGCCGCCGCCGGTGCCGCCCCCGCGGCCGGGCTCGGGCGAGGCAGTGGACGCCGGATCGGTGGACGTCCACTACGAGTGGGATCGCGCGACGCGGACGCCGACCCCATCGACGCCGGAACGAACGCGGGCGCGCCCGTCGCGGGATGACGTGGAGGCGCGCGTTCGCGCGATGAAGGAGGAGTTTCTGGAGTTCCGCAAACGGCAGGCGCTGCGGCGGCGGTCGCCGGAGCCGCCGCCCCTGTCGCCACTGGCCGCGTTCGCACCGCCGCCGCCGCCCGCCGAGACCGTCTGCTGACTCGCACTCCCCGTCGACTATCTTCATTCTGATTTCGCGGTATAACGATAGTTTTGTAGTGAAGGCGCTTCGATGGTCATGTATAAAATCGTTATCGAAATCCATGAAGGTTATAATAATTATAAATGACCGTCGAGCCACCGCCGCGATTTCCTATATATAGACTTTCCCTCGTTTATCCTTTAACATTTGCGGTAAATTTAAAATTCTGCGACAAACAAATGCACTGGATCGTCTAATTATTATACATCTCTCGCTAAAAATGAGTAAAAAAAACTAAAACTTTTGCTTACAAAGCATCGTTAAGTGTAGACCCGACAATCCAATTGCAGAGGGCAGAGATCCGTGGTATATGATATGATACATTTGATACTATCACTGTTAATGTAGCGTTATAAAGATCCCACCTCTATCGCCTGCGTGACGCACGGCGCCGGCGAATATAATTTAAGTTACTTAGAAACGACTTCAGTCGCGTAAATCTGTTTGACTGTAATAAAGTACGTATATTAATAATAATAATAAAGTGGATGCCGTGACGTCGGGGTCGTACTGCCTGCTCACCACTCTAACATATTAAATGTCAATTAAATAAATTCGTCGCGATTTCATAACTTTTGTGATTCGTTTCGAAGTATCACAGCGACTCTACCTAAGGGTCTTTCCGTTGTTAAGGCGCTGACTAAATCCAATAGTGAAATTGTCGAACTGGCCTTAGACGGTGCAAGCGAAGTGTGCCATAATCGGATGCGGATGCGGCGCGTGCGCAGGCGGGCAGGCAGTGCGGGGCCGCGTGCACCTAAACGCTTTAGGTATGAGTGGGGAGCATCCACGACACCGCTCATACCAACATTATATTGTAGTTATTATTGTAACTAATTACAAATAACGACTTATCGGGAGCGCCGCGGCCGGCGCTCGCTCACCGCGACCACAGTATACATTATATAGGAATCACACAATAAACGATAAGCCCTGCAGCGGAGCGCGATCGCCGGCCGTTGCGGCTCTTTTATATAATATACACAAAATAATCATAAGTAGAGTTTAGAGGTAAAGTAGAACAAGACAAAAACGTATAAACGGATTTTTGTTTGATATTTCTAAATTAATTATTTTACAAGTACAAATTTATAATTTTTTATTGTTTATATTATACTACCTTAATATAATTTTAAAAACTGTACATATGTAAAAACATATTAGATAATATCTATACACTTATTTATTTAGGTACGATATGATTGAGGTTCCGAAAAACATTTTGCCAGTGCTTATTGTGAGGACACACTCGTAGCGAGGGCTACGAGCTACGAGTCGTAGCCCGTAGCATTCTGTCGATTGTTCTGTTCGTGTTAATTTATTATGAATTCTGATTTTTTTATTATGGCTCGGGTGTTTCCGAAGCAAACGTTCAATGGATTATTTTGTTTTGTAGGTACTAAAGCACTGTTTTCGATTATTGTTTCCATTCTTATTTCTATCGGTTCCTGGAGAAATCCCACCTAATAGTTGACCAGTCAAAGGAAAGACTGTTTAGAATTACGTTTGTTATTAGGTTACTTGTCGCGTCGAATGTGCTCACTGATATCTAATGTATGCGCACGTTGCACTTTTTGTACCTTGTTTGTAATGTAATCCGGTGTTCTGTTGACGATATCGATATAAGAACCTCATAAGTTATAAGTATAAAAATGTACGCTTTAAAGAATTTGGAATAAAATTACTCATAAAGAAAATAGGTAGGTAGGTATGATAAGGTGTAGTTATGTATGTGCGTGCACGGAGCGCCCGCGGGCGCGGGCGGCGCGCGTCTACGCGCCGGCGACGATCTAGAATAAGCTACATTATAACGACACACAAATAGAACATTGTTTTTATTATTTCATAACAAGATCCCTAGGTGAATCCCGCCATAGCGTTACACTCGTAGAATTAAATTAGGATCGACGACATGTGCAATAAATTAGCCACTGTTCAGTAAATTAATAATATGTTTAACATATGCTCAATATTTTTGACTGACCAACTGTAAAAATGTATTGGTACAAGTAAATTTTGTGACAAGGCCGTGTTATCAGAGTTGATGCTTTGGCGTAGGCGTAGGGAGCACCGCTAGCCGGTGCGCGGTGGCGTGGTGGCGCGGTGGCGCGGTGGCGCGGTGGCGCGGTGGCGCGGTGGCGCGGTGGCGCGGTGGCCCGGTGCTCGAGGTCGCGGACGGCGGCGGTAGGTAGATTACTAGGCGTTACTGCTCCGGTGCTGTCATAATACAATTACCCAATACTTGACGAATGTGCGTCAAACGAAATCCAACGTCTGTCTCATAGGTACAATCGTAATAGATTCATCGATTTCCCGCAGATCCTTTGAATTTTTAAAATAATATCCCTTTGTTATGTTATTCAGTGCCACCCTACCTACTTCGGTTCCGATGGTACGTCTGCGTACCTACTCGTTAGATGGTATATTAACTAAGTATACTTTTCTTTATCCTCCATTTGGCTAACGATAATCGACCATAGACGATATGTAGATAACGCACACGATACAAAGTTTATGCAGTTCGTGTAAGTTTTATATGGCCACCACTTCGCTTTATTTCTATACTAATTTGTACTAATCACCTCACGACTCTCGCGAGCTGGTCCCATTCTATTAGAATATTGTTTTAATCACTTAACGGACGTACAAGAATAAGAAAGAATGAAAAATAATAATATAATATATAGCTCAAACCATGTGATATCTAGTCTTTTTCCAATATAAAATTGTCCTTCCTTTACATACTAAACTTACATTAGCCATAAAGAGCAAAAACTATCGAAGTGCATTGAATTTATCATCGTTTTATAAAAGTCGTTACTTTTATCAGTGAGTCAGCTGTCGGAGCACATTTATTATTTACTTACACACGTGAACACCATAATTGTCATTTGTTTTGTAACATGATGGAAATAAATAACGTGAATCTTATAGCATTTTCAAACATAGCCTAAAGTCACTCGACACTTTCTATAGACTAAAATGAAAAGATAGCAATATATTAGAATAATGTAACTAAATCGTATAATATCAGTTTGTATAAAGGAAAATAAGTAAACAAAGTAATGTGCACATTGTCAGAAAAAGCGGTGAAACAGGGGCACCCGAATATTAAAATCTTAAGGCATATTGCACAATATCTGAGCACAATAAGTGATAAATAATAATCGAATATTCATAGCATCATGTTGAGCACCTTAACGTTAAACTCCAATAAGTCCACTATAAGTTCGCCTCGATTGGATACAAAAAATGCACAAGCTACGATTTTATAACTTGAAATATCCATTATTTTCATTTCTAGAATATTTTTAGTTGTAAGTGTTGAGGTCATGTGTTTACCGTGTAAGCACGAAAAGGATTCAATTCAAAGAAATAAAAATACAATAACGTTGCTATGATTAAAAGGTTGTATTATTTTATACCTTGGTTGTTTAACAACTTATTTACCCTGTCGCGTATCCTCTTAACGTAAGTATATAATGCAATACTTATGTTTTTTCGCAGTAAACGCATAAAACTTTTTTTAATAAAATAGTAATAAAATATTATATAATATAATTTTAAATATTATATAGTATACAGTTGTTTGATTAATGATGATGGATGATGAATGAATCAATTTAACGCAGTGAGAAAGGTTTCAGAGCTCCACAGCTTAAAGAAAAATGGAATTTCTTCAAGAAGAAACCTTAATGTGATATTTACACGAGTCGACTTGGCTACTTGCTGGTCGATTTTAATCAATTAGCGCTTTTCAAAGACAATCGCTTGTAAAATCTAATCGCAAACTAATTTTAATGAGATGACGATTCAATTTTATAAATGCGAATAGGTACGGCAAAAGATTTGTATGTAAATATTAAAATTGAGCTTCTTTTTCTTCTGCCTCGTGAGCCTAGCGTAGCTGCTGTAGCACTGCGTAATCTACAACTTCGTGGTCCTAGCACAGTATAATCAAAATATACCTACTGTGGTACTAGGTAACTAGCGAAGTGTGAACTGAATGAAGTACTGAAGTAATTGGGACCCGAATGAACGAGTGAAGGAGATATACTTGATAGGTAAGTGAACTAGTTCAATTGAAGGATTCATTCACGAACGACACAACTCTACTAGGTACCTGGGTCCACTTAAAAGTAAATAGACCAAAAGGCCCCCGAGGGTTCAATTTTTCCGTCTATGCCATTGTTAGAGCAATTGACAATAGCTTCAATTGCACATATAACGGTTGAGAAATGCGACCTGTAGAGGAGAATAGACGGACAGCCGGACAGCAGAACGGTCATACGAAAACATTTTTGCCCAAGCTGAACTCCTGAGCGCCACTTTCGGTCCCAGGTCCCAGTAGGTACCGCCTTAATGCACACACTTAAGTGCATACAAAACTAAACAGTTGAAGTCAATTACTGCAGATAAGGCATTTCCGGCTGTAATATTTGTAGATGCTACTCATGATAAGCTATTTCACAAACTAGTTGTTTTCGTTAACAGCCAGGTGCATGCACAAAATGTCTTTGGGGTTAGTGAAACGGATAATTTTATCTCTAAGTACGTATTTCATTTATACAAAAAATTAAAAGAGTTATGTTTTAAATAGCAATGAAAAATGATCCTTTAAAGATATCTATGTTAGGTACTTGTAACATTTCCCTATTATGATTAGGGTCATTCTTCAAGTACGTAAGATCCATGGGTGGTGGCAGATCCCTACTGGCGTCCAATCGCGCTAATTTTCAACAATAATAAAACCAAAACCAAGTACTTAGGTAAATTCGTTACCGTTTCCGTTTCATTTAGACAAAAATATTTGATTTAGTTTTGTTCAAATTGTTGAAAGCTATGCCTAGAGACTAGGATGCCAATCTTTCACAATTTAAATGAGAATTCTGAAGCTTTTTAGGTAAATATAACCTAAATGACAACTTAATGGTTGGTTTTATCGTTCAGAATGAGCGCGATTAGGTCTCCAGAAAGTTCAAATTTAGAATTCTTGGGGGACACTAACTTAATTAACAGAAAACCCGGTTATGGAACTGACACGTCCGAAGAATAACCCACTAACGAAAATTTGGCAATTTTAATCTTAGCTGTGTGTTGGTATGTTTTGGGATATGAGAATGAATATGGGCCCGACTACGGCTCCAAGTGGCTTTTGTTCATGGACGACAATGGCGACACTCACGAGATGAACTTGTCCGCGCTCCCGCTCGACACGACGGGTCTGATGCTTGGTCGCGTTTATTTTTATTTATATACCAGGTAAGAGTATTAATTATATTATTATGGTTCATTTCATACTATCCATTTTTTTTTTAATAAACGTCTAATTTATAGTGGCTTGCACATATCGGTGTTTTTATGGTGCGCCATCTCTGAGGTACCGGGTTCGATTCCCGGTTGTGTTAATATACAAAACGAACTTTTCTATATTGGCTCAGGTCTGAGTTTTTGTTTGTGGTGTACCTTTCACCGTTGAGTCTGATTTCCATAACACGATTTATCGAGTTGACTGTAGGTACCTACTTCTGCCGTATACGGCTATAGCGAATCTGCCGTAAAACGAATCTGTCCTAATGCGAACAACTGATCATTATATAAAACTTGAATAAGTAGTGAGTGTCTCTTTTACTAATTACAACCATTTTTTGGTTTATGTAAGTTTAAAAAAAATTACTTACCTGTTATAAAAAATTATACCCCTAGAGAGAATGTTGAAAATGGGGAGTTACTGAAAATACCAAAAGACGGTTTGCCTATACAAAGTAAATATTTCAATGAATCAAACAATATAAGAGCTGTGACTCACGGCTGGATGTCCAAAGAAACTACAGAATGGTTACAAAGTATGAAAAATATACTTTTACAAACTGACGACTTAAACGTGTTGACGATAGACTGGCACGAATTAGCACAAAATCCTTTGTACCACTGGGCAGCATTAAGCACTAGATACGTCGGCAAGAGGATGGCCAAACTCATCGGGTCTCTTGCAAAAACTTACAACATCAGTGAAAACCACATCTATTTGATTGGACATAGTCTCGGAGCTCAAATTATGGGATACACAGGTTATTTTTCAAAGCAAAAAATAAATAGAATAACTGGTAAGTAAAATAAGGTGACGTTCCCCTTTCTTTAAATTTATAATTTTGACGTCCGTTTGGTGCAACGATAGCGATATCCTGCCTTTCGAATTCTCTTATCGAAATCGAATGATTGCGCAAGATTATTATAAATTTTATCAGGTCTTGATCCCGCACGACCGCTGTTTGAGTTACCAATGATGCCTAAAGATTTTCGTTTGGATAAGAGTGATGCAGAATTCGTCGATATCATTCACACCTGTGCTGGACTGTACGGCTACCAAAAAAGTCATGGACATGCCGATTTCTATCCCAATAGTGGAAAACCTAGTCAACCAGGTTGTGAGGGTAGACAACAGAAAATGGGTACGTAAGCCGACATTCAACATCTGTTGGTAGTACATACAGTCAGCGTCATATTTAGGGTAGCCAGCAAATACACCAAACATTCAGGAACATCTAAAATGTGATCAAAAATAATTGAAACAACCAAAATGTTATCAAATGGATGCGAACTTTTTAAGAGGTTTTGACAAAGAAGGTTGGTTGGTTATACGATATTTTTTGATCACTTTTGATATTTAGGAACATCAAAAAATATCCTATTTTGAACGTTTTCATAACAATTCGTTAACTTATGTTCTATCTGCACGCTCTTGTATTACGCACACTAAAATAATGTGCATGTGCACGCCTAACAACATTCATAGCAAAACGGACTTCGTGAGATAGAACAACTATACTAAGTACCTAATTTGTTTGTTTCATACTTCTGGTATAATAGAAGGTTGCAGCCACGGTCGTTCTCATCAGTTCTTCACAGAATCTATAGAACCCAGTAACCTCTTCATTGCGTACCCTTGTGAAAGTTGGGACAGCTTCACAAGCGGAAATTGCAAATCCAACGGGACCCCAATGGGATACCCCGCTAGAGAATCAAATTATGGTGAATTTTATTTGCACACTAAGAACGAATCAAAATATGCTATGCAAGATGGTGAAGAATGAAATTAAACAAAGACATTTGACTCCATTGAGTGTTAAAAGAAAGAAATCTACGAATATTGTCTTTACGTTTTATTTATAAAAAAAGTTGATCCCATCCTGTGGCCCTACCATGAGTCGATGCAAACTGTTTACGCTACCGTAAACTATCGGATATACAGCTCACAGTCAATGCGAGTGAAAAAGAGAAAACGATAGTTTACGGTAACGTAAATCGTTTGCATCAACTCATGGTAACTCATGGGCCACTGATCCGATTACAGACCATACAATAAATACTACGTAATCTGTGGATCTGATTCCCTCAACAGATTCACTGCCTACTAAATCCTATAAATGTAAGGGAGACTGATTTTTTGTATGAGAAGTGGTCTATGAACCGATAACGATACTGTTGCGTTACTTCTGTAGAGATACTTCCACTGCTAACGCAGTCTCCATTAACAATAAAATTAACTCCTAACTTTTGCAGTTATTTGCCACGTCATGCTGAAAGCAGTTAAGCTACCTACATTGTGTCTTTTGTGTGTTCATCAAAATCATTATTTTATACCTAGAATTTTAAATTCAAATATATATTAATAAAAATACTTGTTTTATTACCCCACAAAGTTGTTTAATATTAAAATTATTGTGAAGCATTTTTTGAAATCACCCACTTCATCACTTCAGGTGAAAAAGTGAAATAATTCACCAAAGACGAGCGAGTTGGGAACACAATAGTAATAAAACTTTTTAGATAAAATGTACTCAATATTTATTTCATTTAATCTTATTCAATAAAACATCCAGATTTCAGAAATTCAAATATCTCAGAACTCAGAGATTCAAATGTGGAATACTTATAATTATTATAGTCAAAGAAACATTTCTCATAACAATTACAATGTCTTCACTTACTGAGAAATTGACAATATATTACTACTTAAAATATATTTTTAACAATTTTTACATTCCAATCCATGTAAGCAGACTGCCTTTGAACAACCAAAACAATCAAACATCTTTTATCGACCATTTTGTCAGAAAACACAATACAAATATTTTGTTATGAATAGATTGGACTTAACCAGCAACTTTATCTAAATATCAATGGTATGCATGTTCATACGAGTTAAATAATTAATCTACTAATAACGTCACGTATTTTTTCCCGGAGTTTAGAATTACATAAAATCACTTCCTTCCTAATCATTGCTAATTATTAGCGACGTACAACCTGTAACAAAAACAAAAAACATATTTATATACTGTTTAACAAAACAAATATTGCTCCAATAGCAAAGAAATAAATCAGATTAATTTTATGTTATGCATCATTATGCATCAGTCGGGAAAAGAAGACAAAATAAATGCAATCATCATGCTAACTTATTTAATAAGACCTCAGTTTGTTGTATATTGTTGTCACGATATAAAGAAAGTACGTACTAAGCTTGACTTCTGTCCCTCTCTATTTTGTGTTGTTGTGATCATTAGTGTCTTGTATTATGGCAATGATCAATAGACCCGAAACGCGATATGATATAGCTATTTATCACGTTTAACTGTCAAAAGACAATGGATTTTGACAGTTGAGTGTAGATAAAACGCTGTATCACGCAATGTACAATGTCATTAATTAGAAAAACTAGAAAAAAACAAATTTCGGATTAAAATTGAATTTTTTATGACGTATTAAAGTTGAAAGTTCACACTAAGTTTTTTTTCCTTGATAGGTGGTATTATCAGTTTTCGAAAAGCATTTTTTATATAACTGTAGGACTTCTAGATTCGAAGAAATTAATATTTTTCGACAGGGTCATCTAAAATAAAAAGTCAAATTTAAAATGGAGGTCATTCATAAATTTAGGTGTATTATACGCCTTTAAATTTCTTCATTATCACTAGTACAAGAGCAAATACATTGTGTATAGTGTTTCAGTGGTCATGCTAGGGGGCAGATCGCGTTTAGGTGGTCATGGCTTAGGGGCTGTGTAAGAAATAAATACTCAAAAACTCACCTGTCAAGCAAGCAGCCGACAAGCAGCATCATAGTACCGCAAACAGTCTGTTAAAATTATGAAAAACAAACATTAGGTATTTAAATTAAAATAATCTTATAGAGCTATTGTAACCATAGCTAAAAATACAGATAAAATACAGATATATCCATTGTGATCTATTTGGCTAGGCATCACATAAAACTATTTGAAATTATAAATGAATATATTAAAAAATTGTGAAATGTAGGTGTGCAACAATTGAAATAGTTGCATAAATAACATTCACCATGACCACAGACAACATAGCCCTAAAGACACCGTATAGTAGAAACCGAAACATCAGTGCTATATCTGCTAATTCGATTGCTTTGGCGTATCACATATCAAATACTAGAAAAAATCGACTCACCCGTAGCACCTCAGACGGGACTCGAACCCGCACCCTTGGGATTCTGGCCCAATGCACTGACTGTGCATTGAGCTTATCGATGAAATCGAGTCCCGTCTGAGGTACTACGGGTGAGTCGATTTTTTCTAGTATTTTTTCTAATATTATTTATCTTAATATAAAAATAGCAATGTGAATGCGAACAATCTAAATTTAATAATTACAAAACATGTTTAATGCTGTGTCTGTTAGATTGTGTTGTCTATGGCAATAAGTGTTAATATAACTTATAAAAAACATTTACAATACGGGGCGCTTTTGCTCTCCAGTTTCCTAAGATACTTTGTATAAGGTACGCACTATCTAGTGTGAAATCGAAGTCATTGGAAATCTTTTAAACTAAGAATCCAACTGCGATATTGATAACTTCAGGGCAGTTTTTTTATTTTTTTTTAATCAATGTGATCAAAATTCAAGGTGAAACAACGAAACAATTACAAGAAGTCATAAGTAAATGATTAATGATGCTAAAAAACATTAAAGTAACTATTTTATATTTTTTAGTTTAATAGCTAATTTAAACTAATTATTAAAATAAAAAATCGTAACTTATACGTTTTTAGTGTTTTTAGCATCAGTAATCTTTTTTCATAAGACTTCTTGTGTGATTTTTAGTTTAGTTTAGAAGATAGTCAATGACTTCGATTTGACGCTGTATAATTTTCAGACCTTCATACAAAATCTTTTCTGGTATGGAGACTTCTGGAATCCGATGTCAGGCAGTTAATTCCGTGCAATGAAAAATTTACAAACGACATAAATTGAAAATATTAACTGTGTTACGTAGAGTTTGACAGATGGCGAACACGCTACACAGTCAAACTCACTCAAAGGAAAGGAAAAATATGGATTGAACGTGTAATGGCTGCCTTAGATTCCTTCTGAACATCGTTGAAAACAATTCCAGAAAATCACACGAGATATTAAAAGTGTCGACTTTTGATTGAAAAATCATTACTTATTTTCTAAATCTAGCGATAGTTTTGATGTTGCCGATGGGCTGCTTGGGACCCGTTCTTCTGGAAAAATTAAAAAAAAATACTAAAACACAAATCAACGTAAGTAAAGATTAGTGTTTGCGCCCAAAAAGAATCACCATCTTCCGCATTCAAATTAGGTTCCATTAGCGTTTCATTAATTAAGAAATACGTTCCCCATATGATCCCAATCCCCACGACATAACGCACAAAGGTTCTAGATCGCGCCCGTTTACAATGCGATTAAAGTCCGCTCCAACTTCACTCGAGAATATGTATGTATTATTGTATACTCTGACAAAGATAAAATTTTAAATTTCTTAATCTGTAAAATTTTCTCTAATCTAAAATCACTACCTCATCGTCTAATTATATCAAAAAGTAATTTACATGATCTCGTGTTCAAAAAAAATTTGTTAGTCATATTATATCTTTCATGGAGAACAATTTGTAGTTTTAATTCTAATTATTAATGTACTATTTTTTTTTTAAACACCTTTTAGCTGATTTTTGCGACTGTGACCAAATAATCTCGAAAGTTATTCGACCAAATTAATATATTAATCTTTCTAAAAATAGGTTTTCTTGATAGTAAAAATAATAATCAGTAGTATCTTTTACTTCGATATTACTTCCAACGTTATAAAGCTGCTAATTCTGGCTTATGTAATATCCTTAAAATACGTCGTTGTGTACCGCAAGCGCTCTGAAGTTAGTCACTTCAGTTGTACATTGTTAAATTTAACGCATTGTTTGTGCCAAATTATCTAGATATAAATCCAGCATCATGATGTGGAGATAAAGATCAATATGCTATTTTTAGAGCCTGTGCCAGTGTAAATAGAGCCTCAATAAAAAATATGCAAGAACGTACAATGAAAAATATAAAATATCAAAAACCTACAATGAACATTGTTGAAAGCAATTATGTTATTGTTATTTGAATGGAAAGATGGTTTTCTCTAATCAGATCAATATTGTGCGTCATTATGATTCCGTCGGGAAAAGAAGACAAAAATAATAAAAACTCATCATTTAGGCAGATATAAATGGCATAACGTTCAAAAACGGTACTTAACCAACCTACAAGTAGTAATAGACTGTGTAATAAAATTATTCTTTTTTGGTGTAAGCATTTCACTAAAATTATAAAAAAGGTATCGTGCTTGAACGTTATGTTTTTTTAAATAGTTTGCGGCATTAAAATTAAACTTACCCCATATTAGTCATCGATGGCGTAAAGCTGTTGCTCTTGATTTCTCTTGATTATAGATTGCCTGAAAAAAAGTATACTAATTAATAACAAGCGATATCTCGGAATCAGTAAATCCTGTTTTCGATTGTTGCATCCAACGATTGTTTTTTTTTTATTATATTACTAGCTTTCGCTCGTGACTCATCCGCGCAGACGTGCGGAAAATCCCTAGGGAATTTTTGACCGGGATAAAAAGTAAAACTATCTGTGTTCCATTCCAAATCAGTTCAGCTGTTTTTGCGAGTAACAAACATTCAAACATCTAAACCAAACTTTCACATTTATAATAGTTATTAGTAGGATATGGTATACATATTCCGTTCCTGCCCCGTTACCGTACCCGTTCTCGTTCCTGTTCCCGTTCCCGTTCCCGTATTACTTTTCCATATAAAATTTGAACTCCCATTTTATTTAGGGGTGGAATTTCCAAAAATCCTTTAGTCGATGCCTACACCACGGTAATTAAGATAACATTACCGTGCTTACACTGTATAAAGTATCTAGGTCGGTACAAAATTTCAAGTCTTTAAGGCGATTCACAGACTGGCGACGCGTCCAGCCGCGGAGCGTGGAACGGCAGATCACGCGCCTGAGCCTGCGCGCCGGGCGGCGTTGCACGCCAGCCCCGCGCTTACGTCCGAAAACCGGCACGATACTATGGAGCTCAGTGCGTTGTACCCCGCAGACCGCTCCGCGCCTCCCCGCGCCTGGTGGCAGATTACGCTCGCGGGATGCGCTCCCGCACCGCATCGCCTTTTCGATGTGTTGGACAAGGCGTGTTTTCTATACTAATTGATGTACTTTCATACAATATTAAAATCTGCAACCCCGCGCTAGGCGGAGACGGAGCGCGGAGCTGTGTGTGAACCCCTTAATCCAGTGGTTTGGGCGGGGCGTTGATATGTCAGTCACCCTTCATTTTTATATAAGAAGATATCTATAGGTTCAGTTGTATGTTTCGTTTTACTAATAATAGCGGAATAATAGATTATAAATTGATAATTACCTTCAAAAGGGCTCTTGCTCACATCTAGCTAAAGACTGAGACCTGTAAACATAATGAGAATCGTTATATTTTGCTACTTTATGTAGAAAACATCGGCATTAATATTTATGGAATAATTTCATAATTTTAAAAAACAATTGAAAAGACGAAAAATTGAAACAAAATTATAATAATATATTGTTATATGGTAAATTCTAAAGTATTTAATTTAATTGCATCTGAATCAGGTAGTAAGTACCTATGATGAAAACAAAGTAGAAGAATATAAGTAGCTAATGTCATAAATGGGTCCGTTATTGATTTTGTCGAAATTCACTCAAATAATATTATTGAAGAAGTTTTGATTTTATCACCGAGAACAAAATATGTATCTTAGTAGAAGAGGTCAGATCACAACTTTGGCACATATTTGGCTCATATTCACAGCACAAGGCATGGTAAGCTAAAGGACCAAGTTTCATTGTTTTTATATGGCGAATACGAAACTTAATATTTGATTGGTTTGGTGCATAGCATCACAGGTATGTATATAAGGTATCGTAAGTCGATATCAGAGCATGATATTAATAAAATAACAAATAATATTCGTCATAAATTGTTCATAAACTTGCATAGATCAGAAATGCATAACATTAAAATCGGAAATAATCCATTGAACTTAAAAAAAATAAGAACGTATGTAAAATATGTTTGAGTGACTATTTTCTCAATATTCCAAGTTTTCAATAAGATACTTAAATGTACTTGGAATAAGAAAACGTTTTAAGGTAGCAAGTAAATGCAAGTTAACCATGTTGTACAATATCCTTATAAAAAGGTAATAATAATCATTATGTATGTGCAATATACCTAGTTCACAAATGTTAAAAGCCTTTCCGGATCCTGAAGGGTGTTTAAAACTTTAAGATATTTATAAATAGCATTTATTGTATTCAAAGACGCAAGGTTTTTAAACATCATATTATTTTTATAATTACACCAAGTTTTTTAACATTCTCAATATTAGAAAAAACAATGTGATTTCTTTCTTGACAGTAAATTAATAATAATATCTTAATTACTGCTTTATTATTTATTTTAACATCCTAATTAAGACTTTTCATTCAAGTAATAACGTTGTAAGATCAATAAAATCTGATTCATCAATGTTTTATAAAATGGCAAAAATCTTTAGATTACATTCAAACATCACAATAAATTGTTTATAATAAAATACATGAATATGGCTGTATAACTGTTTCGTCTTTTTCGATGATTCCTTTTTCAACATTTAAAATGTATACTATTGAAAAGTTAAAATAATAAGTAGTCAATAGAACGACTACCTTAAATAGAATTGATTACTTTATAAATTCGCCGTGTAGGTTAGCTTACTGGATTTATTAATAATTGTATAGGTCTTCTTTTATACTTTTCGAATCTGTATATTAAATTAATGATAATGCTTTAAAGAACTAAGAAGTTACTTTTCTTTAATCTTAAGCGGAACTTACCACATGGAAATTAACGTCGATCATTCAAATAAATGATTAATATTATGTAAACGTTGCTTCTTCTGTAATAATTTGGGTTGATCCTCTGATATTTAAAGCTGATGGTGTGAATCTCCCGATGAAAGAGTCTTCTATGTCACCATCAAACCCGGACGCTGTTATAAACTAATGTAATGGGAAAAATAAAATGGACACAAAAACCATGGTTCGACTAAACCAAAACAAGGATGAAGGAAGCATAACTCAACCACATAAACAAATAATAAGCAGAAATAATCACTAAGATTCGAATTTTATGTTATCGAATGACGGCTAACATTGGAAAAAGATGCTGATAAAATAAGGAAATAAAGATAGAGAATAACTCTTTTAGAGTTTGAAATGAGTTTGGTTTCAGAGAAGTATACCTACTGAACTTAACTGGAGTTTAATAGTACCTTGAGATATATATTTTTCTTTGTTAATATAGTAACCTTAATGACTACCCATTAACTTTCCTTAACCCATTAAATTGACTTGAGCTTATTTACACTAGTTGAAAATTCAAAAAAAATGTCCTAATATTATTTTGGTCCTACGACCTTGCCCAAACAAACAGTGAAACATCAAAACTCCAGACTATAATTTTACTTGACTTTCCCAAGCGCCACGTAGGTTCAATAAGCTTGGTAGGCTCCTGGTCAAAACCCGATCGTCTGCTCCGGCTCCCGCTCTTTCAAGGTAGCCTCTAAGTTCGCATATTAGGGAAGGGAGTTTTGTAGGCATAAACACAGATTAGATAGATAATTATTACTGAATAGTATAATCCCCCCACTCGGGCATAGTCCCACAACCCTGCTTTAGGACCGACGAGACGGCGACGACGACCGCAGAAGCATTCGTCTCTTCTGTACCTACTTAACAAACACGCGCAGCAGCTGCAGTAAGTCCCTAAAGACAGGATGTTAAAAGAAGCTCCCCCAAGTAGTCCTTGATAAAAATCTGGAAATAATGACTCTATCATATCGTGCTTCTGGCAAAGTGCATGTTTAGTGATTCCAATAAAACAGTTATTAAATAGAACAAAGGAGGTTGCCAAGAAACTAAGAGTCAACAAAACAATTTATGTGTGGTTTGTTAGGCATATAAGTAGATAACATTATATGTGAATACTAGCTTCCGTCCGCGACTTCTTGCCCGTGGACATTCAAGAAAATCCATAGAGAACTTTTAACCAGGATAGAAAGTATTCTGTTTTAATTTCATTAAAATCCGATCAGCCATTTTTACATGATTAGGCGGGTTCGCATGACCAAGGTTACGTAACCAAGCGCGTTGCCTTGCGAGGAAGTCGCGGGCGAAAGCTGGTTTATAAAATTCAGAATTGGATCCAGACTTCCAGAGATAATATGTCCCCGTTCCCCTCGTCGCAGTTCCCCAATGACGACACGCTTTTTAGGTTTATTTACTCCATTTACCCCCTAAGAAGTTGATTTTCGTAAAATAACGAAACCATTTGCTTATTTGTTTAATAGAAGTTCCAAGTCAAAATAACTATTTTACATTATTTTTCTATGCAAGAACTTCTATTTCAACCTTTTAGGGGTTGATTAAATCATGTCCACCGTATTGGACTTCAAAATAAATGACACTTATGCAATCAACATCCCCTAAAACCCCAATAACGACATCCATGTCGATTTTTAGGTTTATTTACCCCATTTCACTCCCTTAAATTTGGATTCTTTAGACCCAGCGGTTTGGGCTGTGAGTTGATGTCAGTCAGTCAGTTTATTCTTTTATATATTAAATTACTATTGGATCTTAATAATTGCTACACTAGGTGGCTATGTGAGCTGTAGACGCTCGCGAGTCTGTCTTTGCATAGCTTAAAACTGAATAAATGTTCACCGCGCACCTTAAAACATTTTTCTAGGTTTTTAACCCCCATATCTCCGCCATTTTAAAAAAAATCGTAAACTAAATCGACGCATCATCCGCACATCTGGACATACGAAAGCATTTTTGCCCAAAGTGGCGTGGGCCAAAAAGTTGTGGAGAATACATAATAGTTCCAAGCTGAAACGGGAGTCGCTTCGCGCTCGCTCGGTAAATTTTTAAAACAATAGTAATTTTTTAAATCTTAAGTTATTTTATAATATTATTGCTTCTTACTTATCCATATTAATAAGTAATAATTGCCACTACCACCACCACGATAGGCACTTACTATTAAATAAACACATAAGTAAAAAACCGGCGAAGTGCGTGTCGGGCCACGCGCAGTTCCTACAGGGTTCCGTTGTTGTAACCTTAAACCATACCATATGGCTGTAAACTTAAATTTAATTTACTCCCTGTTTTGCACAATACTTAGGTATACTACTTAGCCTGTCGTTTAATTAGAGTTCTCACAGCTCTATCATCAGATTAGCTGGATGTCATAGTAATATTGCATTGTTTTACAATTTACATACGTTTGCAAAATTTTAGCTCAATCGGAAACCAGAAAGTGGGTCAAATTTAACATGAAAGATTTGATTACAGAGACAGACACCGGACAGGTAAAACTAATAAAAGTTTGTAAAAATAATCTATATACGGTAAATCTAAATTAATAACAATGTAAATAATAAGAAAAGCCATCATCATCTTTTTAACCCCCGACGCAGCGCAAAGAGGGGTGTTATAAGTTTGAAGCCTATGTTTGTGTCTGTACGAAACTACGAATATTCGTATTGCCTAAACGGATCAAGCTATTTCAATGCAATTTTTTTGAATTGAGAGATAATCTAATCGAGAACGTTCTTAGCCACGTTTGATGGAAATCCATCTAGCCATTATGGAGATGGTCAACTGCCTGCCGAAACGGTAAAAGATACAGAGGTGATGCTTTGACTAAAATAATGTACACCTTGGGCAAATTTAGGTGCAAGAAAAAAATACAAAATGGACGCCAAAAAAATTTTATTTTTACTTTTTTTATTGCATCTTTTTATAATACTTATTTAGAGGTATTAAACATAACTAATTTCTACGATTATTGTTTCTTTGGTCGAGTCATAGCTGCTATACCGTATAGATTTAGAAGTTATATTTCCCACGTGTCTTTGATATTGGAGGTATGTTAATCTGCCGGTTTGCATGATGGGAATGACTGTACGGATTGAAAATATTTTATTTCGAGCGCGTCTGATATTCAGAGGGGATGTTAAGCAAACCAGAAAGAAGCTACGATTCAAAAGACTGACGAGTCGGAAATAATGCAAGCTCGTGGTGGCTTTCTTAAAATGCAAAAAAAAACACCACTGAAATACTCGAGCGCGTCAGATTATTATTATACAGGCGATTCAGCTTGATGTCCTAGTTGCGCTTACCTATAATCTGACTATAATTTGGAAGGATTTACTTAATCTGAAGAATTAAAAATATTAGTAGAATAAAAAAAACTCATCGTAGTTGATAAATATTAAACTCACGAAATTAATTTCCAAAACACAAATATTATAATATTTAAAACACCAACAAGCTGGAGCGTTGCATTTGCATCATTTATAATCGTCGTCTCGTATCATTAATCTTGAATTATTTCCTACAAAATGAAAAAAAAACACCGTGTTGGACGTCAAAATAAATACCATTTTCGAAATCAACATCCCATAAAACCTCAATAACGACATCCAAATCGATTTTTAGATTTATTTTGTGTTTGCTTATTCGTTTACAGAAGTACACATGACAGCACGTCAGGTTATACAGTTAAACTGCTAAAACAGCTTTTGTTACGTAGGGCATAAAGGCCGTCTCAAGGTCAACATGTATAGTCTGAGGTGCCGTCGTGTGTACTTAGACGAAGTTTCAAGTCAAAATGTCTATTTAATATTATTTTTTCCATACAAAATTAGAACCCTCATTTCACCCCTTTAGATTCCGCAATATCTATAGAAAACTAGTAGACCAAGGCCACGAGCAAAAATATATAATTACACAGAATATGTGTCCACGTGAGTGGATCCCAAGTCGCAGGATATTCGTGATAGAAACGCTGATAAATCTGTAATTTTAAAAGAATAAGGACAAAATTAGAACTTGTACAGTCAACTTAATGTTTCTAACTACTTATTTTATATATATAAATATGAACACAGTAATTTTTTAAACCTAATACTGATGAAATCACGATTTTAATTGAAATACATATCTGCAATAAATACCTCAAATAATTTTACCCATTCGCGAATCGGAAAATCAATGTTGATCAAGTTCTGGGCAAAATATTACTTTGGCTAGCCTACATTGGCGATGAGCACCATCGCCATAGCCATAATGGTTGACGTAAAGGAAGATATCGACTTTAGATAAGTATCTACCGATCATTCATTTATGCTTGGAAAACATTTTTTGGCATCAGTCATTTTTAACGTCCCTACTGCTGCACTTTCGGGTACACAGGTCTCGCTTATGGCTGGATAAGGAGTACCGAGGATGTGCAATAATTCACCACACGGGACCAATTAGGATTGGTGTGCGTGCAATGCGTATGGTGGAAGTATTTATTGCAACCTTATAAAGATTATACAAGGTGTTACAAAAATACCCCTAATGTCGAATATGATATATAGGGACCATAAAACTGAACAACTTTTACTATGGGACCAACTCTGAAATCGCGAAAAAAAGTCAGCTGTTTCATACATTTTGATATTTTCGATTTTAATATTTGTATGAAACAGCATTGTTTTTTTCGCGATTTCAGAGTTGGTCCCATAGTAAAAGTTGATCAGTTTGATGGTTCCTATCTACCATATTCGGCATTAGGGGTATTTTTGTAACACCTTGTATATTCATTATTTAGGTTTTGATTTTGAATATAACCATTTATCGGATACCAATCTGCACCCGTCCGCGGAACAAACACTCAATTACATACAAGAGGACTTGTTCCCAATAAATTCTCAAGTCCCAGCGTTTGGTTTACCCGCTAGCTCTGCTACCCTAGTCCGCGATATCCAGGGATCAGTGATCCCTTGTGGCTGTAAATACCTAGTATTTTTTGTGTATTACCCGTGCAAACATACGTCTCGATTGTATTGTACGAAGCCAAACAAAGCTTGGATGCTTCCAATAAGGATTGTCAACCATACTTAGCCTCTATGTTACGGGTTATTTGGTTTACCCGCTAGCTCTGCTACCCAGTCCGCGATATCCAGGGATGTAAATGCCTAATATTTTTTTTGTATTACCCTTGCAAACATGCGGCTCGAATGTATTGTACGAGACCGAACAGAACTTGGATTCTTCCAATAAGGGTTGCCAACCATTCTTAGCCTCTATGTTAAGGAGTAGACTATTGAAATAACAATATATTTTTAGATGTTTGCGCATAAAACTGAAGAAATAAATAATGAATTAAATATTTTGAGAACTAATTACTGATAATAAATCTAATTACTTAAATATGTGAAAATTGGCAACCCTTTCGCTGTATACTTGTCGCGCAGTGCCGACGAACGAAGATCTGTCGACACGGAAATAAAGGGTTCTTACCGTAGCATGGAGCTGTGGAAAAATTCAAATAACACTGTAGGCGAGTGTGATTTTGTGGAGTTGTTGAACACATCCCTGATAGGCAGGTGACAGAAACTATAGAGGTTACGTTGTGGCTTACCTTCTAGGCATAGCCACAGATAGACACAGGCAGGCATATTACGTTCTTTCAGTGTAGTCCCATTCAAATTCAAAGAAATGCTCGAGCATTTACGAAAGCAATGAAATTGTAATATTGTTGGAACAAATTTCAAACAGAATAAATACTCTATTTTTGATTAATCGTTCATGCAGAAACATGTATTTAGTAACCTAGAATGACTATATCAATCAGCAGTTAGTGTCAAAGAGGACTACTCTAAAAAAAATTGTTAAGCAGCAAGTTATTTATATGGTCTGCATTGAGTGACCGTGTACAATGCGATTAATTTAACAATAGAGTGATCCGCTGCAACTTCATTTGAGAATGTATTTTACAGATTAAAATACCTACGTCGTTTTGTACTGTATGCGCTCTGAAGTTAGTCTTTTCAGTTGTATGTTAAATTAATCGCATTGCAGAAATTATGATTATGTTGAGCTAAAAAAATAGAACACGATAAATTGAAAATGGCCGGAACTATTATGGCCAACACAGATGATGGATTATTTTTTTTATTGCAGGCAAATATATATTTTGTTTGAGGCCAAAAAATTAAATAGCTGATATTTGTTGCTGACCTTAAAGAAGGCAGACCAACTATTTACTTCTCGAAAAAACCCATTTGAACAAACTAAATCATTTTTCTATTTAAGTGTATGCAAAAGATATAGGCGATTTTTAGTCCTAATTAACCTAAAACTTTTTATAATCTTGTGGGCAAATCCACGTAAACAAGGACACGATGATGGTACGAAAATGAACTTGCGTTATGGCAACATTTATTGCACTATTTTGAACTTTGAGGGTAGAAATAACTCGTTAAAATATTACAGTAGTTTACTGTGACAGCGTTAGCGTTTAATATTGTTAAAATTAAATTCAAGTAACGTCAGTTACGGCTTTTTTGTTGATTTTCCTAAGAATACGTTTTATTATTTGCCGATTAATTTTGCCATTATAATCTTTTTTTACTGTAGTGTTTTATCAATAAAATATTAATTTAAACAACAAAGATTCGGAGAGATTTCCGTCTGACTGAAACCCTTTTTAGTAGTTAGTCCATTCAATCAAGTTCAATGTAACATCAGTTACGACTAGAAAAACAATATCATTTGCAAAACGTGCGATACGTAATTATAATAATATTAGGTATTCGGATTAGGGGACAAGAGATGATTTTATTGTATTGGATTTGTTTTATTTTCTAGAAGACTATTGTTATCCTCAATGAAATGTTGCCACTTCACTCAAAATGTAACGTCAGTTTCGGTAGATTTGCCCTTGTACTGTCACTCAATTCGAACTTAAAATATGTAACATGATGTTTGAAAATTGACGCCCCTGTCATCCATTTAAAAAAACCATTTGAAGCCATCAGGCAGAAAAAACTATCAAAAAGTGGATAGAACAAGAATCAAAACAATGTTTTATTATTCTACTTTATTAAATATAAGACATCTAGAGTTACTAAATATTAAATAAACCATTCACACTCACTACATGTACCAAATTTATATTTTTTTTCCACTTGCGCACAAATAACTTACAAAACTAGTTTTCTTTATTATTAAGTTTGCTGACAAACAATATTGAATGCCTAATATTAAGTTTTTAAAGTCATTTAATTTACGATTACGACGGAAAAGTTACATAAATATTATTCAATTTTAAAATTTAATTTCCTTTCCTGCGGTAGATATGAAGTACTATACAATAATAGCAAAATACAAGAAACGCTTTTGACTGGTGTGATTGAAAAACGTGAAATTATGACCTGATATATACGACCCGAGATATACGGTGGGTTGCCAGAATAATGTATCTTAAATATTACCTCATTATGTTAGTTGTTCTAATAGTAATTTAGTAAATAGTAGTTTACTCATAATAAGAAACCCTGATGGACTTCTGCTGTCTAAACGGCCTAGGCAGATCGTTTTGGGTGGCCACAGTCAATGGACAACATTTTAACTTATTTTGTAACTTATAATTTTGTTCGATTAATTTTGAATTTTATTAGCAAGGAAGCTTTGGGAATAACAAAATTTGTGACAATATTATTCTACTAATCTTTATATTTTGTGGAAAAGGTTTAGACTCCTTAATCTCCCTACGCCGTTTGAGAAAAGGAATATTATAAAGTCATATATATTAATATAAAATTATGTCTTCGCGATTTTTTTTTCTTTTTACTCTTAACGTTATGTCGGTCTTCAATATAAAAACAAGTAAGAACAGAACAGACTTGATCTACAGATAATAAAATAGAAAATATTGTGTAATATAAAATATTAAATCTACTCCCTAAATTATCAATTCATTGAAAGTGGTATTGCAAAGGCAATATGGCTATGTATAAGAATAAATAACGGGTATATTTAAGTCAGCTACACCTAATTTATGAAACACAAATACCTTCATGTTGATAATATTAAAATTACGAAATGTACGGCTTCTCTAAAATGTCTCCGTTATTTAAGCTTAATCGAGGCCGAGTACTTATAAATAATTTATTCAATAAAGATCTGGATTACGGTCCTATTTTGACATAATATTATGTAATTGTAATTGTGGGTTAGTTGCTTAGAAACGACGACGTTTGTTTGGGAAATCGTCCATTTGTCGGGGCCCTTCCCAACCACGGTTCTGCTTCATGTCGTCATAACCTCCGCGTGGCATGTCGTACTGGTCTCTGAAGCCTCCATCCTAAATAAACCACAACACTTTCTAATAGTTTCTATGTCGCAAGTTGATATGTACACATAAAATAAACAAATATGAATATTAAACCGAGTGCATGCTGTTCCTTTCATTTTGGCATAAATTGTGTAGTCGTGAACACAAGGCGAACTCTATTGCCTTCGGTACAAATAATAAGTGAGGAACCCATAAAAAATAGTTTTGCACACCGAATGATCATCGCATACATAAGCAAACTGGAATCAACTGAATGAAAAACAAACATAATAATCGAATAATTTAAACTGCCACGCTGGGGTCGAAAATCTAAGTAAAATGCAAACACACGTTATATTTTTTTTAAAGAAATATGTCCATTATGCTACGTTAGGTACATTTTGATCGTTTAAATCCCTTGTAAAGTGATCTTACAATGAAACCGATCATTTTTGAGGGCATACCATACCCCTAGTCAAACTAACATTGGCAAACTCCGTTAACGCTTCGCTTTGGAAACGTATGTATAGATTTGACGTTTTAAAAATCGATTCTTAACGAAGACTAATTTACATCTCATACAGACCAGTCCACAGTGTGTAATAGTTTGTTTCTTAGTTTCGGATTAGACAATAACAGCACTACTGTCATGACGTCACGAATATTACGACCACACGCCACCACACGCTCCATACGCCACCACACGCTCCATAGTAAATTTCGTTAAAATGAGACAGAAATACAATAAATCAGAACATATCTTTCTTGTTTTTTCACCGATTTTACTTCTTTTAGTATCAATATTATTCTCACAAGACACAATACATATTTTTTTACTGATTTTAACATTTTTGACATCAGTCAAAAATACCCAATGTTTACACGACTGCCCAAAAAAACAGAGTGTAATGTGTTCAGGGTTCATGTATGTGGGTATGTGAGGTTCTTTATTCCACCATAACTTCTTAATGCCTTAACGGATTTGAATGTATAGGGTATCATTAGAATCCTTACATCATCCCGAGTGACACTGGTAATATTTTTTTATTTTAATTTTTTAATCAATATGGCGACTGTACGACGCCACTTTCAAATGTGAAAAAAATAACTTTCTTCAATTATTATAATATGCGTATCAAATGAAAGTCCTTGATGAGCACATTACAAATCTATATAATTTGTCATTAGAATGTGCGAAATAAATTTTTAAAAATATTAAAAACACGACCGTTATAAAAAAAACTAAAAAAACTTCGACAATGACGAACTAAAAAGTTAAATAACAAGGGTCATTGCAGTCAGGGGACTTCTATATTAAAAATTGTTCCACAAAATGGTCCCCCGACTGCAATGACACTTGTTATTTAATTTTTTAGTTTGTTTTTGGCAGGGCGGACGTGTTTTTATATTTTTAAAATTTAATTATTTTTTATTGATCCAAAATATTTGATGTAAATACTGTTTTAAGTTCCGACAAAACTTTCTTTAAGAATATTTATTATTTTTCTACTATCCTTTAATATCTCTCATTCACGCCATAATTGGTTCTTATCAAATAAAACGAATAATAATATGATGGACTGCTTTGATGAACCAAAACTCTAATATAACATGGTTAATTTGATGTTTGTTACAATAACATTGTTACATTGTGACATCTGTTACATTTGTTACATTTTGTTTTGCATTTTTTTGTATGCCATTAATTCGACTTTATTTAAGCCTGGTAGGCGATTGTGTAAAGGAATCGTACGTATTCATTTGACAGTTCAAAACATACGATTTCATTTGTCAAACGTCTAATTATAATGAAAATTATTCCGTTTGACAAATAAAACCGTACATATGAACTGTCAAATGAATATGATCTAACGAAATAATTTTATCGTTTTTATTTAAAGAACCATTAAACAAAAAAATTTTAGATTTCCCCCTAGTAGCTAAATGTGGAAAAACCCTTTCTTCCCTACCAGTAGGGATATGTGGAACAGAGGAACTACTTCATAATGTTGAAAATTCAAAAATTGATTTACTACAACTCACTCTTAATTGCAATAATCAAGATTAATAACACAACCCTACTATTGCGCATGCGATGATCATAGTCAAAAGAATTATCTTCTTTCCCGAAACAAATTCTATAGATGGCTACAATAAAATCTGGAAAATTAAAAATTGTATATATAATCATGACTTATCATGAGATATAATCAATAAAATATTTTTTTAATATATAAATTTTTACAACTTATTACGATATAGCATATTAATATAGTCATTGGCAATCACTATGCCAGTAAATTATTAAAATTTTCTCCAATAAAAATATAAACAGAGTATGTCTCTGTTATTGTATTGTGTACTAGAGGTTTTTCTATTCAAATGGCGTCAAATCAAAGGAGTCTGAGTATAGGAAGTCATTTTGAGGTCAGAAAATTATTTCATTGATATTGTAATCGTAACGTAAAACATTGATCGGTCAACATAGCCTATTGGACGGTCATTAGAAAAAAAATCACATAAAATAATATCCAAGCTAGTGTATGATAAACCAACTTTTTATCCATAGCATGCTTTTAAACGATGTGCTTCGTCAATATACGTCTCTCTCCCTCTCCTGTTTGAGTGAGTAGGTTTGGTGGTAGCATAATACACTATAAATAATCACAAATGGGAGTTTCTGTTGAACTTGTGATCTAAGATCCCGAGAGGTCTTAAACTAACGTGACTAAAATAAGCTTTTAATTTATTTATACAAACAATAAATAAATAAAAAATATACGCGACAAATATATGACGACCTCCGTGGTCGACTGGTTTGTTCGCCGGTTTTTAAGGTGTCGCCATCTCCGAGGTCCCGGGCTGGGTCAATTTAGAAAACTAACTTTTCTATATTGGCTCAGGTCTGGGTGTGTGTGTTTACCACCGTTGTCTTTGACTTCCATAACACATGTGCTTTAGCTACTTACTTTGGGATCGGAGCAATGTTTGTGATGTTGTCAACCTCTTCCTTTTTTGAAGGCAGTTAAAAAAGACGACGAAGTCCTTGCAATTTTGGTTTTATTTGCTATCTTCTCACCATAGGCGTAGCAAGGGGGATTTCGGGGTTCAAACCCCCTAACGGGAGCACCTCGAAGTAAGGCCTTATTAAGTAAAACCCTTTTTATGTCATGCGTTTTTAAAAAAACATGTATGAAAGGGGTTTGAATATTTTGGCATTACTACTGTCCGCCATTTTGATTTTTTAAATAGCGACTACTCATGAAACCTGTGTAAATCGATAGCTAGTACCAATACGAACAAGAATTGTTGAACGACAAATCTCCTAAAACGTGACGTTTCCGCGTATAAGCTATTAAAGTCGAACTAGGGGCGATAGCACTGGGTAGATAAGAAGCTAAAATTAGTACGCCCCGTGCGTAAAATATTGTTTTACGGTCATTTAGGTCTAGCTAAGTGTAAATGTCAACAAGCGGTAGGGAACATAAGCCTTGATTACATTAGTCAATCTAGTGTCCAATTTAGGAATCCAATTAGGGTTGCCACCCGTACTTAACAATAATAAAAATTCCTAATAAAATGCATCCCACCACACTGTTATCTATATTTTGTCCGTTACCTTTCACATCAGAACCACTGAAATTATGATAAATTTTTGTATAAAGATAGAAAATAAGATCGCCTATTTTGGCATAAAGATAGAAAAATAGATTAGACCACGGGGAAGGACATAGGCTACCTACCTACCTTTGTCGCAAAAAATAAATATTGAAGAGTGAAAAATTAAGCTAAAGTCGATCAAGTTAGGCAATTTTTCGTACATTTCGTACATTAAGTGTTAACTTAACGTCGATAGGATGATCATCGCTTCTAATGGGCCCTTCACATGCACGAGAAATGGTGGTTCTCGTTGGCTGCGTGTACAATCGCAGATTTTCCACTGACCAGGCGGATGACCCGCCAAATGCGAGGTTTTGTATAATAATATAATATAACGGAAGAAATTAGTTGGCCGCCTAATGTGCAGGGGCACTAATGTCAAGTGACAGGGAGGAAGAGGAAAAATATCCTGTCTCCACGACTTCTATCATGGGACTAGATAACCCATGCCACTAACGATATCCAGTACCTATACAAAGGCAAAGGATTGGCATGATTAAATCACTTTGATTTAAATCAAGTGATTTTTTGAATAAAAAACATTGATTAAATAAAATTCCTTTTTTTTCTATAAAACTGCCAAATCATCTGTCCTTATAAGTATCTTCTACCAGGCATTTTTAACTATTTAATTTAGTTTTACTTTTGTTTCTTTCGAATTAAAGTGTCAAATAAGTAAAACAAAAGCGCGTTGTAGTATCACGCACTATTTTAAGTAAAAAAAAATTATTTCAACTTTTTGCAAAACATTAGTTTTTTATTTTAACAAATCATGGTTTTTTTCCAACCCGAAATAAGAATCTGAGATGGCTAACATCATCATCTTTTCAGTGACGTATTAGGCTTTGGCATATAGAGCATCGAGGGCGGCAGTGGCTAACACAAACACCAGGTTAGCACTCAGTAGGTTGAATTGAAATTCTAATAAATAAGAACTTGAATAATTATAAAACTAAGTTGTACCTATATTACTTGTCCTCCTTCATACTATCCAAGTCCCAAGTTCTAATTTGTGTATAAAACTATAATATTGTAAGTAACTATCGTCGCCTCCATACAAATAAGTTAAGTGTGGTGTTTCTGTTGTGATATTAAATTCTATCAGAAAGTGTCATCCATTTTTAATGACATTAATTATAAGAATGCTGCATAATGAGCGCCATAAAACAACATTATTGACGTTTAGTCAATATAGATTGATATCAGCTTATGTGAAATTAAGTAAAAGAGGTTAAGTAAAATATTTATAATATTGAATATTATTCGTAATTATAATTAAAAAAAAAACTTGGTCAGGTTAGGAAAATATTTCCTAACCTGACCAAGTTGTCATGTAATGTCATGTATTTTAAGACTACATTAATTTGAACACCATTTTGATTCGACTTTGTCACACTAGTACAACGATACAAAAACTTTGACTTGTCTATGTATTGCTAGAAAGAATTAAATGCAGTAAAGTAGGTAATATAATCATGGTCTTATATATCAAATAGAACCAATGGGCATTTCAATTATAATAGTGAATTTTATAAATCTTAAATTCCACATAAAATAGTTCACATTTTGAGGCTAAAAATTGTATCAAATAAGTTTAGTGGAAAATTCTCGGAGAATGAGTGTAGTCTAGATAAATAGGTCGTGCGTCAAGACGTACGTCGTCTGAGGCACTGAATAAAGCGAAAGTGACTTACCATAGGCTGCTGCTGATCGAACATGCCCTGTTCTTGGCGGTCCAAGAGCGAATTGAGTCTTTGAGCCTGTGAAAAATTACAGTGAAATCAGTAATTACAACCAGTTATACCAACAGTACATTATATGGAGACAATTTCTCAAATTTACTTAGTTATCAACAGGTATCCTTTTACGGTAATAAAGAAATTGAAAACTTAAAATGTCACCAAACGGGACGATATTTCGAGCGATCCTCGCTTGTGCTAGTGACTTAGTAAAAACTAATTAAGACTAATTGCTATCTTGCTTTTGTGCATTGGACTGTCGCGATCACACCTGGTTCAGCGGCTCAGAGACTAATCACGTGATATTGTGCTCCCGTCCTCCTGGCGCTGCAGCTGCGCGCGCTCCGCCTCGCGCCGCTCCTCGGGCGCTGCTACACGAGTGTACCTGCACAAAGAGCGTGTTCTCCTGCTGTCGGCGGCGCAGCTCGTCGTCCTGGTGGCGCATGCGCTGCGACAGCTCCTCCTCCTGGCGCTGCAGCTGCGCGCGCTCCGCCTCGCGCCGCTCCTCGGGCGCTGCTACACGAGTGTACCTGCACAAAGAGCGTGTTCTCCTGCTGTCGGCGGCGCAGCTCGTCGTCCTGGTGGCGCATGCGCTGCGACAGCTCCTCCTCCTGGCGCTGCAGCTGCGCGCGCTCCGCCTCGCGCCGCTCCTCGGGCGCTGCTACACGAGTGTACCTGCACAAAGAGCGTGTTCTCCTGCTGTCGGCGGCGCAGCTCGTCGTCCTGGTGGCGCATGCGCTGCGACAGCTCCTCCTCCTGGCGCTGCAGCTGCGCGCGCTCCGCCTCGCGCCGCTCCTCGGCCGCGCGCTCCGCCATCTCCCAGGTGCGCTTCTGCCGCTCGCGGTCTTGCTCGCGCTGCCGCAACTGTTCGCGCAACAGCTCCGTTTCATGCTCGTACCTATCGACGTCATGATTCCGTTAAAACCGACACTCTGATCCTACATATCGAAACGTTATTTCGGAAGTGAAGTTACTAAGCTGATTTCATTGAGAGCCGCATTATACTGAAACATTGTGTTGTGAGTTGCAAGCACAAACTTAAACTTCTTATTTTGATCGAAAACATAAGTGAACTTCATAAATCACTGAGGAAAACAAAATATGCAATACGATGCAATGCCACGATGTAATGTGACTGCACAATTACCATGTCAATTGTTTTGAAATCTAAATACATACTTAGCATATTCCATTTGTGCTTCCAGCTTCTCTTCCTCAGCAGCCAACTCTTTCTTTAAAGCTTCTTCTTTCTGGCGGTGGAGTTCATGCAATTGCTTCCACCTTGTGCCATACTCATGTTCAAAACTGCCAGACTCGGAGAAACGTGGTCCAAACTACAACAACATAGATATTGTAATTTTTTTATAGAAAAAACAATATTAACTTTAAACTGAATGAATGAAATTATGAGCTTTAATCTTTAGTCATCTTGTGACCATGGCCCCTGGAAAGGTGTCGAAACGTCGGGAAATAAAAAACTAATTAGTCTAAACTAAAAAATTCACAAATAAACCTGAAATAATAATATACACCGTTACTTTTCGATCATTTTAATCCCATGGAGAACTCATCCGGTGCATGAAACACTATCGATTTGTAAAGGTAAAATTAAAAAATAAAATGTTTTTTTTAACTCAAATCAATTCTCGCTTTAGTGAAAAAACGATGTGAACCATTAGTAGGGCCGGCGTCGGTGCATGAGCAGTCAATAACATCACACTATTTTCTGTGCCGCTACACCAATGACGCGTAAGCGCAGTCCGCGTGGACTCATACAAATTAGCCAATGCTAGGTCAAAGTATCAAACTCCGCCCCCAAACCCTATTTGATTGGTAATGCGGAAGTCGCACACCTCCCGCGCACCCTACGATCATAAATAAACAAAATCAGTTTTCTCAAGAAGTCACCGGTGCATCGTTGTTTGTTGTCGCGCGACAGAAAATTCCGTGTTTGGGGATCACTGGATAGGACGTGGTGGTCCAGTGGCTTAGCCCGCATGAAGCCCGGACCTGACCCCACTAGACTTTAATTTATGGAGCGAAGTAAAGCGATTGGTGCACAAAAACGAGCAACAAACTCGCGAAGAAATGAAAAGTGCGATTTATTATTATTATTATTATTTGGAAAGTCTAGGTTTAACAAAATCGAGATTTAGTAAATGTTGCTGAACTGGACCTTTAATCAGTATCTTTTAGAACTTTTTTCTTTTCAAATCGTTGTAAATAATGTTGATTCATTGATGTTGAGTTAAGTAACATGGTAGAGAACCCAACTAGCACAAGACGTCTGCTTAAGACCTATATAGCGTATATAATTACAGTTATAAGCTGCAAGAGTCAGCTGCATAACGCGCTATGCAACCCTTTTGCAGCTGCTTTAGATCTAAAGGGGCGAAATTAGAACCTATTTTAATAGAGCCAGTAGAGTGTCATAATAGCGCATTTAATTTCTTACAACCGCTATTTTCACTCCTTAAGCACCCTATTGGCACTAATTGAATGAATGATCATCAGATCCGCTCATTATTTCATTCACTCCGAAGTGAAAATTACAGCTTTGAGTGCAAATTGTGACTTTCTTTGGGAAGCTTGGTGGTTTTAATATAAGTATATAATTTCTATTACATGTGAGATGTTTTTATATAATTATGGCTAGGCAGTGTGTCGTGAAATAATAAAATGGTGGAATTGCAGTGTTAATATTCGATTTGAGTTACGCTACGCGGCTTGTTCAGGTGATAATCATCGGCAAATTTAATTTACTGTGAAACGTGTATGGTGTATTTGGAATAAAACTAATGGGCCCTCAATTAATTGAAGATTTTACGAAAATAAAATGAATTTGTAACAGCGGGTCAATAAAAAAATCTTAATTTTGATAAGTTTTACACTGAATTATATTTATATATGGATAATTAACGATAACATGTTGTTTGCGATCATACTAAACTGTGCCGTGTGACCTGTGTGTTTAAAAAGAGAAATATATGAACAACAAATTAAATAATTGTTTCAGAAAATGGCGTCAATATTATTGCAGCCTTGGTTTCTAGTTTTCGCTACTGTAGCCCCCTTTTGCAGAAATGGGTGACAAAAATCACTGTTCAGGAACTCCTAGATCTAATTAAGCTGCTAAATTCTTTGTTCTAGAACTTTTACCTCCATACAATGTCTAATAAAGTGAATATTATAACCTAGAGTGTGAATTTGATGTGATATAAAGCTCGCACCTGCATTTTTCCAATAATTGAGGTGTATCTCCACTTCAATTTCCTTCTAAATATCTTGTTATATTATTTTATATTTTTGCGCCTGCAGCAGCCACTTTTCTTTGCTGTTTTTTTCGCCATTATTATTTAATAATAATATACGCGAAATATTATTTAAAAAGCCAGAAAACAATAAGTGTGGCCAGGAGTACAACGTTCTCCATTTTCTTGAAAAGCTATTATTTTCTATCATGAAGCACTAGAGACTCCATAGTAGTTCCACAAAAAGGAATACTACGAGCTTAGGAGCTAATTTTACCTCACAGGCATAACAGAAACCGTAAGAAGTTAATTAGTCACAATTTCCTATCCTATGCAGAACAGGGTGGTAAAGTATGCCACCCGGGCCCGTAATGCAACTAACAGTGCCAATAAATATGCAATTATCACTACAATGCAGTCAATGGTGGTCTGAAATGCTATGCGAAACCATTATGCGAGTAAAAGTGGCAAAAAAGTTACAAATTTAACTATTATGCAGTTAATGGTGCCATAAGGTGTCACAAAAATACCTTAGGTTTTAAATGCGGTCTTAGCCATAATTTTAGCTATTATCGAACTTGTGCCTAATTCCGACTCCTTATGCCACCCCTATAGACATTGGAGCTTTAAGGAAAGCTGCATTTTTCCCTTATACCACCCCTATAGACATTGGAGCTTTAAGGAAAGCTGCATTTTCCACTAGTGTGCTAGTTGGGAAGAGCCGTTTTTTAGCATACCTAATTCTCTATATTTAATTAGGGCGTTGAACCTAGACATAAAGTATTTATGACGGTCCTAACCCCGCAAAAGTATGAAGGAAAATTTGGGATCATTTAATTTGTTTACATAATCAGCTGATGAGATGAGCGCGTCAATAACCTCCTAACTTGATAAAGCGAGCGGGGCGTGGCGACGCGTACGCGACGACGTAAACTCGAGTCACTACTACTGGATTTATGTACTTTGCGAACATTACTTATCAATTACTATTTTTTTATTTTAAGAGATATAATTTTTATTTTTTATGAATATTACTTACTGAGTTAAACCACCCATCCGTGGGATTAAAACAATCAAAAATTAACCGTGTATATGCTGTAATCCATAAAATTATTATTATACAGATAACAGCACAATTATAATAATAATAACAATCCGTAAAAAGTGTTTTATTTCCTATAAATGAATGAAATAAAGTTATTAACTATACAGAAAATAATTACATACCTCACGGGCCTTTAAAAATTCAGGGTGCTTCTTAGGCAAGTTTTTCTCAGGGTAGCCATCCATCTCATCAGGCTCTTCAAAGTTTTCAACAATAACTGGTCGCAGTGACCTGTACAGACAAACAATATTCTCATTATAATGACAAATGTTCATGTCTTATCATATAAAATAAATATTTTAGAACACTTACGAAGTAAGAAAGAAACACTTTTCTGTACAATTGCGAATAGCAGCTAATGCACTGGGCTTCCTTTGATACTCTACCACTCCCTCCCCAAGGGTCTTTCCGCGTTCATCTACTTTCACATAGGCCCTTTCAATCTTACCGAAGATTTCAAAAGCACGGTATAGCAGTTCATTTGAAACAAACGGTGGTAAATTCTTGACACGAATGGCACTGTTGTGTGGGGCAAATCTCACCCTAAGTGTTCTCCCATTCCTCATTTTACCATCCAACTCTCTTTTCGCCCTTTCAGCATTAACTCTGTAGTCCTGTAATGAAAATAAAACTTAGCTATGCCAAAGAACTTAGTTTTAATATTATCCTCAGGAAAAAAAACATACCATTTTAATGAATCCAAAGCCTTTTTCCTTATTTATAAATAGCTCAGCAGTTTCACCAAAAGCTGCAAACAGGTTAAGTATTTCCTCTTCAGCTACATCATTGGTAAGATTACCGATATACAGTCTACTTCTGCCGTTAAATTTAACCTCAGACTGATCAATTGTTGGTAAATCAATAAGTGGTCCCATTAAGTCTTTCAGTTTATTGGCTAGCATGTGTTCCTCCCTCTGCACAGGTTTGCCATCTTGAGGCGGACCACGAGGATTCCGCTGCTGATTCCTAACTGGTCCAGGGCCACCTCCTTGTTTCGGAACAAACGGTCTATTTCCTTGACCAAAGTTACCACCTTCACTACCTTGGAAACTCCCTCTTTGACCAAAGTTACCACCTTGGTTAAAGTTTCCACCCGGCTTGTTGCCAGGGCCTCCTTGAGACCAAGTTCCTCCTTGCTTGTTGCCCCCAAAGTTGCCATTTACATTCTAAAATTAAAGTATTAGTCATTACCCTATCAAAAGCAGTAATTCATTTACAAAAAGTAGATTTTTATAATAATTATAAATAACTCTCACCTTTTGCTGTTGATTTTGATTTGCTAGATTTTGATTCTGAACTTGGTTCTTTTGTTCCACCTTTTGCACATTGTCAACTTTATCAATGGATTCCTGCTTGGGTTGAGCATTCTGAGGTTTAGATTGTGTTTGTGGTGGCTGCTGCTTAGGTTGTTGCTGTTGCGTAGTTGGTGGCTGCGATTGCTGCTGTTGTTGTTGTTGCGGTTTCGGCTGTTGTTGCGGTTTTGGTTGTTGTTGGGGCGTTTGCTGAGCAGCTACTGGCTTTTGTTGTTGTGAAGCGGGCTGGTGCTCTTGAGCTGGTGCACTAGGTTTCGGCTGCTGTGGCTGCTGGGCCGGTTTAGGCGGCTACAAATGTTTAGAAATTAGACAAACAAATTAGGTATAACTAGAGATATGGCGGCGTTCATATTCGAAACAGCCGTGAGAAATCCTGAACATTCATTTGACACGTAGGTACTCACCTCATTATTTGGTCGTTGACCTCCATTTCCATGGCCCTGATTTTGGTTTCTCTGATTATTGGGCTCAAATCTAGAGTTTCGGAAACCACCTCTATTGATACCGCGACGACCGCCTTGTCTTTGAGGTTGTGGTGGTCCGCCAAAGCCTCTTTGGTTTCCAAAATTATTCATGCCTTGCATTTGCATTCTGAAATATAAGTTGGCATGAAACCTAATGAAACATGCACAAAAGAAGTGCTTTTAACCTTTTGCAAATAAATCAATACCTACCTTCAATTTGATAACCTTCTGTACGTATCTCCGTGAAAATCACCGATTTTCTATAAATTTTTTACACACACAGGTTGCGATGCTTAGTGAAATAGCGTCGACAAAATGGCGGTCGAAAACCAAAAACGCAAAAACGAACGAACGCCGAACGCGCTGCGGGCATAGATAAAATATGTAGCAAGCATAGATATCTAAAACTAGTACTCTAAGTACTAGTATAGTATTATATTATCTGTAATAATACTCTAAGCCCCTTTTACACCCTTAGAAGAATAATGTGGGATAATTGAAATAGGCGCGATCTTGGTTATGTGAAGCTGAGACTTTTATTGAAGTGGTGGCTTCCTCGGCAGAACTAACCGAGTAAACTGTCTTGATATACTTGGTGCCAAATGCTCCAAGCAGCATTGGAATACGATGCACCCGCATTTTAATGAAAAATGAAACAATATCAACTCAAGAACTGGCAGTATGGCTTTGACCTTCGCCTGTCCTGAAAATGACGAATATAACTACTACTGATATCACGTCACGGTAAACAATATATTAATTTGTGTGCCTGTGTTTTCTTCAGAAAAGTAAAATAAATAGGGGTTTTCTTACAATCAAAGTCTGAAGTTTTGTGGTGGTTGGTTTTGTTTGTAGATATAAATTAATTATAATAGGTATTTTAATTTAGAAAAGCATTATTTTTTCAATATGGAGCAAACCGACGAAAATAGTACGACTTCAATAAGTACTCATAACATCAAGTTTCCAATGTTGCCTTTTGAAAAGCAAATATTTATTGATTTATTTGAAAAGGATGGTCTTCTTATTCTGGCTAAGTATGTGATGGAATCAAGCTCAATGTTTTAATTTGAAGAAAATCTTCATCAAAATAATGTGAAACAATATATTTTTTTTAGAGGACTGAGTTATAACACAGTATTATCAAATTTTCTTTGGGTACACAATGATCCATCAAACTTGGTTCTGGTATTGAATAGCAATGACTATGAAGAGAAATACTTCACAGAAAAGTTTAATTTGGCAGCCCTACCTACTCTTGGCTTAGAAAGGTAATTTATTCAATTTTACTGACATTCTGGTTTCATTTCCCAAACCCAGCCAGGATCGAACCATGTGTCTCCCTAGGACAAGCCTCACCAAGGGATGAGTCCGAAGGAGACGCATCATTCGTCACCACTTTCCTTTTCCTTTTTTTAACCACTTACCTTTTTCCTAAATCCTTTAAGGATCACCCATTCCGTATCCCAATAGTAAAAAAATACCTAGGCCCTCATAGATGGTGGGCACAATTAAAACTGGAACAAGTCACTTGACCATATTAACCTTTACAGGGAAAAAGCGTATTTGGAGGGTGGGATATATTTTGTATCAACAAGGATCTTGGTGGTAGACCTTTTGAAAAATCGAGTGCCCATCTCTCATATTACAGGAATAGTTGTCCTAAGAGCTCACACTGTCTTAGAATCATGTCAAGAAGCATTTGCACTGAGACTGTATAGACAGCATAATAAGGTAAATACTATTTAAAATTGATAATTTTAGCATTTTAGTATACTAACTGTATTTCTTCATTAAATATTATGTTTCAGACAGGCTTTATAAAAGCATTGTCTAACTCCCCAATATCATTCACATTTGGATATCACCAAGTGGAAAAGGTCATGAGAGCATTATTTGTCACAGAATTATATTTGTGGCCAAGGTAAGTTCCAAATCCATAATGATTTTAAAGTGCCTATTATTTAGTATCCTCACTATATTCATTCTATATTTTTGAGCAGCAAAATTAATAGTTAAGTTTTTAACTAACTGCCCCGTTTCACAGATTTTCTCAATTCTCAGGTAAACAATACTAGCTCAGACAAAATGTTCAAAGGATAAATTAATTATTAATAAATTACCTACAAATAAGTATTTCCATTCATTTACGAGTTATAGTTTCCAAGCTATGGTGACTCAAGTTAGAAGATATTCATATAATAAAATTCTGAAAGTGCTAGGAAATATAAAATGATTGTTATTGCTAGAATTAGGTATGTGCCCGATCCGAAGCAATTGATATTGTCATTTAGTTGCTTATAATATAATATTTAATAATTAAAAACATAAATAATATTGTAGTTTAGGTATGAACGAGTAACAGACAGACAGCAGTTACTTTCCCTCTGGCCGGTTTCGCAACTGCAGTTCGCATTTAAAATATTAATATAGTATGTAGAAGTATGTGATGCATAACTTAACTATTAATTTATCCTTACATACTTGTCTTATTTGGTAAAAAATTTAAAATTATTACCTAAATAAATTAGTCCCATCAATACTTAACAATGGCATACACACACATTCATGAAATTTTCGGTGTAGGTTTCATGGAAGTGTTATCAAAAGTCTCAAAAGTAGAACAGCTGAAGTTGTGGAGTTACATGTACCTTTCACCTCTAATGTGAGCCATATACAAACCTGCCTCATAGATATTATGAATCACACAGTCAAAGAACTCAAAAGTATCAACAGAAGTCTGGATATGCAGGTATATAATTATAATTTTATAGCAAAGTACAGTCACGGAGGGCGGCGCTCTGCCAGCCATAGGCACCTTCCTTCCACCGGCTTGGTACATTTTTTGTTTCGGTATTTTGTGTATGGGCTCGGTACTGAGTAACGTGACTTACGGCCGACTACTCAAAGGCGCCTTAGCTAAAATCCTAGGTCTCCTTAACTTTAAGAAATCTGTCAGTTTCATAGCTCACACATAGCTTTCATAGCTTGCTCTCACAATTATCTATCCGATATGGAGATAGGTAGTTAATTAATTACAATACCTACCCATTGAATGTAAACTTTGTTAATTATTGTGATAGAAAATGACCTCACTTTAAATGCTGAGGTAATGACCTTAGGGTTCCGTAACAAAATGGTAAAAATGGTTATGGTGCGACTCTGTCTGTCTGACAAATACTGTCTTAATCCAAATAACATCACAAGAAGAGTTCATTATGCTCACATTGCAAAACCATTTTGGTATTACGTTTGTATAGGAAGCTCACTGTTCGCCGTCGTCTTAATATCCCGAAAGGAACTTTGATCAGTTTTCTCTCAGGGTAGTTTTGGTACCACCTTGTTTGTTATTTCTGAGTGCCGCCATAACATAAACGTGCTACCTCAAGATTCCAATGCATGATGTGATGTCCGATATTAAAATTTATTTATCTCCTATCATTCAGGAAATCACAACAGAAAACTGTTTTACGAAAAAATTCCACAAAATTCTTCAATCACAGCTTGACTGTGTATGGCATCAGTTAAGCACTAGAACTAAAGAATATATACAGGATTTAAAAATACTTAGAAGTATGATAATGTAAGTACCTGTTGCCTCTCTATTAGACCAGATATTTGTGGTTGCTTGTAAGTTTATCTTGTAAGATTTTATATTCCCATTTCCATAATAGTAGCCCATCTATTTGATCCAGTGAGTCTATATTCTTCATTCTGTCATTTGTACTGTCGTCCGTCAGTCTAGAGGTAGATTAACATTTAAGTACCATGTATGACGTTTTTACAGGTTTTTATTTTATTTTTCAGAAATGTAATTCATGACGACTCTGTATCGTTTTACGCCTTGCTTAGCAAATATCGAACGCCTGAATATGCACAAATTAATTCAGGTTGGATACTTCTTGATTCAGCTGAACAGTTGTTTCGCCTTGCAAGAGGAAGGGTTTATAATCATAAAAACGGCAAGTACTATTTATTGATCAACTTTTAAATTATTATATAAATAAAATAGTTCTAGGCTAAGATAAACACATATGTCAAAATACAATGAAATGAAAGTAGCAACAATAAAAAACTTTAGTCAACAAGCTAAAACTAAATAAAAATACAATAGGAGTACTTGTCAAGACGAATCAAACGAGTCCCAACTCGATGGGGTTGTGTGGTATTATTATAAATTCCTGTGGCCTTCTTCCGGCTCCATCATCAGACCCTGGAAACTATTTCCCAACAGAGTACTCGTCAAGACGATTCAAACGAAGTCTAGCTCATCGGGAAGCTAGTATAAAATCATTTGCAAAATTTGTGGACACAAACAAACGAGAAAGCAACCTAATAAAAAACGTGTTAAAGTAGACAAGTTTGTGACTTGTTAATTATTAGGCATGTGTTTTCACATACGCATTAAAGCTTATAAAGAGAACATTAGTAACTGTAAGAATATTATTGCAAGGATAATCAACCTTGTTAGTTTTATGACATGCAAATACACTTCAAACGTAGAGAATGGTAGACCACATTTTTGTCTGACATACTGTTTCGGTTAATCTGATTTGCTGTTGATCCTATCCGTCCATGAAAAAGCTGAAGTCAACTGCTGTTTGGAAATCTTAAAAGATTAACCGGGTCAAAAGATTTTTAAACACTGATTAACTTAGACACCTGTTTTAATGTGATGCTGTCACTTTTTACAATACTGTTTGAAAGAGACGTGTTTAAAAATCTTATGTAATAACAAGGTGCGTGTTTTAGAGTTCGACCCTGAACCGTCACCCAAATGGAAGTGCTTGAGTGAGCTTCTAGTTGAAGAGATTCCAGAAGAAGTCATGAAAAAGCAAGATGGGAGTTTAAAAAATACAAAAATATTAATACTATGCCAAGACAATAGAACATGTTTTCAACTTAATAACTATCTCACAATGGGACCGAGCAAATACCTTTTTTACACAGCTTTTAGAAGAGATTTGACCATAAACACAATTGCACCAAAATACAAAGATTTTAAAAATATTATGCCTGAAGTAAAAGATAGTAAATCAGAAAAGGATAAAAATAAGAATACTAGGGATTGTGGAGAGGAAAATGAGGAAACCAAAGAATCGGACCCTTGTAGTGATTTTAAAGCAGAAGAATCGAATAAATCTAATTACGTGCTTACTCTGACACAAGTGGCACCAAAAAACAAGCATTTAGACGAAAGCATGTTTGAACCAATTACACAGGTATGGACTTAATCAACACTGACATAATGTTTTTGTTCCTTATACCTTTACTAGCGGCCGCCCGCGATTTTGTCCGCGTGAACCCTAGGGAACCTTTGACCAGGATAAAAAGTACCCTATGTTTTAATCCGGGTTATAAACTATCAGTGTGCCAATTTCATCCAAATACGTCCAGCCGTTTAGGAATGAAGAGGTAACAAACACAAACTTTCGCATTTATAATGTTAGTAGAAAATAGGATAAACAGATTTTAATTAAAATATTAATTTATTAATTGTAGATGGGAGATTTAGATATAACACAAATAGAAACTGAAAAACCGTTGATTTTTATTCAAACATTCAAAGAAAATGGAAACCATTTCTCACTTGAAAGGACGTTAGGAACATTACGGCCGGAGTATATCATATTATATCATTCGGACGTGTCAGCTGTCAGGCAGATTGAATTGCACGAATGCCGGAAGAATCCCGAGGAGCCGACTAGCAAGGTGTACTTCATGATCCATGATAAAACTGTAGAGGAACAAGCTTACCTTACTTCTTTAAAAAGGGAGAAACAAGCATTTGAGTTATTAATTTCAACTAAAGGCGTAAGTATTCATATTGTGTTAAATAGTACTTAACATTTTATACTGGTATTAAGAGGGCGTAGTCTGCACACTAACGCCGCCGCCATTGGAAAAAACATAGTGCTTAAATAAAGACAAAATTGTGAATTATCTCTCTGTAGTGCACTCCGAGGAAACTTTGTGGTACTTATTATAGCTTAAACAATATTTTCTAGCCTGTCGTTTAGTTTAATGGAGTTTTTTTGCGAAAAGTGGCCACAATGGCGATGGCGGCGCTAGTGTGCCGACTACGCGCCCTTAAGGCCCTATGTAAACCGCTCTCAACGTGACAGCTATCTTGAGATCATACCTGAGTGAGATGCGGTTCTTATAAAAAGAGCATCTCAAGTATGATGTCAAGATAGGTCTTACTTAACGTTGAGAGCGGTTTATAAATACGGGCCTAAGGCCCAGCGCACACCGGCGGGGGCGTGGCGAAGAGACTGATACATTATCAATCGAAATTCGACTTTGTTTACTTCAGCATACGGTTGGTCGCGCGTCGCGCGGTGATTTTGTGCGTGGAGAACCGTTTACTAATGCTACTGAGGTCCCTTTTCAATTGGTAAAGGCTAAATGCGCTTCGCCGCGTTTCCAGCGGTGTGCGCTGGGCCTAAGAGATTTCAATTGTATGTAAAAACTTTTTTTTAGACAATGGTTGTCCCAAATTATCAAGATGGAAAGACAGATGAATATTTTAATTTAAATGTTGAAGAAGAAGCAGAGGCTGTTGACACTAGAAAAGCTGGTAATATGCTCTAACCTGAAGCTTAATCTCGTCAACTAAAGAAATCAATTGAAGAAATATGTCAGTTTGGGTCACCTTATGTTCCAAACACCTACATTTTCTTTAAAGAGTATGTTTAATAAAGACATACCTAACTAGTGTTTACGACTCGGGCCTGCACATATTATAGTGGTGTCAATTTTCATACAAACGAGGTAACTTTGAAGCCTTGGTTCTTTGCCAAGGATTGACCTAGCTGTAATCTGATAATGGCCATCTAGGGAGTCAATGGAGGAGATTCAGATCGCTATACACACCCAACTGATCTGATTAACATTCTAAGAGATTGAGGATGTTTAAAAAATCCGTACTAGTGCGAGTCAGACTCGCCCTCCGGGTATTCTGTACAATTGTGTATTTGATGATTTATTACGTAAGTACACACGACGGCACCTCAGACTATACATGTTGACCTTGAGACCACCTTTATGCTTAGAAGTTTTATTTTTTCACAGCTTCAAGGGACAAAGGTTTTAATTTCAACTCGATGCCTCCACGCGTTCTTGAGATAAAGAGTGTTGACAGACAGACGGAACCCTAAAAACCTAAATTATCTGGCCACTACTGTGTTTGAAGTTATTATAGATAGACCCTTTCGGAGTCGCATGATTCCATTAAAATTAAGACTCGACTCAGAAAGGGTCAATTTAATCATGATAAATTCTGTCATGAACTCCTGATTGATTTCAGGCGGCCAAAATCAATCCAAAGAAAAACCTCAAGTCATAGTTGATATGAGAGAATTTCGCTCAGACCTTCCTGCATTGCTCCACAAGAAAGGCATCAATATTGAACCTGTCACCATAGCTGTAAGAAATCATCTTAATTCTTCATAGTTTCAAAGTTGCAATTATATGTCTAATTCTTCATTATTATTTCAGATTGGCGATTACATCCTCACTCCAGAAATCTGCGTAGAACGGAAGTCTATATCGGATTTGATAGGTTCTTTAAATTCCGGACGTTTGTACACACAGTGTACACAAATGTGTCGCAACTATAGTAGACCTATCTTGCTCATTGAATTCGATCAAAATAAGCCGTTTAATTTGCAGGTATTCAGTTTTTTTATTTATTTTATTACCTACAACATGATAAGGCCTCGTTCAGACGACGGACACGACATGACAAGTTGATGCCAAGTGACGCATGATTCTATCAAATATTACTTATTGATATTAATTAATTAATTGATACTAAATAGTCTGTGTTGCCAAGTTTTTCGTGATTTTGTCGTGTTTGCATAAAAATAAATTTTTGGCATCTTTATGGTCAAGCTATTTTTTTAGACCAGGTTAAATATAATCGAAGTCTGCGATGTTTATATAAATAATACTTATCTCTTTTAAAATAATAATAATGATATTGTAATTAAAACACGTATTTTTTCACGTTAGACTTTATTGTTGTAAACAATATCACCAAAATAGTTTATACCAATTAGTCATACTTTTTTTTAAAACTAGCTGCATCATGATTTTTATCATGAGTTTACAATGGGGATGAATACTGAGGATCTAATGGCGCCACAAGCGACTGTACTAAAATAGTTTGATTGGTTGTATCGAATGTCAAATATCATTAATATCTGACGTATTTTAACCAATCAAAACCATTGATAGAGGGCGGGTCGCCGCTGGCGCCATCTGAGATTAGCTTTGTGTGATACACCCCATTCAAATGTCAAACTTAATGGCGTGATTTACACCGGATAGACTATTTTGTGATTACACTATTTCGTTTACCCGCTTTCGTTTCGTTTGACATTCGGGACTAGGTACTTAGGTATTTCCACAGGCAAACCAGAATTGGGTCACGATCTTTTCCGAGCTAACTTTGCTCGAAATCAGGCAAGATCGATTCTTAAGAATTAATCGTGGTCGTCTGTTTTCCGTCACGTATCGTATATCCCGAATTAGGGTAACGAGCGCACGAAGCCGGAAGAATTTGTACGAAAGCGGGTGAACTTGACTTCACCCACTTTCAATCTAGCTTATCTAATCCTAATGTGATGGACTCTGGGAATATAGCTATTGACAATAAATAATTTTAGAATTGGTCCAGAAATCTAATCACACATACATAGAATAGAAATAGTTAATGAACTACAAGTCAACGCAATAAACCCATGATAATTGTACATGTCGCTATGATTTCATTTACCTGTAACAAAAAAGTGTTTATTTTTAAAAATAATAATCAGTTTATAACTCGCAGGGTCATTTCGTCGTCTCGTCAGACATTTCTGGGGCTAACATTCAACAGAAACTACAACTTCTCACAATTCATTTTCCGAGACTGAAGTTGGTTTGGTCACCAAGTCCTTATGCCACGGCGGAACTATTCTATGAACTTAAGGTTAATTACTTCTATTAATGTTGGTTAAAAAAAGAACTTAAGTTAGTTACTTCTATTAATGTTGGTTACAAAAAATATTAATGTAAAATAGGTAACTATTCAGTTGACGTACAAGGTATATTCCTTATTTATTTTAAGCAAGGAAGAAAAAATCCGAACGTAGCCGAGGCACTCGCGCTCAGTGGCGAAAACACCGCAGATGACATGAATTACGAAAGGTACAATATACTAGTCCACGATTTTGTACAAAAGTTGCCTGGCGTTACATCGAAAAATATTTCACGGATTCTCAATAGAGGCGTCTCGTTAGATCATTTGCTGAGTTTAACGAAAGTACGTATATTATTTTATAAGTTTGATAAGTATCGAAATCGGATGTTCGGATTCATATTTATCTAAAGTTCAGATGTTGGGTATTATGGAAAGCACTTTTTTAACGATTAACAAATAACCGGGATTAACCAATTGTGAGATGTAATAAAATAAATAAACCTGATTTGACACAAATTCCTGTTGGCCTGTTACAAATGTATTTGGTTGCTTTTCCCTACTTTTATTGTCAGTGATTTTTGAACAATCTTACTATGTTGTACAATGAAACCTCATGGAAATATACTTACACATTTTATGAATTTTAAATATTTTAAGAAGCCGCTTCCATACTATGTCAGCAACGATTGACTTTAGGTAAATATACATCCGATTATCTGATCTCTAGTTATGTATAACTGTATGTCTATTGATTTTACTTTTAAAATGTCAATAACACTATACATGTGTTTTACAGAAAGAACTAGAAAAGATAATAGAAAATAATGGTGAAGCAGACACTCTGTATTCTATATTGCACATTAAAGCACAACCTTCTGATGCTACAAATGAAGATAAAAAGTTTGGTAAGAAAAAATTTCCACGAAGACCCGTCTACAGTAAAAATAAGTAGTAAAGTGAAATTAAATTATTTATTTATTTTTGTATTAACATATAACATTAATTTTTAATAATTCAATAAAATGTTGTCTTCATTCTTTATCATTTATCAATCAATGAGTACTTCCCAAACAAATTCAATTTAGAGGACGACGGTGGACTACCTCGGTGGCTTTTTAAATCCTTCGAACTTTCGACCATCTCCGCGTTCTTAATTATGAATTTAAGAAAACAAGGTTACTATCGCTTGTCACGCCATTTTTGCGTTGTCAATATTTTATTATTAACATTAGGAAACAGTGATAAAGTCATAAAATTTATAGTAGCCAAGGATCTAGAACAAACAATACAATTCACATACGTAAAAGCTGTAGTGCCCAACACCTAGCTGTTACATGCCTGTTTTCTAGAGCGCCTAGTGCAATTCATAGTTAACCTAGACTGTCGGAACACTCAATCCGATTTACAAAATAAACCTTGGAGCAATACGAGTTGGGCACCAGGGCACCACTGCCATAAAGTATCAAAATAATGTGAGCAAAATGGGATGTTGAATTGATGACAGTGCTTTAAAATAGAAAATAACTACAAACAATATATCAATACATAGGGCCAAAAAGAGTAGAAATAAAATAAAATCCAACAAGGCAACAACAATTTTTCAATACAAAATATTAGTCCAGAGTTGCCATTAAACATGTTTTTGAAGTGTTTTCATAGAAAGTGGCATGCCCAATTTTTTTCTACTCTTCATAGTCAAGCTGTACTCCCGGATTTTAGGAAACTAAGTTGTCACAAAACAAACTAAAATACTTTTTAAAACATTTTATAGGGCTTTGTAATGATGATTTATATTTGTGATGGTCAACAATGTTGCATACATGTATGTATGGTAATATAATATACAAGGTGTTACAAAAATACCCCTAATGCCGAATATGGTATATAGGGACCATCCAACTGATCAACTATGGGAACAACTCTTAAATCGCGAAAAAAAATCAGCCGTTTCATACAAAAATTAAAATCGAAAATATCAAAATGTATGAAACAGCTGATTTTTTTCGCGATTTCAGAGTTGGCCCCATAGTAATAGTTGTTCAGTTTGATGGTCCCTATATACCATATTCGGCATTAGGGGTATTTTTGTAACACCTTGTATACATACATGTTTTCAAACTAACAACTTCAGTTTTTTTGTTTTAATATAACAAGTTGGGCCTTGGAATAGCATTTAAGTCCACTGCATCGGAATCGGAGCATACGAGGCGTGGGACCAATTTGTTGCTTTGTATGGAAATCCATATGGTCCATAAATCCATATATCCAATGGCACTGCGTGCACTGTATCGGCATTATAAAACATATTAAATGTCAAAAGACAACGTCACATTTTTCTTAGACAGTAATGTTTAAGTAGGTATCTAGTTTTTTGATCATGCAGTAGATAAAATGTCATTCTGTTTCTTTTGCGACAATTTTAGCTATCCAGTAAAGAACTGATACAATCAGAATGACAACTACACAGCTAAGTAATGTGAAGTTTGTACACCGTCACTCACGGTATTGGTGGTCCTTGTCCGTCAGTGGGACGTAGATCACGCTCATTAGTTTCTTTACAGTTGTAGTACCATCGGCACCTTTATCCACCTTGATGGAAAAAAAACTATTATAATAAATTTATTTTAAGTAAAGTATGTGCATTTAACCTCACACTGACATAAATATGATTTAACGATCTGAAATCTTATAAATAACTAATATAGATACTTAATGAACAGCTTCATTTCTAAGTTCAGTACCTGTGTAAGATGTTGTTCACCTCCTTCAGGCCCAACTGGCACAATAAGTCTGCCTCCAGGCTTCAACTGATCAACTAACTGAAAAAATGTATTTAATATATTACTTGTGCAGAACAATAATACTACGACACAGTGGCGAAGGGTGAAATTATGGTGAAGGTAAGATATACGTTCTACAAAAATATTATGATTTGCCTATTGGATCGGTAGGGTGGGATATCTAAAAGATAAGCTGATAGGAATCGGCTTGTATGGGCCCATCGCCACTGCCATGTCATGACACTGACAAAAATTGAGGCAATAACTGTAACCCAGAATAATCAATACAGGGTGGTTACGAAAATACATATTTGCATGAGCGCTCAATTAATTACACTATTTTTTAAATTATCTATTAGACTGTTAATGATATGAATAATATAGTAAATACAACTAAATACTTGCTATATAATATCATTATCAGTCTAATAAATTAGGTATTATTACCAAAATGGAGCCAAGAACTCAGCTGGCATGTATTACATTTATATCACATAGTGTACAATAAAAATATTATGTACTTACAGCTTGGGGTAAAGTGGGAGCTGCAGCTCCAACATGGATAGCGTTGTATGGTGCTTCAGAAGGGTAGCCAAGACGGCCATCACCAACTATAAAATATTCCAGTCTTCAATTTTAAAGTAGATGTATTACCAATGTTCTGTGGTAATTACCTATAACTTAACAAAGTTAATGAATTCAAAGAATTTTATTTACTCATTTTAAAACTGCTTACCAATTAGTTTGATTCTTTCAGAAGACAACAATTCTGGGTGGTCATTTTTTATATTCTTAGTAGCCAATGTGACAAGGTCAGGTATATGTTCGATGCCCACCACTCTTCCATTTTCACCGAGCATGATAGCCATACATGCTGTCAAGTAACCAGATCCAGATCCTACATCCAATGCCTTTTCACCAGGGATTAATTGATTTTTTAATCTCTCCAATGCATGGGCATGCTGAAAATAATAGTCAGAAACATTAGACAGAGGAGTGGAGTTACTTATGAATCAAAATAAAATAATAATCTTAACATACAATATTATTCTCAACATACATATATTAATTTGATGGGTGTAGCGAGGTACTGGCACGGATAGTAAATATTCACTCACCATGTGGGGAGCACTAATGGTTGCAGAGTAACCTATGGACTGTGGGGAGTCATGATATGGTGCATAAGGGCAGTAGTTTTTTCTATCAACTGCAGACATTGCACCAGCAACGGTATCAGATTTAATTATACCATTGGCTGAAACAACATCAATGTTTTATCAAATCAGTCTAATCATAGAACCAGTAAGTGCCAGTAGACTTGAAACAGTATAGACAGAATATCAACAGATCGTACTATTAATTAATAAACTAGAGGCTTTATTGTTTATTATCAAATACAACATATAAGTCATTGTTTATTAAAAACAATTTTAACCCACTTTATTAACTTACTTTACCTTTTAAATGCCGAACCATATCAGCGTTATTTACTCCATGACTTCTCCAAGCCATTACAATTGCTATGAGAATCCCCCCGATGGGTAGCAACAATTTAATACATGTATACCTAATTTTGGTGTGTTTTATGTAGGTACCTATTGTTTACTAAAAACTCAGAAAAAATCTTCCGAGACTAAAAACGACAAATGTAACAGCGAAGGGAGTGATTAGATTAGATTACTTTTCTCTTTAGTTTTTTTGTTGGCTCGCACGGTTTGTGCTTTTGCCCATACAATACAAGTAAAGGTAAGGAAATAAAAGTAAAGGTGAAGGCAGACCAGCGGCGGTATCGGCTAAAAACATTGAAGTTCATGTTAACTGTGCCAAAACGAAGTAGCAATGTATCACATACATTAAACACAGTTAACAATGAACTTCAATGTTTTTAGCCGATCGATACCGCCGCTGGCCGCATCGTACGCGCCGCAGTCGCTGCATTCAGAATTCTTTGTATGAAATTCTATTCAGCCTCGCACACCTACCCGCGCCGTAGTATCTCAAGCGCTCGAATTCCCCCAAAACTACGGCCGCATCGGCGCGGCGAAGGGAAAAACATTGAACTTAATGTTAAATCTGTTTTGACAGATGTAAATCATACATTGCTACTTCGTATCGGCACAAATAAAAACTTAGCAAAGAAAAGTAGCAATGCATCACATACATCAGTCAAAACACAGTTTACATTAATTTCAATGTTTTAGTTTTTAGCCGATACCGTCGACCCGTGCGTGCTGTCTTTCTTGGATCTCTTGGTGCCGTTGGTGCTGTCAAGGAATTATTGTGCTTGTGTAATGACATGACATGTGTTCTCAGTTTGTAGAAAACCGAGTGGATTAGGATTGCTGACCAAGTAATCACTACGTGATTAAGATAACATATTATCTAGACTCTTTGAGTTTGTATAGAGTACATTAAATTGTAGCCTGCTCTTCCCACCCACAACCTCCTTACGTACGTGCACCCTCTATCTCTTTGATCTCCCTTTCTACCATCTAAAAATCAGTGGGTGCCCGGGTGGAATAAGCAAGTATCAACAACAGAAACAACAACGAATCATTTTCGGAGACCGATCTGAATATGGTTTGTGGTCCAGATCCTCCTGAAAACAATCCGAATGATCTGATACCGCCATCGAGACATGATCTATTTAATGGTCATGGTGACGACAGCGATGAAGAGCGTCATGAGAATTTTGGTTACCACCCTTTGCCGCAAGGACCGGATGCTATCCAATCAGATCATGATAATAGCGAGGATGAAGAAGAGGTACGTATAGCATAGAGTGATCTAGTTATGGGTAATAACGGGTTTTTCGCGTACTGAACTGAAACTACGTTAAGGTTGCAAAATAAAAAGTATATTAAGGTCGGAAAAGAAAAATAAACAGTATTTTAGATAAATGTACAGTATTTAATTGTTTTCATGTTTTGATAACTTACATATTTCATAGTGCTTTTCGCACAACTTATCAATTTTGTGTTATTTTTTGAAGCTTCGTAAGACTCATTACTATGAAATCTAGGTTACACTAGGTGCGCTGCCCGCGCGCCTAAAATGTAGTGTTGGGTGTTTACTTTTTTTAAACAGATCTATGGATACCAGTAATGCTTGCTGAAAACAGTATTTTTTATACTTTTTTGTTCAACAGTAATAAGTATAATGTAGTAAAAAACAGTATAATACTAGTTTTAACAGTATAGTTGGCAACCCTAAACTAGGTATGGTTTTTTGATAACAGTTATCAACACCATCAAATTTTAAACCATTTAGGGGGGATATTGTATGCCGTACCCCCGATAAATAGTACCAACTACCATACAATGCCAATACCAAAAACCGAAATAAGTACATACTCAATACTGAAAACCGAAATAAGTAAAAAATCAATTTCAAATCCATAGAGAAAGATGAATATACCATTTAATTGTTCAACCTAAGGTCTTGAATCAATAACTATTTTCTATAAAAATAATTTTGAAAAATTTATTATTCCTAAATTACTATTTATCTATTAATACTATTTAATACATAAAAGCATAAAATGAATGCATGGACATGGTAAAGTTTTTATGTTTTCTTAATGTATGGTATTGTAATAAGTTCTTATATTAAATAATCAACATCTGGTTGCAATAATGTGTTTTTGTCAATAAATAGTTTCACCGCAGACCATTACATAGTTTTTGGTATTGCACTGATACATAGTTTCGATAACTATTTATGGTTTATAACACTGACCTCTAGGGTGATCCTTACATATTATGCAGAGATAGGTACTTCATGATGTTTATTGTATATTTGATCTACATTGATGATCCAAAAGTTCTTAATTGACAGTCCTAAATCGTTTCACCCATCCCTTTTATTTTAGAATTCTAGCTCAGAACCACCCCAGAATAATGTGCCGCCAATAGAAACGATGGACACTGTTCTGTCCAGAGAAGTATGGAATGCACCACGTAGTTCACAATCTATAGAAATGGATCCTGAGCATGCACAGCAGGTTATTAAAATTTTATTTTATGAACTATCTCCTTTAACTATAAGGAGATTAAATATGTTTAATCATCTTGAACTACATCTGTATTATTTTGTTCAGCCATTCATGCTTGGTTTTTGTGATTAACATGCCTTTATTTCCTAATTTATTTTGATACCTGTTTTTATTTCAGGTGATGTCTGCAATGGCCAATTTTGCTCTTCCTCAAGCATCCATACCAGAATGGGCTCAAAGTATTACTGAAGAGCAGTGGAAACAAACCCTTATGGATAGGTTAGACAAACTTAAAGAAAATAGGTAATATCTTGCCTTTATTTGGTACTTCCTTGATACTTATGGGAAAAGTGAATGTGGATAATCTATCAATATTAAGGTTGCTGCATTCGGGACGAGGAAATATCTCGGAGGGGGCGGGAACGTGGTATTTTTTACGTGTCAGACTGAAGGGGATGATTTCTTGCCTAATGGCAATAATTTGCATATAAAAAAATATTATCAAAATATACGCAACGAGAACACGAACGGGACGGGACAGGAAAAAATTTATGGTGCACAGCATGGTGCACCCTGTTCCGTCTGGGGTATTTTCCCGTTATGTATGCAGGGACTTTTAAAGTTCCATCATCTATATTCGGTTAAACAGTGATGTTACGTCATAAATTATAATGAGGATATTTATATTTTTTATTATAGAATTTGTGGAACATTATAGGTATATTTCTAACTTGAAATAATAAATGAATGCAGAAATTATTTAACATAATTATGTATATTTGATTTCAAATAATTTTGACAATTAATATGCTTAAGTATTAACATTCATAACATATTGTTCAGTAAGTGAGGTGCTGCATTATATTAGGTGGTATTATTTTGTTACAAAAATTTTGTGACTTGTACTCTCTAAATACTAGAGTACTTACAAAAATAACAACATTGCATCAACATCATGTTCACTGGCACGAAATATAGATGGGGTAATTGATATTGTACATCATTAGAAGAGAAAGTAGTTTATGCTAAAGTAACTGGCAGATTTCTTTGGTTCTCATGTATGAGTTCTTTATTGTTTAAAATAACTTATAGCATTAGCAAAACAACCTGCTATGACTATGGGATATGTACGTAAAACCACTGAGCAATAGATGTGCAGTAAGTATGGTAAAAGTCCAAAAAGTTCAGCAAGGGAATATTGTACTACTCTGTGGGATCGTTAAGTACTGCACTGAATGTGACCAGTTTAGTCCTATCGTTCCGGATGAACATGTAGAATGGTGAGTCAGCGTAGAACATCTCAGCCGATCGTGCCATCAAAGCACTGGTAGCTGCCACTGCTTCGGTGCCGAACTCTACAAAATAACTTGTATTAATAACATTGATAAAACAATACTGCTGAGTAGCAATCTCTTCTAGACCTCCTTGTGAAGAGAAGTAATAAGAGGAAGAAGACAAAGGCAGTGTGGAAATTAGAGAATTGGCTATAGAACAGATAGATGTAGGTATACAAAATAACCAGAGATGTTATTTAAGGACATATCCTTTCCATAGAATGGATACCAGATAGAAATAATATTATACAGGTTTCGTATACCTACGGTTACGGATTTGAAATTATTTCATATTGTTCCGGCTACGGATAATTTTTATTAAGAAATTGTAAAAGTAAAACTAGTTTGTCGGCTAGGCCGGGCAGAAAAACCTGTCATAACGTGTCTTATTTAGACTCCGCCCCTATCCGAAATTATCCGAATCTTGTTATCGGATTCGGTTATGATTACGAATACATATTTTTTTTATTTCGGATATCCGATAATTTCGGTTACGGTTATGGAGATCCTTAACATCCTTGCAAATAACGACGAAAGTTTAAGTACTACATGTATTCTGTGGTACTAAGTACTTAATAATAGTGAAAGTGAAAAAAGTGTTACGGGGTAGGTAGATAAAAAAATATAAACTCTGAAAGATTTCAAGGTACAATCTTTCGTAAACCCTCTAGAAACACAGAAATTCACAGAATACATAATAGTACAGTCACGTCTATAAATATGTTCATAAAATATATGTAGACAGATTCTTGACTTTTATTACAAATGCTTAAGGTTGATGAACTGTCAAAGGTTAACAATAAACACATTATTGAACTCGACTGTATACAATTTAGAACTATGTCACTCTAAAAGCGATTACTTCTTGATCAGAAATCAACGACAAATGACAACTACAACAAAGTTACAAAGTTCTAAAGTCTAAACCGTATACATATTTTTAGACGTGACTGTACAAGTCTAGAAGTGAGTTCCACACAAACACAGAGAAGGAATATAAAAGGAAATCAGTTGAATGACTTAAGTACTGGTGGGCAAACATCGAACGAAAACAACACCGAGATTTCTGACGGTTTTTTATTATGGAGTAAGGCCAAACGACAAACGTCCAAGCTGCCTGCCGCCGTCACCAAGCCGTCACTAGAACGAGATGACGGGGCGCCGAAGTAGCGATATATGCTTTTGCTATGGCCGCCTGTCCAGTCTGCGGCATGACTGTCACTGCATCTTGAACTCATAACTAATAAAACTTCAGCACCGTCTCATCGATCGTCGACTGCGTACAAGTGCTGCCTTTCTCAGGAGAAGGAAACTGTTGGAAATCGATCGAATCAGTAACTGTGTAGACCTGAAGATCATCGGTTTAAAGGTGGTAGAAAGGAACTTAAAAGTTAAGTACTAACTGACAGTTAAGTACCGTACTACCTAATTAATTAAGTTTATAAAGTCAAGAAAAGTGGAGATAAGACGCCGCCCTGAGGGACTCCGGCGACGACGTCGCACCAACACCACGCGTAGGAGTAATCTCCAAAGCCGATGCGTTATCGTCGCCCTAGCAGGAAACTCAATCAATTGCATCTAGACCTAACTAGAGATATTATGTTCAGTCAGTGATTTTAATTTGTAAAGCACCCAGGAGGGTATCAAAATCAACTGAACTGAAAGCATTACTGATGTCAAATAACGTCATCGTGTATAAGTCATCCTTGCCTAAACCAATGCGCTGACCTCACGATTTCATCAAGGGTATGGGGGTTTGTTTAAATAACGATATAGTTAACATAAACTAGGTTAAAACAGTCACTTCCATTAAATAAATCACAACACGAATAACTGTGTTTCTCGTTTGGTAATTTACATTACAGCCTACCACGCAGCACCATTTTCTATTGTTATGCGAACGAACAATTAAAATTGACGTGAGATACCTAACTGTGTTCGTTGGACAATGGCCCGAAAAGTGTAACTGTTTATTATAAGTAAGGTATGATGTACACGTCATAGATCTATGTATGACCAAAGTGTTAAATAATTTAAAATAAGTAATAGATAATCATGTTCAGAGTGTTTTATGCTGAAGATCGTCACAATAACGCCTGGAATATTTTCTATAGGCAACCATGGTAGTTATCTATTACTTTACTATACACTCTACGCATTCAACATGGCTTGAATTCGCGCTCCCATTAGTCCAAAATGAGCGCAATAGAATAGTGCTTAACATACAGTATAGTCTCGAGTTAAATAATATGTATATTCGCTATTTTTCGAACTGCCAGAGCATTATAAATAATTCCCAGTTGATCACTCGGCCCACAACTTGAACATACATATTAATGAACTCGACTGTACCGACCTTGTTGATCCGTCAGTCGATTACACTTATTCGAGGATGCGATAAGATGACTCATTTAGTTCACGTTTAGTATCAATGTGTTTAATGCAATCGCTTGAAATGAAACAGTACACTCACCGTCGATAGTCAGTTTAACTTCGTGCATTACTGAGTCCACGTGCACACCTGGGTTTGCAAGCCGATCCACCATTGCCTTCAAAGTCCTCGACTCGCCGTCGCCAGAATTTATTCTTGTTATTAAATTTTCTTCTGTGTCATTTACAAATTCTCCTGCTTCTAACATTATTGCAAAATTTGCCAATCCAGGAGCAAACATTGTTTGGACCCCGAGAGTCTTCAAAGCATCTTTTAAATCCACTTTACTTTTCATTTCCATTTTAGGAAATCGTACAACACATTTTTTCATTGACATTTGACTTATCAAAGTCTCTATTTTTTTGTGATCCAGTCTATCTAACAATTCTGTTAGGTTCATAATTTTAGGAAATCTTGGTTTAATAACATACATGCTTGTGACACTATCGTTGTATGGTAATTGAATCATATGCAGCCCTGCAAATAAATTATAATGTTATGGCTGTTAGTATTTAAAAAAAAAAAAAAATCCGTTAAGGTGCTGGCACATTTGTCTGATGTTACGTGTTAACACGCCCGTCAGATGGCATCGGTTTTCAAATAGTAATAGTACATTACTGCCGTGCCGCAGTCTGTAATGACTGCGTTGCTGGCAGCGATTATGATGGGCGAAAGCGGAGCGTAGCACAGGCGCAGGTCCAGGCCGACACAGCGCGGTCAACATTGCAGCCCTTGATGGACAAGCTGTTCGGCCTAGGCCCTTTATAGTGCGGACAGCAAGGGCTGCAATGAAGGCCGAGGACGTAGATAAGCTAAGCTCGAGGCCATCATAGCGTGGACAGCAGCTTGTATAGTGCTTTACTCAAACAATGCTAGTACTAACTACCTACTATATGGGTTACATGGAAATTCGATTTATATCAAAGCAGTAGTCAGGGTTCTAATATAATTGACTTAGACTATTTTAACAAACTGCATGGGAAAACATTTATAAAAATCGATCTTAATTTAATACATCCTGTATGTTCCGACGTTCATTTTTAGTAGGGGAAACACCTAAACTTATCTAAAAATAAAGGATCACCCAATACATATTATTTTAAATAATTACCGATGGAGTGTATGAATAGAGCGGACTTTTTTTGCTGATATTTCATTTCATTTTATTTTTTTTCAGTTGTGATCAACGGTAGTGTTTTAAAACATTTAATATAAAACGTTGCTTTATTTTAAACTGTTTAAACACACGTTTTAAACTACTTGTTTTAATCATGCCAACCCTGGCAGTCCTATATTGATTCTGTGATCAAAGTACAAAAAAGTCATCTGTGCAAATAGGGATTTTTTCCCCTCGATGTACAATGTACAATTTTTCACCTAACTATGTTTGAAACAGAACTCGACATTAATGAAATTCCATACAACTTTGCTGCGCCACCATCCGAGCAGCGCGGAAAGGTTGTCTTTGCTCAAAAAATGGTTGTCAAAATAATGACCACATTACAAGCATTTTTGAGTAAATGTATGAACTAGAAGCACACTTATCTTTTAACACGTCCGTAAATAATACGGCGTGTTAACACGTACGTCAGACAAGCGTCAGCACCTTTAGTTTTTTAACAATTTCATCAGTTTGTAAGTTAACTCACCATTTTCAATGGAGAGAATATAATTGAACTGCCCGAAATTTGCCATCATGTCGACTAAAACTTCTTTTGCCGGGGTTTTAAATGGCCATCTGAAAGTAATGAACAAAAATCATTAACACACTTGGCGAAATTACGGTGGGCCCACTTTTTCAAATAGCTTTCATGCTTACATCTTTGTGTGCTCGGGTACAAAAGGATGTGTCCATTGACCGCTAAAGTAGAGAGCACTCAACAATACAGCCTTTGTATTGATCGGCAGAGGTTGCTGTAGAAAATTTTCTATCTTACTATTAGTGTGATTCTTGACCCATCTGCAAAACGTAGAATGATATAAGTAAATATAAGGTGCAACCAAATTATGTGCCAAGACTGAAGCCTGAAGTTTTTGGCTGAAGCCAAAAGTGTTCTAAACACTTTTTTTATTTTATTATTATGTTCGGAATACCAACAGCAATGTTATACATTATACAAGGTGTTACAAAAATACCCCTAATGCCGAATATGGTATATAAAAAGTTCGTCAGCACCTATCACTTACGGAGTTCCCCAAGGCTCGATTCTTGGGCCATTGCTATTTTTAATTTACATCAATGATGTTAGTAAAATTGACCTTAAGGGAGAACTTTCATTGTACGCTGATGATACTAGCTTGTTTTACTTTGGCCATAATATAGAATCTATTATCCGGGATGCTAATAATGATTTACGTCTTTTAAATGATTGGTTTCAACGTAATCTCTTAACCATAAATGTGGCTAAAACGCACTATGTCATATTTGCTGCCAAAAACAAAAGCATACCAGATTTTGAAACACTTAAAATCAACAACATTAAAATAGATAAATCAGACAGTGAAAAGTATTTGGGTCTAATTTTGGATAGTGGTTTGACGTGGAAGAAGCATATTTTAAAGATTAAGTCAAAATTAACATCGTTGTCGGGTGCGTTGCGTAGCATTGTTAAATGTCTGCCTCTCAATGTACGATACAACATTTATAACTCCCTAGTAAAACCACACATCGAGTATCTGATAGAATTGTGGGGATCAGCAGCTAAAACTAATCTTAAAATATTACAAACATCACAAAATAAATTAATAAAAACACTCTTTAATTATGATTATCTAACACCAAGTATTGAATTATACAAAAATACTAAATTGATGAACATTGAAAAAACATTTAAGTATCTTACATGCATATTGATTCGCAAAATTCTATCAAAAGGCATACATACAGATATAACATTCAAGATTAAAAAACAACATATGCAACTACGCAGTGCCAACAACATAGCACTACGGTCACCGCGGACCAACTATGGCAAAAATAATATCACCTATCAAAGTGCGAAAATATATAACGAATTGCCAAAAGATGTAAAGAACATTAAAAATACAAAATCATTTAAAAAACGACTGAAGTCCTACTTCCTAAACTAAAACTAATGATAAAAACTTCATAAAATAATTTTGCTGGTACTTCTATTCCTGTTTGCTCGCTTGCCACATCTAGTCACTGCCTATCTATGTATTGTTTAAGCATAGACGCGAACGCAGTCTTGTTTGGCCTGTCATGATGGTACGTGCGTACGACACACTGACTACCCGCGTTGTTGAATTATTGTGTAAACGATGTGATCAATTATTTGTTTTTACTAAACTTGCATATTTTAAAATGTTCGTGCGACAAAATAATGTTATATTTACTTTGTAAGTATTATTCTCTAAGTTTCTCATTTAAGTGAATGTATAATTCTTTTGAGAAATAAAAATCTTTAACCACATATAGGGACCATCAAACTGAACAACTTTTACTTTTCGCGATTTCAGAGTTGGCCCCATAGTAAAAGTTGTTCAGTTTGATGGTCCCTATATGCCATATTCGGCATTAGGGGTATTTTTGTAACATCTAGTATACCATATTCGGCATTAGGGGTATTTTGTAACACCTTGTATAGAAACAATTTCTTAAATCTACATAGCTATTAATAGGTATTCGCATATGGATAATTCTTGACCTGACCTTCCCCTAATTGGCAATTTGGCACATAATTTGGATCCACCTTAAATAAAGTAACATTTTAAAGGGGTGTTTTTTAAACCTTAAAGATATTCTCATTATATTTTCTGGGTATACTTACTTAAGTACTTACCTACCTACTTACTTTTTTTGATTAGAAATAAAAAACTATTGATTGATTTGACTGTTCAGAGAGCTAAAGAAATGTTAATAAAAGAAATATCTGCAATATAGGACAGGGACCCGCTTTGTTACCTATCTATCTCATGCCTTCCAGTCACCATATTGAGTGGATTCCTAATAAGAATACGTCCCCACTATTCTATCTATCAAATTAATCAAATAAAAATAACTCGAGGTCGTTACTCACTCGTTAATCATGTCCTTAACCTCGTCTGTGTCACCGAAGTCAGCTGCGAACGCCTCGCCTCTGTAGACTCGCTCGAGGTAGGAGTGGTACGCCTGACGCAGCTTGCTGTGTCGGTCCACGAATATTGCATTCGCGTATAAAGTCTGTGTGTCGTTACTGTTCAGAGCTTGCAATCGAGTTCCAAAATCTTCATGGTACTCCCGATTTTTGAGGATATCTGAACAAGTGCAGAAAAATGTTATAAGGTCATTTTAAGGTATTATCGCTGGAATATCAAATGGAAATTTTCAACTTAAAAAACATACATAAAAAATAAAAAAAAATACCGTCGACTTGATAACCTCCTCCTTTTTTGAAGTCGGTTAATAAGGAGTAGTGATTATACTTTATCTTTTCTAGCATACTATTACGCCATAGATTTATGTATAGAAACGTTTAGGTTTTTGCATCTGTTGTTTGGAGTCAAAACCACAAAATGTTGGTCTAATCTAATACATGTGGCGAATGGCGACGCCGCAAAAAGTTTTCGTCTTTTGATTGAATTTTATTTTTCCATGTGTCAAAGTACCTAGGTAGGGTACAAAAAATATTCATCATTCCAGTAATGTATTTTTTTAACTTCTTGCGGTTTATGCGTCAAGGACGAAGTTAAATGTATGTATATTTTTGTATATAGGTATTTTACTCGGTAATTATTTTTGTGTAGCATATTTACAGGTTACAGGCAAGTTAGCTGGCAGAAATGCGCTAGTTGAACCCCTAGTGCCTAGTCGCTAGGTCGATCTTTCACCGTGTGCTATCTTGTTATAAGTAAACGAAAATATAACAGAAAAAACACTAAGGCTCGGTTGCAACATCTTGATTTAGCTTTAACAGTACGTACACATACATAACATAAACTTATCTGAGCCGGTGGCCAAAACTGGAACTAAGACCCGACGCCCGTATTTATAAACCGCTCTCAACGTTGAGAGCTATCTTGAATTCATATTGAGATGCTGTTTAAAATGATCAATTTCTGATCAAACTTGAGTAGAGATGTGTTACTTAGTGACTCTGTGCGCTATAGACCTCGCGTTTGTGACATTTTTGATCATTTTTCGAAATATATGAAATATGTTTTTCTTAAAGACTATACTACGAAATCAAAGACCTAAAGTTGATTAAAATAATATATGTATGTTGAGGTATAGACCAGACATAGCTAGTATAACCCCAATATGCAATTTGATTTCGCTTAAACAATAAAAAAAAGTTGTAAGAACGCGGGGTACATTACAACAGAGTGCGTTTGTGTTTAACATGTAAGTAGTTTTGTTACGACGTTACTATTAACTATAAAAAAAATTAAATACTTAAAAATAAAAAAAATATTTCAGGCTTTATACCTACCCAAAATTATTAATAATAAATTAAAACACAAAAAAATAAATTGGAGACAGTTAAATTATATTAAAAACTCATTTTGCGCTTCCCGCTCGCTTGGTAGATTATAATATTATTGTTACCTACACAGACATGTAGACGACAGTCTCTGTTGATGCAAGAATATGATTATAAAGTTCTTGATACAAAAAATGTACGTTCGACCTACACATAGAGGAAAGTTAAAAGAAAAATAGGTCCTACATAACGTAACCCGGAAAACGTCCGCGTAGTAAGTAAACGACCATTGTTTTCCGGTTTCTTTAGTAACGTGCAATTCTTGGATACCTATGGATTGTCGACAAAGTCTTGTCTATTCAATATTACTCACCTTGGGAAAACCCAATCACTTGTGCGAGCTCTTCGTAAGTACACCCGGTGCTTCCCAAAAGCGTCATTGCAAGTAGACCTGCCAAAAGTAACAGCAAAGTGAAATATCTGCCAAGTTTTTTTGTAATAACTAGGTAATTAATATGATTTGAATACGCATTAATGCTTGTTTGTGGAATTACCTATCATAAACCTATTGATTTTAAACTAAAGTCATCTGGTTTTACCAACTCGAATAGGTAATTCACTTAATAACCAGTGAATTAGTATATTTTTTTAAAGATTTATCATCAGCCGGTTTAATTTCCCCACTGCTGGGGCACGACCTTGCATAATATGAATGTACAAGGAAGATGGGCCATATATAGGGTTGCCAACCCTACTATAATAATATAGTTAGTATCCTACTACATCGAGGGCTCGCCTACTATTTATTTTTTTACATTTATAGTAGGCAAAACTATTACAATTTTTTCAAGTGAAAGAATTAAACAAAAGCAGCAAATAAATGATTAAGTACTTATTTAAAAATAAATAGTTTTTAAACCCTTATGTGCATAAAAACTTTAGAACATTAGCGTTTATGTTTGTTAAATAAATTATAAAACTAACTATCTAACTGTATGGAAAATGTAACTTCTTCAAATTTCTCCATACAAAACGGCAATTTCATACTTAAACCCCCAATACAAATTATTTTAAACCTACTATATTTTTCTGGACTTTTTGCTATCATATTTTTACACGTAATTATCTTAAAAATACTATATTTGATGCAAAAAAGTCGGCAACCCTACCCTGCCCACCACGGCCCGATTGGATTGATGGTGTTAAGAGCACGTAGGCTGCGCACTAGCGACGCCATTGAAAAAAAAAATAATAGTGCTTAAATAAATACGAAATTTGAATTATCTCTCTGTAGTGAACTCCGAAGAAGCTTTGTGGTACTATTTATCGCTAAGACAATATTTTCTAGCCTTTCGTTTAGTTTAATGGAGATTTTTTGCGAAAAGTGGCCACTTTTAGCAAAAAAGCCAGCCATAGCTTAGAGACAGCATTGGGAATGATAATCTAACGCTGGAGAAAACCACAAAACTTATTCAGTGCACTACAGAGAGATAATTCACAATTTCGTCTTTCTTTAAGCACTATGTTTTTTTTCTATGGTGGCGCTAGTGTGCAAAATAAGCCCTCCGGAAACAACAGTTGCATAATTTAGTTCCACTAGTACTATTATAATTCTGTGGTTCCACCTTATATACTTGGGCCAAACTTAGCTTCGACTTTGACTACAAAATTTTACCTGCAATGCCTGTAGGTGAAATCACTATATTACTATTTTCATTTTGCTTCATCATCTCTTTCAATAGTTTGAATCCGAAATTATTAACATTAGTATCTGTTGAATAAACTGATTCAGGTTTTATGGAATTTTCTTCACCGGTACTGAAATAAATGATAAGAAGATAGTTTTATTTAATTTATAACTTTCTCTTTAAGCTGATAAAATAAAAGAAATTTTCGAATTATTTATGTGTGGCGTGGATATTCCCTACCCCTTCCCTTCCCTTTTATAAAATTATATTCTCTTAGGGAGGCCCTTTCTAACAACATCGGCCCCGCCCGACCCCCCGGAGACAAAGTATTTTTCAATGTTTTGTTAGAAATTATTAAAAAAGATTGTCATAAATAGTTAACAGTGCGTATAAAAATGTGTCGTAGGTAAATCTAAAAACTACTAATGACCGTGAGTAAATAAATCTCTGTAAACTTGCATTGTAATTATATTTTCTCACTCATGTGTGTTCATGTTCTGAAATCACAGAACAAGAAAAAAAGTGAAATGTTACCATTCCATTTGAAAAAAGAATGCGGGGCTTTCCACATTTACGTGGTGGACTGGTGGCTGGCTCATAATGAAATTAATTCACTATAATAATTCGTATTCCAAAATTCAAAACGGTAGAACTCATCAGCTAGCGTTATTTTTCTGATCACACGAACCAGTGACTCTGTGATGCGAAAGAAGAATTTTTGCCCAAGTTGAAACGGAGACGCTTCACGCTCACAAGAAAAAATTTTTTACTCGCATTTCTTGAGAAAAGCATTAAACAAGCCTTGTACTGGAAACTATTTACATTGTAAATGTAAAAACATCCCGTTGTCAGCTGTAATGTACTATTAATTACAATGCGAGTTTACAGATATTTGTCAGTGACAGGCATGTAGGATCAAAAATATTGCAAGAGAGTTTGTAGATATCGCCAATCGCTATGTGCCCACCAACATTGGGGCTTTTTTAAAACAAATCCCGTAGCTACCGGCTCGCCCCCGCGCCGCGGCAGCGCAGCCCGGTGACAACAGGAAGATTTTAGGGTTCCGTACCAAAATGGTAAAAAGGAACCCTCATGGTGCGACTCAGTCTCTTACAGCTGGATATCTCAAGAACTACTGATGCTGTCAACTTGAAATTTTAGATGACGTTTGCCCAACTATTTTGCAAATTAGAAAGAATAGTTATTTGTGAACAGTGAGTAATTTAAAAGCACAAGGCTGAACAAAAATTTGGTCTCATGTTAAACATACAACATTTCACCTCCACCAGCGAGAAAAGTGTTATAGGTAAGAACAGTTTTATTTTCACGTGACTTTCCTGGTAAAAAGCTAAATTCAGCATTAGAAACTTGTTCTCTCAACTCTTTTGGAGTTAGAAAACTACCTTCCTCGCTAGACGCACTAATTTTTTACCGACTTTAAAAGAGGGAGGTACCCAATTCGACCCTTATTTTTTTTGTTTTTTGTTTATTGTATGTACACCGATTACTCTGGCGTTGGTATTCCGATTCTAATAATTGTTTTTTTGTTCGATTGGGTATACTTTCGATTTGGTCCCATATAAGTTTAATTGAGATCCGATGATAATCTTCGGAGATATGGGGCCTAATGTCATGGGAGTTGTGAATAATTAGAACAATAATAAGTAAAATCATCTATGTAAACATTAGCTTTTTGTTCTAGCTGAATCCGTTGGTCCCGGCTGCATCTGCAGTCATTAATACCCTCCAATCCACATTGGGCCCGCGTTATATGAGGTGTGACTAATAATAATACAGTAAGCTACATATTTATTTTGTTGTTATAAGCGTAGCCGGGCCAAGCCACATGTACGTTGTGTAGCCGGGCCACAAGAAATGTGCTCGAATAACTCGCGAAATACAGCGGTACCTAGGTACTGGGTTTTTCCTTTTGGGCACCATAAAGTACGCACCCGTACGTCTACTAACATAATACAGAAGGTACACTAAAAAGAAAAAAATGTTTAAAAACAAAAAACCGACTTCTAAAAACCCTGAAAACAAAAATAGCTTTAAAAATTAAATTCCTCTAAAAAGCAAGAAATAAAATTCAAATTATTAGTAACGCATATTAATATTAATAAAACACGTCTATTGAAGTCGGGTGGGACAATTTTCTTTTTCTAATTCTAAAAGCCCCATTATGCGTTACTAAAATTTTGAATTTAATTTCTTGCTTTTTTATATCACAAAAATAGTTCGATCAAAGAGTGAAGTAGTTTTGTTTTCCATTACATGGTGTTTTTTAAATGTAAATCGCCTTAGAAAGTTAAAAATAATATCATCATTTCATCAAGACATAAATAGATCTACCTTTGAAAAAATCGTAGACGTCGGGGGACCGCTAAGTTAATGGATTTACCATTGTATAAATCGATCACGGAAATATGAATTAATGTAAGGGACAATCAGTGGCGTAGCTATCATAGGGCCAGGTGGTGCAGTGCACCAGGACCCCGGAGCTCAGGGGGCCCTCTAGCCTCAGCTTTGAAAAAAAAATAAAGAAATTGAAAAAATTGTTTATTTACTCCCTTTTTCGAGGGGAGGAGGGCCCGATTCTTTCCCTATGCACCAGGGCCCTTGCCCCCCTAGCTACGCGACTGGGGACAATATACCGAAAATGAGTTATATACACCGTTGGATTCGGAATTTTACGCGCCATCGAATGGTATACTTGAAATGTTGATATCTTGAAAAAAAATCAATTTTTTGTCCCTTACATTACACATTTTAGAAGGTCCTAAACAAATCTTTACCACAAATTTTGACGTATCATGCACTTGTACAAAATGTCATTTTAGTTTTAAGGTATGTCTCATAAAAACTTATATATGGCCTTTACCCTAACCACGTTTTCGTTTTTTCTAAAACTAACCAGCCTTACGTTACTTTATGATTTATGTATTTGGCAATGATGTCCCTTACATTATGGTGAATACAAAAAATTAAACAAAAATGTATCATTAAAAGTATTTATTTTTATTCTGCGTTTAACATACACACAAAATTAGTCTCAATGTTAACAATGATGGCAGATTATAGGAAAAATCATTTTTGAATGATAATCAACTGTTTATATAACCAAAAAAACTATATTCCAAAATTTCAAGTTCAATAGATTTTTTTAAATAATTATGGTTTTTAAATTACAATTAAAAAAAAAACAATTCAATATGAAATTTTAGTATTATAGCAATTTAATATAAAGAACTTAAGTAATATAATAACGATGTTCACACTACTAATTTATACTTAACCGTATTAATTAAGGGCCGATTGTTGCAAAGTCAGGTAAAATTTAATCGTAGAGTAAACTTTATAATGTAATACGAACGATTGTTAAATATGTCACGTCAAATATCAAGGCATTTAGCGATGGTTAGAGCTTACTCAACGACTAAATTTTATCTGACTTAGGTAAAATTTGCCTAAAGCGAAAATTCTATAACCTAATTGTTAACTGCAGCAGTTTGCATTATCAACAATCCAACGAAACATTATAAACAACATAATAACGTTCTCAACTATCCAAAAAAAGCTCAAACAGGTTAAGTGGAGGAAATTATTCCCTACTAGACTCTTCGTCTTAGTCTTATATTCTAAAGTGTCTTTAATTTAGTTTCATAAGGAATACTTAAGTAATCCTTGTGATATGTTTTAGGTATAATACCTTTTTCACAAAGTGTTATTAAATCATTAAACTTGATGACGAAGAGTCTAGTCACAGATTACTAAATAGTTTGCTCTAGTAGGGAATAAGTTCCCACTTATTAAATATTTATGATTTCATTCTTATTTTTAATCGCATTGCGACCTGTTTTTCTTCCTCCTCTTTTTTGGATTGTAGATAACGTTTTTATGTTGTTTATAATGTTTCGTTGGATTGTTGATAATGCAAACTGCTGCAGTTAACAATTAGGATGTAGTATTTTCGCTTCAGGCAATTATTTCCTAAGTCAGATAAAATTTAGTCGTTGAGTAAGCTCTAACCATCGTTAAAAGCCTTGATATTTGACGTGACATTTAAAAATCGTTCGTATTACATTATAAATTTTACTCTACGATTAAATTTTACCTGACTTTGGAACAATCGGCCCTTAATTAATATGGTTAAGTATAAATCAGTAGTGTGAACATTGTTTTTATCTTACTTAAGTTCTTTATAGTAAATTGCTGTATTACTAAAATTTCAAATTGAATTGATTTTTTAATTATAATTTAAGAACCATAATTACTTGAAAAAAAACTATTGAACTTGAAATTTTGGAAAAAATTTTTTAGTTATATAAACAGTTTATTATCATTCAAAAATGTTTTTTCCTATAATCTGCCATCATTGTTAACATTGAGACTGATTATGTGTAACGCTGAATAAAAATAAATACTTTTAATGATTCATTTTTGTTTCATTTTATGTATTCACAATAATACCATATTTTTTTGATCTAAATTAAATCAAGTTAACCAATTTGCTTTTGAAAGTAAAATTTTATTATGGTATTTAGTTAAGATACAGCGATAACTAAACCCAAAAGGGTACCTTACTTCAAAAAATACTAATATTATTTTGTCAATATGACTGATACGTTAATGCGGAGTATTTTTGTGTTAAATGCAATTAAGGTAAAGAACGTATTTACATTTATTTTTAATGTAAGAGACTTGCTATTTCGGAATCCATAAAGATAATTGTAATTTTGCTTGCATAGCTTTATAGAGCTCTCAAACCTAAGCAACTTTGCCATAGGCATCAAGTAAGTAGGATAAAAAGTGAAAAAAATACAAGCAATTATTATAAATAAAATTTGTTTTTTGCTCCTCCTGAAAAGTAGACCTTTGTCCCTTACATTAATTCATATTTCCGTGATCGAAATAAGTTTTGTGTCGGGGGTTTTTTCTTATTTATTAATATCCCATCTTATTTATTTATTTTCAATTTTATATTTATGTATTTCTTACATGCGACCTCATTACGTCCATTCTATTGATTTCAAATTATCAACCTTCTTTTTCAACAATCCTTGTTTAAAACTTGGTATTATCCGTGTAGGCCATGTGTAGGTACACTGACCTGAAAAAATATTTTTGTTGTTAACATAAAGGTCAGTGTCCGTGTAGGTATTTTATTTTTTATACTTTTTAATCCATGTCCGACAATATAAAGTATTCTAGGAGTTTTTGGCGCCATTTTGTCGAGTTCGGTTTGGTGTCTATTTTAATTATTTTCAAATTGATTCATAGTGGCTATTGTGTCTTAAAATTGGTGCAGTTATATGGTACAAGTGTCTACGCAACTGAACAATATGTGGGATAATTGAAATAGGCGCGATCTTGGTTGTGTGAAGCTGACACTTTTATTGAAGTGGTGGCTTCCTCGGCAGAACTAGCCGAGCAAACTGCCTTGACGTAATTGGTGCCAAATGCTCCAAGCAGCATTGGAATGCGATGCACCCGCATTCTAATGAAAAATTAAACAATATCTACCACTGAACTATTTAACACTTGACACTGGCAAAAATTACTTCCAAGAGGAAAGTAGATTGCCAAAACAAAAAAAGAAGAAGAAGAAAGTATTCTAATCCTTTTCTCACATATCAATTTCACAAGTCTCATCCTTGTCACTCTATTTCTTTTTTATTTATTATTTCAAAAGGTGGTGTTAGAAAAAAATATTTTCCTCACGCTCGCAGCAAAATAGATTTTACGCGCCAAAAGCTTTTCGTACTGGAGAGGTGAAAATAAATATAATATATATTTTTTTGCAACAGGGAATGAAAGGGGGTCTTAAAAATTCGAGGTAAGGGCTGCTATAAAGCATTAGGCCGCATAGTTTTCAACTTTTGATGAAAAATGTAAATAAAAATATTTGATTTTAAGCTTACCTGTTTTGTTTCGAGTCATCTTGCGCAAATTGTATCGAAGACGCAAAGCATAGAGTTGTTAAACAAAGAATGAATTTCATATCTGCAAACAAAATAATTCCTAGATAAGTTTAGGTAGGTACTTAGGTATTCTAGCAGCAACGGGATTAACGAAGATAATCATTACGAAATAGGAAATAGTGGGTGTTTTGTTTACGCCCCCTATATCAAATAGACGATAATAGATGTATTACCGTGTCTGTGTATAACTAGTACTATTTGTGTAGGTACTATTATTAACGGCACGCTGGGCTACCACAACAGGGTAAGTAAGCAAATTCAATCAGTTTTATACTTAGTGCGAATAAATTGAGGTAGGTACAAAATAAACTATAGAATTTTGACAGATTTGTATAACCTTACGTGCTGTGCTGCCGACTGTACCTACTATTACCTCTGAGTACTAAAAGGTTTCAGTTACTGAAACCTATTACTAACCAATAGTGTTGTTAATGTTGTTTATTACCTACCCATTATGTTTAAGTGTTGCAAGTTGCAACTTGGTGAACCTAAGAAAAAGAAAAATACTCGACGTAACTTTTTTCCATTTTCGTGTTAAATTAAACTGTCTGTAGCTACACCCTACTACCTAGGTACCTTAACTTAGTTCTTTATCAACCTACATACAAAACCAACTTGAAAATCATCAATCTAGGTATTACTAAATCAAATTCCATTATCAAAATAAGTATTAATAATATTATACCTGGGTACTTGTAGGTAATTTAAAATAAAAACTGAAACTGGATATTATTATAAGTTTGACTTTTACATTTCTTCATACTTACCTACTTAGAATATTGCCGTAACTAACAAAAAAACTGCAACTATTTAGTAATCTGTGACACTGCACCGATTATTCTAAAACACACTGACACGCGAGCAATACACTCAGCTCGGAGGAATCCGTACGACTGAATGAATACAATCACAAACAAAATAATGCAATGTCGGTCAGACAGACGCAAGAAGAGTGGTAGCTGGTGTGTGCGTACTATATGCACAACTTGACTGTGTAACCTAACCTTGATGTGACATTGACCAGCGGCGCGGCGGTGGGCATGCATGGGCAGTGTCCGGGCATCACACAAAGCTGACAATGTAAGTTAACTAAAGTATGATGGTCGAATTACCACATACTAATTACTTACTCTCACGTCACGACCCGTGGACCCGCCTTACCGTTGAACCCATTGCCACAGAAATATATAATAGTAGGTACTAAAACAACTGCACACTTGTTCAAAAACAATACTCTGAAGACTCAAACGGACCCTTGCATAAGCGAAGTAGCGAACGTACTGCGTTGAAATAGAGCTCTTTGATTGGTTCGTTTGTTTTACCTACCTGTAATTCGAATTTATCACCAGGCTCTATCGGCTAAAACATTGAAGTTAATGTAATGTGTTTTGACAGATGTAACTTATACATTGCTACTTCGTATTGGCACAAATAAAAACATACCAAAGAAAAGTAGCAATGTATTACATACATCTGTCAAAACACAGTTAACATTAACTTCAATGTTTTTAGCCGATACCGCCGCTGGTTAAGGTGGCACCGCACAATTACTAGGTACCCATTTTTTTTTATCTCCAAATGAGCATTACGTTATAAACGATTCGATACACTTCGATTCGTTTCGACTCTGCGCCAGTATGAATGAGTTGACCCGACAGTTTTTTTCTTCATATGCCAGTGCTTGTTGACCTTCATCTCACCTGACTATAAGCCCGAGGTGGACGTTACGGCGTCAGACATACGTAGCATTGGTAAGATTGTGATAGCTAAGCTATCCAGACGGCTTCAAGCAAGACCTAATGCCTACCTACCTGCCCTCCTTCTGAGAATCGAACCCGGGACTCCACGGGTGGGTTAGCCACTACCTACCCTCAAAAAAGCTGAGCACCTACCTACGTACACCATAGAGCCAGAAGCGGTTATAGTTACAGAGCTAGTAACAAAATACTGCAAGAGGTATCTCAAGGCCCATCTTTCAATGTGATAATAGTGTACATGAGTCAGCACCTCGCAAGGCCAGGAAGTGGAACACCTGGCGTCAGCACGCTTTGAGCGACTGCTGACTGACTGCCTATGTTCCATGAATCTGTGGTCCGACTATTTGTTTCATATATTGTGCATAATAATTTATGCAGTAGGTATACTAATTTTCAGCCTTGAGAAAGCTCTTGCACCTCATACTTGTGACAACTTACGTGGCGTGCTGACTCGGCATGTTCCATGATAATGCGATCTACCTTCCCATTTTTTTTGTACCTACTATTCTCTAGTATACTGCCAAATTTGAACCTTGAGATAACTCTTGTCTTGAGCATGTCGAAATTTAATAGAGTGCTGATGCCAAGTGTTCCACTTCCTGGCCTTGAGAGTAGTTGCTGACTCACGTACACCCATAATACTATCATATTGAATGATGGGCCTTGAGATATCCCTTGCAGTATTTTGTCACTAGCTCTGTAACTATTGAGTTTTATTTTAATACCACGGTAAGATTACTGTGCAGTGTGATTGATTACTTAAAATGACCTACTTGAGCATAGGGTTCTTTAAGATATTTAAATAAAACACAAAAATAAGAATCATTTATAAATATTCGTAAATATAGGTCGAATGTGGTACAATTAAAATCAGAGGAATATTTTTATCAATTTCATATCAAAAAGGAAACATCTAAGCCAGTATTTTCTACACTTTATCACTATCTTACCAACTGTGACAATATAAATAACTATTGTATAGGAACTTGAGAGCTCATTAGGGAGGGGGTGTTGTTGCAAATGCAAACCAATGGACCAGTGCCCATTTCAAACACTCAATCCCTAAATGTAGATCCAACATGAATCTAAGCTCTAATAAATGAATTGCTTATCTGAATCAAACACTAATATAAATGCAATGTAAATTGTATATTTTTATATTACAACATTATCAATGAGTTACACAAATACTAACATCAGTACTTGAAAATTAATATTAGTATATATAACTGCGATACAGTGTAGAAAATAGAAATCAAAGTTTTGATGCATAAAACCAATAAAACATTAATACGAGCTAAGTATCTATTTAAAGATTGAGACCAGTAACTTGCACAGATAGGTTAAATAAGACAAACGTGGATTTTTGATTACTTTTGATTTGATTCTAACATTTTGTTTACTTTGTGCTTAGAGTAAACACGACATACTATTTGTAGGACCGGTTACGGGATGGATGAATAGAAGATAATATGAATTCAAATATACCAACGCACACGTCCTATGAACTCGGTCGGTCCTTATAAATGTAGGTTGTGTGTTATTATTGCTTTATTGGTTTTAGGCTAGGGTTGATCTACGCAGATGCTTGACTAAGCATACAGATGATTATCCTTTACAAACTAATTAATAAGAAATAACCATTTTAATACTTTAAGACATAAATAATAACACATTTTAAACAATTTAACTTGCTTTCTTTGACTTAAAATCTCTTATAACTATTTGACTACACTAATAGTATAACCAAGTCCGTTATGTTACATTGTTAATTATCCTATACTGACATAATGTAAAAGGCGGTAGGCAGACGACTCCTTATTACTATGGACTCAGAAACAGAGTGCAAATATGAGCTCCAGCGAACTCAAATTTAAAACTTCCAATCAGATATATCAGCTATTTACACATATCAAAAGGAGTCCATTTTCAATTTACATGGGTATTCTAAGCTGAAATGCCCGAATCGCGCTATATCTCGTAAATACTCAATAAATAATTAAATGAATTGATTAATTCACGCAAATTAGACTCTAGGTTCAAAATGTATCTTTTAAATATACATGGCCAAATTTTACAACATAGTCATAGTTGAATTAGGTACCGTCTAGATAATAGTTTAATGATACCCTCTATATACCCTACCAGGGCATTATTAAATCAGCTTTAGGACGTTTCAACATTTCAATAAGACCTTGTCCAGAAAGGGCGAATTCGGCGAGATTTTGGTTACATTACTGTTAATATTACACGTTCTGGCGTCACTGGTCCTAAGCGAACGTTGTATAACGAATCGCGTCTAATTCACGCGTAGCTCTGGACAGGGTCTAACTAAGAGAATGAGAAGTGACTATTGTGGTAAATAGGTGACATTAAAGATTAGCTTTAAATTTGAAATTCATATTGTAATCTATTCAGGTGAAAGACAAATGCATAATAAATACCTAGTACAATTCTTGCATCACACCATGACATACCTAACATTAATACAACAGATCCACTAGATCCAGAGAGATTCCGAACTTTTTTTATTAGTATTGGTATGATTGACAAATATATTGCTCATAAATTTCAAAATCTATTTGGAATCTCTGTGAAACTACTGGATATTGTTACCTTCTTAGTATATAACGTCATACATACGCATAAATAATTACATTAACAGAACACACGCACACACACTTAGACTACCAATAACGGTTGGCTCACCTAGCGTAACTTAGTAATGAATAAAATGATCAGTCTTAAAAAATATGACCCAGTGTAGATCGCGACACTATCTCTGTAAATAATAATACATTGCCTGATTCACTCTGTTGCTGAGTCAACTTAAAACAATTACATTTAAAACTTACGACAGACGAAAATATTAACAAAAGCACAGCTGGATAAACTTTTAACAAAAAAGACAGCACATTAGAGCGAACAATAATCAAATCACTGTTTACAATTAAATTATCTAATTAATGAATGAATGATAAATCCTTGTCTAAATTCCTTAAATAGTGAACTAAGTCACTATTTCAAAATTTCAAGGGTTGATGATTAAATCATCATTTTGACTTAACATTTTTCTATGCCTTCTTAGTTCCAACATTGGAGTGACTCGTCAGAGATACTTTGACAGGCAGACCCCATGTGCGGCGGTGCGTGTAACTGAGCTCGAACTGCGTTTATGCGAAAAAAAAATCGTCGCACATGTAATGTTTCGCACAAATGTGCATCACACAAAAAGGTGTTTCGTACGAACACAAATATTTTTCGCACTTTCGTCGTTCAACATTCAGAGTTACGCACTCAGTGCAGCGAGCATGTATAAACTACTTAACTGACAATAAGACCTAATTATTATTAAAGAGTTTTATGAAAATGTTTACACATTAAGCAATACATAATTAATATACTACTCAGTTTTTATTCAATAACTCATTCAGCAATTAATTATAGTCACATACATATCCATAAATATGGAATGCTCTAAATCCTGATTTCTATCAATAATGAGTAATATTAAATTACCAATAATTCTCTAATGTCAAGTATGTTTAATAAGCATAATTAATACACTGGAAATTTTAGTATGAATAAATTAAACAAGCACTGGTCTAATGATGAATAATTCTCAATTGATAGTGCTTCACTCAGCATCTTGTACTACAATCACTAGGTATGTCAGAAACTATGGAACATTTAAACACATAATTAAAATTATTACAATATTGAGTAAATTTACAATAATGTCTAGCGGCCGCATGCCTACACATCACCTACACCGCTGATGCCAACTACCTGATATTTGACTAAAACCTTAAAGGATGATTATAGTATAATCACTTGAAGAATATTGCTGCCTCATTATATTACAAACAACCATTTTCTATCAATCTCATTATGCATCGTTTTCATGATGTCAATGTCTTTAGTTTTTTTTATTTAGATAGTACAAAAATTATCACAAGGCCTAATTTTACTCAAGACATTTTAATATAACTCTTACCAGGTTCCCAACCTCACTAAAGACATCGAAAAGCTTCATTGGCACGCGGCACACTCCATACGATCTCCGCTATTCTCACTCGATTCAGTCGATCCCGATCGTCGACCGATCGAAGCCCACATAACAAACTAACCTTTAACATTATTAAAATAATTAAATTTGAGACTAAACTAAGCACAGCGCCGAACGACGTATGCGACAACGCGTCCGGTTTCTTTCAATTCTTCCTCGATCTCCGACTTCAGCGCAACGTAAAAAATAAACAAAAACGCAGACTTATCGATTCGTCACTTTGGAAAAGATAACTAAATAAAAGTTAAAACTATATTCGAGGAGGGTCAGGCTCGGGGCGGGGGCCGGGGGCCGGGGTTCGGGGGCGCTCAGCGCGGGCCGAGTCACGAGTGCTTGACGACGATGACGCCGGGGCGCGGCGCGGGCGCGGGCGCGCGCTCCTTCTTGGTGAGCGCCAGCGGCGCGTCGGCCGCCTCCTCGCGGTCGCGGAACAGGTGGTCGCCCTCCAGGTGGCGGATCGCCTCCACGATCGTCTCCAGGTTCTGGCGACTGGTGTTGGGGTTGTAGAGGCGGGAGGGCGGCTCGTGATTGGCTTCGGGGAGCATCTCGACCTCGACGCGCGGCTCCGCCTTGATGGCGGCCTCCAGCAGCGGGGCGGCGGTGGTGGCCTCCACTACTGTCGCCACTGTCGCCGCCGTCACCGCCGTCGCCACTGTCGCCACCGTCGCCACCGTCGCGACGGGTACGGCTTCCGCTTCGTCTTTTTCTATTTTACATTCTGCGACGTTTGTCTGTTCGTAATGAATCGCAGGGTGAGAGATCTCTCTTCCCTCGGGGTACATCTGTGTCTCCAGCTTGTGGAGACGCTCTTCCAGAAGTCGCCGTAGGAGTCGTTCTCTATCCAACTGAATGCGCAAATCAGTGCTGTCTATTTCTTTCTTTTGGGGTACACTCGAAACGGTTATGACGGCTACCGGTTCCGGTGACCTCGAGTTAGTGATAGTATCTTCAGTAGAATCGGGTATTATTGTGGGCACATGTGTAAGAATTTCACTTTTTCTCTTCTTCAATGGAATTTCACCACCTTCATGTTGATTGAGTAATCTTTTCAACTGGCAATTCTGGGATAATAGCCTTGTCTTCTCCTGTTCTAAAGAATAAATGTATTCCGCAGTCTGCTGTAGTATGGCAGCCTGTAAATTAACAGACCAAAGTTAACAAAGCCTTATTTTTCTAATAAAAATATTTGATTTAAATTAATCCCATATCCTAATACCTTGCTTAGCTTTTCTCCTTCGTGTCGAGGAAGTAAAGTACGAAGAGCTTGAAACCCAGCATTAATACTCTGCATGCGACGGCGCTCGTTGCTGTTTGCAATCTCTCGACGAATCCGTTTTTCTGCCTCCATGGTTTTACTTCCTGATGAAGTATGTTTTTCACTCCTGAAAAGATAATGTTGTCGAAATGAAATTAGTATCTGACACAACAAAAAATCATCTAGGCTGTAATGTCCTTTTCTGAAAATGTCTTCTGCAATATGTTTCCCTTTATAGGTACAATCACAGATTATTAACTTAAATTAGGTTAGTTATAGGTATTTTATGAGTAATAAAATTATAGTTTTGTGTTGATCTTATGTTGATGATCGTTATAACATATGACATTAACCATGATAAAGATTTTCTTTTTAAATTTATAAAATAAATTTTTAATTACTTTTTCCTCCTAAAATCCTAAATAGTCACTTTAATAGTAGGTAGACAAAGTGTTTAGAAATAGCCTTATAAAGCAAAATATGGTAGATACCATGCATCATACAACCCCTGAAAATTAGAATAAACCCTAAAACCATTTTTTTTATGATCTAATGTTAAATACTTACAACCTAACAATTTGTACAATTAGTGCTGGTAATTTTGAGAAAGCACATTTTGAGATAACTTCTTGTATTATGAAATTAATACTAAGTTTATGTGATTGATAAATAAACATTTAATTTTTTAGCATTGTCCTGTATTAATTTTCATGTGAAAAAGTGAATTATACAACCTATATCATAATAACAAAGTATTGTATATGATCATGAAATGCAATGAACAGAACATCATCACATCAACTTGCAACATTTTCATACCCTTGATCAGAACTATTAAAAACTATGTGTACCTATGTAGAGCATGATAAATGACGAATAATCAATTATTATGGTGTGTAGGTAAAGTTATTAATAATGATCTTCCTATTCGACCAGGTGTATTTACAAAAAAATTGGACCGCAGCACCTATTAACAATAAATCATAACTCGACATGTGTAGGAGCGCCTACTACGCCTATTTGATTTGCCAAACATGGCGGCCCAACAGCTGACTATACACCGGCACGAACGTAGCGTGAGTGTCGTCATATGGTCGGCGTTATTGTATACTTGAATAGAATAATGCTATAAATCTGGAAATCGCAGAATAAAACTAAATAGAATAATTAAACGGGCTTAGGATCATTTAAAATAACAGTAAAAGAAACCACGCCGGGTGACCATACCTGCTAAAAGCGTGATCTGGTGCCTCCTCTTCGTATAAGTTGTAATCTTCCACTTCTAGCAAGCAAACATCATTACCGTGTAATGACATAACTCAGGTCCATATAATATACCTGGGCTACAATTTGTTCTTCAAAAAACTGAGATAGTTTTGCAAATAACACCAATTTATTGTCCACAAGAACCACAATGGCGGGAAATGACAATGAGTTCGGTCAGGTGACGCTTCGCAAAACTTGAAGCAAATGACGATTGCTTCGGGTTATTTTCACAGTTTAAAACACTTATCACTGTTATTTAAACACACTGAAAAGAATTTTAATTCACTGAATAAAATATATTTTTTTGAAACAGTAAAAAATAGGAGGGAGTCAAGGGCAACGCGACATCGATGCACACCACCATAGACAAAGACAAACAACCAGTGTTGCCAGTAGCAGATAGTCAAATATAACATGAGATAGCTCAAAAAGTAACATTTTAACGAGAAAAGTAACATTACCTATCTTGTTTATTGTGGAAAACGACACAATACATACATATAAGGCATTTTATTACACAATCGTAATAAATGTTGATCGAATAATCGACTGGCGATGCTAAAAATGCCTGATGTGGGCCCCTATCCACTAGTAAACTAATTAGTATCAGTTTTAAAAAAACATTTTAATTAGTTTTTTTATATTAAAGTTCTACATAGGTGGGTTGTGTTTGTAAGATGCCTATATTTTCGTACCCATCCGCGTAAAAGCCTAGTCGCGGCGTGCGTAGCGCGCCGCGCGCTCCGAGCCTTGCGGTGATGACGGTTTGGTCAAAAAATCATTACAATTAACCTTTACCTAATGATTTTGCTTATGCATTTAAAATTTTAAAATCGATTGTAATCATTCGCTGCTAGTCACCACTCGACTCACTTGCGCATGCTTATAAGCGGGATGGAAAATTGAGAAATACATGCGAGTGAGTGAATATGTTGCATTCAGTAAGTTCACAAAATCAAGTGCGCCAAGCAAGATGACGAACAAAAAAAATTCTTGGATGAGTTCCGTTTTACGATATTTTTTTGTTTGCTGGAAAATCTAAAAAGTAACACAAAAGTAACATATTGAGTCGTGTAACATGGAGGTAACATGAGACGGTCAAAAGTAACGTAAAATGTTACTTTTGTAACATTCTGGCAACGCTGCAAACAACTCAATCAACCAACCAAAGACAAAGAGTAGATTTTTTGAGGATTTTTTATGGTAACTCCACACGACTATTTGTATTAGTTATTGGAAGTTCGCGTATGTGCAAAAGTTTTTCGACTTACGTGATAATAGGCCATACAACCGTCCACACATGGAGCCAAATATAGGCTACCTGGGGCTCTATTGGCTAAAAACATTGAAGTTCATGTTAACTGTATTTTGACAGATGTATGTGGTACATTCCTACTTCGTTTTGGCACAAATAAAAACTTACCAAAGAAAAGTAGCAATGTATCACATACCTCTGTCAAAACACAGTTAACCTGAACTTCAATGTTTTTAGCCGATACCGCCGCAGGGGGCTTACTATGAGCTCATAAAGCAGGACTTATATTGAACTGCCTTACTTTTTCGTACTATGACCTCGATTTGGCAGGTCTGTGGCAGGTCTGCTTTAATACACGCTCTAAAACCATTCACCATTTTTTATGTTTGGACGAAGCGGACCACGAGTCCACGACGCACAGTTTGACAGTTTGAGAGCTGTTTTATAGCGTCTGTAATAGCAAGATCAAATAAAGCAATTCATAAAAAGTTCCTACGTGATTAACTTTTTCAAAAATGTAAGTGTATTAATTGGTAACGCGACGTCTTCCATTTAGTTGATTATCACTAAAATAAAATAAAAATGGAGGCGATGACCTAGGGCTGCCAACTATTATACTGTAAACATTCGACAACCTCTACAGCTTGACCCTTAGAGCATTAATGCTCTAAGGCTTAACCATAAAGAGTTGATAAAAAATGAGGTCACCCCTTTCTATGCAAACACGTCAAAATCACAAATAACTTGGCAACACTGACTATATTTTGTATTGAAAATTTTTAGTCCCATTTTATTTAATTTCTTCTCTTTCTGGCCAAGCTGTAAGTTCATTTTATTGATCAAACTGACCAAGAATGAGGGCTTTTCAAAATGACATAAAACTGTAGGCTCGATAGATGGCGTTAATAAACAGGGGGTCTAGCCAAAGTAACATTTACAAAAATTTTCGCTATCGCTTCGCTTCAAAAAATGTATGAATTTGACGTTTTAAATTTCGATTGAAAACGAACCCTTATGTCAATCCCATACATGTTTCAAAAGCGAAACGATACGCCCCCAGGTTGGCGTTGATAAATTGATGAACAACAAAAAATTAAAAAAATTGCTGCGCTTGCCGGAAAATTAAAGTTCGGCAAGACATTATTTTAAGTTATCTTTTACTTACCTCTCTATTAAATCAACCTTTTTAGGGTTCCGTACCAAAATGGTAAAAAGGAATCCTTATGGTGTTTCTTTTTAATCATGCTTTCCGCTTACGTAATTAATCTATTGGTTGAGTCACTGATAGTGTGGTATACATTATTTTCAGCTAAATTAAATAAACTCACAAAAAACAAATGTGTAAACCTTTGCCGAGAGCGCCATCTACAAAAGTTTTGAGTTATACACCTCGCTTTTTAGACCATAGACCTGACGTACAGAGAATAAACCTCGGAAGAATAGAGGAATAAACAACGAAACATTTTTTTCTCTACGTTGGCAGTGGTTCAAATCTTTGTTATGGTACTACTGAAGCGTCGTAGCAAAAGTGACCAATCAAAAATTACTCTCAATTTTGAATTTGTTTTAGGTGGGGATTTTGGTCCCGCCGCCATATTGTATCGGGCTGTGAGTGCATGAAGTGAAAATTTCACGTTTTGTGGTGTAAATTTCTTGTCCTCACAATTCGGATTGAAATTCCATAAGGTAAGTTTAATTTAAATGTTAGTTTTTGTCATAAATAGTCTTGTCAAGCTTTATGTTTTACCGAACATTGTATGTGCCGGTTGTTCATTAGTAAAGAAAAAGTTCGTAAAACGATTTGTTCTCAAACCAGTTACTGGAACCATCTTTGTGGCATAATCTTTATGTTTAATTTCCAAATGCTTCTAAATTTTATTCTAAATCTAAGGTAACATCTTGTATTCTCTAACTACATTTTAGAAGGCAAGGTAGGTACTCTTGACTCTAGTCGCTTGATGGTTTTTATTAATATTGCTGATTTTTAACGAAACTATTCTATAAATTCAGTTAATTCTTTGAACAACGTTTTACAATCGGTAATTGTCTTAATCCTTTCAATGAATTTACATTTTGTAGGTAGGATCTGCCTACGTTGGCTCATTTTCTTTGTGATTACGATGAATCATCAACCTGGGGAGAGACAAGGGTGTCGCGTTTGTCATGTTTTCACAGGCCCGTTACTATGTTATTCACTTTCATTCGGTAATTTTACTTGTTATTTTTTAATGTTTATTACGTAATTTTAATGTTTTTTTGCTATGAAATACAAATAGGTCAGTTTACAACTTTCTTTCCAAATCGTTTTATTATTACTTTCAAGTTCAAGTTGCCTGCTTTGTCACTGTAGAAATATGTCCGTTTATCTAATTGTCCTAGTTGTTAAACAATCTTCAACTAACTCTTTGAATAACTGTTTATTAACTAAATATAGTCCTATATTTAGTTATTTAAATATATATCGTAATACTATTCATAAATTAAGTTTTATGAAGAAGCACTGATATAGGCACCAAGGCTATAATTATTATTTAACAGTACAACATGCTATCCATAAAAGTTACTTTAACTTAAGATTTGTTTAATACCATTCTTCTAGCTAGATATACTAGATACAAGTCAGAGGCAGAGGTTTGTTGACACTGGTTTTAATTACACTTACATTTTAAACTTATGTTTGTATTGTAACCACTGTTTATTTATTACTGTAACTGTACCTAGGTACTAACTTTATTGATACTTAATTCAGATTGCAATCAAGCACTTTGGACAGAGATACACAGTGGATTTAGTATGTGTGTTATTTGAACCAATAAAAAGTATTCCATACTTTGCAGTTCCATTGTAGCCCAATAGTCAGGTTGGTATATTCCGCTCTAGCTGGAAATAATTCAAGGAGTCTTGTGTGTCAGGGTAGCTAAGGGCTGATTTTGCAACTTTGAAAATGTGGTAGTTAAAAATAACTAAACACTTGATTATAGTAATAACTGAACTTTGAAAAAAATTTCTTAAAAAGAAAATTAAATGTTAGGAAAGCAAAGGGGATCAAATTTGCAACAATTAATAATACAACATTTTGATACAATCTATAATTAAAGAGTGACAATACAATCAACATTAGTAAGAATTACTAATGTTTATTATTCATACAAGAAATCAGAACTCCTTCAGTTATTTCCAAGGAAAAAAAAGACCTGACTACTGGACTATTAATACAAATTAAAATATTCTTATTTACATTACATAATTGATAAAAATATACACTGTATATTGAAAAAAAATATACAGTGGTAGACAGATAATGGCAGGATAATTTGATAATTTTCTGATTCACAAATCGTAAACCAGTCTGCACACTACCGCTAACTTTTATGTTGTTTGCTATGTGTTTGTTTACTATCATTTTTTTATGTTGGAAGTGAATTTTCGTACATGATAGGTTTTTGGACATGACAGGATTATCAGCCATCCACTTGGGGTGGTAGAGGTATATGTGGGGCTCTTCTCCGTGCACCCACTGGATGTTGGAGAACAGTGGGTGCCCGGAGGCATAACCACTAAAAACCCAGCCATGCTCCGCCTGCCTGAGTAGGGGCGGACTTCGGGAAGTAAAGTTCGCGCAATATAACTTGAACCCAACCATAGACAATGAGGCTTGCGCACTAAACATCTTTGTCCCTAAAATTGCTACTGCGCAAGTAACGTGGTACTAATATATGGGTCAATTTATTTTGCATCTACCACTTCTCCACAGTCTAACCCACACGGGGGCGCGGCGGCGGCAGTCCGTTCGGGTCAGGTTCAGATCGGATTCCTCCCTCCCCACTTTTCAGTAACACCGACTCCGTTTAAAGCAACAGAATGAATAATAGTTACAATTAATCATACTAGGTATCCTAGCCAGTTAGATTTTTACGGCCTTACCACAAAAGATTTTAAAACACTGTTCAACAAGTGTTTAACTTAGACACTGTTTAAATGACAATATTGTTTGAAAGAGACGACATCACATTTAAACAGTGTCTAAATTAAACTGTGTTTTAAAATCTTTTGTGGTAAGGCCGTTAGAATCTGATCTTAATCAGTGTTTTTCTTTTCTTTTGTTTTCAAATATTTAGTCGAATACGAACATAAAAAAAAATGCCGATCATACCGAATACGAATACTCGGCCGAACATTCGGCGCATCTTTTGTGTCTACCTACTATAACTATTTAAAAATAAACCTCAACCTATACTACGAACGAATCAATAAAAAAAATAACCACCAATCTGGTCTTGAAAGGAGTTTATAAAAAAATGTGAATTAAAATTTATTTTATCTCCATTAGTAAACAGTATAATTGACGTATGTAAGCAAACAGTTCTTATAAAATCCAGTCAATATTTGCATAGGATTCCTGTTAGCATTTGATAGCTCATGACGGGTGCTGAATTACTTGCGGTTTAAACCCGCAACCGGCCGCTACCTATTGATTTTCTACTTACCAGTATGTTTGCTTACATGCAACTAACTGACTGAACGCTCGATTTCCGGGCATTACTCATTTCAACTTAAAATAACACAGCTTACAGATCCAAACAATACCATTTTTTGTCGAGATAAAAGGTAATAACTGCATTACTTTTGCATTTTATTCGTTAAAGAGACAAATAAACATTAATTTGTCTCCGAAAAGTAAGATATGTAAAGAGAAACCAGGGGCCGAAATCTCAACATCTATCACGATCGCTTTAAAAAATAGAGCGGACTACGCAACTCTCTATCTTGGTCACAGATTAAATAATGATTGAAGTGCTGCTCCTGCATTTATACCTTCTTCAAGTCTTCATTTTCTAAGAATACAGACAAGCTAGGGAAACCAACAAAATCTTGGACTAAGACATTAGATGATTGGTGATTGTCAGGGACACCATTACAAGTCGTAGACCTCCGGGTCTGAGAATGAGACAATAGATATTCCATTGTTGTTCAGCCGCATTTGGCCGCTCGGGCGTTGATGAATTAATTTTGTCGTCTACCTATCAGTTTTTTTTTGTATGTAATCCTCTCGACGCATACTGTGTAACACGCGTCTTGTTATATTTTTTTATCACGTATTAAACACGAGAGGAAAAAATATTTTCATTATGGAGTGCAATGCAGAAATCAAAGTCTAGAGATGTTAGTGCATTACAGACAGGTTCAAGCCTTCGCGTTTATCTTCTATGCTAGTGGTTTTAACTTTTAGGATAAATTACATTTACCGCCACGCCCAAAAGTCCAACAATAAAAAAATCATTATTTTTTATTTGACTGTTTTACTACTAAATCAAGCTTTACAAAAAATGTAGTCGATTAGTGTAGAAGATTTATCATATCCGTCGGAGACACCATACCAGACAGTATTTTGTAGGTTGGTATACCTACCTATTATTAAACTGCAAAAATTAAGGACCAGCCAGTATTTTGTAGGTTGGTGTACCTACCTATTGTTAAACTGCAAAAATTAAGGACCAGCCAGTATTTTGTAGGTTGGTATACCTACCTATTATTAAACTGCAAAAATTAAGGCTAAAGCGGGGCGCCTTAAATTAAAGACTAAATAGATTCACCATACCACTGCATACCTATGCAAAGGGTGTTAAAAAAGATCTACAGAAATAACTGATTAACCCCACTAGGCGTGATGTGGTGAGGTGATACGTTACGGCGGCGGGAATGCTAAGTTTGTTTCGTGGTTTCGTTTACACAATAACGACTAGGTACTCTGGCACCAAACACCCACTCATCGAGCCGTCGGCCTTGAACGCACACGAGTCAAGGTCACTGATTTAGGTACTTCGAGTTTTTTAAAGTCGACCAGCCCTGCTTAATATTGCCTTCATTGTACTCCTTACAACGACTATAAGTATTGGCTGACTGCCTGATCCAAGTAATAGTAGAGACTTAAAACAGGTCATTAACCCCGATGCGTGAACCAATTTGGAAACTCGTGATGGACTGACTAGGTACGATAATGGGGCACTCACTGCGCTCTCCCTTGATACAATTAAAGTTCTATTATAATGTCACAGAGAAATAGATTCGATAAAACCTATCGACCCCTATCGTTAAATAGAATCACTAAAATTACTCTTTAGTATTACTGGTAAGTACCAAGTAGTAAATGATAATAAGGATAACAGCTACTTTTTTTATTTATACTTACTGGGTTTTGTAAAAGCTCTTATTATGCAAGTAAAAAGTGCAGCGTCGAACACATTTTTCGTTTGTTCATTTGATGCATCGGGGATCGGGGCGCAGGGTAAACGTTGAGATATTTTTGTCTGCAACTGTTTGCGCACCACAGATAAGGCTCGAGCCCTGCGATGACTAATGTCACTGCTATTTATGTTGTATTGAGAGTAACGAATAGGATAATGAACGACAAATGCGACAATGTACTAGGAATTCGGATCACTGCTAATGACCAGACCAGTGATAACTATGCAGTGAGTACTTCAATTCGGTCCAGTCCGTGACAGTGCACTGTGATTACACTTAGTTAAAACTTTAGTGATAGTTACAGTTGTGGCGAATTATAAGATCGGTACGTAAAATAAGCTTTTTTTAAGTTCACAGGAAACATCATGATGAATCACTCAAGTTTTGTAGTTCTATTTACCAGTGTACTTACTTGATGATCTAGATTTTTTTTTACGATCGAGTTACGTTACTTTTACTACGTTCTATGTTAGCTATATGCATTATAATGAGCTAAGAATAATAAAATACTAATAAAAATGTAATAAATAACATAAAGCCGAAGATGGTAAGTACCAACCATGCAACCCCGGAAAATTATTAAAAAACCTGAAATCTTAAAACCACCACTTTGAAAAATAAATAATTATATTTTTTATGATAAACTGCATAGATAGTGGCAGGCAGTATATTATGTCACAATAATAATGTGAAACTTATTATTTACTTTAAATAAATACTGCCGGCGCGCCTGAGTTTACATAAATTTAAAAAAACTTTCACACGTGTACAAAATAAATCGTACGTTACCGTGCGGTTACACAAAAAGTCCGTATTTACAGGACCGTTCCTGACGGATCCGTCGCTACTGGATGTGATATTCATACCACATTTACAGGACCTTTTTATCGTATTCGTAGCTACTGGATACAGTAAATAACGCTTCGGAATGTGTGTTTACTGGATCCTGTTATACTGTGTTGTGTGTGAACCCACTCGTACAACTACATACGCTATCGCCGAATAAAAACATCTCCGATAAAACTTGTAAAACGGAACGATATTTTTACTGGATCCGATATATACCGTGTTATGTAGTTACAACTATACATACGCCATCGCCGCGCCCGCCGTATAAAAGCGTATCAGATCACACGGATCTGTAAAACAGACTGCTGGTGAACAAGCAAATAGGTATCATCCCGCCCGTACCAAAGACAGAAGTGGCACGGTGCATTTTGTTTGAGAGGATACTATTTTGGTCGGCGGTTAACATTTATTTTGAGCGTATACCCAGTGCCGTGACCCACTGCAATGCATTGTATTCCAATTTAGTTCCTCGTACCTAATCGTTTATTTTTGTCCCATAGGAAACAAGCCACAGTTTATATTGCGCACTTAAACACTTTGCTATTAGCATTTTATTCAAGCCAAATAACACTTACTTACTACCTATCTACAATATTAAATGCAATGAAGCAATGAAATATTATGAACAGCGTTTCATATGAATACAATTTATCAGGCAGCAAGCATGGGTGCTAAGCAGAGCAAGCGCTCGGTGGACATCAGCGGCAAGGAGGCGGAGGGCGCGGGCGAGGTGGCGGCGGCGGGCGCCGGCGGCGAGGGCCGCGTCGAGCAGCTGGCCGACGCCGACGCCCTCAAGCCTGCCGCTCAGCTCAACGGCGACGCACACATCCACCAACTAACAGTAACCATCACTCGTATTATTTCAACTACCTGTATCGTCTAAGCCTGCGATTTCTTTACCGTTAATCTACATTATATATATCGAGTACCACAATCTATTGTTAGCTAATAATACCGATAGCTGTTTTCGGACACCTTTTACTATTAAATCAGTTTATTGAAATACTGTCTGTGCAATGTACGCACGACAGCACGGTAAGTTAAACAGTTGAACTAAGGAAACAGCTCTTATTACATACGACATAAAGATGGTCTCAAGGTCAACATGTATAGTCTGACGTGCCGTTGACTGTACAATATTTAATTACTAGCTTCCGCCCGTGCCTTCGTCCATTAGGACATTCAGAAAATCGCGATTTTAGAGTTGGTCTCATACTAAAAGTTCTTGATTTTGATGGTCCGAAGAAACGGTTTTCCCATTTTGGGTTAATTAATTAACACCCTGTATAATTAGGAGGAAGAACTTTTGTATACATTTTTTTAAATTAAGATTTCAAAATGATATCGAAACTGACCGTATACACTCCTTAGGCTTGCCTTTTGAAACTGTATCAAGAACGAGATTAAGTAGCGATTGCAAAGCTTAATGTTAGCAAAGGAATTTATAATGACCAACACTGAGATATGCATCCCACGACTTCCTGTCTAGATAAAATTGTTGTGTGAACCTCAGGACCCTCGAGCATAAATCTGTTGTAGCAACATTTTATTTGAGGAGCAGATGTGTATCACTTCTGTTTAATACCTGTCTAGACAAACAGATTGTGCTTGCATGAATTATACTCTAGAATACTACGTTAAGTTATTTTTATCGTAATGCTGACGAAGACCGAATAATGTGACTGTTAGTATTGTACAAGCAACGTCATCTCGGGTTAAGTTTGACCACACCATCACCAAATTTACTGTCCCCACTGCTAAGGGATGGATAAAAAGGAGTTTACAAGTTAAGGTTACTTCCACTAAATCTAAAACTGCTTTGTTATTCCAGGATAAAGAAAAACAACTTGATAGTGGCACTCCTGAAAACGAGAAAGATGCCACTACAGAAAAGGATGGAGAGCAAGAAGAGACTGAAGAGAGGGAAGTGATCGTTACTAACGGCGCCGGCGAGGGCGCCGAACAGAAAACCGAAAATGGCGACTCTGCCCCCACACCTGAAGAAACGAAAAAACCAAAAAAGGAGAAGGTATTGTACATCTCAGAATTATTTACTTATACAAGGAGCTTTACCGTTTAATATACTGAATCATTTTTACTGCCAACCCTAAGAAGTCTGTCTCGAAATATTTCAGTGACAAGAACGTTTTTAATTTTAATTAATCGTAGCCAAGACTAAATACTAAAAAGTTTTTTTTTACTGAGAACTTTAATAAAGTAATTCTTTGATAACATTTCTTCGTCGTAATAAATTGCATGTGTGTGAAGCTATTTTGTGTGCTAACACTTAGCATGTCACAAACAGGTAAAGAAGAAATGGTCTCTCAGATCAATTAGCTTCAGCAGAAAAGATAAACCAAAGCAAGAGAAAAAACATAAGGAAGAAGAAACCAAGACGAATGGTGAACCCGAGAAAGTACCAGAAGAGGTAAGTCTATTATGTCGTAGTGCTGCTTTTGAGTTACTTAACCTCACTAAAATTAAAGTTGATTATTTTCTTAACGTAAAAAAATTTTGTGTCTGTTTCTCCTACCCAACGAAAATGTTAAGAATCAATAAATAAGTAACCATTGTGCGCAGATCAGATTTATAAGTATATCATTAAAAATATATTTAGTGTGATCCTACCTACCTTTAATGTTAACAGTAATAGATAACCGTTAATGAAGTAGAAAGAATCTATCCTAAGACTTTCTAATCCCCTCGTTTTGTTATGAGCATTTCTTCGATCTATACTCATTCTCCATGTAGATATGTATATCTAAGTACTTTTTTCGTGGCGACGCAACCATCCATCATCGAAAGAAGCGACCCACTTTCGCATTTCGCAGCGTTGTTCCTCTGGTCACACTAAAAAGAGGCGGTTTTAAACACATGGGTGGATAAAAATTAAAAGTGTAATTATTTTTGTTCACAACCCAGTCATTGGCCTTCGTGGTGCGAAAATCTGTATAGCGATGTGAAACCGCGCACACGTGTTGTCGAAACTGGTACAAAAGGCGCTCCGCATGTACCGTTCATCCGACATCGTCTCGCTCGACTCGATTCCTTGTTAGCTTATTACTAACTACCATAACTATAAACAGCATCAACTATTTCTCATTACTATTCAATGTATCAGCTGTATCAGTAAATTAATGGTTTTCTATAGTTTAATTATTATGAGCTCAACAAGACAAATTAACAAATCAGTTATCCTAATTTAGTATTTTTAACGAAGTTTTTATGAGCGTACTTAGTACGATCGACCTTGTGTTTCGAGTTGGCCGAAGTAGAAACTACGATTTCTATGACAAGTAAGTATTGCGAGGTAGTGCATTGCACCCAAACCGGCGCGGGCGCGATGAACAATGCGCATTATAATTCAAAGTGGTGCTATATCCGCGCTAACCAAACGTGAACCGCCATTGTTGAGGATAGGACGATATCGCGACACTTAGTTCATTGACGACCGGCGACCGGTCGCGTGACACCATCCTATACATATCCTATCATGCTACACTATTTGATGTAAATTACATTCCAATTTGTCCCTCACAACGAATTAGGTATGGAGCGAGGCTCATAATCACGGCGTGCCTAAATCACAACTTGATAACGTTACTTTCAAAATGGTATTTCATTGATATTGTCATACTTAAATGTGAACTACCCGCACATCGTACTGGAATATACAAACAAACACAACACACTTAAACAAACAAAACATTTAAAATAAGGAAAATTGAATACTTAAAACGACAATAATGATTAACAAAAGTCCTTGATAGTCTATAATTAACAAACAATATTTATAAGAACTGGTTTATCTGTTTGTTTTATTCCAAACTATCATCATTGTCATCTCAAAATCAATAGGCACTTACTGAAAGTCGTTAAAATCTGTTATTTATTTTAGGGATTAAATGTTCATTACCAGTCATTATGATTATTATGTTTTGCATTGTTACTTATTTTGATAATTGAAAACACAAATGTAATGTTGAGTTTTTGATACAATTTGAGAATTATGTTGAAAACAAAACCTTCAAGTCATTTAATAGCAGAAAAGTTATATGTATTATTATATTTCACCAAAATATCGTAAATATACTCCAATTAATAAAATAATTAGGTATGTAATTAGCTTAGTTACTTAGTACTCATACAAAATTCTATTTTATACATTTTTCTTAAATAGTTTTTTTTTTATTAAAGAGTAACATTTAGTTAAACATTGTATATTGTCGCTACAAATAAACAAAATTAATCATTGTGGTTATTTAATGCAGTGAGGGTTAAAATATATTTGTTGTTACGAACATTACTTCTGAAAGTGGAATGATGTTAGAACGACATTTTGTCTGTCTACTCAAGGCGATTATTTTTAATTGAGTAACAAAACAAGCTTCTTAATTTTAGATTGAAATGTATGAATGTTTTATCATGATGTCTCCTCGTGACTGAAGCGAGTATATCACAATGAATTATTTATGTTACGATGGGTTAGTTAGTTCTCACACGCGACCCGCAGATTTCGGCGATGTCGCAGTTTGCGGCTGCTGCGTGTTTGGCCCGGGTCGTTTTAAGCTCGGTCATTAGCACCCAACCTCCCACTACGATGATGTTTTGTTTATCTATTTTTTTTGTTCTGTTAATTGTCTTGTAGTAATTTGGTTAATGTAGAATTATGAATTTCTCTAGTCGTAGGACATTATTGACTTATTAAATATTAGTCATCGCTTTGAACGTTCGTAAATTATAATACCTATTTAGTTAGTTACGTTTAAGTCAATGACTAATGCCTCTAGTCAATGGAATTCCTGACCGAAATGATTCAATCAATTCAATGTAATTTTAGCCTAAGCTGTTGTTGCCTTTTACTCCTACGTTTGTAATCTAAGTTGAAGCGATGTTGCAGTTTGTAATGCAACTAACGACGCCAAATATCCGATCTTAAAGAATCTTGAAATCATTATTTCTGCCTCGACTGACTAACAAGTAAATTAACTCCGATGTATTCTAAATTTTAATAGCATCAATAAACGATATCGAGGGGCGCATTAGGAAACGAGTTTGTGGTGTGCAAAATAAAATTAGTGGAGTATGGCAGGTTTGCAATAGTCGTGGGCGGCTCGCCGGGTCCCTTCCTGCGAGCAATACGTAGGAGGTCGACAAACCGCTTCTCCCTCCGCGATCCTGCTTCCATAGCCTCAACTCGGCTCGCAAATAACTGATGTACGAAAAGATAAATAAACTCATTGAAGTCCATCCACCATCTTCTTGGATATATTTTAAAACAAAGGCTTATCGCTGAAGAAATTTTTTGTTAAATAACCTAATAACGTTTCTTTCAACGATGCGATGATTTTTTAGATAAAATAATACTTGATCCAAATTGGTCCAATAATAAAACAATGTTCCACGATAAGTTGTCCGTGTTTTGCTGATGAAAGTGTTGTATGAACAATGTGTGGTTATGTTGTACTGTTTACGGGGAGGAGTTTCAAAACTTGCTACTAAGGAGACCCGACAAGCGTATGTGGTTCTTATTACGTGTTTACGAAACGACGCGTTGTCGCGTGGTGTCCAAGCACGCTATCTATCGTACGTATTTTCATAATACGACGGTTGAATAGTGCATTGACATAACAAGGAAGGGCTCCATTTACTTGACAATCGTGCTATTGTGTGAAAAATTATGACCTGACATTCTTGTGGGGCTTCTTAGTGACTATTTTATATTCCTGTCTTATTATAGTGCTAACTGTTTTTATACACTATTTTTATAGTGCTAACTTATATCCAAATGCACGTACTCAATGATTCGTAAAACTTATCACAAAACTATATCAGCATTGCAGCATCTTCCTTACGTTAAAAGAGCGTTACCTCTGTTCAAAATCAAAACGAGGGCCTGCTTATAACGCTAAATAACATCAGCAGATTGCCTATGACGTCCTGGTCCTGCTGATGTCCCGGCACCAGCCTTCTTGGACGTAGCGAACGGACGCAGAGACCGGGCCTTATCTTAGCAACCGTGGCTGAAAGTTTGAACGAGCTTTACTGAGAGCTTAGTTTTTAATTGTCTGTATGACCTGGTCATCTAGACGTTAATTTGAAAAGTAGCTTAACCGTAATACGTAAGAAGATAATTGTTTATTGTCTCATCTTGCTAATCAGACTAAACTAAGCGGAAAGTTCCTTTTGGGGATCGAGTAGGATGGATAAAATGAGTGATTTGGTTCGACTGGTCACAGGATATGTATAATAAGCTAGAACAGTGGCTCCCAACTTTTTACCCTATGCGCCCCACCTGGCTTTATGCTAAAATACATACGCCCCTACAAACGAGGAAAATATAAATGGGTGTGTTTATTTTTATTCAAATTCAAGTAGGTTATCCACAATCCAACTTAAGAGATGCACTAGGTATCTATGGCACCGCCCGCGCCCGTGCTTAAATATAAAAAAGTACTAACTATGTACAGTTTGTCTGGAGCCACTCGCCGCGCCCCCCTTTGGATAACGCTACGCCCCTTGTGGGGCGCGCCCCACTGTTTGGAAACCAATGAGCTAGAATATGAGAAGACTAACAAACAAAACAATTGCACAGTGAAAGTTGAAGAGTAATCTTCTTGAACAATGATTTATGTTTAATATGATAATAGGTATGTGCTTTGCGTTGGATCGAGTAAACGGTGCCAAGACAGGGCGTTCAACCGTTGATAGTATAAGTTTTATGACAGTGGTGCGGTGTGTCTGACTGAACCGAACCGGGTGCGATGCTATCTTTACCGTTATTTATTGCCCATGCAAATTACACTCGTCCGCCTGTCACACGATGCCTAGTGCTCTTCTGAGCACTTATGTTTTAAATGTACTAAGTAATACGTACCATAAAGAATATCTGAGAGGATACGAGGGACTCGCGCGAGTAACATAACCGGATCGAATTCGCGCATAGCATTCACAATGTCAAATTGTCGAGCCAAGCTGCGTAATCCACCACTTTGCCGATGGTGCACATTTGTTGACATTGACAATCTAGATTCACAGTGTTGATCAAGTACCTATATGGATAAAGGTTAATATAATTATGTATTTTGATGAACTGAAACCTTGCTGGTTCGATCTGTCATTATTATTTATGTAAACCGCAGTGACTCTTCTTGCACTAGTGCAAGCGAAAACTGACCATAAGGTGACGAACGTTTTCATTCCTCGACTGTACATAATAATGCGTACAAGAACGTTAAATACCTAATGCATACACAATTTTTTTTTAATAAATTAATATTTGACAGCATTTTTTTTTAATAAATAAATATTTGACAACATCACATACATTGCTCCGATTCCAAAGTAAGTAGCTAAAGCATTTGTGTTATGGAAATCAGAGACAGCGGTGGTATCACAAACACCCAGACCCGAGCCAATTTGGAAATGTTCGTTTTCTAAATTGACCCAAGCGGGGATCGAACACCTTGAATACCGGTGTACAAAGCCACTCGACCATAGAGGTCGTCAATTAACTTGACATTAAGTAAATCGATTTTACGTAATTCTAAAATAATTTGGCTTATTTTAGGATTAATGTAATATCCGTTAACGACGTAACGGACAAAACACTACGTGACATTATTTTTTAAGTATAATATTTTGGAGTCAAAGGCACGGTACAGTATACAGTACATACATACATTCAGAGTTTTAGAGCGGAAAATCATTTCCATAGTCGGACGCCCATAGTATTGTGTAGTTGATGAGTCATCGTCACCACCGCCATCAGTGCTCATTTACCGTTACCAGTCGGATAACCGATGCTGTCATTCGTGACCCCCATAAAATAAAATGTATATTTTAGGACCGACATTGTTGTCTAATTGGTATAACTAATAATTTCATTCAAATAAAATGCCAGAGCTGCACCACCCCGTTTTTCAAACTATCCGCTAAAGATAAGTTAGCTGGTCAACTTTTTTACTGATACGCTTTTAAGGCTAAGAACTCATGAAACGGTTTTCACCCGCGCCCGCCGCGGTTGCGAGCGTATTCAATATTTTGTAATTCTACAGAAGCGAGCGAAATTCAATATTTTGTAATTCTACAGAAGCTGCGGCTTCTGTAGAATTACAAAATATTGAATTTGCAGAAGGACCACTCTCGCCGTCCTCGAAAATTGTTACCTAAACTTGCCGGTCTCACTAGGGTTGCTACTATATTGATTCTTAGTTTTAAAAATCCTTAACAACTACGTTTTTCAATATATTTGCTTGAAAATGTGTGCTTTCAATGATACAGCGTGCGGAAAGTTGATTTTATCGTACGCCGCCGCCGCCGTACGTTTTTGTTTACGGTTTTTTTATTTCTATTACAATAAGTACACATACTGTCCAATAAAGTGACTACCAAAGAGTTTACATGATGGTTGTGGTGGTGGTGATGATGGTGATCACCACCACCACAACACAAACTCCTTTTAAAGCCCGATAGTGCCACCGGAAATCAAATTTTCTGTGACACAACTGACATCGAGTAGTGTCATGGGAGATGTGGTTTTACCCATGGCACTACTGGTAGAGTCACGGGAAAGAAAAATTCCCATGACTACTGGTAGTGCCAAGCAGTAGTGTCAGGCAAAAAATGCAACCATCATGTTAATATATTTTATTTTAACACGTTTTTATTATTAGGAGGCTTTCTCGTTTATTTGTTTCTTTGTCCACAATTTTTGCAAACGATTTTATATTAGCTTCACGATGAGCTAGAGACTTGAAACTTTGAACATAGGTCAGAACTGGAAGACATTGCAATATTATGGTGTCATTAAGCTGGTCTGATGATAATGCCGGAAGAAGGCTACAGGAACTCTGTAATAAAACCATACAACCACTTCTAGTTTGGGCTCGTTTGATTCGTCTTACGCGTCTTACTTTTCGTCTAAGGCCACAGAAACTTCTATAATAATACCACACAACCCCATCGAGTTTGGTTTGATAATAAACCTTACAAAATGCGCCCCACGTTTTTAGGTTTAAAACTTCTGTATATAAATCTGGCCATAAATCTTTACGAGAGAAATTATTTTATACTTTTTTGTCCGTTTTTGTGTCGTTGGATAGCAATTTTAAAAAAATTGCGGCTTTGTGAAAACAATTTTTTGATTGAGGGCTCCGTTTGTGAATTATTAAGCTTTAAGGTCAAAATTTTGTTAGAGTCAAGTGTCCCCCCCTGCCAGCCAAATGGTTGTTTTTGAATACGTGAAAAGAATACGGTCGTTATACAACGTGTTACAAAAGTACCCCTAATGCCGAATGTGGTAGATAGGGACCATCAAACTGATCAACTTTTACTATGGGACCAACTTTGAAATCGCGAAAAATATCAGCTGTTTCATACAAAAGTTAATTACGAAAATATCGAAATGTATGAAACAGCTGATTTTTTTTTTCGCGTATTGAGTTGGTCCCATAGTATAAGTTGTTTAGTTTGATGGTCCCTATTTACCATATTCGGCATAAGGGGTACTTTTATAACACCTTGTATATGACGAAGTCAAAAGCAAAACTATCACAGCTTTACAAGTTTATGAGTAACAGTCAACCAACTTATAAAATGCACTTGGAGCAGTACAAATTCTTCATTGGGAACTACTTAAATAACGTTGTCAGGTGTGCGAAACCGGTAGTATTACATTTAAGTATATGGACCATGGGCTACAGAACCCTACACTGCGCGTGGCCCGACCCGCACTTGTTTATTTATTTATTTGGAAAAAATTGTTGGAAATTTGAAATGCCCCCAACTTCCAACTTACTTTATTCAGCAGTAAAATCCATTATTTTCCACACCAAATACAATAATAACGTCTTTAGTATCCGAGGCGTATATTTCTACATCAGTAAACAAAGACGTCCTTGTGTGCTCGTATCGTTTTATTGTTCGCCACCCTGCGGTTGCATGCATGTCCCCGCAACGCGCCGATACTGAAACTAAAATGGACATATCTTATTTTTATAATATTTATATTTTAGTTTATTAGTCAGAGTCAGAATTTGTAGCAATTTTACCGTCGTCACAGACTAAAGTATAACTTACCTTGTCCGATGTTATTACGTTGAAGCAAGTGAAAACTTAATTATGTCAATTCTACTTTTTAAGTAAGTGGCAAACGGGCAACCTTTCGTTCCGCCGACGTTTCTGAAAGTTTTTAAATATGTTACTTTGTCTAAAGGGCAGATGAGTGTAGACTCATTCAAACGAATAAACTCCTTTTACATGTAATTTTATAATATACAAGGTGTTACAAAAATACCCCTAATGCCGAATATGGTATATAGGGACCATCAAACTGAACAACTTTTACTATGGGGTCAACTCTGAAATCGCGAAAAAAAATCAGGTGTTTCATACATTTTGATATTTTCGATTTTAATTTTTGTATGGAACAGCTGATTTTTTTTTATCCTTACCCCTGCGTTAGAATGGCGTCCCTCTGGCGCCCCTCTGGCGCTTCGTCGTACTTGAGGTTCAAAACTGATACAGAAAAATGCTTTTTTTCGTCGACGATGCTAGCAGTAGGGATACTGCGGTCGGTGGTTTCACATTTCTATTAGTAATTGAGATAAGCAATTTATCATATCTATATGCTTACATACTTCAAATATTAAATTCTTTTTGCAATTTCTACATTTGGATCACATGTCAATATTTTAAAATACCGTTTTCATCAATTCTTATACACTACACGTCTTAGTGCCAAGTTGCCAACCCTATTTGCAGTGGATTGCAATATAATATGTCTTTGAACATGAGCATTGAAGGGTAACTAGTTATCTAAAAATGAGCTCCAATCTTCCGTTACAAAAATTGAACTATAAAATGTATTGCGCACGTTGATTTCCCTTCAGTCTCGTTGAGGAGCAGTAATAGAAACGTGCTCCATATATTGCCATCATGGCCGATGAGAAGGTATTTGTTGAGGTGTTCATACAATATTTTGACAGTGCTGTGATACTTCTAGTGTTCCGTTGAAATAAGTAAGGGCTACTTCTGAGATGGATGAGTTGCCTTGCGTAGGTTGAACATAAAACACGTAATATCCGAACAGTTTTTCCCCAGTATGTAATGGTAGTTAGAGTTAAACAACTAGTCGTTATGATGTGCTTTAAAACTTAGGGCTATTGTACATTTTATACATTTAAATGTAATTTGTTTATTGTTTAGGCCGCCGAAGTTACTACAGAAACTGTAGCAAACGAAGTTACGGAAGTGAAATCTGAAACCGAAACTAAAGAGGAAAAGACTCCAGAAACACCCGTTACTGAACCTATCACAAACGGCAGCAACACACCTGAGTCTCCCAAAGAGGATGTAGCCCCTGTAAAGGAAACCGTTGAAGTAGCAAGTGAGCCGGAGAAAACCGATACAAAAGTTGAGCCAGAACCAGAGCAGCTACCTATTAATGGACTCTCCATAGAAGAACCCCTCAAAGAAATACCTGAAGTTGCTCCACCAGAGGAGAGCAAGTCAGAGGTATCTCCCGCCGAACCGACCGAGATTGTACCAGCAGCTGAAATCCCTGTTCAAAAAGAGGTTTGTGTTGATCAAATGCCTTTGATAGAATCTACGCCTCCACCACTCCCCGCGAATCCCCCTCCTTCTTCAGTGGCAACGTTTGCCGCCACTACAATGGCACCAGATTTGACAGATGCTTCGCTAGCTAACACCGCTGAATCCACATTACCACCACCGCCAATTATAGATACTAAGGCAGACTTACCCAATGAGTGCCAGTCTGATTTATCCCATACCGTTTTAACTTATAACGAAACTGATAATCACGTTCCCTCCTCAATTATAATAAGCCAAGATGTCGAAGTAGAAGCACCGGTCGATAACCTCGTGGTCAATGTCGAGGCCCCAGTAGAACAAGCAATCGAAACCACTTTACAAGTAGAAAAAGATGAAATTAAAAAGGAAGAATCACAGGAAATCGACGTGCAAGTAAAACGAGCAATAAACGGTTCCGATTCGGAAGATCTCGAAACGCCTATTACGCCAGAATCTTCGACTTTACCAGAGACGCTCGAATCGGACGCATCCGATGCCGCCGGTGATTTACCTCCACCACCGCCGCCGGAGGACGACGAAGACACGTTGAACGACGACATCGCGATCGAGAAAATCGAGCCTCCCACACTGGAAGAAATGAGACAGGCCGACCCGATCACTATCAATACGGACCGCTCGAACGGTGATCACGCCGAGACGAACGGTATCAAGATGGAGCAGATCAATGGAAACGTCGAAACTGAAACGGACGTGCCGAAGACCAAGACCGAGGAGGCGCTAGAAAATGCGAGTGGCGAGTGCAACGGCAACGCGCACCCGGCGGGCGAGCTGCCCGGCGCGCCCCAGCCCCAGGTGACTAGTGGCACCGTGCCCTGTAGTGGACTAGTGCCGTAACATAACGGCTCCGGCGCCCGTTAACAGTTGTCGTATGTAGACCCATGTGCACGTCCGCCAGCATGCGCGCGCGCCGCGGACTCCTGCGCACCCGCGCTCGCCTCCCCTCCTCTCCTTCCTTCAAGCTTCGATTATACATTATCGCTTAGCTAAATTCGCTTCAGTGCTAACATTTATTAACTTTTACCTTGACTCGGTTTTATACATATAAAGTTTCATGTAGATGGCACAGGAGGTCGACCGGAGACTTACTGACGCCAAGCTGGTTCTCCGGTTGCATCTACAGGAGACGATCGAGCTTCGAGTAAGCCCCGAATTTGAACGCATCAAACTTCGGAAAGTCTGCCGGGCTTCAAATTAAAACAGATTAATCGAGCCCCAATCGGGCCAAAATGGCGAACCCCAATTCATGATATATTATCTTCTAAATAACTTCGGCGAATAGTACAATACCACTTACTTCGATTTATCTGTTTTATCGGCAGTCCCGCCGAAAAAGGAATACCCGGTAGGGCCCCAAGTCGTGCTCCTGTCGAGCTCCGGTGCCGTCTGCATGAAGCCTTAGTGTGTTACTATTTTTACTTTCCTATTCAATTGACCCAAATTTTATTTGTCACATGTAGTACATATAAAATATTACTGCTGTTTTTACGGCGGAAAAGTCCACGATTCAGACCTTAACATAAAATGGAATGAAAATTAACATGGTTTCCACATTACCATTATTGTCTTGCGCACTCCTTTTGGCTATAATTTAACTTGAATAGATATTATAATAAGTTTTTGAAGAATTTTGTACTCGACAGTTCGGATGTATATTTTTCTATATAGTGGAAAAAAACAAATCAGATCTTGAAAATATGTCAAATTAAAATATTTCTATTTAAAAGTACCCAATTTTTTTCATTACTTAATTTCATCATGCTCAAGTTTCAAGATCTGTACCCGGACAATATTATTTATTCCTAAAATATAATGACGAAATTACAGGAGCCTGTTGCGGTGTCAGACAAAATAGCTGAGCTTATCCCCGAAGTTCCTGTGGTGCCAGAGCTGAACACTGAAACGGTATAGAGATTGAACATTATTATTGAAGTAGTGTCGCTGTGAGTAGCAGCTAACGTGCGTTGGTCCGTTGCAGGGCGCGGGCGCGGGCGCGGTTGCGTGCGCGGGCGCGGGCGCGGGCGCGGGAGCGGGCGCGGGCGCGGCGGACGCGGAGGCGGACTAGGCGGCGCGCACAGCGCACAGCAACACTGTGTCTTTGATAAAGAGCCTTTAATTTATTTCTGTTTAGTACTATGGTGTGAAGTCGAACTTAGTTCGATTATTCATTATATCATTGTCAAAGATGTGGATTTTGGTTCCAATAGTGACTCCATACTGAATGAATAGTATAAGTTTAGTGTGCTTTTGCTTTTGTAAAATTAAGATTTTATACATTTTATTCGCTAGGATCGAGTTTTTTTTATAATTAATTATTATATACAATAAAGTTATATAGACAGTATACGGTGCGATAAGTTGGTGCCATTATTACAGGGGTTAGTTTGTCGTCGTCGCGTGTTACTCTCCCGAAATTTACTTAAATAGTCTCAAAATGTAGACTTGAGAAAAGTGGCAGCAGTTTCCCCTTAGATTATTGTCCATTTGTGTAATTTGTGTAATTATTATTGGCTAATTCTTGAATACTTTTTCGCATCGATTGTTGAACTTGTACAACGTATAAGTATTAACTTGATCCCACTAACGCGAAGAAGTATTTTGATTAATTTTATAAGCCAATTGTTTAAAGAGTTTAATAAACGTGCGGTTTGCAGGAAGATTGTTGGAAAAAGCATGTGCTAAGCGCACATAAGGTCTGTGCGTAGACAAAGTTGGTGTTCGCTAATTTTCAAGAAGTCTTATGTAGAAACGATTCGAGTTAATTATTTCTACAAAATGAACACTCAGCGATGGTACGAGAATCATCGCATTTAGAAAAATCATTATAATGTATATATGAATAATTGAGTTTCCATATTCTGTTACTTTCGTGTCAAGTAAACTAAAGTTTTTAAAAGTTACGTACACTGTAAATTGTTAAGATTGAAGTAATGAATTCATTTTATTTCATTATGTTAATTTTTTATGTGCACTTATATGATATTCATCTCGATATTTATGATAAGTTGTATAAATTTAGATTGTATTCTTATATCGGCTCTCTCTAATGAACTCGTGAAATTCAATTTGAGTATTGATAATGTAATGTAAGTGATCAACTATGCCTAAGTGTGACGTTACATATTTTAAACACGTTCCAAAATTTACAAGTAACATAATTGTCGTAGAGTTAATTATTATTGATTGAGGAATGATTAGATTATTAAATCGTAAAATTTTGGACTAATATTCAGTGGCCAAGTTTTTTATACTATACAATTTTATGCATATACAGACGTAATATAACATTTAGATTTTGTAGTATGTGTAACAAGTTAGCGAGGCGGCGGCGCGGCGTAGTGCCGCAGCCCGCCGGCCGTTAGTTTAATGAGTCCCACTTCATACATTCAATTAGTGAAATATAAGATTTGATATAACTATACAATAATAGTGTCATTTCCTGTAATACAGCAAAAATATAAATTGTTTCATAATCGTTTTTGTAATTTTATACATTTTTTATGAAATTTGAAGTGACACATCAGCGTGACTGGAGATTGCTCCAATTATAAATTAGCAGTAAAGATGAGTGAGACATTCCATATCAAACGCTCTATGCATTGCAACTCAATATATTGATACTAACTAGGTAATCAATTGAGGCATTTTTATTTTATTGAAAAAAAATTGCGTTCTACTCTTAAGTGGATTTAGAAATGATTTAGAAATAAATCACAGCTGACTGTACAAATCATGCACTCTGAACACGCTCACTGAAGCATTAAATGATTGAAGCTAATAAGTTCCTTTGAATGTAGGTAGTCGCCGATTACATGTTTGTGTCGTCCGTATCGTAATTTGCTCACTACGGCTATTTGAAAAGTTGTATTAAAAATAATATGTTATTCCAATTTTATATAAACTAAATATTGATGTGTGAATGTCTCTAATCAATAAATTGTAAAATGAATATACTGTTTAAATATTTAACCCTGCCTTGCACCTAATGCTATGTAAGTACACTATATTTATCTGTGGTACACCTACAGTCAGCAGCACTACAAGTATACAAAAATCTCCCAATTTGAACCTTAACAACCGAGCTAGGTAACTTCTGAAAGGTTTTTTTTAATATAAATTTAATCTGGGGTACTCATTTTGAAAGGCGTCGAGCGCTCTTTATTTTCTTCAATTTCACTATCCGAATTAAACATTTTCAAACAGAAACGGTCTCGTGTGTCGTGTTTTGATCGATGATTACACGTGTAGTATACGTTTATTACTTTAGTGCGTGTATGTTACGCGTCGGTTACATTGTAACATTATAAGCCTCAAACGTGTGAGACGTCTCAGGCGTGTGCATCGGTCTAGTATAGTTCCCGCTTTAGGAAGAAAAAACCTAATGATCATTTACACGCTCGACAAGCGTCCACAAACACCTAGCGTGTTTGGCTTGCTTGCGTGACCTTGGAAGAGCTTGTCGCTGATCTGCGGCGGTATCGGTTAAAAACGTTAAAAACATTGTTTTGATTTGACAGATGTATTTGATACATTGCTGCTTTTCTTTGGTTTTTTATTTGTGAAAAAACCAAGTAGCAATATGTATCATTAACTTCAATGTTTTTAGCCGTTAGTCTCTGGGCCCGTTTCGGTTTCTGAACACAGATCAAAGGAGCTCGCGGCAAGCGCATGCGACTTGCGCAGGCGAGTAAAAGTGTCTATAGACGGTACAATTTGATATACAATCTGCTGGAGTCACGGTTGGCTGTACTCTACTCACGTAGCAGCCGTGATCACAATTTCATTCCCAATTTGATCGCCACAGCCTGCACACGCGTCTGTAATAATGGCTCCAATGCTGTCCAAATATAAAAAAGCGGGTCTTGCTATTGCCCTCGCTCGAATTTTAAGCTTCAATCAATTGTGCCAACTAAGAAGGTACATTTCTAGAAGTACACGAAAGGATTCATGCCGCATTGTTTTCGACATATAATTACTATTTTTCTTATCCCACAAATGTGACAAGTCCTTATAAACTTCTAAAATTCTCGTCCATACTCTTTTTTCTACGATATTCATTTTACGATAATCTAGAAAGCAACGACAGCAAAGAGTAAACACACACTTTAATTAAACTTACACTTTTATTAAATAAATGCTGTCAAAAGAACGACAGTGTAATCTTAAATACTTACTAATAATAGTACCTAGGTATCTTCTTCCAGTGACAGTCACAATTCACAAATGATGGCACGATCGCGACTGAGCCTAGATTGCTACAACCGCACTACTCACGTTCCAACGCGCTTACAATTTGCTGTTACAATCTGCAGATTGTTAGGACTGCCGATCCGACTTGCAACATGTTGGAAGAGAGCGACAACACGCCTACTCACGATACAATTTGCTGTATCAGCAGCGGCGGTATCGGCTAAAAACATTGAAGTTCATGTTAACTGTGTTTTGACAGATGTATGTGATACATTGCTAATTTTCTTTGGTAAGTTTTTATTTGTGCCAAAACCAAGTAGCAATGTATCACATACATCTGTCAAAACACAGTTAACATAAACTTCAATGTTTTTAGCCGATAGAGCCCCGGATTGTCTGTATGTATGTCAAATTGCACCGTCTGTAGACACTTTAAATGGCATCCAAGTGTTTGTTAAAGTTGGTGGAGGCTTGGAACTTATGGACGCTTGCCAAGCCTTAAGTGTGTAAATCAGGCTTTAAACTGGCATGACCTAATGAGAAAAAGTGTGATTCATCCCCTCCACCCTTACCAACCGATGAATACGAATATGTATCCTGCGGCGGTCTCGGCAAGTATGTGATACATTGCTACTTTTGTTTGGTAAGTTTTTATTTGTGCCAAAACGAAGTAGCAATGTATCATATACATCTGTCAAAACACAGCATTAACTTCAATGTCTTTGGCCGATAGAGCCCCAGCTGGCGTAGTGATTACTTGCCGTTGGATCTGCGTTGCATAGCAAAGAGTACTATACTTGTACGGTGCATAGCTTGAGGGCCTTAGAGCATTAAGTTGAGGGCGTTCGCGCACTCACTCGGTTTGCAACACGCAGCAGCCTCGCGCCGAAGTATTCACTTGATACAACTAGTATATTCATCTGTGCTTGATACAGTATCAGTTACATTACGTTCTTAATGCTCTAAGCATTACGTGCTACCCAGTAGTGCTAGGTACCTAATGTTATGCGAGAACGCGGCTAATGATACCTTTACTAAGCCTTTACGTATGTACCTTAGAAAAATAACTAAAGCACGTAAAAACTAAACCGTACGTGTGCGTCAAAGTTGACAGATGTCAATGTCACTCAAACGTACGTAAGTAAACAGTTCAAACAAAGTTGAAGTTGAAATTGAACGAAAAGCTATTTTGTGGCTATTTTACCTCGTAAATGAAAGTAATGTTCATCTAACTATACTTAAAAATAACTCAACACACAATAAACTAACGTATATGGGTACTCTACGACATGGATGCATTATTTCATTTATCTGACGAAATCTTTATAAAAGTAAGTTGTCATTAACAAATACTAATCTACTCAATAGTAAAAAATCTGGGGGCACCAGACTATTCTGTACCTCATAATAGTTGAAATCATACATGAATGTCTCTTTACTTTAGTTAGGTATTGACTTGAAATGAAACTTGCCCGATGCTGTATTGGTTGCACATTGATACAAAGATTTGCAGTAACAAATTTGTTAAATGAGCCACACGGATCTCCTGAACATAAAAAAAACTCTGGTCCTTGGCAGACAAACTATCGATTTAGCCATGGCTGGCATTGTCAAAAGTATGATTTCCATTTCCACCATTTTTTTTGGCTCAGCGGCTCGGCAGCAGCTTTAGTCAATGATACTACCTTATGTAGAAAAATTAATCAAAGCTCTATAAATGTTCAATTACTTACATTTTAATAGCTTATCCTTAAAAACCCTATTTATGGTGAAATGGTTGACAACTTTATCATAATATTTATATTATTATTATTTTGCAGGTAACAGAAGGAATCATAAAAACTCTTCACAAATCTGAAGGATTTTCAGTTGTAGGGATTGAAAAGAATGTTATTGAGTCTATTAGAGAAGCCATAAGAAAATTGATTATTTCCAACAATTTCAACTTGGGTGAAGTTACAGAACAGTTAAGAAATAATGATTGGGAGGAACAAAAAGTTAATTTGTTAATTAAAATAATAGAGGAAAATAAAGCTTATTTATTATATTCAATGCTTCTGAGACACAATGGTTCTTTTGGCGATACTATTATAGATTATAACTGGGTAATGAAACTTGTATTAGGTACAAGTGATTTAAAAGTTTTAAAATATCCTTTGCTTCAGATTGAAATTTCAACTATAAATTCTAGTGGTGAACAGATACAAAGACTTTATGATTTATCTAGAGAATCATTATCCAAATTAATCACAGCAATTGAAAATGGTCTTGAAATAAATTAAATAATTAAAAAAAATCTTTTTCTTCTCACCCTTGAGTCCTGCAAAAAAACTAGGAGGTTTAACAAAACTAATAAAAAAAGAGATTTTCTTGGTTAATACCATGCCTGCATTTCATTCATTCATGTCATAATTTTGCATATTCTTCATGTATGTACTTAATAAATTCTTAATAAGTACCTTTCAATCTCTTTACTTAAAACATTAGTATCTAAACATGTTTTAAGTTATTCCTATTTTAAAGTGGTCCGCCATTCTGACATCCGAACCGTGGACGTTTCCAATTGAACAAAATCCAAAAGCTATGATGATTTGAAGGTAACAATCATTAATACTCTATTAGTTCCTTAGAAAACTATTAATAACAAGTTTAGAATCTTATTATTTTACATTTACTAAACCTATACGTATACTTTCCGGAGTTAATTAATAGAGTTTTCGTCGGAAAACGATGCTTATCCCTGGAGATGTACGACATATAAATCAGGGATTCCCAGTTTGGGAATTTTGGCAAATACAGTTGTCAATTATCTAAAATGAACTGATACCTCAGACTCCCATGGCCAAATTTAATCCTGAAAATCCTATCAAATATCAAGTGTAATTAAAAAATTATAATTATTCGTTTACCACTGACCACTTTGCGAATCCCTGCTATAAATCATCAGTCGTTTTTTACGACACTCTTCGTGTGAAGGGCTGGTGCTATTCTATTTTGCCAGTCCCTAGACTTTAGTAATATAACTAAAGCCGGGTACAGATTATTTGCAATTGCAACACAACACAACATGCAATGCAACATTTTTATGCATTCGCAAACACTAAAAACACAAAACAGCGACAAATGCTTTGACCTATGCCTTGTTAACACACGCGGTTCGAACCGCGTGTGTAATGCGTGTGGGTTGGTACTATATTTCTCTATGCAAACTCGTTACTGTGCGAGTGACTGGCAAGAGGCACTATGACACGAGGGACAAATTAATTATCGTGTGTAAAACAATGAATGCTGAACAGGAGCAGAATGAGAAACTAATCTTGTTACGAAAGAAAATATATTTTATTGCAATACATTATAGTACAGTAGTCCAAATTCTGATACAAATAAAATTAAGTTATTAAGTAGTATAGTACTTACCAATTCAAACTTGACCGAAAAAGGATAGGAGACCCTTAACTTTTTTTGGTGTATTTAAAAAAAGCATGCAATTTGAATTCAAGACTTCTCGGTAGTAAGATCTAGCTCTGAGACACAGTACATGTTTAATCATAAATACCTAACTCCCACATCATCGGGATATACAGTGGTGGACGGTTAATTAAATAAAACCAGTCCATTATACAATCGAGGTAAATTGGAAGCCTTGGTTCTCCGCCAGGGATTGATCGAACTACGATCTGAGGATGTCTATCCTGGGAGTGAATGGAAGAGATCATCGCTATACACAAGCAACTGATTTAATCAGCATTCTAAGAGCTGTAAGGATCAGAATCTTAGTTTCAGGATTTCCATACATTTTAATGCTTTTTTGCGGTTTTTTAAACATATCCAAACAGCTCTTAGAATACTGATCAGATCAGTTGAGTGAGTAAGGCGTTCTGGATCTCATCCATTCACTCCCTGGATAGCCATCATCAGATCACAGCTCGATCTATCCCTAGTGTTACCTCGTTTGTATAAAAATCAACTGGTGTTTTTAATTTACCGTATATCACTACTATAAACAGGCTGAATATTTTTATTCACTCTCTAAATATTAATAATGTGTTCAGTCCATGAAACTGAACAACTTTCTCCAAGAAACAGGGCCAAATATTAAAAAAAATGACTATCCATACAAATAAAAAAATAACGCAACCGTTTAGTGAGGGATGACCAAAATTTTGTGGCGTATTTCGACCATGGAGCAATTGGTTCATGATTTCGACACATACTTCTTAGAGAAAGTACAGTTTCATGGACTGAACACAGCTATAAAATTTGGAGAGTGACTAGAAATATATCCTGTATGAGTTATTTAAGCCAACCATAAACTGAAATAAAGATATAATTATTTTATATACAGCTGTGTTTAAAGACCACTATGGTAACTTATTACAATCAGACACCTTCTTAAAGTACGTCAGACGTTGAAAATAGGCCAAAATAATGGGTATTTTCCAATTGGTACATTTTCAAATTATTTCTTAACATACAATATTGGCTCAGAGCGGCATAATGACGAACTAGTTGCAAACAAAAATACAATACCAAACTAAAACTAATTTGTTAGTTAAAACCTTAAATCATAAGTCGTAACTTGCACTGGTACAACCACAATATCTTAATTCATAGGCACAATTAGTGATTACTTAATATTACACTAGGTACAAGGGTATATTACTTGTCATCGCGGCGATGAGGTGGTTATATACATGGATATTATACATATATACAATATATTGTGAAAATACTCACACAGTGAATACAATAATGGGTCCGAAGCGTATGTGATGCAGCACAGCGCGTAGGAGCGCAGCGCGTAACACACAAACGACGTTTTAAATTTTTAATGTATGAAAAGCTATGGTATATGTCACACCGAACGCGCGACTGATGCGTCTACGCACGCGCTGTGCTGCTTCAGGTTTGACCCAGGCTTTATGCTAGGTACCTACATAATTGAGTGATTTTTACTTGTGCCGTTTATATACAATATATACACAAGATGTGCATACATATAATTGAAAAAGGCTTGAACCGAAATAGTACCTAATGCTAAACTATCACATACACTTTATTAAGATAAAGATGATATTCAAACATAATTACATTAACCCCCTTCCTAATAAAGATTGTATAGCAGAAGCATAGTTTACACAATGGTTACTACTATCTGTCAAACTATTTAATTTTGACACGGACAGAACACTGTGTAACTATACAATCTTTATTAGTAAGGGGGTGTGTTTCAGATAAATTTCGTTACATTCTAAATTCAAAACGTGGCGATAGCCATTTTCAAATTACATGCACGCAAGTGTCTCTAAGTTTGGTGAAAACATTTGTACGTAGGTAGATTAGATATCTTAGTTTACACTGTTTGTGTGTATGTGTGCTACTAAAAAAACATGTTATAAATGTGGCAAATTGTGATTTCAATTTCCAACTTATTGTGCACATACTTAACGTGCATTATATGCGCAAAACGATCCATGACGAAAAAGAAACGTCTCCTTAAGCATAATATGGTTTACATTTTTTAACAAGTTTTTTTAGTTAAACATTCTGACCATACGCACAGACCATATAACAAATACTCCCAAACGTAATGTTATTAAGCACTATATCAACGGTGTACTCTATGGTAAAAATGTATATTATAATTTCAATAAGTACGTCGATTTCATAATAAGCACATTAAAAATTTATTGTTTAAATCTATATTCAAAATGTTGTTTCTGTACAATTCAATAATATTCGTCAGTATAATTGTATTTTCTAAAAACTATTAAGTACCTTCGAGGGCAGTGTTTACAGTGATAAAAACTTTTACGAAAATTAAGTATGCATTGCACTTAACATTCTTCATTTTAAAATAAATGCATTAATTTGTCTATAATGCGCTTCGATCAACCACATCAAAGCATTCATGGCATTTTGTACCCTTCTTATATTAAAAGTTATATTGTGATTCTAATGTTCTTAATAATAGCAATTTTGACAATTTAAGTTCACATAAGGACGGGTGGTACATCTCACTACCTCTCGACCAAGTTTGTATGACCAAAACTCAATAAAAGGAGGACAGAAGTAATTCAAATTTATGGTTAAATGTATCTAAATTATTGGTCCATTAATAATAATAAGCGAGAGAAGCAAACAAATATCCTTTTGTTGGGAATCGCAGCAGGATAGAGAGATGTACCAAGTAAGAAAACGATTAAGTCACTATAAGGCCAGGGTTTCTACAATAAATAGACAAAAGTGCACTTACAAATTAATTGTAATACAAGTCAAATATAAGCTAACATTAAAATTAAATAATTATTTCGAGACGATAAAAACTTTAAACTAATTAACGTATGATCATTGATCTACTCGTAAAATAAACATTAATCCGACGGTTAAAGCCTGTGGACGATAGGTGCCAGTGATTTAATGGGTATAAAAAAAGATAGCAATAAATAATTGTATTCGAGAGTTTGTGATCAGAATTAATATTTATAATTTGTATATTGGAAAGGTTTTCAGGCAATTCCATATATTTCAGCTAAAAGATCAGGAGCACCCAAGAATATGATGTGTATGCTCCAAAACAGGTAATCGTTAGATTTGAAGCTGGTCAAATAGTTTTACTTCGATATTAGAATGAACACAACGAGTTTTATGCTAATTTAACAGGGATAAACAGAAAGTGATAATAAATTGAAATAATATCACCAATCGCGTTGCATAACAGCAACTGCATGAAATAAATAAGGTATTGACGATGAACATAATATAATAAACTACAGTAAATTGTTATTAATTGAAATGTTAACATATAAAACTATTTTATAGATATTTTAAAGCAAGAATGCATTTCCCAATTTCTTAAGTACAATTATATTACCACAATCTACTGTCAACAACTACATTTACGAGTATGTTACAAATTGGCTTTAGTAAATTCGATATTATTCAAAGTAAAAGTCTGTATCTAAATCGATACAGCAGTAACAGCCTAGCCGCGTGAAATGTCAAACATAGCTCGATTAACTTCTTTCACGAAAATTCGCTATTGACGAAACATCCATTCCATTTGAAAGCACTTCCAGATTAAAGCTACCATTTGCCAACGCCGTAACCTTCACAGTTTAAATCTGGACGAACGTCCTTTCGGAAATCACCCATACTACAATAACAGTTTTTCTCATTCTTTGACGTGGGTACATTAATAAATTTTGCAAGTAGACTAATTTCTGCTTACGTTGTGAAGAAAGGTATAAAAGTTATTTTGTGATTTTAATTTACCTAAACAGTTAATAAGTTTGTAAGATAAAAATGTTCTAAAATGTATTTTATTTGACTCACGCGACCCCTTAAAGGTTTACGTTTTTCCTTACGATAGGACGAGTCCCCACTTTTTATGGTGCGTATAGGTAATAGTATAAACTAAATTGCCAATGTTAGAACATAAGTTGACTGTCAATAAATAAAAAAAACCGGCCAAGTGCGAGTCGGACTCGCGCACAAAGGGTTCCGCAAAAATCACATTTGTTGTATACCATTAAATATTTGTTTTATTTAATTATTTTTTAAAGTGAATATATTAAAAATATACTAAAAATTCTGTGAATATTTCAAGCGTCTACCTATTGCCGTTATCAATATTGAGCAAAAAAAATCACGTTTGTTGTATGGGAGCCCCTTTAAATATTTATTTTATTCTGTTTTTTAGTTGTTGTTATAGCGGCAACAGAAATACATCATCTGTGAAAATTTCAACTGTCTAAATATCACGGTTCATGAGATACAGCCTGGTGACAGACGGACAGACAAACTAAGAGACAAACGGACGGACAGCGGAGTCTTAGTAATAGGGTCCGGTTTTACCCTTTGGGTACGGAACCCTAAAAATTAGGTATCTTACTAAGTATGATTGTAATGTGTATGAGTACTTTTGAATCAAAATAAGCAGCGTCGCCGTGACCTTATTCGAAAGTGACCCATTTGGTGGAAACTCATTTCCTTTCTAAAGATTGAGATCGTCATCAACTTTGATGATGCAGACAAAAACTAGGGATGGATTACACAATTCATTATTAGGGGTACTTAATAATGAATTGTGTCTGCTTGAAATATTTATTAGGAAGAGATTAACTATTAATGATATATCATAAATTATATATTTAGCTATTTACATATTTCGATTGAATTGTATAAGATGATTTGTGAATTGGCAATTATTGAGTAAATATCGATACCTAAACAATAATCTATAAACGAAACGATTTCTATCCCTAACAAACATTTCGAGTTCAGCAATAACTATCTGTAAAAGTATCGGATGACGTCACAATCGGGTTAGTGGCGCCATATTTGTTTTGTTTTGTTTTCATCAGTAGCACAAAATATAAAGTAGAGCCGTTCGGAGTAAATCACAGTTTTCCGTGCACTGACACATAGACATTACATATTGGCAATCTCAGCCCAAACCTGGGGGCTACCGCGCAAGTGTCGTCGGCATCGCTGTGAGCTTCATTTGACAGATGGATGGGACACATTGCTATTTCTTTTTGGCGCAAATTAAAACTTGCCAAAGATAAGTAGCAATGTGTCACATCCATCTGTCAAATGAAGCCGATAGCGATGCCGGCGACACTTGCGCGGTGGACCCAAAGGGGTATAGTCAGCACAGCAGTGTAGCAACTCCCAGGGCAACAAAACAAGTGAAAACAAACGACGGTAATGATTTCGAATACGGCCAGAGCGGCGCTTCAGTGTAGAACACAGTCTTTATATAGTGGCAACAGTATGCGGACAGTTAGTTGACGAGGCCGGCGTCCTTGGCCATGCTGTAAAAGATGCTGTTTTTGTCCTGCAGCAACTGTTCGGGCGGTGCGTACTCCACGAGTTGTCCTTTATCCAGCACCATGACGCGAGTCGAGTCCATTATCGTGTTCAAACGGTGGGCGATCGTCAGCACCGTGCACGACGAGAATTCGGAACGGATGGTTTTCTGTATTTGAAAACAAACAATAATAAGCCTTTATTAGTTACAACACGCTAAAAATTCAAGCTTATTGTGCAAAAATCTTTTACTTATTTAATTTTAAATTCTATTATTTATAGTGGCCGGTATGTGTGACGCTCTATTAATTTTTATATCAAGTCAGTCGGTGGCCTCGTTCAGCACTAGTTGCCGCAGCCCACTGATAGTTCACTCATTCGTTCAATGCGTCATCATTCGCTCACCTGTATGAGCTCGTCGGTCTCGAGGTCGACGGCGGCGGTGGCCTCGTCCAGCACCAGCAGAGGCGTCTTCCGCAGTAACGCTCGCGCGAGGCACACTAGTTGCCGCAGCCCACTGATAGTTCACTCATTCGTTCAATGCGTCATCATTCGCTCACCTGTATGAGCTCGTCGGTCTCGAGGTCGACGGCGGCGGTGGCCTCGTCCAGCACCAGCAGAGGCGTCTTCCGCAGTAACGCTCGCGCGAGGCACACTAGTTGCCGCTGCCCCACTGATAGGTTCTCGCCGCCTTCCGATATCTCGTGCCGAAGACCGGCCTGTAGACCTGTGTTAATGCATTTTTCATTGAGACCCGTACGCGTTAATGAATGACGAGCGGAAATGTAGGAGAGTCGTATCGGTCGATTGAATTTATTAAGTTTAAAATAAAAATTACTTGTTATAATCACTTAGCTTGTGACATAAAAGTTATGTTATGTAATCTTAAATTGCGGGTCAGCGCTTATCATTGTCGTTTACCATAACATACGTTTGTCGATGTCGATTTTTATATGTTAGTTGTGGGGACTAATTACGACACAGCCTTAATGCTTCATTAAGTATCGTGTCATCTTATACTATCACTATGGAAAAGAAAAATATAGCACAAATTTTAATGAAGCATTAAATTTAATTGACGTCTCCGAGTACGGCAGTTAAAAACCTAATTCAAATAAATTATTTTTTGGCCATTATTTACTTTACACACCTGCACAAATTAATTATATTAAATACATTTTATTATTTATTATTATTATATCATAAAAATGGAACCTCAAGAAAAACTCACCCTTAACGAAGTTTTTAAGATGCGCGTGTTCCAGCGAGCGCCAGATCTCCTCGTCCGAGTACACCTCGAAGGGGTCGAGGTTCATCCGTAGCGTTCCCGAGAATAACACGGGGTCCTGCGGGATGATGGTGATGCGCGAGCGCAACTGGTGCAGACCGATCGTCGATATGTCGATACCGTCGATCATTATCTTGCCACTAATTGCTTCTACTATCCTGTTAGCAAAGATTTTTACATTTGAAAAATTACGTTTTGCAGACGAAGACAAATATATAAGGCGTCGTTGTTTCGCGCACACGTTTGTTCAAGTAAAGCTGTCTCCTGAGACACTGTTTTGTGTTTTCTAATACCTAACATCAGACATCTAACAAAATATGGGCGTGGCCTAACTGTTTTGTTAGCTCAAACAAGCAAACATGTTATCCGAGGCGGACGGAAAACATCCCCGTGTTCGCCTGCGGGGGAAGGGTAATTTCATTTCGAGTACGTCTTTCGTCCGAAGTCATTTTATCGAGTAGGTAGATGTTTGTTAGATGTTCGTGTTTAAAAGTCGCAGGAGACTGCAAACATGGTTTAATAATATGTTTTGTTAGTTTGTTTTGTTATTTTTAGGCGCCATAAGACACCGCGTTGCGATATTTATGTTTGTGGGTGCTACCGTAAATGCAGTACACCGTCGCCAAGGCCGCCATACCGCGACTTTGTAGATAAATCGATCTAGGGTTTAAGTACAGTCGACCCAACTGAATCAAGACCCACTTTGCCGATAATTCCTTTGAAACCATATAAATAGTTAGGTTTTCTTCTCTATCGTGTATGGTATTTTGCACTTACTACGTTTTGAATATGAATAAAAATGCATCATTACGGCCACGGGTCACAGATCTATGCAATTTTAACCTCTGTTATTACTGCACTAGATATGTTTTTAAATCAGTCAATCAGTCCCGATTTCAATTTCGAATAAGATATGGTTCATAATTTTAAAATAAAATGACCTTATGATAGTGAGTCAGATATTAAGTAGTAGTCAGTAAATGAGAAAAAAAATATATTGAATGACAGTGACAGTAATAGCATTTCTCTGTTGTCACGAACGAGTATATTCGAGTCTGTCCGATCTATTTATCATAGCCTGTCAGTCAATGTCAATGTCTAATAAAATGATAACAGGTTCGTTACCAAGGTAATGTATGTTCAAGCGAATTTCAACCTATTTGTATTTGAATGACTAAGAAAATTACCTTAAGGTGGATAATTTGGACAACTGTACCTTATAAATGTTTTTCTATTCTATTTTTTGGGGTGCCACGGTGCAGGTGACGTCACGCAGCGCGGGCTCGCCGGCGCGGTACCCAGCTTCCTACATGTACGGTCGGTCCCTTACCTGAACAGTCCGAGCGTGAGCGTGGACTTGCCGGCGCCGGTGCGGCCCACGATGCCGAGCTTGTCGCGCGGCGCCACGGTGCAGGTGACGTCACGCAGCGCGGGCTCGTCGGCGCGGTACCCAGCTTCCTACATGTACGGTCGGTCCCTTACCTGAACAGTCCGAGCGTGAGCGTGGACTTGCCGGCGCCGGTGCGGCCCACGATGCCGAGCTTGTCGCGCGGCGCCACGGTGCAGGTGACGTCACGCAGCGCGGGCTCGTCGGCGCGGTACCCAGCGTCCTACATGTACGGTCGGTCCCTTACCTGAACAGTCCGAGCGTGAGCGTGGACTTGCCGGCGCCGGTGCGGCCCACGATGCCGAGCTTGTCGCGCGGCGCCACGGTGCAGGTGACGTCACGCAGCGCGGGCTCGCCGGCGCGGTATCCCAGTGTCAGTTGATCCAACTGCAGTGCGCCCGTCTCCGGCCACGTCGCGCCCGGCCCGTTGGGCAGGTTCCATTGGGCTTCCTGCACCCGCACAATATCGTTGAAAAAGGGTCAGCTTAATGGCTGGCTGGCCACATGACCACGGCGCAGCGTCGTCACCGTGGAACGGAACGGTACCGTCACCATTAAACCCGATTTTATGCTCGACCGGGCCGTGCCGTGTCCGGGGCCTAAGTTACGTTGGTCGTGCTAACATTATTTATAAAGAGCTTCGATCATATAAACCCTACTGCCCTAGATACACAATCCCATACTAATAGCGTCCGAAAAAGTTATTACAGTGCTATACAGTTGCAGTTTTAATATAGATATTTCGCTTCCGAATACTGCCGCTGCTATATTTTATATTCGATTATTCGACCTAACGTCACAGTAACTGGTTTTAAATTCGGACGGCAGTGGTGGTACTTACGATCTTATTACATGAAATGTTCACGAGATAGTCCACCGCCAATCAGTCGACGGACGCTACCCTTTTTTACGCATCTGTCTTACTCACACAAAGAAGAAAAAACGGTTGCACGGGATGGAATATTGTTATAACTTTATTTAACTAATGAAATTAAGGTGGCTTCAGTACATGTTTACAAAGTACGTGTGTACAATAAAATAAAAATAAAAAAAATAAATAAAATCTATAATATAAAAATGAATCGCAAAATGTGTTGCTAAGCGCATAACTCAACAACGCCTGGACCAATTTGGCCAATTCTTTTTTTAAAATGTTCGTTGAAGTTCAAGGATGGTTTTTACGGCGAGAAAAATTCGAATAACTGCCGGAAAAACCTTTAAAACAGCCCTTTTCTCTTTCCCATACAAACGTTTCCTAACTAAAACGTAGAGTCAATTTGAGCTTTATTACTATTTTATAAAGTTCATATTAAATTACAAGCACTCACGGTTGTTTAAACAATGTAGGTATGTTCCTAACGTCAAAGAGTCAATTTTAAAATTCAATCATATCTATCAAAACAGTGTGCGTGTGTGCGTTGGAGCACAGAATACATCGTTGGAGGTTTTAATGTCGCGTTACGAAACTAAACAAAAGTGATATTATTTCTTTTTTCACGTCATTACATCAGTCAAACACAAACCACGTTACCAAAAGTGTTTTATTATCATATCCCTATTTTACATACATATTAGTACGGCTTGAAGGATTTGACTTCAAGTCATATCAAATTAAAATCTATATACAAGGTGTTACAAAAGTACCCCTAATGCCGAATATGGTAGATAGGGACCATCAAACTGAACAACTTTTGATATGGGATCAACTTTGAAATCGCGAAAAAAAATTCAGCTGTTTCATACAAAAATTAATTATGAAAATATCAAAATGTATGAAACAGCTGATTTTTTTTTCGCGATTTCATAGCTGGTCCCATAGTAAAAGTTGTTCAGTTTGATGGTCCCTATCTACCATATTCAGCATTAGGGGTACTTTTGTAACACGTTGTATTTAAAAGGGAAAACCACTCACTCACTCACTGATCACGAAATCTCAGAAACTACAAGTGCTAGGAGTCTCAAATTTTGAATGGGGGCTCCTTTTAGGGCGTAGGTGCTCACTAAGACGGGATTTTGTGAAATTCAACCCCTAAAAGAGTGAAACAGGGTGGCAAAGTTTGAATGGGAGAAGGCGATTCCTTGGCCCGATTGACTTGAAATTTGGCATACACATTCTTTCACAAAATTAATTGAATACGTGTTTCGTATTTTTTTAATATTTATCCCCTAACAGGGTTAAAAAGTTATAGAAAGCTACTTTTGGGGTGCATTTGATTGATTAATTAAGAAAAATAAATATCATTTGTCATCTCAACGTAGTATTATATTCTCTTAGGTCATTTCCTCTGAGAGTAGGTAGAATGCATTTCATTGAATAGTACCTATCAGGTTATGTAGGCAGTGCTGTCATTTTTAACCGACTTCAAAAAAAGGTGGAGGTTCTGTTCGTCTGTTTATTTGTTTTTTTTATGTATGTCCACCGATTACTCAATAACGGCTGAACCGATTGACATGATTCAAACGTTACTTTATCAGGTTTATTCCCAAGTTGGTCCAATTTTTTGAAAATTTTAAATCGGTTCATTAGTTTTTGAGAAATCCTGAAAATACTGTAATTTTTTAGGTAATCTTTGCACGAGTTTTTACGCATCTTCAGACATAACTTCTTTGCTTATGAACCGATTTAGATGATTCTTATTTTGTTAGAAAGGGGAGACTTTAAGGGTGCTTTTAATTTTATTGACATTGGACCTTGGACTTCGAAGATACACAAGAGAACTCTTCAAAATCAAATAGGATAATGTATTAGTGATTACACTACGGTATTGTAAGGTTTCGCATCAGCCATTTTTATTGTCACTGCTGGGGCTGGGATACAAGCCTTACTTATGGGCTGATGAATAGGATGGACCATAACCCACCGCGCGGGCCCAATGCGGATTGGTGGGTGTTAATGAGTGCAATTGTAGCAACGGCTTAACGTGCCTTCTGAAGCACGGAGGAGCTCAAGCTAATTCACCTTGGTCACCCACCCCATGACTGACCCTTGCTAAAATTAATAGCGCGAAAAGTGGAAATTGGATTATTAGGTGTATTATACCATTGAAAAGTGTGTAATATGAATAAAATATATTTATGTCATTGCTTACATTTACATATATACCTACCACAAAAAAGATAAAAATAAAAAACTTTTAAAAATTAAAAAGAAAAACCTCCTTCAAAAAACCCTAAAACAACTGCTATAAAAACAGCTTCAAAAAGCGACAGCTCTAAAAAGCAAGAAATAAAATACAAATCTGCATAATTACTATTCAAGTACGTCTTATGAAGTCGGGTGGGGTTTAAGATATTAACAAAAAAAATTGAGAAAGAGAAACCACGATAAAAGTTCTTTTTTAAAAGGAAAATATCTTTTGGCCCCACCCGACTTCAAAAGACGTTTTTTTAATATCAGATATGCGTACTTGAATAGTAATTATGCAGATTTGAATTTTATTTCTTGCTTTTTAGAGCTGTCGCTTTATGAAGCTGTTTTTATAGCAGTTTTTTTAGGGTTTTTTGAAGGAGGTTTTTCTTTTTATTACTTCTTGCGTTGTAATTAGGTGCAAAATTATTCCATGTGATTATCAGATTAATTTTAGAAGTCTTTTTATTTTGCAACCGGATAAAATGACAAGAAATGTGGTAGGTATATAGAGGTGTTGGATGATCGAGATTGATAATCCTGATAATGCACAACATATTTTTATTTAGAACTAGCTGCACCCGGCATGCGTATTGCAATGCTCCGTTTTTTTAGCCAGGGACCGTAAGCTGAACTACTCACCAAAGTTTCATCATAATCGGATAATAATCGGACGGTTTAGGAGTCCCGCCGTCTGTACACTTAGATCTTTTAAACTATGCATAAAAAACCGCATCAAAATCGGTCCATAAGTTTGGGAGCTAGGTTCGCCTCAGACAGACAGACACACACACAGCTCAAACTTATAACACTCCTTGCGTTAGTCGTGTACGTCGTTAATACATATACATATAGTGGTGGCCACATAATTAAGGACACAAGTCGATGGTAATTTTGAAGTCTTGGTTTTTCGCTAGGGATTGAACTAGCTGTGATCTGATGATGGCCATCACTTGGGTGTGTATAGAAATCTGGATCTCTTCCATTCACTCCCTGGATGGCCATCACCAGATCACCGCTCGGTCAATCCCTGGCGGAGAAGCAATTCTTAAAACTTACTTGCGTCCTTAATTATGTGGCCACCACTATATATAAGATATCCTGTAGTATAGTCTAATAACTTCACACTCACCACATTAGTAACTATATTGTACCCGTGCGAAGCCGGGGCGGGCCGCTAGTATTTATATATAATATAATTCCTTTCACTTTTTTCGAGTTGTTTTTGCACAAATGCCCAGCACATTTAGGCATCGTTACGCCCGGGCGGTCAAATGACAACTGAGATTGATATAATGCTCACTTTCGATTGGAGCATTCGTTCTCGGCGTCAGTTTTAGTGCGCTTACGCTACATCTAGAGTTTATATGATCGGAATAAAGAGCAGTGGCCTTTTGAGACCCGTAGCTTCAGAAGCCGAGCGGCAACCGGTCAACAAACACCGGTGTCTCATACAGAACGTTGACGCGACCAACGTAGCTTGGGCCACGGACACGGCACGGCCCAGTCTAGATCGGGCTTGATTCTATAACTGCCGCGGACGCCAGACAATAGAAAAGTTAATTTTAAATTTGGGATTTTAGCATTCACAATGCTATTTTTATACAATACTAAATAATATACTAGAAAAAATTCAAGTCGTCACCAGAGTTGTCTCAGGCGAGAATCGAACCCGCGACCTTTGCTCTTCCAACTAAGATACCAAGCTACTCGATACGAAATTATATTGCTGACAAAGAAATATCTTAATTTACAAAACAGGGAATATATTAAACTTCAGACTCCTACAGCAATACGAAAGAGATTTTCTACCCAGCACTACAAATTAGAACATTACAAAGAATAATAGATCGTATGGAGGAGCTTTCATACTGACCTGTTGTGTCTCTGCGTATTCCTTTATTCTTTCAACTGCTACTATATTCGTTTCGACTTCCGAGGTCATTCTTACTAACCAGTTTAAGGTTTGTGTTATCTGCGAAACAGAAGACAATCGTGAAAATATAATTTTAAGGATTCAGTAGCTATCTACTAACATAGCGTAACAGATTATTGTTATAGCGTAATGATTAGTTTTAGATTTCATTCGCTCTAAGAAAATAGTGAGTCATTAGTGCAACTGTAGGGTAAAGGTTTTGATAGTTTCGTATGAAAGTTCTGCCTTTAACTGGTCACTATGAACTTGAATTTCTAATTTTTGGCAACCTGATTGGTTGGGAGGCATGGCTAGGCTGGCGGACAACGATGACTCACTATCGCAGGAGTGCCTAGATACGACTGGACGACGAGGCAAGGGTTGAGAGTCGCGGTTCATCACGATGAACATTGCCGAAAAGAAAATGATAAGGTTCCCTATCATCTCCAGCCACACGAATTGGTAAACATTGTACACACGACGACACATCAGACTATACATGTTGACCTTGAGACCGCCTTTATGCCCTACGTAATAAAAGCTGTTTTCGTAGTTTAACTGTATAACCTGACATGCTGTCGTGTGTACATCAAACTGAAAGCGATTGCGATAGATACTGAAGTTACACAATTAGGAAGCAGATTGTACCTGTAAGGCGTAGCTGACGGAGAGTCCGACGAGGCCAGGGTTGATGGTGTCTCGGTTGAGCACGGCGAACATCGCCGAGAAGAATATGATGAGGTTGCCCATCATCTCGAGGCGCACCGCGAGCCACCTGTTCGCGATGCAGCTGGGGTAGTAGCACGTCTGGTTGTGGTCTACACCCCGCTCTGACACTTCTATAAACCTGGTACAATAATGAACTCTTTAAATTCAAGAAAGAAAACTTATACAGGGTTATTTGTAAAACATCAACAACCTCGCAGGAGTAGATTACTAACATCATTAACAACATTTGTTCTACGACTTTTCGAAAACAGACAAAAAGAAATCTACTTTCATACAAATATCCGAACAGCTGATCGAGTTTTGCATGAAAAGTATGAAAATATTTGTTTGTCTGTCGGAAAAGTCGTAATACAAAATGTTGTTGTTTATGATATTAGTTATCTACTCCTGCGAGGTTGTTGGTATTTTACAATTTACAAATAGCCCTGTATTTTATTTATAGTTTCTGTATCTGTCGAGGACAGCAAAGGAAACGGCGGTTGGAAGGGGAAAAGGAAGATATATTGAAAGAGACACATTAATTACATACAAAAGCTAAGCAATAGGAATAAGTGACAGGAATAGAGCAGAGAGTTAAGAACATAGTATAGATATTTACATAGTACAAACACTACACAGGATAGTAACTATACAAGGATGGGTCTATCCTCGACAGTATCTTTATATTAAAACTCAGTGAGAATCCAATCACAGTGAAATCAGAATAGTTCAAAAACACCAACGCAAAATAGGACATGTGATTATTTGGTAGCCCGATGTCATAAAGTGAGCGGCTAGATGAGTAAGAGTGGAAAAGTTATTATGGAGAGCGTTACTAAGGTGTTCTCAATAGAAAATCACTTGTAAATTGTATAGTTCAATTTTTCAGAATAATTATGGTATTGTCACAGAATACATATAGCACAAGTACAGAAGATGCACTCCGCAAAATCATTCAGCGCTCCCTTCCCTACAATTATATTCACCTACAAGTTGCCTCTCTTTTTATCGCGTAGCTCTTATCTTTTCTGTCAATTTTTGCTCTATGCAATTGTTCCGTCCGGACGTACCCGCCGACTACTTGTAGCTTCATACCTAAAGCGCGGAGTGCGCCTGGCCTGGTATTGTTTAATCTTACTGATACGGAAAATTCATATGAATAACAATATAACGCACCTTTGAGTAAGCCCATAAGCTCTAATGGTAGATGCTCCAGTGATGCTCTCCCCGAAGTGCGAGTATATCGGCGATCTGGAGACGGACTCCAGCCTCTTCAGCTGCCGCGACGTGGCGACGTAGAACCGCTGGATGATATAGTACACGAAACCGATGGGCACCACGATCGCCAAGAAGATGGGGGTCGACAGACTTATCACGAACAACGTACCGAGTACCTATAGGTTTAAATTGTTGTTTTATTGCGAAAGTGGTTCTCGACACGTATTTACCAACGCCCCTGTGCCACAGTTTAAACATCACGGCATTAGAGTTATTTTTATAATATTAAATTATGAACAGTAGGCTAGTTTTTGCGATGCAGTTTGAAATACATTATAGTAAGATGAAAATAGCATTACGTTAATTTACGCTGGGATCAGTTTATATGACTCGGTTTCATGGGCGTAACCAGGATGTGGGTGGATTTGGGGGTTCTAACCCCTTCCGAAATATTAACACTGATATAATTACTAAGTAAAATCCTTCCCCCCTAGAAAAACGGGACTGGCTACGCCTATGCTGTTTAGTATCTCAGATTTAACTTTAGTGTATTAGTAACAACATATTAAGCTTACATAACAAGAACTTAGTAACACAAAGTGAACATCTTACAAGCTGGTATAACAAAATCTAAAATAAAACAGTTGCCTGTCATTATCTTAGAAGAGAGATGATACGTCAAAAAGTAAAAACGAAAAATATATTTGATGCACTTAAATGAGTATTTTTTTGTTTTATAACGTGTAAGCTTTATGATATTAATTTCAAACGAACAATCTTATTTCATCCAATAGGGTTCATTCACATGGACGAATACTGTAACTTTTATTCTATGAAGAATAAGTACAAGTTAAACAGTTGTAGGCAACTTTATTACAGTCAGACATTGACCGACACAACGAGATTGTATTAACACAATACACGTAACGAGAACCAGTAAAACAAAACAAAAGTTTAAGACAAGACAGAACCAACTTAGAAGATAATAAAATAAAATTGTAAGTAACATACCCATGAAAAAAAACCCATAAAACATTAGGGAAAAACAAATTTAGTTTTCTTCTAATGAGGATTACCTCGAACGCGCAAAATATTGCATCTGAACACTGAGAGGGGAGCGACGTGTCCAAAACGTCAACGTCTTTAGAGAACCTAGAGAGTATTCGGCCAACGGGAGTCACGTCGAAGAATTGCAACGGAGCCTTTAGCACACTGTTCAATAGGAGGGCGTGGAGGTTCCGCGCAGCCCGCCAACATGCCAAATAAGGCATTAAGTCGGCAAATATCGACGTAAACGCTGCAACAACATCCATCAAATTCTGTATTAAAACCTACTTGTTAAAACGACTCAACATATTATAATGAATACATTATTTACGTCGGTTGAAATGTGAAAACACGACATCTAATGACACTACGGTGCGCGCGTGTGAATGGTGCAGGGGCGGTACATACAATGTATTACAGGCACAATACATTGTGCATGTTTTAAATTTAGCAGCCAGATAAGTAGCAGGAACGCTTAATTTAAGACATGCACACTACAATTTTGTAAATCTAAACTAAGCATATAATTAAATAATCATTGGAGTTTCGCTAAAGCATACTAAGGTAAACCAAAGAGTAAGAAGTTTATTGATGGTTCAACAGTTTTGGGGACATTATACATAAACTGATCCCACGTCTGTAACTTTTGTTTTATTACCTAAACATGAAGCGCATTTGAATCCATGATGTACAAAAAAAAACAAAACAAACAATTAACTTTTTACATAAAAATATTTTTTGAATGGCCGTAGAGTGAATTTTTTTTTGTATCAATAGTTATAAACATTCCATACAAAATATGTTTCCGATTCACAGGATGCGTATGGGACATTGCATTGCTTGCTTGTTTATGACGCATGCAAAACCTTATTTTTTTTATTAAAAAATATGTCAATAAAATTATGAGCTTATAATAGCCAGCATTCTCTCTATTTCATATTTGTGTAGTCTGACAATAGTAATCTTCTTTTCAATAACTATTGTTCAGATAGTCAGAGATTCATCAGCCCTAACAATAATATGTTGAAAGTGCGGTGTAGTGGAACAACAAAATGCTGCCAGTAGTATTTTCCAAATAATTAATAACCTCTTTTTTTTAAGTCGGTTAAAAATAAACTCACAATATTTTTCTTTTTGATCTATCCGCAAGTACAGGTTTCAGTTTAGTTATGGATGCGGTGGTATTTACAATTAAGGACCTTCACGCATTCAATACGTACGGAGAAGACCGCAATTTAAGAAGTTTTGAAATCAAAAGTGCAGCCGCTTCACCGTGGCCTGTACTCGCGGACGCGGCTCGACAGAGTGTTAAAACATCGTGGACGCCGATCGTAGAATCTCCAGAGCCGGTTCATACCGCAAAAAAGCAGGAGGTCCAGCCGCGGAGGGTCATGGGCAGGACGTTGTCGAGCACGTCCACGTCCTTGCTGAACCGGTTGAGCACTCGGCCCACGGGCGTGCAGTCGAAGAAGCCAATGGAGGGCGCGCGCAGCACGCCGGCCAGCATCCCCGCGTGCAGCGCGCGCGCCGCGCCCAGCGCGCCCAGGTACAGCGCCAGCGACGACACCGACACCGACACCACTGCGACACCCCGCGCCACATTATCTCACCAGTTCAGACACAAGGAAACCGAGTGGATTTAGGAATGGTTCCGAACTGCGTCGTCGAATCGATGCGAAGCGAACGCGACTGCGAAGTGGTGACATACGAATGCTTATTACGACGGTAGGTACCGTACCTACACGTATTACACGTACGCGGGAAAAGACACACATAGGCCACTTTAACGGGTATCGTTTGTTTTTGTTGTTTTCACGCCGCTTCGCGGTCGCGCCAGTTTATTCATGTCCGACTAGTCAATCCACGCGCGTCCGCACGGATTCCACGGTGTCTGAACTAGACCTAATCTCTCATCATCTGCCTAATATAATAATGTACCCACTTCTGGGGTACATGCTTTTTATACGGGTGAAACGTCAACGGGACGAGACATGCTCACTACGCGACGCGGGCCAAATGCGGATTGGTCGGTGACACAGACTGATATCTCTCGTTGTTAACATAACTTAACAGTTTGATCTGGTTTCTATTTTCATAGATTTAAATATACAATAAACTGATAATCTAATAGACAATAAGTAGAATACTAAGTATATTCACGAGGTCGTTTGAACCTCCTATTCCCATTAAGTAACTAATATAGTTTTTTACAGCAAGTAAGTAATGAAAAAAACTGCCAAAAATATAATCTTTAGTTACCAAAGAAAATATAGTTATAGAAAACCAAGCAAAGTACAATGGTACAAAATTTATGGACTCTTCCAAAGGAGCTGCTGTATCGTAGTTACACGTAGTTTCAATAACATAAATTGACTATGAAACAATGTGCAAAATGAATTAAGATGAAGGTTCGACCGAGATTTTCCCATTTTCCTTTGTAACATGTTAAAATGAAAAAATACCCGCCTCAACACGTTAGGTATAATTTTAATAGAAATCTAGTTGAATGTAACTTGTCTTTAGCTATAGTATTAGACAGAAATATAATACGACTCACTATATATTTATATCTAGCATAAACAGTTTAAACTCTCATGCAGAAACGAAAAAATTTACAAGCTAATAAGACGGAATTTTCCTTTGGTTCATTTATTTTACGTATATATTTGCTTTGAACCCCAAATAAAAGGTAAATGTATCACCATTATTACATGCATTAAGTTAAACTATAATAATGAGGCATGCAAGTATGATGATAGAAAAATAATTGAAAGAGATTAATCAAACGAGGGAATGAACAATATAAACATAAACAATGTATTCATTATTAATATTCATAGTAATAATCTGAAATAAGGAATGAATTCGTACATACAATATTATTATCGACAAATCATAAAGTAATAACATATTTTTCATAACCATAATAATGAATTCAATAGAGAATTATTTCAGTTCAGGTGGATTACAGCTCAAGCCTAAAGTATAAAAATATCATTAATTAAAATTAAAAAATTCTTGAGTAATTCATTGAGAACTACTGCAACATCATAAAATATATCTAGAGGATAAACATTACCTCCCTTACTAATAAAGATTGTATAGCAGATGTATAGTTACACAATGGTTACTCTCTGTCAAACTGTTTAAGTTTGACATTAAAAAAAAATATATACAGACGACTTGATAACCTCCTCCTTTTTTTGAAGTCGGTTAAAAAGAAAGGGAAAAACACTGTGTAACTATACATCAGTTATACAATCTTTATTAGTAAGGGGGTAAATGAGTATTCGTTGTGAAAACACTCGAGTAGTTTTCAACATGAACTGAACAAGCCCCTTATAATTATCATTTAACTAATTAAGTAGATTTTATTTAAATCATATGATAAAAGGTACAAGTGACTTTAATATATGTGTGTTAGTTAAATTTAAATAAAAATCTTGCAAGCAACCTGGGAAGCTATGCGTGGTTAATTATTGCACACACATATGAAACCATAACCCGAAATCAATCATATTTACAGACAGCGTGTTATAACTGTAATAATATTTTTAATTCATCAACGCCCGAGCAGCCGCATAGACAACAATAGAATATCGATTGTGTCTCATTTTACGGGCCTTAAAGGGTTAAGCGCACAAGTGTTATGATAATCAAAATGGTATAGTTTACTGCTAAAGAAAGATAAATCAGTGTGCTCATTTTGTTTTATTTTCTACTACTGCATAATTAAATCATTCAATTTTGACCAAAACCGTTTTCGTCACTATAAAATGTTATTTGAAGAAAGCAAGTATTAAAAACATATTTACAAGAACCATCACCCATTCGTGCTGCAATCTCATTCATATTCCTTTTCGTATTCGTAGTCCCGGGAATACGTTTTATTTTAACAAGTCAAAAATTAATTTGTACTTGTTTTTGTAAATGATTTAGTATAATTGTTATAACTCCGAAGTGTCATTAATTAGTAAATAGTTTAATATATCTTGGCTAATTCGCCCATTGTCCTTCCCAACGGCGTGATAACAATAGGTCGTTTATCTGCATTCGGGTAACCGATCACGAAGCTAGTTGAATTTTTACGAAAGTGCGCGATCTCGCGGGACCTTGTCAAACTTGGTCCTGCGGTTCTGACATTCACCGATTTCGCTCTTTTACACTAGTCGCCAGCCAGGATTGAATTCAGGTAAAAGACCTAATGTAACAGCCGCCGTAACAGTTCCTATTATGCATGTTTGTTAAATGTGTTAAAAACAGTGTGATTTTGTTGTTATGTTTAGTGGTTTTCGCTTACCTTGTCCGATGCCTAAGCCGCCGTATACGCCGAGGTAAAGGTCCCGTCTAGCTTTATCAACCGTGCCGTTGACAATCTGAAAGTAATGTTGACACAATAATACATTGTGGTTGATTGTGATGGTAGTGATAAATAAGGTTATGGCCCAGGGGCCCTACCGGCTAACTTTTCGAACTTCGGCGGGTCTGCCGAGCTTCAACTTAAAACAGATAAACGAAGAAAGGAGTTTCGTATTGTACTATTCGCCGAAGTTATTTAGATAAGTTTGATGCGTTAGCCGGTACAGCCCCTGGAGCCGTACCGGCTATCGCATCGAACTTCGGAAAGTCTGCCAGGCTTCAAATTAAAACAGATAAATCGAGTCCCAATCGAGCCAAAACGGCGAACCCCAATTCATGATGTCACACGAACATCGATATCATCTAAATAACTTCGGCGAATAGTACAATACGAAACTCCTTACTTCGATTTATCTGTTTTAAGTTGAAGGTCGACAGACCCGCCGAAGTCACATTTTGTAAAAGCAATAACGAACTCCATAAAGATGTATTAGGTATGTATTCGACATTTTAGCACGCTTTTATTCGTATTTGGTGAAAATTTATCAATCCAGAAAATTCAATCCTTTTTTTGGTTAACTAGCTGAACCACCGGACAGTTACTCAGCAGGTCACTGACCCAACAGGATCATAGGAAACTTCGCAGACAATATTTTTGTTTTATTTGAATCAATGGTAATTTAGTCCTCATAAGTGGGAGAATGCTGGTCAGTGTCAAGTTACTTCGATCAAATGAACAGTCTTTATGTGGTTTATTATGGCCCTTGCAGACAACGTTTTATTCCAGCGCCAATTCAGTTATATCTAATCTAACGCAAATGAGACACTGCTAACGTTCGTTGTGTTTTTTTACAAAACGACAATACTGCGAGCGACGTCCACGCGCATCTAACGCACGTCAACGGCGCCAGAAATAAATGTGGTTTGTTTTAGCCCTTATTGTAGCGCATTTCAATGCTTCTTCGAGAGTTTGACAACAAATGTATTGGAGTCAGCAAAATCACATATTGTCCAGAAGTAAAATACTAGAGACTATAATAAATACTAAAATAAAAATATCTGTAAAATGGCGCGAAATATCGTCGCGGGCAATGTAGCAGTCTAGTCGAGGCAACTTCTTACCATGTCCTTGTCGTTGGACCACTCGGCGAGCCAGTAGTTGGAGCCCACCTGGAACACCTGCAGGATCAGGTTCATGAGCACCGTCACCACGGACGCGAACACGCCCACGCTCGTCAGGTAGTGCTTGTATACGCTCCATTTCACCTACAACAATTTATATTTACAATAATTTATTACAAGACGGCAATCTATCTTAAACGTCTCCTCAATCACTTTTATATCTTAAGTACCTTACCTTACCTTATTCCCATACAATCGTAATTCCAAAATGATTTGCAATTTGAGCATAATTAACTCTTCTTGTGATGTCATTCGGATTAAGACGGTATTTGTCTAGGGTTCTATTAAAAAAAAATCCAAAATACCAACCCAATTCAAAATAAATGCCAATTACATTTTTTCATACAAAACTGTAAATCACATTAATTTTTATTTGGTTTGATATTTTTTTTTTATTTATTTAATAGAACTCTAGACAAATACTGTCTTAATCTGAATAACATCACAAGAAGAGTTAATTATGCTCAAATTGCAAATCGTTTTGGTATTACGTTTGTATTTTAGCTTGCATTTTCTCCGATAAAAAAAGAATACTAAAGTTCAAAATTAAATGATGTTTTAATTTAAAAGAAAAGTATCTTTATTGACTGGCATAATAGAAAAAAAAATTTTAATGAACACTAAAATGCTAAATTCAACAACTAAACCAATTACATACAAAGATTGACTATGCCATACACTTAGGGGACTTAAATGTTACAAAGACTACATTATTTAAATATGTATGTATGAACAAATTTACTGGTGGGGTCTAAATACTTACACTACCGGTTTCTGTCTTCTCTGATTCAATAAGTTTGGACTTCTCTTTAAGTTCGTTGGGCGTGGCTTCCGGTGTTTTCCTTTTAACGCTGCCTGCTCTATCACCTACTTGAAAAAGACGATAGAATAATTTAGTTAAAAAATATAATGAATTGCTAACAGATCAAGATTGTTGACTTCATGTTCAATGATTTTATTAGTTCAACGCCGAAACTCAATACAAAAACAACTATGGCGCAACTAAAACAAAATAAATACAATACTAAATAATATACTAGAAAAAAATTCGACTCGTCACCCTCTCAGGTGGGAATCGAGCCCGCGACCTTTGGAAGTCCGGTCCAATGCACTGAGCTGCCGAGTCACAGCCAGTTGGTAAGAGCATTGGGCCGAACTTCCAAAAGGTCGCGGGTTCGATTCCCGCCTGAGACAATCCTGGTGACGAGTCGAATTTTTCTAATATATTATTTACGGCCGAATACTCAAAGGCTAGCTAAAATCTTTAGTTAAGGTCTCCTCAACTTTAAGGAAGCTGTCAGTTTCATAGTTTGTGTTAAATCTGACAACTTTTTGAATTTAAGATGGCCTTAACTTTAAGATTCCTTTAAGTATTTGGCTGTTAGTATTGCATAAAAATAGCATTGTGAATGAGAAAATCTAAAAATTAAATAATAAATACATTTAGAGCCAAGCTTAGCTAATTATTATCTGCACGACGTCTAGTGATCAAAGACGTGCCTTAAGGTCTATATCCAGCAGCAGACTAAACATAGCTGACGGTGGATGGCCAGTGCGATTCAGAATGTGATGGACATTCTCTTCGTGTTCTATAAAAACTAATCAAAATTATATAAGATTATTAAAAACTGCAAATTTTAGTTTTATTATTCATAATTTTAGTTGAAACTTTACCTGAAGCCGCTGGTTCTGATTCTGAATTACTTTCAGATAACGATCTTGCTCTTTGTAATTTGCTTTGGAATTCGGATCCGAGTTTTGTCTCGAGTTCTTTGATTGCGTTCAATTCTGTAAATAAATATAATAATATAATAACAGTCTCTGTGGCTTAGTGGTTCGCCCATACGTGTAAGACGCAGAGGTCCCGGGTTTTATTCCCAGGGGGGTCAAATTTGTACTCGGTTTGGTTGGTGTTAGGGCTATATCAAATCCGCCTGGCTAGATACCACCATCTTATCTAAGTTTGACGCCATAATTACAATTTAAAAATTGTTGTGTTTCGACAGTTAGAGGTAAGATAGTCAGTTCCTTAGTGGTGAGGATTCCGGGTGTAGTGCGCTTACACTTACGGCCTTATAGTCACTTAACATCAGGTGAGGTTACGGCCAAGTACTATCCCGTTACGGATTAAAAAAACAATGACAAAAAATGGACACTACGTTGTATTTAAATTAATAAATATATAATTAAATACACTTCCTAAACATACTTATTTAATAAAATATACAAAAACCTATAAGATACATAAAATGTAGAAGAGTAACAAAGGTCAGATATGAAGCGGCTAATGTGAAGAACTAAGGTAATGTCCACGTACCAATTTCGAATACAAACACAGAATTACTGGGGGCACTGTAATACTTACGTAATTAATAAAGTTTGATTTCTATTATTTTCTTTTTTTAAAAGGTTAATATAACGTGTGGAACAGTGTATGTGTGTGTGTGTAAATAGATTTGATTTCAAATACTTAATGAGCTAGTAGACCACAAGTTGTAAGAGCCACCAGTCGCCACTACAAGCCCAACTAAAGTCTCTATATAGTTACCTTCAGGCGTGGTCCTCTCAGCGTCACTAAGGTGGTGAAGCAAGAACTCGGCAAAGGCGCCCTTCTTCTCCAGCAGTTGCTGGTAAGTGCCAGCTTCAGATATCTGTCCGTCTCGCAACACAACCACTAGGTCGGTTTGTGCTAAGTAAGACACGTTGTGAGTCACCCAAACACGGGTCTTGCTTTTGAGTAAGCCGTTGGGACCGAGCACCTACAGAAATTGAGGAATATTTAAAGAAATACAATATCGTTACATACATTACTCCGATTACAATGTAAGCAGCTAAAGCACTTGTGTTATGGAAATCAGAAACAATGACGGAGGTACCACAAACATCCAGACCTGAGCTAATATATAAAAGTTTGTCCTTTAAATTGACCCAACCGGGGATCGAAACGATGTACGACACCTATCGACCACTGCACTGGTCGTCAACATAATTTAAATCAATTTAAAGTAATATAATTTGATATCAGATATTCAGTCTTCAGATACCTTGTCGAATATGTGTTTTCCAACATGCGAGTCGACAGCGCTGAGCGGGTCGTCCAAAAAGTAGTTATCGGCGTCGTAGTAAACAGCTCTAGCTAGTGACACTCTCTGCTTTTGACCACCGGATAAGTTGATACCTGTACACATACGTGATAAAAAGTAAAAGCGATCGTGTATACAGGGTGTTCCATAAAACTCGCAAAGTTTTTTATTTGTATAAAAAACAGCAGAGTGATAACCCTACGCAAATAGATTGTTTTCGATAATCAATCCTATTAATAGGCAAAAGCAATACACAATTAGGCCCAGGGTTACCACATGCAGTTCATCATGAAAAATTTTTTTTTTCTCAAAAGTGTCTGTTTTCACTGTTTATAATAATTTTCTGGGGTTGTATACATAGTACCCTATCTACCATATTGGGCTTTAGGGATTTTTGTAACACGTTGTATAGCATCGGAGAGTTCGATCGGAAGTCAAACGAAACTCGACCGGAGCCGGACCGGAGAGGGGCCAGAGATCAATCGGAAATCGATCGGAGCAAAACCAAGACATCGCGTTAATGTAATACAGGGCAGCCCCGTTGCCATAGTAACAATTAACAATCCAATATTCATATAATAGTAACAAATACGTATGAAAAAGGTAAGACGTGCTCCGGTTGAAATCAGGTTCGGCTCCAGTCGAGTTTCGGTTGACTTCCGGTCGAATTCCACACGATCGCTAAGGCATAATATCATGTACATTTGCTGAATGTTCGTCTGTATAAAAGAGTCTCTTTGAAATATCAAAGTGTTGAAAATTTAAATGTCATTATTTACGTGTTCTTTTTTTTAATTTTTATCAAAAGTCGATAGTCGATAGTCGCGCTCTTTCATATGATACCCCATATGCCTTAGTAGCCTCACTTCGAATTTTTAAGACCCCTTTCAGTCCCTATTGCAAAAAAGATAATTTTATTTCTCTCTTATTTGCAAAATAGTTGGGCAAACGTAATCCAAAATTATTCCAAATTTCAAGTTGATAGCATTAGTAGTTCTCGAGATATCCAGCTGTGACAGACAGACAGACAGAGTCGCACCATAAGGATTCCTGTTTACTATTTAGGTGCGGAACCCTAAAAACACAAAATACCAAACCAAATAAATATGATTCATGCGATTTACAGTTTAGTATGAAAAAAAATAATTGACATTTATTTCGAATATGAAGTACATGATAAGACCGATAACTTTATCTCATATTACTTAATTACATGAAAGCAATTTATGTTAACACATCTTTTATCAATTTAAATACTTCGATATTCATCAAAACAACGTCTTAACTCTTCAAGGCCCGGAAAATGAGACACAATAGATATTCTATTGTTGTTCGGCCGCATTCGGTCGCTCGGGCGTTGATGAACATACATTTAAGCAAAGACAAACATTATAATTGATAGTAAAGTAAAAATTCGCAACACAAAATATTTAAAAAAAAGTATCTAGAATGAGTTTGACTATCGATCACGCTAAAGAGATAAGATTAAAATTTGGCACATAGATACAGCATGAACACAATATACCTACATTCGACGGGAATTCCTAGGGCAGGAGCAATATTATAATATTACACAATTTACTTATTTATCCACCGAAATACGCACACAACACAATAGCGACACATCGACATTTACTTAACTGTCATGTCATTGACTGACAAAAGACAGAAATATTACCTTTTTCTCCAATCTCAGTCTGGTCACCTCCGGGTAGAACGTCGAAATCGGGTTTCAATGCGCACACGTTGATCACGTTGTTATACCGCTGTTTGTCCAAGTCTTTCCCAAACAAAATGTTGTCTTGCAATGTCGCGTTCTGAATCCATGCTTGTTGTGGCACGTAAGCAATTTCACCTACAAAAAGTATGTTATGTATGACATACTGGTTTATATTATTAAGGGCGAAGTGATGTTTGCTTCGCTCCGTATGTACGCACGACAGCACGTCAGGTTATACATTTAAACTGCGAAAACAGCTTTTATTAAGAGGGCATAAAGGCGGTCTCAAGGTCAACACGTATAGTCTGAGGTGCCGTCGTGTGTACAATGACAAATGACAAATGACGATATAACAGTGCGCACACGAACTTTTCTGGTGGTAATGCACCGATTTGCCGATCGTGCAGTGCTCTGTACTTAAGACGTGGTAGCGACAGCGAAAGGATCCTCGTTTCGCTCCAAATGTGACTACCATAGTAAATCTAAGTCACCTGTAGTATTGATGCGGCCCGACACCTTATTCATCTCTCCAAGGAGGGCGGACAGCAAGGAGCTCTTTCCTGAGCCCACTGCCCCCACAACAGCCACCAGCGACCCGCGAGGCACGTGCAAGTTGATGTTCTTCAATACCGGCTCCGAATCAGTCTCCCCCCATGAGAAGTGACCGTTCTCAATCACCAGCGGGTTTCCTGAAATAAGAAAGTCAAGCAATCGATCAATATTACACGAGCAGACGTTAAAATTGATTATAGAACCGATATTGAAAACGTAGATAATCTCTACGCGAACTTGGCGGTTGTAATCGCGTGAGAAAAGTTATCGATTATAACTTCAAAGAACTATTTTAAAATATTAAGTTAAAACAGGTCTGTGTAAGATTTTTTTATAAGATCTTATTTCTTATCTTTGACAAAATATAGTAATTCAGGCGGAGGTTTATTTTAATCCCAAACACACAATTAGATTGATATGGGCGACGAAATCGTGACTTGTGTTTGATGCGAAATTGAAATTAGAACATTCTTTAAAAATAAATAAAAACTTACGTTCTTTAGGATCATGTTCTATGGCGTTTTCGTCCAATTCCTCGCAGTTCATGAACTTATTTAACCTTTTTATACCAACCGACGTCTAAAAATAGAAATATTCGATCAGAAAATAGTTATTGTTGTTGTTAAAGATAATTCTGTTTGTACAATCGAAGAACAAAAATAATTATTTGGTAACACATTTTAGAAAAATGTAGTCAAGATATTCTTAAGATCTTACTAGTTATTTATTATTAAAAATACAATACTGTTGTAAAACCTAACAAAAGGAGCATTTACATAACTTCAGAAATTTCCAAAAATGCATGCACTTAACAAATAGTATAAGATTAGAAATAAATAATGCCATTTATTTTTTATATTAAACCTACAATAAATTAAATTAAAGTACCAAAATAAAATTGGTGATGATTCAGATCGCTTTACACACTCAACTGATCTGATCAACATTCTAAGAAATATAAGGATATGTTTAAAAAACGTGAAATTAGCATAAACATATATGGAAATCCTGGAACTGGAAACTCTGATCCTTATATTTCTGAATCTCCTCCATTCACTCTCTGGATGGTCATCATCAGATCACAGCTAGGTCAATCCTTGGCGGAGAACCAAGGCTTTAAAGTTACCTCGTTTTTATATAAAAAAAAACTGGCCAACACTGTTTATGCAACATTAGCGCGATAATTAACGACGTAGCTTTAAAGTGACCCCAACATAAAAACAGTGCGTGCTTTTATTATGACTAACTTAAAATGATGAAAATTCTTCGATTGTACAAAACAGCTGATAGTTCTCAGTCACCAAGTTAAATTTTGTTAGAGTAGATCAAATAAGCGTTAAATCAGCCAGCTCAATATTAGTCACCATGAACAGAAAATTTAAATGAATGAAACTCGTTCGATTCCAATGACAGCGTGTATGGCATAATATGGTGCAACAAGTATAAGTTAGCATAGTGAACAGAGCACCACATACCGTAAATATATGAAAAACAGAAGGAGGTAGTACCTGACGTCATTTCTCACTGCAAACTTATACTTGTCGACAAAAGATTAATTTTAAAGTGACTGCTTCAAAAAGTTATTTATTTTTCTTCTTGCCAAAAGACAGAACAAACACATTAAATAAATACGTAATAGTCGAACTTACTTGTACTACATTCGATATAACATTAGGCAGCATGGATAGTGGGAAACGTAGTATGTTGAAAAGAGACAACGCTACGAAAGCCGTCTTAGCATCCAGCGCTTTTGTATCGTTTACCAATACAAAGCACCCGAACGACATCAGGGACACCTACGAGACGAGTCCAGCATCGCATTAGTTTATTTAATTAATAGGTTTCATGCATTAATCGAGCGTTCAGTGTTCGTCGTATCATTTGATAATGTATTCAGGTTATGATATCACCAACAGCCCCCTAGCATAACCACTGAAACACGATACATATCGCATGATTTAGCGTTTTATCGACACTCGACTGTCAAAATCCATTGTCTTTTGACAGTTGAACGTGATAAATCGCTATTCATATCGCGTTGCGGTGGTCACTCCCTAGTGCCCCCTGGTGATGCAGGTCGTCGGTATTCCAGTTTCAGTAGTCAAGAGGGCATAATAACATTATTATGACGTCATAAACCTTTATGATTTATGAACATATTGATAAGAAAGAAAAAAAGGTTTAGGTATTATGCAAGAAAATAGTAATAAAATTTGTGTTTCACGATACTATGTAAACGTTTTTCCAACGAACCGAACAGTATTATCTTATCTTAGAGATAGCAGCCACTATTTGCTGTTACTATTTGTATGTATGTATTGTGGTTCATTGGCGTCAATATTTATTTAATGCAAGTGTATTCTTTCTAAATAAAACTGTAATAAACATTATTCATTTAACTATAGACCTAACGTATGGAAATGCGACTTTTGAACGGATCGGTGACTGTTGCAACGTACTTATATCAAGGAGATACGACGAACACTCAATCAACTCCAATGTCGTCTCGTATAACGTAATGAATTTATGTTTGTTAGTATGGACGAGTGCAAAAGAACCATAGCCTCTGAGAAGTAGAGGTTCTGAACACATTGGTGGCGCTACCTCTATCGCCGAGACCACGATGATAGGGAGCAAACCTAACGGCAAATGCATTGTGTAAAACAAGGACATCGACACGAATATGTTTGTCGCAGTCAGGATATTGTTTTCAGGGTCAGTTATTAGGAACGTGAAGAATGTAAGAAATGTCACCTTAAAAAAAGGAACACATTAGACACAGTAAACCTCTCCAGTCTTATTAAAAACTTCAAATGTACATAGATAAAAGAACCTCTTCAATTTGTGATAGAAATACATTAATTTAGATTTTCATCTAGTTAAAAGCTGACAAAGTGCCTAGATAGAGATTACAGGCACATTACAGCTGCTGTGAGACGTAACTAGCACACAGCTTGACATTATCAATATTATTATCATTCAACACTAGGACAACAAACATTGGTTTATCTTGGACCTTACACTTGCGATTCTATGGCACAAACAAGTCCTATATATAGACATAACAAACCAATAATTTCTTAACAGGGTTATTTGTAAAACATCAACAACCTCGAAGGAGTGGATTACTAACATCATAAACAACAACGTTTGTTCTACGACTTTCCAAAAAAAACTTTTTATACAAAACTCGATCAGCTGTTCGGATGTTTGTATGGAAAGTAGATTGTTTTGTCCTTTTTCGTAAACGCCGTAGAACAAACGTTGTTGTTTATGATGTTAGTAATATAATCCTGCGAGGTTGTTGGTGTTTTACAAATAAACCTGTATATTTTTAACACTAGTTTATATAATCTTCAATGAAAAAAATCAGTATCCAAGATAGGTATTTAAAAGCTTCAATCAATAACAGTGTCAATAAAAGGTGATAAGTAGTCGTATATTATTAATTTATTTAGGGCAGATAATGAATAATCTCAACAATAAATTATACATTTACCACTGATTGTGTAAGATATCGCAATAATTGTTGTAACTGATTTATTTAAAGCGGTTTTATTGAAATCTTATCCTTCTGTTGTTATTTATCAAGTCATCGTGGATATGATACGATATCTCACAGATTTCGCCGTTTTAGCAATGTAATGTAACCAATAAAAAATATACTGTTAATAAATATACAGCAGTTACCGGGATTCAAACCCAAGACACTCTAACATTTTACTTGAGTTGAGTACTGTTTTATATGAATACTGATTGTTCAGATATAAAAGCCTTTTTCGAATTTTGATAGGCTGTCTCACTCACATTTTTGTTTTTTTCTAGATAATAAATGACTTGATTTATTTTTGGTAAATGTTTTCAATATATCGTCAATAGAATAGTATTACGGATACTATACATATCACATTGTTTTTTGTTGAAAACTTGTATTTAAATGTAGAAAAACTAGTTCAAAATCTTTTTTTTTTCACTAAGTGAATCCAAAATATATCTATAAAAAAAAACCATTCGATTGACAAATTTACAAGTTTTCAATAAAAACAATGCAAGTATGTATAATATCCGTAATGCTATTCTATTAACGATGTATTGAAAACATACTTACACCAAAAAAAAATCAAGTCATTTATTATTATCTTTAAAAAAGTTGACAAGTGAGAGTGAGACAGCCTATCTGAGTGGCAAAATGCGAAAAAGCTCTTAAGTGTATATATCACCTATCAAATGAGTATCTGTAGTTTATAGTTAAATTATACTTACCAGGAAAGGCGCACAAGACCATATAAATGAAGTAGCCGAGTTAAGATAAGCTGTCTGTTTCAATACATTCATTTCTTTGTTTCTTATTTTCAGGATCTGATCTTCAAAACTAGGCTCCCACGCATACATTTTAAGTACCTGAAAATATTAAGTGACAGTTGAAAGTTAATTATCATTTAAATTGAAAGTATGTGTAAAATTATAGGTACACACGATAGCACGTCAGGCTATACAGTTAAACTGCGAAAACAGCTTTTATTACGTAGAGCATAAAAGCGGTCTCAAGGTCAACATGTATAGTCTGAGGTGTCGTTGTGTGTACAACACAACGCCAAACCACCTAACCGAACTTCATGTAATGCTTAAATTATAAAATTATTCATTGAAAATGACTTTGCTAATGATTCCGTCAGCTAACAAACAGACCCACAACATTGTGTGGTTTTAAACAAATATAATTTTAATGATTTAATAACAAAAATCTGCAAGTTGTAAGTAAAAGATACACTTTGAAATGTTGACAATGCGCATTTGAAGCTGTCAGATATCAAAGATAAATAAATCTTATTAAATTCCAGGAAATTACGCTACCTTTAGTATACGAATTCGTGAATCATTCAATACTCAATTATTATGAATTCGTAGCATGTCGTCAAAAACGTAAAGTGGTCAGATAAGCATTTCGTCATCTCACAGGACCGAAACTCAGCTTGTCAAAAACGCTATTCGACAGATACGCAGTTGGTCAGACACTCAACTCAAATCAAATTTAAAATTCGTCATATTAACTTGCTTATTTTGTTTCTACTAAACTAACTTCTAAAAACTAACTAAGTACATACCTAATTATTTATGAATCGCACAATTAATTATAATTATTATTTTTCCTTCCTTCCATTTGACTAGTAGCTTAGCTTCAATCTGTACATGTGAATTTTCGATACATTATGTATTTAGCGAGCAATAAATTTAATTAAAATGAGGGCGCCACTTGAGGTATATAGGAGCCTTAAGAGCTTAGAGTACCCTCCCTATAATTAACTACATGAAACAATAAATAAATTATTATTATGCATTATGAACGTTGTAACGTTGTCACCCGCCATGTCTCAGCGTTATCTATATTAAACCGTTACGTTAACAACAAATAGACGTACCTAGCTTCCTACTATAAGTAAAACAACTCTTTTATTAGGGTTCCGTACCTAAAGGGTAAAACGGGACCCTATTACTAAGACTCCGTTGTCCGTCTGTCATACGGACGGATTTATAAAGTTAAGGCTGACAGTTCATAGGGCGAATATCTGCCCCCTAGGCAAAGTAACATTTGTAAAAGCGTTAACGTTATATGGATTTGACGTTTTTAAAATCGATGGTTAGCGAAAACTAATGTCAAACTCCAATACATCTTCGCTTCGAAGTTCATTATCGCTTTTGCAATTGGACTTTGCCTACATTGCTTATAGTTCAAAATAGTTTTATTTTACTATACAACGTAACGTGTTACAAAAATACCCCTAATGCCGAATATGGTAGATAGGGATCATCAAACTGAATAACTTTTACTTTTCTCTGTTATAGGACCAACTTTGCCAAATATTGCCAAATATTGTAGATAAGGATCATCAAATTGAATAACTTTTACTATGGGACCAACTCTGAAATCGCGAAAAAAAATCAGCTGTTTCATACATTTTGATATTATCGTAACATTTTTTGTATGAAACAGCTGATTTTTTTTCGCGATTTCAGAGTTGGTCTCATAGTAAAAGTTATTCAATTTGATGATCCCTATCTACAATATTTGGCATTAGGGGTTATTTTGTAACACGTTGTATTTTCCATGAATAAGATGATTGTCTTTATTTATGATTCCATTTCAAATCAGAAGTTCCCGTCCTGCCCTACATTATGATAGTCATGGACGAATATAGTGCATAGGGATCAATGACAATGGTAACAATTAACAATAGTGCACATAGTACAGATAGACGGTGCAGACGACAGAAAAATGCAATTTGTATACATAAATACTAAATATGTACTTCGTTATATTGCATGGGAATGTATTCAAGTTTAAAAAGATTCCTTCGGTCAGATATACCTCGATGAAAATAAAAATCCTCTGTTTGTCTTTATATTACTGAATATAGCAGTGGGTTTGTTACTTCCGTAGTCGAGTAGGTAGCACTCTTCGGTTTAAAAATCTAATATTGATTATGTTGTTATTAATAGTGACGTCATAGGTACTTTTTCTGTACAATTTAAGATCGAGAAGAACACGGAAGTATGTCTTTTGAGGTTTTCCTCATTAGTAGAGTATATATACCTACAAAATATGCAACATACATGGTCAGTGCATTGGGCCGGAATCCCAAGGGTGCGGGTTCGAGTCCCGTCTGAGGTGCTACGGGAGAGTCGATTTTCTCTAGTATTTTTTCTAATATTTTATTTTCTAATATTATTTATCTTAACATACTTGTAATTCCTACCTCCTCTTGGACGACCTCCGTGGTCGAGTAGCTTTGTAAACCGGTATCAAGGTGTTGCCATCTCTGAGGTCCCAGGTTCGTCCCCGGTTGGGTCAATTTAGAAAACGAACTTTTCTATATTGGCTCAGGTCTGGGTGTTTGTGATGCCACCGTTGTCTCTGATTTCCACTACACCAGTGCTTTAGCAACTTACTTTGGATTCGGAGCAATGTATGTGATGTTGTCAAATTTATTTTATTATTTATTATTACCTTAATGCCGTTAAGTACTTCGTTCATGAGTTTAACTCTTTCGTCTTTATACTTCATTTGTCTGATTTGCAGTGTCTTTACTCTGTTAGCGATGAGACCGTTCACAGGAATCAGTATGATCATGACAGCCAGCCCGGCGAGCACCGACGGCCCGAGAATGCCCCACAAGAAATACAAGGCCAGAGCGATTTGAAGGGGCGCCGACCATATCATGTTAAGATACGCTGTCAACTCCAGAAACCTGCAAAAGATACGGTCTAAGTACTCAAACAAAACGCATTTGAAACATAAACGGCAGAGGTTACACAAAACCAAACAAAAAATGACATTTGCTGTTAGGCATCTTTAAAACAGACACAGGCGTACGAGAAGTGTGCATTTCGATTATGTTACACCATGGTAATATTTTAAACAAACCCCACTTTTACACCAAGCTTTTAGAAAGAAACAAACGTCTAGAATGGAATGAGCTAAATATTAAAATGGTCTCCTGATTAAGGCAAAATTTCTAAGAACCAGACTATCTAGGATCTTCGAGCCCGTTATAATTTACGTGCTAGAGCTACACTGCATATTACATTATATTTCACAGCCATAAAAATCAGCTGTTTCACACAAAAATTAATAACAAAAATATCATAATATATTTTCATAAATTGCGATTTCAGAGTTGATCCAATTATAAAAGTTGTTCAGTTTGATGGTCCGAAGAAACAGTTTTTTCATTCATTAACACCCTGTATATCCTGCGAAAATGTGATAAAAATAAAAGTATTCGGAATCACGCGACTTGATTCAGAAAACAAAATCAGTGTGATAATAAAATAATGGTAAAGGTTAATAATACAAAATATATATATATCGAAGGTCGTTCAAACGCGTGGAACAGGTTGAGTTGAGAAATATTTTAAATCGCAGCCATAAACATATTTGGACAATCTAACAACAGGACAAGATACAAAAACTGTTTTGTTGATGACCATAACAGCTTTAATTACTGCCTATGACCACGCAATGAAGGGACAAAAGCGGCAATTAAATTCGATCAGTATTCTAATCAACTAGTATCTATAATTAAATAACTACGCTTAGAGAGATACATTCTGTTAATCATGATATGAAGACTTGTAACAAAACAGTCAATAATGTAAAATTATCACATTTTCTTAACGTTTAAGTGTCTATAAACTATTTTGCCTTTGGCAATAATTGCCAAACTTTGGCAAAAACTAATATTGGCGGCATGGCGGTAGGGTCTGCGAGACCCAGCCTATTTTATTTTTGCTCACATTCTGGTACTTCTCGTGAGACTTTGGCGTTCTTCTCAGTAGCTGGAGCTGTTAAGTCATTCTACACGTTGCATGCAACACATTAGTCCGGCGAACGCGGTGGGGGTTGCACATCGACAGAGTTGAAAAAAGTACGTGAGACCCACCCCCGCAGTCAATGTAACAATTTCACGCCATGTTAAACACACACCATACCAATTATTATAACTATGTTTATGCTTTGAAATTCAGTTTTGCAGTTGTTTATGGTTTATTTTCTATTTTTTTTTTCATTTTATCTGTTTGTAGGTAGTTAATAAAATCTACTAGAAGAGGTGCTACATGAGGTCTAGAAGAGGTACTTAGAGGAAAATAGAGGTAGCAACGAAAATGGTGCTGAGTAATTATTAGTATATTTTTATCAAAGATAAACTAATCTTATTTCAAACAATAACAATACATGAGACTGATTGTTGAATACGTAATAGAAGTTACATTTAACAAGAAGTTAACATTGAACTGTATTTTTTAAACGCTTTACTTATTTATATAAAAAATATGTATATAAAATTATGTGATTATTTCGGTTGTTTTATTTACATATGGTACAAAAAAGATAAATCCTACAAAATATTACTTTTATTTTGATATAGTACTTATTTAATTCATATCCAAAAAGCGGGTCTGTATGACCTACCCCTGATGCCGGGTTAAAGGGAGAAAAGAGGAATTTTTACTATTAAGACAAATCGACTAAAGTCATAGAAAAAAATGGCGATACGATACCTTTGTGCGTCTACCGACATCAAGTTGACAATTTCTCCGACAGTAGATTCCTTTCTGGCAGCGTTTGACATACGTAAGGATTTTCTGTAGATGGCACTTGTGAGAGCGGTTCTTATCTTCATACCCACAAGGTACATTCTGGTGAAGTAATGTGCCAGCAGCATGGTCTGCACGGTGGCGCACGCAAACAAAGATACTGCATACACGTATCCTTTCCATATCGGCTCATCATTGCTCACGAAGTTTATCAGAAGTCTAAGGGAAAAGATAATCATAGTTGTACACAATTACAGATTACATGCTAATAATAATAATAATAATAATTTATTTCAGACGTAGTCCATATAATTTGTTAGTAACAATTATGACTTATAACTAGTGTTAGTAGTTAATAAGTTAAAGAGTTTAAGATACGGAGTTATAGTTTATTAACCTCAGCTTAATGATAGTTTCCAATTATAATGTAACAGTTAAAATAATGAAATTAAGAACTCCTTTAAAATGCTTACTTGAGCAGCTGTGGCGAAAGAAACATCAGGGTGTCGTTAAAAAGTTTCAGGAGAGCTCCAAATAGGAACTGTCCTCCGAACGCGAGGCAGAGCACAGGCAATATCGATGCGGGTTTCCTTTCCTTTTCCGGCTTGAAGTTGACGCTAGCTGATGTTTTACTATAAGTCGCTTTAGCACCGCTGGAACTAGATCAAACTTCATTAGGTACTTGTCATACTTACTTAGCACCGATTATATACGATATTACGACAATGGCATGAATCTTTACAATATATTATTTAACAATGTGGTGCAATATTGTGAATGAACGTTACAAAATTGCTCACAAACAATCATTATCTCTTCTGTTAGTCACAATTCACAACCTCACAGTTAATAGTATATGATGACAAGGCAATTTTTAAGTAAATTAAGTATTCAAATAATTATGTAATACAAAGTTCAAAAATTACGTTTAGGTAATTTAAAAACTCTGGTTTTGCATTATGAAATATTTGATATGGTTTTTAACTATGGTTTCTAAGCATTGATTATGATAACATAGCAACTTTGATAGTTTTATTTGAACAAAAGTGCCTACTGTCTAAAGAAAACATACCTTTCGCGTTTCTTGAGTGATCTCTCCCAGAATTTGTCGAACCTAGGCACAACTTCCCGGGAGGAGTCCTGAGGGTTGAGCGCCCAGAGGTCATTCTCGGTCAGGGATCGTCGGAAGCCCGTTAAAGCGAGGGGATCAAACCAACTGAACGTGAGCCGGCTTGGGAATCCTGACGCATTCTCAGGGCATTGGTTCTACGTGACAAAATAACATTATGTAACAAAATAACAGAAGTACGGTGAATAACCAAGCATTATCAAGCAAGCTAAGCAAAATAATACTTATGTTATTTTTGGGTACATACATACATACAGCACACAACTATGGTGTTCAGTTCAAGGAAAAGAACATCGAGTAGAATTGTGAAACGAGATACGCACACACACGCATGTGATTTTGTGGTGAATGCTTTCTAAGAATCGATTCATGTGGTATCGACAAGGAAGCGAAGCGGAACCCAGAGACCAGTTAACGATTTGACAATGACCTACAATTTTTTTTAATGAATATCGTTTCTGACGATCATTACATTTACTGTATCAGATTTACTTATCATAAACTTCAGATTTGTTTATTTTAAGTTTTATACAATTACAATTGCAAACAAATCGAGGACTTTCTTATATACAGTTGGTCGTATAGTATTATGCCGTGTATTCGGTTTATCGAAACTGTAAATTTTTACGAGGTTCGCCACTTTAAAAATAAAGATAACTAGGTATATCAAACTATATTTTATATGGCGTAGGCACGTTTTGTAATTACTATTCTTTTGGGTGCAGTTTCGCGTTTAGATGTTCTTTTTCAGTTATTTGCTGACCTTTCCAGTTAACAAAGTCTCTGTAAAGGACCCGAACGAATAAAAAAAATAGTACGCGTATTATTCGGTAATTTCCCACGGGAATACGATAAACAACAAATCAAACGAAGCCGGTGTCGACACCGATGCCCGGTAGTTCTACAATGTCATATTAAAGTGAACACTTGGGATGGGACCTTGTCAAAGTAAATCAAAAATTACAGTTAAGCAGTCAAATAGCGTTAGAATGGGAGATCCAGAGGTTCGAAATATAGATAATTCATCTCGTCCTGAATATTTGGCATATCATCGCAATCGATCACTAAAATATGTGTATTTATAGTAAATTTTTTTTTGGAATGGAGAATTAAAGTTTGAAACTTACCTTTTCGTATGTATACGGTGTGTCTTTTGGCGGCAAGTCGGCGAACCAATTCAATATGAACATTAATGTAATCAGTGGATAATACACCATGTAACTAACGAAGTTGTATTGGACATTCTCGTCATCTGCTTTATCATAATGCAGCATAATTTCAGCTCTGAGCTGCGGTAATCCAGCTAAAACTAAAAGTAACCAAAAGAAGAATAGCACCCCTGATGCTCTCATGCCATATTTCCTATTGTAGAATAATAATGTTGCTGATAGTCCCTGAAAAACAAATTAATATAAAAATAACACCATCGAAGAATATCGTGACTTAGCACACTACTATATCATACATAATGCCAAGAGCCATTGTCATTTTTAATTTGTGTGTTGTTTATGTATTTAATAATACCGTTGATTGCTGTTTCTCTCGATATTTACGCTTGACTAAGTGAACAGCGAGCGACGAAACATTTAGTTGACCTTTATAGGAGATGAGAATACAATTTTCTTCACATTTTATATTTCTCGATTCGAGTTGAAGGTCAAACATCGAAATATCCGTTTAGAGTACCGTAATGAGCCTAACTTTTATACTTTTTGTGAGCCCAGGTGATGTAATTTTGTTTTTGTTGCTAACCGCGCAATCGTAATTTTCTACTATGAACAAGATACCAAGGTTATATTTAATATGAAACACAATATAAAAAAAATCGGACAAGTGTGAATCGGACCCGCCCACCGAGGGTTCCGTACAAATTTGTAGGTATTTTTTATTATTTAGGTAATTACAAATGTATAGTTTTTAGACTTTTCCCTGTACTTGTAGTGTAAGACGATATTCATAGTTCTAGGTCAACGGAAAGTACCCTATGAATTTTGAATCCCTTGAGAGTGTAAAAATATACATTTTTTGCGGCATAAACGGCCGAATCATTTTTTATGTTAACTTAGATGTTTGATTTCTTCACAGCTTTAAGGGACTGTAGATCCGAGTATATGGTTTTAATTTCAAGTCGACACCCCTACGCGTTCCCGAGATAAAGGGTCTTGACAGACAGACGGACGGACAACAAAGTGATCCTATTAAGGGTTCCATTTTTTCCTTTTGAGGTACGGATCCCTAAAAACTATGTGTCAGTCGTGTCAGTAGAGGAATTTACAGAACCGATCGGTAATTATTGCAGGAGTTTAAAACATATTTTGTTAAGATTAGAAACAAAAATTGGTGAATGAAAATGGTACCTATCTACGTACCTACCTAAATATAAGAATTTCGTATTAATGTTCGATAGGCATAGCATAGAATAGCTGCTGCATTGGTCTAGCTAGGGTAGGGCTCTTTACACACACTGAAACACCTTCAAACTCAATTTTGAATGATTTTTTAACAATAATTCAAAATTAAGATAGGTACAGTGTTCAACTAACCAATTTCAGGGGTAATTTATTTCGTACGATAACTTATTGTGTGGTTAAACAAGCATTTTACGCTAGTTTTACCAGAATCGTGTAGGTAATATACCTAAATAAACCAGATCCGGGTTTATTTACACTGGCGATGGCGAACCGGAATTCGGGTTTTAGGGTCTGCTCAGACAGAGTGGAAAAATGCTCTGAGAGCAAATTATATTAAAATAACAACCTTATCCAACTCAAGTAAACACGAGATTAGTTTGTAAGAGATATGCTGCAGCCAGATGGAGCAAGATAGGTACTCTTGCATTACTTTCAGATCCATTATGGTGGAGAAAATAAAACATTTATTTATTTATTATTTTGTTTATCTAGGTATCTTGATTCAATAAGGATGATAGGTAATTAAATACTTACCTATTTAAGCTGCAGTTAAAGGTAACAAAACGCGCATGAAACATGTTAAAAGAGACAGACCAAAATACATGACCTAAAAAAATAACAGAATTAAAACGAACAAGCATTATACAAATAGACTGCTTAGAATGAGCAAAGCAATCCTAACTAACTTGCAGACCCTTAAATTCATTAGGTATCAGAGATATAGGCGGACAAGGTATGTATGAAATATAAGTAAAGTCTAGCATTTAACATTAGTTTTTACAACTTAAGTGATATAATATTGTTATGATAGGCTTACTATAATAGCGTTAAAGTCTTCTATTAGGAATTATCTGATTAGAAAATATGTAATTGATTCTTTGTCAGTGTATATCTCTGATATCCCATGGATATGGGGTCTGCGATTTAGATGGGATTGTTTCGCTTGGTCTAAGCAATTGATTGGTTTATAGCCGATATGGCTCAGTTTTCAGATTTTTATCCTTCATACTTTCAATTTCCCTTTAGGGGGTTATTTTCTATTTTATTGGATTTTAGTAACAATTAGGATAAAAATCTGAAAACTGGGCCAATTTTTGGTCTCACTTAACATACGAGGACTCGGCCACGATAATGGTATCATTACCGTGACTCGGCTTCTAAGGCTTGTCCATATTAATTCTGGGTTTTTTTTTATCATCTTATTTGTATTTGGTTGAATTGGACTTCGCCCATTTACACTGGTCACCAGCCTGAATTACATAACCATAATGCAATGCACCCGAATCAGGTAAATGGCCTAATATAATTGTGCTATTCTTAGTGAGTTTAGCTATTGAATACACCTAAATAGTAGGTGTCAATAACGGAAGAAGTGGACAAGACCCAAAACCTCAAACCTAAGACCAATTTATAAGTGGTGTTGAAAATTATAAGAAACAGATAGTTCCTACTACTTATTCTCTGGTTTTATGCATAGACCCAGTATATCACAGTTCTCTTTTATATTTGAATATAGGTAATTTCTCCTGTTTTACAATAAAATTCTATTATAGGCCATCATTTTGTCTTTGTAGCATAAATAAATGCTTTTTTTTGCCGTAAAAAAGATACATTATTTTTTATATTTTAAATTTTATTTTAGTATAATGTCATCATAAAAATCATAAAATTAATACATATAAGAAAAAGCTATACGTAATTTTTTATTTAGGTACTTAAACATCAAGTTTATATTAAAAACCATAATTGTGTCATAATAATAGTGATTCATATTCAGTTCTGGAAACCATAAACTACAAGCCCTAAAAATACATACATGTTTTAAGAAATTACTCAATCAATTATTTTAGTTTCAATGGCTTGACAGAATGTGTTATTATCTAAAATTGGCTATAACGAGAAAGATTAAAAAGTTAATACTTACAAATGTTAATATTTTTATAATAGGACTATAGTAGTCTGCATTGGAAACAAATTGGTCTTTCTGTGAAGAATTGTGTACTGTAACTCCTAAGTCCACAAATTTTACCACAATTAATAGACAGTTGACCACTAATTTGGTTATATTCAAGATATTCCATGGTATATTCTTCTCTTTGCTATGTAGAATATAATAGAGGTCAAGAAAAGCTGCCACCCAGAGATATATACATGGTATCCAAACCAGAACAGTTTTCTGAACACATGGTGTTAGTTCTGGATTTTCTGTGTACCATGAGAGATTGCTATCCTAAAATAAAACATTGAAATGGTAAAATATAAGATGTTTTCAATGGAGAAATGGCACTTTTTTTTTTTCTTACTTGACTTATTCAGTAAACAGTTTTACATTTCTCACATGTTTTATACAAAAACTTTATTGTTAATTACACACATTTCACAGAATCTATGTGTATGTAAGTACAGTAAATTATTATAAGTACTAATTATTGAAGGATTATTTTAAGTACTAATTATTGAAGACGCTTTACCAAAATAGGACAAGTAAGAAAAAGTGATCATAATTCTGTATGATGATCTGAAGTTATGACATATACTTGGATATTCTTCTTAATCAATAAATTTTTGGAACGAATAATTAATTACCCATAGAAGAGTGTGTAATTCAACATTTAAATTTAAAGATATTAAAAAATGATAAAGTTTGTTAATTTGTAGTACCTATTACTAAAGTTTTTAACAGAACATTTTTTGAAGCTTTATTGCAAAATTTAATTTGATTCTACATATTTCCTAACATCCTTATCATTTCCAAATATCAACATTTTGTAAATATAAGGATGTAATAAACATAGTTTATAAAATAAAAATTAAAAACTATTCATGGGTCAAGTAACAAAAACTGGTTTTATTCACAAAGATGATGTTGCTTTGCTATTATGTTTTAAGGTGTAAGGTCATGGTCAAATGGTACTTTTAGTGATGTTGATAGGGATTAAGAATTAAGTTTTTAGAAAGAAGTTCAAGTCAGCACTTTAACTTCAACCCAACAGTATGACTAGGTAGGTACACACATTTTGTTTGAAGGATATCCTAGGTAATGTTAGAAATAATATGCAGTGTGTAAATAAGGACTTTTATATGCAAACTAATTTATACCTACCAACATGCCTACTTTTTACGTAAGTGTACCTAAACTAAAATTCTGATCTGGTTTCTTGGACAATATTTTAACAAAAATCTTAGTAAATATATAAAAACTTACCCAAAACCGGGAACCACAAAAATCATCAAGTGATGAATTGTAAGACATTGTCGTTATTCGTGAACGAGACACGAACGTCGACTAATTTGAAGTTAAGTACCGTAATGCCTAGTTACTGTGTTTTTTGAACAATATTTTACTCCACGTGTATTCTGTTGCACAATACCGAATATATAGAGCCACTAAAAGTAGTCTTCACCAACATTTAACACAAATAAGTTTAACTATAATTGGAATTAGTATTTTTTCGTCGCCACCACCTAAATTCAATCAACCACATCACATCCCACACCCGTTCGCACTCGCACTTTCGCACTCCGCTGTCTCCGCTCCACAGATGAATGAAATACTCCGCTGAAGTACGCTCCGCTCGCCACAGATCTTCTAGGCCACAGATGAATATTAATCAACCGCTCGCCAAGCTGCCCACCACGTCCATTAACTTAATAATTTGTGCTCACTTCACACTCGCAGCATCGCTCGCAGCTCGCAGCTCGCAGTCAGTCGCAGGCGGGCCACTTGAATGTAGTAGTCGTTTGCTTGTCATGTAATACTCATCCATTACTCACATTACTCATCATGTTCTTGTCGATTAAGATGAAAGAATAGGTACTCCGCGCATGTTTAGTACCTATATCTAAAAAAAAAAAATTTATTTTATTTTCCTTTCGTACATACCCGTAGCAGGGGCTCTATCGGCTAAAAACATTGAAGTTCATGTTAACTGTGTTTGGCAGATGTATGTAATACATTGCTACTTCGTTTTAGCACAAATAAAAACTTACCAAAGAAAAGTAGCAATGTATAACATACATCTGTCAAAACACAGTTAACATGAACATCAATGTTTTTAGCCGATACCGCCGCAGATGTATAGCTACACAATGGTTACTCTCTGTCTAACTATTTATGTTTGACTTTAAAAAGAAAGGGACTGTGTAACAATACAATCTTTATTAGTAAGGGGGATAGCTTATGATAGGTATAAGCTTGTGTGGAAAGAGCTGAGAAGAATAACTAAAGAGAGAATCGTGTTTTAGGGCTACTTGGCAAACATTTTGGGCGACTTTGGCATCGCAAAATTCTCAGAAGAATAAGTTTACTTTTCTGAGGCAAAATTGACGATTTCACTCGGATAAGATATGGCCACACTGATCAGTGACGTTGTTGGCGTGGCGTTTTCTTTTCTAGTTTTCTATGTCTATCACTACATACTCTGTGATTCTATGTTGGCGTTGATGCGTTTTTGTTGGTGGCTAAATTGGCAATTTTTTTTATTAATTTCAGTAGATGTAAGCTGTGGAGTGGCTGTAGATAGGAAAAATTGAGTTACCTTTATTAGGTACCCACTGTCTTTAAAGTCCTATTTTTTAAATTAATAATATCAATTTAGCTTGCTGATGACCATAATATTTCCAGATTTATAGGTTACCTTCTCATCGTCCAGAATGGCAGAATATTTAGCCGCTATATTTGGTACCGAAAAAGATAAGTAAGTATTGGTCGAGTTGTGTTTTAAGAACTGATTTTGAGTTAACTTAGACGTAGCAGATTACACTGGCTAATTTTTCCCTTTTAATATTGTATTGTACCTAATTTCATTTAATCCATGTTCACAAACAAACATTTTCTAGTTCGTGATTCGTTTTGAAACTGACCCAACGTTATTTGAGAACTCGTGGTAATTTTAGTAATTAATTATATTATTTAGATAACCCTAGAAACCAAAGTGAGATTTTAATCTTTTCAGGGTAAACTGTTCCTTCTACTTTAAAATTGGAGCATGTCGTCATGGGGATCGTTGTTCACGTATACACAACAAACCTACGTTTTCACAAACTGTTCTACTACAAAATTTGTATGTAAATCCTCAAAACTCTGCCAAATCTGCTGATGGAAGTCACTGTAAGTATTCAATTACTCTAATAATTAAGATTCAATAAATTATGACAAAACTCCCCCATTGAAACTAGTTTTTTTATACAGTTTTGTTTTAATATAAAATAAGAAAATACTGATTTTATCAAGGACTTTACCTACCTTATTCTTTATATTCTGGCAAATGTGAATTTAATACGAAGCAAACTTTAATGTTCTGCATGAGTAGACAATTAATTGTTTTGTATGGACACAGAATATTTTTTTTACATATTAACCCTTCAAGGCCGGGAAATTGAGACAAAATTGATATTCATTGTTTTCCTGCTGTATTTGGCCACTCGGCCGTTAATGAATTAATGACAGACTAGCTAATAGTAATTTTAACTTATTGTTATTTTCAGTGGTCGTAGCCAATGTGTCAGATGAAGAAATGCAGGAACATTATGATAATTTCTTTGAAGATGTTTTTGTTGAATGTGAGGATAAGTACGGAGAAATAGAAGAAATGAATGTTTGTGACAATCTTGGTGATCATTTAGTTGGCAATGTGTATATCAAGGTAAGATTAAAAGAATTGCTCACATAGTTACATGTAAAATAATAAACATCATCATTGTTTATCCATTATATTATTAAGTTTTTATTCATTCAAGTATAACCGAGAATAGTTTTTCTGATGACACTAGCATTTTTTTTTAAATATTGCTTGTGATGGTATTACAATGAAACTAAATTGATTGTTAAATCTAGTATTCAGTTCTATTTTTTTTATTTGTAATAAGTATAAATAGTTTTGGTTTAGACTTTAATTTGTTTATAGTTTCGCCGTGAGGAGGATGCAGAAAAGGCAGTGAACGACCTGAATAATCGTTGGTTTGGAGGTCGGCCAGTGTATGCAGAATTGTCTCCGGTGACAGACTTCCGTGAGGCATGTTGCCGCCAGTACGAGATGGGTGAATGCACTCGAAGTGGCTTCTGCAATTTTATGCACTTGAAACCCATCTCTAGAGAGCTACGAAGGTATTTCGTTCCTTCCTATATGTATTTAACTCGTTATGTGCTGTGTCTTGAATTGTATTCAATATATCATCTCAATGTAGTATTAATATTCATCTGTGATTAATTAAATTAATTAAAGCTTCGCTATCGGTTCGACAAAAATATCAGATTCTGTTATGTCATAACATTGTCAGATCGATGTGAAATGACACTGCATGTTATCGAGACGATTCTCTCAGTAAACATTGCAAACCTCAGCGAGCGTAGTAGTGCTAGTCGTATGCAAAAAAACGGTTATCCTGTACATCGATTTGCGGTTTTCCCTCGAAATCGGGCTCGCAGGCCGACCACTATATAGCGAGACGAACCTGCCAAAAAACTCGCTACTATAGATGTCATCATCGGCAAATAAATGTAATTTTTGACATCGCCAAAACCTCTTTCGAGCATACTACAGGGGCAGGAATCCCCGAAGATTACTATGAATGCCTATTGAGGCTGCATTTTGGATGATTGCAGATACTTGTACTCGCGCCGCAAGGGCGGGCGGCGATCGCGCAGTCGTTCGCGCGAGCGTCGGCCGCGGCGCTCCCGGTCGCGCGAGCGCCGCCGCGAGCCGCCGCCGCCGCGCAACTCGCGCTCGGGCCGCTACTGACCGCCACACTCGCCACCGCCACCGCCACCGCCACCGCCACCGGCACCGGCTGAGTCAGCTCTTAAACTGCGCGATGCTCGCGGGCGTGCCCACACAACTCGGTTCTAACACCAATCTTGCATCTCACACCACGATCATTCTCATGTTCAGTTTTCTTGATAAGCCTAGAGCATAATTTAGAACGATACTATTAAACAGTAAAGTGGTTCTTATTGGAGAACTTGCACCGAACTCGATATTTTATAAGAATACGACACTTTTCATTTATTCACTTCGGGATTTAGAATGAATCCTAAAGAGATAAAACGACAAGAAAGTGCCCGTTCAACTAGTATTTTCACTTGAACGTTGCAATATTATTTGCATTTCTCGCCAAGAGGTTTCAAAGCTTATTAAAAATCTTTTTGAAAATCGCGTAGCACTATTAATCTTGATACATAGACGAACAAAAATTTTGGGAACTAAAATCTATGGAAGTGTCATCGTGAACAAATATTGCTTAAAAATGGCACCATGGGGTTAAAGAATAACAACTTGCATAGCATTTAGTCGGGCCAGCCACGCACCGGATGACAGACATGAGCGTTCTTTACAGTAATTGCAGTTTGTATTGTAAAAAAAAAGAAAGAGTTCATTAGAAATGACGTCCTGTGTAGTCAAATGGTATTAAAGACGCAAAAAAGCGGTAAAAAGATGCAGAAATAACGTACTTATTATATTGTTTGAGTATACAAGGTGTTACAAAAATACCCCTAATGCCGGGACCATCAAACTGAACAACTTTTACTATGGGACCAACTCTGAAATCGCGAAAAAAAATCAGCTGTTTCATACAAAAATTAAAATGGAAAATATCAAAATGTATGAAACAGCTGATTTTTTTTCGCGATTTCAGAGTTTTGATGGTCCCTATATACCATATTTGGCATTAGGGGTATTTTTGTAACACCTTGTATAAAATATCTATGAGTATACAAATTATGGTCGTTATTTTTACCCACTTAGTTGTCATTTTCGTGTGGTGCCATTTTTTGAGCACAATGCTTTCCATAGATATTTAATTGCCATGTCTTAGTGGACAAGTAAGCAACGTGCGTTCGCTGTTGAGGCATTCTTCAATAATATTTTCTTTCGAAAATTCCCGTGGCCACAACCACAACTGTCGATGGTGATTCATACCGCCGCATGATCATGGAATATTGCCCTAACTCGGAGACCCATCGTATAGTTGGCACACGAGGTTTCAACAGGATGGCGCGATAACTCATACAGCAATGGCCGACAGACCATACTTCGGGAATTATTCCATACAAAATTAATGTCGCTGTGGCGGCATTCCATGGCCACCAAGATCGCCGGATCTAACCCCCATGGGTTTTTTCTATGGGTAAACCATAAGGCTATAAAGTGTACGACAACAATCTGAACGCATTATCGATATGAAAAGAAAATATTGCGAGGAAAAGTGAACGCTATTTCTTTATCTCTATTTCAGCATGTAGCTCAAAACACGGTCGAAAGATTCCGTAAGTGTATACTTACGCCGCGATGGAAAACATTTAGACGGAGTAATTTTTTAAAACTAAAATTCGCATTTCTTACTTTTCATTTGATACCAAATACATATTTATTTTTAACTTGCAACTATTGTTTATTCCATTTTCTAATTCTGCCACCGGACATCTTGTACTAAGTACGATTTACATTGTACGACCGGCGGTGGAGCGTCTTAGGGCCGATTCGGAATTCCGAAACGGAAATCCATACATATCTAATCTACCTACGGGCGGGCCTTACAATGCCAATGGAAATAGCTATACATAGAATCCGTAGATTTCTCAAAATAAGTTAACGTTAATGAATTTCTTATATTCTGTTAAAAATGCGATTCGAAATTAAAACATCATAATTATTGTGACCAAAAAAAAAATCAGCTACACCGGTTTCAGAGGACAATCAATTTTCCGTCTAGTATTATTTCTAAATATTATTGACATATTTTTTTATCCGATAAGTGAGGTGTTAGAAGGGACTCTTAGTTTAATAAGATAATTATTATGTAAAAGTAGATTATAAATTTTGAAGAGTATTTTGATTTAGTCCTTGATCAATAATTGAATTTAGACGACGGGGACAAATAAAAGAAACAAACCGCAAGTAGTTGTGGAACTTTATTGCTTTACATTTTAATAAGAAAACTTCCAAATTTCTTTTATTTAAAAAAATCAATAAATATTTGTGAGGTGAAATGAAATCTAAAAATGAGCTGATAATTTTCATCAATTACAGCTAAGAACCATCTCGATCACGCCAGTTTTCATATAAAAAACCGCATCAAAATCGGTCCATTCGTTTGGGAGCTAAGATGCCACAGACAAACAAACACACTTCAAACTTTAACACCCCTCTTTTTGCATCGGGGGTTAAAAATACAATATGTAGATGTGCCCCTTAACTAAATAAAATTGTTGATGAAAGATTTAATCATCAATGTGTTTACATTTTAATGTGATGTAATTTGAAATAGTAAATGAAATATACCATCAGGGTGAGAATGCGAAGTACCTGCATTTAATGAAGTAGGTTTTCCCTTGTCACTCGAAAGTGAAATGTACGTACTGCAATAATGCGTGAGTAATACACGTCTTGTTATATTTTTTAAGGTTACAACAGTTACGTTCGCGCTATATACAAGGTGTTACAAAAAGACCCCTAATGCCGAATATGGTATATAGGGAACATCAAACTGAACAACTTTTACTATGGAGCCGACTCTGAAATCGCGAAAAATAAATCAGCTGTTCATACATTTTTATATTTTCGATTTTAATTTTTGTATGAAACAGCTGTTTTTTTTTCGCGATTTCAGAGTTGGTCCCATAGTAAAAGTTGATCAGTTTGATGGTCCCTATGTACCATATTCGGCATTAGGGGTATTTTTGTATCACCTTGTATAACTTGAACCAAACCATAGACAATAAGGCTTGCGTTCTTAACATATTGGTACCTAAAATTGCTACTGCGCATGTCACGTGGTACTAAAATACGGGTCAAGTTATTTTTGCGCGAGCTGTACTGACTGACCGACAAAGCAATTCTTGCATACAAATTAAAATTAGTTCGAATGTGTTCTACTGACGTGGTATTGCAGCACTTCTCGCAAATGATTATGGTTTGTATGGAAATGTGTATGTTTAGTAATTATAAGATTTATTTCTATAAACTAGTTTTTTATCGTATAACATCCTCTCTGCAGATTCCTATGCGTTTAAAGCTTTCTTTTATCTAAGTAAGTAGTTGTATTTTTTCCTGAAAAACAAAACGTAAGTACTTTTGATTTTTAAAACTAATATCAAAGATATAGGTACACACGACAGCACGTCAGATTAAACAGTTAAACTACGAAAACAGATTTTTGCAGTTTAACTGTCATAAAGGCGGTCTCAAGGTCAACATGCATAGTCTGAGGTGCCGTCGTGTGTGCCTAGTTTATAATATATTCGAGTACGTAATTCATGCTCAAAATTCAATTGACAGTAATTTATTTTTCTCTCGTACATTCCGAATCGTTCTGAAAGCTTATGTCGGTTTCATCGTAAATTTCTTCCCAGAATTTCATATTTTCCGCGTCTCTAATTTGAATACATTTCAGTTCATTGTCAATGATAAAACAGTTCCTTTCGCTAACCGAAAATGGCTTCCACTGTTCCGTATCATTTGATACTGTCGGGTTTCTGAAAGAAGATTAAAATTAAATAAAGACTTAAGAAGGAAGCTTTTGTAAATATTATTAATAAAATAAATGTTACAAACCCAGTGATTGCGAAATCAACCCATAATTTTACAAATTCATTTATATTTTTTCTTGATTCCTCGGAAAGTGGTATGGGAAGGCACGATATGTGGAAAAGATAATGCAAATCATCTGCGTGACATACCCCTTTAACAGAATCTAAATTATAAAGCTTTTTTGAATAGTTTCTCTCAGACTCTGCCACAAATTGGTATAAGTACACTGGTGTCGAATCGTATAACGTAGAGCGGTAGCGAGCGAACCGCATAATATTATAGGAAAATAATGCGTCTGTCATGTAGTCCGTCACTTCTTGTACCATGTTCTTTGTTATTTCTTTTCCCTCAAAGTAACGTTTTCTTATTTTCTGATCTATTTCACTAATCTTTTCTGGTGTGCATATTAATTTCAATTCTCTAGGCACAAGTTCGCCTTCACTATTTAATAAACCTGTCATATATTCTAGGTTTCTGGCTATTTCCATGCCCTCGCCAGATGTGAATCCCAGTATAAGTGGTACATTAGCTATACGACCTTTTCGAACTAAGTCTGGTGGCCGTTCAGTGATAAAGTTCTGAACATTGGCACACGGTTTCTCTACAACAGGACCGAACAGCAAACTATCGGATAAATCATAATATTTGACTTCTAAAGCTGGTAGTTTGATTTTGACTAGAGATGATGCTGGGACGCCTCTCAAGAACTCTAATAACTCATTCTCATCTTCCGTTTCCTTTCCAAGTAATTTTCCGAGTTGGAATGCTCGTTGACGAGCGTACAAATTGTAGCTCCAATCGTTAAGACATACTCCACTTTGGCATATAGCTTTGTTAAACAGTCCCTCGCTCATTTGAGATACAAGGTGGTACGAAGTGCAGGCGGAGCCGGCGCTGCAGCCGAAGATAGTGATATTTTCAGGATCTCCTCCAAAGGCTGCTATATTTCCCTTGACCCATTGTAGTGCAGCCACTTGATCTTTTAGGCCTGCATTACCCGGCACTTGCTCGTTATCTAGACAGAGGAAGCCGAGTACTTCGAGCCTGTAATTGAAAGTGACGAAAACAACATCGTGGGCCATGAAAAATTCGGGGCCGTAAAAGTCGGAGTTACCAGAGCCCGTGTAGAAGGAGCCACCATGGATCCAGACCATGACAGGTAGTGGTTTGGAGGGCTTGAGTTGCTTTGTGTAGATGTTAAGGTAGAGGCAATCTTCGCTGCCATCTTCAATACGATCGAGACGCTCATTGTACTGCGGACACACGGGCCCATGCTTGGACGCGTCGCGCTCGCCTTCCCATGGTGCTGGTGGTTCGGGAGCCTGTACAGAATGGAAATAAAAATACAGCTAAAGAACAGAATGTCGTTATGAGACAACTCTATTAGTAAAATTAACGATAATGAAGTTATTTGTTAATGGCGCGCGTAAGTTACAACTTACTTAAAGACCTAAACTGGACACATTTAGGAGATAGGTATGTATGAAAAATTGGAAATGTAGCCATCTTTAATATAAAAAAACGAATTCCTTTTTAGTTCTGATATTATTTTATTTCAACTTAAAATGGAAACTAAAAAAATCTATTGACATACCCTCAACATCTTCGTAAAATTAAACAGTAGGTACATATACAGTAAAAAAATATAAACTCGTAGTTTGTGAAAATCGTGTAGGTACCTTAATCAAAGGTAGGTACCTAATCTTTATGACGTTAAACATTTGTGTCTGTGTCTTATCTACGAACTAAGTTGTTATTACACTTACCTTGAATCTTAAATCTCCAATAGGTGACTTTGCATAGGGTATTCCTTTGAAAGAGTAGTAGGTGCCATTCGAGAACTCCGAAATGACTCCTCTTAGTAAACCTTGCGCAATATTTACACAAGGCATGTCTTCTTTCGAACTGCAAAATATCAATCAATTTATCTTTAGTTTATAAATAGGTAGGTATGGTGTGAGTGTAAAGTACAGTTTTTGTGATACTTCTTCTGTGTACGTTGCGCGTTGGCGTGACGCCAATAAATGAAAAATAAAATTTACTTCCTAAACCTTGCTACTTCGCTGTCAGTCATCGATGACTTATATGACAACGATAGTAAACACATTCTCTTTGCGTTTTAGAGATATGTATTTTTTGACTATAAAGTGTATTCTACAATAAAAATATACAGAGAACGTGAAATCATAGAATCACTTCTGTGATTTAAAATATTTATCAGTTGCTGGATAGATACTTATTACATAAAATTATGACCATAGCCGTCAACTATCAGCATCATTAAAGTCTATTTATTTTGTTTTTCTTAGCATTAAAAAAATACCTTGTGACTCCTTTTTTGTTAGCGAAAATGACCACTTTATCAGTTTTAACTTAGCCGAAACTTATTAACTTAGCCGAAACTTATTTTTTTCGATTAAGTTAAGTATCAATGTTGTCAATTTGTCTCTCGACGCGATCGAGATCGAGTTCGACTCGAATAAACGTCAAAACCATATCTACTATGGAAATCATCAGGGAAACCGTTTTCAAAGTACACACGACAGCGCGTCAGGTTATACAGTTAAACTGCAAAAACAGCTTTAATTGCGTTGGCGATAAAGGCGGTCTCAAGGTCAACATGTATAGTGTGAGGTGCCGTCGTGTGTACCAAAGTAACCGACTTTTCGATGTCAACTCGATCTAGTCGGGTGTAACCCCCCTGATTTCAAATAATCGTATAAGATGCGCAAATGGTGGGGGTAGAAAACTGTGACGTCATAAAGATAGCAGTACCTACCTACAAAGTTTCTTTTTCATTTCAATATAATATATACCAAATGTAAGGGCTTTGTGAGTAAGCTACAATAACATGCTATAACATATTCACTACCTACTAGGGCATGCAAAAACCGGGTAGTTTTAGGAAACCGAATATTTCGGTTTTCACAAAAAAAAAAATCCGGGTAACCCGGTTTTTTCGGGTATTTCGGTTTTTTTTTAAATAAAATTCAATAAAAAGGGTAAAATAATAAAAACTGTTTATTTTCTTTCGTTTTCGAATTAACATTAGTTTCTGAACACATTTGAGATCAATCACGTAACTAAATTATGTATGCCACATGCCACTATGCACTTATTAACCTTAATAAAATTCTAACATAAAAATCAATAAAATCAACAAATCGTAAAATAAAAAACACGTCTTTAGAACCTTTGAGATTAATAACAAAGTCAAAATTAAACATAAGAGAGAGATTGAGATAAAATATATTTTTTTTAAACATACTTATATGCATTTCATATTGATGAAATGTAATGTAATGCAATCAGGTTAATGCAAAGCATGCTTAAATGCTATATGGGTTAATGTTAAATTATTCAATAACAATTATAGAACTCTGATATCACAAATCTTTGTTTATAAAATTCTCTAAGTTTTTTTGTTGTTGTTACAACTTCTCGTTACAAATTACAACTTCAGCCGTGAGTTAGCTGAAGTTGTAATTTAAAAAACAATTACGTCCTTGCTTATATTTCCTTTCACAATTATTCAAAAAACAAAAGTTGAAGAGCTTACCTGTATCGTGAAAGTTTCTTTGCGTTTACTGTGACTTGGCACTTGCCAGAGAGTGAAGGCTGGTTTATACGAGGTAAGCAACTGACTCCGAAATCGAGACAAGTCAGCGCTGACCCAAAAAAAAACCCAATGTAAATTGGTTTGAAGTCAGTACAGCGGCATGAAGTCAGCGCTGACTTGAAAATTCCCACACGAATATTTTGAAGTCAGTCGGTACTGACTTCTGTACTGACTGACCCTGTGTAAACTTGTCTTGACTGACAAAACAAAATGGCAGCCAGCCGGTAACGTCAATTCAAGAACTAGTGACAAAAATGCGTTTCATATGTATACACGCTTATTAATTTCCTTGAATACCATTGACTATTGCATTTTTGAGAAAATAAGAAAGTTTTTGTGTAAGCTGTGTGTTAAGTGAAATAACCGAAAAACCCGAATAATTCGGTTTTATGACTAGAAAAAACCGGGTTCAAAATTCTGTCGGTTAATCGGTTTTTTCGGTTATCCGGTTAACCGGTTTGCATGCCCTACTACCTACTTGATCAAACAAATTATTAAAAACGTCGAAAAATTTCACAATTCAGAGTTGCCATTGAACAGCCCTGAATTGAAAACGTCTGAATGGATTTTTGCAAACAGAAATACATATCCAATGAAATGTAAGCTTTGATTTGACAGATAGATGTGATACATTGCTACTTGTTTTTGGACAAATAGAAAATTACCAAAGAAAAGTAGCAATGTATCTCATCCATCTGTCAAATCAAAGCTAACATTAACTTCATTATTTTTAGCCGATAGACATGCTGAATTCATACTCTATTAGAAAAAAATAATAATAAAAAAAATCATTTTTTATAAAATCATAATTTCCTGTTTTTTCTAAGTTCGCATATAATTATTTTAAAATAATAAAACCTTATTCTGTTTCTTTTTACTTGTCCACGACTTGGGGTTTACAACGCATATCGAATTCTAGTTGATCGGTGACAGTAGCCGAAAACCCAATATATCGATGTGCCATTTGATCGATAGATTTTCAATAGATCGCTGTGATATTAAATTTATATTTCAATGAATCGATTTTTAATTGAACGCAGTGTCATTAGATAGCATTAGATCGAAATTACAAGAAATCTTGTGACACTATGATCACATCACTATGATTTTTTTATGTCGGCGCTAGTGTGCATACTGCGCTGTGACGCGCGCTGTGTGAGTTGTGGGTTGACGATACCACAGAATCGTCAACCCTAAAGTAATTTAGTAAGGTACTAAATAACGATTAATAGTACTAAATAACGAAACTCTATTTAACTAAAGCAAAGTACCTGGGCGAATCTACGTTGTTTCTTACTTCCTGCGTCATTGTCGTTTACTCGAAAATCTTTAAAAATCCAATGCATCGCAATAAATAAGTTAAAAATATGCAAACTAATATAATTTATTATCGTACTCTAACGTAAGTGATGGCAAATTCCGTTGTGATGCATTGGATTTTAAAAGATTTTCGAGTAAACGACAATGACGCAGGAAGTAAGAAACATAACAAAACAACGTAGATTCTCCCACCTATTCTATAGGGGACGGCCAAAATTAAGTAGTTCAATTTATCTTCTCAGGTTCGAATTATGTGCGTGATGATGTTTTTCTTATTGAATTATACTACATATAGTGCGATCACCACTCACTGACTCATTGACATATAAAAAGTATATACAGGTAGGTATTTAAAGTACCTATCTACATAATTAGGTTTAATCGTTAAGTTGATCTTAGAATAGGTTCCTATTTTTATGTTACAAACTACCTACTCATTACATAGCTGTACGGTACGATCTTCGTTTTTTGTTCGAGATTCCCGATATCAAGATAAATGAGGGGTTAGAGTAGGTAGAACTTATCTTTCGTTTTAAATTGGGTGGAACAAAGTAAGATTTTGATTCTGTCCCTTACATTGCACCAACTCATTTCTTTACTTATAAACCGACTTCTAAAAAGGAGGAGTTTATCAAGTCGACGGTTTTTTTTATGTAAGTACCCACTTATGTTTGGGTATGATTTTATCAATTACCTAATAAATGCATTTTCAGTGACCTAATAAATAATATTTGTTCCTAAAATGGTAGATCTGTCACTTAAATTTAATCACCAAATAATATAAAAACGCTTACCTAAATATTAATTAAGAATTACTTGGAAATAATATCAATCATCAAACAATTATATTGGGTTTCTAAATAATAAAAGTGTCACTAAAACTGAATCACCAAACAATTAAAAATGTTTACCTAAAAAATATATTTGCTCATTGAAAAATAATATTAATTTATTACATAATTCAACTGAAATTTGACGATATGGGTACAATTAATTAAATTAAACTACAATAGGTTTTAATTATATAATTTACATTTATAATCGAAACAAAAACACTACTTATCTAAAACTAAACAAAACACTGCAGTCAAGTGCGAGCCGTGCGAGTTAGTTAGGTATATTTGTTACCGGCCAAACCCGATTTTCAGGAAAAACTAGTTTGGCTTAGGTTAAACTAGTTCTTCCTATACGCGATGGGATTAACTGGTATAGCCTAGACCAAACTAGTTTAGGCTAGGGCAAAGTAGTTGATCCTGATATAAGCATTATTGCCAAACTAGTTGATCCTGATATAAGCATTATGGAGCTTCGCTCGCTTCGCTCGCTCCGCTGCGAGTGGTCTAAACACTAACCTAACCTAACCTACCAAGTGCATTTAAATTTTCATAGTCCGCCAATTTGACTCCGCCCCTACTTAGGAATTTTTCTATTAATTAAGTGACACATCTATTATTTTGATGATTGAACGATTAAAATGATACTAATAGTTTGTTTATAAGGTGATAGATTTACTATTTTAGGTACAAATATATTATTGCTGCCAGGGACTTACTTTTTAGAGGACAGATCTTATATTTAGGCTATAGAAAAAAGTGATCAAACTATAATTTAAGAGACATATTTATATTAATACGGTGATTTATACTTAGAGACAGTTTTGATAAATATGATGACTAATATATTTCTTGGGGATAGATATTATAATTTGGGTATTGCAGATTAGTGACACATCTAAACTTAGGTGACAGAAAATATTGTTCCCCTTATGTTTTACCATAACTTCGCCAGTTGTAAACCGATTTTATTAACTTTTTTTAAGCTCTATGTAAACGAACGAATAGAATGTTGGCCAGGCCATAATATTAAAAAGGGACAGTACATCTATAGGTATATACAACGTGTTACAAAAATACCCCTAATGCCGAATATGGTAGATAGGGACCATCAAACTGAACAACTTTTACTATGAGACCAACTCTGAAATCGCGAAAAAAAAACAGCTGTTTCATACAAAAATTAAAATCGAAAATATCAAAATGTATGAAACAGCTGATTTTTTTTTCGCGATTTCAGAGTTGGCCCCATAGTAAAAGTTGTTCAGTTTGATGGACCCTATATACCATATTCGGCATTAGGGGTATTTTTGTAACACCTTGTATAATAATGACATTTTTGAAAAACCGAATGAGGAAATGTATTAAGCTAACATGAATTTCTAACTAGATAGACTAGTACCTACGGTGTGAAATTATGTAAATGTTTTGTGAATCCCTGTCTGTGGGCAATTTATCGAGACGTTTGGTGGCAGGCTACACGGACCCTGCCGAAGGTAATTTTGGCCCGGGATTAGCTATATTACCCTCCCGTCTTATCTCCAAGTTACTCTACAGTAGATGGAATTATTACACTGAGTCTAACTGAGATACTTAGCAACTTCATCTAATAATGCATCCTATCTCGTGTTTTGTACTGCTTTTCATCTCATAGTACTTGGTGAGTTACATAGATACCTACCTACAGCTCTCTGTGGTTACAGGCTCGTTGTATGTTGTTATGTAATGTAAATACAGACACAGAATAACACTTAAAATAGAAAAAAGTTTTTTTGTAAAGCACGTTAGATATTTCAAATATCTATTACTTAGGTACCATTTTTAGGGTTCCGTACCCAAAGGGTGAATCGGGAACCATTACTAAGACTCCGCTGTCCGTCTGTCTGTTTGTCTGTCCGTCCGTCTGTCACCAGGCTGTATCTCATGAACCGTGATAGTTAGACAGTTGAAATTTTCACAGATGATGTATTTCTGTTGCCGCTATTTATTTATTTATTCAATATATGTATATAACGCTATGCTATAACAACAAATACTAAAAAACAGAATAAAATAAATATTTAAGGGGGCTCTCATACAATAAACGTGATTTTTTTTGCTCATTTTTGCTCGATATTGATAACGGCAACAGGTACCTAGACGCTTGAAATACTCACAAAATATTAAGATATATATTCACTTAAAAAAATAAAATAAAAGAAAACAAATCGTGCGCGAGTCCGACTCGCACTTGGCCGGTTTTTTGTGTTACTTTTGTTTTGTTAAAAATCCAAGCACTGTTTTAATTTTAACGGTCTTTCATGGTGACGGCGTTTTGGCTGCTAGCTACATTAGATTCAGGTTCACTTTTTAACTGAATTTAACGGCACTCACCTTGTTTCAGTAGATCGTATGGTGGACGAGTTACAACAGGGTAAAAAACTAAACTTCATCTTTTTATCTTTTAAATACTTTGCCTACAATCACCGTTTTTATGAGAAACAATAAAATCGTGTACTTTGCACGACAATGTGAGAAGTGAGACTTTAAACGTTGAAATTATTTTATCACACTACCGATGATAAGATTTTATCTTAAGATAAATAATATTAGGAATGAATGAATGCGAAAAATCTAAATTAAAAAAAAAAAGATTTTATCTCTATAGGCAAATTGTCATATCATATAAATTAATGATCAGCAAACTAGCCATCAAAGAAATAAACAGTATAACGACGACAGGATAATAGCGGCACAGAATTAGTATAGATAGCGGTTAGATGGAAATATCGTTTGGATGCATATAGTTATATCAATATGATGGCAAAAGAAGAAAAAATTATTCATCATCATCATCACAACTATCAACTACTAGGGCAGCCACCTTTCAACAAGAGCAGACCCGGAGATTTTCGAAAACATAGCTTTTAGGTAGGTAAGTATTGTTTATTTAAATCAAATAAGTTGGCAAAATACTTTAAATAATTTAACCTACAGTAAGGTGAATCAGATTTTTCAAACTCGAGCAGTTACAGCCGGCCAGTGTCGTCGTCGCACAGCAATGAACGGCTAGGGTTACCATACCAACTATGGAAGGGAGGATGCCTGTCTAGTCTAGGATGCACAATATACCTGATTTTCTATAAAAATAAAAAAAAACCGCGCTGCACGTCCGTTTTTTTACAATAGGCATATACGCAAGTTTACAAGCTTAGTGGATGAAACTGACTAAAAATCGCGCCGCGCAGCCGTTTTTTTTTTACTGTAAACATTAATTTTTCTGAAAAATCAGGCCTTTTCTGCATTCCGTCCTGAACAGGCATCCCCCTTACGTAGACGTTAACCCTAGGTAGGCCCCTAAGTAGTATTAGCCCAGGTCCACACAAATTCACGATCCGCCCCTAGGTATTCTTAGTGCTCCCCTACCTACTCCATGAAACCTTCCAAAAATGGGAAACGTATTTTGTGACATAATTTCATTGCTAATTGCCATGTCTACCATATTTGAGCAATAGCTGTTTATCTTTAGATAATTGCCTGATAAGTGATATAACTTAAAGTCTGGGTGATTTAATTTCGACGAGGTTTTTCTTTATCACAAATCAGAATTAACGTAATATACTTAAGTATTCAATCAGTAAAATAGATTTTAAGAAGGGTTTTAAATATTAACGATGGCACATGCGCGAAATGACACATACGCGAAATGACATAAGTACGCAAAATGACACATACGAAAAATGATAAATACGCGAAATAACAAATACGCGAAACGTGAATTGTCTTTCAGCGAAAAGATCCGTCTGTATTGTTTCTGATGATACAGTTTTACAGTTTCTTTAATATAATTGAGTTTTGTTAAAAGCGGAGAATTTGTCGAAGATTTTTGTTTGCCACTGTTGAAATTGAAATTGAAAAATTTAGCTGACAAGTAAAATGGGCGCAAAAAACTTATCAGCATTATCAGAAGAATCAATATTTACAAATATACAAGGTGTTACAAAAGTACCCCTAATGCCGAATATGGTAGATAGGGACCATCAAACTGAACAACTTTTACTAGGGGACCAACTCTGAAATCGCGAAAAAAAAATCAGCTGTTTCATACATTTTCATATTTTCGTAATAAATTTTTGTATTCGGCATTAGGGGTACTTTTGTAACACCTTGTATATATCGTTTCCAGACATTACATTCATATATGTTGAAACAATTAACAAAGATTAATAAATAAATAACATTATTTTATTAGCTCATTTCTTAATGAACCAATTTACAGGGTTCAAGCTCAATTCAAAATTTAATGACATTATTCAGTCTAGGCTGTTACGAAAAAAAAATGCAATTCATACAATTCAATAAACGTTAAGATAGGTTTTCTTTACCGTGGCATAAAACCATACAAAATATATTGTGTTGTGTTATATTATACCTATACTTTAATTCCCTTCCATACAAAAATGGCGTATATTGCACTTTTATGTCGTGAGCAGACGCCGCTAGCACTATGATAGATTTGCCGCAGAACAGGATCAGCTATTTCATACATTTTGACTGTGGGATACACTCTACATTGTAAATAAGTTTCTAAGTAATTTATTTAAGTACCTAAATGAAATTCTGGAATCAGCAAGGGAAAATATTTTTTACTCATTAAACGTATTACGTTTTCTAAGATTGGAACTGAATTTTTTTTTCAGTGACGTCATTTGGAATAGAAGCGTTTCTAAGAAATTAATTAAGATTAGTGTGCCCTCGAGGAATGAATATCCGGAATTCCGGAGAAATGAGAGAATTTTTCTGTACTTCTTTAGTAATATATTTCCTTAAGCAAATACAAATTAATAATTATGTTGGTCCCGATTAACTTTTTTCTTGGATGTATTTTTCTGTTAGATAATTTTTTTAGATAGAGTAAAGTAAGTAATAAGTATATAGTTATTTTGTTGGCCGATCTTAAAGGGTTTCTTCGTACCCGCTGGTAGTTGAAGTTATACTAAAAGTCACTGAAAACGGAAACCCGCGCACCGAGGGTTAAATACACTGCGGTGTAGAGTATTCCAGTTTTAGATCAACGCCATCTCTTGACCGATAGTGGAACAAATGTAGTTTTTATTGATGATTTCTGAATCCCGTAGTCCATTTAGAGACATCGTTTTATTTTTCCTGTACTCCACATGCCTTAGTAGCCGTGTTGCAAAAAAATCTTTGTTCCTTGCAAAATAGTCGAGAAAACGTCGTCTAAAACTATTCAAAATTTTAAATAGCATTAGTAGTTCTTGAGATATCCAGCTGTGACAGACGGACAGACAGACTGAGTCAGATCATAAGGGTTCCTTTTTATCATTTTGGTACTTTACTTTTGGTATTTTGGAACCTTAATAGTATATCATTAAAGTATATATGTAAGGTATCGGTTGTAGTAAGTGCTTACCACTTTGTTCCTTGTATTTTTGCAGGGTTAAATATGCAATTCCAATAAACTAGTGGCTCTGTGAGCTTTATATGTAAACGCTCGCGTTTGTGACATTTTTGAAATGGCTGAAATGTTTTTTGTGAAAATTTTCGATAAACTGAGTCATCATTTTTTTTATGTAATTATCGAACTCGCGACAATCGTTTGAAAAATGCGATGAACATAGACGGACATACGACTTTTTTGCCAGAGCCGAAACGGAGGCGCTTTGCGCTCGCTAGGTCAATAGGTATGTGCTGCCAGGTTCCGTTCAACCTGTCATTATGTCACGGAATTTGTCAAAATTCCAAAAATAGATTTCACTATATGTTAGCGGCTGAGGTAACCTAGGCTAGGTGATTAGTTTTTTGGTACCATTTGTACTGCGTGCTTGTGGCCACAGAGTACTTTTTATAATAGGAAAGCTTGTGGCAGTCTTGAAATAATATTCAAAAATTCTACTTTCAAACCGGATTTGATTTCTTCGTTAAAAACTCGACAAGTCTGGATAGGGTATATCGTAAATAAATTTTGATATAATTGGATATAATTATATGCGAGTATAATTGGACACGTTTGTTTATACTTAGGTGCCGCGCTTATAAAAACGTACCAAAACCTGCCATTCAATAAGGATGTTTCGATTTTGCTTATAGCTTTGTAATCGAGCAAAAATATTGGAATGAATAATATTTGCTCCTTAAAAATCGTCTATCATCGCTGGTAGTCGAAAACAACAGGTAAAGAGTTCATGATTAATGGAGCTCCATTAATCACAGACCTTTCCATATCCTTTGTTATTAACCATGGTCCAGCTCAAATTGAGGCCACATTAATTTACTAAACTGAAAAATCAGACGCGATGAAATTTTTTTTCGTGATCCTACAGGGATTGTTGTGTAATCGTCCTTGCATTAGAGGTTGGCCAATATAGCGATTGAGTTTCTTGATGTAGGTAATAATGTATGTATGTAGCCAGAACTTCATTTTTGGATTATGCTAACTGACAGTGACAAAAACAGAAACGCTGTATTGAAAGAAAGTATGTACTTATTAAAACTACTAACTTATTTTTTTTCTTTTGACAGATGTTATGCTAGGTTACAATCTTGAGCGCAGTCTATGGTTACAATAGTTTTATTTTCTAGAAATATTTTCCTCCACTTACAAAAAGTTGCTGGACTTGCTAGCGGTAGAGTAAGCCGGTAGAGTAGACTAATGTAAGTATTCTGTGAGAGTAGTAAGGTTAGGTTAAACTTGCGACCAAAATAAGCTACTTACATGTCTGCTTGTATGCTGCATGTCTTGATAAAGAGCGGTGCAGTGCAGGGGGCCAGAAAGTTAACTTATATAACTAAGTCTATGGTTGGGTCAGTGCGCGTCATGGTTTTTGTCTTCGGTTTTTGCGTCCTGTCAGACTAAGGCTCGGTTTCGTCATCTTAATTTAACTTTAGTAGTACATAACACAAACTTATCTGAGCCGGTGGCCAAAACTGGAACCAAGTGTTATTACATATTGTTATCTAGGTTACGCTATAGACGACAACGACGCCGACGCTGTCAGCGAGTCAGATAAGTAGGTGTCTGTTAAAGTTAAGGTTAAAGTAAGATGATGCAACTCAGCCTTAATTAATAAAATTGCTCAACACACAATAATATTTATAATGGCCGGACAGTGTGACAAACAATGCAGTTTAATAATTTTATGATATTGCTATTATTCATACTGCCCGAGCAATAACTATAATTCACGTAAACTATCACTTTGTCCATAACATGATAAAAAACGTTTTAACAAATCAAAGTAGATGAAAATTATTTTGATTTCTGTTAATTCATTTAAACTTTGGAACATATTGAATTCACAAGTGTTATTGAATGAATGGACTACGGCAATATGAATATGAATTAGTTATTTACCTATCTAAATTCTAAAATGAAATCTGATATTTTTATTTCATGAGTATTAGTGAAGTGAAAAGCTTCCGAATATAACAGTACAATTAATAACTTTTAGAAATAGCCTAAAATGAAAGGCAAGCATCATTATGGCTTATTACATAAAATTAAAGGCGTTTAGCCCAGCAATAACAGAGCAATTATCGTCACGCCATTGAGACTGTTTCAACTTAAATCATAAGTTAGCGTGAAAAAGTGCTTACCTATACGATTTTTTTATGATCGGGTGACATAGCATATAGGTATCAATATCTACTTATATACCATGGATTCATATAAATATTTGTGAGTTTATAACGAAATTAGATCCACTTTTATATTTTCACAAAATATTACATGCACCTAGTTACTTACTTAAAAATTTAAAAAGTATAATAGCTCTTTTTAAATGTAGAAAGTATACTTACATTGAGTGGTGCAGAGGTCAACATGCCGGTCTACCACACAAGAGGTCCCTGATTCGATTCCCGGCTGGGCAGAAACTGCGATGAATTTTAATTTCTGTGACGGGTCTGGGTGTTACTATGTATAATAAGTATATATTTAAAAAGTATATAAGTAGTATATATCAGTTGTCTAGCACCTATATTACAAGTTTTACTTAGTTTGGGCACATGAGTAAAGTGTGGTTTGGGGCTAAATAGCGCTGTATGAAATTGTCCAAGCATTTATTTATTATTTTTTATTTTTTTATTATGGACTATTGCTATGCTAAACAATATCTTTATTTTTGTTATTATTTGTTTTTATTAGGAACATGGATGGATTATATTACCTAAATCACAAAGTACATATTGTGACATAATTAAGGATGCCAGTTGATTTTCATACAAACGAGGTAACTTTGAAGCTTTGTGTTACGAACTGGCCATCAGGCCGGGTTTGTAAATATCTTATTGTTTATAGTTTGTGTTTTGATCTTTGCTCTTTTTCGATCTGTCACCTATCTGTCTTCTCTTCGGTTTTCTTTTTCGCTGTTTGGTTTGTATATTTTATTATTACTAATTTACTAATATAATTACTACCTTACTTTGAGCCTTTCTCCTTTTCCCCCTTTCTAACACCTTGGTTTTCCACCAGGGATTAGTCGAACAGTGATCTGATGATAGCCATCCGGGGTCGTCAATGAAGAAGATCCAGATCGCATTACGCACTACGCACCCAACTGATCTGATCAACATTCTAAGAGATGTAAGGACATGTTTTAAAAAACCGCGAAAATAGCGTTAATATCTATGGAAATCCTGAAACTAATGAGAACACTGATCTTTAAGAATGCTGATCAGATCAGTTGGGTGTGTAAAGCGATCTGGATCTCCACCATTTACTATCCGGATGGCCATATCAGATCTTAGCTAGATAAATCTCTGACGGAGCCAATGCTTCAATGTTACCTCGTTTGTATGAAAATCGACTGGTGTCCTTAATTATGTGGCTACTTGTAAGTCGCAGGGAAATGATAAAAATGGGGATTTGATCGTATCCTAGGCATGTGATGTGACTAAATCCCTGCAAATGATTAGTTTTTTTCAAACTAATATACAAGGTGTTACAAAACAACCCGCAATGCCGAATATAGTAGAGGGGGACAATCAAACTGAACAACTTTTACTATGGGACTATCTCTGAAATCGCAAAAAAAATCGGCGGTGTTATAGATTTTGATATTTTTGTTATTCATTTTTGTATGAAACAGCAGATTTTTTTTCGCGATTTTAATGTTAGTCCCACAATAAAAGTTGATCGCGAAAAAAATCTGCTGTTTCAAACAAAAATTAATAACGATGTTTTTTGCTATTTCAGAGTTGGTTCCTTAGTAAAAGTTGTTAAGTTTGATGATCCTATTCTACCATATTCGGCATTGCGGGTTGTTTTGTAACACCCTGTATATAAACTGTGGAGAAATATGTAAGTAGACTATAATATAAAATAACAAGCACACTTCCATTGCTGTGATAGTTTCATATTAGTTAGACTGAAATAGAAGCCTTTAAAATGGTAGCTAGACTAGCAAGGTGGTGTATATCTTTTATGGATGTTGATGTCGTAAAAACCTTATCAAAATTAATGGACATATTCCGTTTATTTTACGGTCAGTTATAAAAATTGCAACTCGTAAAAATAACGCAAATTGGAAAATAAAATTTCTCAAATAATTATCGGCTATCTCACACCTAATTCAACTTGCTTAAAGTATTCCATTAGAGCAACTGAGCGAATAGCAACGGAAGTATTCCACTTACAGCAACTATCAATATTTTTGCTCTTAAGAGTTGGCGAACAGTGAGCTTTCTATACAAACGTAATACCAAAATGATTTGCAATTTGAGCATAATTAACTCTTCTTGTGATGTTCAGTAAGATCGGATTGTGATGTTGTGATGTTCGGATTAAGACAGTATTTGTCTAGGCTTCTATTAAATAACTAGCGGCCCGCCCCGGCTTCGCACGGGTACAATATAGTTACTAATGTGGTGAGTGTGAAGTTATTAGACTATACTACAGGATATCTTATATATAGTGGTGGCCACATAATTAAGGACGCAAGTAAGTTTTAAGAATTGCTTCTCCGCCAGGGATTGACCGAGCGGTGATCTGGTGATGGCCATCCAGGGAGTGAATGGAAGAGATCCAGATTTCTATACACACCCAAGTGATGGCCATCATCAGATCACAGCTAGTTCAATCCCTAGCGAAAAACCAAGACTTCAAAATTACCATCGACTTGTGTCCTTAATTATGTGGCCACCACTATATGTATATGTATTAACGACGTACACGACTAACGCAAGGAGTGTTATAAGTTTGAGCTGTGTGTGTGTCTGTCTGTCTGAGGCGAACCTAGCTCCCAAACTTATGGACCGATTTTGATGCGGTTTTTTATGCATAGTTTAAAAGATCTAAGTGTACAGACGGCGGGACTCCTAAACCGTCCGATTATTATCCGATTATGATGAAACTTTGGTGAGTAGTTCAGCTTACGGTCCCTGGCTAAAAAAACGGAGCATTGCAATACGCATGCCGGGTGCAGCTAGTTCTAAATAAAAATATGTTGTGCATTATCAGGATTATCAATCTCGATCATCCAACACCTCTATATACCTACCACATTTCTTGTCATTTTATCCGGTTGCAAAATAAAAAGACTTCTAAAATTAATCTGATAATCACATGGAATAATTTTGCACCTAATTACAACGCAAGAAGTAATAAAAAGAAAAACCTCCTTCAAAAAACCCTAAAAAAACTGCTATAAAAACAGCTTCATAAAGCGACAGCTCTAAAAAGCAAGAAATAAAATTCAAATCTGCATAATTACTATTCAAGTACGCATATCTGATATTAAAAAAACGTCTTTTGAAGTCGGGTGGGGCCAAAAGATATTTTCCTTTTAAAAAAGAACTTTTATCGTGGTTTCTCTTTCTCAATTTTTTTTGTTAATATCTTAAACCCCACCCGACTTCATAAGACGTACTTGAATAGTAATTATGCAGATTTGTATTTTATTTCTTGCTTTTTAGAGCTGTCGCTTTTTGAAGCTGTTTTTATAGCAGTTGTTTTAGGGTTTTTTGAAGGAGGTTTTTCTTTTTAATTTTTAAAAGTTTTTTATTTTTATCTTTTTTGTGGTAGGTATATATGTAAATGTAAGCAATGACATAAATATATTTTATTCATATTACACACTTTTCAATGGTATAATACACCTAATAATCCAATTTCCACTTTTCGCGCTATTAATTTTAGCAAGGGTCAGTCATGGGGTGGGTGACCAAGGTGAATTAGCTTGAGCTCCTCCGTGCTTCAGAAGGCACGTTAAGCCGTTGCTACAATTGCACTCATTAACACCCACCAATCCGCATTGGGCCCGCGCGGTGGGTTATGGTCCATCCTATTCATCAGCCCATAAGTAAGGCTTGTATCCCAGCCCCAGCAGTGACAATAAAAATGGCTGATGCGAAACCTTACAATACCGTAGTGTAATCACTAATACATTATCCTATTTGATTTTGAAGAGTTCTCTTGTGTATCTTCGAAGTCCAAGGTCCAATGTCAATAAAATTAAAAGCACCCTTAAAGTCTCCCCTTTCTAACAAAATAAGAATCATCTAAATCGGTTCATAAGCAAAGAAGTTATGTCTGAAGATGCGTAAAAACTCGTGCAAAGATTACCTAAAAAATTACAGTATTTTCAGGATTTCTCAAAAACTAATGAACCGATTTAAAATTTTCAAAAAATTGGACCAACTTGGGAATAAACCTGATAAAGTAACGTTTGAATCATGTCAATCGGTTCAGCCGTTATTGAGTAATCGGTGGACATACATAAAAAAAACAAATAAACAGACGAACAGAACCTCCACCTTTTTTTGAAGTCGGTTAAAAATGACAGCACTGCCTACATAACCTGATAGGTACTATTCAATGAAATGCATTCTACCTACTCTCAGAGGAAATGACCTAAGAGAATATAATACTACGTTGAGATGACAAATGATATTTATTTTTCTTAATTAATCAATCAAATGCACCCCAAAAGTAGCTTTCTATAACTTTTTAACCCTGTTAGGGGATAAATATTAAAAAAATACGAAACACGTATTCAATTAATTTTGTGAAAGAATGTGTATGCCAAATTTCAAGTCAATCGGGCCAAGGAATCGCCTTCTCCCATTCAAACTTTGCCACCCTGTTTCACTCTTTTAGGGGTTGAATTTCACAAAATCCCGTCTTAGTGAGCACCTACGCCCTAAAAGGAGCCCCCATTCAAAATTTGAGACTCCTAGCACTTGTAGTTTCTGAGATTTCGTGATCAGTGAGTGAGTGAGTGGTTTTCCCTTTTAAATACAACGTGTTACAAAAGTACCCCTAATGCTGAATATGGTAGATAGGGACCATCAAACTGAACAACTTTTACTATGGGACCAGCTATGAAATCGCGAAAAAAAAATCAGCTGTTTCATACATTTTGATATTTTCATAATTAATTTTTGTATGAAACAGCTGAATTTTTTTTCGCGATTTCAAAGTTGATCCCATATCAAAAGTTGTTCAGTTTGATGGTCCCTATCTACCATATTCGGCATTAGGGGTACTTTTGTAACACCTTGTATATAGATTTTAATTTGATATGACTTGAAGTCAAATCCTTCAAGCCGTACTAATATGTATGTAAAATAGGGATATGATAATAAAACACTTTTGGTAACGTGGTTTGTGTTTGACTGATGTAATGACGTGAAAAAAGAAATAATATCACTTTTGTTTAGTTTCGTAACGCGACATTAAAACCTCCAACGATGTATTCTGTGCTCCAACGCACACACGCACACTGTTTTGATAGATATGATTGAATTTTAAAATTGACTCTTTGACGTTAGGAACATACCTACATTGTTTAAACAACCGTGAGTGCTTGTAATTTAATATGAACTTTATAAAATAGTAATAAAGCTCAAATTGACTCTACGTTTTAGTTAGGAAACGTTTGTATGGGAAAGAGAAAAGGGCTGTTTTAAAGGTTTTTCCGGCAGTTATTCGAATTTTTCTCGCCGTAAAAACCATCCTTGAACTTCAACGAACATTTTAAAAAAAGAATTGGCCAAATTGGTCCAGGCGTTGTTGAGTTATGCGCTTAGCAACACATTTTGCGATTCATTTTTATATTATAGATAAATCCAAAATATGAAACCAAATAAAAATTAATGCGATTTACAGTTTTATTTCAAAAAATATAATTGGCATTTATTTTGAATTAGGTTAGGTGAACTCAGGTCTAAGTAGAATACTTAAATCAATCGAGTCTGTGTAGTAGGGAAGGCCCTACTACACAGACTGTCCCTTAAAAATATGTGTCATTGCGAAATATTTAAGCGTTATATCTACTTACCATTTATCCGAGTGGTTATACCACAGATATTTATATTTCGCTATAAAAGTTTAATAAATAGGTTGTGTTTCACAAGTTCATGGTAGGTAGAGCTACTTATTTGCCGTTCGTGGTTAATTTTCTTCATTAATATTTTTATTCACAGACCTTGAGTTAACGAAGGATTTGCATACATATTTACAAGGATATTTGCATAAAACTACATGACTAATATTTCCTGTATTATAAATTAATCCATCCATCCAAGCGTGCTGTTTTGATGACCTGCTTAACGGTGTGGCAACATTCTCTGCTAAAAATCATGGAAAGGTTAAGACGAGATAATGAGCGAATAAACAAAGAAACGAACAAACAAACGAGAAAGCGACCTAATATCAACGTGTTTTAAATATCAAGTTCTGGTTTGAAATTGGAATTTTCAAGTACCATAGTTGTTGTACGGACGGTCCTACTATGCTTTTCTTACAAACTTTTTTACACTTCATTTCACCTCTGCCAGAATTGATATCGGTCCCAATAAAAAAGGCATTGTCACGTGTGGCCGTGTACAGGCGGGATAATGCATACATTATGTAGAGGGAGGCAACCACGTATTGCATATCGCCCCCTCAAATGTTGCTGATTCTACCCCCGGGACACCTAGGCGGCTCCTAACTTTTGTACAGTGAACTCGAATTTATGGAAGAGTCAGAAAAAATGTTTTATAGCCTAGACTTAAGACTCAACGCAGGTCACGAGTATTTCTAAATACCTATGCGGTCCATTCATTGAGATAATATGCTTCTTAGTAAGCCAATTCTATTCCTACACATTTTTCATGCACGAGATAATTTTTATATGTTGTGGATAAAGGAATAAATAAGGGCATTATACATAATGCCCGGGCAATATGAATATTGATAACTCAAATTGGGCAATATGATAAATAACTATTCTTGAAACTGCATTATTTATCTTACTGACCGTGACTGGTCATTGTGAATATTGCCAAGTGTGTGTTGGGCAACTTGTTTATTTTGGTCGGGATGCGGTAACCAATGATAAAAGCATTATGCGCACTGACTGACACTGACCAAACATAGTCCGCGAGCCGCGACTCAAGGAGTTATAACGCTTTTTTGCCCCCCTGCACCGTTCTTCATGCAGTAATGCAAGCAGGCATACAGCGTGCAAACAAACATGCGGCATGCATCTTGCAAGCAGTCATGCATCGTGCAAGCATGGTGCATTTAAACAAACAGGACTAATGACGCTTCGCTTAATCGGCCTGTGAAGCTCGCGTTTGAAGCGTTTGCGATTCATATTCAAAAAGTGATAGAGACAAATTTCCAAGTCCAAATAACGACTACTTAATCTTGAAATCTCGGCACCCAAGATTCATGGTAATAACAGAAACAGTTATCTTACTTATTACAATTCTATTAAATTCTATAGATTCTTATTTGATTTAGGAAGAATATGAAAATATTGCTTGAAATCTGAGATTCAATCGTTTCAATTATTCATCTTGAGACTAATGAAAACAGAAGGCAAAAAAAACAGAAGAATTTGTGATGCCTTCCAGTATTATTCTACATGCGATGTTTTGTTCACGAGATGTCCTACTTTAACCTCATTAATTTTTCATTTTTTCACGCGACTGGTTAGTAAGGGGAAAGGGAAGCGTTTCGCAGCTTCTAAGAGACGCTACGCATCAAGAAATCACCAAGTGTAATTACTTAAGACAGAGCAAAGCGCAATGTTGAAATAATTTCTGAAAATTGTCTCCTTTGCGAAATGTCCCAGTTGCTTAGGCTAGCCGAGTAATTTACTATCTAATTTGAGGAGACTTAGCAATTTGCAGCGCGGCCGCCGCTTTAGTATGGAATGAAGGAAAGAGCCAAGAAAGGACACTCTGATGATTATTAGAGTCCAACGTCATTTATTATAGTTAAGAGGAGACACAAAAACTACAACATTATCAAGGTTTCATCCAAACTCAAGAATTGATTGATCATTAGTGTTTACCTGTAGCTCCTCTTTGTGAAACTTTGAAAATTAACCATTAGTGTACTGATAATTAATCAGAACCGATTGATATTCTAGATCCTTTGGGCTTTGACGCGCAATTTGAAAACGCTATTTCAATATGTAACTTGAATGATGGATCCCATAACGGATTGCAAAGGGTTTTCGTTCTTATCAGTTTCGTACGGAACATCAAAGCCTTTTCACAAACTATTATTTTCCTTACGATTAGCTCGCAATATCGGCATAATATTGAATTGCACGAGTGCTTTGAAATAACAGATGAAGGGAAATGCAGGGGGTTGATCGCCCTCGGGCTATCGGGGAATGCAGATACTGTTTAGAATTCCTATGGGATCATGAGGGCGGCGTTGGTGAGTGAGATGGGAGCTGGTCATGTGAAAATGCTTTCATTGCTTTTCACGCGTCGCTAGAGGCAATTTAGATGTTGCGGTGTTTTGTAGCGGATAGTGCGTGATCCCAGGGGATCACACAATTGCTCATATGCTCTGTGGGAGCCCAGCTAATGTAGTCTTTATCATTGATTTTTTCATCAGATATTTTATTGATTTTTATTTTCACTTCATCGGGTAATCGAGAGACAGCATGAAGTAACTAGCTAGATTCTGCAATAATACCTATTTAACGGTTAATTGAAATAATTGCAAATAAATAGTATAATTAAGTTTCAGGAAACAGTTTCAGTTTTGTTAACTTGTTTGATTTCTAGTTATTATTATATTATATCGGTGGGAGTAGGGTTACCATATCTCAGGATTTGTCTTGAGATCTCAGGACTTTTGGACATTTCTCAAGATTGCGGCCGGATTTTGAAAATCTCAGGAAATCTCATGATTTTTAGAATTTTCAATAAAATACGTAGTACATTAAATATATTTTTAATAAAAAGTTAAGCAAACTACAAAACATACTTTTAACTTTGGTTTTCAATTGCACAATAATAATTAAAATCAATAAAGAACTGATTAAGTATCTTTTCCATAAATAGTTAAACAAACAATGGAAATCGGGCCCTTTCTCCGGACTTTTGATTTTTTCATCTGGTAACCCTAGGTGGGAGAGACTGTTTGGAAATTATTTTTCGTTTTGTTTCATAGAATTTTACACAAGCTATAATTAATTAATTGAAAATCACTAATACAAATTAATAAATGTTTTATAGATAGCTTATAAATTTTCAGTCAGTGTGTGGTATGTTAACCCTAGCGGTGCCAACATTTCAAAATATTTACGCAGTCGGTACCGAGAGTCGATTCGGTAAACTCATATAAGTTGCATGTTATTAATCTTCATGTCTATTACTTACTTTAATTTAATATGGTTACGCGGAGTCAACACAAGCACACTTAACAAATTACTTCGAATTACGTCGAATTTAAATTGTATTGACGTGTGTATTCATACAACTTTAATTAAGGTAATTTTAAGCAACAAACGCTCTATAAACCATAACAATCACAAACTGTCAAAAGTGTTACGTTTTATAGCCGACTCCCAGAAAGGAGTAGATGGATGTAGAAGTAACATTCATTCTTTTTTTTTCAAATTTTTATTAATTTATCAACAATAGTAGTATAAATACTTAAATGTTGGGTATGTAAAGTACTTGTTGTTTTTTGCTTAAAACAGCCAGAAAGGCATTTATGCACACCAAAATAAAAATAAAAAAGTTCGTAGGCGATGAGGTAATTGGGCCAGCGGCGTCTGGCTGAATCGCTATTGGCTTGCGTTTGCCACCGAAGCGGATTTTCTCAAGGGGTCCATAAAGTACTGACTTGCAATTGGCACCGACATAAACCTTACTTGCAGGCTGTAACGTTGATCAGGAGACAATTTTATTCAATACTTGAGATCAATTTGACATGGCAGTGTGTTCTGTCGTGCCTATATTAGGTAGGTACGTGATTTAAAGTGTTGCAACAATAGGGTACTTAGGTACTTTCAGACAATTTTTTAGAACTCCTTAAGCCTAACCTATGGTCAGTGGTTAAATAAATAGGATTAACCTAAACACTATAAACACGTCAAATCCCTATTTTTCGAGCTGAGCGCTATAACAAAAGTTAGCATTCACAATGTTATTTTTATACAATACTAAATAATGACTAGAAAAAATTCGACTCGCACCAGATCATATTCTCGGACGGGAATCGAACCCGCGACCTTTGGAAATCCGGTCCAATGCTCTTACCACTGAGCTACAGAGTCGATTCCCGTCCATGAATATGATATGGCGCGTGTCGAATTTTTTCTAGTATATTATTTAGTATCTTTATAAAGTAACTAATTTTAATTAGTTATTTTAACTATACCTAGAATAAACAATCAAAGAATTATGAGATATAACCCTTATTAAAGGCTTTATTAATGGTAGATTTGAATATAGTATGTTGGACCTTTTTTTTAGTATTACCAGATAGTCTGGGAAATCTGTTGTTTTTTATATAGTCTTAAAATCCAAATTGCACTTTACTTCCTTATTACTGTTTTTTTCTATATGGGACTGCCAAGACCGAGCCAAACATGGACATGGATTGCCGTAGTACCTGCTTGGTACAAACCAAAAAGCTTTTCAAAAACCCACAGACAAAGACGGCTTTGTTAAGAAGTATGGGAAAAAAGAAAATCCGGTCTTGATTAATGTGAATTCCACAAGTTTGATTTATAAGTTGAAAAGTAGTTGAATGAATGGTATTCCACTTATAAAACCAAAAAAAGTCATGATTAGCCTGTATCTTGCAATCCTAAGTTTTAATTGAAATATGCTAAAATGAAATGTAACAATCAAGTCGTGTAGTTGGAAAAGCAAGCAAGTCCTTGAATTTTTAACAAGCAAGATTGTTTAAGACTTTCATATAGGGGCTTCCACACAGCAGTTATTATATAATAGTGTGTAACACGATAACATTCTATGCAGAGTGTAACATTTTGCTACAACATGTAAGAAAAAGTTAAGGTACTCCCACACAGCAGTTGTATAATGTTATATAATATTATGACGCACGATAACATTATATGACAGTGTGTAACATTTTACCATAACATGTTAGAGAAAAAACTAAAAGAATGTTGCATAACATTTGTAATATAATTTTATAACATATTTGCTCGTAAAGGGTCTCTTATTACACCAATTTCAGTATCGTATTGTATCTCATTACGTATTTGTGCGTTATGGTAATGTAAAACGCATGGTATTAAGATGCTCTGTCTAAAACATACGGTACTTTTTTAAATCTTAGCAAAGAGTTTTTATGTCAGAAAAGAGGTCAGCATTTTATGAATAAAATTAACTTTGGGGGATAAAATATAATAAATAAACATTTAATTCTTTAATTTTGTTAATTTTGACAAAACATTACAACCATTTATCTGTGACAAAAACACAAAAATATTCATTTACTTTATTAGTAATACTGGCTGTTTTTTATGCCTTTGCCTTAATTTGTGAACAAGTAAAAATTAGTCCGCGCGATTTTTCTTTCGCTGTATTGTTTTTATTTGAAAATGTCATCAAATTCTGATGAATTTAATAATTCGACACCGCCAGAAGTCTCAGAGGCAGCGAAAAAGGCTACTCTAAGCCTCTTGCCCGAAAAATATATAAGTCAAGCTCATTGTGGTGCTACTTCAATTCAATTCTAAAAAGCACTGTGAAATCAAAACATAGTATTGATATCGAGTCATATTCCAATTTGCTGGCATTTCTAAAAGGACGCTCAAGTGGCCATGTGGCAATCCTAACTGACAACGTAATAATCAATTTTACAAATTGTTCATATTTTTATAACTGCTTTAACAAGTATTTGATTGAATCAGGCATTACTTGGCGGAAGTCTCAAACCATTGTGAAAAGAGAAATATATGCAGCTTACTCCCGCAAAAATATATGCAGGATGCACCGCCCGCACCCCCGCAAAAAAAATTGCACATGCACACCACAAAAATATCAGTGCACAATACTTGCATTTAGCATGACAGCGACACACCTTGCACCTTCACCAATTAGACTACTCTACACGTGTTTCGCCCCAACCCGGAGCATCCTCAGGAGTAAGATCGTGCGTGAACCAACACCGAATGCTGTTGGTTCACGCACGATCTAACTCCTGAGGGCCTACTCAAATGGCAAACGGTACAAAACGGTTGTCTTTCTACAAAATAAAACGCTTAGGCGTTAGCAATCCAATTGCTCCGATTGCTTAGAAAACACCACAGATGAATATACTAGTTAAGATAAAACGCAAAATTTGTCTATGGTTTCATTGCAAAACGTCAGTCGATATTTAGGGCGTTCACACACTCCACTCGGTTTCGGTTCGAATTCGATATCTACGTGAAAAGATGCAAAAGAACAATGACCACTTCCCATATTATTACAACCCACGCAGAAAAAGAATGGGATTAGAAATGGCGTCGTTCATATTCACTAATTCTCGTTCGCATACTAAACGCCACACATATCGCTTTCACACTCGTTGTTGTAAGCGCGGTGCGCTGCCATTTCCAATCCCATTCTTTATCTGCGTGGATTGTTGAAGATTGCGCAGATAAAGAATGGTCGCGGAAGATTGTTTTTTTTACGTATCCATACTAAAATAACAATAAAAATAAAAATTCGCCGCCGGGAGTGCGGTGTTATATAGGCACCCAGATTCTAAAGCCAACCCGGAATATAACGACTGGGATAATAATTATGCAACTTTTATATTAGGTTATCCAGGCTTTAGCGATCAATGTATAGGAGCCGGCATGGATCTTAAGCGGTTAGAAAAAATGGAGTGGATTACTGCGCATGTATTTTTGCGCAATGGCGATGGCAAGTGTAAATCGGGCTGATTGAAATATTAAAAATGTTTAGATTATGAGATTGATAGATGTAGTAAGTTAACAAAATGTCTTATCCCGGCTCTACAAGTTGGCCCCAACGCTACTCATCCAACGTGTCGTCCAATTTTGATAAAACCGACACGTGCCAGTGTTCGCACGCAATCCGTCCACATATTGGCGATTTGTTCACTGATTTCGTGTTTTATGATGTTCCACAATCTTCTTTGGCGTAGCTTTTTCTTTTTTTTTAGTAACAAATATAAATTATAACTTTCACTCACTACTGTAAAAGCGCTTAGAGCGTTTTCGATATTTGTATCCGGACATCTTCACATTGGCTTGGACGGTAAAGAACTTATCTAATAGCCAACGTGCGTATACCTTACCAAATTAATCGACCCCAACAGCGTTGGTACCATCGGGACCAACATGTGCAGCCGGCCTTATACTGCACCACAGAATACAGTGTACAATGCATGCTGAACAAACAAATGGTCTTCGTTAACGTTCACGATATTATGTGATCTGTGGTTAACGATAACCTCACGCGCCGGCAGAAATGGTACTCAAGTGGCAGATTTGACAAGTAGAATTGCCGAACGAGCCTTTCTATTCAACTGTAGCTGAGCGAACGCCGAGACCCTGCAGATTGTATAGTCGAACGCTGATCATCCGTTCCGTCGAGACGTAGATAGTGATATTACATTATTTTTGCCATCGAGTGCTAGTGACAAAGTGGTGTGATATTTAGCTAGTACGATTTTTTAAAAATTATAAAATGCATACCCTTCGTTTACTATGGGCTGCACATAATGAGGATGTGTGGCTGCGCCGTCAACTCCGAGAAATGCTGGACATGCTTTTTAAAGAGCATTTTCGCTTTGATAAGCGCACTTTCCAAGAGCTTTGTGTTGATCTTCGTCACTTGACCTCACTCAAAAGAATCAAGAACTTTTCCTTGGAAATAAAAGTAAGTAATTTTAAATTCAATAAGGCTACCTAAAATACAGTAGGTAGATCTTTAAATCTGTGGTTACTTTTACTAACAATTATGGATATTTTTTCAGGATCTTTGCTCCCTCAGCTTCCTGGTCACCAACCGGATCAGAGAATAGTAGGGATCATATCAGACTACAAGCCGCGTTATCTGAGAAGTAGTCCACTACTTCAGGCACTGAACAGTCTGGACATAATGGCCAAATGGATAAAATTCGTCAAACCCAACATGAAAGGGCTATAAACAGACAGAAGTAAGTACTTACTATTTAACTAACATAACATTCAATAATAATATAACTATTCCTACTTACCTAGTTTCTTATAGATTCCAAAGCTCGCAAAGTCTTTCTACTGATTTAATATTTGTAATATAGTAAAAATAAAATAATATAGATTAGTGATTATTTATTGAATACATTTATTTTGTAATTTTAGGTGACTCTGGATACCCACAACGGCCCTGGTTAATGACACCAATTTTACCATCTTCAAGTTTTTGATTAAAATCATAAATACATGTTGTGTTTTGCATAATATTGCACTAAATGCTAACTTGACACTGCCAACAATTGAGCAACCTGAGGATGATGATGATAGTTCTGGTGTACAAGAGCCAGCCCATCCACAGCTAACAGCCAAGACGACTTGCTACGTGGCAGAGCGATACTCAATTGCTTGATTAATCAGATGTGATAGAAAAGCTGCACCCAAAGTCAGATTAAGTGGTGGTTGTGTTTTTTTATACTTTGCTTGTTTGTATAATAATAATTATACTGTCAATTAATTTTAAGTCTTATTATTAAACTACCTAACAACTTTATTGTACTATATTGAAGTTAGGAACTATGGATCTACTAAATTAACTTTTGAGTTTATGACTTTCTTAGTGTTAATAATTTGTTACACAATTTTTAATTGTTCTTCATTTTTAGGCCCTAACAATACTTAGGTACTTATGCATTTTCGAGTAGTAGACAGTGATTTCAACTAGTTAAAGTCATTTGCTCACAACTACCTAGTTAGTTAATTTCGATATCTAACCACTGTATGTAAGTAAACATTTGTTAATTATTTGGATGGAAAATGACCTTTCTTTGAATGCCGAGGTCAATTTTTGAATACTGTATGAAATATTATAGGAAGGGTCTCATTACAAGGTCTTCCGCTTAGGGTGCGCAATGGCGTAGCTTCTTTGACATTCACAAGTGCTTGTAACAGCCTAGACTTTATTCAGTCAGTAGGCTGTTACATTTGTTTTTTTTTTCAATTGTACATTATTAAAATTTTTGTTAAAACCATTATTGTTATTAAGTCTTTATTAGAATAAACAAAAATTATATATTTTTTTAAATAGTATAATGTTGTCTTTTCTTATTTACACACATAATAACAGCAAACATTATACTAGTAGTCAATACTGACTACAGCTATTGAGGTGACGGCGACGGCATGATGTCTTGGATTGGCATGGTATTTTGGATCACACACTTGCTTGGAGTTGCTGGTGGTAGTGACAGGGACTCGGGGAAATCTGCAAATCAAATAAAGTTATACTAAATAAATAAAAACGGTCAAGAGCGAGTCGGACTCGCGCATCGCATTAGAGTCTTAATGCTCTAAGCATAAGAGACATTGTTTTATTTTTCCTATAATCTTTACATAAACTTCTATCACATAAAATAATTTCAGATTTTGCTCTATGCAAACCTCGGAGATAAGGACTAAGACAAAAGGGTTTCACTTGAGCTAAGCTATGCTACATTGCTAAGGAGTGTCTGATATACACCAAAAGGATTGCTTTATTTACAAAACTTATTTTAGCACACCTCTAGTGAAACGGGGTTTCGCAAAGCTAAATTTTTTCTATACCAATTTAAGTGCTAATGATGCATGCTAAGGACTCAAGCAAGCTTTGTTTATATGGAGTAAAGCTAGCAGATGCATCACGCATAGCTCATGTCGTCCCACATCTTCATAGCAATCTCACTTGCACGGCTCTAGTCACTAGTAGAATGGATCACTAGTTTGGTACCCATAGCTTCATGGCTTTCTCTAGTGGATTTGCACCAGTTTTATTTAATTGATAAAATTAATCAATAGGTTTTAATAAGATAAGCATTATGGAACCATACCACATCTTTTTTTTCTAATAAGTAAGTTCACAAGTTCTTGTAAAGACAAAAGTTTTAATACTTACGTCAAGTAGCTGCTCCTGAATGCTTGCTTGCCAATGAACTGCAGACGCACCCAGTACTGCCACAACTCTCTCTTCCAAGGCATTGAGGGTGAGCCTGCTGCTTATCACAACCAGTGCCAGACTCACATGTCCCTTATTAGTAAATGTTTCCTTTAGGTTTTAGTTTTCCAATCAGCCCAGACCTGAAGAATGTTGTAAGTGCAATGAAGTGATGATTAACTCATAAATTCATTTTTACTTACTTTTATGACTTCAATGTTCAATGAAATTAAAAATAGATTTTCAGTGTAATGATTTTACTTACTTTTTTCCATTTGTCTACTGACTTATCGACGCCACCTCCAATTTAAACTTAGCAGCGCCGCCAGCTGCTGCCACATTCTGTCGCTTCTCGCTCGACCGCTGAGGTCTGGCAGGGTCTCTGTGCCGGTAATATTAATAAAGTTCAAAATATCCAGTGCTTATTATTTTGAATATTGATCACCATTAAACATTTATTTATATTCATCAATAAATTTCCTTTCCATAATACTCGATAAGAGCTTGGAATTGCTCGGGGCTGGCACGTAGCCTCTTGGCTCCATTTCTAAAACAAAAACAAAAAGTATTCATAATGGACGCAACGTATTCATTGATTTGAATATTTGACTCATAGTTTGAATACTTACTGTAATAAACTTTCAAAGTATAACTTCACTTCATGTGCAAATTCACATTTCACTGCACCACACAGTATTTTGAATCACAACGCCGCTACTACGTACTTTGTTTTGTGTTGTTTGGTTTGAATGGTTCTCTACCTTTTCGCCGAAAATTGTTTGGCCGATTATCACTTCCCAACTAACGTTACGCAGAATATTATTTCGCGGAATAATAATTTGCCAACTTATCATATAAAGTTATTAAATTAAGATTTTTCGCATTCACAATGCTATTTTTATATTAAGATAAATAATATTAGAAAAAATACTAGAAAAAATCGACTCACCCGTAGCACCTCAGACGGGACTCGAACCCGCACCCTTGGGATTCCGGCCCAATGCACTGACCAATTATGCTACCGAGTCGCTTAGGTACGACGGTTGTCAAATATTTTTATTTATTTATAAATTTATTTATTTATTTATAAATAATCAGCTTAATAATACCTACATAATTCTACCAAATGAAACGTTGTCACACAAAAAATTGCAAATCGTTACTTGTCATTTCTTAATGCTCTAAGCTTGTCATAAAACATAGGCGAAACGTTGGTTGGCAAGTGAAATTCGGCCAAAAAAAGTTCGGCGAAAAGGCAGGACACCACCACCGGTTAGATGTCAAAGTCGACTGACGTTTTGCGATTGAAACCATAGAGCAATCGAATAGAATGAGCGTTCGTGCAGATTTTGTACGGTTGAGTACCAAATTAGGATTGCTAACGCCAAGGCGTTCAATTTTGTATAGAGAAAAACGCTTAGAAACGTTTGCCATTTGAACGCATGTTGGGTTTTAGGAAAGGTAGGCTTATACAATTTTATATTACTTACTTATATTTCCAAGAAAATGTTCTTGGTTCCTTTGATCAAGACAAAGTTCTTGAAAAGTGATCATAACTAGGCAAATTTGATCGAAAAGAAACATTGTCCAGTTGAGTACCGATTAGCAAATTGTTACGCTCGATCACGTGACCGTTCGTTCGCTTATGTCAATCCCATACATTGTCATTCTATTCAATTAGCGTTAATGTTAGTAGAATGGCCATTTGAGTAGGCCCTCTGGTGTGTCGCTGTCATGCTAAATGCAAGTATTGTGCACTGATATTTTTGTGGTGTGCATGTGCAATTTTTTTGCGGGCGGGCGGGCGGTGCATCCTGCATATATTTTTGCGGGAGTAAGCTACATATATTTCTCTTTTCACAATGCTTTAACAAGTGATAAAATATTTATTCGTTTAAGAAAGTCCGAGTTTTATTCATTTCCTCGCAAATATGTTATAAAACGTCGTATGACATACGTGCGCTTTGATAATTACAGCCTTTGCTTTCTTATTAGAATAAACTATATCGGGATTTACACCATGTACCTGTTTATTTTTGTTTATTTTTAGCGCATGCAACTGCGCCGAAATATCGGATTCTCAAAAATAAACAGGTACATGGTGTAAATCCCGATATAGTTTATTCTAATAACGTCAAAAACTCTGCTTACTTGTAGCCCTCGCCTACAGCTCGGGCTAGCAATATCGCCTCGGCTGTAATTTTCAAATTACCGCACTTATATCATAATGTACTATTATGTTACTGCTGTGTGAGAGCACCTTAATGCATGTGTACCAATTTGCATATTTGAGACAACGTGCAACTGAGACGGGAAAGCTTTGCTACGACAGTGAGAAGGAATAAAAATTAGCAACATACTCATATGCCTATCTTGTGACGGAAGACTTTCATAAGGGGGCTCCCACACAGCAGTTATGTAACGTTATATAATAGTGTGTAACACGATAACATTCTATAACAGTGTGTAACATTTTGCTACAACATGTAAGAAAAAAAGTTAAGGTACTTTCATACAGCACTTGTATAACGTTATATAACATTATGAAGCACGATAATATTATATAACAGTGTGTAACATTTTGCCACAATATGTTAGAGAAAAAACTAAAAGAATGTTGCATAACATTTGTAATATAACTTTATGTTACTGCTGTGTGAGATCACCTTAATGCATGTGTAGCAGCTTGCATATTTGAGACAACATGCAACTGAGACGGGAAAGCTTTGCTACGACAATGAGAAGGAATAAAAATTAGCAACATACTCAGATGTCTATTTTGTGACGGAGAAAGTTTATGTTTGTGTAGTCACCAAAAATTTTTTTTACCATGCTCGTAGCGTGCTCGTAGCTACAAGATATTATGTGAAGAACAATTTTGGAAGTGGGATAGTTTTCCTTTTACTAAATATACCTAGCTCTCAGCTTCCTAATATTTCTTGTCGTGTCGACTTCTTTGTTATTGTATTTAGCTATCCTTACATTTTTACTTCTTATGTAGGTACCTAAGCTTAGCTTATGTTGGATACGTGTTTATGTTTTTCTACTCAAAATGCCATTCTACTAAAATTAACGCTGGTAGAGTAGAATTACAATGTATGGGATTGACTTAAGCTAACGCTTAGCTCCTGTCATTATATTCCGCTAGCGTTAATTTTAGTAGAATGGCCATTTGGGTAGGCCCTCAGATGAGACATTCTTATTTTTAGCAGAAGTCCTTTGAAAACCCTAAAAGGGTGATGTATATTGCAATTGTTTCTTTTCAAAAATAAAGGAATGTTTCCTTTGAGTGTTGCTATCTCCATTGTTTAGAGTACTTTCTCTTTAGGTGGCATTAAAAAAACCCTCTCTGTATAATCTGTGACAAAGTGGAAAGCTTATTAAACAAAATTGGCAAGGCTTTCATCATGTGTCACCAGCTTTTTATTATGAGACCCGAATCACTGAACAATGTTTATTAACGTGGCGAGTCACATACTTACTTCATACTTAAATAAACAATCTTCAGAGACAATACATTCACCCTAAAAAGCTGCAAAATAAATAATGGGGTGAACACACCCTGGAGCAATTAGGGAGAAAAAACTTGAGGGAGTAACGAATAAGATGAGCAGCCGAAATTTCATCCCTCACCCCTTGCATAAACAATACACTTCACCAGACATTCCATGCACCATTTTGGGGTTCGACTGATCGAATATGCGTTTACTCGCAAGTGGATGACGGATGATCTGTTTGCCAATCTAATCATAAAATACTTTTCATTCCAATTAGTGAGTAAAGGCGTCACGTTAAGTGATTAGTGTGCTTACAATCGTCTTTATTCTGGTTTCCTAAAGGCTATAAACCCAACTTAGGTCATATAAACCCAAAAATCATGTTGGCCATAGTGTGTATGGAAGTGTGCGACTGCGAACACGTATGTGAACTTGGTTCGCACTGCTGCAGCACGGGATAAACAACAGTTCTGGTGCAAGTTCGCGGAACGCGGAGATTTGCGAACATAGGTGGGTAATACCCACCTAAGGTGCAATAATACATAAATAAATAATAAGTATTTGCAATATCACATACATTGCTCCGATTCCAAAATAATTAGCTAAAGCACTTGTGACAGCGGTGGTATCACAAACACCCAGACCTGAGCCAATATGGAAAATTTCGTTTTCTCTATTTCTAACTTGAACCAACCGAGGATCGAACCCGGGACCTCAGAGATGGCGATACCTTGAAAACCGGTGTACAAAGTCACTCGACCACGGAGGTCGTCAGTATACATATGAAACTAAGTACTTTCAAAATCTTACTTTGCTACTATGTTATTCCTCAAATAAGTTACTATTTTGTTTCCTCTCTCAATCTTCCAATTCACATTAAAAACTTAAATAAAAGCATTATCATATCACATTGGATAACGAAAGTTTTCGTTTCAAGTTCCGTTAATGATTATGAAATAAATAAACGAGAAAGTGACCTTATAAAAACGTGCTAAAAATGATAATTAAAATCCAAAACAGAAAATTTCTCAAAATTAATGTAATTAATATGTTTGTATTTTATTTATGCCAAAGAACAAACGTTGAAAAAAAAAACAAGAGCGAGTCCATTAACTTGATATTGATAATAATATTATTATTCCTTTGTATTATATTTCATTCGCTAATGTCCTCGAACTCCTCTGGCAACGAATAATAATATCGATTTAAATGTAACAAATTCTGTTTATAATATGAGATCTCAAAAGATCTAAGAGACCGCTATGGTGACAATCGAATTGAAATAAGTAGACTAGAGTTTCACATGTTTATGATGAAGACAAGCAAAAAACAATCATACGGTTCTCATAACTATAACTACACATGTTCGATAATAAACCTACATGTGAGTTTATTAGATTATATGTTTAAATTGTACGTGAAATTAAGATGTTGTTCAGGATTAATTAAAGCTTAGCCTACGAATACTTTGGACGCATTCCGCAGCAGGGACGGGAGGGTCCCTCACCCGTTGTCCCTTTAACAGCTTCCCAAATAACTTGTACTTGAGAAAAGTTTATCGCGAAAATATCGGGATGAAATTTATAATAACGTGACCGCTTTGTATACCCCACCCTTGTTTTATTGTTTACTATTATGTGGGTTTATCCTTTGAACTTTGAAATAATTTTGAAAGAATGCTTATTTTCGTAAATAAATTATTTTAGGTTTAAGATGACTGTCAAAAATGTAAGTACTTGTAAAGTGTTCATATCTTTGATCTTGTTACACTGAAATATATATTCCATTATTATCCTTCTAAGTTATGAAAATAATGTTGCAAATAATGTTTTGACTCTACAAAAGAAAATAATTCGATGAAAATATAAAACTCATTACTAATTAATTTCATTATGGATGACCAAGAAATCACTCGCAAAATGGTCACAATACATTTCAAAGTAATAGACGTACTCATGTCAACTCATGTGGTTTTATACAATAAATTACATATAATAGTATTCGTTTTGATTCAGAATACATATAAATGGACATTGAAATTATATGAAACTAAGTTTCAGGCCAGCAGTGCTATTCTCGAAAGTTTCTTTGCAAAATAATTTCTGAATCCGTGGTGAAATTACAGTTCCGTATTCTTAAAATGAGTGAGTTCGACACTAGCGCCACCGATAACGAAAGTGAGAAGAATTACGATGGGTGAGTATTTTGACGTTTGTCAGTAGGATTAGGTATAATGAAACACGTTTTGCTTGCCCCATCGAGAGACATCTCGTATCTCACACACGAATTCATCTGTCAAATGAAAATAAAAGTAGTTACTATTTTTTGTGTGAGATGATTTGCGAGATGACTTTCGAAGTGATTTACCATTTTCAGAAAAGCATAGCTGTTGCCTACATAGGACATCATCATAAACCCTCAGTTGACTACACCTTGTCTTGTTAAGTAGGTAACTTTGTATTCAGGATGCTTAGAATTCAATTATTCATTATTGTTTGCGGGGAATATAGGGCGAAGTCTAGTATAAGTTAAGTAATAGAATGGAAATATTTGCTTCGAAATAAATAGTGGGAACATTATATTTTATTTATGATGCCCTTGAGACTTTAGCTGGTATGTAAATGATGGATATTTTATCTTTACATCAAAACGAAGGCTTACTGCACTGTTCGGTTTCCGTAGCAGTGAAATTAATTTTACTAGCTTTCTTATCAAACAGAACTGCTAGGTCAGTTGGTGATTAATTTATCTCCTTCCCATTTTTCTTTCGCCGTAATCCGCACTAGCGTCACATTGTCGAGTCACGGGGTGGCTTCCTCCAACTTTATCGCTAGCTATTAGCAAGAAATTGTAATTTGATTGATCATTCGGCCGTCCGGGTAGTGTATGGTAACCATAGATACGACATATTCACTGGTGCAATGGTGAAATAGATATCCCGCAATAATCAAAGCTTGCAATGTGGTTTTGAAGTAAGTAATTAATTCTGCCAAAGGAAAGTTGTATAATATTATAACGATAAAAAATATAGTAATAATAGGGTTAACGTTTTCTTCCCTAGGGCATCATAAACCCATAATGATAAGTATCGCCGATAGGATCTATAATTGCAAGTCACCAGGGGTTCGGATTATGATGACACGATTTCAATTTTGTAAGTATCCTTATGTGCACTTTAATCTATTATTCAAATGGGAGCACCCCTCTCCAATTATGACATTTGATGTGGTGGGGTCTGAGATGTTGCCAGTCGCATAAATTTAGTCAATTTGACACGGAGCGCTGTCCGCCGGCAGGGAAGTAATATCGGTTGGGGGGCGCCACGCTTCGATACCCCTTTGTATTTATGGAAGATTTTATGTTGTTTAGGATGAATAATCACAAAACCATTTTAGGTTATCCTTTTTGTAGGGTTTCATCTAAACATATCAAGCAGTAGATGTCGTGAGATAGAGGATCTTAATCTTATGGTTGTTTGTATGGTTTCCATTGGTACATAAATTGTTTCTCATTTAACAAAAGCTTGGAAGTAAACCAGTCTATTTGTCTGTTTAGTTGTTTGTGTTTGTTGTGAGAATAAAGGTGTATACGTATTTGAAGAATTAACCTGTCTGGTGATACCCCTATAAAGCCAAATATGGTAGATATATATGGTAGATATTTATGGCATACAACCACGAAAACTTATTATACCCTGAAAACTATCACCACGCTCAAAAAAATGATTTTTATTTTTATGGTAAACTGCAAAGTGACAACCCTAGACGCAGATAGGCAATTGTTAGACAATAATCCCTTTCATGTGCAAAATCAAAACACCGTTTCGATCTAGGGTTGCTACTAAGCATCAAAAGAAACAAAAACAAATTTTCAGTCAAGTTGAAATTATTAGGCTTTATAATAATTTTCGGGGTTGTATGTAGGTTAACCTTTAAAGGGGTATTACCAAACACCCTGTATACGTTCAATTGATCTTGATACTCAATTACCTATTTTATTTATTTATCCCTAACTACTTATCTCTTAAGCAAATTATGTTTCAAAATTTTGCGTCACGAACACTTGTAATGCGACTGAATTTGTTCCTTTTAGTTTGCGTTAAAAAACGGGGTAAAATAGTAGACACGATATCCCGCGTCAGCTGGGCGTAGAAAATATGCCATGTGCATAAACCCGTTGTAAAATATGATGTTGAAAGTTCGTTTGCAAGTTAAGGTTTATTCCGTGCATTGTATTTTGAAGTAGCTTAATAGGTCGTGAGAGGTTCTGCTGCTACTGTTCTCAGAAGAAAAAGTTTGTTCCTTTGTTTGCAGTTTCAAAAACGATTTATCTAGTTCAGTAAGAACGATGCAAATATTAAAATGCATTACACATTGCTTAAAAATTTGTATTTTTATGAACTTAAAGGAGACAGTCAGTTGATGTCCCTTTTAGTAGAGTTATCTCTACAGAATCCGACCACTTCTATATTGAACACTCTCATTTAGATACAGTGTCAGCTGGCTTTAATAAAAAGTGCAATGTAATAAAAAATTATACAGTGTATGCTCTACAAATCAAAGTGAAAACAGATAAGTAATTCAGCATAAATAGTGCTTCAATTAGACTGAGTGCAATGCTCAAAAGCTTTAAGCGTAGGTATAATAATATTATGATGCTCTGCGATTCCGTGTTTCTGTACAAAGCGTGGTCTCAGTAAGCACTTTCAAATGTTTCACAAAGTTTCAACGGGTCAAATACTCACGGAATAAGCAATATATTATTATTCTGTTTTCCGCGCGGTAGGTTGCGCAAATAAAGGGGCCGCAGTCACCGTTATGGCGAAACCAAGTACACCCTCCTACGAAATATAACTATTACGCTTTTATTAAGCTTACCAAACCCGCCAAAGGGATACTCATAATTTAATTACATGCCCCCAAAATAACTTATTTCAAGTTGTCGGAAATTGCTTTGCTGGCTTTATAGAAATGTAGGTTTGCATATACATATAGAAGTTGAATGGGAAGATGAATTTTTAATTTTCTACCAAATCTTAAATGATGTCTTAATTAATTATTATTTTTTAATACATATAGGTTCATACATAGGCACATGAAGTCAGAAAGATGTATAGCTGAAATATTTTTACATCATCGCTGGAATACTTTTCAGTGAAATGAAATGGAACACGTTTTCAGTGAAATTGCAATGATTACGTTATGATGCTTAAATTTATAGACAACTTCGGTAGGTAGCAGAAAAATATTACCTAAACTCTTTAAATATAAAATAATACTAAATAATATACTAGAAAAAATACGACTCGCACCAGATCATATTCTCGGACGGGAATCGAACCCGCTACCTTTGGATTCCCGCGCAATTCCCGTCCGAGAGCATGATCAGGTGCGAGTCGTATTTTTTCTAGTATATTATTTAGTATTATATAAAAATAGCATTGTGAATGCTAAAATCTCAAAATTTAAAAATATATAAAATAAGTCAATAAATTAAACACCTTGCATAAAGTAATTATTATTTTATTTAGAGGTAACTTCAAGTCCTTTTGTATTTATAGCTCGATAGAAAGACACACATTTCAGGTTCCAGTTTTGAGAAATTTTATATTATGTAGGTAACTACAGTACCGTACGTGTAGAGGCGTAGATTAATTTAAAATAATGTTTTATATCGATATAATTATTTACTATTATGCTATTAACTTTTTTACACTATTTTTCATTACCAATTCACAAAATCAATATAGGCCGCCATCCATGTCTGCGCACGGCGCGGTTCTTATTTTGTTTTCAAAACCAATCTGCTTTTTTAAAGCAATAATATAAATTAACTTCCCGCAACGGCGGTGATGGCCAGCTCGCAGAGCAGGAACATAGACGATCTCTATGGTACTCTACTGAAAGTTTCTTTTGTGAAAAAATAGATTTCAAAAAAGTCACATGATTTAAAAAAATCGGACGAGTGTGAGTCGATGAGCGCACCGTAGGTTCCGTACAAAGTTGTGGGTGCTTAAATAAAGACTATATTTTTTATGATTTAACTACAAATGTGACAACAAAGTGATAAAAAGAAAAAAGAACTAAGGCCCGTATTTATAAACCACTTATTGGTATTGGTATTGGTGGTGGGCACTTTCTCCGCATTTAGACCAATTTGGTCCGTTATGCGTGAAACCTCATAGCATCGGTATGGCTAATCGAGCCATCCCAGCTCCTTCCAGAAGCGCAGAAGCCTCCTGGGGCGTTCACAGGCTTCTAGGAGCGACCTCACCTCTGTGAGGATTTCTGCCCGTTGTGTGGCCAGCCCCACGCACTCCAGGATCACGTGGGCGGCTGTTTCCTCTGCTTCCAGGCATCCCCTGCATAGAGGACTGTCTGTCGCATTCATGATGAATAGTTGTCGGTTTAAAGCTAAGTGACCTGTAAGTGTACCTACAACTATCCGGAGGTCTGGGCGATTGAGGCTGAGCAGCCTGCGGGTCACACGCGGCGAAACTGCAGTCATCGCAATCTTAGACTGTCTACAGCTTGTTAGATCTACCCAACGAGTATTGTGTGCAGCACGAGTTCGTTGTCCTACCCATGAGCGTAATTGGCTGAACGGGAGTGGCAGAATGGGTATGGGTCCTGCCACTGTTGTAGAAGATCCTATTCTAGCCAGCTCATCGGCGGCATCGTTCCCGTGTGATCCACTATGCCCTTTAATCCATTGTAGGATTACTCCGTTGTTGGATGCCAAACGATCCAAAACTTGGTGGCATTCGTAGACGATACTGGAGTTGATCGTGTTGGCTTCCAGTGCTGTTAGGACGGCCATGCTATCAGTCAGTATGCGGATGTTTAGTCCCTTCACACCTCTAGACAGGGCCGTAGTAGCGGCGTTTATTATAGCAACACATTCGCATTGAAATATCGAACTGTGTTGGCCTAGCGCTAGTGATATTTTGATATTTAGGTCTTGAGAGAAAACTCCAGCTCCAGTTCCAGACCCCATTTTGGAACCGTCCGTATAGATTCGGACTTCATGTATGCCGGAGTAATCTCGGTCGCTTTCAAATAACTGGATTTGGTATTTCTTTAGGAAAATATATTGCTTGGGGATCCTGTCGCATGGGGCAGCGATTAGTGACTCATGTTTCACTAAGTTATTCCACAATATGGAATGAGGACCCTCTCGGTTGTACCACAGACCTAGGTGTTTAAGCCTTATAGCAGCCATGGAGGCTTCTTGTTGTATAAACAGGTCCAAGGGTGTTAGATCCAGAGCTACTTCTAGGGCGGCTGTGGGGGTAGTTCGCATGCAGCCGGTTATAGCAGAGCATGCCAATCTTTGGAATTGCTGCAGCTTGTTGATGACGGTGCTTTGCTCTGTTTTGGACCACCAGGCAACGGCTCCGTATGTGATTATGGGACGTATAACAGTTTTATATAGCCACATCGTTATTTTCGGTGATAGTCCCCACCTTTTGCCGAGTAGTCTTTTACATTGGCAGAAGATGATGGTGGCTTTGTTTAGTTTTCCTTCGAGATGTCTATTCCAGAGAAGTTTGTTGTCTAGTATCACACCTAGATACTTGACTTCCTTGCTAAGGGACAGACTGGTATTAAAAAGTTTAGGGAGTTTAAGATTTCCTAGACTTCGTTTGTTTGTGAACATGATTAGCTCCGTCTTTGCTGGGTTCACTGTTAGATTGTGTTTAGTGCACCACTGTTCGACGACCTTCAGTGCGGACCTCATTTGGTCACAAATCACACTCTCAACTCGTCCGCTGATGAGTATGGTCAGGTCGTCTGCATAGCCTACTGTGAGGAAGTTGCGGTCGTTGAGCCACGTAATCAGCTCGTTGACCACTATGTTCCATAGTAGCGGTGAGAGGACTCCTCCTTGAGGACATCCTTTAGCTACTACGCCTCTGGTGGAACCATTCACAGTAAATTGAATGGCTCTGTCTCTCAGCATGCTGTCAATCCACCCGGCAATAGTGGTATCCACACCATGTTTGGACAGGGCCTGGCTTATGCTGGTAAAATTGGTTTTGTCAAAGGCTCCTTCAATGTCGATGAAGGTGCCTAGTGTAGATATTTTGTGTTTGAGATTGCCTTCTATGTAGGAAACCACCTTATGTAGGGCAGACTCTGTTGATTTGCCTGCAGAGTAGGCGTGTTGGTTTGGATTTAGGGGGTTCCTGACTAATGCAGTGCTCCTTATCTCCTTGTCTATTAGTCTCTCTAAAACCTTTAAAAGGAATGATGTGAGGCTAATTGGTCTGAATGATTTAGGTTGAGTGTAGTCTCCTTTGCCGGGCTTAGGGATGAAGACTACCCTGACTTCCCTCCATTTCGTAGGAATATAGCGGTGTGCTAGGCAGCTTCTGTAGATGGCTACGAGGTGGTCAATGAGACCTCCGTCGCTCCACCTCATCAGTCCTGGAAAAACTCCATCTAGTCCCGCTGATTTGAATGGAAGGAAGCTGTTGATTGCCCATCTTACTTTCTCCGGGTTGACAACCTTGTGGGCGGTGATCCAGTCAGTTTCAGATGGTGGATTCTCATCTTTTCCTTCCCATGTGCGACTTTCCGTTATGCGGCACCCTGGGAAGTGAGTGGTCATTAACAGTTCTGAGGTCTCTTGATCTGTTTTGGTGTAAGTTCCATCAGGCTTTTTCAGGAAACCAAGATTATGTACTGGTTCGCTGCACAGAATGTTTTTCACTCTGTTAGCCTCACTGTTGGTTTCAATATTGGTGCAGAAGCGTCTCCAGCATTCTCTTTTCCTGAGGCGAATACGCTTCCTGTAGTTGTATTGGGCTTGCTTGTAGGCGTCCCAGTCTTGCGCATCTCGAGAGTTCTTTGCTTTGTTGAACAACTTTCTCACCTTTCGGCGTAATTTCTCCAGATCGGGTCCCCACCAGTGATGTTTGTTGCCTGGCTGGAAGCTGGGAATAGAAAGTGGGCAAGTTTCGTCAAAGCTGGTGGTTAGTATTGTTGTTATGCGATCAACATGGTTATCAATATCCGCTGTTACCGCGTGAGTTGTAGGTGTGTCTAGACACTTTAGCTTCTCTGCGGTCAGAAGCTCGTACTTACGTCTATCCATCTTGCGTGGATTACGTCGAGGCTTAGGCGGTGTGAGAGTCATGTTTATGTTGTATTTGACCCAGCGATGATCGGAACATGACGCCTCATCAGATACATGCCAATCGGAAATGTGATGCGACGCGTGTTCACTCGCTAAAGTAAGGTCAATGATTGTCTGGGCTCGTGATGTTACGAAAGTCGGTTCGGAGCCCCTGTTGATTATGTTCATGTTAGTCGCGAGTAAAAAAGAAACGAATTCCTCACCTCGCTTGTTGTTTTCCTTGCTGCCCCATAGCACATGGTGTGCGTTGGAGTCAGCTGATATGATCAGCTCTAGTCCCTCGCGTTCGCAGTGTTGAACCAGTGCGGCCAGCTCAGGAGTGGGAATATCCGCGTCGCCCGGCAGGTAGGCGGACGATATCACCACGTCAGTCAGGCCTAAGGAGGGGTCATTTTGGAGTCTGATAGTAGTCAGGTTCCTGGAACAGAACTCGGTCATTAAGGTTGTGTTTGCGTGTTTAGGTGTAAAGATACATGTACGCGGGTTGTCAGCGGTAGTGTCTAGGAGTAGCTTACCCCCGATGTTGCTGAGACCGCATATTCTGCCCTTCCTAATCCACGGCTCCTGGATTAGGGCTACGGTCTTGGGATTTACCTCCAGCATTCTGCGTAGTGTAGCCGTTGCAGTCTGGCTGTGCTGGAGGTTGGTTTGGAGGACGGAGAGGTTATTGCTGGGGGGTGCTGGCAGCGCCATCGTCGCTGTTCAGCATAACCTCCTCGTCTACGTCGCTTTCTCCGCTCCCATCTTCCATAGGGGAATCCCCCATCCCTTCCTCTTGTGGGACTTCCCTGGGGTCCACTTTGGGCGGATTAGCGTCGTCGGTGGTTTGTGGTGGTCGTGGTGGTGGGTTTGAGTGTGCGGTGGGGTATGTAGGCCCGCTGCCTGGGTCACTAATGACCTCTCCAGGTAAACTGGGGTTCGGCGGGGGCGTATTTGTATTGTCAAGGAAGCGGGCGTAGATGTTACCCAGCTTGTAGTAAACTCTACGCTCGCTTGCCTTGAGTTTCTCGGCGTCTTTTTCTGGGACCCCAAGCACGAGGAACAGGCTTTGTTTCTCCTCCTGCTGCTCGGCGTGGTAGACAGCCCAGTTGGAGACGTCGAGGTGGGTGTTTTGGCACGTTAGGCGTCTGCGTACCCGGTCCAACGTGTCATCCGGTCCAAATTGTGGCACCAGGAGCCCCGTCTTGACGCGTTTGGGGATCTCCAGCTGTCGCTTGACGACTAGCTTGGTGCCGGGACGTGGTGAGCCGATTTTCGCGGTCGTGCGATGAAGCCACAGGAGCGAGTAGTCATCCTTGCACCAGAATTTAAGGACGCCCTCACTATAGAAGGCGTTCGCCTTAAAAGACGGTCCGACATATGGATGGCTTGATGAACTCGGAGCGAATATCTCGTCGTCCAACAAACCATCGACCTGTCTCTTGATGACCTCGGCCTGCTCTTTGGTAAGGTCATGGTAGGGCTCCACCATGATCGCGACGCTGAGGTCCGATTTCAGAGCGTCGGCATATGCGATGGAGCTGGTGGTGGTGGGATGGGGTTTACTGCGTTTGCCTTCGCCTCGCGGAGTGAAGGAATCGTCGGGGCGATTCCTCTTGACGGGCTTGGCAGGCGTAGCAGTATTCCCCTTTCCACGGGAACCCCGCCTGGGTTTGCGTCGCGCAGATGCGTTGGCGGCAGCTGGCTTCAGGGCGACGGATGGTGCCCCTTTAGGAGCAGCTTTTTCCTCAGCAGGACTATTGTCCACGTGAGGAGTCAGCGCATCACTATTGGGAGCGTCGCGGGGCTTTGCAGCCCCTTCGGCAGCTTCACGCGGCCTACTTCCATCCGTAGTCTGTCGCCGCGCCTTCCTCGCTACCAATCGGGTTTCCACCCGTTTGGCTTTGCGTGATTGGCCAGGCGGGTTGGGTAGTTGTTTGGGCCTCTTCTTCTTAACGACCACTGTGTTCCAACCGGATTCCTCCTGTTGGGGTCCAGAGGTCATCGGCATTGCTGCCTTCAGAGAGGAGAGGTCCAAACTGTGTTGTGCAGGCGGCGCTACACTCGGGTTATGCACCTGAGGAGCTGCCGGTGTGTTCTGTGGCGCTACTCTCGGGTTGTGCACCTGAGGAGCTGCCGATGTGTTGTGTGGCGCAACACTCTGGTTATTCACCTGAGGTGCAGCCTGGGTGCTGGGCGCGCCGCCTTGGTTTTCACCTTGGGGTGCAGCCTTGGTATGTTTGTGCTTGTTTTTAGATGCCATGAGAGTTTGGTATTCGATTCGTCTTTGCTGCGTTCCACCCTCCTTGGAGCCCTCAAGTGGGGACGTTGCGGCAGAAGGCACACAAACGCCAGAACTACAGCAAAGATATAGAGCCCCAATATAGCAGGAAGCCGGCCGAACAGAGCAGGATGACAAAAAATCGTCCCACCCGCCGTCTGCCCCCACTATAACAGGACTCTCGCCTGACAGCCCTCTTACGGGAAGTCACAGCCGATTGACCTAGGGTGGCTAGTCCTAGGCCTCCCGTGTGAGGAGAAATCCGGGCCAAAGTGACGTGTTGTCTCAGGAGTGCTTATACAGCCTACACTCCATCGACTCAATCACCAGGACACCTTCATCCCCCCGTACGGGTCCCCGCGCACGGCACAAACACGCGGGTGGTTGTTCCCCCCCTTACCCCTCACCATCAGTCCTGTTTGATGATGAGGCCGCAAGTACCAACCACATAATACCCACAGTACTGTGTTAGGAAAGGAAGAAAGGATGGGAAAGGTCTGGATGAGAATTGCGTCTAGCCGTTTCAGTTCCGTCTGTTTCAAAGGGAACCAGACCAATAACAGGCAGCAACCACGGGAAGGATAATCAGCTAGACATGCCATGGGGATCGGCGACTGTTGCGCTCCTCCCATGACCATTCGCCATGTCTGCTCTCCGGACAGGAGGGCCGACTAGGGTTGGATCTGCTCCCGGCGATCAAGGCCATGGGACCAACCCATGAGACCACACCCAACCCCGCCCTGTGACAACAACAAAGTGATTCTATAAGGGTCCCGCTTTTTCCTTTTGAGCTACGGAACCCTAAAAACACACAAACACATATGTTTGCAAAGGGAACTTAAAATAAATTATTACTCAGAGACTAGAAAACATTTAAAAATATTCAAATTCCAGGAATCGAACCCCAATTCGGACATAACAGGGTTTCAATATCAATCATTAAAATATAATGAGTCAATTAGTGTAATCGACACCAGCCATTTTTAAAAATGTCCCAACTGCTGGCGCACAAGCCTTCCTTATAAGTGGATAAAGAGGATGGGCCATAACCCACCACGCAGGCCCAATGCGGATTGGTGGGTTTTAACGACTGCAAATGCAGCCAGGACCAACGGCTTAACGTGCCTTTTGAAGCACAGAGGAACTCGATATAAGAATTTTTTGGTCACCCATCACATGACCGACCCTAGCGAAAGTTGCTTAACCTCCACAATCGCAGAATCAAGCGCTAAACCACTGCGCCACCGAGAATTAGTGTAATAAGCCACTGTAAATATTATTAATAATGTCACTCGTATCAAGATGTTGTTTTGAATACCCGGTAGTGGCGCGTATATTACCGGAGTCGGTAACAGGGACGTTATTAGGGATAATGTTGTCCTCCGGGCCCCTATGGATGGCAGACAATAACCATTTCCCTTTCAATATTGCCGCACCTTCCGCATCCAGGGATTTATTGTACAAGACGGTAGCCTATTGTCATCGGCGGATAATAACTCTAATTTTATCAGGAAACACACCGTAGAGGTGACCTAATTAGTTCATAATATGACGCGGATTTAACGTCATGATTATTCATAACACAATTCATGAATTTTGTATGAAACTGCCACGTTTATTTTTGGGTGTTCTCTACGTACTCTCGTCTCGTCATAGCATACTAGTATTTGTATATTACATGAGGTAATAATGAGTATGTGTTTTAATCTCTCGAAAGAAAAATTCTCGTGTCACAGTGTTTGTAACAAAAATTCTCTGAAACGGCTTGACCGATTCTTATGAAATTTTGTGTGTATATTCAGTAGGTCTGAGAATAGGACGTTAACTATTTTTCATACCCCTAAGTGGTAAGGGTCCATCCCAAAAAAATATTTTTATTTTAGATAATTATTTTAATTTTTTTTATTTTATGATTCGGCATTAAAAATACATACAACCCTAAATTTTCAACCTTCTACCACCAACCCTATTTTTAATATGGCAAAACAACGTTTGCCGGGTCAGCTAGTAGATTTATAAATTCTTTCATGGCAAAGTGTCGATTGTTATTTGCTAAAGCTATTTTAAATTTTAATAATACTGCATTGTAAAGGCATGCAAGATATTTCGACGCCAAGTCAAAAGCTTTTTCGTTATCTATGACGGTATGTTAACCCACATCGAACGAAGTTATGTGACTTTGTATAAAACTATATTTTTGGGTATACTGGTGTAGAGAAGAGGTCCTTATTTTATTTGCACAGCACAGAAGATTTTCATAAGAAATTCCTGATGTAACCCTTGTTGTAAAGCTGTGTCTAAATTAAATTCCAGATGAGGATTAAACGTGATTATTAAGTACGAGCAAACACGGGTCTCCGCATTTAGTTACGTTACGTCAGATAATGTGTAAATGCATCACCGATACGCTGGTCACATAATTCAGCACTAATTAACAACATGATAACAATTCATACCTAAAGTATAACTAAGTATGATTCCTTTATTATTTATTACCGACCACCCGCGAAAATCAAAATCAATATGCTAACACAATACTAAATAATACATTAAAAAAATCTGGTGCGAGTTGAATTTTTTCTAGTATATTATTTAGTATTGTATATAAATGGCATTTTGAATGCTAAAATCTCTAATAAAAAAATTATATAGCTGTTTCATCTTAATCAATTGTCAAAATATTTTTAAAGATGTTTCAATTGAATGTCACATGTAAGAGTAAGATACACTTCAATAAGGGAGCTTATTCCTACCTATGAAAAAAATCAGCCAATTTGATTTATTTCAGACATAATACCCCTTGCAATAATTTTCAGAAAATTTTCCAGAATTTTGTATGTGACGATACGTTTAGTACTATTATACAATATAGTCCGTGGTGACGGATTCAAAGTTATCTTTTCCAGTCAAAATAATTCAGCAGAACGGAAAAGTGGAAGATTTCTTCTTACTTCATACGAAATTTACTTTTATGTGAATAACTTAGAAAAACATCTTAAAGTTTTACTCAGGCCACAACAATATCAAATGGTAGAGCATCACTCAACGTTGTTTACCCGCTTGCGATGGATGTGGACATTCAAACACGACCTGTCAAAAGTCGCCTTTTGTCAGCGAAAATTTTTCTAAGTCTATGCCTTTTATCCTTTTATGTTGAATAACACTTCTGCTATTGACTGTCGATTTCCGAGCACTTTCGAGTAGTTACGAGTCTTGTACATATTAAAACATTCTTTTGTTTTTATTCTTCAATCATGTTTTTATCAAAAAGAAACTTTAATTTTCTGGTTGACGATAGTCGACAGAAGTACAATGCGATTAATTTAACAATGTATCCAACAGAAGTGACCAACTTCAGAGCGCTTGCGGTACAAAAAGACGTATTCTCGAGTGATGTTGCAGCGGATCTCTGTCTATTGTCAATTTAATCGCAATGTGAATCAACTTAATGGGTTGCATGCCAATCCAACTAGTTATTTTAGAGTATAAATATCAATGCTTGGTAAAACCTAAATAGATTTATATATCAAGCATTGTTTTAAGTTAATCTTAAGTATTTTAATCAAATTATAATAAAATACATTATAATAAACAAACTCTTTATATTATAGCATATCAATCAATAATGCAGAAGAATTAATCGGACAAAGAACTTTCCGTACCTTCCGCGACCAAAATTTTTCAACACTTCTACATTTTGTAATAGAATTAAACCGACTAATAATTTTTTCTCAGATTTGGAAAAGCGTTTTTAACCGTAAACTTTGAAGATGTTAAAGAAGTCCTGAATGTCTTGCAGAGCTTACTAGAAAAAAAAAATTAAAGAAAAATTATTTAAAAAGATATTAAAAACGCGCCCTGCGAATCAAACCAACAAACTAAAAAGTTATACTACAAAGTATCATATTGTTTAGCGACTGTAGTCGTATGTTGCTGACTGTATTGACATTGAACCTTAACTTTACAAGTGTTAGTGCCATAGACTTAGAAAAATTTTCGCTGCGTTCAAGGTTAGTGCAGTCGGGGGACCGTACTACAGTATTTATATATTTTCTATACAGTATAGAAGCTAACGTCATTTATGGTCCTTTTATACATTACGCTCCGTGTCGGAGCGCTAGGGTTGGCAATGGCATTCGTCGGCCGTCGTCGAATGTGTGAATACTCACACTACTTTAGCGAGCGATGTTTCCGGAAAGCAGAAAGAAAAATGCGGTGGTTATAAAATTGAAAGTAATTGATATTATAACACAATCAACTAGTTTCTTACTACCTATAAAGGTTAACATTGGTTAACCTTTATAGGGTTCGAGTCCCGTCTGAGGTGCTACAGGTGAGTCGATTTTTTCTAGTATTTTTCTAATATTATTTATCTTAATATAAAAATAGCATTGTGAATGCGAAAAATATAAATTTAATAATTATATAGCTATTTCATCTTTATCGATTGTCAAAACATCTGGAAAGATGTTTCTTTCGAATGTGGGGGTATTTTTTCGCATTGATGAAATTGCGCTGGCATGCAGCGAAGAAATATAAAAAGTACTAGAAAATTTCGCCGCTCCCACTAGCGACTCGGTAGCATAATTGGTCAGTGCATTGGGCCGTAATCCCAAGGGTGCGGGTTCGAGTCCCGTCTGAGGTGCTACGGGTGAATCGATTTTTTCTAGTATTTTTTCTAATATTATTTATCTTAAGGTTAACATTATTAAAATCAATCAAAACATGCATGCAATGCAATGTAATGCAACCCCGATGTCACTTAGTACTGTGAAATCCGGTTGCATTGCAACGACTGTTGATAAACACTCTGATATCAGCTTGTAAATTTATAATAATTTATATCGATGGATGATCAAAGTAACGAGCTGAGAATTTCAGCTCGTTTCAGTTGTATTTAATGAGGGTGTAATGAGAAAGGAAGGAATAACTTAAGTGATTATGTACAGATAAACATATAACGGTGTATCTTTTGGTAAAGCTCATATTTAAGCTATATAAAAACCAAAGCCTCGCAACATTTTATTTTTAAGGGAACAAAAATGGTTGTATTTTATTTTTCTCGTTGCCGAGAACACTTAGCTAAGGCAATTTAACTTTAAGAAATTTTGATATCCGTCCAGTTTTTAGTTCTCCGGCGGGAGTTCTGTGCCGGGATGAAATGAAGCCTATAAACATTTGGACTTATGCTCTCAATTTGCTCTTTATCTCAACTTATATATTGTTCTTAATGTTTAACTTCCTACATTGCATAGTATAATGAATCTTTGGATTACAAACTGACTGATTTTTTTACAACCACTTACAAGTTTTACGCTCGTAGACAGGCACTGAAAAGGCAACGCTGTATTATTAAACATTTTAACAAATTATAAAAAGTAACAGTATTTGTAAATCATGTTTTTACTCTGATGGCAATTAGTAAAGTTGGGGATTTACACCCGTATTCAGTAACACATGAACCTTTCACATGTAATACAAACGAACCAATCACAAAGCTTTATTTCAACGCAGTGCGCTCACGTAGTCAAGGGTCCAGTCATTTGTGTTGTTTCTGAATACGGGTGTTAAAGGCACAGACATATTTTGTTAACCTATGAAATTGTTATTACCACAATCAACAATAACCACATATTGGTCAGAATACAGAATTAGTACAGAAGTATGGAAATTAGTAACAAGATGGTGTCATATCATAGCCACTCTAGACTCAGAGGCAGATTAGTAAATTGTCGTTTACATGGAACCTATATGATGTCGAACTAGGCGTGTCAGTCATTCACTCGCACCACGGAGTTCGCTTGCTGTTAAAAATAATTTTAATTTTGTAAAATCTAATACAAACTTCAAATATATTTTATCGTACAAAGATTGTAAATCCTGGTGTTCTGAATAAAGTTTTGTTGCAGTTAAAGGGTGGTGTTTGTAGGTATTTTAGTTAATAATGGAATGGAACTTTGTCTCTATTTCTGACTGTCAGCGTCACCACCTTAACTGAATATGTAGGTATCAACCAGACCGGTTGGTTTGGTGGGCGACGCCGCGTCTGCATGCAAATTGCCTTTTCAACTATTTTTTTCGACTTAAACATCCAAAGTGTGCGTCCACACTGGATGCGCGGTGACTAGAGCCTGAGGCGGGCGCGGCGGGCGGGGGCGTGCGGTGGCCACAGTGACGCGCGAGTTCTTGTAGCGGTTAGACGTGTATCAGGTGTTGCAAACTATGGACGAGGATTTGCTATTTTTACTAGACAGTCCAATCCTGAGATGGGAGGTGTTGAACACTAGAGATGGTGTGCACGAAATAAATAAAAACAGAGGAATAACTGGTGAATTTTTTAACTTATATAAAGAATTGAGATTATACCCTACAAAATTCTTTGAGTACACTCGAATGCCTGTGACAACATTTGACTACATACTAAGTAAAATATCACCTAAAATCACCAAAGAAGATACTAACTTCCGCAAATGTATTAGACCTGAGGAGAAATTGTTCATAACTCTGAGGTAAGAATAAAACAAGATTTTTTTTAAAGTTTTATATTTATATTATGTAGATAGGTAAGTAGTAAACAAACAAGTAGGTAAGTAAAAAGTAGTAATAGTGAAATTAATAATTAGGGTAGTTGCCAGTAGAATATCCTCCATAATTTTCCTCGTATCTCGGTTGAGTAAACTGCATCCTTTCTGCCTCGTCTATTATGATTTGGGTAATTTTATTTCGAATGCGTAACTTTTGTAATTCGCCAAATTTTTTCATTTGTGGCAGAAGACTCATAAAAAAATGATAATCATCACATTTTTCCGACTGGTCACTATTTGACACCATTTTCTGTTCAATTAGCATAATTTTTTTTCTTTCACATTCTATAAGTTCATCCCTATAATCTGATGCCGTTTTGTTGCGCTTTGACGCGTTTGTGCGACTGCTGCAGGTTGATGTACCTGGACTCATCACGTCAGCAATGTTAGATTGCTCAGTTGACTCGTTGAGAGATTCCGAATCACTGTCATGCAGATTTCCCGTCATGACTCCAGGTGTAATGTCATCGTTTATGAATTGCATAAGTTGAAAGTATGGCCATGTGCTCTCTATTTCATCGCCACCGTCACCAGAGCGCGGCGTAGGGAATTTCTTTTTTTCTTTTCGAAATTGATCGCGCAGATTCTTCCACTTCTTACGCAGTTGTTTTTCTGTAACAGTGACATAATATTTTATTGTACTTTTTTATTTCAGGTTTTTATCAACAGGAACTGGATTTAGAGCATTGGCTTACAGTTTTCGTATGGGGAAAAGCACCATTGCGTCTATAGTGCACGAAACATGCCATGTTTTATGGACTGAGTTAGTTCCTATTCACATGCCGATACCAACAGAACAACGCCTGAAAGCTATTGCAGAAGACTTTGAAGCTACCTGGAATTTCCCACACTGCATCGGAGCAATTGATGGGAAACATTGCGAAATAAAAAAACCTCCTAAATCTGGTTCGGCACATTGGTGCTATAAAAAAAGAAATAGCATAGTCATGCAAGCTGTGGCTGATGCAAAAAGGAAATTTGTAGCAGTCGAAGTAGGCGGTCGAGGAAAGCAAAGTGATGGTGGTACTTTTATTGCATCAACACTGTATAAGCTTATAGAAAAAAATAAATATAAAATTCCTATGCCAAAGAGACTTTCTAATTCTGACGTCATTGCACCCTACGTCCTAGTGGGTGATGAAGCTTATCCGTTAAAACATTATTTAATGCGTCCTTATCCCGAGAGAGTACTTAATAATGAAAGAAAATGTTTTAATATCAGGTTGTCTACCGCTAGACAAACAATCGAATGCGCATTTGGAATTTTAACATGTAAATGGAGAATACTTCTTAAACCTATCGAAACAAACAGAAGAAATGCCTTGTCTATAATAAAAGCTACGTGTATACTGCACAATGTTATAATGGATTTAAACAGCGATCTCGATCTGGATGTCCAACGTGTGCTATCTAACCCGCCATTATATGAAAATCGTCACAGAATCCGCGGAGTCAATAATAATCCATCACGGAGAGCAAAAAATGTTCGTATAAAGTTCACAAACTATTTCTGGGAACAATATCAAAGAATGTAATAACTATTAAGTACTTATATTAAATTAAACTTACCTTCACTTCCAGGAAATTGATCTTTTATTTCACTCCATAACTTTCTTGTTATTGTGCGATTACTGTGGTGTGGATGTTTACTTTGCCATATAGGTGGTTTAGATTGAATCGCACTTATAAACAATTCAGTATTTACCGCCATTTTATGACAAACAAATACAGACACGTATACGCCGAGCGACAAGACCGAACTGGTTTGTTTCCCCCGCCGCTCGCGCATCGGGTCGCTCGCTGACTAGGCCCGTAGTGCGGCCAGAGCGCGCGGACAGGAGCGTTTGAAAACTACGCGCGCTGTCTCGCTCAGTCCCGTCGCACTAGGCTTCCGCCTTAGTCACTACAATATGGACGCAAAGGCGCGTTTCATATGTTTGATACTTCGCGGCCGTCGTAGCAACCGCGCTAGGCTCGCAGTGTGGACGCACACAAAAACGTTGAGAGCGCGCGTGTACCGCTACGCTCTATATTCATAACATTTCATTACTTTTCCTGGGGGAATTGAGGTGCAGCTAAGCGTGAGTTTTGATGTCTTTTGTTGTCAAACTGATATTATTTTCTGGGCACCGACCCCGATATCAATATGTAGTCGACATTGCGTAAAAAAGTTACGTTTATTTGCTTTCCGCTACTAAATTTTGGTAGGTATTTGAAAATCACATTAGCAGTTAAGAGGCCGTATACGTTTACCACTCTCTCGCTCGCACATTTCATATTTTCTCAAGATTTCTTAAAGTTGAGTGCGTTATTAAAAAATGTGTTCCGGCCACATTTCGCAATATAACATTACGGACATTTTGACATTTATTTCAGTTTCGTGTTGCTGAAGTACAAAAATTGTCGTTTCTGCCAGTTCAAATAAGTTTCAGTTCTTGGTTCCAGAAAATTAAAAGTCCGGCGAACAGTGAGCTTCCCATAAAAACGTAATACCAAAATGATTTGCGATTTGAGCTTTTTTAACTTTTCTTGTGATGTTATTCGGATTAAGACAGTATTTGTCTAGGGTTCTATTTAATAAAAATCCAAAATACCAAACCAAAAAAAAAGAATGCAATTCACGGTTTTGTATGAAAAAATGTAATTGGCATTTATTTTGAATTGGGTTAGTAGGTAGAAGAGATGATAAAACATAAAACAAGAAGAGATAATTATGCTCAAATTGCAAATCATTTTACTGTATTGTATTACGTTTGAATCATGGTTATATGTTCACCTCCACTAACGAAGCACTAATATGTACGAGTATTTATACATGGTATATCAAATTCTTGCTATAGCAGGGTTATTAATGCAACAGAATTATTATTTGGATCTTTTAAAATAACCTTGCATGTAAGTGACGACCACCGTGGTCGAGTGGCTTTGTACATCGGTTTTCAAGGTGTTCTCTGAGATCCCGGTTTCGATCCCCGGTTGGGTCAATTTAGAAAACAAACTTTTCTATATTAGCTCAAGTTTGGATGTTTGTGATACCACGGTTGTCTCTGATTTCCAAAACACAAGTGCTTTAGCTACTTACTTTGGAATCGGAGCAAAGTATGTGATGTTGACAAATAAAAAATGAATAAAAAAAAGTAATCAAAGTATCTATATTTAAAGAATTCATTATTTCTTTATTAAGCACCATACAAAGTCTGTAAAATTTTTAGGTAAACAATTTTGATATTAAAAATGTTTTAGATCTACATTTTTATGAACATATGTTTTTATTAAAACGCAAATATTTTTCAGAAAACATAATGAATTCATTTATAGGCTTATTCGCAACTGATAGATATTCAGGCAAGTACAAAAGTAGTATTTTGAGCAATTTATAAGAGACTTTAGTATTGTTGTTTTATTCAAAGCTGTGCTTTTAACTATTATTATATTTATTAAACGTTTACTAAAAGATCCATCGAGTCGTTTAAGTCTCAGATACTCTTTACTTAGCTTCTTTTAACAATTTTGCGCTTAAATCATTATTATATTTTCTGCCCGAAATTTTGAAGGAGAAATACTTATACAAGGTGTTACAAAAATACCCCTAATGCCGAATATGGTATATAGGGACCATCAAACTGAACAACTTTGACTATAGGACCAACTCTAAAATCGCGAAAAAAAAATTAGCTGTTTCATACATTTTGATATTTTCGATTTTAATTTTTGTATGAAACAGCTGATTTTTTTTTCGCGTTTTCAGAGTTGGTCCCGTAGTAAAAGTTGATCAGTTTTTATATACCATATTTGGCATTAGGGGTATTTTTGTAACACCTTGTATATTACTGTAGTAGGTACCTACTTGTTTATTTCTAGTTAGTTAGTTAATAGCTAGGCACTTAGGCCCATATTTATAAACCGCTCTCAACATTGACAGCTATTTTGAGATCATACTTGTGATGCTGTTCCTTATAATAACAGCATCTCAGGTATGATCTCAAGATAGCTCTCAACGTTGAGAGCGGTTTATAAATACGGGCCTTAGTATCTTTATTAGGCAAATCTTTAGTTAGTACATGTTTAATTCACGAGAATTTGTTTGCTAGTTTTATAACAGTTATTCTATGTTTATTTCTTTATTGAAAAATAAACATTAGGTATAAGAAAATTAAGGTTTAATAAATACCTATTTTTTTTAAATATATGATGGTGTCTGTTTTACGCATTTGTTTTATCAATCAATTTTTTTCTCATAATAGAATATTATCTTCTGTATATTTACCAGCTGTAATCTATTTGAATAATATTTAAACGCTCTTTTTTATATTTTATTCAGTTGTTTTAAATGAAACAGCACATAAATTAATGTTACGTCTTTTTTGTATGTTGCTTTGTCTAACAAAACCACAGACAACGGTCAGGAATTTAGGGAAAACGATGAAACTGTGGGGTAAGTATATTTAGTGCTTTACATTCGTGTTCTCTGTTAAAAGGCCGCAATGCGTGGAAATGATGTAACACATAACTTGCTAGTATAAATGTTTTGTTGATAATAATCCTGTTGTACTGTATTTGGTAACGATATGTTTAAGTTTGTAAATATCGTTACTTATCTCTGATAAAGCTGATTAGTTTCCTGCGCCCGTTCTTCTTATCGTTAAAAAAGTATGGAACGGGTGGTAGGAAAATATACCTAGACGATTCAAAAGCGCCTAATTACTATGTTTATTTGAATAATGATATTTTGACTTTGACTTTGAAAGGTTTTTTATGATTTAATTTTTACTTGATCGTTTTCAACTGGCAAGTGTGAAACTCGCGAGTGCCCGCGAGTTGACCTTCCGATTTTACCAATTTTTACACGACTGCCCAAAAGAACAGAGAGTGTAATGAGTTCAGGGTTCATGTATGTTTGTGGGTATGTGAGTTTCTTTATTCCACCATTACTTCTAAATGCGTTAACGGATTTGGATGTATTGTTAGAATCCTTACACGACACCGACTGTCACTGGCAATATTTTTTAGAAAAAAATCAATATGGCGACTGTACGACGTAATTCTTAAATTTTTCTTGAATTATTACAATATTCACATGAAATGAAAGGCCTCGATGAGCACATTCCAAAACTATACCTATAATGTGTCACTAAAATGTGTGAAATAAAATAAAAAAATACTAAAAACACGACTGCCGCCAAAAAGAGACCGTTTTGTAAAACAATTTTTAATCAAAGAGGTCCCCCGACTGCAATGCATCTGTTATTTAACTTTTTAGTTTGTTTATGGTAGGGAAGTCGTATTTTTAATATATTTTTAAAATTAATTAATTTTTTTGTTGTCAACTCGCGCGCACTTATAAAGTACAGTTAAGATTAAAACTATAAACATAAATTCGTCAGTTTTTCACGATCGAGCGAGTTGACGACAAAAAATATAGGTAAAATGGGAAGGTGCCAACTCCCGCGCACTCGCGAGTTTCACGCTCGCCAGTTGACGAATAAGCCCTCTAAGCGAATTACCTTGTTAAGCTTATTTACAAAATAGATGATAAATAATTTGTTTTTGAGTAAAAAGTATTTTTTGCGGGAGTAAGCTATATTTCTCTTTTCACAATAAAAGTGTCTTTTAACATTGCATAAGAAAACCTACTTTTAAATCAATTTGCTAAATAGGTTTTTCTAAGTCAATTTTTCCAACTGATTTTATCATTATATTTTTGCATATCTAATGTAAGTACTCAAATTATTTCGGGACGTAGATAAACAAATTATAAATATCACAACGTTTTCAAGTAATCATATTTTATGTTTGTTTAGGTAATGATATATTCCCCCTTTGTATTTGTACTTCCAAGTATGTTATTGATAATAATGATTCATTCGATTTATTTTCTGGGCATATTAAAATATATTGCCTCGAATATAAGATCAATGGCTGCAAACGATATCAAAGGGTCTACCTTAACCCTTTTTCCGGTTCGTTGCTGAAAGTAAATTTGACTGACCGCTTACTGTCTTTCGGTAACCGAATTTTTTTCCCTAAGAACATTTACTTTTAGGGGCTACATACGATAATGTTAAAAAAATATACTGAAGAATCAGTGTTTTGCTCAGTGGTGGCATCGCTAGTTCTTATCGTGTAGTTGTATAATGTATTTAAAATGCCTTTTTATGATTTTAACATCAATGCGCTTATTTTGCTGCCAGCCGGGACCACGGCACCGACGGCACGACCTGCTTCGGAAGGCACGTTAGGCAACTGCCTTCCGAAGCAGGAAAGAGCTCGAGATAATAAATTTTTGATCATCCATCCCATGACCGACCCTTGCGAAAGTTGCTTAACCTCCGCAAACGCTGGGCCTGGCGCTATACTTATTACTTACCACTGTGCCACCGAGCTCCTCAGCACTCATTGCTGCGCCACTGCGACACCAGTAATCAGATACATTATTGAATTTTTAGTTTTTAGGCATTTACAATGCTATTTTATATTAAGGTTGATCACATACCTATGTATTTCACGTAAAGAGAGAGCGTGAATAATGCCTAAAACAAATACATAACGCTAAAAGTATAAAGTACTTACTTACTAATTTGTTCAACATTACTTATTACGTCGAATTCTATTGTCGTCTTGTTGTAAAGGTAAAATGAGTTGCCCTCTAGGGAATGATTGGAAACAGGAGGTTTCGAAACTTAAGCCCATTATTATAAGGGTTAAAGTATGATGGTGAAATTCATCATCAATCGACATTCAGTTTATTGATGTTGCCTTTGTCAGGGCACGGTAAATGGCAATGGTATCCATTACCGTGGCCAGGGCTAGGAAAAGATTTCATAAAATCCACAACGAGATAGTGTTTGGCCTTATCTGACGATAAGGCCGAAAGTGAATCCCCACTACTGAGGATTCAAACTTTTTTTTTTGCATAATCACACCTCTTTCCGCTTTTATGGTATCACTGACTTGTGAAATAGCCTCCTCATACCTCTTTCCGCTTGCATGGGAACACTGACTTGTTAAATAGCCTCCTCACACAAGTTTCCGCTTACATGAGGACGCTGGCTTGTGAAAATACAGCCAATTTATTATGGTATTTCATGGTATCCATACAATGAAGAAAAACATTAAAATACTTTTTTCACAGTTTTAAGGGACTGTAGACTTGAGTATGTGGTTTTAATTTCAACTCGATACCTCCACGCGTTCTCGAGTCGGTCTTGACAGACAGACAGACGGACAAACAAGTGATTCAATAAGGGTTCTGTTTTTTCCTTTTGAACACTAAAAAAGGCTAAACGGATTTGGATGAAAGGCACACGATAGTTCATAACAAGGCTTATATTGTATACTTATTATCCTGGTTAAAGTGTCCCAAGAGATTTTCATTTGTTCACGCGGACGAAGCTACGGGCGGAAGCCAGTTCCCTATACATAAGTCACAAGTGGTGCCTACTCAGCTTCGATGTTACCATACTCAAAATGCATTCTTATTAAGTCATAGTGTCTTTTTGTTGACTGCCCAATTAATAAATACACCTATAGTGAGTAATTTTACTTATAATTAAAAATACTAAACTTAAATAATAATAAATATTTTTATTTCTCTCTTATTTGCAAGATAGTTGGGCAAACGTCACCTAAAACTATTCCAAATTTTAAGTTGATAGCATTTGTAGTTCTCGAGATATCCAGCTGTGACAGACGGACAGACTGAGTAGCACCATAAGAGTTCCTTTTTACCATTTTGGTACGGAACCCTAAAAATTATTTATGTAGGTAATTAGTATGAAATATTATATGCAGTGAGTAATTAATTATTATTGTATGTATCCAATAACGGCATTGGATATCGTACTACACAATAACAGTAGCGTAATGTCCTTGTGTATGGAAAATAACAAAAATACAGGTCTATTAACTGTGTGTCAACAGAAGTGACCAACTTCAGAGCGCTCGCGGTACAAAACCTTGTATTTTAAACTGTAAAATTTACTCTTTGCCCAAGAACTTTAAATTCATATTCTATGACACTAGAATATGATACTTAAAATTCATATTCTAGTGTCATAGAATATGAATTTAAAGTTCTTGTCTTGGCCATTATATTCTCGAGGGAAGTTGTCGCTTCTGTTGTACATAGTTAAATTAATTGCATTTTAGTACCTATTATTATTTATTCTGTGATACAGGTCTAAATTATTGTAATTTACATATTTATTTGACATTGCTTTTCCAGGTGCAGGTAATGTAACGCGTTAATTAAATAATTCAAAGCCTTTAAATTATGGAGCTTATATTATTATTACGAACAACTCTTTTTGTGCGGAAGCAATCCTGAAATCGCAAAAAGAAATCTGCTGTCATATATCTTCGCAAAGTTCTCTAGAAATTTCTTTTGTCACAAAAGTTGTTCGTTATCATAAGTTTAAAGATTTTGCGTTATTTCTTTAACACGTTTATACAAGAATTTGATGGAGTGATTTTTTTGCGTCTACTATAATTTGTATTCTTGTAATTTTATTACCATTTTTGTGTAGAAACAAGAGGGAAAAAAACTTGTTTTTGTTTTTGTGTTTTCTTCGTGCCAGTCAGTGCCGCTGTAAATTGTGCAAAGTCAGAATGCCAACGAGCAAAACATTTCAGGTTAGTTAAAGATCCCCCAATTCAAAAGGGATTTTGATTAGGTATATATTATTCCAGTTTTAATCTGACCGAGACGTAGGTATTGTAAAGTCATTTGTTTTATTTTAATCCTATTTATAACCTTATCAGATATCTAAACTGTCAAAATAACCTAAGTTAAAATCTCAAAATTTAAAAATTATATAGCTTTCTCGTCTTAATCAATTGTTTAAAAATATCTGGAAAGATATTCAATTGAATATCGAGGTAATTCCTCGTACATTGGTGAGATGGCGCTGACTTGCAGCGTAAGAGTTGATACTAGAAGAAATTCGACGTTCCCACTAGTGACTCGGTAGCTCAGCGGTCAGAGCATTGGACCGGATATGCAAAGGTCGCGGGTTCGATTCCCGACCAAGAACATGATCTGGTGCGAGTCTTTTCTAGTATATTATTTAGTATTATATAACCTAAGTATTTAAAACTGACATAATAATAGCTATGTCCAAATTCAAAGCGGGGCTTACCATCACAATTATTTACTTCTCCTTACATTTCCGTGCGTACAGTTCGTTATAATAAAACACTTTTTTCGGATTCTATTACGTTCTCCAAGTTTTATTTATAGACGGAGTAGGTACTTCAGGGGCTGGTATGTATATGTAGGTACATATACATACCCCTGGCCCATATACTGGCCCCTTAGGTAAGCAAGTAAGCCCCCCACCCCCTTAGGTAAGCATGTGATATAATATATTATATTTTTGAGGAAGCGTAATATCCTTTCTCAACCGATTAACGTACTCGGTTTTAGGTACAAAGAAATGTTATGCTTCTGTTGGGGTAAATAAAAGCGCCTTGTAAGTACGACCTTTGTCAATTGTTCAGAAAAAAGGAGACAGGTGGCAGTACTCACTTGAAATATTACACTATAGGCAACAGAGCACGAATATTATGTAGCCTTGGTAAAAATAGGATAATAACAATTATGTAGTTATATCATTTTCGCTAGCGACCTGCTAAAGAATTGGGCAATGGTCTTAAAAATAATACATGATCAGACTATTGATGTCCACTGTTATTATAAATCACAGACCTATCATAAAAATGAAAATGCCCTACAGATATGCGGATTCGTGTGTTAACGATGCTAGTGACTGACGAATGCAGCAATTAAAGTATCCACTGAAAATGACAATATTTTTATTCAAATAGATTTATTTACCCATATGGTATACACAACAGATGACAGTCAACAATAGCACACAATAACTGCTAGACATGTTTTGAACCAAACTGACATCCAAACACGTGCACACAGAAATTCATGCGATGGGAAAACATTTAATTATTACAATTATTATAAATTGGTACTGTAAAAGTTGCGTTAATTAATATTGATTAGTTTACGGGGAAAATATTGAATTAATTACAGTGATCAGATATATTAATTTGACATAAATTATTGAATTATTGTAAAATTAATGATTGAATTATAAATATCAAAAATAGAAAATGATATCAACACATTTTTTTTTGACGTGAGACTTAAAAGATTATCTAAGTTGTACTTTTCAATTAGTTTGATTGAAAATTACAACTAAGTGAATCTATTTTCTCTTTTTTAACCGACTTCAAAAAGGAGGAGGTTATTGATAACCTCCTCCTTATTGAAGTCGGTTATTAGTTTATATATGTTTTAACTTCACCAGTTGTTAACCGATTTCAATAATTCTTTTTTTATCTGAAATAACATAGTTTAGGTGTGGTTCCATAAAAAAAATACAGAGATCTGGCTAGTAGTTTTTTCATAATCCTGAAAAATATCAATTATTTAGCTTACTATCGTAATTTACACACAGGCACCGCACGAGTCTACCTCACGTTAAGAGCAGAGAAACAATTTTTTGTTACAATTTTTATTCACTTTCATGAAAAATTCTAACGTCGGACAGTCAAAGGCATAAATGTGAATGGTTCGTTCTCTACACGATTTTATGATTCGGCCAAACATTTTATGTCCAGTGAAAATACAGGGGACGTTCAATCATTACATTTTGTCGATAGAAATAAACATGAATGTATAAAAAAGCAATAAGATATCGAGTGCTTTTTTTTAATTCTCTATGTATCAGTATTCAAAATATTAGATTAATCTTCTCCGAAACACAAATACTTAAACATTTTAAAAGTTTTTAATGTAAACAAGCAACCCGTGTGTTGTCTCTTATAAATCCGTGTATGTGGGGCGTGTAGACGGTGAACGCACTGACATTTATTCAATATCCTCGATTAAGTGAACATCTATCAACCTTCGCACACTTTTCTATAGATTTCCACAGGGAATGCGATTCGACTCTTCAAGAGTTCTGCACAAAGGAGGGATACGTACCAAAATACCGGCCTAAGTCTCCGTGTGTAATGGAGTATGGAAGAATTATGATTATAATTTCTATAGAAAAAATGTATCGCGTTGTCGAAGCGCTGCTAAGGATTTATTTGTTGCGAAAAGCTCAACAAATGCCGAAATTTTCTTCAAGGAAAATCGCGGTCATGAATGTTTTCCAGCTTAAAACATTAAACAAACACGAACTATATAAATAATTCAAAAAATTTAAAATAACGCGTATACTATTTAATTTTGAAGCAAAATTAAGGGTTCCAGTTCCCAGAACCCTTAATTTTGAATTTTGAAGTCGTCTCTGAATTTAAAATGTGCATAACTTATTATTGTCAAATTCATTTAAAAGTGAGCAAAATTAAGTGTTTGGAATAAAACATTATTTGTAGTTTAGGCACTTGCCAAATTAGTGTTCAATGAAAAAAAACATATAGGTACATTCGTCGTCTCTCGATTTATGACAAGACATGGGAAGTGCTTAATGCTCGGAAGTCTTGACATTTGTGGCATTTATAGCCTACTATACATAGACACAGTGCTCGCAAGATATTAATCTTGATGGATTGTATTGACTATTGATCTGCAATAAACCTCATTATTTCGAAGTTTTGCTTGTTTATTAACCATATTTCTTTATTCAACAACAATCGACTTTAGTGTTCGATTTTTTATGGCATATACTAATAATATTATGTTGAGTTATATTTTAATAGTAACTAAATATATGAAAAACAAGTCACACTTTTTGTGTGTGTATGGGTAAAATCGTAAAGATTATAACTTCCTGCTTTCTATTTTTGAAGTATGCTCTCACTGACGACCGGCTGGTTGGACTGGCCTGCATTATTCGAGCAATTTTAAATGAAATCAGTTGCATTCAACATTTTGCCATTAATATTTTATTCTGTAATTGGCTGCAGTATTTTAGTACCTCAAGAATATTTCTTTTTGTGAAAAGCGGACCAAATCGATTCACAAAATGGTTAGAAACTGTCATCTGCGATTGCACTAGAAACAGTGTTTTATTAATACAATATTCAGTAGTCTAAAGAAAAGCCGTTCATGAGTTCTAAAGAAAATCGTAAATAAGCGGAGCTATTACCGGGTTCGTTTTATGAAATATTAAATGGGGAGGCGTTTGTTTTTATGGTTCGTTTGTAAGCCGCTTTCTGATTTACATTTAGATAGTATACCGAACGGAAGATGAACTTGACGGTTAGGTCCTACTTCGGGTGGACCCACAGAATTTTTATTATTTACGAGTTACGAGCAACCCGTCAGTACTATCCTTTGTGCCAATGGGCTTGATTTGCTTCAAAATACATTATGATTGCTGAACATAATTATTAGGTAGTTATCGAAAATAGTATAACGTACAGTTTTATAATCTCTACAATGAAAACTTCCAATGTTCAAAAGACGTTGTGCCCTTCAAATCTTATTTCGTAAAATAAATTTTTTCACCTACCTATAGAAACACCGTAATGCGGATTGACACAAAAATATACATAAGTAAAGGAAATATTACTTACATGCTTAGATTGTTTATATTTAAGACTTACATGCATGTACAAAGTGATGTTTTTTTAACGGTAATCACGTTAAAACGGCTGTTCGGATTTTGATGAATTAACAAATAATACTGTTTATCCTGCTTAAAGTCTGTCTAAGTATTTTCTCAAATATCCACGCGGACGAAGTCGCGGGCGGAAGCTAGTTAACAAAGTAAGAAAAAACGGTGTACGGAAATTCAGTCACATTTATCTGTATAAAGTTATTTGTAAGAATTGTAAGAACTTGTGACCGCGCTAACAATACGAAGTAAACATAAATGTTCCCAGAGGAGGACCCGAGTAAATCTTGTGATCCCTTTTTTAAGAGAATCTCTGGCCGCTGGGGAACATTTTAGCGGGAACAAAATGCTGTCATATTTGTCTTTAATTTGGTAACTCGTCATCTTTTTATCTAACTAAGATGTACTTTGTAAAATTCAGACAGTGCAATAAAAGATTTTTGACGACCTCCGTGGTCGAGTGGCTTTGTACACCGGTTTTCAAGGTGTCGCCATCTCTGAGGTCCCGGGTTCGATCCCCGGTTGGGTCAATTTAGAAAATGAACATTTCTATATTGGCTCAGGTCTGGGTGTTTGTGATACCACTGTTGTCTTTGATTTCCATAACACAAGTGCTTTAGCTACTTACTTTGGAATCGGAGCAATGTATGTGATGTTGTCAAATATTTATATAAAAAAAAAGTGTGCAGTTCATTGAAATTGATCGTCTAATAATGAGGATACGGTAACACAATCATCCATACCCAAGACAATATAAAAAATTGGGTAGGTAATTATTGTAAGTAGGTTCTAGGGATAGACGATTCAAAAGCGCTTAATTACTAAGTTTATTTGAATAAAGCAATTTTTTACTTTACTTTACTTTTACTTTTCTCGATTTAGAAGATATCTTTGACCCAAACGAGGAAATGGGCAATACTAAAGTGGTATGAAACGGAAAGTATGGTTACGTTTTGAATTGAACTGCAAAATTTACTTAAGGCAATATGGCGAGAAGCTTAAATTTATTCCAAGTTTAGGACTAAGTTATACCCAAGGGTTTCGACCCTAACCTCGTAACCTATCTCTAATTAATAAAAAAGTAGATGCGGTGTGGTGGTGGTGGTGGTGAGGGATGCATTCGGGGGTCCCTGTCAGTAAAGAAAAACTGACTCCTCCTCTATGTTCAAATGCATCATGCATCATTATTCACCACCGACACGTCCAATTATTATATTCACGAATCGTCTCCGTTTCAGCTTGGGCAAAAATACTTTCGTATGTCTGTCTTAATGTCCGGCTTTCCGGCTGTCCGTCTGTTCTCCTCTACAGGTCACATTTCTCAACCGATTCGTGAAATTTTGTGAGCAGGTTCTATAATTATATAGTTTTTTTTGGCGATTCAATATTTAGATTTTTTTTTAAATGGCGGAGATATGGGGAATATCATATTTCCGCCATTTAAAAAAAAATCCCTTAAAAAAATACAACCTCCTACAATTCTACACGGCAGTATCTTATTAGGATACGTTCTAGTTCTCGTTACGTAAACTATGCGAACAACGGTATAAAGAATTAACGGAAATATATGAAAGTCCTGACAAAATTGATTGTATACAATTAATCGCTTTTGTCTGTCAGAACATTAGTGTAGGACTTGTCCCACTTATTATGTATTCTGTGTTTTAGTCCAAATAACTTATGAAGTCAACAAATTGCTTAATAGCTGGCTCTTACAATGTAATCTACAAATCGATATCAGAAACATAACAAACCTGATACTTACTATAAAATTAACGCTTTTATTAAACGCAACCCACGTGGTTTTACCGTTGTACATACTTGGTGCAAAGGATCTAAAATTGTGAGTGAAAAAAAGAAGAGATACCGCTTCAATTAAGGGGATTTGTTAAAAATAAAAACCTACATTGTCTGGTTCTTAAAATTCTGTTAAAATATTTTTGCTTTTGCATTGTCCACGCATAGCTGCAGTATGGAGTTATACTTTACTTTAACAGCTTGGTCGTAGATTTTTCTTTTATAAGTGTAAATTGTGAGAAGTGGGTGGGACTTATAACTTAAAAACATTTCTGCGATGGTGTCGTATGAGGCGGGTTCGCTCAAATATGGTTTATGGTTGAGCGAAACGATATGGCTGGTTCAGAGTCATGCTCGTGAATGGGTGTTGTGTGGGAATGGGTTTGCTTCTATCTGCTTGTATTAAGGGCGTCATTAACTGTTTAATATTATCTATATGTATGGCACTTCTAACTCAAAACATAAAAATGTTTAACTTTTGTTCCACCCATATAACATATAGTTAGATAATTAGTTATCCAGGGGAACAATTTCTTCTGTGGAGAATACCAGTTATGTGGGTGGAACTGGGGTGGTGTCGTGTGAGGCGGGTCGTTACGTTCCCTCAAATATGTTTGAGCAAAGCGATGGCTGGTTCATGCGTCATGCTCGTGAACAGGTGCTGCCTATGGAAATGGGTCTACTTCTGACTACCTACCTATCTTAACGCATAGGTATTGAATTATATGAATTGTATTTTTTGTAACAGCCTAGACTAAATAAATGACTTTGAATTTAGCTTGAACCCTGTAATTGATTCGTTAAGAAATCATCTAATTAAATAATGTTATATATTTATTAATATATATTATTGTGTGGTGGTCAGATAATTAAGGACACCAGTCGACTTTAATACAAACGAGAAAACTTTGAAGCCTTGGTTCTCCGCCAAGGATTGACCAAGCTGTGATCTGATGATGGCCATCCAGGGAGTGGATATTATGTGAGCTTATTTGAATTAATAATATTTTCATTTTTTCATTTGGACTCGTCGTTAAGATGTTGACGTCTAGTAAATTAATGATCCGTGCCAAATTTTTTTATTTATTTGGAAAAAAAGACTTATTGTTATTTTATTTGTAATACCAACATGACATAGGTACTTAGTAATTCTGAGGCTTGATACTTAAGTTAGAAAGAGGAAAACTGTATTATCGCCATGCCATATGTATAGGTCTCTCTCTAGTCTCTACTAGGTTTATAATAATTAAGATAATAAAGCAGAGTAGATTCCTTAAAATCTTACATTACGATTTTTTAATAAAAGCAGCACTTCACCATGACATTTTCTGCGAGAAAAATGTTGTCGGCACGGAGAAAACACTTTTATAAAAGTAAATTCCTCAGCTTACTTTGTATTATTTTGTTTACTTAAATCTAAATCTTGATATAATTATAATTTTGGTGGTTGAAAGACAAGTACGCCAAATGTGGTGTAGTCGAATTCACTATATTAATATGGACCCCTTTTGTCAGATGTTGACTCTTATCACAAAAAAACTGGCTGAGCTGTCAGAAGTTTAGTATGTAGTTGACCAGCTGCTGACTGACACACCATCTCCGAAAGTTCGATTTCTTGTCATGGGTGTTTGTCGAGCCTTTTTCGAAAACCCTATATTTTTCCTTTACCTATTTGTTCATTTGTAAGATAACAATATTATATAACATTATGTGTGAATTATTACAACATTCTTTGAAGTAGGTAGATTCCATATCGAAACGACAGATAACTAGTTATATCGTGTACATCTTTTACGTTAACTTCGGAAGCAATTTCGTTCTCAGTTTGAAATATCGAATTAATTGTTTGTCATCTTGATGCCTCTTAAGCCCGGTGACAAATTTTTGGACAGTTTATTTAGCGTCATTGATTTATAGGTTCGCAAAGTTTGGTAAATCTATCGGATTCGGTAAGACAGAGATTTACCTACTTAGCAAATAAAAACTTGGGGAAAAGTAAACAATATGGGTGATTTCACCATAATAATATTGTATTTAATTAAGAGCGCGTAGTCTGCACACCAGCGCCGCCATTGGAAAAAAAATCATAGTGCTTAAATAAAAACGAAATTATGAATTATCTCTCTGTAGTACACTCCGGAGAAGCTTTCTTGGTGGTACTTTTATCGGTTAAACAATTCTTTTTTTGTTTTAAAATTGCGAGTTTTATTGCTAAAAGTGGCCACTTTTGGCAAAAATAACTCGATTAAACTAAACGACAGGCTAGAAATTATTGTTTAAGTGATATAAAGTACCACATAGCTTCTTTGGAGTGCACTATAGAGAGATAATTCACATTTTTGTCTTTATTTAAGCACTATGATTTTTTTTCCAATAGCGGCGCTAGTGTGCAGACTACGCGCTCTTAAAGAATAAAGTAAGGAACAAAAATTGAAAGAGGTTAGTAGCTGATTAAGGAAAGTACGTAACAAAGAGACAGCCAAGGAATATTTACATGGATTATGATTATTACTCGTAAATTGTTTTAGTCTTTAATATAATGTTATTAATGTCTAAATTGTATTGTCGAGTGGACCCGTAAATTTAATACCTCTACTTCAAGAGTCTTAACCCATTTCTTACTGTTTGACAGCTGCCAATGCCGAAAATTCTTTTCTAGAATTATTGCGTTTCTTTATAATATCCTAACCCAAAAGGTAAGAATGAATATCCGCTTGACAAAAGGACAAGGAAAAGTTGCCTAATATAGCCAGCGTAATATAGCCAGGCGACCGACTGTACTTCTGAAGGTACTCTCCGATATTGGATAACGGAAAGATATCGTGGACAGGATTCGAGGTATACTGTAAAGTTATTTAGTTGAATCCAACCATTTAAGAACAAAAGCGTATTACAGTTCTGAATTGCTTAGTAATATGGTAGTAGTAATATTTAAAAAAAATATATATATTTATTGTTTTTTTTTATTTGTCATTTTTAATCATAGACTTAAAAAAAATTCGCTGTTTTTAAGATACTTTATACATCGTACTAGCTTCCGCCCGCGACCTCGTCCGCGTGGACATTCGGGAAAATCTATAGACTTGATTGAATCAGGCATTACTTGGCGGAAGTCCCAAACCATTGTGAAAAGAGAAATATATGTAGCTTACTCCCGCAAAAATATATGCAGGATGCACCGCCCGCCCGCCCACAAAAAAATGCACATGCACACCACAAAAATATCAGTGCACAATACTTGCATTTAGCATGACAGCGACACACCTTGCACCTTCACCAATTAGACTACTCTACACGTGTTTCGCCCCAACCCGGAGCATCCTCAGGAGTTAGATCGTGCGTGAACCAACACCGAACATCGGTGCATTTTTTTGTGGGCGGGCGGGCGGTGCATCCTGCATATATTTTTGCGGGAGTAAGCTACATATATTTCTCTTTTCACAAATCTATAGACAACTTAGTTGCGGTCCACTGCATCGGAATCGGAGTGTACGGCGCGGACGGATTTGTTGCTTTTTATGGATTTCTATGGCACTGCGTGTACTGCATCGGCAGTTCCTAATATTTGTACATACGTATATAATGACTGTTTGTGCCAAAATAAAGAAGAAGAGAAAAAATGTGAGGTTCTTCTACTAAAAGTAAAAGTTTTAGAGGAAGAACCTCACATTATAGGGGACATAATATAATGGTAAATATTGAAAAGTACATAATTTTTATTTATCCAATTATGTTTTTCTTTAATTTATAGAATATTATCACAGCAGCACTATTAAAAATTGCTAACCTCAGATTCCTCAAACTCCAAAACATTAATCACAACATTTCAAATATGAATGTAATAAGAATACTGTATGGTAATAAAGTAAAGAAAAACACCTACGGCGAACGAGTTTAGGTGAGAAAATTTCAAGAAAAGTTTTGAACTCAACTTAAAACTGAGTTGGCAAGTCTAGCCAGGGTTAGGATCACGGTAATCCCCAACTTGAGAATCTCCCAAAAAGAAGGAACCAACATTTTTTAATAAAAGCTCAAAGGCATGCGCTAACGAACTCCAGGTTGCACCAACAATGATTGTTTGTTAAAAATATAAAATAAAAATTATTTATTATGGTAGTTGGTAGAAAGATGACACAGAAATAAGTATTTAAATAGTTTTACACTCCTCTTGCTCAAAAAGTCCGTCATTGTAGCGTACAGCTAGCATATTTTCCTCTAGGGTATAATAGTAGATTATGCAATAAGGGCTTAAAGTAGTGTATTGTGTCCCAGGCGCTATTATTGAACCCCGAGTACGAGGGATTCTATGGTTAACTCCCGAGCGGAGCGAGGGAGTTAAGGCTAGAATCTTGAGTACGAGGTGTTCAAGATCGCCCATGACAAATACACATTTAAGCCCGCGATGCATACTCTACTTTTTATACTTTCTGCGAGGCAATTGAAACCAATGACTGTTATAAAGAAAGTACTTAAGTAATTATTTAAAGTTAGAATAATAAAATATGAAAAGTTAACAATATTTATTGAAAATTAAAAGTTATGTTAGAAACATTACACCAATTGTGCAACGACAAAGTTACATTCTTTGGTACATTTATAGTTGGGTTAGAGTTTATGTTTTTGTCGTCTATTCTGTAGTGGTCAGTTCGACATTCAAATAAATCCTTCTTGGTGCGAGGGTGAAAATGAATTTCGTAAAAAGTTTTCATGATATACAGCCTAACTCAGAATAAGATCTCATTGCACATTAGTAGATTATGCAATAAGGGCTTAAAGTAGTGTATTGTGTCCCGGGCGCTATTATTGAACCTCGAGTACGAGGGATTCTATGGTTAACTCCCGAGCGGAGCGAGGGAGTTAAGGCTAGAATCCTGAGTACGAGGTGTTCAAGATCGCCCATGACAAATACACATTTAAGCCCGCGATGCATACTCTACTTTTTATACTTTCTGCGAGGCAATTGAAACCAATGACTGTTATAAAGAAAGTACTTAAGTAATTATTTAAAGTTAGAATAATAAAATATGAAAAATTAAGAATATTTATTGAAAATTAAAAGTTATGTTAGAAACATTACACCAATTGTGCAACGACAAAGTTACATTCTTTGGTACATTTATAGTTGGGTTAGAGTTTATGTTTTTGTCGTCTATTCTGTAGTGGTCAGTTCGACATTCAAATAAATCCTTCTTGGTGCGCGGGTGAAAATGAATTTCGTAAAAAGTTTTCATGATAACATACAGCCTAACTCAGAATAAGATCTCATTGCACCTAAACTTTTTTGAAACCAACATCGATCAAGCACGACTACAAGGGTTGCATTCCAAATTCAAATCACATTATTCCCCATGGGAAAAATGACTTACTTTAGGAAAGGTTTGCATGACACATAATATGCCATTGACGAGCATGTAGTATAAAAAAACTTTTTTGAAACCAACATCGATCAAGCACGACTACAAGGGTTGCATTCTAAATTCAAATCACATTATTCCCCATGGGAAAAATGACTTACTTTAGGAAAGGTTTGCATGACACATAATATGCCATTGACGAGCAGGTAGTATAAAAAGTTTTTTATTTATTTGAGCCTACAAAATCAAAAAAGTCTATATTCATAGGTACTTCTGATTTTTTTTTTACCTGGAACTAAACGCGACGATCTCTTTGGTAGAATCATAGACTTATACTATTTTAGCTGCCATTCTATTACTATTCTTTACAAAAACTTAAAAATTCAATTTAGACAGATTGCCTTAGAAACAATAGCAAAAAACATCCAATCAACAGCTATTTTTTCCTTTCCAACTACTTTTTGGAACCTCTAGACGTATCACTTGTCTCTTTAACAACGAAATACATGAATAAGTAAAGCAAGGGGTGGGAGGTATCGTTTTAAGGAGAGCGGTCGCACTATTAGGGGAAGAGACATTTTGAGTCCACTCGACAGTCAAAACTCTTCAACGGCTCACTCAAAACTCTGTCCACGTCAAATATCTAATTACGAGATTTATCTTTAAAATAATGGTTAAGTAATGAACATATTTTTTTGGTCCTGATAGTTAGCAATGTCATATATTTTACCTTTTTTATGCTATTTATACCTTTATATATGGTGCATTAATATGCTTAATGGACTATTTAGTCCAAAGATAATAAAGAATATTCGATTCCCCGCCCCGGTGACGTCATAATTTATTATTATACTAGCGGACCAAACAGACGTCCTATCTTAACTATGAACATTGATTTCGAATTGGTATAATTAATAAAATAAAAAAATCAGAAACAACTTTTTCTTACATTCTTTTTGACGATATTTGCAGCACGCATTCTGTCAATGTTATGTCAAACGCCATAAGGTTACATTAAAAAAGTTTAAATTGTCAAAAAAGGTTAAATTAAAAAAGTTTAAATTGTCAAAAGCGATACTAAATAATATACTAGAAAAAATAGGACTCGCACCAGATCATGTTCTCGGACTGGAATCGAACCCGCGACCTTTGGATATCCGGTCCAATGCTCTGACCGCTGAGCTACCGAGTCACTAGTGGGAACGTCGAATTTCTTCTAGTATATCAACTCTTACGCTGCAAGCCAGCGCCATCTCACCAATGTAGAAGGAATTAATTTCGACATTCAACTGAACATCTTTCCAGATATTTTTAAACAGTTGATTAAGATGAGAAGGCTATATAACTTTTTAAATTTTGAGATTTAAGCATTCACAATGCTATTTTTATACAATACTAAATAATATACTAGAAAAAATAGGACTCGCACCAGATCATGTTCTCGGACGGGAATCGAACCCGCGACCTTTGGATATCCGGTCCAATGCTCTGACCGCTGAGCTACCGAGTCACTAGTGGGAACGTCGAATTTCTTCTAGTATATCAACTCTTACGCTGCAAGCCAGCGCCATCTCACCAATGTAGAAGGAATTAAGTAAGTCAAAAGCGCTAAGGTTACATTAGAAATAATTTCATATGGTGGTTAAGTATTCTTAAATTTTCTAATTTTCTTATTTTTTTTCTTTCATAGAAACCTACTCCAGTCTAATAACAAACACAACAAAAAAAGAATTAGCGAAATCGGTCCAGCCGCGTGATGCCGTGACCAATGGGAATAGAGATTCATTTTTATACAATATATAATATAGATTTTAAAATACGCTCTTCAAAAGAAGGCTAGATTATAATGGATGAAAGCGCGCAGACTCGTCACCAGCCGTTATAAGTTTATGATCTTCTCAGCACACGTATTGTGGAGTATAAAAATGTGCTCAAGAATTATTTCATCTACGGGTGACTGCGATGCGAACACCTAACGCAATCTCGTATAATTTAAAATTAAATTGTTGGATAGTAATGCATGCTTTATTTCCATTCGCATTCAGAATTACTTTTCTAGACTACGTTAGGTATTCAATATATTCATTGTTTTAAGAATTTTTTTTTGCTAAATTGCTATCAAACTTTTTGGTTCCATTTTGACTGCATATCGTTTTTTTTATATTTTTTATCTTAGTGCCATAATGCCAAAGATTAAAATAATAAAGTAGCTGGAGGAGGATGCTGGGGGTAAATGAGAGGTATTTTATGAAATGTTAAAAAAAATGTGCGAGTTTTTTAATATCTTCCATACAAATTTTATATAAAAGCACGTACGTAAGTAGTTATTACGGGGTGGTTGTATGGAGTGTCCGGAGTGCAAGGGTTGAAATATAGTTAAGAAATTATAACGTTACAAGAAACCGTTAAAAATAACGTTAACATTGTTACCTTATATAACCGTTAAAATTATTAATGCTATTTTTACGGTACTGTAATGGTAAAATAATGTTATTTAACGGTAAACAATACATATAATAATTTAACTTTTAATTCTACGGAAGAAAGCACTTTTACATCTAAAACTTATATTACATAAATTATTTCTCATCAACTTTTTTAGTTTTTCGGTTTGTAAAATGCACATAGAAATAATTTGCTTTTAAACTTAAATAGTATTGATATAAAAATATGGAATAGGTTAAGGCTTTGTGTTTTTATTAAAACGATAGATTTACCTAAAACTTTCGGATAGCATCACCGTACCCTTAATCTTCTTTGCTTATAGGTAGATGAGGATTAGTGGCCACCTCTGGTGTTAGAGTTTATCAAGCCGCCCGTAAGGCCTTTCACTTGCCTTACCTACTGTTATCAGATTACAACAGCCGGGACCGGTTTAACGTACCCTCCGAAGCGCGGATGCGCTCAGTTGTCCCTTAACGGTCACCCATCCGACACCTGGCTGGATCGAACGTTGCTTAACAAACGTGATCGAGTACGATCAGTCTGTAAAGCTCCGCCATGAGCGCTGCGTACCCTTAATTATAACTATTTGACTTGATAGGTCCATGAAATAAAGTTACCAATTCAACTCTCTGACAGCTGTCAGATATTAACTGAACCGAAGTCAATTTAAGAACTCATTCATATTCCGCTTGTTGCGGCCATTCAATGATTCGGGTTCGGGTTGCTCCAACTGGCGAACTACAACTGTCACTTGGACCTAAATCAAACCTAATTACTTTAATCTAGAGTAATTTTACTGAAACAAAAGCTGGTATAGGTACTGGTTAAGAGCGCTTCGTCTGCACACTAGCGCCGCCATTGGAAAAAAATCATAGTGCTTAAATAAAGACGAAATTATGAATTTTATCACAGATAGCGTAATACTACTTTAACATTAAAATGTGATCTTATTTAGACTATTTTTATTACTTGTACCTTTAGGCTGTACATTCCTTTAATGTTAGAAAAGATCATAAGATCATAATTGCCACTTTGCGCCATTTAGCTACCAGCGAAATGATATAAGCGTAAAATTATTATCGTAATAAAAATGTGAAAGTGTTTAACATTATTTAATTTGTTTACGTAAGAGAAGCGAAACCTCCGCATGAAGCCTAGAAAAAAAAGGTTGAATTTGTATGAATGAGGGCGATCTCGACTTTGTTTATTTGCACTAAGCGCCGGCGCCGCCAGCCCGAATATCATATATTATAGTGTATTCGGATTGGGTATGTACATTAAGATTTAATGTAATGGCGCCATCGCCATGAAATCACGAGTAAGTCAATAAGAGAGAGAGAGAGAGAAAGAGAGATAAATATTTTGAGCGATAGATCTTTTTGGTTTTTAACTATATTTGTCCTTTGAAACCGGGTTAAGTAAAATATAAGGTTCTTTGGGATGTATAAAAGCAAACTTTTTCAATTGATTTATTATTTTAATTTAATGAATTAGTTATTCCCTTACTACCTCATTTAGTTTTAGGTTATAGTTGCAATATATATGCAAATATTGTCAAAGTTACCTATATAAGACAAAAGCAAATCAAACAAGCACAACAAAAATACTGTTTACACAACTGAATAACCTACCTGCGTTACATCTTTCGTTAGATTGGTTGTTTCTTCTATAAATGGCTTTTTGCACAGCACGTGTCGACTCTAAATGCACGCAAAAACAATGATTAATAAATCAAAATGGCGGCTCACCTTAGTGGCGACATCTACTTAATTCCGAAGTACACTATCGACAACACTTCCGCTTTACCACTCCAAAGGTTAAAATCGCTTGCAAGCCGCGCCGTCACTAACATACGTTTACTTTACGCGCGCACACGAATCTTTCTGCAAAGAGGTAAAGCACGGGAATTGCCGATCGTATCTAGTATACAAAGTATTTTTCAAGCACAGAGACAAAACTCAAAGAGCATATAATCACTACGCACAAACCTACCCGTAAAATTTGAAAACATCGATAATTTTTCAAACTAAAGATTTTTCTTTTCGAAACATGATTTGCACATCTTGTTTTCAATTTCGATGCAACGAGTATCTTTTTCATTTTGTGACGTATTCGCCTTGTAGCAGAGCTGATTCTTTTCAATTCGACGTTACACAAACCGTTTGCTAGCTATGCTATCCAATCAGTTTAGTTCAAGGGAATAAACATCCATAAAGGGTACGAGTTATCTCTAGCCGCAATCGCAGCCTCAATAATAGAAACTAATTAACTGGACAATTCATTCTGTAAGTCGGTTAGATCTGCTGATAATATTGCAGTGACATTTATCATAAAATCTTTCATATTTCTTTTTTATATTAAGGTGTTACAAAAATACCCCTAATGCCGAATATGGTATATAGGGACTATCAAACTGATCAACTTTTACTATGACAACGTTGTCAGGTGCCCTTTGACACCTTTGTGCCCAATGACCTGTTTCTTAGAGCACCATGATTACCTCCGTGGTCGAGTGGCTTTGTACACCGGTTTTCAAGGTGTCGCCATCTCTGAGGTCCCGGGATCGATCCCCGGTTGGGTCAATTTAGAAAACGAACGCGGGCGGTCGCTAGTAAGATTATAAATGTGAATGTAGCTCTGCTCCCTAGCATGACCGCCGACACGTATTCTGTGCCGAAACGCGATATGATAAAGCAATTTATCACTTTTAACAGTCAAAAAACAATGGATTTTGACAGATTCGTGTAAATAAATCCTATATCACGTGATTCATAATTTATCGTGTTACGATGGTCATGCTACAGGGGCTGACAGTTTGTTTCTAACGTACCCACCAATTCACGCCTGCATGAGCCGCTGATTTGTTTCAATGAATTTTGGTGAAACCTGAATGACAGTGACTCTCGAGACTATAAACCAGTTTTCAACCGCAGTTACCGAGCTCATCGGATGTATCTGCCTGCTTCCATTTTCGCTGTATGTTTGGTAAAGAGATCTTTGCTGAACACCATAAAACACTCCGCTCGACTTTTACACGGGATATTAGGAAGAATGTAAATCAGGCTGTCATAAATTTAGATTTTGACGTACTATTATATTCCATGTCAACGCGCGGGTGAGCCAACTCCCAATAAATAAGTTCGTAGCAGTAAAATCTAACCTAAATCTGTATCCAGTAATGTCGTGTAACAAAAGCCATGGCGTCGTAATATACGAGGGTGAATCAAAAAGATCTTAGAAGTACCTATTTATAAAAACTTTTTGGGAGAAGTTTGATATTAAAAAAAAAGAGTGTCAATCACACAATATTTATGCAAACTGTCACTTGTTTTTGTTAGTTCGTTCGCACGTAATAAATTGTTTTGTGCAACGAGTTGCTAAAAACACAACATTATGGATAAAAGTGAGTTACGTGCGGTGATAAAATATCTCAGCTTGAAAAAAATGTCTACGAAGGAAATTTTTTCGGACATTCAGCAGACATTAGGGGATGATGCTGTACCCTATTCTACGGTTGCGTACTGGGTGGCTGAATTTAAAAGAAGTAGATCAAGCTGTAAAGATGACCCGCGTTCTGGGCGGCCTTCAACCTCCGTTACGGAAGAAAATGTCAAAAAGGTTGAGAATATGGTTTTGAAGGACAGAAAAATAACTATAAAACATATAGCTGAGATCCTAAAGATATCATTTGGTAGCGTTCAATCCATTTTAATTGATTCACTGGGGTTCAAAAAAGTGTCGGCAAGATGGGTGCCACGAATTTTAACCGACGAAAACAAAAAGCGACGTTTGGAAATTTCTAAGCGTAATCTCGAAATGTTCCAGCAGGATTCGGAAAATTTTTGCCGACACCTTGTCACCATGGATGAAACGTGGGTCCACCATTTCGATCCTGAAACTAAGAGACAAAGCATGTGTTGGAAACGACAATCCTCTCCATCCATTAAGAAATTTCGAGTTGCTCCTACCGCTGGCAAAGTTATGGCCTCAGTGTTCTGGGATAGTGAAGGAATCCTTTTTATTGACTACATGCCAAAAGGCCAGACGATTACTGGACCTTATTATGCAAATTTAATTCCGATAGTGCGTGAAGCGATTAAAGAAAAACGTCGTGGAAAACTGTCGTTGGGCATGTTGTTTCTGCAAGATAACGCTCCTGCTCATCGATCGGAAGTTGCGCTCAACGCAATCCGCTGTGCTGGCTTTGATCTCCTTGATCACCCACCATATTCTCCGGACTTAGCCCCAAGTGATTTTCACTTATTCCCAAAATTAAAAGAGGACATTCGTGGAATTAAATTTCACGATAATGACGCGGTAATGGCTGCCGTAGAGGAGTTTTACGAGAGTCAAGAAAAATTTTTTTTTTCGCTAGGAATAAGGAAATTACAAACGCGTTATTCTAAATGCATAGCATTAGAGGGAGATTATGTAGAAAAATAAAATATTTTTGTTTAATTTTTTGCATTTTTTTATATTGATTCTAAGAACTTTTTGATCCACCCTCGTACGACAGAAACCCGCTACTTTTCCCGGCAACAATCGGGTACACTTCTTAAGTGCTTTCGTTTATTTCTTGCTCAAGTTCCGACCACAGGGAAATAAAACAAACAGAGTTACCTACCCTTACGTCAACAGTCCGTGGAAATGCCAAGAAGTTCAACAGAAGGGTAAAAACACAATACAATTCCAAAGTTTGTTTAATCAGTTTCCGCGCTAAGTATACGCGGAGTGTAGGTGCTCGTCTGCAGCGTAACTTAACATTGGTATTAATTAAGTAAAAAAGCAAATTTGAATTACTTTAAACAATTTTGATAACTTTCTTAGACGCGTTTGACTGTTGTTTCGTATTGAGTAGACCGAGAACTAACTCAATTTTAAGTTAGGCTTTATAGACCTACAATTGTAATTCGTAGTTTAGTAGACGGTACTCGAATACTGTATTACTACCTACCTGTCTATCATTTGCAGCTATCTGTCTTTTAAAGCGATTTCTTCTTTGTTTTACAGCTTCATATCATAAGACGAACGAACTATGAAATAAAGCAAAATATGCAAAGAGAAAAATTTAGTTTTGTCAAACGTAATATGAAATTAACATAGAATTAAAAGAACCTTAACGAAAAGACAATTTTATTTTATCCCGAGGGTGTCCTATACATTTACATTAGACTAGTTTTTAAGTCGTCTGTCGTTTTGCGTAGAACCCGCAACTTAGTAAAATAAAATGTTTAGTTGAACCTATGTTTTATTACAGTAGGTCGCTTACTAAATCGTATTATTAAACACTTTTAGGAAAATCATACATAAACTCTGAATAATACACTTCTTTTTTGGGCAGTCGTGTAATAATCGAGATGATATGATAGGACTACTTACAGCTAGTAAGTTAAACCAAGTGGTCTGAGTTTCAATTCAAATCCCATTCCGGGAAAATCACCTATTTGTATACAAGCGTTTAAAGTGAATTGTGACTAATTCTCCGACACATCGCGTTTAAGTAGTTGTAGATGTTGTAGTTTGTTAATAATGTTAGGAAACTATACTATTATTTTCATAGTGTCGCCATTTGTATAAATAAGTATATTTGTATTTTTGTCTTGTTTATTTTTGTGTGTATAATAAAGCGAAAATAAATAAATAAAATAAAAATTGACCTGATTCAGTATCCGTATAGTTTAGTTTAATCTGGTTTCAAACAAATAGGTGTGAGTTGTTTGGGCTTAATTAGTTTATTTTATCGCCCTACTTTTACGGCATTTGCCACAGTCGAAAATAATTATAGCTTTAATCAATAATTACTTCAATAAGTATCCTACTATAGTGTTCTGTCTGTGTCTATGGTGTGGTGCGCTTGCCTGCGTGGCGTTCTCAATACAAAGAAAAAAATATGGCATTTTACCTCCGGTTGTACGAGTAAGGGATATTATAATCCTCGCGCGATTTGAATGGGATGGAACCTTGTCAAATTTAAAAGAAAATTGACTAATTAGTTAATTTTATTTTAATTAATCAACTATTACGTAGTCTTACTTGAAGTTGCTGCAGCAAAAGTTCCCTCGCCTCGGATGCGTGACATTGTGGTTTGGATATCATCATGGTTTATTAACCGGCAAACAAACGCGTCTTAGTTTGACTCCCATTCTCATCGCGCGCGGATTATAAGGCGCACACGTTTTGATATGAAGACAAGTTTACACGGTGTCTGTTCAGAATCAGTAGCGCGGGGCACCGACTGACTTCAAAATATTCGTGTGGAAATTTTCAAGTCAGCGCTGACTTCATGCCGCTATACTGACTGTAAACCAATTTACATTGGGTTTTTTTGGGTCAGCGCTGACTTGTCTCGATTTCGGAGTCAGTCGCTTTCCTCGTATAAACCAGCCTTTATATCTGTTTGGGAGTACTGGCAATTATGTATTCTGTGGCATTGGTTCGACCACAAAACGCATACATAAGCACCACACCACGGATCGTCTGCAAAAGACAGACGATTAAGGAGAAAGCAATCTTCCTAAACGCTTAAACTAAAAGGCGTCGTTCGGTTTAAATCCTGACCGTGATGAATTCAGACACTTTCTTAATCTATAAAAAGAATGATTGAAATCGATTAACAACTGATGAAGTTAGGTGAAAATATATATACAACAAAAACTTACCGTCGACTTGATAACCTCGTCCTTTTTTTGAAGTCGGTTAAACAATAAAGAACTTTATTTTATACAAAATAACCAAAAAAATAAGTTACATATTAAATAAATACAAACCACCAAAAACAGAGTATTTTAATTACTAATACACTTTGTTATCTAGTTAGTATAACAATGGAATTGATTTTCTAGTTCAACTTAGTGCTAATATGATTTCTGTGGTTCGAGTTTATTTATTTTTACCGAAACCAGCAAAACTTTCAATTTCAAAAGTCCAGGAAAATATTGACTTTGAATAAGTCCGTAGCAATGTTATTAGTTATGTAACCCAAGATGTTTATAAAACGTTAACTTTTACTCTGAAACAATATTTCCATCATGGATTTGATTTTTACAGGTGATTTCCATCACAATATTTTTTTCTAAACTGAAAGGGGAGCGATTGTTTTAGCACTAGGTACGAAAATAAAATAAAATAAAAATAAAAAATGCAGCCTCTTCGTGCATGAAGTAAGGGCTGCATTGGAAAAGTGCCGACACGCCACCATAATTTAATAATGGTATTATTATATTTTAGCTGTGGAAATTTAATTTAACATTGTGACTTATTCATAAACATTATTTTGTCGATAGCATGGGACATTATTTTGACAACCTTCTTTCTTAATAAAGCAAAACAGTACTACATGCACAAAAAATAGTTTATTATCTGCGCGAAATGAGAATGGGATGGAATCTTGTGAAGTAAATAAAAAAATGACTAATTAGTTAATTTTAATTTAATTAATCAACTAATTGTTTACTTGTTATGTTACTTGAAGTTGCTGCAGCAAAAGTTCCCTCACCTCGCATGCGTGACACCGTATTTTTGGATATCGCTGTGATTGGCCGGCGAAAAAATTGACAAGGTTCCATCCCATTCTCATCGCGCGCGAATTTTACCATTAATTTTCAGATTGCAAATACTTACAGTTCATGCATGTTGCAAGATTTTTCTTGGTATTTCTTGTGGTTTTGCTATTTTTTGTTTGAAACATAAGTTTTGATTTGTATTTTTTTATAAATTAGACGTGATAGTGTGTATAGACTTTGCAATTTAACATCTTTCTATTTTGCTATGTCAAATGTTAATACGTAGTTAATAGAATAAGTAGTAAGGTTAATACCTAACCACTAGCTGGAGGTTTTTAATATTAAAGTGTTTTCGTTTAATTTATCAACGCCCGAGCGGACGCAGACGGCCAGATAACAATGGAATATCTATTGTGTCTCATTTTCCGGGCGTTGAAGGGTTGTACTTATAAGTACTGGGAAAGGGTATTAGAATAATAGCCCTAACTAAAGCTACCTAGGTTTTCATATGCTGCGAGTCTTGAGATCCTGTTCTTAAAAATCACTATCACTATATGACAAGAAACACGGTTACATTATTAGCACGTTTTTGTTAGGTTGCTTTCTTGTTTATTTGTTTGTTTCTTTGTTTGTCCACAAATTTAGCAAACGATTTGATACTAGCTTCCCAACGAGCTAGAGACTTGAAACTTTGATCATAGGTCAGAACTAGAAGACAATGCGATATTATGGTGTCATTGAGCTGATCTGATGATGGAGCCAGAAGAAGGCCACTTGAACTTTGTAATCAAACCATGCAATTCCATCGAGTTTGGACTCGTTTGATTCGTCTTGACAAGTACTCCGTTGAGATATGGTGTACTTTTTGTTTTAGCTCGTTGAGAAAAAAACAGAAAATAATAATTTACTGAGTTTTTTTTATAAAAAAACTCGTTTAAAAAAATGAAAAAAGAATTGAAACGTATAAAATAACCTCTTCCGTAAAGATTTATAACTTTATACAGAAGTTTTAAACCTAAAAACGTGGGACGCATTTTGTAAGATAATTATTATCGAAAATCAATTGCCTTTTGCATGCGCCCCACGTTTTTAGATTTAAAACTTATGTATAGAGTATAGAGGAGAATTTACTTTAAACTTTTTAGTCCGTTTCAAAAACGAGATATTTTATAAAAACAATTTTTTTTGCAGTACTTAGCTAAATATTTTTTTAATCATGTGTACGTACGTATATACACATATTTTTTTTATTATAACGTAATAAGTCAGTGCAAATAATATTACTTGTTTAATTCTAAATAGGACAAGTCAAGTTGAAGTAGAAAGGAAATGCGAGTCTTTACTCGTTAAATCCGTCTGCTTAGAATGAACGCTCAATAATTAGAAGTAAATAATATAGCAGGAGGGGCCGTTTCGTTAGCGAGAGAAAACCCTACATACATAGCTGTTTTGTATGTCGTAGGATTTTTTAAAAGTCGGATTTTAATAATATTACTATCTAACCTTGTAAATTTATGAAATTCCGGTTTGTTGTGGTTGAAAACCAACCACTACAAACATGATACATATGGACACACTTCAGTAATACAATTTTTTTTTGGTACATAAATGCTGATTTTACTGGTTAAATTCTTTACAGTAAAGTAACATTCTTTTATATAGCTAAATACCTAAGCTATCGTAGTAAATTATGAAACTTGAAACTATTACAACTAGTGGTTTTGTAAGCTGTAGATCTCGAGAGTCAATGTTCACCCCTTACAACATTTTTGAGCAATCATTTCACACATTACTTGATTTATCGGTCCCATAACATTTTCACCTCTGTTCCCAGAATAATATTAATATTCCAACCAGTAAGCAACGAAGTCCTTAAAGAAAATCCAAAGTCATTTAGATCCAAATAATATATATCATAAGTTCTGTCACAACCTCACAACCTTATTTACAGGTTTGACGACCTCCGTGGTCGAGTGGCTTTGTTCACCGGTTTTCAAGGTGCCGCCATCTCTGAGGTCCCGGGTTCGATCCCCGGTTGGGTCAATTTAGAAAACGAACTTTTCTATATTGGCTCAGGTCTGGGTGTTTGTGATACCACCGTTGTCTCTGATTTCCATAACATAAGTGCTTTAGCTACTTACTTTGGAATCGGAGCAATGTATGTGATGTTGTGAAATATTAATTATTAATATTATTATTATTATTTTCACGAGTATTGGCCAGAAATGTTTTGATTGATTTTGAACTATGCTATTATTATACTAATTATCGAACCTGCTCTCAAAATTTCACGAGAATCGGTTCAGAAATGCGACCGTAGACGAGAACCAACGTACACCGGAAGGACATACGAAAGCATTTTTTCCCAAGACCCGGAGACGCTTCGCGCTTTCGTACTATTTCCCCCCACTGACTATTGATTGTATCTACAGGACTATAATTTTTAATTATTTTATTATCTAACTAGTAATATAATGTTACTGAAACCAGTCCCTCCGTCCGCGTTGGCGTTCAATCACAATAATCTAAAATTGTATAACTTTCCTAGTAAGATTATAAAACACCAGTTTCTACAAATATCCTGCGCTGCGACATAAAGATAAAACCGTTGGTCTCTGTTCTCGTATTTTCAACTGAAAGAATCCTGACCTGCCACTTGAGACCGTAAAAATATCGAGTGTGAACAAAAATATGCGCTCTTCGTGAGACAATGGAAAAAACACTCGTTTGAAGATGTCGCAGATTTGACACTTGACATGTCGAAGTGGGGAAAGCTATTATTTAAGACACTTCAGGGTAGAAGGAGTTGTATCGTAACCTCATCGGCCTTAACTGTAAAGTATTTCAATTCTAAACATGAAGAAATATAAATATTGTAAAGAAAGTTAGATTTTTTTGTACTGTCTCTGTCTTAATTACTATGAGTGAGAGTGTTTATAATCCTAAATGGCCTGTTTCTGTTTCACAGCCTACCGGATAGCACTTTTCTTAAAACATGAAACCGATTAATATTATTTTTTAATTATGAAAATCTGGATCTTTTGAAACTGGGCCTCAAAATATCCATACCTTGCGGCTCAAAGGGCGTAACCACCATTTTGGCCAAAAAAGGTTTTGTATGCCATCTTATTCAGTTTTCTCTACGCTACCAAACTGTATATTTAAAGTTCTCAAATTCTGAAAACAATGGTGAATACGACCACAAATTTCATAGCTGGTAATGCAGGTTTTTTTGGACGTAAAAGCACGTATTTACGCTTCATCAAAGTAGGACGTGAACGACACTCTTAAATAAAATTGCAGGGCGTAAAAGCCATTTATAAACATCAAACCAAGTATATACACTATAATATACACTATAATTATACTCAATAACTAATGACAGTGAGTAAGTAACGTAGACACGTAATAAAACTATGTCTAACATTTGTTAATAAATAATTTGTAGTTTCAATTATTAATTAGTCTTATAATTTACTAGTGGACCCTGTGAACTTCGTATCACCTACAATTTAATGATTATCAATTTTACCTTGAGAACCAGCGCTATCTTTTTAATTAGTAAGTTAATAACAAAGCAGCTGAATACTAAAACGAAAGCAACACTACGGTCCTTTTATACAACATTACTAAGATCATTATTTAGACTAAAACCTCTTTATCAAAAGTTAGCTGTCAAAAGTAACCCGAAATGGCGATTCCCATACGAAATAGCCAATGTTCATAGTACGTTTCATTAAATATTCGCTATTCAATGAAATACATTCTACCTACTCTTAGGGGAAAAGACCAAAGAGAATGTAATACTACGTTGAGATGACAAATGATATTTATTTTTCTTAATTAATCAATCAAATGCACTAAGAACTTTCAATTCCGACGTCGAAGTCAATCACCCCAAAAGTAGCTTTCTACAACTTTTTAATCCTGTTAGGAGATAAATATAAAAAAAATACGAAACACGTGTTCAAATGATTTTGTGAAAGAATGTCTATGCCAAATTTCAAGTCAATCGGGCCAAGGAATCGCGTTCTCCCATACAAACTTTGCCACCCTGTTTCACCCCTTTAGGGATTGAATTTCGCAAAATCCCGTCTTAGTGAGCACCTACGTCCTAAAAGGAGCCCCCATGCAAAATTTAAGACTCCTAGCACTTGTAGTTTCTGAGATTTCGTGATCAGTGAGTGAGTGAGTGAGTGAGTGATTTTCCCTTTTATATATATAGATTACCTTTTTCAGGACTTGCCCACAATCAGGATTGTTTTGCAAAATGAAAAAGTTTAGTAGCCTTTTACTCTTATCTTTCTTCTAGTAACTAACTATAAATACTAAATTTATTTTGTAAATACAAAATTTTACAGATCAAAATCAAATACGTCGTTTTGTACCGCAAGCGCTCTTTTGTACCGCAAGCGCTCTGAAGTTGCCGCAGATTACTGTCTATTGTCAATTTAATCGCATTGTACGTATAATTGTATAGAAAGTGTCCCAAATAGTCCCAATACGGTATAGATAGGTAGATATTTCTCTTAACAGTCGTGATAAAAAAACTCTTTATCCTTCAGAGTGACTTTTAAATTGTTATTAACTAGGTAAGTACCAATTAGCGAGTAACGACGCCAGTTAAGTTTGTTTGTGTTCGTCTTGTTACCGGCACTGTAGAATGAAAAACCGACAAAGTTTATCCAATAGAACTGTATTTACTCGAAAAAGTTATATATTTTATAAGAACAAGCTTTAAAAAGTAAGTAAGTTGTTTTATCAAATATAGTGGCGTAGGAAAGTTTTAATTACGTACTATGTCTTACAAATTTAAAGTTACAAGTACAACACAATATTCTTAAAGCCGAGACATTTATTTTGAAATAATTGTACCTACCACAAAATAAAGTCACCACTTAAATGTTTTAATAGACTTTTATATTTGTTAAAATTTGTATGAATAGGGTAAATGCACAAAGATGTGGGGCCTTTTGTGTGTCGATAAGGTCTTCACAAATAAATACAAAGTTCATGATTTTTGTAACAATGTTTTTTGTATTTATTTATTTCTGATGTCAAAAGTACAAATAAACTTTCAAGAAGACTTTATAAATAATGTTTTCAAAATACGACAAAAATATTTACCTACTTTTTTTAAATACCGTATTATTTAAATACTATAACGTCATGACATCATAATGGCATGGTGTGTGTGACTGATTTCAGAATTTGTAACTTTGGTGATGTTAGTTGCCATACTACGTGAGCTCCTTAGCCTTCTTTTATTCACGATCAACACGCTACCACTTATTTTGTGGCACTACACTACACTACATACATACACTACACACAATACAACAAAGCCTGCATAGAATTTTAAATTATAATACAGTGTCGCCATCTAGAGACAAACTCGCGACGCGGTCAGGTAATGGCGTCTCGGCGTTCGTTGCTAGGTTGCCACTCCATAATAACCGGATCGCACAAACGAAAACTTATTTGCTCCTTGTATATCGCTCTCTCTCTCGCACCCACCGGTATTATAGCCAGCCTTGAGCCGACCGTTGCTCGAACGTGACGTGTTCGTTGCTCTTACCGACGAATCTCGCGCCAAAGTTTACTCTCAGGATTGAATGTGTGTGGCAGTTGTTTTATAAAGTGAACTAAGTTTTGTTAAACAGCATACGAAGCAATTGAAACAGTATAAAAAGTGTGTTTAATAAAAGTGAGTGATCTGTTTGTCGTGTTAGAAAAAAAAACAAGAGAGACAGTTATGTTGGAATTAAGATTTGTTAAAAAATAATGAACCACCTGCAGGATGGGCGCTTAGGATTTGCTTGAAAGTGCGACTTTTTTGTGTAGAAAGTTGTCTGAGTGCACACTGCCGACATGGGGACCAACCGGCTGCTTTCACCGTTTACTTTGCTGCTGATTTGTACAGGTAAGCGGGCTGCCTACTTACTTTCTGACTCAACTTACCTCTCTAGCGGCGCGACGCGGCACCCGTCCCGACTGCCGAGGTTGTTTATGCCATGCACACAGTTATGTTAACATTAAACCTTTGTGCTTGGTATAATGAAATTCTGCATAGGCAAACGAACTATTTAGCACTGAACGTAAGTAGTTATCTATGTTTTGAATTTGACTGAAATAGGGTAAATCTATCAAATACCGTCACTGAATTTCTTACGACAAGTAATTTACTTACACCTAATACGTGTAATAAAGCATGAGCGCAGAAAATCTACACATTTGAATTAATATTCAAACAATATGTCGCAATCTTATTAAGTTATTAATGACTTCCTAAACTATTTAAATGAATCATCAGTAAAACTCGTTGACGTAGCATCTATTGAATTAAAATTCTTTTGTATTTAAAATTAGATCAATAATAGTTCTTTAAAGACTGTATTAGGCATATGTCCATATTTGTAGACTAGAAATCCTTGAAATTTACACATAGTTATCTAAACAACTGGTCGTGACTGTAAGTTAGTACATACATACATCAAGTACCTACTGCAAAGCTAGAGAATGTTAATGCCTTGGACTGGTTTAAGGTCCCGACAAGCATATTATAGCTACATAGCATAGTTATAATTTGACTTATTTATAACTTAGTAGGTAAATAAGAGTTATTATTAAATGAGTGATTTTTGCCCTACAATGTATTTATATAAGTATTATTGTGTTAAAAACTATACTATTCTATTTGATTTTAAAGAGTTCTCTTGTGTATCTTCGAAGTCCAAAGGCCAATGTGAAGGAAATTTAAATGAGAACACCTTCAAAGTATCGCCTTTCTAACAAAACAAGAATCATTTAAATCGGTTTATAAACAAAGAAGTTATGTCTGAAGATCCGTAAAAACTCGTGCATTAGTTACCTAAAAAAATACAGTGTTTTCAGGATTACTCGGAAACTACTGAATCGATTTAAAATAAAAAAAAAAAGGACCAACTTGGGAACAAACCTGATAAAGTAACGTTTGAATCATGCCCATCAGGAGGTCTACTCTTTTTCTCCGAAACGAAACTTCGTAATCGAACGAAATTTAAACGAAGTTTCGTTTCTGACCCTACTCTATATCATTTTCGGACTCGCACGCGAAGTTCGCATCCATAGACAATTTTCGTGAACGAATGGAAAGAACAATGTTACGTAGGTTCTTTTTGATGGCCTTTACGGTAAAACACCGGTTTTGTTTTAACTTAAAAATTATAAGCTATTTTTATTTATTTAATGATTTTATTGTGATAGTCGTGGTTTATTATGCATATTAATCCAGAAAATCATAAATAAGCGATAAAAATACAAGTTTTCGACGAAAATCACAGTGACACTAAAATAACCCTTTCAATGACTGATAACCGACTAAATTAAGGTGTATAATAATAACAAACGATGTTTATAGTATCGTATAGCAACTAAACTAATCCGTATTATCACAATGCTGTCAGTCATCACTTGTAGTTTTTTGTTTGCATTCTTTGAAAGTTTGAAAAGTTTTAAGTTTGTTTCTCAAGCTCAAGTGTAAGACGTAGTGATTATTTCCTCTGAGCTCAAGTGAAGTGATAATAAAAATGTTTCAAGTGCTTTTTTCTATATCTACTTTGCAAACGCGATACACATTTGCTAACAAAGTTTCAATTTCAAGTCGCAGTTTTCATTTGGGTGTCGTTTGGATTCATATTCAGAAAGAGAGTAAGTAATATTATATGTTTTGCACGTAAAATACCTACTTAAAAAATTTTTGATGTAATAATAGGTACCTATAATTTATTTTCACCTCATCTTTTCAGCGTATAATGGCTCCACATACGGGTTCGGCTACTCCTGAACAAATTGATACACTCCTCAATTTCCTGGACGAGCACAGGGATCTTGCTCGCGGGAGATTGAGGAGTCTAGAAGGAAAAGTCCAGGCAAAGAGGCTGTGGGATGAATTGTGCAATACACTCAATTCCATGGGTGGTTGCACAAAGACAGTTCAGCAGTGGCAAAAGGTAATTTGTAGTAATATAATTAAATGTTTAAGCTATTTATCAATGAAAAGTGAAAGTGTCAAAGATCTAATACCTACTTTTATTTTGGATAGGTATGGTTTGATAGAAAACATCTGGCCAAAAAAGCCGCTGCTGATGCCCGCAGGTCGGCTTCAATGACTGGAGGTGGTCCATCGGTGGCACCCCAACTCTCCCATTGGGAATTAAAAGTGTTATCCATAATGGGAGATGGATTCGGTGACCGCCAAACTGGAGCCAGAGTGCCAGCTTTCGCTGAAGTAAGTACCTCATCATTCTTTGGATTACCTATTTCTAAACTTGATATATTCAATATCTTAATGATATTACCATCTTTATTACAATTTTTTTTTTAAAGTGTGTATGCTATTTTTTTTAACCCATCAGGTAAAAATACAATAGAATTTGTATTATGGTAGACATTAAAAATTAATGCTTCACTTAAACATTTAGCATTCAATCCGTTCTATTTATTTCAGACCAATGAATCCATGCCATCAACCTCCAGTCAAAGAAACCAACTGCAGCAGCAGAGCCTGGACTTGACTGAAGAAGTTGAGGAGTATGCTGAACCAAGGCAAGAAAGCCAGGCAGCAAGACAGCCTGTAAGTCAACCACCACGGTCACAAGAAACGTTGGCTTCCAGAAGTTGTAAGTATCTCTTCTTACTATGGATTTTCAGAAATGTCATCTAATTGTACCTAACTTGTATATGACAGAAAATATATTGATATACAAAGTATGTACGGACTACGAATGTATTTGATTCATGAAGGTCTTACCACTTAACTACAGATGAGATTAAAGTTCCAAGAAAAATACTGTTCGTCACAAAAAAAATGTTCAAATATTTATTGCAATATAACGTATTGGAGGATGTGGTTTTGCAGCCTCACAATCTGCACGTCCCAGAAGAACACGATCTGCTGCTGGCTCCGATGTCAGAAGCAGATTGTACCAGTATGAAGATAGACGTGCAGAGAGAGAGACAGTGAGGAACACCGAGCTCGCAGGCATCAGGGCTGCCTTGGAAGAGATGTGTGCCTTAGGGCGCCAATATTTAGATTTATTTATTCATAGAGAAAATAGAAAATAGCATGTAGATATTTAACTTTTATGTAATATTTATTAAATATTTATTTTAGAATACTATTGTTTTTGAGACTATTTGTACTTTCAAATTCTCCCACAGACAAGTCCAATAACATGCATTGAAGTAATAAATAAATACCTACCTAAATCATTAACTACTTAATAGCATCGACATGGTCTTTTTAATATTTTGTCATTTTATAAACATCTAGGTAGGTATGGTAACAATAAGTAGATGAAAAAATAAAACATAAGTAATTTGATGCCATAAGAATATTTTAATATAGGCAGTTACAAGCACTTGTGAATGTCGAAGAAGCTACGCCATCGGTTCGCAAACCCTAAGCGGGAGACCTTGTAACGAGAAGAACCGGCAAGAAACTCGTCAAGGGCTGCTTTTTTCTCCCTGTATATTTCTTACAGAGTCATCAAATTTGAAAAATGACCTCAGCATTTAAAGTGAAGTAATTTTTCATCACAATAAAACAAAAATTTACATACAATGGGTAGGTATTGAAATTAATTATCTACATATTGGATAAAAATAACTTTCAACTAGTTGAGAAATCACTGTCTACTACCTACTCGAAAATTCATACCTAAATACTTAATGTTGTACAATATGCAATAGAACCTAACTAAATTCATTAGACTTAAAAGTTAACATTTAAAAAAAAGCAATTCTTACAATTAAAACAAGTGATAAAGGTACTTAAGAATTTTGTTTTAAGTACAAAATGCCTACATTTTGATAATATTCAACAGAAAATTTTAATTCTTAATCCTATAATATTATAAAGGAGAAAATACCTATGTATTTTAGTTGTTACTTAATCTTTACTAATATTAAAAATGCGAAAGTCTGTTTGTCTGATTATTTGTTTGTTACGCCTGAATCAATCATCATGAAATTGTACATACACGTTGTCAGGGGTACAGAAGGACGTAGGGTATTTTCATAGCGAAAAAAAACCTTCCACGCAGACGAAGTCGCGGGCGGCCGCTAGTAACAAATAAACGGCTCAAATGTAGCTGATGATAATTATCTCCTAAAACAAAAAAAACCTTCAGTTTTCATTTTAATCTAATTGCACAATTATTTGGTTTGGTAAGAGTTTATCTTACCGGTTCCTTTCTAACATTTGTATTAATGAAGTCCTTGCCCTTCGACCTGCCTGTAGAGCTTGAGTTGAAGATGTGGCAGTTTCAAAGGGAACCTGCCTGGTTCTCTCCGATTGCTGTTCCTCTTCAGTCAACTCGGGACCTTCAATACCAGCCCTTATACACATGTTGTGTAAAACACAGCAGGCTAATATAATTTTACCTGCTGTTTCTGGGCAGTAATGGAGTTCCCTAGCTGCCAAAAGACATCTCCAGCGACCCTTCAACACACCAAATGTGCGTTCTATGGTGCAGCGTGCACGCTTTTGGAGGTAATTGTACCTTCCCTCTGGAGAGTTCTCAACAGCATTATCTACAGGTGTCATCATATGCTCCCTTAGAGCATAACCAGAATCACCTAAAAATTAAAAATATAATATTGGTGTAAATTGCATTATCACATTTTTTATACATAATGAATATCAAAACTATAAATCAAGACATGCCTAATAGATAAGCTGTTTCATCCTGGAGACCCTCCAAGTGGTTTCTTATGTCACATTCCCTCCAAATATAGGCGTCATGAGTTGCTCCACCATAGGAAGCATCAACATTTGTGATCAATAAATCACTGTCACATATCTGAAAAAGAATTTCAATCAATGTTATATAGGATAAAATGTAGTTAAGAAAATAATCATAATATAATCATTAAAATATTGTTCATAAACTTACAACTTGAGTATTAATCGAATGAAAATGTTTTCTGTTAAAATATTGTTCTTCATGCTCCGAAGGCCTCACTATGGCTACATGTGTACAATCTATGCACCCCACCACAGCGGGTATCCCATATTTATCATAAAATCTACAATAAGGATACAATATTAATAAACAATAGTAAATTAAGCAATCAAATTATATTTGTTTTTGCATGACTTACTTGTCTAGTATAGTAAAAGGGGTGCCTTTTTATGTAAATTGCTCATTCAAAATTACAGAATATTATTTTAATTACTAGGTATTTCACATGTTTAACGGCCAATATGTACTAGATAGGAAGGTAAGTACTTACTTCCGCTTAATAAGATTCCTTTCATTCCTATTTTGTGGGAATCTAATGTGCTTCCTTAGTATGTGGGGTGCATTAAGTGCAGTTGTTACCTCTTGCAAACAACGAGACACTGTCTGTTGTGCCATGGGCCCATCCATATTTTGTCCCACAGACCCTTGGTAACTTCCTCGGGCGTAAAAGTTCAAAGCAGTAAGTATCTGAAATACATTAACACAGGTTGAGGCTTATGAATAGTAAAATGAAAAATTTCATTGAATTGAACTTACTTTAAGTGTGGGCTCGATTCCATGTCGTCTTGCCTTTGGAGGCAATAAAGGCACTATTTCCTGGCACAACTCCTCGAATAATTCCCGACTGAGCCTGTAATTTCCGACAAACTCTAGATCGGGAATATTAGATATATTTAATTGATTGCGCAGGCGGCGCCGGTTCCTTCTACGCTCCAAACGTTCTTCACGTAAAGCAGCCGCGATTAAAAGCTGTCTCGAAGCCATTTTGATTTAATTTTTAACAAAATCGACCAAAACGAAAATGAAAAGGTAACACTTTTGGTTTCGTCAATTTGAGGTTAAAATTCCGAACAATCATCTGTCAAACTTCAATTTTCGTTCGTAACTTCGGTGCAATAGAGTAGACTTAGAGAATTTAAACGTCAAACTAATTTCGTTCCAACGAAGTTTCGAAACGAATGGAACCGTGGTAGGAAATGAGCGAAAATTCGATCGAAATTTCGTTTTTCGTTGAATTAGAGTAGATCTCCAGTTCAGCCGTATTTGAGTAAGCGGTGGATACACATTAAAAAAAAAACAAATTAAATAGACGAACATAGAACCTCCTCCTTTTTTGAATTCGGTTAAAAATTACTCTGCTATCAGCTTGTCAGGCGGAACATGAACCTGAAACCTTTGGATTACCAATTCATGCTCTTACAATTGAGCTTTTGAACCTTCAAAACTAAACTAAAAAAAAAGTGTAAGTATTTCATTAAATTCATATTAAATACATATAATGATTTCGTTAAAACATTGATTATGCCTGAGTAATCAAATCACCAAATGTAAAGTTAGAAGCAAAATAACAATATGGTTAACCCAGAACAATTAACTAACAATCCATTAACAACTGCCCAACATTATTTAGATATTATTTTAATGAATTAGACTATCAAGTTATTATTATATATTGAAGTTTTGCTTTGTCTCTAATGATTTTCTAATTATGTTTAACCATTTGGTGACGTATGTACATGAAAATTTTTATTATACCCGCTAGTAATAATAGTTAAAAAAGATTTTTAATGATGAACTCAATAAAATCACCATTTCAAACTTTAACTCCCTCATTTAAAACGTTCATTATTAATACTATCGTCCCCTTAGACGACTTAGAGAAAGCAACGATAGAAATAACAGAAGTTTCAAACCAGGTTTAATGTCATTTCACGTTTTGGGATTAGGGGTTTTAAGTTTTGGAATCGATAAAGGAAAATTTTATGCGAGATAATTGCTAAGACAAAAGAGTATTGCTGATGTGTAATGGAATAGTCCAAATTGTAGTTTGAATTCTAACAAAATCAGAGAACGTTATGTAATGATCATAACTTTTCTGCGCCACTAGAAGAATCAAGAGGAAATTTTTATGAAACTGATGTGACCAACTAAATAAATAGCATGCTAAAGTAACCGTCCATTACTTAAAATAAATTTTACATAACATTTAAATGGACGCAGAGTCCGAAGCCCAATTCTGCGAATAGAATGGCTTCTCAACAACAGTGGGTAGGCAATCAGATTCTTTGTCACTTAGTATTCTGGCTGCTTACACAGTATGTTAAGGCATGTTATTGAACCATCGGCATGCCATTATTACATTGAGATTAGCAGAAATGAAGCCCTGATTTAACAATAGTCATTACTTAGAGATATAATTGATTAACGTTTCATCGAAAAAGAATTTAGAAAGGTTATTAGTAGATTTGAACCTGATCCTTATTTTTCTTAGGTTTATTTTACTAGATATACTGTGTTTGAAATTTAGATTCTGTAATTTGAAATGAATTGAGCTGATTTACCTGTTATTATTTTATTATTTATTAGAAATGTGTAACTATTATTATAGTGTGGACACTAAAAAAATGTGTTTTTTTATAATTGGTAAAAACAGGCTTATGTTACGTAATAGGCGCCTTTACCCTACTTATATTTAAAAAAATAAGTTTGCCAGGATGCAAGTTATGATGCTTAACAAATTCGTAGTCGTAGACTCGTATAGCAATATTTGCTAGAAGCTTTATAAAATATTTGAAACTAGTGGACTCAGTGAACTTCGTATCACCTATAATTTGATGAATGATTATCAATTTTACCTTTAGTATTTTAATATTTTAAAAAACTATTTAATTAGTTAATAACAAAGCAGCTGAATACTAAAACGAAAAGCGACAATACGTATGCTTCATTTCACCGAGTGCTTTTTATCATTAACTGATTTTTCAGAGTAAAACCTCTATTTGACCAAACCTTTATATGAAAAGTTAGTTGTCAAAAGTAAATTATCCGAAATGGCGATTCCCATACAAAATTGCTAATGGTGAATTTTGGATTATTTTGCTGTTCTGTTGGGGTTTTCAAGTTTCCTTTTGTTTGTAAACCACCCTGTACTAAAGAAAACATAACAAAAAGAGTTTTAAGTTTAGAGTTATAGCCAAACTAACGAACAGCAATTCATTTTTATACATTTAAAACCTCATGTCCATTGGTCATGTATTAGTGGACTATACGCCAGTTTAAAAATACACAAGACAGAAGCTTGAATTCGTAATTTAGGCAGCGCCATTGGTGGTGAGAGAGTGAAATCATGTTTACAGAAACCGGTTCCGATGCAGGTGTGCGATGAGCGAGGAGCCATCTCTCAGCCTCTGTGTATGTGGAAAAGTTAACTGTTGTAGTGACCTCGTAGATTCGTAGATTCTAGCCTACATTTACCAAATTTTGTGGCTAAAACGACGTCGTTTTTCTACAAAATGGAATTAGTTATCTAGTTAGTATTTCGAACAATTCGTACACATAATCTCTATTAAATTTCCAAAACGTAAGTATTGAATACCTACTAGTTATACTTACGATGACTTTGCGACTGAATTTCTGAAATACAAAATACAAGAATAATCAGTAACGTCGCTAAAGTACTTCATCAAAATTATTTCAAGGAAAATATCTCAATTCTGTGTACACACGACGGCACCTCAGATTATACATGTTGACCTTGAGACTGCTTTTATGCCCTACGTAATAAAAACTGTTTTCGCAGTTTAACTGTATAACCCGACGTGCTGTCATGTGTACATTACTTTTAGTACCTTTGTCTGTTACTTGTTTCATTAGGATCTTCAGTTTGACACTTGAAATCTTTAGAACTTCACATTTTAAATAAACGATATTCAAGTCACTTAAGGAAGGTGGCTTTTTCTCGAAATAAAGGAAGCTTTTTATTAAGAACCATTGTTGACACAGGTGTGAGGACACAACTGGTCACTTTACCATGTATAGAGAAGGGTTACTATCGAACAATATTTATGTGTGAGTCGTTCAAGTTCGACGTACGTCTGAGTTCAATAAAGCAATAAGAATTTTGACTCTTCAAAAATTTAATAGAAGAAGACAAAGTAATTTTGCATCATAATAATATACTTAGGATTGACGGAAATGATAAATTAAGTGGTTTCAATAAAGCTTTAATACGGTAAGAATAATCCTTGCTAATGATAAAAGGTCAACAAGTACATAGTAGTTTTAATTCAAGACATGATAGAAATGCCATGTGTATTGCAATCACGCAATCTCATTCCGATAACTATGGGAGTTGTATTCCATATGAACAAGTTAAATTGGGCTGGCACTTTAGTTGTTCCATTTGTTTCCCAACGGTCGTCGTCGTGCTTGAGTTCACAAGATGCTCGTTTTCTTTTATTACGGGCTCGTGGAACTTCCGTTTGCTTGTCTGCAGTCACTGGTTGTCCCGGGGACTACACTTTGCAATAACGTCCTTTATTATTTCATAAGCTTTCAAGCGTGCACTAAGATTGTGTTCAAACCGCAACTTTTTACCTATTATTCCAAACGGTTTTGTTCATTTGAAAGTGTAATGAGCTTGAGTTGTGATAAACATCACTATTAATAAATATTACAAACTAGTGTTGAAAAATATTTGACATTAACAGTATATGACCAGAATGTGGGTGCTGACCATAAGGACGTGAATATATCGACGTACCAAAACATTTTATCCAGCGAAATATAATTAAGAACAATTTATATTCACTGTACGTAGGTACATACATTTGAAGGCAACAGGTAACTACTTCGATAGGTACTTAAAAGGCTTTTACTATTTGGCGCTTTAGCTTCTTAGCTCGAGTCACGCTTGATGAAACAGTTTCGTTCGTAAGTGGATTCGATAAAAGCCGCCTTAAAGTAAATATAAATTGTTGATTTTATTGGCCAGACCCATGCTGTTGAATGGAAATGGGTTGTATTTAGTCGAACACACATAAAAAGGTAAACCTCACTCTACCTTACAGTTATGGAACTATTATTCGCATCACGTACACTGTATTGCATTGGCCAACTTTGTCATCAAAACCAAGCAATAAATGCCTATGTTAGCCATCATGAATAATCATGATATTTAAAATTGTCAAATCAACATGTCAAAACTGTATTATCTTCAATAATGTTTCAGTTTGACAAAATGAAAACTGCGTAAGCCTCGAACCTCGAAAATTGAAATCTGGCATTTGTAAATCTGGCATTTGTCGACTAAACCAAATATGTAACACTAAGAACTTATTAATCCTATTTGATGTAACACGCAACATTGACACTGACATTGTCTTCTCTTACAAATGTCTTTTAAATGAGGCGCAAAATGTTTCGGGACATGTCGCGAGATACTATAAAAATCGAAATGTTGCAGGTCATGCAGGACATTTTGTCTCATAATGGAAGCTAGCTAAGCGAGCTATTTCTCTTTCAACAAATGTTTTCAATGAAGCAATAAACAGTGAAAAATCATTCTTAATAAAAGAAGTCCTAGCTCTCGGAATTATTCAAAGCTTTGTCACGGCTGCGTTTAATATACGCGGCGCGGCCCTATCTTCTGCCTGGTCGTCCGTAAACGACAGAGACACTGCGGCCAATATTACACTTTCCTTAAAAAAGATAAAAGTATTGGCTTCGGAGCAATCAACCAAATCTTAATTTGCCGAGAATTTCCTCCAAAAGACTTCATTTAGGTACCTACCTCTTTCTAGGTGCAAAATAAATCAGAAGCTGTTGGATGAAGAAAACTCATGGTTCAGCCGTCCTACTAATATTATAATTATTTATATCTAAACATCCACACTTTCACATCCACACTTTATAATTTATAAATGTGAAAGTGTGGATGTTAAGCTGTTTGGATGTCTGTTACTCAATGACGCAAAATCGGATTGAAATTCGACGAATTTTGACACACAGATAGTTTAATAACCTGGCTTAAAACATGGGATACTGTTATCCTGGTCAAAGTTTCCCAGGGTTTCGTTTCGCGAGCGGAAGCTAGCGTGATAATAATATAAGCACAATATTTGACAGTGAATTCATGGTTGCGTGTGAAATGTATACTGGCATCTTTGATTATTTATATAAATAATTAAAGACTGGCATAAGGTGGTCAACATCATACATTTTATACCTAAGTAGTGTTTGTGGTAGGACTGGTAGGGTACAAAAATGATTCGAAAATTCTTACTAAGTGAGTTTATTGAGCTTGTTGATAATATTTTGATAAATAAAATAAACTAACTACATAGTTGTCATACTTCCTGTACGTATGCTATAATTTGACTTAATTAGTAATTAGTCAACGAAAATTCGATTCGAGGTCATTAGGCATTAAACCAGAAGTAATTTTCCCGCTCGAAACTAATTTAAATAATTTCAAATTACATTAGTAAATACAAATAGTAATTTGAAGAGCAAATACGATAATGTCCTTTCTAATGGAATGGTAATCTATCCCTGGTATCCTTGAGGATCGCTTGATACTTCGAAGATTAAACTTGCCAAGGTACTGACATTTTGTCCCCCATCCCTCGCATATATTAGGTAATACATAATAATAGTTCCGAGTGCTATAGCAGGCAAACGTAGGCATCGTTGCGTAAATCATATTACTTAATGATGTTACAAGATTGTTTCGCTATTTTTAAAGTTAATGTTAGTGCATATATGTAATCCGCAATTGATTTGTGACTTCTTAGCTAAGTCTGAAGTTCATTGTCTACTAACACTAGTAGTAACTTCAAAGCTAATGTATACAAAGGTTAAAATGACTAATATTTTTTGTAATTTTTATTCGCATCTAATGAATTGTTATGAAACATAAAACTTTTCCTTAAATCTTAATTAACCAAATTAGGCGCTTCTGGTGCACGTTCTTGACAGCGAATATAAAATATGTACTTGTTAAAACAACAGATGCATCATTCAAAATTAATTGAAGTTTCTCAAGAAATCCAACTAGGCATTAAAAGTGTAATTAACATCGATTGATTATCTGTGTTCAAATACTTTGGATGTTACCAAGACAGTTGGGACCCAAACATTCGGGTTGCCCCCGGGGCGGCGATGTAAATCTCACAGCTCGTTTATTATAGCGTTGTTAGCCTACTTACGATCATTTATATTCGTCGACATGACACTTTCTTATAAAAGTACCGATACACTCGTGTGAATCGATGAGTTGTACGCACAATTATTATTAGAACCAGTTTCTGACTATTCGTACACCCATGTCCCTTCATTTCTAAGAACATCAGTACTTTACTAATGTGCCATCAATGAATTCACAATCACATTTGCTATTTTGCAGTTCCTTACCTTAGAAAACATAAATTGGTACAATAGTTTTGAAGCAGTATGTCATTTATGTCGTCGTTTTATAAAAACACAATGACTTATTTATTAATTACAACTGACCAAATGTTTTGATTACTTCTATATCTACAAGTAATATGTATAAACCTATTACTGTACTAAACTGTGGAACCTTTTGAAAATTTCCCCGAAAATGTCTTTATTTTATTTCTTAGGAATTTACATATTTTATCATACTAAACCGAGCTACGCGGTCAGAACCGCATTTGTGAGGATGTCTCGGCTATCCTTGAAATCACTTTCCTAACGCAAAGTTGGAAACATCTTAAGTTCGAAATGCTGCCGCAACTTCTAGACCCAGTTGTTAAGGCTGTGATTGATTAGGCGGTTGCTTAATCAAAGCCCTAAAACGGAGTTTATATCAGTCCAATTAAGTAATACTGTGATACCAAAATTTATAATTATGTTCTTGTCTATCACATACTATTCAACACACGGATCAAAGATTTTTTTTCAGTTTCAAATAATATATTTTACTTAAATATACGTCAGATATCTAAAACTCTTTTACGGTCAACTAGTACAGTAATTTCTACTTAAAAATTATTTTCTGTAAGTTACAACTATTATTAGAGTTACTGCTTGCACCTTTCCCCTAATGCTACTGTATTAGGTCAACCAATTGAGCAAAATGTCATGTAAAATCAGTCTTTCACATCGCTCTTAAATTACTGATTCGAATTAAAAATCCTACTTTAAGTAAGTAAGGTAAATCTGCGTATTCCGATTATACAGTACTAACATTAGATTGCGTCTGTCAGCCATTTTTATTGTCCCCGCTGCTGGGGCACAGACCTTCCTTATGGGTGGATAAGGAGGATGGGCCATAAGCCACCACGCAGGCCCAATGTGGATTGGTGGGTGTTAGCGACTGCAAATGCAGCCGGGACCAACGGCTTAACGTGCCTTTCGAAGCTCGAGATAATAAATTTTTGGTCAATGGAATATCTATTGTGTCTCATTTTCCGGGTGTTGAAGCATTAATTTTCGTATGGTTATAAGAAACAAAATCCTTTCTACATATTTTTATCTCATGTTAAGGATGTTGTTGTTCATGCGGCTTAAGATTGTCCTATAATTTTGATGAACATCCCTAATTAATTCCACAGGCTTAACGTATTAAACGAGAGCAGCCTTAAATAATTTGAGCCACTTATCAATATTAATCCAATTATCTACCTGTTAGGCTGGGAACTGATGTGAAAATTTAGTCAACCGCACTTTGCTTACATGAAACATTTGACGACATGGTGTGCCAATGAAATTTGATTACGGTAGAGTGAACTTAAATGAAAATTATAACTTCAGTAAGTATATAATTTTACATTAGACTAAACACATTCTCTCAGCGGAACTCGAACAACTCTAGAGTTTGTTATAATATAACACGCCCTAAGAATGTTACTATGTAGTAAGAAGTTTAGTTTAGTTTTCTATACTACAGGGTCAAACAAATGTATAATATTTTTACTTTATAATCGTTTCGGGAAAATAGCAAGTTCTTTGTTAATGTAATGTTTAATAAAACATATAGCGGTCGTAAAAATAGAAAAGCTTCCGAAAGCTGAGTAAAGTCAAATTAGTGAAAAAAAATATCTGAACGCGAATTCCGCATATTGCGGCCAAAACTCTAAAAAAACTTTGAACAATTTCAACGGAAATTTCGTTTCCAAATTCCCAAAAAACTACAAGAATAAAATTCCATTGCGATTTGTTGATTTGAATTATAAGTTGAAAATACAGTCCTTTTTTGTTCGTTCTAGCGGGGTTTAGTGAAAAGTTTTTTAATTTGGAACTATTTAGCAAGACTTTGTTTCTGCCAGAGTTAATATTACTTAAGTATGTCAAGTTTTAGGCAATTCAACCATTCATATTGTGGAGTACCTATATTAATTATTCGAGCCTTTTTAATACTCTTTTTAACAAAAGTTCCTATTTGTTTATCTTTTCGTAACGATGTGTATTCATAAAATATTTGGGACAATTCAAACTACTTTAATAAGATAAAGTTGATAACATCGCCCTTCCCCGTATCGACAAACCTACTTAAAAGTTGTGAAATGAAACAGTTGTCTTGCCAAGTCCTCATCTACATGGTGACATAGCGTCCATAGCGAGCGTGTGTCGTTCCTTTGGTTAGTGAGTGGCGCCCGTCGCCGCCGCCTCGCCGCTGGTGTGCCCTAATTTCCGGGTACATCTAAGTTTGCTATAAACGCCTCACTATGATAAATTGCTCCGCGTGAACGCTAAATGATCATAACTTTGCAATATATCCTTTCGGAGTGCCAGCCGTTGCGTTACCCTATAAACTTCACCATAGCTACATCAACAATTAAATTAAACTATTTACTAGGTGTAGGTGATACATTTTCAGGGATCACCGCAGACCGCAAAGTATAAAATTGCCAACTTCTAGTTTACAAAGTTACTGTAAATATCGTTACTTATTTCTGTTAAAGCTGATAAGTTTCTTGCGCCCCTTCTTCTTGTCAGTAAAAAGTCTGGAAAATAGCAATACATAGGAAAATATAGACGATTCAAAAGTGACTTTGACAATATTATTTCTATCAAGTTTTATAATGACAGAACCGATATTGTTGGCTTTACTATCACTGCTTCAGATTTTCCACTTATATCATCCAACTCAATGATTCATTTTGTAGATGATTTGTGTAGCTCAAAAACTTACATGAATTGGCCCAAAATATTTACTATATTCGAACTATCAAACTTCTTTTTCAACAATCCTTGTTTAAAACTCCAGCTAGTAGCCAGTTGAAAAAGGAATGAACTGCCAGTCTAAACTGGAAGTAATTTTTGCCGGTAGAATGTGGAATTCAAAACGGTTGAAAACGGAAAATATAATCACCGGTTCAATGTGGAAAGGATCTGTGACTCCGTGTACTTTTTATACTTTTTATTTCAAGTCCGACAACATTTCAAAATTATATTTTTTTCTCACATATTAATTTTAAAACTCTCGTTTTTTTCGCTCTATTTCTTTTTTCTTTATTATTTCAAAAGTTGGTGTTAGAAATTAAAAAATCACCCTCACGCTCGCGTTTTTTTCATCGAATTTTTACGCGCCAAAAGAGCCCTTTTAGTGCTGGGGCCTTATTTTTGAAAGGTGTCGAGCGCTCTTTACTACTCATTTTCATGGCTGTCGCCATGGCTGGCCCCTGGAGAGGTGAAAAATTATTTGTTTTGTTTTTGGAAGTGCCATTTAGGCACTGCTTATAAAGAAGTTTGGAATGAGGTGTATCGTATCACTCAAAACTTTTGTAGATGGCGCTCTCGGCAATGGTACCATGTTTACAAATTATGACATTTGTTTTTTGCGAATTTGTTTAATATAGCTGGAAATAATGTATCTTACACATCAGCGACTCAACTAAAAGATTAATTGCGTAAGCGGAGAGCATCATTAAAAGGAAAGAAGGCTGATTTAATAGAGAGGTGAGTAAAAGATAACTCTAAATAATGTCTTACCGAACTCAAATTTTTCGACAATTATACGTATTTTTTCGTGATTTCTATTCAATATTATTCTTAATAATAAGATATTCATAGACTGGAATCGTACGACTGAAATTATAACTTTGGTGCTATTGAAGAAGACTGTGTAGAATGGTCTAGATGATGATAAATATGGTCATTCATCTGCTGAAACATTTAAAGATATTGATGCTAGCACAGTGTTGCCACCTTTGTCTAAACATATTATCCATGCATTTATGGAAAGGTAATAACTGATGCTGTTAATATGTTTAATTTTATACTACCAGTAATTTAAGTTGCAGAGACCTCGATTTTTGCAATTAAAAGTAGCACACTGAGGCATTATCACATTATTATATGAAAATGATAAAAATAAGACAACTTTCATATGAAACTGACAGTTTAATTGGGTACCATCGCTAATGCGCCACCTAGCGCGAGAAAAAGGCAGTGATACACCCCATTCATTTTTTTTTTGTGTGAGGGTACTGTTAGATAAATGTAATATATTTGTAATCCATACATATAATATTATTAATATTAGAAATGCGAAAGTAACTCTGTCTGTCTGCTACGTTTTTATGCCTAGACGGCTGGACCGATTTCGACGAAGTTTAGTTCGTGCAGATGGGACTTTGGGGAAGGACATAGGCTACTTTTTATCCCACTGCTGAGCACGGGTCTCCGCCCGCACGATATAACCTGTAGTCCACGCGGTCGAAGCTGCGGGCGCAAAGATAAATGTACGAGTATTTACATCACGCTATCTATGTCCTCAAATCAAAATCGAGAAACGAGATATTCTACCCCTCAAATCAAAATCTAAATAACAAAATCTAATTTTCCTGTTATAGATTTCACGAACTTACTATAGAAATTAGCTTTTCACTTGTTCCATTGACATATCATTCAATTTGCTGTGTAGTACATATTTAATATGGAGCCAAAAGCACTCGTAACTTCCATTTCTTAATTTATTTTATTTCGTAACTTCTTTCGTGTACACCCTTGTAATGTCTATATATATGTATAGTTTTCGTTTACCTGCTTTGAAAAGAATTTACCTGTTTTTTTCTACCCACGAGTACCTGTACCCACAATGGTCCCATAAATGTATGGAATAATCGGTAGGTCCACGGGCCCGTAAGGATCTAAAATAGCAATTTTGTTTGAGTATAACATAAAACGTATCCTTTTTTGCCTTAGATTCCATGCTCTTGTGTGTTTGTCTACAGAACATTATTCAGAAACAAGCACATTTTCATATCGTTACAAATTGCACTGCACTTGAATCTGCTGTGGTTTAAATATTATCTACATACATAAATAATCTGTACATGGAGGCATAATCTTTGAAATTACATTGCGGCCGTTCCGTGAGAGATAGGTCTACTAAAGATCAGGATTATTGTAATTATTTTCCTTCGTTTAACACAAATATTTTATAATGTTTTAAATTTCCATGGTTATTGACGTTATTAGAATAAACTATATCGGGATTTACACCATGTACCATCGACAGTTCTTCCGTGACCGTTGCGCATGCCACTGCGCCGAAATATCGGAGTCTTAATAATAAACAGGTACATGGTGTAAATCCCAATATAGTTTAATTTAAAAATATTTCAGAAACAAATCTTTAAAAGGGCCATCTTTGTCATTAAACTAATATGCTTTAAACTTTAAAAGATCGAAGTTTTAAACGACGATCTGGTGAAGGTCGCGGGTAGCCGCTGGATGCGGGCAGCGCAGGACCGATCGTTGTGGAGATCCTTGGGGGAGGCCTATACCCAGCAGTGTCATGCGGCTGACATGATGATGATCTTTTTTAAGACCTTTTCTTTATAAAATGATCAATTAAATATTCTGCAACAATCACATAAATTATTTAGATCACCAAACTAAGCAATGCGAAAATTATTCAACATTTTGAAGTTTGATACTTATTCATTGTAATGAAAAATAATTTTGTATGAAATTATTTTTTTGACAGGTTTGTGGATATAGACAAAATGTGTGTATCTAAGAACTTTAAAAGCATTTCGTTGCTGTTTATAGAACAAAGAAAAGTGGAAAATTACTCATATTGCTATGGAGCTATTTTGACACGAAATATAAATCGCAATGTTATAAATGTTTGTAATGTAAAATAATCCTATGAAGGTAGATTTACTTTTAAAATTCAGAACGCGTTTATTAAAAAAGTCTGCAATATAGACGAACCAGCCGAGGAGGTTCCAATGTAAAAACAATGCATTTGTTTAAAACAAAATACATTGAACAATATTATAAATTAAAAAGAGTTGTGTTGATAAAATTGAATGTTATAATTACATTAATTGGAGATTTTATATCGAAACATCTATTCAATTTAAAAAAGAGGATAAAATATTTCCAAATCTCGTACCTTTTTATTGTAAAATATTCAGTGCATTATATAACATTAGTAATAATCATTCATAGTGCATATACTTTTATTTACATTGAATACGTAAAAATAACAATAAAAATATTTTTCGGAAGAAAAACGTATTCTAAGTAGTTTTATTATAATTCATGACTATTCGCATAGTGGCGTGCCTAATATAACTCAAAATATTATGATTCAATTGCATGATACACGATAACTCATTTTGTAACAGTCCCGAGACATGAAATAATACCAAATCGATAATATTCACGCTATTATATACTGGAACTGCTGGAACCGTTTTTTTATATGTATTATTAATAAAAAAGCATCAATGGAGTTAGCTGGATATTTAATAATGTAGAAAATAAGTCTTTATAAATAATATATTTTTTTAACGCAGATACTTTTTTAAACGATAGTAGTACGTACACAATAATTTTATTGATTGTATTACTAATTATATTCTTATTATTAACAGTTACCTATTACTGTGAATTTGCCAAATCTTTCGTGTTACTTTTAACACGCCGGCGATAGTACTTCCCTCTTGGAACATACATAAATCATTTCATAGATTAACTTAGCGTCTGACAGACAAAGATTGAAGTGAGAATTTCAATGCAAGTTGTTCTTAAGTTTTTTACCTCTGGTAATTTTTTTAATTTTGAATCTTTAGCTTTCTCAATGCCATTCTTATATAATACTAAATAATATACTAGAAAAAATACGAATCGCACCAGATCATACTGTCGGACGGGAATCGAACCCGCGACCTAAATGTTATTATATTTGGATCCTCTCGTTGGTGGATTGAAGAGAAGAAAATTGTATCCATGGATCCACTGGTGGGGCTTGGCGGTGGATCCAAGTGGACGGAGGAGAGCGACCTTTGAATGTCCGGCCCAATGCTTTTACCGCTAAGCTACTGAGGTACTAGTGGCATCGTCGAATTTCTTCTAGTCCCACTCTCACGCTACAAGCCAGCGTTATTTCATCAATGTAAGGAAAACCCCTTCTGATTATAGTGAAACTGTTTTCGATGCGATCTTAAATTAAACTTACTAATACGGACTATACGGTACCTTACAATACAGAAAACTGTATGCTTGTATGCCAAATATCCAATCCGAAGTGAATAACATAGAAGGAAGGCTATACAAACAACATAACATTCGTAACATTACCATTACAACCTATTTCAAAGGATATGAAAACGCTTAACAAGGCCCCAGTGTCAGGCGTCTCTGTTATTGGAATTTCAACACTTAAACATTTTTTTCATTCATTTAAAAAACAAAGTGGAATTCATACTAAAACCGAACTGAAACTACGATTTCCAAAAGTCCTTTTTAGAATACTAGCGACCGCTCGTGACTTCGTCCGCGTGAAAAGTTTTTTGGCTATCCCAAAAAAATATGTTTTCGGAATGAAAGGTACCCTATGTCCTTCTCTGTACCCCTGACAACGTGTATGCAAAATTTAATGTTGATCGGTTCAGTAGTTAAGACGTGAAGGCGTAACAAACAAACAAACGGACTTCGCATTTATAATATTAGCAAGGATTACTACATACTTACACTCAAATATTTCTCCTAATTGCATTTCTTTTCAATTACTTTGAATTTTCAAAATAACAGAATAAAACCTCGTAAAAATTGGTTAGAAGAAAACCTAATTTTTTGAAAGTAAAAGCATTGATTATCCCCAAAGGTAGTAGGAGAGATGTAGTTACCTCAGAAAGTTTTGTAATTTAAAAAGGGGTGAAGCTGTGAAGATTCTTTAGAACCGAATCTTAAAGTAAAAGGTAGCACTTATAAAACCGTTAGCCTGGCTATAAAAGAGGAGTGCGGTGGTTCGCCTCAAGCCTCGATATCGCTCGTGTAAGCTCCGTTACATATAAATTTTCAAGAGTGTTACAGAGTACTATCTATTTAATAGCAAAGGAGAGTATTATCAAAAACTTGCAAGCCCAAGCAATGTGTTTTGTCTTGTCCTTTTTAGTATATTTACAATTGCAGGCAAATACATCAAATCAGATAAAAGGAAACATTAAAAACTAACTTGCTAAGAAAAGTGACGACCACTGTTTTAATACAAGAAATAAGATAACTTGTCGTTCTAGTTTTAGACTTGCAAAAACTAAAAGCTCATTAATGGGGAAAGGAATTGCCCTTTTTAATAAAGTTCCACAAAACGTAATTATTCTGCTTTTGCATGAATTTCTAAAAATACATGTTAAAAAGACGCTCATGAGCAAAAGTTATTACAGAGTAAAATATTATTTAACAGACTGCAAAGCATGGATTTAACATATAACTGTCTTTATTTTACAGTTTTTAATAACTTTATTCTTATTATTGTTTTTTTATTTATGTTGTGATTTCGTTTTTTAGTTATTTTGTATTTGGTAACGAAATTTATTTGTAAATATCGTGATTTCTGATTAAACTGATAAGTTTCTTGTGCCCATTCTTCTTGTCAGATAAAAAGTCTCAAATGGGCTGTAGGAAAATATAGACAATCCAAATCACCTAATTTCTTAGTTTACTTATTTCAATAAAAAGTTTTTCCAATTTAATTCCATTTCGATTTCTTTGAGATACTGATTATCGATAACCGAAGAAGATTCATTCAAAAGATGTATTGAATGGCTTCTCTTTGAAATAGAGAAATTAATATCAAATCGCTTTTTATTACATTGTATTTTTATTCCCGAGATATCATTGGTTGTTGGTTTCTGATATTTTTAAAGTAACTCCTTGAAGAAACAATTGCCCACGGGATATGGGTCGGTGTTGCCAAAGAGCTAAAACTTGATGTCGCAAGTTTAAAGGTTTCGGTGGCCGCTTTATAAAGCATCACACAAGTTAGTTTGCCAAGAAGTATTTCTCTTAAAAAAGTTAAGTAAAAACGAAAAACTTACTAGTTTTTATTGCTTGGTTTTTGGTTACCGTTTTATATAAAATCTACTTTCGGAAATATTATTAGAACCTGGTATAATACACAAACAGATAATTCAAATCTACTTATCAACTAAGTACAAACTTTCGAGCAAAGCTTAAACAATTACACACGTGTTTAAGCATTCACTAAGTTTTAAACAACTTGAGGTTTGTTTGTACTCAGCATTAATTCAGCGACCAGATGTCCTCAAAAACTTGTAAAACGCCTTAGTTATTTGCGGCAGTGTAATTTGAACTCGAAAATGAACATTCTGAAATTGTCGGTTTGTTATTCTTTATTAGCCAAAAGCAACTAGACTACTACTGTTGTTGTAGACTATGGAAGTTTAAATTCGAAAAATCACCGAATTACCACTCTAGGATATTTTTAAAGTGTTAATTTTAGCGTAGAACGTAACACTTTAGGTTGTTTGCTACTTAAATTAAAAATATGTAATGGTTACGTTGCGATGTTAGAATATTTGCAGCAAGATCATTTTACTAATTACTGATTTATTATTAATATCTGCTAAATTATAGAATCACCAAATTCCTATTGAAAAAGCAAAAACACAGTAGGCTAGTGTTTGATTTATCGATTCACGACTGGGCGGGCGGTGTGCATTGTATCGGAAAGACAATAACTCATTAAATCTAGTATGTATCGCACAAAATGCATCAATGAAAATTGAAAATGAAAAAGCACTGTGTTTGCAAATAAAGAATTTAAAGCCCGCATTAACATAATATTTTAAAACACCTTGACTAATTCTAATTTTGCAATACTTAATGAAATAGGTAGTGGATGTATGCAAAGTTAATTGAGTTCTACGTTTAATTAAGTTGGTGTCGGGGTTCTCGGTCAAACACATTGCCTGCTGCTATTGTATTTGAAATTCCGAGAATATAGACCTCTCCTGTATTTATAAGTATGATTTCTCGTTTTTGTCATTAGTAAACACATCGTTTGAACTAAAAGCTTGTGGCGAGCGCCTTTGAGATAAGAGAAAAAGTGTGGTGCCCGGGGAAAGCAATATCGGGCTTAAACTTACGAAGATAAACGCGCAAGCATTCCGAGTTTGGTGTTTATTCATAATCGTGCGTACGGGTTGCTGCGGGAGACAATAGCGAGCGCTCAGTCGCACACCATTCATGCTGATACAATGGTTGTTTGTGTCTTATCGAATTCCCACTACACCATTCGCATAAAATTTTCTCATCACACTTTTTACGGCGAAAAAGGGGTCGGTACGCGAACTCAACAAGTTTGAACTACGTTACAGTGTCGTTTATACAGTTTATATTGCGAGCTCTGTTGATGAAAAACACTACTGTCGATAAAAATCTTGATGGCTTTGCGAAGGGATTATCTATCGTGTGAACAAAGATTTGTTGCATCAAATTACATATATAGTAGTGTTATTTGACCTACAGCTACTATTACTATTTGGTTTTAATTAGTTTTGTTAGTGTTGTTGTTTACTTATGTTAAAACTTTGAAGAATCCGTAATAAGGTATAAGAATTTAGTAATCGATCGTGTTAAGTAGGTAGGTATGTGAACATTAAGCGCGAGCAACACGTCGGAAACTAGGAGGAAAGTCGTTAGGTGATGATTCATGTTCACACTCGACGGATGTATTGATGTTAGCAATGGATCAACATTTAACCGGTTCTTTTCAACAATCTCTTTTCTTATTGTTCAGCGACGATTTCGTGAATGACGCTAGAGAATTTATTAAAGGTCTGACTCGTTTGATGGCTGACTGCTTATCCTTTTTCGATTTATATTTAGAAGAAGCGATTACGAATACGAGCCAGTTTTACGCACATGGTTCCAAATTGTAGGCTTCCTATGAGCATGATTTATCATTAAAATAATGATTGATTGAAACGCAGATTTGTTTTACGATGCCTTAACATGGGTAGCCTAAGTACGTCATGCTCTCTTTAATCATTTCTGCGGTGAAATCATTTCTTTGGTCGTGTGAGGCGGGTCGTTACGTTCCCTCTAATATGGTTGAGCGAAACGATGGCTGGTTCATGCGTCATGCTCGTGAACGGGTGCTGCCAGTGGGAATGGGTCTGCTTCTGGCTACCTATCTTAACGCATATTGAATTGTATGAATTGCATTTCTTGTAACAGCCTAGATTAAATAAATGACTGAATTTAGCTTGAACCCTGTAAATTGATTCATTAAGAAATTATCTAATTTAATAATGTTATTTATGTTAATTGTAACATATGAATGTAATGTCCATATTTGTAAATATCGCTCCACCTGATAAAGCTGATAAGCTTTTTGCGCCCATTTTTCTTGTCAGCTAAAAGACGTCATAATGGGTGGCAGGGTAAAAGAATTGACGATTTAAAAATGCTTATTATGTAAGCTTATTTGAATAAAGAATTTTTCGATTTCAATTTCAATCTTCAATTTCAACAGGGCTATATATTGCTCCAAGAGTTTATTTAAAAGTGATTAGCAATGGCAAAAGCTATAGCTAAGTACTAATGTTAAGACTTAAGTTTATGGCTTATCTAAATAGATTAACTACAACACAATAAAAATTATATTTATTAGTATGTACTTAATAACTTATATCAACAGACTAACTATATAATTGCCGTGAGTTGAGGGTTAATTTTGTCAATCAAAATCAATAGGACACAGAATAGAACCCTAAAAGAAAACATAGCAACGCCTGTCTAATAAGAGCATTTGTTGTGACAATCTTGACACGCCACTTTAGGATAAATCCAAGCAATAAGTGGGAGGTATAAAGTATTTTTTTTATAAAATCTTCATATTATTTACGAGAAATACATAAAGCTTTGATGTGTTTTCGTGGATGCAAAAATTTTCAACAAAATGCGTGCACAAATTCCCCAGAAAATTATACGTCAGGTGCTACTTTCTACAAAGTGTATTGTTAAGCAGGGGCATATTACGGACTCAAAGAGATGCGAATTTTTTAATGCAGTGTAAAATTTACATGGATGAACTCTACAAGATATGCTTGTATTCTTTGTAGAGCAATGAAAAAGTATTAAAATTTAAAATAAATGCACCGGGGAAATTAACCGCGTGCATAACATATCAAAGTAAAATTCATGTCATTAATTTACATGTCAAAAACCAGCGAAATAAGTGGGAGTAGGTAAACACTACCTACATGCTAACATTGAAATTGAAACAAATAAAAAAATACAAAAACAAACTTCATTAAGAATGTTCAACTGACCTTTATTAAAACAACGTGTCACCTGTACCTAATGTACCATGGTAAAATATGACTACAAATTGGACGTAAAGAAGAAAGTGGGCTTGACAAAAAGTTTGTTATCGTAAACAAAATGTCTTGCCACTTGAGGGGGGTGGGGCCTCCTAATCGTGCTGCTCGGCTGTACTAGGCTGAACTTCTTAAAAATTTAAACGGCGCTCTTCCATAATTGAAGCTGCGGAGTTATTAAAGGTGTAAAGTAGAGGCAAGAGGCTGCTTTTCTCTTTGTTTTGTGTAAAAAATTGGTAAAGATGAAAACTTTTAAGAGCCATCTTTGATATTTTTTCGTTTATTTAAAGAGATGTTCCTTGTAGGTTCGAAGAAAACATATTTACAAAAACATTTTGACAATTCCGTGCACTAATTTCTATTCCAGGCATTTTTGCGGGTTTTAGTCTTAAAGTTGCAAAAGTTAAATATACGAGCTGGAGAGGTTTTGTCGATAATGTTCTTGGTCTTGCACAAGCGATAATTTAAAGTATACCTTATTTTATCGACAAAAACACCCACATGTAGGGGTCCATACCCTTTCCTGTTGAGATGACCGCTATTTTAAATTTTACTTTTTATTTTGGACGGCCGGCGGCCCTGCGAAATATATTAATTTCTCCGGATCTAGAAGTTCTACAGACATAAAAATGCAATTTAAAAGCTAATAATACCACAAATAAATTAAAAATAAACATTGTGTAATACATTAAAAAAATAAGCTTTTCTAACATACCCCAAAAACTAGGACAGTATTTTTTTATATCTGTAGGACTATAGATCTGGACATTTTTTTTACAGGGTCGTCCAAAATAAAAAGGAGAATTTAAAATGGCGGTAATTCCAATAGGAGAGGGGATGGACCCCAACATACTGTGGGTATTTTTGTCGATAAAATCCCTCTCGCCTTGTTCGGCAGATATAATTTACGCCTAATTAATAATTACATATTGTAAGTCGTAATTAATAACATTTTATACTTACTCCACAGCAAAGTATAAGTATTAGTGGAACAAACATTTGCTAGGTACTGGCAGGATTCAAACCCACAGTCGTTGGTTTTATCGTGAGAGTTCTAGCCGTTAGATCAACAAGCCATCGATCAATCAATGTACAGTTTATTCCACTCTGTACCTGAAAGCCTGTCCCAAAATGGGGACAGAGTAAAAAGTGCTTTAATTACATTTCATTGACTTCTTCCATTTCTATTTTAGTGCCTTCCTTCAATATTATAGGCGTAAAAGGGGTTTACGGTAATATAACGAGCCCAAACTTAAAATAACCCATCCTATTTATGAAGGTAGGACTAATGAAACTTATATTCGGGATTTTAACTTTTCTGGAGACAGGTATTTTGTAGGGACTACTTTCGAGTTGTTGTTGCGGATTTTGAAAGCTTTTGAAATCCGTCCTGTTTTACTTAATTACGTATTTATATAGTACTAGCGATCGCCCGCGACTTCATTTACGTGGAAAGTTTTTTGCTATCCCTCGGGAAAAAATTGTTTTTTGGAATTAAAGGTACCCTATGTCCTTCTCTGTACCCCTGACAACGTGTATGCAAAATTTCATGATAATCGGTTCAGTAGTTCATGATGAGCGTGAATGCGCAACAAACAAACAAACGGACTTTCGCATTTATAATTTATAGTAAGGAAGGATATAATAGGTTAGTATGTTGTTTGTTGCAAACTGTTAATCTTCTTGTATACACTGCAGATATTTTATCAGTAACCTTTTTTAGTAAACAAAATGCAACACTCAAAAGTGTTATTTATAGTTATACGTCTCGTTTTGACATTTCCTCTAATTACTTTAATTATCTATTCTTTCAACAGTGATTAGGTCAAAGACAACATTAAACCGTGTGCGTGTGAAACTCAAATATTACAAGTTTACCTATTAATTACTGTCTTATTTGCGCCATAGTTTTTTCTAAGACAACACTTTCTATTTTATTATATTTTTGTTTAGTTAAAACTATGTAGGTATATTTAAATTTACTTTTGTTTAATTTACCTATGTAACTATGACATTTTCCGTTTAAAACAAAACAAACAAGGCGCTCTATTCAAAAACGGAACAACGCTTGTCTTAAACCGTCAAGACCCAAGATAATAATGTTTTTCACAAGTATCGGCTTTAATGAACAAACAGCGAATCAAAACTTATAAAATAACAAATCCAGACAAGGCTTTCTAGCGCCGAGTAGGTAGCTGTGCCATAATGGACAGCTAGGGACGAGTTAACATGATCAAAAGGTTAACTTGCAGTAATTTTAAGCCAAAAATCACTAGTTAAACAAGAGTATTTATAGTTCTGTCTAGTATCGCTCATATTTCGAAGTTTTTTATTTAGTATTAAACCGTATTTTGTACTCAGTACCAGTTTTCCAGAGTTGTTTAAGTACCCTATCTACCATATTCAGGGTATTGTTTCTGAAATTTTAGAATTATATTTTACGAATACTTACTTATACATATAATACAAAAAAACTGTGTTATTAGATATAGTAAAATCCTAGCTTATTGCTAGAGGCAATTGATTTCACGGTCCCCGTTTAGACATTGTAAATTCAAAAAGTGAGAGTAGGTAGACCTCGGCTGCGTCGCCGAGCGAGGCGCGCGGTCGTGTCGACACAGCCGCGCCGAATTGTCTCATTCGAATATAATAACATTTTTGCGGAGTTACAAGTATGTCTACGTTGAAAAGGTAATTACAGCAGCTGTGACCCAAAAAGCAAAACTTTTGCAAATTATCCACTTTATACGTACAGTAAGACTGAAATACGTTATATAAACATCAAACCTTTTGGTTATCTTGTCAGCAATTACAAAACATATGAAAGTGATATTTGATAACCTGATTCTTAATTTCATTAACTTCATTTTGTCAGTTACAGAAACACGATTCGTCAACTTTTATCTAAAAGTAAAAAAAAACCAAAGCAACCTTTAAAATCTTTGAAAGCAGAGATTTGCATTTTTAGGTAAACACGACTGATTCTCTATAAAATTTCTTAGTAGATTCGTGTAAACACTCACTTCGAAATGCCATTAAGATTTTTTTTTTAATAATTTCTAGTTTTTTAATAAGTACCTAAATCAACTAAGTATTATCAATATTAGATATATCCGTAACTTAGGTACGTGTGCGCTATTGTTATTAATTTTCTTGCATGTTACGACGACGACGACCGACGACACGACGACCTCCGTGGTCGAGTGGCTTTGTACACCGGTTTTCAAGGTGTCGCCATCTCTGAGGTCCCGGGTTCGATCCCCAGTTGGGTCAATTTAGAAAACGATCTTTTCTATATTGGCTCAGGTTTGGGTGTTTGTGATACCACCGTTGTCTCTGATTTTCATAACACAAGTGCTTAGCTACTTACTTTGGTATCGGAGCAATGTATGTGATGTTGTCAAATATTTATTTATTTATATTACTTTTCCTCTTTGACCAGAATGTCACACAGACATTCAATTCGCCACCTCAACGTATAGTTTTTTGCTGCCATAAAGTCTTCTTCGAACGCAGTAAGAAGGAAAGAAATTCATTTCTTTAAAATCTTTGAAGTCAAATTGAACTGTTTATTTTAGTTTATTGAAATAATGAGTCTTGTTGGTAAATAATAAGTTAAGTAGGTACTAGGTGGTACTAACAACAGTAAAAATGGTAAGTAAATACTTAAAATGGAGTAGGTAATACAGATTGCATACAAAGGTGAAAGTGTCGACGTTAACAAAACACTAGAGTGGATTGAACACGTTTAACTTTATAGTAATAGTAAAAAGAGTATATTACAATAAAATTGCAAGTACATAGTAAAAACATAAAATGGATAACATAAAAACACACAAAGGTAAAAATGTTTAAAGAACAAAGTTGAAAGGATTGAAGACGTATGAATAAAGTACATAATGGTAAAAAAGTAAGTAACTAATATTACAGTGAAAAATGTACGAAAGTGGGGTAGTAATACAGATTACATAAAAATACACAAAGGTGAAAGTGCCAAGTGCCAACCTGGTGTCAACGTAGACAACAGCGTAGAGCGGATCAAGCACGTAGGTGACGGAGCGCGGGTCACGGCCGATTTGCAACGGGACGGGACATGTCTTTGTGGTGCTAATGAGTTTCCTTCTGGACAACCAACAACTACTGTTACTCAATTGTTTTTTGTATGACTTGCGTTTACCGATATCATCGGAATTTTTTGTGTAATACTATCGAGCCCATCTAAATGTTGCTTGGGTGACAAAAATAACCGAGGTATGTGTAAATGCATGTATGGAGATTTCATCGATTTTCTGCCATTGAAGAGTCACAATAGAAAAACTATTGTTGCCGGTCTTGGCAATAAAAGTATTTAATAATGTCCCGTAAATATGATGGAGAACACCATGACAGTCTAAACGAGAAAGTAATATGAATTTCTTTAATAATTAGTCACGTATGCACTTACCTTTTCAGTATAACGAAATTAGCTCCAAAATTAATTAATTCACAAATATGTCGCTACGCAAACGCGATAAATTATAACAGATGATGAAACGCCAGTCCTTAATTTTATCGCTTTTACAAAGTTCTCATAACCAAGTGAATTGAAAATTTTCAATTGTTCGCCGAGAAGTTGGGAAGCTTCAGGAGTGGCCCGAATTTCTTCGATAACAGCTATAAACTGGAATTATCCGCATCTGGTTGCTTTGAACACGGCCCACAATAGGGAAACAATGGGGATCATGTAGTTTAATGAATAAACTCTGGTGTCGCGTAGCGTTCACAGTATTATGTTCTGAGCTTGCACAATCTGCATTCTGCATTGTGTTCAGAATTCGATTTTTGCTCGCTAGTCATGTTACAACACGATTAGATTCGATACACTATCCTTGTGGTTTAGCTTCCAGCTTAAAGTCTTCCGATCTCGAAATTCAAGCTCGAGTTTCTTTTTCAGAAATAGCTCGCTGTATCTTTAGCGCTGCAAGTCATGCTTCAGTACTTTGAGTTTTCCTAACGATGTAGCAGCAATATTATCAAATTATATATTAGTTAGAACCAGCGTTGTAAATGCTGAGTATAGTAGAAAAGACTCATAATACTTATGACTATAGTAATATAGTTAATAGTTTGCATGTTTGCATATATGTATTACCAGTACAAAAACTACCTTTATCAACCATATGATAGCGTGATACTCGCGAGTAGGTAGCTATGGCAGGTAGAAATGAATTAAAACCTTCCAGTTGAGTTAAAGAGAAAAATGGTGATGTAATAATAATAAAAAAGGCTTAATATTTTGCGTCGGTAGGTAATCCACGAAAACACACGCTGACACGTTTCACATATGTTTTTTGGGGTTTCGCCAGTGAAGGATTACGCTTGCACAGACATAAGTTTTGAGCTGACCTGAACTTAAATAATGCAGACTGCGTTAACTGGGTAATTAAGGTACAGTTCGAGTTTTACCACACGTGCACGTGTTTGGTGATACGGAAATAAGCTTCGTACTGTTGAGCTGGGTATCTATTGATCTAATACTTGCCAAAAGCTTCTATGTACCTAAATACGATAAGGTATGTAACTCTACAAATAATAGACGGTTCATGTAACTTTATATCATTCAAGCCATTAAAACTTCGTAAGTATACATTAATATTCAACACGTATTACGTTAAAATAAGGCCTAAAAATTCAGCATTTTCGGGGATGTTAAAGCAAACAAGCCATGTGCGGTTATTAAAAAAGGTTAAATTACTCATTACTACTGCGACAGACATTTCATCGCGTTTAGGTAGGCGTTTTTAAAGGATGGCTTAAGTGTTTTGATGAAAAATGTAATGAAATATGAGGGTTATGACCCTAACGAGATTGTGGAGAAGGGAGAGGTAGACAGACAACAAACAAACAAAAAACGTGACACTTTTTATAATAATGCGATAAAAGAAGTTTAAGGATAACGTCTGAGGGTCACATACTATGAAAAAAAAACATTAGAAAAGGTTTAACATACGTACTTGCGTAGTTCAACCGCTACTTTTGTTTACGTGAATCTAGCGGATCATCACGAACAAAATATAATAGTGATTCGAAATTTTGAAATTCGGACCTCCACTTAAATATTTTTATCTGGATTCAAATGACTAACCAACAAAGAAGATACTTTACTAATACTTTGGACAAAATAAGTTCCAAGTTTGAAATTTTAAGTGTGGCGTTATTTCAAAGTGCCGTTTTTGATACTCTGACCAGACATCTAGTAGGAAATTCTTGATCGAAGACGTGAATACATTTTCAATTTGTACTTCGTATGCTGTTTCATTCGCTCAAAGCTCCACTGAAATGCAGCCTGCAAACTTTTTATAGGTTAACTGGTGTTCTCTACTAAATTTATAACACGTAGTTGTTTCTTAATCTAAACAACTTGGAGCTGGAAAATTAACATAGATTGTATATATGATCTTACTGGCAGTCATAAAATTCAGAGCACACTATACATAGCCCCACCCTGTATCCCGGGGGGTATGTAGAGATCAAGGCTTTCATTTGCTACGATCCTGACACTTTCCTTTCATGTTTTCAAAATTCTTTCCATGCACCTTATTGCGGGTACTTTTGTCCAGACCCTTCTAAGGGACGGACTCAATTTCATAGCTTTATTTACGTCTGGACCAATTCCATAATTCGCTGTAGACATTTTTTGTCACCTTTTCCTTAGTCATTCTATCAGTACAAGCAAATCACTCGAGTATCTATAGCTAACATTATTAATACTTTATCTTTCACATCGCACCAGTGGTTTATCAAAGCTTAGTTAACTCAATATCTTGTATTTTCTATAATCATCATACCTATTCTAAAACAAAGAGAAAGTCGAAGTAGTTATTGCATGTTTAGTGATTTGATACAGAAGCACAATGCTAAAGCAGCTCACTCAGCTCACCGGATAGGCACGTACCCGCGTGGCGACTCCAAAAGCAACCGTGTTTACTGCCACACCGACACTTCTCAAAGACACGTCCGCCTGCATGCGCGACGTGAATGTAAATTTTTCACATTTTGCGACGCTAATTCGCTGTCCCATATGTTTATTAATCTGAAAATGGTGTTGATATTTTGTTAGGGATAAAAACATCATGTCAAAACAGAAAAAGATTAATCAAATTGACACGAGAGAGAGAGAAAATTTATATGATTTGTCAATTTTTTTCAATCCAAACAGTGGGTGGTCAATGGCAAGACTGACATTTGGTCAAATAATCACTAAAAGGTTAAGAACCAATGAGTTAGAGAATACTGCAGGCAATGACTGCAGTATTCTATAAAACTTAGATACAGGGTAACATAACGGACTGTCGTTTAAAATTAGTGACGTGACAGAGAATTTTCAGCAAATCTACTAAAATCGAATCGCAAAACTTATACGAGATTATTTGATAGACATCTTCCACGAAAATATGATAAATCTATTATTTCGTCATCATTCATCCATGTCCATCATAAGTTTACCAGTTCCTAAAGTTTTGCCATAAATACGCTACGAAAGTAGTAACATTGTCATTTTTATATGGGGAGAACTTTTGAAACAATTTTTATGATCGCTGTACACTTATTAGCTGTGAAAGAGCTGCACACGGGTCCAATGATTATGCATGGAACAAAATTTATTTATGTTATATGTATCTCGAGATTCTAGTTAATATTTTTAGTTATAAATTTTCCCTCCGGCCGTTTTCGCAACTGCGATTCGCAACCAATTGCGAATTAACGAGTATATAGTACAGGGCACCGCTTATTTCATATTAAAATTTTCAGAATTTCAGGTGGTATGCGACTACGGTTATCCTTTTTATTGAATTTTGGACTAGATCTTTTTTCTTGTACTTTTTAGAGCCCGATTTGTCCGTAGTTGGGTTTTAGTATTTAAACTTCTTTTTTTTTAAGACATTTTTTTATGTATAGAAAACTATAATAAGGTTTTTATCTATTGATAGTTTTCTATGATGGGCATTATTCGATATTATATCAAGCAATTGATGAATATTTTAAATCATAGAAGTGACGAGGTTCTAGAGAACCAATTTCATAGGTTTATATTTGAATGAGACAAAGAGCCGCTTTGTATTTGACATGCTTATTAAAATGAGCCTGCAACTTGTAGAATAGAAAGCTATTATAGTAACTTTAGTGTCGTGTGAGTGTTATTATCACTAATGGTAAAAAAATACCTATTTTCCTACCTACATCAACAAAAAAACAATCAAGTGTATTGTTTTAAAGTTATATAAAGATTAAGATAAATAATATATTAGAAAAAATACTAGAAAAAATCGACTCACCTGTAGCACCTCAGACGGGCTACGGGTAAGTCAATTTTTTCTAATATAAGTATTATTTATCTTAATATAATAAAAGCATTGTGAAATGCATAAAATCTCAATTTAATAAATAAAGATTATTAAGTAAAAGCTTTTTAATGTAACCATACTACAACTAAAACACGAGGGTATCATACAGCTAAAAAAATAGAAAAATAAATAAATTGAAAACTCGTTTCTATCTGCATTTTATGTTTTAAATGTTGAGGTCTGAACATTAGTTGCTGCAAACAAAACTCCATGTTAGCAGCACATAAAATATTTATTTAAAACGGAAGCCCGCACTGCCAAACAAGCTAGTGAACTCTGAAAATATAATAATTTAGATAGCATTATTGCTAAAAGATAGGTACCTAGAGCGTAAGCTTTTTTATTTCTACCAACAAAGCAACACATTTTACCGCTTGTGTTTTACAAAATTCAAAACCAATATCAAGTTACATAATATCACATATAATAATAATAATATACAGAAAGTAAAATAAATGTAATGTTTAAACAGATTTTTGTAAATAAGTTGGTATTTAGGTATGTAATTTTGTCGTTTATTATAAGTTTGAATGGGTTGGAGCTACGCGTGACAAAAATGAATTTAACATTTCCCCGTACACGCTTCATTAACTTTTATAGGTTTTAATTGGATGAGTATGTAAGAAAATTTTATTTTTATTACAGCGCTTTTAATTTATACTTCATGAAACTACAGCAAATCTTAATCACTCAAATTTAAACTCATTATACATTATATTACATAAGTTATACATACGAATATTATTAATACTTAAACATTTTGTTTTTCTAAATGGAAAGCAGATAGCTGTTATAAATATCGACTGATTTCTCTTTTGATGTTTTAAATTACATGACATTAAATTAGTTTCATCATTTGACTGCTTTTCAAACATTTGGATTTATATTAGACTAACTTCCGCCCGCAACTTTGTCCGCGTAGACATCCGAAAAATCCCTATAGGGAACTTTTGACCGGGATAAAAAGTATCCTATGTTTTAATCCAGTTGATGATGAGTTATGAGATTAGGCTCACAGATTATTAAACTATCTATGAGCCTCATCCAAACCCGTCCAGCCGTTTTTGCGTGATTGAGTAACAAAAATCCAAACTATCACATTTATAATATTAGTAGCAGTTAAAGGATACACGAATTACAACACAAGTATCCATGAATATTTCTCACACGTAACACGTAATCACTAATCGCGTTTTATGAAGTGGCTGGATTGTGCGTGACCCGTGTTAGTACGCAATAAGCAGTCGGGAGGCGGGTCACTGCTAGTTTCGCAGTAAATATTATCCATATTTATGATTACGCCGTGATTTATGACGAGAACTTAAATAAACAAATGCCGGGAAATTTGTCAAACGCTATAACTACGCGACGACAACGCGACTAAATGTGACCACTAGCCGTTCATTAATTCCTCCCTACCCCGGTGCCCGTAACTTCGAATTAAAGTGTTAGTTAAACACTAGGTACGATTTCTGAGAAACTTACTTTGAATGTTATGTAATTAATTACACAAAAAGTACCTACTCGAGGGCTAGTGGAAACAATTTTCCTTCTACGGTGACGTATCCAGTTTTAAGTTTAAGAGAAATGTGAATGTTTACCACTGAGATGTGGCAATAGAAATGAGAATATTCTATCTTGTAACAAGTCAGCTTCCAAAATAAGTTTTCAATATCCATTTCCATATTATTTACAACTGTTACCTAGATATCAAGCGACGAGGGCTCACGAGGAAGCATCTTGAGATTGATCGATCTCTGCTGGCACGTATATGAATACAAACAAAATTTATCCGCTGATCTATTTTCCCTAGTAATAGCCATGCATTGGGCACGTGAACTGATTAAACTAACGAACCGTTCGTACAAGTTGTTTGTTCAATCAGCTAATATGTTGAACACTAAATTGCATTACCACTTCGGCTAAAGCTGAAGTGTTAAGTCGTCTATCTAATTGAATGAAACCAATTAATGCGTCCGAGCTTAAACTACGGTCCAAATAATAATAATAAATACTTGGACAATTTCACACAGCGCCATCTAGCCCTAAACTAAGCAAAGCTTGTAATTTGCGTGCTAGATTACTGATATTCTACTTATATACTTTTAAATATGTACTTATTATACATATTAACATCCAGACTCGTCACAGAAATGAAAATTCCTCATTTCAATTTCTTCCCGGCACCTCTTGCGTGGTAGTCCGGCATGTTGACCACTGCACCACTCAGGTCGTCAAGTCCAAATTGATTGCTGCTTCTGATATGAAAAACAACATACTACACTATGATGAGACAAAAAATCGTCCTCGTTTTACATGTAGGGGAGGTACACTAAAAATACGTCGATCGACTTGCACTTGATTATTTTGATATCCTGACTCAATTAACAACGAGGTTGTAACGGAAATATTGTATTATACTCCTAAGTCCTCCTACGTGGTTGAATGTTAATTTCATATTGTTTTATATTTGTTTTACTGCGACCAACAACGTAAGCGACCCTCGGAAAGTAAAAATTTACCTTTACGAAAATTGTTTTAATTATGGCGAGGTCAATTTTCCCAAAATTAACATACAGAAAGCGAAATTTGTACAGCGTCTAATTACGGTAGGCGAACTTGTTAATTGCTATTAAAATGAGCAGTTCATATCGGGTAATTAAAACTACGGTAAACAGTAAACATCGCGCACAGTTTAAGTTTTATGAAAGTTTTAATCAAAAGCGAGCGAGTGCGGTAAAGCAAGAAAATCCGAGCAATTGAATCGCTCGGCGCTCCCCTCCCACTACCAGGAGTTTTCATTTCACGCCACCCTATTGACTATTTTTATTTGGCTTAATTTGTTAAAAACGATGTATTTACTTTTTTCACGTACACAAAGTGACAATTTGGATCGCAAATAATGCAAAGAATTTTAGTTTTTTTCAACATCAACTACCTACAGAAATACTTTCCGTCCGCCTCTTCATTAGTAAAAATTACGTGAAAATTGAGTTTTGATAATATCTTGTTTCGTTTGTGCTTAAGTGTTGATACAGCTTTAAACAAGGTTTTTAAAGTACACGATACAAGCAAAAAAAAAACTATCACAATAACATTATTACTAGTACTTCCTTGATATTATTTTTATACGATATGCTCTACTTCTAGGTATGGACAGGTAAAGTTAAGTTATGACTTCTGAGATATATATAGTATTATTATAAGATATATAGTTATTATAAGTATACTTAGTTATGTTAACTGTTACCTTTTATGAGGAACTCAGTGGTGCAGTGGTTTAGCGTCTGGCCCTGCGATTGCGGAGGTTAAGCAACATTCGCTAGGGTCGGTCATGGGATTGGTGACCAAAAATTTATTATCTTGACCTCCTCTGTGCTTCGGATGGCACGTTAAGCCGTTGGTCCCAGCTGCATTTGCAGTCGTTAATACTCACCAATCCGAATTGGGTCCGTGTGATGGGTTATAAACGACTAATGGCCCATCATCCTTATTCACCCATAAGGAAGACCTGTGCCCCAGCGTCATGCGATCCGATCCGCAGATCGCTGCGATCTATGTTATGTATTCCCTTTTTCCCTTTCACACTGGTTGCTTTCCGATCCCATACACCGGTTACTTATTATAAAATTTGACACAAATTAAATATTAAATTTTCTTTCTTTACAAATTTACCAGGATATACTTCTTACAACGTTAACCTCTTCATATAAAGATTTCATTATCTACATAAGATAATTAGTTAAACACACATGTTACTTAGCTTTCAATCTGGTGCGATAGTTATCTTTGGCGTCCGCAGTCTCACGTTCACTAATTTTAGACTTCCGTTTCTACTTAAACTTATTACCACTTAACTAGAGTAACATTCTCACTTGATATTATTACTTCAGTTGTACAAGTGACGTTATCGAGTAAAACTAAAGAAATGGTGTGTTATTAAAATTTGTAACTAATTAAACTGTACAGGTATTTGTTTAGTGGAGTTTTAACCGTTGAGTTTATATTACAAAGTTGTGTATGCTAAAACTTTGAGAACTGGCAGCCAAACTAATTCCAAATGAAATTAAATGTTCACCATCTCGTACTCTCAGTATTTGTAAATAAACTCAATAAACTAGAAATTAATTTGTGTATTCTCCTTTGAACAGGCAGTATTTTTCATTCGTGTGATGTTAAGACTCTTCGTTTTGTTTGTAATATCCCAGTTCGCAGTAAGAATATGAAACACAGATTGCTGTTTATGCTACATAACCTTACGTTTTATCACGACCAATAGTGCCATGGAATAAGTATTGAAATCAATCAAATAAGACGCGATTTCTGTTCTTACATTTCCTTAATCTGACAAGTTTTATCAAAACCCTCCAATAAGAATTCTATTGGTGTCAAACAAGTGAACGTGCTGATATAACTTGGTGAAGGTTTATTTGGGCTCATATTTATATAGTTTTTTTTCTTTTACAGGTAAAAATACTGGTGTAACTATGCTACAGCCGATGGCATTCTCGTTCCGGAAAATTATCGTGAGTTATTAAATTAAGATTTTTCGCATTCACAATGCTATTTTTATAATATTTATCGTGAGTTAGCTCTATTTTTCTACAAAAACTACAGTTTTCGATAATCAATACAATTCATGAGCAAAAGCAAAACACAATTTCGGTATAGGTACGGTAGAGATACGGATACAAAAGGTACGGAGATTATTTTTTATGAATTTCAAGTTTTTCAATATACTTACTTACCTATTGTTGCTTTCATAATATTGAAATTATAAAGATGCAAAACACTCTTTACAGAAAATTTTAATTTGTTGAAAGTCAAAGGGGTATTTGATAATTTAAATAGTTAACAGTAAATTATGCTGTAATCTTTCGTATAGGTGTCTATTTATTAAAGTATAATACAGAAGATCTTGCCTACTCGCGTGTGACATGGACAGGCAATAGGCAACCCTAAGTTTAACAAACTGTACTGCCGTTGCATCTGGCTTCGTGATTTCGATGCACGCACCCGCCCGCCCGCGCCCCTCGCGCCCGCCGCTTACCTGCTCGGCCGGTCTTCGCCCCCGGCCCCGCGCCACACGTCACCTGTCACTCTTCCACACCCGCTGTTTTCACAGCCCCTCTCACTCTGGCTGCGCTGACGCAGCCGCAGCGAAACGTGATAGTTTTACCTGAGTCGATCCCGTGCGTTATATTATAAAAGAGATACGTACTTTGTTTGGCTAGAATTACTAAGATCAAATCATTTGAGCCTTCTTTCATCAGGGTGCCTGAAACTTTTACAACCAGTTAATGTCATTCTTCGTCTCATCATAAAATTATATAAATACTTAGCGCGATGCGAAAATGAATAAGTTATGAGTGTCATTGGAATATCATTTTATCATATCGTATCGTTCGTACAGACATGTATGCTCAAAAGCATATTTTCAGTTGATTTCGAGAAAACGCAAAAAATAAAAGTACCAGTGGATCTACACAAATGGAATAGGTTCTGCTTGCTCGGTCTTATATTCTTTGAATATTCATCGCTCTTTATGTCTTGTAGGTGTTTTGATATCCCTCGGTGTTTATTTTGTGCCAACCTTCTCCTAAAAGTGCTCGTAAAGTTGCAAAGGATGGTGACAAGGGGATGACTATAAGTTTAAACTTTCTCACGTATAATTTTAGTTCCGAGTTACATTCCTACCTAAGTAAAAATAAAGAAGCTCTAAGCCTTAGAACTTCGAACTCGATTGAAGGACATATACAAAATTAACTGTCCTTCAATCGAGTTCGAAAATCCTTTCTCTTCATTCCATTTCCATGGAAAGTGAAATAGGGTAATTTTATTGAATAATTGTTAAATACTGTTTCATCATGGATTAACCAGTAAACCGTAAACGTCATGACCTATCAAACCAGAATTGTAACTGCAACCACAATAATAATTACGATGTGGTGTCACGGATGAGTAGGCGGATTTCGACCCGGATGCGCGCGGATGTGACACCGTTTCACCGATGAAACCGGCGGCGGCGTGGACCGACTCGGGTGGCGGCGGGCGCGGCGGGCAGCGGGCGGCGCGCCACATGTTCACTTTTTAGAAGCACCCTTCGCGCGCATGTCGGGCGGGAGAGGCGCACACGCAAAAAACTACAAATTTGGCTAGGGCTGCAACAGTGATTAATATAAGCACTTAAATAAACTCCGCGCAATAAATCGTTGTAATGTAACTAAAACAAAACCGAAATTATCTCAACGTGATAATCCGATTTCGAAAACAGGCAGTGGGGTAAATTATATAACAACAACATTCGTTAACATTCGATATTTGTGTCAAAGGCGTATTAAAGTTTGGATTAGTTTGATTTGATTCCTAAATTAAATTTCTATAACTTTGAATCGCCACAATATTAATACTACCGCCACTGTTTCAAGCGGAGCAGCGGGGTAAACCAAAATATTCAATAAAACATTTGCTTTCATCTATCAGTTTTGAGAAGTTATAAACAAAAAGGTAAACATTCGGAATTCCGGTTTTGCCCCGGACGGTGTCCAAAACCGTATACGTATACGGTATTGCCCCCTTAAAACTCAGAGTTCAGCAATGGAACAAAAACATTCAAATTAGTCAAGATCCTCGGCACACAAACCCGAACAGCTTTTGTGACCTCCCTCCACAACCAATGCATTGAACCCAGTCATCATTCAAAAGATTTTTAGCATGCTCTACTTGGCAATACAAACATATTGTTTTCTTCCTTAGATTTTGCTTTTTTAAAGGGGGAAGTTTTAATAGCTGTTTTCCCTATTTTGGGGCAAAATCGTATACTGGCCGATATGACCCCGTACGGTTTTACCCCCGAGCATCTTGTACACACGTTTTCACTCACAAACACAAAAGAAAACGCCGGAAAAACAATGTCAATTTCTTAGTTAATACACATACAATTGCAGAGGTATTCAGTTAGATAAAACAATCCCGAATTATCCTCGCTAGCAAAATTAAAGATCAAACCGTCTGAAAACTATATTTTTTGATAACTTTACGCAGCGCACTTTTAGCAAACATGCCCCAGACATTTTTTGTTGATAATAAAATTAATTCTTATTGGTAGATGGCCAAATGTAGAATTTGAGTGCGAAATTTCAATTGATATAGAAAATAAATGCACTATACAGGGTTTACTTCGGTAGCAGATTTTGGAACAGTCTCCAGTGATGTTATCATCGCAATATCGAAGTAAGATTTTACAATTTCTTTGTTAAATTGACGGTTGGATTGCAGTTGGTTAATATAATGTTTTTTTTATTTTTTTTAATGTCCCCACAGTTGGGGCACCCAAGCCCCTATGGGGTAAATAAAAAAATAACAGAATATAGTTAAATTAGAAGAGTGATTCAGTTCGAGTTAGTTTCAAAGTTACAAACTAGCTAGACACCTAAAAATATTCGAGGCGTGATCGTGATAGATTTTCTCCATTAATTGTATGTGTTTTCGCATTTCTAAGCGTTTCATTTTCAATCATTTTTCATAAAAATGTTTATTAAACGGTGAATCCCACTCATGATTTGTAACTGGGTCCATTGCGCTGAGGTCCTTAGTGCTATTTATCTTGCGGCGCGGGGCCTCGGGCCCGCATAGGCTGCTGCTACAACCCAACCTTCTCATTCCTTTGTTAGTACTGTGGTCGGTGCAGACATGTGAATGACCGAGTGGGCTCCGTTTCAACATAACCACCCTGTCTGAAACAAAATGTGGACAGCCAAAAAGCATTTATCCTTTTTGTTTGGACAAAATTAAAGCCATGACCTTAGTACGTGGCATTTTTTTTATATATATAAGTCAGCTTTACAGAGTCTAATTGTACAACTTTGTACAACTGTTGATTGACCTACGATCATTAAATATTTATCAATCAATATCAATCAATCAAATTATCTTCAATCATACAATATAATAAAGCCGCTCAGAGTCATCAATTATTGGTTAAGGTAAAACTTTTCCTTGTTTTTTTTTTGTATTAGATAGTAATACTACAAATTGTTTGACGACCTCCGTGGTCGAGGGGCTTTGTACACCGGTTTTCAAGGTGTCGCCATCTCTGAAGTCCGTTCGATCCCCGGTTGGGTCAATTTAGAAAACGAACTATTGTATATTGGCTCAGGTCTGGGATATGTGATACCACCGTTGTCTCTGATTTCCATAACACAAGTGCTTTAGCTACTTACTTTGGAATCGGAGCAATGTATGCGATGTTGTCAAAATTTATTAATATTTATATTATTATTATTATATACTTACTCGTACATTCAAATTTTTGTACAAACCTGAAAAATATACTGAGCGTTGTGTCTGGTGAGCAAGAGCAACCATGAATCATAACAGTCTAGCTGTTACACAAGCCTCTTTGAGAATGTGGTACAGATATTATTTATTGTTTCTTGTAATGTAGGCTATGTCTCGTTCTATATTCGGGTTTAATAAAAATGTTGATCATTTCTTTTATATATATTTTAATGAAAAATCTATAATTAAACCCTCGTTAATTGAAAATAGCATAGTACTTGTGGATTTAATATAACTAATAAACTAATTTTAATTAAATGGTAATAATGATTATGATTGGCCTCCGCAACTAGGGTTGCCAGACAGTGTTCAAAAGGAGGTCATGTGCTCCAATAATGCTATTTCGGGAGAAATAGTACTTATATAAATAATAAGTGAGACGCATAGTCTTAAAGTTTGCAAGACATCGATTATCGGAAATATGAGAAAAAAAATTGTATTCTTTATTCTTATTATTAGGATGTAATAGAAATAAAGTTGTCATAATGAAAACTTGTAGATTTGTTATAAAATTCTTTATTATAAATAATATACTAGAACTCGGTAGCTCAACGGTAAGAGCATTGAACCGGATTTCCAAAGGTTCGATTCCCGTCCGAGAATATGATCTGGTGCGAGTCATATTTTTTCTAGTATATTATTTAGTATTGTGAATGCTGAAATCTCAAATAAAAAAATAAATACGTTATATAATTAAATAATATGGTTAAACATTATTTTCGTTAATTTAAGGTCTTTATGTAACTCTAGTGGTAGATATAGAGCTCAACCAGAGGACATGTCCGTCACTTCGTCAGTCCGGACATATGGGGCTGAGGCAATTAATGAAAAAATCCATTCATTTAAAAAATAGGTAGCGCGAGTGCGCTGCGGAAGATGTCATCAATCTTCATTATTACCGGATTAGGTTTTCAAGCCGTAATACGCAGCTTAAAAGCTCTGAATTAACTTTAATATAAATATCTTTTACGCTTTCAATTACGTATACACACACTTTTATGTGACGGTTTAGCAACTGCTTTGCATTAAGAATATTAAATAATAAATGCTGTAATCTAAAGTTGCCTACCTAATCAAAGAACCCTGTGTTTTATGCGGTACAAATTAAAGCTTAATAATAATTAATAATACTACTTATTAATGTTTCCTGTAGAAAGATAGTATACATATTAAAGTAGCTAAGCGACGGTACTAATAATGTTGAACAGCGACCTACTACCACTACTCACTACTTACATGTGCAAATGTCATACTTGCATCGGAAAATGTATACTAAATAATGGTAATTTATAAAATTATATAGTACTTATTAGTACTTATTTGAATTAAGAAAAAGTCAGTCATGATATACAATGCGATTAAATTGACAATAGACAGTGATCTGCGGCAACTCTGAAGTTGTTGCAGTCTATCTTGAACTTACGGTACAAAACGACTCTCTCTTTCTATTTGCCATACATTCTCGAGTGAAGTTGCAGCGGATCAGTGTATATTGTCAGTTAAATCGCATTGTAGTTAAAATACACACATACACATTAAATTGACGCTCTGAAATTGCCGCAGATCATATGTCTATTGTCAATTAATTCGCATTGTACACGAGGTACACTAAATTTATGGTCATGATAGTACCTATTGTTTTCAAAGAAATTAAGGCCTGTATTTATAGATAAGTCTCAACTATGAGATCAATCTTGAGATGGCTCTGAAGGTCTAGTTTTGTCTGAAAATAACATCTCAATACGGGCCTAAGATTAGTAAATAATATTAAAGCAATTATTAGGAAGTTAAGATTTTATTAATTTAAAAAATTTCAGCAACATCAAAATTTTATATGGGTAGTTAAGTACATTTTATTTGAAAGGTTTTGCTTATGTAACCTACAGTTGTTTTTATGTTACGTCTACACAGAAAAGAAAGGAAATAGTAAATGTAATAATCATTGTTTTGCAGAGATCTTTTTCCTTGAAACTATTTCAGAAACATGTTATGAATGCGACTATATAAAAAGGACCGTATTATGTTTATGTTATGGCCGAGAAACGTGTATCATTTACGTTATTAAGAAAGGGATTTTTCTAATGTTCTATTGAATTAAGGAGAGTTTTCTGAAATGTAATTAGATTATTGAAAAACCTGATATAGTTACCTCAGCTTTGTTACATGTTTGGGAGCCGATAGGTATCTTTCTGTTTCCCTCATCTACGAATCACAGTTTACGTACGCCCATGGCACATCTACTTTGATTTTCATCTCTGTTAAACATTAACTTCTTTTACCTTGCTTTTGACAAAGCTGAGCTGAGATTCACAAATCTCACATTAGTGCATGTAAATGCAATTTTTTTAAGGTTGTAACTTAATTACGGTGCAGCCTATATCATAGTTAAGTTTAACTTGCTGTTGGGCGTTCAGTTGCCGAAATCCATTGCTATTTTATGATGCAGCATGGCCGTAGACTAACAGCCATTTGAGGCACTGAGCAAGCAGAATGAGGCTGTTATTTCTGAAATATGAAGGGAAAGGGGAATATGGGTATCCTACTCATATTATAAATGCGAAAGTTTGTGTGTGTGTGTGGTTGGTTACCTCTTGACGCCTAAACGGCTGTACGGATTTGGATGAAATTTGACACACATATAGTTTATAACCTGGATTAATATAGGCTACTTTTTATCCTGGCTGCCCGCGGACTAGGTCGCGGGCAGCCGCTAGTTCCGAATAAAAAAAAAATTTTTAGGGTTCCGTAATTCAAAAGGAAAAGATAACAACAAAGTGATCCTATAAGGGATCACTTTATTGTCCGTCTGTCCGTCTGTCTGTCTGTCTGTTTGTCAAGACCCTTTATCTCAGCAACGCGTGGAGGTATCGAGTTGAAATCAAAACCATATAACTCAGGTTTACATTCCCTAAGCTGTGAAAAAAAAAACTTCTAAGTTAACGTAAAAAAAAAGATACTGCCGCTTATGCCGTAAAAAACGCATATTTCGACACTCTCAAGAGAATCAAAATGTATGGGGTACTTTTCGTTGACCTATATATAGAATTATAAAATTTGGCAAGTAGGTAATATCGTCCTTTAATACAATTACAGGGGAAAATCTTAAAACTATACATTTGTAATTAATCATAAAAAATTACCGCCTTATTCATAAAAAAATCTTAAAATAGAGTTATAGTTAATTTTAGTTATAGTACCGATAGGGCTTATTAGTTTGTTGTTGTTGTGGATTGTAATATCTGAGTTATGAATAAATTATTATTATTAAACGTTTTATTAATTATTCATAAAATACGTTTTTGAAAAAAATGCAAATTTAGCGTTATCATGTTGTCGTTCTGACGAATCCATAGACAAAACAGGCAAATCCACTGGCTGCTACACATCTTCCAAAAAAAGAAAACAATTAAATGTCATTAAATCTCAATGTCAGGAACTTTATAATCTTATTCTATATTTTGTAAAATAACGTGAAAGCTGTCACTTCAATCGGCTGTTATGTAGTCGGCCATGTTATTAACTAAAATAGAGATAAAATAGGCAGCACCCTTCTACGAGTATAACTTAATCAATGGTTTATAGAGCGTTTGTCGCTATTGAGCGATTATGAATAATGATTTTCAAGAAATTCCTTAGAACCTTATAGGCCTTCCATAACTTTTTATGAATAAGACGGATAGTCTTTATTTAAAGTACGTAATCAATCACCAAGTTTGTACGGAACCCTCGGTGTGCGAGTACGACTCGCACTTGTCCGGTTTTTTTTATATATTATTAACGTAAAAAATATTTTAAAATATTCTTGTAGTAAGAGTGTTAAATAAAATCATAAAGTTGGTTTGGTTATGTCTGCTAGGCTGTAACAAACTAAAACTACCTACCTCACGTATTTGTTCTCGAGTTTTCACACGTTAATCAAATATATACGGTCATACAAGGCCCCAGAGGAATGAACTCTGAGAATTACGACATAAGTAATGTATTTAAATGGCTTCAATGTTTGTATGCAGTCCGTGCGGTGCATTGTATCATAGCATTGTGCGAAAGTAGTACATTGATCCAAATTGTCTGACGGTATTGATTTATTGATAAAAAGTAATTACAAGGATTTGAGTATGTACTATTATTACGATTTGACTCAAATTGAAGCACTAGATGATGGCCACATAGAAGCAAACCGGAAAGACTTAATTTAATCATAATAATATACTTATGAGAAAAGTTCTTAATACCTTGGGATTAAAGGTGTTTACATTCTTGAAATAAATTGGTCCTCCATAAAACGACTTTCACCGTTCCCAATCTGTGCTTTATTATTAAGTAGCTTAAAGTATATTATGATAAATCCGGCAAAAGCTTATACACTCGCTGGCATGGCGTTGAAAAATACCACCATTTATATCTCCGCCTTGGCATTATTTAAAAAAGACAGGTATATATGCCTGTACATAATGTGCTTGTGGAAATCTCGTGATTACTCCCGCTGAAAGAAATGTTAGTTTTATATTTTATTCCGGAAATAAAAACTAGAGCTGGAATGAACAAACGCGGCGGAGGGTTTTTAAAAATTTAACTTTGTGGTGAAACGGAATGAATTCTCAACGCCTAGTAATTTTCCAGGAACCTAATCGTTCCTATAAAATAATTTGAGCTCGTGGTTGCCATTTTATTTATTCATACACATCATTTATGCTTTTGTTTTCCAATAATGTGGAAAGTAATATTTAGCGAAAAGTTAATTTTGACCTGTATAATAGTTTGTTTACCTGTAACCTGTAAGTGCTGACTTTCCCAACACTCGTGTATTTTATTTCTCTTGTCTTCTTTCTCGTCGTCATTTTGGAATTCGTCGATCACTGTTAAAAATGATGATGATCTCTAGCTATATCACCTTCCGAATGCGAATATCTTTCTTATATGTATAACCTTAAAAAGCTATTTCGATTTTGTGAAATTACCATAAAGTAATTTAAAAAGTACTAATTTTTAAATTACTTTATTAATTTTTATCAATCATATATAGGTATATACACTTTCGAAGTTTCGCGTTGGAAAAGGTACATGTATAAACACCTATGATTAGTTCAAACGCGTTTAATACCTGTGATTTTAAGGCGATTAGCGGCCTCACATAGCGCGTTGCAGTGAAGAGCAAAACGTGGCCACTTTTGCCACATTTGCGTACTACCTACTACTACACCGAACTATATTTTACTGAGGTAATTGTTTGTAAATAAACTATAGAACCTTAGCTTCAATCTGTACGTGTGAATGTTCGATACATTATGTAGTTAGCGAGCAATAAAAATTTAATGAGGGCGCCACTGTGATAGTCCAAATCATCTTAATCTAATAATCATTACCTGTTATTATTTATTGTATTAAGTAGTAATTTCATCAAATATTTATTAAACAAATAAGATTTTTAACTTGTTAGATTTTTCTTTCCTTAAATGTAAAAAAATAGTTGTTGTTGGTCCAAAGAAGCAAACTTGAAGTGGGACATCAATGTTGTTTTTACCGAGAAGCACACCTGTCGATGTGTGACGACCGTTATCGACGACCGTCGTCGTAGGCACATGCATACCACACCTTATTGAAATACGGCGCGCGCGCTACTCGCCCAATGAGTCCAAAAGCACGAGCGTCGTGCATTATGTTATGACTCGTGTCACAAGGCAAAAACGGCACGCAACTGATCACAAAAAAAAACAACAATTTTTATTCTTAAATCCGTGTTTCTTTGAATACTCTTTGATATTTTTATCACAATATTATCATAAAAGCTCTCACCTCTTTACTGAAATTATTAAAAGATATATCTAAGTACTCGTACGCCTATAATACGTATAACACGGTCACAATATCTGTGGACCTGGCGTCGATGAGTGAAGTTCTTGAATGATTTCGAATTACAACATTTAACATCAACTTTGACTTTCATTTTAGTCTTAGATTTCAATAAATTCCAATTTATTGTATTTTTAGGTCACAGATAGTAGTAAACTGAAACTAAAAACACCATAATATCAAAACAGACGAACATAGAACCTCCTCCTTTTTTGAAGTCGGTTAATAACATATAAATTAGTTAGTCTTTGATAAACTTGTGTTTAATTCCTCGTTTCATTTTCGAATAGCTATGGCTGCCGACAAATATAAAGGTTCATCGTGGATATTCTTGTTTCATCATATTAATTATGTATCTAAAACGGAATATTAATATGCTTCATTTAAATTCTGAAACTTTTAATATAAACGGCATCTCATTATGCTTATTTATACATATACTTGGCAATTAACAGCCGTCGCAGCTTGTATCTCAAAAATGGAACCAGTTTTGCATTTTTCTTTTATTATTTGGATCTTTTTTAATACGTGAAATAATTTAAAAAGAGTTTAGTAAAAAATATATAAAAAAAATACTAACATCTCGATTCAATAGACAAACTTAAACAATTTTTGGCGGCAACACTGTACCACAGTATTTACTGTATCGATTTTATTAATTCTTGGTACAAATAACGATGACACCTAGGTGCACACCTTTTTTATTATAACTAGGTAACTTCCTTTGACTCGGCTAATCTGTGACTCGGTAGCTCAGCGGTAAGAGCATTGGACCGGACTTCCAAAGGTCGCGGGTTCGATTCACGTCCGAGAATATGATCTGGTGCGAGTCGTATTTTTTCTAGTATATTATTTAGTATAGGTATTTCCTCTTATATACTCTTATTTAATATGTTAGCAAGTTCTTAATATATTTGTTATAGCAACTCATGGGGAAGTATATAAATCAAAGATAATGTGATTAATGATATACCATAATTAATCATTATATGTAATCCACTATATCTTTGAGGAAAAGCCCAACGATTCACAGACGGAAACAAAGTCCCTTTCATCATTAATTGATTAATTCTAACTCTTCTATCTCCAGTTCCACAGCCAAACTCATTTTAGTGCTATAACAATGACATTGTAGTAGAAATAAAAAAATATAAGTAGCTATAGGTTTTTTTTACATTTTTTTAGATTGGTACGTTTATATTTCAATTATTGTTTCATTTGTAAGTAATAAATAAATAAATATTAGACAACATCATAAACATTGCTCTGATTCCAAAGTAAGTAGCTAAAGCACTTGTGTTATGGAAATCAAAGACAATGGTGGAACTACCAACACCCAGACCTGAGCTAATATAAAAAAGTTCGTTTTCTAAATTGACCCAGCCGGGGATCGAACTCGGGACCTCGGAGATGGCGACACCTTGAAAACCGGCGTGCAAACCACTCGACCATGGAGGTTGTTGAAACACATTATTTTAAACCGATTTAAACAACTTTAGTAGGTACTAATCTCGATTTAACCTAAATAATTTTGCTTCCATTACTCGCAACAAGGGAAGAACGAGCAGAGATGGGAATGAGGTAGATTTCATATCTTTTTTTTAATTCTTGGACAATTTCTCAAGGCGCCATCTAGCCCCAAACTAAACAAAGCTTGTAATATGGGTGCTAGACAACTGATATACTACTTATATACTTTTTAAATATATACTTATTATACCTACATAGTAACATCCAAACCCGTCACAGAAATTAAAATACATATTTTAAATTTCTGCTTGGCCGGGAATCGAACCCGGGACCTCTTGCGTAGTAGACCGGCATGTTGACCACTGCACCACTCAAGTGCTTCCCTTGATGAATCTATTCACCCAAAGTTACCTTTCACAATGTAGCAAGAAGCTTAGGATTAGTGAAACACAACAAAAACGTAAGAATTTCATTGATTGCTTTGAATCTATTGATTACAAAGAAATCGTTGAAGCATTGGAGTCCCTCAAAAAGAGGTTTTGTAGGGCTCCATTCTTTTACGGAAGAAACTTTTTCTATTACATAATTATTTTCCTATTGAATAGTCACGTTGTGGAGCCACCTTACTCCAGTAGCCCACGACAAACTACTTTTAGATAGGTACCTACTCTTTAGAATTAAAACACTTTTTACGGATTACAGCGCGTATATTATTAATTCAGGTGTTATTTTAGAATTATTTTGTTTGGATTTATTGGTTTTTTGAATTCCCGACGTTTCGACCTTTCCAGGGGCCGTGGTCACGGGAGGACTAAACCAAAAGGCTGCTTATTTAACTTTATAAAAATGCATACAAGTTTATTAAATTATTTTATAGCTGCGTTCTGATTTTAATTATTATAAAGTACTGAATTAAATTGATTAATATTAATTAGAAAACAAGATCTAGCTACTAAATCTACCACCTCTGCCTCTGAGAGAAAGAACTGGCGGAAGAGAACGCAGAGAGGTTGTGTTGACCTCCCTTTTTAAGTTTGTTTTGTAGATGGGGATCTACAAAACAAACTTAGGTACTGTATATGTATGTGTACCTACTCTTGTTATATTTATTTTGTAATAAGCAGCAAGAGAATTGAATTTTCTTTACGTCTGGGTTGCAGATGCAAGACGTTTAAGCTCGGAATTCATGTCGAATCGAAGCGTAAACTTAAAAGTCAATATTTAGAAATAAAAATCTATGCACTAAAACAGCTCAAAAGTGCCTTTCAGAAGTGAAACATGGTAACCTATACATATAAAACTCTAAATTAAATGATTCGTTATTGGCACACGGCTAGAGCTCTTAACGGCTTAAGGTAGAGACACCATTTTTGGATAGTAGATACCTTTCATGGTATAGGTGAGCACTAAGAAAGGATTTTCCCCCCCTAAGGGGATGAAGTTTGGAAAACCACTATTATACAGAGTGATACAGACTGATATACTGACGTAATATCATACACGTATACCGATAGCTCAAACTCTTGCCCGAATTGTAATGAAGTATAGCTAGAGTAAAAAACCAAGCGAACAAAGACTCTGCGGTGACCCATCATGTCAGAGGAAAAGAGAGCATGGAAAAAATAAGGTTTACGATAAATACCTGAGCATATTGGTAATCCGTGACTTTCATCTGATCTGATCTTACCCGTATTCAAGAACGATACTCAAACAACCCTTGCCTATACAATCGCAATGCGTTGAATTAAAGCTCAGTGATTGTTTAGTTTGTTTTACGTGTGATTGGTAGTTGGGACGCTGTGCGTCCGTGGCCATTATGAGATTTCATAGTTATGTTTGTGAATACGGGTGTTAATCACGCGAACGCGAAAAAGCTAGTAAATGTATATGAATAAGAGTATTCAATAATATTTAACGTTACGCAGGTACCATTATTTATAGGTTATTTTATTTGCGACTTTATTCGCTAAACATGTGTAAGTACGAAAATAAATCCCTTTGTCTTGAGAAAGTTTGTGTACTTCATTGTAATTATCAAATGAGAAACATCTGCGGTAATAAGGGACATCTTGCGGCGTCTGCGGGCGGGCAGGCGAGTCCCGCCCGTATACTCCCACGGTCTCAGCTTACGTCTATTCTCCCTGACAACACTCGAGCACACGTGGAGCTAAGTGTTCCCAAGTGCTAACACAAATATCGCCCATTGAAAATCAGACATACATATTTCCTTTCTTTGTTTCTTGTTTTAATAAGTTTTATTTTTTTTTGTTTTTTCTCAATTTTCTTTGAAACAAGTTACATAGTAAGGGCTCCGTGAGCTGTTGACCTCGCGTTTGTGACATTTTTGAACATTTTTCGAAATACCTAAAATATGTTTTTTTTTTAAATAATAGAAAAACTGAATCGAGTAATAAAATCTATATATTTATATTATTTTGCAAGATGCGTTTGTATATTTCAAAAGCTCTCATTCGTGAAAATTATATGTCGTAGGATAATCGTATTAACCGGATCTTTGCAAAAATCCTAGGTAGATTGTAAAGTACCGGATAATTGGAATCTAAGATAGATTTTGCAATCGTCCGAGCAATATCTTTTTCTGATTGGATAATCTAAGAAAACATTTATATATATTTCACGAAACTAATCGAGATCGCTGGTGACGCGATGCAGTCGCGCGGCTATCGAACGCGCGTTTATATCGCTGCAAAAAGTCGCAATGTGTAAGGGCTTTTTAATTTTAAGCGTTCGTCGCCCTAATTAGTGTACGCCAATTTTGGTATCAAGTAAGTACATAAAATATTTTCCTCGAAGGCAATAATGGCAAACTTACCTGTAAAAATATTGATTGATTTTGAGAAACTCTTTGTTAAAACTCATTAAATTCTGAAAAGAATAAAATGTAGGACAACTAATGCTAGAGTACTTTAAGAGCTTTTGACGAATTTCTTCTTTTGAAGATATAAAAGTTAGCGCATTCCGAAACAAATTCTTGATAATGTTGGCACTATTTAGCGATTGAAATAAACATGAGGGTTTTCATAAAGGGAACCCTACAAAACTTCTCCTAAAGGCGATGAAATCAGTCAAATGTTATATTACTATCCGCGACGCGAGCAACAACCAGAAACAAAAAATATCTAAGAGTTTCTTGATTTCTTAGAATGTCTTTCACCGAGAAAATAATTCTAATGTAACTCATTTATTATTCGGTTTAGTTATGTAGTCATAAGTTTCATATTTTTTTCCTGCGGCTAATTCAAACAGAACAATTTCGCGTTTGTCCCGTGAACATGGATTGAGAAAAGTGTTTCTGAATTTTATATTCGAACAAAGAAAAACGTCATCCGGCATAATGTCTCACGTTCTTACGGCTCGAGTGATCAAATACTTTCAATTTCTCAAGTCAACCCTCGTCAACGATATATTATTTCATAGGACATTTTTTCTGCATATGTTTATAGCTTTACATCACCTTTGTTTTATACTCGTACATTGGTAGTGAATTACTAATAGACCATAGCTCCACAACGTGGACCGTTGGTCACCCAAAGCCGCTAGATGGGGACAGCACACATGAACCATAGATAGGACCATGTTGAGATTGCCCGACCCCCTCTCGAGCTTTCGAGCTCGTTAGGGGGTGGGGCAGGGGTCAGAACCACTCAGCCCTGACGCGAAGCCTATCAGACTTGGCGGGAGGGCTGGGTGCGGCGAGGGACATCCTTGGTATGACTGAGTCCAACATGCCGTTTGGTATGCATAAAGATCGCATTCTCCTCTTGTTACAACAAAAAAGGACCATGTTGAGATGCTTGGGATATGCCCATGCTCATGGTGTGGATGTCTATTTAATTGCCTTAAAATCCTAAAGTAATTAACTTTCAGACTTAACCCTTCAACGCCCGGAAAATGAGACACAATTGTTATCCGGCCGCACGAGGCCGTTCAGGCATTGATGAATTAAGCTTATGCATTAGTTCAAATTGGCGATGAAAAAGACTCGAGTCTCTTTAAGTCTTAATAAAGAGACTCGCCTCCGTTTTACGCGACTCTAATCTAAAATTAAGACTAGAGGTTCGAGACTTTTTAATAAGACTCAGTCGTAATGTTCAAATGTAATACAACATATAATTCATTGGTTCAAATGTAAATAAAGCTGCAGCGTGAAGTCTTGAAAGTCAGTACGTTGGGTGCAAACATTCGCATTTAATAGATATCATTATTCTGTAAGTCTCTCTAAATGAGAAAGAGGGGTGATGAAATGATGTCGGCATCTCATGGCGTCACATTGTAGCAAGTTCGCTCAAAGGGGAACTGTCAGTAAACAAATCGCTGAACTTGAAGATAAACAGGAAGCGGGAACAATGAAAAATATGCCTTTTTCTGGTTAGAACCTTATTGTGTTATAATCCGTTTATTCTGCTTAGTGTACTCATTCATACTCGTAAGTTTGAACAAAATTCTATCATAATTTACGATATACTCTACTTAATTTTAATATTTCGCTAAAGATTAAAAAATTATGTGTAAAATAATAGGTAAATAATATTTTTACTCACCACCTCGTCAGTGTTTTGTTTTTACAGTATAATATTTCCATAGGACGCTCCACCGAAACTTGATAAATTCTTTCAAAGTCTGACAAAGACCACTGTTGACAAAGGCGGATTTGTTTCGGCTGCGTGACCCTTTTAAATCATCTCGTACGCTCACAAAAACATAAAAGGTGAGACGTATTTTGCTAAGGAATTTCTGTATTGCGTATCTTCGATTTGTGACGCCATTTGCTATAAGGGTCCTGTCATCAGACGGATTGGACCTTCGGTGAATGAAGATTTCAACCTGTTTGGACATACATATCTGTCAAAAACTTTTCTTGAAGGCAAAACTATGTATTGTTGCTAATAATTAATTGTGAAGAAGCAGAAAGGCCATTCAGACTGTTTTAATTTATTTTCCCTTTATAATAAAGAAAACATAATATAGGTTTTCAATCACAAAACAAAAACAGTCGTATCGCATCATTTACCTTTGAAATAAAATCCTAATCAAATATTTCGAATAGCTATTAAATTCTTTTTGCAAACCGTACTAAATTACATTCTGCTGAACACAAAACGACGTCACTCGAGCGACTTGCTCCCGTCACAAAAAGTAATTATTAAAAAAAAGAATAAGTGCTCAAGTCAATCAAGTGAAAGGCGGTGCAAAAAGAATAAGATTTTCTTTCTTTTATTTTATTCGCGGAAGTGTTAAGTCTTCGTCAATTATTTAAGATTGCGTGATTTACAGATAACCTTTAAAGTACTTACATCATTAGCTGAATTATATTTTAACAATAATTATTTTCGTGCTCTTGATACGAAGAGATTTCATTCAATAGCAACAACTAATTGGTAAGTATGTGTCTTCTGAATCAATATCCTACTGGTGTACACACTTACATAATTATCTCAGTTGTTAATTTATTTTGAAGGTTATATTGACAGACAGGCCATTTTTATCGCATGCAATAAAGCGATTTAGGTAGGTACAGTATTTTCTGGGCTCTTGATCAAGAAAGCAAGCTTTTCTTAGATGGGCATTGAGTGATTGGTGTGAGTTGTGCTGATTTAAAAACATAATAAAAAAGAGAGGAAGTACTAGCTTTAAACACCCTCTGCCTCATCAATCTCCATGGAAAATAAGCTTAAGTAAAACTGAGGTGGTAATTGGTATTGTTTGTTAATAAGAAATAAATGTATTTCCAACTGAGAGACTTTGCATCACATTCTTTAAAGTTTTCTTAAAAAATACTGTTAAAATTAAACATTGCAATAAACTTATTATAAAATAAGTACAGCTTAATACCGCCGAGAGCTTAATTACATAAAAAAGCTAATTTTACCTATGTGCAAATAAGTTCTTTATTTTTCATTTCTATAGGAAAAAGATAGTAAATACTAAATGCTGGGATTTTTTAAAGTTGAATTCACAGCGTCCAATCCATCAAGGGTCATTTATATGACCACCTATTCACGCAAGCAATCCACGCCATCCAAAATAGCGGACTGGACCGCAGTTTATGTACGTATAAGATGAAAGCTTTCATTCAGGTATTTTCCAATGAAACGAAGAACAGGTCAACTACGAAATCCATTTGACTATGAAACTGGAAATCGCTTGTAAACAGCCAGTTCGTATCAAAGTACATATATACCTAATGGAATAATGTTTTTTTTAAACTGTTGAAGAATAATAACGATTATAAAGCACTATTAGACACGACAGATGCCACGGTAGTAGAATTAAATTAAAGCGTTATCCTGCTATAAAAGTAGATTTCAAAATGATTTCAAGGAGTTTTTTCAGTTCAGTCAATGAGTTTGTTTTTCGTCAGATTTGCGTAGATACCTTTTCATTTGATTTTTTTTTCAATATTGTTTCATTGTATCCAAAGTAGAATGATGTTTCAACACAGCTTTAGATATTCATGAAAATATATTGAATACTTACCGCTCTAAACCGATATCACATGTTCCTACTTATGAGTAAATTAAAAAAATTAAAGGTCATGTATTTAGTTCTTATTAAAGTCATGGGGTTTAAATAATAAGCTTGCATATCATCGGAGGCGGCTTCATGATGAGCGGTCGTTGAAGTCCATGACCGCATGCGACACGAATGGGTGCGACACGAATGTATTGCGTTGCCAACAAACTCAATTAGTGAACCCTTACTAGCCCATCTCTTTAGAAATATAACAGTAACTAGTAAATTGACAGCCGTTTCCTGAATGATGAGGGTGCATGCAGAGGTCAGGCGACTACTCCTCCATTATTTATTTTCTTCTTGTTGTTGTAGTTCCTCTCCTATCGAAGGTTGGACTGCACCATGGCTTTCATCAGCATCATCATTTCTTTTAGTTTATTTCAATATTTCTTCTACATACTACATTCTTACGAAATGATAAATAAATATTCCACATTCCCTTACTCTAAGCTAAAACGTCAACTGTAGGCCATAAAAAACGGCACAATAATTAACATTTTTTTACTACTTTCATTCGCAAGGCAGCAGTTGAGCGCAGAGTGTCGCGTCGCGCCGTGCATTGTTCACAAAGAGTTGTTATGCTAATAGTCAAGCTTCAGTGCGGGATGCGCGTAGTTTACATTCCACTAAGTCCATGTCAAAAGGGATGCAGACCCTACTTAAATTTTTATCCGCTTCTAGAAGTTGTATAAAATAGACGAGCCAACGAAATACGACTGGGGGGAAATCGATTGATACCGTTTACGGAGTATACTTAAGCTCTCCAACATTTTTTTTTTAATATTAGACAATATCACAAACATTGCTATCCCAAAGTAAGTAGCTAAAGCACTTGTGTTATGGAAATCAGAGACAATGGTGGAACTCCAAACACCCAGATCTGAGCCAATATAGAAAAGTTCGTTTTCTAAATTGACCCAACCGGGGATCGAACCCGGGACCTCTGAGATGGCGACACCTTGAAAACCGGCGTACAAACCACTCGACCACGGAGGTCGTCGTTTTGATAATGTTGATTACATTTTGGGAGTACAATGACAGTTTTTCTTTACCCACGGTAATATAAGCTGAAATATTACAATATATCTATGTAATTCACTTAGCACGTGTAGTCAGTCCAAGACAGTTTGTGAAGACTGACAAAAACAAAATTGTTACTGCTAACGCTGAAATGTTGTTTATCGCTATCGGCACATGCTCTTTTTTCGATAAAAGCACATATAAGAGCATTGAGTCTTTCTTCTCACTTTCTCATTATCGGTTTAAGTAATCACTAAAAGCGAAAACCAAAGTTAGGTAACACATAATTGTAACTGGCTACTAAAAAAGTAAAAGTCATTGCCTCAATATCCTCAATGAAATAGATCGCAATCCAATACAAAATTTAGTTCTTTAACAATGCTTGTTTTTGCTTAGATGATTGTTGATTACTATTCTAAAATTTATAATTTAATTTGAAGTTTAAAATGTTTACCATTTTTATTTACTCGGGAATGTTCGACGTAACACTTGTACGGTATAATTTTCATTTCTCTTAGTAACAGACAGACAAGTAATAACCAAAGTTATGTAGAGTCGTCAACGTCGATCCTGATCAGGCTTTCATTTTACACGAACAGAAAGCAATTCAAAAGTTACGGAGCCTACATAATGAACATCGCCGCTACGAACAATGTTTATCATTGAATTTCGTGTGTGTTAGTCAAAGGTCTTTTATATATACGTTTCTAATTCAATATCTTTGGAATCGAGAGCTCTACCTTTGTTCAATATGATGCTTTTCAATTTCACGCTTGTTGCGGAAAACCAATTTGTAAGCATAACTATGTGGATAAAAAAACGTGTACTGATACCTTACCTACAGTAAATAACTGACTCTTCTTAGTGGTTTTAACTAACTTGAGGAATAAGCTAAATTATCAAGAGACGTAAATATCTCAACATATTTTATAAAGCCAATTCAAATATTCGAAGTCAATCGTAAATAGATTACGAAAATTATGAATCCTTTTCACAAGCAATAACAAAATCTTAATCAGCTTGAGTTTTTCTCATCGTTAATAACCCTTGAGGGTTGTTAAAATATCAGAATCATATTATAGTAAGCCTGCTGTCGTTCAATTTGTATTTAAGGGAAAACAAATACCTAGGTAAATATCAATTTATTTAATAAAATGTTAGGACCGTGGGTTAGTCCTCATTATAAAACAACTGCAATTATTAATGAGTAAAAACTAGTGTTAGGATAGAAATTCTATTGAATAAAATACAATACAAGTTCGATAAAAATACCTATAATGGTATGGTAGAGTATAATATTACCAACACCTACATTGTCAAATGATGTGATCTGTCGCCGCTCTATTAGTCGTTGTAGAGTTGTTTGAATATCAAAATCAAGGTGTGGGTGTGGACGGTTAGGGCCGGGGTCGGTAGCGCAGGCTGCGCTTGCGCACGCGACCCGGTGTCATTGACCGCCGTTACGCGGCGGTGCTGCGCCCGCCTCGCCGTTGCCGCTTTTTCAAATGGGTGTCACAGTGGTAGGGTTGCCAGATTACTAACGCTACAGTGAAAATGAAAATGAAAATATTATTTAATCAAATAAGCTCACATAAAAATCATGTTTAAATCGTCAATTCTTTTACCCTACCTACCACCCATTATAACATATAAGACCGTACTTGACGTTCTTATATTGTTATAATAGTACCCCTTTAGATCCTGATGTTTGTTATTTCATAACATCCATAATTATATGTGAAGGTATTCGTCCTACAATTCTAGTGTATTATCAGTTGTTATTATAAAACGCAGAGAATTAACAAAATAAATTGTGTTATGTTCGATGTTTATAAACATTGATTTCTTTTTGTGAAACCATTAGTGACTCTTTTCACTAAAGTACGCGTATAGATTTTACGAATACATATTGTTAGGAAGATTCGATTTGCCGTATGAAGAAAGAGAGACATTTTGGAACGAATATTTGGCGAGTTTTTTAATATACTTACCTATTCGTTTCAAAAAATAGAAACGACGAGGTACCTATATCAGGCCCCCTACTTAAATGGCCAACATTCTATACGTTTCAACGCTACGCTTACTTTTAATGCTTAAATATGAGCAATAGACGATTAAATAACATGTCGCAAACTTATGTAAATCACAGACTTTGATGTAGATATTGTATGGAATTGACAAGCTTACGGAACGTAATTTTATACTTTACTGCTTATAGCGTAGAGTTCAAATGCATAGAATGTTGGCTATTTGCGTAGTGGGCAGGACTTTTATGAATCTAGTAGTTCTAATCTAAAACACAAATATTTTTATTGAATCAATAAAAACAATCACCATGGTTTAGCAGCCCTACCTAACGCTCAGATAGTGACGTGCAAAAAGGATAGCCTTCCGGAAACATTATAAGTCGGACAGAGATAGCATCAATCCAGTTGTGTAGGCTGAGAGAAACCAGTGTGAGAATAACACAATCATCATTATTGTCCGCTTTTAAGCTGTAATAAAGGTTCACTTATGTCTGGCAAAGTAGGTGACATACTTTATTTAAAAATGAAAACTTAGTATTAAAAACATAACATCATATTTGTTGTTTTTCATTGAAAATTTTCTTGCCAAATAGTTTCGTTGAACTACTTTATTGATATCGCATAATAAATTACGAGCTAAGCTACTCAAACTTTATAAGTTTTTTTATGGAAAAAAGATTTTTTTTCAGTAAACTATAATTTTTGCTTTTTAGATAACGAGCTAAAACTAAAAATACACCATCTCCTATTGGAGTGCTTGTCAAGACGAATCAAACGAGCCCAAACTCGATGGGGTTGCATGGTTTCAATATTGAGTTCCTATGGCATGGCCTTCCGTCTTCATCATCAGACCCTGGACCCCGACTCCCGTCAGATTACTTGCCAAGATAATTCTAACGAGCCCAAACACGATGAGGTTGTATGGTTTCATAGGGTTCCTGTTGCCATCTTCCGTCTCCATCATCAAATTAGCTCAATGACACCATAATATTGCATTGCCTTCCAGTTTTAACCTATGTTCAAAGTTTCAAGTCTCTCGCTCATCGGGAAGCTAGTATAAAATCATTTGCAAAATTTTGTGGACAAACAAACAAACAAACGAGAAAGCAACCTAATAAAAACGTCAAAAGTCAATAGCGATTAGCGGACGATGTTCGTCCCACTCCGTGTCACTATTAACTCACGAATAAGGTTAAATATCAAGTAAATTGAACGCCGAATAATTGCGTTCGATTATTGCGATTCTTTTTTGTAGGTTTTAGGGCTGCTTCATGCCATATTTGGAAGTATCCACAGTATACTCATACATAGAACACTATACTTCCAACCAACCACAAGGTAAAATTAATTAAAATAGACAGAGTTATAAATAGATTTGCTCAAATGTTTTCTAGCTGTCGTCAAGTTCGATCAATAATATTTAAAAGAAGCCTTGAGAATGTTTTGAGATGAAACCTATAGCAATCAAATAATACAACGGCACTCTTCTATAATTGAGGTGAATTAAGCGATCATAATAATTGATATCCAATTTTTCATAATGTTACTTACGGTAGGTATCCGATGTTACGAAAGGCTCGAGGCCTTTCCCGAAATGAATAATGAATAACAGAAAATAAAACACACACTTTGTTTATAAGAAACAGTTGTTTATATATAAGCTATTTATTAACCTTTTTTGAATACATAGTGGAGCAAAGGTATGTACCTACATGATTGTGTACCTATATACTTAGAACGTTTGAAGTTTACAAAACGAAAACCTTTAAAAAAACCGAACGAGCGAAGAGATTCGCAGATTAGTTTTTACTTCTTTTGAGAAGATTGACGCACTTAAGATTTCAATGAGGCAGCAGAAGAGACATTTCTTTTAATCATCATAATATAAACCCCATCTTTTTCACAAGTGAATCAATGTTCCTCAGGAAAAATCACCTAACTGTTCATAATTTCAAGAACTGTTAAATTTTGATGTCGCTGATTTAAATGAATATTCATTTCGATTGCTTGTTATATTTCTGCAAAATCTACATGGGGGCATATTTATTCTGATTAAGCTCTATTTAAGAAAATTTTGTTGATATAAACTTAGGGTAGGATGTTGCGTCACAAGTAGGTAGTGCTATGAGCTGATGGGCCATGTTGCTCTAGCAATGAGAATATCACTTTTAACTATGTTTAAGTTTTGTAACTGATATCATGCTAAAGTGACTTCTTTTTTTAAAGTCTTTGTTATCATAAAATTGTCCGCATACATTTGACAGTCAACTAAAACGTTAAAAACTCGACTAATCAGAACTTTAACAAGATTGCTTCCTAATGATTTTAAATTAAATGCACAGAAGCTTACTGTACGTTCTGGTTTAGTCGTCTCCATCATGAAAATAATTGCATCCTTTGTTTATCACCACAAAGGAAATGTCATATTCGGGAACGCGAGATTTTATTTAACTCTTATAATTATTATAGTTGGCCTTTTGCTGCTGTTTCGCAAACGGTGACGTGTAAAATTAGGAGAAATGTCATTGTAAATAAACTGGATTACCTCTACCATGAGTTACTATATATATTCTTTGTGACGCGGTACGCATGTACGACATGATCAAAATTAGTCTCTCTAGACAACACAAATAGAGTAAAATTATCTTACCCAGAGTGCTAATAAAGGGAGCGAGTAATTTTCTCTATAAAATATAGTTAACATAATTTATTTTTGAAAAGATTAACGATTTTTTTTGCCACGACAATATCGGTTTTTGTGATCCAGTTCATAGCAACAGGTTCATAGGACGGCGTAGATAACTAATATATAAGTAGTTTTATTTTAATATCATAATTTTTCCTGTAAGCCTTTCGCCCACGGCTTCGCCCGCGTGGACATTCGAAAAATCCCTAGAAATCCCTTTGACCGGGGTCAAGAGTACCCTTGTTTTAATCCAAGCTATAAACGATCTGCGTGTCAAATTTCATCCAAATCAGTTCAGCTGTTTTTACGTTCAAGAAACTTGGCTGAATCGATTTCATATGCTCTCAAGTGTATAATATTTTTATGTTGTAAATGGGATTCGAAAGTGAGTTTTCTTACGCTTTCACGCCTTAACTATTTAACTGATCATCATGAAATTTTGTATATACGTTGCCCGAAAACAGAAAAGGTCACAGGGCATCTTTCATTGAGAAAAAGTACTGTTCCCGAGGGATAGAAACATAACTGTTCGCGTAGACGAATCTATAACTGCCCCCTTACTCATTTGAGGCCAACATTCTTTGCGTTCAACGCTACGCTTAGATATGAGTAACAGACGATTAAATCACATGTCGCAAACTTATGTAACTTTAATATACAAGGTGTTACAAAAATACCCCTAATGCCGAATATGGTATATAGGGACCATCAAACTGATCAACTTTTTCTATGGGACCAACTCTGAAATCGCGAAAAAAAAATCAGCTGTTTTATACAAAAATTAAAATCGAAAATATCATAATGTATGAAACAGCTGTTTTTTTTCGCGATTTCAGAGTTGGCCCCACAGTAAAAGTTGTTCAGTTTGATGGTCCCTATATACCATATTCGGCATTAGGGGTATTTTTGTAACACCTTGTATTGTATGGAGATGACAAGCTTACGGCACGTAATTTTATAGTTTACTGCTTATTTTAAAGCTTTAATAGAAACGTAGCGTTCAAACGCATAGAATGTTGGCCATTTGATTAGTGGCGCTGTTTTAATCCTTTCGTTACGATTACTATCAACTGAGAATTACCTATGCCATAATTCAGTTTTAGAACAGTCCGTATAACACGTTAGTACTATTATATTATTTATTCTGTGGTATAACCCACACGTAACGATATATTAGATCATAATAATATATCTATAGGCACGTGATAATCATGTTAACGCCAAGATAATGTTTTCCCAAATTCACAGCCTCTGCCACACACAGAATAGGAAATTATCGAGCTAATACGTAAATGACACGGAGAATAATTAAGTGGGTATTATGCCTATATTGCCTATACCTGAAATTGGATTATCATCAACTACTCTTAACTTTACCGAACTGTAGCTATACTAAGCACTATACTAAGATTGAACTTAATGGATCTATAATTCAGTTACATTGAGAACCTGATTCGGAGTAAGTAAGCCATTAGGACTCAATTTGCTAATAAGCTAGTCCTAGTCTGGGTAAACAAAAATTAAAGTTTAACAATAATAAAAATGTTTTCAATCATGTTATTAAATTTTTATGTTGGATAAAAATATTGTACTATATTATAGTCAAGAATTTGAAATAATTTTAGCAAATCATACAACGATTTACTCGTGCATAGAAACAATAACCAACAGACAGCTAGTGAAAACTTAAGATCTACTTAGGTGCTACTAAGTCTTCATTTGTTTTTAGGCGCCTCGGTTTGTTTTCGGTAGCAATTGTTTTATGTAAGAGCACTTACATTACAGTGATTGCTTAAATCACCGCAGTCAGCATGAGACGTAGCGTTAAAATAGAAATTCTAATGATTAAAGTACACATTTTTATATCAGCAAAGTTGGTTATTACAGTTTCTAAATCGTTACTGTAATTTTTAAATTGTGATTAGCTAATGTATTGCAATGCATGGCCACGAACCGAAGCCAAAACTTGAGAAGCCTTATTTTGGTTGTTCTGTCTATAGTTTTTAATGTTGCTTAGGCGTATTTGGCGTTCAAAGGGTTAACAAGTTTGTATTTTTCAGGCGCATTCATCGTTCGGGCGGAGGAACAACAACACGACGCGAGAGAAGGTGACGATGTGACCATGCAGTGCCGGTTCTCGATAGACCCGACGGCGGGCGAATCTCTTACTTATTACTGGGTCAGAAGCACTGTCAGCGGACACGATAACGTCGCCATAGGAAATATACCATTGGAGGTTAACTACCAGTAAGTTTGATTTATTAATATTTTTAACCGACTTCAAAAAAGGAGGAGGTTCTATGATCGTCTGCTTATTTTTTTTATGTGTGTCCGCCGATTACTCAAAAACGGCTGAAACGATTGACATGATTCAAACGTTATCAAGTTAGTCCCATTTATGAAAATTTTAAATCGGTTTAGTAGTTTTTGAGTAATCCTGAAAATACTGTAATTTTTAGGTAACTTTTTGGTATAGTTAGTTTGTATCCTCATTTAGAGTGTGATAATTATTTATGGAGATAATAACGTACGTTATTGTTTGGAGATAAAGCGCAGGAGTTGCGTTGTGCTACTGATCGATGTATGAAAAAGAGTCAGGTATTTTGAGATTTTAGCATTCACAATGCTATTTTTATATAATACCAAATAATATACTAGAAAAAATACGACTCGCACCAGATCATCGCGGGTTCGATTCCCATCCGAGAACATGATCTGGTGCGAGTCGTATTTTTTCTAGTATATTATTTGGTATTAGATAAAAATAGCATTGTGAATGCTAAAATATCAAAATTTAAAAATTATGTAGCTTTCTCATCTTAATTAATTGTTTAAAAATATCTGGAAAGGTATTCAGTTGATGTCGAGGTAATTCCTTGTACATTGGTGAGATGGCGCTGGCTTGCAGCGTAAGAGTTGATATACTAGGAGAAATTCGACGTTCCCACTAGTGACTCGGTAGCTCAGCGGTCAGAGCATTGGACCGGATATCCAAAGATCGCGGGTTCGATTCCCGTCCGAGAACATGATCTGGTGCGAGTCGTATTTTTTCAAGTATATTATTTGGTATTATATAAGAGTCAGGTAGTTCGAAATTTCCTGTAAATATATTGTTTTTAGTTTATAAAAGAAATATGGTGGAACTGTTCAAATATCCGCCCTGACAGTCGGATCAAGCACTGCGACACTGAATAAGCGTAGCTTGAACGCTGCTCCTGATAAATTGACTTTTTCTTTGTAATGTTTGTTTGTATTTTCAAATAATAAAATACGTGGTTCTCCTTTCTTCTTTCCCCGAATGTGATCGTAATTACTTAACCCAGTCACATTATAATTAAATCTCATCCACGTCTAACAGTACCTTAACTTCAATTTGATACGTAAGACATCTGACACGAGCCAATTTGACCTAGTATATTATGTTGAATATTGATTTCACATATTGATGTGAACCGAGGTAAACAAGAAACACTAGATGCTTTTCCAGAGAAGCCATTTCCCGGAATGGAACATGGCTGGTAAATTTAAAAGGGACCTACGATTCCTAATGTTCTACCTACAACTTCTACTACATCTATAAAATTCTACTTCATATTTCCTTTGCGAGTTGTAGAACAAAAGAAGGATATCGACTGTCATAGCAAAATTATTAAAACAACAGTTGTGTTCAATAGATTTGTATTTACAGATTTTCTTTCTATAAACACTATCTACCTATTAACTTATATTATGACAGCATGTTACAGGTGACTGACAGACTGTCGTTAGAAAACAATTATTCCGTTATTTGTCTTGTTGCGCTAGGGCTGTTACATTACTAAGATATAGCCCGGTTTGACCAGAGATTGCGTGTTCATAATGTCTAGCCCGTTTTATGTTAGACGTGTCCAGGGCCCAAGCCTCGTTGGTCGTGCTTATATTATTTATAAACACCAATGCATTTTGAGCCCCGTGGCTTCAAAGCCGAGCGGCAACCGGCGACTCAACGCACACTGAGGTCTCATACAGAACGTTGACGCGACCAACGCAGAGTGGGCACCGCAGGCTTATTACCAATCTTCAAGTGACAGTCGCAATCGCTAAGTTGTACAAAATCTACACAATTTTGTTCCAGAATATCATACGCACCAGAAGAAGGTCGCTACGACCTCTTGGTATCCAATGTATCGTACGAGCGCGACAACGGCAAGTTCGAGTGCCGTGTGAAGGCCGGGGGCTCGGGGCGCGCGCTGCACTCACAGGGGCACGCCCTGGTGGTGCTCACGCAGCCGAGGGCCCCCGTGCTGTCGCCGGGGCCCCACGCTCAGGCTCAAGAGGGGAGGGAAATCAAGCTGTCTTGCTCCAGCTCAGGGGGATCGCCTGAGCCATCTATCAAGTAAGTAACGCTCAACTTATTTGACTTTATTGACAAATAGGCAAACATGACTTGCCACATTTGCGCTAACTGGTCTTAATCCATTAAAATCCATCCTCGTTCAATGTGATGGCATGCTTATTTGATGTTAAAAACACTTCCACAAATTTTCGACACAAATCCAATAGGATTAAATCAGTTCGATAGTGATTTATTAAATCAGGAGCTTTTGCTTGAGTTTTGTGTTGTGGTATATTATTTGTATTACGTCGTTGATGTATTTAGTTAACTGGAAATATAAAAGCTAATGATTTACAATATGGGACAGTTTTATAAAATAGAAATTCTATTCCCTTTGTGTTAATAAACATGACTTCTGATCCTGATATCTAATAAGGTTCTGGGTCTCAGCTGTAAAAAACAAGTAACTTTCTAAATCCAGCAGTCACGCCAGCTTAAAAAGTGTATCGCGTCAATAATCTTGAATTACCGAGCTATGGTCACGTCCTCCACCTTCCATTATTACACATTAAGAATGGCCTGCAGGGAAGATAAAAAGCTGATAAATGTGGTGATAAATTTTGCGTAGGCAGTGAGTTGGATTCAATTAGAGTTAGGGAGAAAAGGCAAGGATACGGAGCCCGCGGGCGGTCGGCCGAAATGACCGACATAAGCACGGCATCATTGCTACATTCGGACAAAGAGGCATATCGATTCACAACTAGATACGGATGTTCCCCTCTTTTATAGGTGGGCTTTTATTTCAACTGTTCAACGAAATTATTTTATTTAACATTGCAGTTGTATTTATTGAACGTCAGAATCTACGTCAAAGCTTAAGAAAAACGTTATGTCGGACCGAGAAGATTTTTTTTTTTTGCTATTATTTATTCTGTTTTTAGAGTCAAAGATTTTTTTAAACGTTGGTTTTCTTATGCAAACATATTATGAAAAAAAGAAAAAGGAATAAATACTAATCAGGCATTAGGGGTATTTTTGTAACACCTTGTATATGTTTTTTTATTTCTTTCTTATTTGCAAAATAGTTGGTTAAACGTCATCTAAAACTATTCCCAATTTCAAGTTGATAGCATTAATAAACTAAAATTAATTTAAATATCTTTGAAATACTAATAAGACGTGAGGACGTCTTGAGGACGACTCCTCCTTCAATTGCTATACCCTACTGGGTCCATAATGTTCTCTTTCTATAAAATTACCACCTATGTATCTACTTTATGGTATGCAATAAAATATTGAATTGAATTGAATTGTTCTTGAGATATCCAGCTGTGACAGACAGCCTGATTCGCACCATAAGGGTTCCTTTTACCATTTTGGTACGGAACCCTAATAAGTACGATCAATGATCAAACATACTAACATCAAATTGCCTCATACAATGGTGAAATATTATAGGTATAGTTTCGACAAAAAATATTTTAGGACGCGCAGTTATGTATATTATGGTTGATCGATAATGCTTTTCGCTTTGTGTTTTAACGTATTTTATAATACCTAATTATAAACTGACTTACCGCAAAGTATTAGAAAAGAAGATACAACTCCATTGTAGTGTTCCCGTCAAGAGAGTTTTATCTGAATATACCGAAACATTTCTATTTTCCTCTCCCAACTTTAAATATTAAAACTTCGCTATCGGCTCTTTTATTTTATGTTTGCTCGAATTATTTTTTATTCAAAGATTTCAGATAAGTATGAATTTTCAGTAAGAGTGAACATTTTAATTTTTCATTTTGATTGTATTCTTCCTTCACGACCGTCGCCGTCGTTGGTTTTTGTTAGCTGTTTAGCTTTCGAAAGTTGATAGTTTCTTCTTCAGCTTAATTAACATTATTTCTCTATTATATAACTATTAATACCTCAAAGTATTGCGGTGTTTTCAAAAGTTTTCATAAACGAGACTCAGATTCCCTGAACACCAAAAGTTCGTGGGAGGCGAGGCGGAGTGGAGGCTAGTTGTTATTTTATGAACAGATGAAAAACAGTTGCGAAATAAAACAAGTAGTTACAACTCATCACCTAAATATTCGTATGGCCACCTAAATATTCCATCGACAAAATTTACTATATAAGGGCAGTACAAATTTAGAAAATAAATTTTTGGCCACCCATCCCATGACCGACCCTTGCGAAAGTTGCTTAACCTCCGCAATAGCTGCGCCAGGCGTTGTACCACTGCGCCACCGGGCTCCTCATTATGAGAGAGCATTACGGAGGTTAAGCAACTTTCGCAAGTGTCGGTCATGGGATGGGTGGCCAAAAATTTTTTTTCTCGAGCTCCGCCGTGCCTCGAAAGGCACGTTAAGTTAAGTCGTTAGACCCGGCTGCATTTGCAGTCGTTAGCACCCACCAATCCGCATTGGGCCCGCATGGTGGGTCATGGCCCATCCTCCTTATCCACCCATAAGGAAGGCCTGTGCTCCAGCAGTGGGGAGATTAAAAATGGCTGATGGTCATGGTCACTTAGATATCACATTAGTATAACATATAAGTTTCTTCACATCACAACACTGCGCTAAGAGCTCATGGTAATGACACGTAATGTGGCATTTATCAGTCTCTTATTATGACTTAGGTATGCGTATCACGATACCTAGTAGCAGGTAGGTAACAGTTATAAATTAGTCTTTATAAAAAGGTCCTGTTAGTACGTTGTTAGTTAAATTGAAGCACATTTTAAGACTGATCTTAAATTTAATAAACATGAATACCCTAAATTCAGCAATTCCTAAGAGTAGTAGTATAGTTGTGGCTAACACGTTTTGGCTTTAAGCGTCTGATAATTAGGTTCTTTGTAAGTCTGGGGCTTATGAAATACGATTAATAATCGTTTATACAATGTGCAGGTTATACCCACAAAAACGTTCAAATACAGGATCTTGGAAACCTACATACTACTTATTACGAATACTCGGATTTATTCTGCTTTAACTATTAAAACTAGTGGTATATCGATGAAGTTAAAATCAATTATTCTTTACTCAATTAAGCTAACTTAGTAAGCATTTTCGAATCGAAGAAGAATTTATATAAAGACTTTAGTATATAGGTACTTATGAGGTACTCTCAAAAAAGATTTTCGCGATTCGTGAAATTATGCTGAAGTACAACGTTGTCTGTAAAACCGAGAGTGTTTGCTCGTGACAGCGTCTGTCCGCGATAATGTATCGCTCCCGCCATTCAATCGGGATCATGGGGTAAGCTAACTTGCCAACTTAGAATTTGATTTGTCAGAAACAGGGCAAGATGTATCCGTATATAATATAGCTAGTACGCAATATGGGATGTGTTATCGCATTTTGATCGTTAAGTCTAGATAAGATATGAATCAAATTACGTTCATTAATAGAAAAATAATTGCCTAGACCCAGAGAAGCAATAAAAATTTGATTTTCTTTTTAGTTTCTTACTTTGTGACGAGAAAAATAAGGCCTTATTAGTAAGTTCTTTTGTTCACATTGTATAATATGTATTTTCATTTAAATCAACAACAAAAATTCACCTTTACACTTCGACATTTTACTTTAATATACGCCTCGTGAAGAAGCCGAGTCTGCTGTACGAACAAATAACTGAGCAAACCACTCAACATTGGCGAAATCCAAAAGGGTTCTCTTTTGGATTTCGCCTGTCAAAGTGCCAAAGCTCAAAAAGAGGAAGAAGAAGAACAAGTATTGTAATATAATAATATCAAAACCTCCTCGATACTCTATGGTAAGGTTTGTATTGTAAGAAAAGAAAAAGAAAAGTAACATGCCTTTTCTATTTACCATCAAAAGCTGAAACTGAGTCTCGTACTCAACATTCTTATTTCAATTACGCGTTTCTATCAGAAATAATTAATTAAATGAATAACCAATTTTTACTTTCAACTTTGAGTAGGGTTCATTTGTTTACTCATAATTAATAACCTATCTAATGAAGCCGTTTCCGGGTGAGCTATAAAGAAAAATATAAAAAGAGTCCTGATTTCTATGAAATTAGGTATTATAAAATTTATGTTCATAAACGTAATAAATTGGTAAACATACAGGTTTTATTCATAATCAATATATCATGACCTGCTGAATTTTATAGTCGTGCAAATATTTTTTAATAGCTTTTCTCATATATTCTTGTTGTTGTGACAACTCGTACTAATACCTGTTTATCTTGTAGATGGTACAGAAACGGGGCAAGCTACCCGTTAGAGGCGGCCGTGGTGCAGGGCAAGACGCGCGCGGAGCCATCGACAGCTTCGCTCACGTTGATGCCGACCAGGGAGGACGACGGCGCCACCTTCCGTTGCGTCGTGTGGAACCGCGCCATGCCCGAGAACAGCCAGCTGGATGCCACTGTTGACCTTAGTGTCAATTGTAAGTAGGCTTTCAGTCAAACCTTTATCTGTTTTTATAAAATTCGGACTTTTTAACTTTTTCATAAGATGACAGTTTCCTATAAGCACCTATGATTTATCGGCTGGGTATAATCAGGATATGTTTACATTTTATTGTTAGGCCTGGCGCTTGCTTTTTAAATGATCAGTGGCGTAGTGTCATAAAATAAGTATTTTACTTAAGCTTTTTTTGTAAGCACTTCACTTTCAAAGTAAAATCGAAGTAAAGCATAGATATTATAAGTACACAGATCTAATAGGATTTTGTAAAATAAATCAAATCCAAAATCTCACGTAAATTGTGTTAAACTTAATAGCTTATCGTAGAAGCGATAATTAACTTTGTTTCAGTTCAGTTTAGTCAAATTTAGCTTACAGTAAAACCCGTGAAACCATTTCCAATGATGTTGGCGACTGCCAAACTGTATCTTTTCATATATTTGTTACCAAGGAATGGAATGGAAGTATTTCCAAATGAAAATCCGCATTCTGGGGAAACCCTCAAGAGACCTCTAGATGGCCGTGGCTGCAGTTGCAGTTTGTCAGGAAATCCCAATATTGGCTTATTTGAAACACAAGATTCATTCATGCATACTTATGGGTAACGCAAACCATAATCTCTATGTATATTCATAGAACGCTTCACCGGTCGGTGAATTTATCATAACTCATAGATCACTGTCAATTGTCATTGAAATAACTAAGTTTGCGTATGGGAGTTATGGTATCCCTAAAACAGGTGTTATTATGAATCCAAAAAGCTCAAGCAAAACAATTGAAATAACGTATTACACTTTTGATTTCCATTACTCTAAGTGCTGTGAAGTGTCAAGTAATAAACTCTACAGCAGAACAAAGAGCGGCACATATAAATTGCACATCTTTTACCGACCGAACTCCGAACATGCATGGAATATTATTTTTACATATGTAATATTTGCTGAGTACCTTACCTTACTTACAAGTAAACTGTTTTAGTAAGGTTTTAGTCTAATAATATTGGTTTGTTTTGGACAGAAATCATGAATAAAGTTTACGCACGAGGAATAACCTCAAAGAGGGCCCTACGTGAAATTGTCTTGATATTATATTGAAACATTTAATTTTATCGCGGAGAAAGAACCGCTGCTTTCTGAATTATTAATAAGGAAAACATAGGCAGGGCTGTGAATGAAATTAAACAATCGTAACGCGTGTTGAATAGATAATGAGTGGAGTGCTCGTATGAGGTAAAGGTGAGCCGAGCGAATATTCAGACGGAATAGAAAGTAAACCGACGGGTTCTTGGGCGTCGATATCTACATTATAATATCCGTTGATCCGTCCCTACTTTAAAATTTACATCGAATTCTAGGTCGGATTTAATTGACACTCTGTTTGGAAATTTACTAAGTACCTACGAGAATGACACTCAAAGACATTAACTTACATGTGAAACGGAAAAAACTAGATAAAATTTATTTTTCTGAACTAAATTTTTCCAACTTACATCCCAAATGGACTGACTTTCAACTTTTAACTGACGCTTGTGTACACGAAGCGTGACATACGCGAAATCACAAAGTCGGTCTCATTTGAAAGCTCCTTGCTCAGTGCAAATCTAGACACAAGAATACGTGAGCACGCCACAGGCTATTAAGGAGCCCGCGACTCCGCAAACAGCCTCAATCATCTGGGATGTAGGTTATACAGGTGTAAGTTTACAGCTGTGCTGCGTCTTGTTCAATGTACAACTTCCATTTAAAACATACACTTCGGAACCGTAGATATTTCATGGCTTCAGCGAGGTTTTACCAGTTGGAAAAGAAAATTTTAAAAAGAGGAATATATTAGTTTCTAAAATAAATTCAATTCTAGGGTTCCCTACCTAAAGAGGTAAATAAGGAACCCTTATAGGATTTGTTGTCCGTCTGTCTGTCTGTCTGTCAAGACCCTTCATATCGAGTTGAAAATACTCACGTCCACAGTAACTTGAAACCAAAGAGAATGTAATCACTACGTTTTTTGAAACTGTGAAAAAATCAAACTTCTAAGTTAAAGTTTTAATATTTCGACACTCTCAAGCGAATCAAAATTTATAGATTTTTAAATTGATGTAGAAAAGATTAACGTTAATTTTATTAAAGGACATTAGCCGTCTAGTAGAGCTGCCATTATATTTATTTTTATTACTCCAACCATCAATATTTAAAAAAAGGCAACAACCATGAACATTTTTGAATAACTCTTCAATAAGTACTTTTCATTCTTTGTTTAAACTAACATCAGCTGTTGTCATTTGCAGACTAATTTTGAGTGCAATTACATTTAAAAGACAAAGGTAAACAAAGCAAAATAAATCAGCAAATTATTTATTAACTTAAACTCATGTTTTTGTTTTCATACTCCCTATAATAAATGAAGACTTGGCAACAACTTGAGATAAAATCAACGTATTTCCTGGATGAAACTTTTCTCTCTGTTTATCAGAAAAACAAATAAGTTTCATGAAATATTGCTATTTTAGTCGTGCCAAATTTTAAAGTATTCTCCGCTAAAACTGTGCTGGTACTTATTTGTTACACAAGTTGTAAATATTTTTTAAGTTTTATTGGATTTAAATAACAGGTATTAAACGCGTTTAAACTAAAACATAGGTGTTTAAACACCTACGTTTTCTTGGCCGAGTTGCATCGCCCGTGATCACGGTCGGGTCAACGTCGGGAAAAGTGTTTAAACACCTATATTATAGTTTAAACGCATATAATACCTGTATTGTCGTCGTGTCACCGATATTGGCTCCGCTTTTTCATTCATTCCCATCCCTTTTCATTCGTCACTTGCGATAGCATCAAAAACTTTTGTAAAACCGAAATTCATTAAAAACCATCAAAAATCAACCTGAGTTTATTTCTAAAACTTAATTCCATCGCGCTACGAAGGCGTAAACATATTTTTAAGTTTTGTTAATAGTGATGTTAATATAAACTATAAATTAACAATATTTCAAAAGACAATAACTGTTCACGGTATTTCCAGACAAATTAAAATAGGTATTTCAATTCAATTCCATGATTATATCCATGATGTAACTCTACAAAAGATGTCTAGCTTTTAGGAACTATTTCAACATCTAATCAATTGACCTGGATTTCCAATACAAACTATGAACGCACTGCGCTTGTGTACGTAGTTTATAAACAAACTATCTGATGCAATACAAAAAAGGTTTCCAGATGGTTATATTTCATTGATTAAATTTTTACTTTCTGTAATTACTGCAACAAAACGTCTTCTTTAATTTTTTAGAAATTTAAAGTTTGTCGACATCAACAGTGACTTAGATAGTCTCAGACCAGCACTTTAACATTGCATTAAGTCCTATTTGTATTTGACACTTGCCATAGTCACCTTTATTCTGTTCGAATATTTTTTACTCTTAGCAACGTCAACTGGAGCAAGAGAAACATACTTTATTTTTATTTAAATTATTATAATAAATAAATAATCTCAATTTTAATAAAAATAACTGATAACTCATCATGGACGAGGACGACGACAAAACTAATGAGACAAAAGTTAAGACTCGTTAAAAGCTCATTTAGTGGTAACGATTACGCAGTGTCTTCGAGCTTCTTTTGTAATCGCACATTTTCAGCTCCTGTAGGTATAATAAATTAATATTGGACAACATTATATCATTATACCTAAATCGAAAGTTAGTATAGTTAGTAGTAGCTAAAGCACTTGTGTTATGAAAATGAGAGACAACGATGGCAAAACCTTTTTTTTCTAGACCTGTGATAACATACAAAGAAAATTGATCCAGTCGGGACCACATCAGAGATGGCGACATCATGAAAAATCAAAGACATACAAATTAATGAAGAAACATTGTTTCCCTGCGCACACCATCTGTACCATTTGTTTGTTTTTATCTGGCTTGCATATCGCTAGAACATCCTGTACCACGTTATAAACATTTTTGAATTAAATAAACATTTATGCAGTCAAAAGCGTAAATAGAAATTGGGTTAAATAAACATTTACGAATTTACCTAAACTAGGTACAGTAGTACCTAAATCTATCAAAAGTTCATTATTGCATCACTGTTTAATATATAAGTTTATTTCGTATATTTTACGAGTAACGGGGTTTCCTTGTTTACTTATTACGTTCATTACTTGTATATTATCTTTCTTCTTTCCTGTTCTACTTTCTTATTTCTTAACTCAAATAGATACCTATATCGAACATTAATTTCATCCACTGATGAACGACGACCTCCGTGGTCGAGTGGCTTTGTATACCGGTTTTCAAGGTGTCACCATCTCTGAGGTCCCGGGTTCGATCCCCGGTTGGGTCAATTTAGAAAACGAACTTTTCTATTCTGGCTCAGGTCTGGGTGTTTGTGATACCACCGTTGTCTTTGATTTCCATAACACAGTGCTTTAGCTCTTACTTTAGAATCGGAGCAATGTATGTGGTGTTGTAATTTTTTTTTACTTTTCATTTATTTACTGATGATTTTATCCTGGCAGATAATCATAGAAATGTATTATTTTATAATTTAATAATATTACACTTTAATGATTTTAAATTGAAAGTAATAGTAAGAATCATTACACACATAGTAAGAACACGAGCGCTTTCGTGACCGAAACTTTTCGCCAGGTCAACTATAAGTCGCCTAATAGGCAATGCACATATTATTTCTTTGCCAGTAATGTTCTCAGTCTATCTTCACTCATTAAAATGAATGTTCGTTGAATAACAGAATAATGTTATCTTTTTCTTTCAAGATTTTCCTCGAGTTGAAGTTGGACCAGAAAATCCGCTACGAGTTGAAATCGATGGCAGCGCAACTATGGAGTGCAAAGTGGACGCTAAACCCAAAGTAAACTCAGTGCGATGGACGCGGAATGGCAAATATATCTCTAACTCATTCGTGCATACAATTCAAGGAGTAACTATCCAGGATGCAGGCAAATATACGTGTTCTGCTGACAACGGACTGGGTCATCCTGGCGAAAAAGAAATTTATCTAGACGTGCTTTTTCCTCCAAGTGTTACCGTTGAATCTAAAACATACGAAGCAGAAGAAGGCGGCACAGTTGAAATAAGATGTGAAGTGTCAGCGAACCCTGAACCAACGATTATCGAATGGACAATGGAGGGTAGGCCAGAATTTCATCAAAAAGGCAATACCTTGTTACTTACAAAAGTGAACGCTGATATGGCAGGAACCTACAACTGCAGAGCAGTGAACGTGATTTCATCTGTGAATGGAAAGAGAGTGGAACGTTCGAGCAGTGCTTCTGTGGCTGTACTGGTGCGACACAAGCCTGGCAGAGCTCGAATAAGCCCTGACCGACCGGTAGCACAGGAAGGCACAGGCGTAACCCTGACGTGCAGTGCCAAGCCTCCGGGATGGCCCGCTCCCCAATACAGATGGTTCCGTGATATTGACAGTTCAGATACTAAACCAGCGCAAGCCCTAGCGACTGGTAACAAGTACACTATACCAAGTGCACATCTCGGCAGCGAGGGAGTCTACCACTGTCAAGCTACCAATGAACTAGGCCACGGAGAACTGGCAGCAGTAACCTTAGAAGTACATCAGCCGCCCCGCTTTCAAGTAAAACTACAACCTCATTTAGAAAAACGCTCGGGTGAACCAGATTTTTCAGTGACTTGTAGTGCACTCGGTAAACCACGCCCTAATATCAAATGGTTCAAAGACAACACTGAATTAAAACCCGACGCTAACTTGTACGAAGTTCAAACGGATACGACTGAAGGAAGAAACTCGGTATATAACGTGCAAAGTACGCTCAGATTCCATGGAAATGCCAGACCGAACACTAACGACCTACTGCCAGAGGACAGAGGCATTTATTCGTGTACATTTGAAAACGAAGTCAAGAAAGTCGAGTCTACGATGCATCTTCGTGTTGCACGTAAGTTTAAAAGTTTATTGTGTGGATACTTACTTCTTTACCAGACAAGTTTTGCACGCCTCGGCTCCGAGCGTTGATATTTTAGTTGAAGTTACTATAAATATTATTCTTATGCATTTTGTTATAACATTTCATTTTTGTTACAGATGAACCTATCCCAATCAAACTTCAAAATAAAGTGGCTTATGATGTCATGGAAACGGCGGAGATAATATGTCGAGTGCAAGCGTACCCTAAGCCAGAGTTCCAATGGTTTTACGGTTCACACACATCACCGTTGCAGATGTCTTCAGATGGACATTACGAAATAAATACGACCAGCGATAACAACGACTCGTACCTAAGCGTTCTCAAAATCAAGGTTGTGAAACCTCAAGACTACGGAGACTACTATTGTAACGTCAAAAATTCGCTCGGCAGCATTCGGCCTCAGATCCGATTACAACCTAAGGGTGCACCGGAGTCACCCCGAGCTTTAACGAGCCAGAAAGTGGGTCCCTCGTACGTCACGCTTAAGTGGGAAGCAGGTTTTGACGGCGGCTTGACAAGTACGAAATATTTTGTGCGGTATCGAAGAGTGATGACCCGCCGCCCGGATGGGTCGGCAACCAACGCCGTCAGTTCCGATTGTGTTGCGGATAAATCCGATTTTGAATGGATGGAGTATGACTGCGGCCGGGCAAACCCATGCAACGTCACACGCCTAGAGCAACACAACTCCTACACTTTCAAGGTAATCCCAACAGTTTATTTTTTTCAGACAGTATAATTAATATTTTAATAGTTACGAAGATAAAGATTCACAGACTATTTCACAAAGAGAGAAAATGACAATTCATTATTGATTAAATGAAATCGTCTTAGTGTCCAGGTATTAACTTATATTTATTTTTTCATTTCTCGCTACCGACAGCATCTGACATTTGTTTTCAAGGTAAATCCACCGGGTACTTTGAGTTTTGTCATGTTTTGTGCCGTTTGCTGTGTTGTTTTGAACACGCTTTAGAACTCGCACCGCCGTGTGATTTAGTGTGATGCTGTTACTGTAGTTTGACTGTTGTCTCTTTAGGTGAAGGCTGTGAACACTAAGGGTCAGAGTAACTATTCGAACGAAATCACGGTGACCACGAAGGTGGATAAGATTTTGCCTCCTGAACAAGTGACGTACGATCCTTCTTCCAAGACTATTGCGTTCAGCGTGAGTCCGACCTGCCTCTCCCTCATGGGGGTGGCGGAAGGGCTTGGCGGAATAGCTGGTTCAGGCGGCTGGCAGGTATGTGTCGTTTTATGATATTTTTTTAAACATAGGTTGTGGTCTAAACGGCCTGTATAAATTACCGTAATTCAAAACATTGTTATAAGGTTCGAATCCTGATAGTATACATTGTGTGGTAACCAAGCAAAATTCAAACAAGATAAGATTATTATTGATGTGTTTATGTACCGTTACAGAGTAGTTATCCATTACAAGCTCGGAGTTTAATAGAATTAATAGTATTATTACTTTGACATGCTAATTTAGTAGCACGTTGTTGTGTTAAAGGATTTCGCATTAAAAGCATTTTAATAGCGCCAAGTATCTGGTACCTCAAAAAGATTTTTTTATCTCATATTACCTATTCTATTATTTGTCTATTATTCTATTATTACTTGTCGATTTTTTTTAAACTGGATGAAATTAGGTAATTCAATAAAACCAAGAAGCTTCCTATAATATCCTATAAGTATGTACTTGATAAAATTATGTTCATATTAATATGTGATTCCATCTCATGTCAACTCGTGGGACTGGAATTGCGAAAATTGTGCCAAAGCCTTTATTGTTATAATTTTCCCCCGTTTCTGGAGATATTAATTACTAATAAATTATGGCGCTTGTTTAAACGCTTTACTTAGAAGACATACATTTTATTTGATTCTAATTTCGAATTTAATTGTTTTATTTTCAACAGTATAAACAAGGAATTCATAATGAACTACTTCCATCAACACATTATTATAAGTTTTGAATTTTGAAATAACTGCTTTTTTATTTGTTGTTTCAAGATGGAAACTTTCTGTGTAAAAAAAACTAAAATTGATTATTTTACATAGAATGAAAACATCTTATCTCCGTCTGGGAAGGAGTCAATAAGCCCAGTTTGATATTATCTGACTTTACGTTATTCTCGTAGGTGGTAGACACGGTGCCGCTCAAGCTGTCAGGCTCATCGTCAATGCTACAAGAAGCTGTGCTCGAGATTCCGACCAAGCCCTCCCGCAAGGCGAGCCGGGTGCTCAGCGACCCACCCCTCGACGACCTCAACCCACGCATCAGGGTCAAGCTGTGTCTGCAGGTCAACCAGGAGATCTGCAGCGAGTACACAGAAGCTGAAAGTGAGTACATCGGCATCAGCCATTTTTAATGTCCCCCCTGCTACGGCACGGGCCTTTCTTATGGAGAATTGGCCGTTACCCAACACGCGAGCCCAAATTCTGGGTGTGAACGACTGCAAATGCAGCCGCAGCAAAAAGTTGCATGTGCGGTGCATGATGTGCCTTCCGAAGTATAGAGAGCTTAAGCCAATAAATTTTGGGTCACCTATCCGTTGACCGACCTAAACAAAGCAAATGCACCAAGCCACTGCACAATCAAGCTCCTTGAGCTGACTTTTTACTGTGACGCAACATTAATGATATACGAAGACTTTTTTCGACTATGAATTTTGTTCGATAAATAATAATACAGTAATTCTTTATTTTCTTACAACGAAAGTCATAGCCTAAACAATTTTCGTGCAGTTAAAAACATTTTCTTTTCACTTTAAGAGCTATGATAGTGTTTTTGTTGTATACTGAACTAAACAGAAAATGTTCTATTTAATTAACAAAATGTGATTTAAGTTTTCGTCAACTTTGAACAAACTGGTTGTGCGTGCAGGGTTATTATTAATTTAAACAAATTTTGAAACTCAAGAAACTCAGTGAAGATGATTTCAATAAGCGTAAGGGCTGATATCAATGTTAACATCCACTTTTAGCAAATTTATTGAAATGATTTTCCGTTTTGAAATTTAATAAAAGCAAAATGCTCAACAGTGGTTTCACCAAAATTACTTCAAAGGAAAGGAATTAATTGCGTAGCAAAAATACATCAACATTATTAATAATCGCTGAAATTTTTCGAGAGTACCATGTTTATTTCCAGATGACTGTTACTTCTATGTACAATTTTATTTTCTGATAGCCAAATTAATCAGTTTGTCTTATTTTTAATATTTTTAATCAGTGCCAATCTAAAATAATGTACTAGCCATGCTACCTACCTACGTAGATTCATTACTTATGAAAAAAATGCTATAAATAACATTACAATTTTAAACCATTTGTGTGTATCTTGACGATAATCAAATCAAGCAAGACTGACAAGTAACTTTTCGATAACGACGAACCAACATCTTCTTTAAGACAATGAATACCACATTACAGGCGAGTGCGGGAAGTTAGCATTTACATTGTTGAGGATGGTTTGAAGCCCGAGCCGTAGGGGAGGGTTTATGAATCATTCGGGACAATGTAAATTGCATCCCGTAAAAAGCCTTTATACCTAGTGCTTTTCTCAAAAAGTGCGAGAAAATAAAATTTTCTTAGTAAATATGTAATTTTTAAATTGGTTCGTGTGGCCGTTAATAAAGTTAAAAAACGCTAGAAAAGTTCTACCGTATTGAATTTGGAATACTAGGTGCCTACTTCTTGCACTTGTGCAAAGCGGGAAGTAATTGATATTAATTTCCGGACTGAATTTAAAATTCAGAACCATCCACCAAGTGAAACCCCAGGGTACTCGCATTTTTTTTTTCAAAGTAATGATAATAATATTTCGAAAAATAATGAGTAAATCAATAAGTACGTATTATTAGTGATAGGTGGAAATTGATGATTTAACTTAGGCTTAACCAAAAACATAATTGTTCGCAGTTGGACCCGCCTATGTAAAGAAAGAACCTGACATGCTGGTCACTCTCCTGACAACGATGATCGTCTTTGTCGTTCTCATCGTGGTTGTATGGTTACTGTTCCTGTACTGCCGATCGAAACGAAACGAAGGCAAGAAAGTACGAAACAAAGATCACGAACTGGACTCCATGAAGTCAGCGATGGAATCCATGAAGTCACAGAACCAAGCGCCTCCGCCTTACACTTATGCTAGTACTGGCATGGAGAACAAGGCTTTAGAACATTCTATGGACTTGCCATTGTCCATAGATGATTCTAAAAATACAGTATACGCTACGCAAGGTGGCTATACGTACCGCCCCTCACACGCGCAGGTACATCCAGGACAAAACATTCCCAACTCAGAATGTAAGTAAACTCTTTATTTTCAACATTAAACTTTATTAAAAACCTTATTTTACAAGCCTATTATTTATGTACTTAGGACTCACCCGTATCAGTTCGTAAAAACACAGGGTTTTATGTTTCGGTATTTTTCGATGATTTTGTTGATTTATTCGAAATGTTTTCTCTTTTGCAATCGCAAGGACTAACCACAGTCTGCATAGAAGGTAATTGTTTGTGGAGTCGCACCCCCGCATGCATGCTTGTTTTGTTTCTCAAAGAAACATGGTGACGTGTTTATTTTTACAGGGACGTACGTGGACAGTTACACAAACAGTAACAACGGGGGAAGTGTGAACTCTCAGGATTCGATGTGGCAGATGAAGATGGCTGCGAACGGAGTGGGAGGAATTCCTGGGCATCAGTTGTTAGAGCGTCAGAGTAATTACGAATACGACCCGATCGCTCACGGCGGGTACTCCACGATGGAGGAGTACGCGCCGTACCAGCGGCTGCCGCATGCGCAGCCCCCGGCGGACTACATGCGCGCCACACACAACCCCTCCCGTCAGGACTACTGCTCCGACCCGTACGCTTCCGTACACAAGCCTAAGAAGCGCATCGACCAGCACATGGGTAAGTTACTACCTAACCTAACACTATTAGCTTGACTTTTACCATTAAGCCACCAAACACTGCTCCAACGTCACTTCACATTTTACTTACTATTACCCATATCTTCCACCTATATCGTCACTTACGTACGGACCCTTCCACAGAATCACCGTACCATGAAGTGAGCGGTCTGCCGGAGGCGTACGAGGGCGGAGCGGGCGGCGGCGGCGAGCCGGCGGACGACAAGCCCGCGCACCTCTCGCTCAGCTACGACGAGTCGCTCGAGTCCGGCTACTCCACTCCCAACACCCGCTCGCGACGCGTCATCCGCGAAATCATCGTCTGAGAACACACTTGCAATGGCGTAGCTGAAGGAAACAGGCAAGATGGACACGGCTCTACAGAAAAATATTATGTGATTGTCGAAAGTTTACAAGCTTCGCCAATGCCTCCTAGGCCCTGCCAAGTGAACTATGCTATAATGCACACTCTCCCACCGTTTCACGAACACTAGTAACAACCGTCGCTCAGCCTTAGGATTTTGTGTGTTGCTACTTCACTCCTACGCGACGGCACTAAGACATGTTCATCGTCCAAGAATTCTAGCAAAACAGAATAGTTGACTGCAGTCTTCTCCCCTCGAGATGATACGAGCCACGCTGATGCCTAGTGGCCAGGCTGTCTTTAACGAATTGAGCTAATTCCACGTATTCCCCCTCCCACCGTTTCATGAACATGAAAAAATCGCAATAAAAAAAATATCACTTGCAGGATATTTACGATGAATGCCAAGTTATGTTAGGTGGTTATCGTAAATATGCAACTGTGGATACACTTCGGTAACAATTTGCCAGCTATAAATTGCTGATAAAAAATATCTCTTGAAAGAATGGAAGCTAGAATGGTCACATTTTAACTTTGTTTAAAATTAAGAAGGTTAGTGTGATAGATGTAATCACTTTTTGGAAATAATATTTGGATTTCGATTGTTCATAAATTGAAAAAATACGTGCCACGTTTTTGTGAAACGTGCAGGTGTTAGCCTACCACTGCCAAAATGAGATATGCCTATTTCTGGAAGGACTTAATCAGATTAGATAGACTGTTTTAATAACATAATATTATGAATGTCACTCGATCCGTTTCTATTTCTATACGAATAAAAATCTGCTCCAATATGTCTCTAAATACTCTACTATTGTGTATGTTTTCAATATATCAAATTGCTTACAAAGTGAACGGCACTATATGAAGTAGAATAAAAAATCACAACATTGTACATTACAGATATTATTGCGCAAAACTTTAATATTACACAAGTGTAATAATGATAATTATTAAACAGAACAAGCTTACAGAAATGAACTTATCAATCAAGGTGTTTCTAATTTCGACTAATTTTATTGTTCCATTGCGTCTTGTATATAAATAGCTAATTCTAAGATGTGAACGAATACAAGAACTGTGGCCTTAAAATCCCGATCCACAGGTACATCAGCTGAAAGCCTTTTGGCAGCTCAGTTTTAAAAAACGAATATTTTAGTAAATCTTTCAATTTTTCTTGTATGAAGACGAGCACTCGATGAAGCAACGTAAAAAAACTTCAAAATTGTATTAGTTAAAACGAACTTATAAAATAGGAACCCCAGTATAATTGCGAATGGTTTCAAAGGGAATTCCTTTGAAATATCAGCACTTTATTAAATTATGCACAAAGAAATTAATTACTCCTTAATCAGTGCAACGCAGAAGGAACACTTACAAAGGTGTCAATGGCCACTTAGACCAGTAGACCAAGCTCTGTCAAAGGGAGGCTACCTCTCATAGTTATTGGTGGCCTAAGTATAGTAGGTATGTTTTCTTATTTATAGCAAGACCATTAAAATCTGCGCCGTACTGATTGATGAACGCAATTAATATCTTACATACCTCACTTGCACTCCCATTACGAAAACCCACAGACTGAGCCGTGTTAAACCAAGCATTTTAATTAAAAACAATCCATTATGCCTTGTGTTGCTTCCTTGAGTATACGATATTCAATTCCATTTTAGTTTACATATCCGTAACAGTGACAAAGTTCTACTTAATGTAAACTGTAATCTACTTATTTAGAGAATAAATGAAGATCGTTCACGGAGGGAAAGCTCCAAAACTTTACAAACGGTAAAGAATGATACAGGATAATGTTCGTGTGTTAAATGTATGCTATTTAGATATAATTATTGTACATATATGTTGTTAAAAATTTAATCATTAAGTATTTGGTAGGTTAAAGTGACAAGGTATCATCCTTAGTACAGTTGGCAAGATTGTGTGTAACTTTAGTTTATTAAGAACATAATTCTATTTGTATTGTTTTATCTTACCCGCAAATCTTGTCAACTGTATTCGACTAAAATTTTATACTCTTTGATCTGATTCCCTATCTGATATTTAAGGGATCTTTAATTAAGTTTTAAAAGTGCCACTCTTTTAAATCTCACAAAGTTGGAATAAAAATGATTAATTTAATGGAATGTTTATTAAAGCCCCTTGGCTTACTATTTTTTATCAATTAAGACCCGGCATGAGCGATTCGGAATAACATTTTATCTTTTTATAACTACAGTACACTCACGAGGTAATTGTATAATTGTTGATTCTTTGCGATAAACGAAAATTCGTGTACTTACCTATTTTAATCAAATCTCTCTCAGAAATTATGTGCGAGTAATGCGAATAAGTAATTTGTTTAATTTTCTTTGATAAACGAAAACGTATTACTTTACTATGTTACTGGTTGCACAGTTACTTATCCCATTAGCCCACACTCAAACGGATGGACCACGGATCATAACTAGTATACTGCGTGTGTACTAATCAGTATATTTCGGTTACACATTTCTTGTCAGTACATAGGATACCTTGACCAGTTTTGACATTGAAGATCTTTGAGTATGCCTATGTACTATTAAATAAATGATTTAATGCTCTCCTTTGTAAATATATATCAGATAAGAGGCCTTTCACATTCGAATCTTTTTAATACGTCTGTCCTCCCTGAAGACGAAGAAGTCCCAGATTCTATTCCTAGGATTAATATACTTAGTACTCAGTTTGGTTAGTGGATGGATAGATGGATTGCTTTAAGCCCGCCACAGTCTACTTATTCTTATTATATCTTAGTATCTTATTCTTATTATATCTTACCATCGTATTCTTATTATATCTTAGGCCCGTATTTATAAACCGCTCTCGATGTTGAGAGGTATCTTGAGATCATACTTCAGATGCTCTTCTTATAGAAACAGCATCTCAGGTATGATCTCAAGATAGCTTTCAACGTTGAGAGCGGTTTATAAATACGAGCCTAAGTCTGAGGCCGCCATAACATCATTATGTATAGGTAGGATGGCCCGTTCCTCAGTGGTTGAGGGTGATGCGGTTCCAAATTCGGCTGTATTTATTTTTCAGGATTCTAAATCAATGCAAGTAATACTATTAATTTGCATTGATTTAAATCTTGTGTACCTCATTTAAAAAAGATCGACTGTCGGAGGCCCTCTTCCGTATTACTCATGCCGGAAACAGCGAAAGACTGTATTAGTTAAATGAAATACAATCATTGAAATATTATGAAGTTGATATTATCTGCTACTTATAAGAAAATTTGTAAATTTATCGAATCACAACCATTTTGTACATAAATCACGCGAATTTATGGAAAGATTGAGCTAAAATAATGAAATAAGTAATATAGGTTCATTATGATCGTTGGCTTGAGTTTAAATTTTTTTTAATTTTTTACACAGTTATTGACTTTAGTTAATCTACTTAGGTACCCGAAATATAATAATGATCTCTCGTTTAACACGCCGATTACCGAATAATATCTTTATCAAGAAATATAATGTATAGAGATTACTTTCCTTATATTGTTCTGTAAATCTAGTTTTAGTTCAATGATGAGCAACCAGCAGTCTATTTACAAATAAAAATAAAATATTTTCACTATCGGTATATCGATTATAACAACGAAAGACGATGTCCCGGAAGTACTTACTTTCAAAACAATCTAAAAAACAAAAGACTGCTTTAGTAAATGACAACTTGTAATGAACTTAAAAGTCGCTTCTTTTCTTCATTTATTAGATTTGAAGCCTCATTACAACTACCGCGGAACGCAATGCGATAAAACGATATTTTATTTTCTTAGGACTAAATAAATGAATGGGGTATGTCTGAAAAATCAAATGGGCTGAATATTTTTATACAGGTAGGAATAAGCTCTCTTATTAATAGGAAAAAAGATTCAGAATTTTAGGATGCCTGAAAAAATAATTAAAAATAATAAATGAAAAATCACTTAGCAAATTTACGAAAGTAACAGCGAATTGAGATTTTTCCTAATCATCATACTCGTATATAAAAGAAATCAGAAGAGTAGACTTTTTTTTTTGAGAAAATACTTTTTTTTATATGAAATAATCTCAATTCTGCTGTTAATTTCGTACATTTGCGAAGAAGTGATTTTAATTTTTAGTAACCAAAAATTCTGAAACTTTTTCTATTATTAAAGGAGCTTATTCCTACCTGTAAAAATGTTCGAACAATTTACTTATTTTTCAGACATTCCCCATTGAAAAAAATCACTGTCAGTGATCGTCCCTTTTTCAGTTACTCTTTCGCATAAGGTAGGTAGCTGAATGCCATAATATCGATTGTACTTATTAGTATTTAAGTATGTTCACATTAATTTGTAAATATTTTTTGTAAGTTTTCAGTAAATTACTTTATTTTAATTTGTATTTCACTCATCACCCTAACCCGATTGCTTATTAAGAAATGTAGTGTAACGTTAATTAAGTATATTCTATTCTACGATAAATACCTTGTTTTCGCCATAAGCATAAATAACTTAACCAGAAACATAAAACAAAGTAATTAAGGTGCAGCTATTCTGTTCAAAAATACCTAGTTAAAATAGTTGAGCTCATTAACTGGCGGTATTCAGAGGTTATTTATTAAAGGTACACTCACCCAGCGCCAGGCAACCCTTTTCAATGCGTTAGTTAATTAAATGGATACCTAGTACTTACTTTTCAATTGGCGAAGATCATGGTTTTCAAATTCAGACGCTAATGTTGAGCAATTGTAAACATTTACTCCTAATTCTTAACAATTAAAATAGATTTCTTAAAAAAAAAAAATGTTGAAAAATTTTGAAGTAGAGAAAAATACCTACATAAACATAATTAATCCTACATTGTTCTTGCTTCTAAGTTATACATATCACAGACAACTTAGAAAAACATTTCAACTTGACAACTCCTAAAGACTTTCAAGAATTACCGCCCATTAAAAATTTTATTTCAGCACTGAAGAGAGTTGCATATTACGACTGCATTCCACTAATTTGTAAGTTAAAACGGTTCATCCATCATATGAAACGAGGAAGACGAAGAGTATTATATGAAATAGTCTTGATGACACAAAATCGAAGACACAATCCTACCACAGCTGTTTGCTACTTATAATTATACTACGAACTACTACGGTTCGTAGCACGTAGCACTGTATCACAGGAAATAGTCATCCCATTATTTATTTTATTTTATTTTACTCTGTGACTGTATATTGCCGTAGCTTACCGAATAGTTTCGTCCCCGTACACTTGCTCCGCTACAAGGTAATCGTCTGCGGAGTCGGATGGTAATTTCCAGTATGTTAATTAGAAGATTAGAAACGATTCAAAGTTTTTTAATAAACATGAAAACTATCGAAATCTTATTTGTATTCGGATTTGTACCTATAGAGTCATTTTGTATGGTTTGTGCACTGAAACTAAACATGTAAGCAACATATGAAATGCAGTCGATTTTAATTCGTTAGATTTTCCTGCTAAGGGTATTTCCTAAATAACAGCTAATTTTTAACGATAAAACCAAAGCTAAATCGTTACCGTTTCAGTTTCGTTTACAGAAAAAGAAAAATATTGGCTTTAGTTTTGTTGAAATTGTTGAAAGCTATGCCTAGGGAGCCGACATGTCATTGGTAGATGTCGTTTACGATTCTGATTTCCATAACACAAATGCTTTCAAACTCAAACTGAAATCATTTATTCAGTCTAGGCTGTTACAAGCACCTGTTTCAGCTAAGTCATCAGTTCCTACATCTACGGTAGGAGAAAACCAGAATAGCCGGGAAAAAACTTAGTTACTTATCTTAGAATTTGAAAAGGGTATGTATCGTTTTTATTAAAACATTTACTTTACATATACACAGTAATAATAATAGAATTACCTTTAATTAATTGTTTTTTTATTAAACTTCAATTATATGTGGTGAAACTGTCACCGAGCTAGGGCACCACGGCCTGTCATGTCAAATGAGCGCTGGTCGTATACCATACCACGCTACGCTTCCCTCAACGAGGCGATCCCTCGGGCTCTTATGCCACAGTAAATACTCCGGCAACGTTGGAACCAAACGGACTAGTTCGGAGTGATGGCAGGAGACCTGACGGGTTGACCCTAATCCCATGGAGACAGGGCAGATGCCTGGTGTGGGATGCGACCTGTGTGGACACATTACCCCGTCCTATCTCCAGGCAACTGCCAGGTGTGCGTGTTCGGCTGCAACAAACGCCGAAACGCGGAAAAGTAGCAGATACCAGCCCTGCGATTCTGTAAAATCAGACGACAACTCGCAACTCCCTTCGCAATTCACTCTCACTTCGCATCTCACCTCGCTTGACCTTGACCTTGACTTGCGTTGTACCTAGTGACAACCACACTCAACAAAATGTTAGTCGAGTTTTATCGATTCCAGTTTAGCTAATATGTGAGTTTTAAATTAAAATTTCTTATTTTAAGGAATTTGATGCAGCAAAAATAAAAAAAATAAAAAACTCTTAATTCGTGCCATGAATATAATCCCTATGCCTTAAACTGTATGTCCACGGCGTCCGTCTCCTCGGAGAGAAAAAACCGGACCGAATAGCGGCCTATATATTATATTTGTATGAACTTTTGTCAACTCGACATCCGGCGTCCGAAATCCGTCATCCGTTCTTTTGACGGGCTCCGAAGATTTTGCTTGATCGGATGAACCGCTAAACCGGAGCCTCGATTCGAAGTACCCCATTAGAATATAAAATACATATGGACTTGTCCACGGCGCAGCCACCCGACGTCCGTCTTCGTCAACCGTCATCTTTTGCGACTTGCCGAACTTGCTTATTGCGACAAGCACTTGCGCTGCGACTTTATTTTGTTCACACAATAAAGTTTTTAGGGCAAGTTAATATTAGGGGTTAAAGTATGAAATTGCCGTTTTGTATGGAGAATTTTAAAGAATTTGAATTTTCCATACTAACATTTTCTTAATTTATTTAACAACCATGAACGCTAACGTTTTAAAACATTTTGCACTAATGTTTACACACTAATATAACGTATGCCACTTAGGTTATGCGAAAAAAATAAGTATCGGCTAAGTCACAACGAAATAAAAGGTCATTTCTGCTAACCAAAAAGGAGTTACTAATAAAAACAAATGTTAAAAAAATATCTTCACGTTTTTAAATTTGAGATTTTAGCATTCACAATGCTATTTTTATATAATACCAAATAATAAACTAGAAAAAATACGACTCGCACCTGATCATGTTCTCGGACGGGAATCGAACCTGCGACCTTTGGATATCCGGTCCAATGCTCTGACCGCTGCGCTACTGAGTCACTAGTGGGAATGTCGAATTTCTCCTAGTATATCAACTCTTACGCTGCAAGCCAGCGCCATCTCACCAATTACAAGGAATTACCTCGACATCAACTGAATACCTTTCCAGATATTTTTAAACAATTGATTAAGATAAGAAAGCTACATCATTTTTAAATTTGAGATTTTAGCATTTACAATGCTCCCGTCCCGTTCGATTTCCGTCCGAGAACATAATCTGGTGCGAGTCGTATTTTTTCTAGTTTATTATTTGGTATTATATATCTTCACGTTGTTGTAATTTATCGTATAGTGTATTAAATGCCCCATCGAGGTATCTCTCTTGCAGGAGAGGGTGAAACCCAAAACTTTTTTGTCTTCTGCGTCTTTGTACGTATATTGCAAGAAGTTGTCGGCATTCTAACGTAAAAAAAGGCACGTGCACATGACATCTCAGTTGCACCGCAGAGTGATATGTGGTTCGGGATTGGATCGGATCCGGACGCAATGGACAAACGTGATCCGTCTCCGTCATCCGTCTCCGTCTAAACGCCCGGATCCGTCATCCAAGAAAAAACCGGACCGTGGACAGACCTATAATATTTTGTTAAGAATCCTGCTTTGTATAGTTACCTATATTAAGGCCCACTTGCAGTAACATTTACTAAATCTCGACTTTGTTAAACTTAGATGTAGCCCTTATGAAACTGTGAAAATTTTAAATATCGATTTAAAAATTTTACATATTCGTATGAGTGAAGTCTAGGTTTAACAAAATCGAGATTTAGTAAATGTTGCTGCAAATCGACCTAAGTACTCTTTTTGTATATATTGCTCATTGAATATAATGTCAATGTCTTGTTTGTCAATATTCTTCCTTGCGTTTTTTAATACAGTTTTTACAGTTTAATTTTATTATTTTCTTTCCCAAGATCCTATAATATCAAAAAGTATGTACTTTAATATGGTAGCAGAGCGTTAAGTTACCGGAAATAAAATTCAGATAGAATTTACGTCGAGAGTTGATGGAAAAGTCTATCGTTGAATCAGCAACAATCCAAGTGGGAGACACGAGAGCTTCATGAGGCGAACTTATTACTACGAATTTGTCACAAGACAACTGTGAGAAAGTTTTGCGATATTCTACAGCGAGGGAAGTATGGCTAGAACTACACCGCCTGTATGATGGCTTGCAAAAGAGTAAAGCCTGTGCATGAAGTTCTTCAGCTACACAGTGCAATCCAGTGGTGAAGTGTCACTACATATTAGCAAATTGAAGAACATCTGGTCTGAACTTACCAGGGAACTCCAGAAGGAACACCTGAAGGAAGAGCTACCAGAACTACTCGAAGACGGCTGAACCGATTGAAAGGATCAACTGTCGTTTAAATATTAATAAAATATATTTATATCATCGCTTACATTTTTATTACATATACATATGCCTAGCCCCAAAAATGTTAAAAATAAATAAAGCTTTTTAAATTTTGAGATTTTAGCATTCACAATGCTATTTTTATATAATACCAAATCATATACTAGAAAAGAGTGGCTCGGTAGCTCAGCGGTCAGAGCATTGGACCGGATATCCAAAGGTCGCGGGTTCGATTCCCGTCCGAGAACATGATCTGGTGCAAGTCTTATTTTTTCTAGTATATTATTTGATATTAAATAAATAAAGCTTTAAAAAAAATAAGCTGTTTTTATAGCAGATTTTTTAGGTTTTCTGTTAGCACATCATGTTAAAAATGTATAAATCTACTGAATCTACTACCATTTCACAAATTGGAAGGCCTATCCAAGAATGAAATGACGAAAGAAAACTTGTAAAGGGTTTTTGACCACCGATAAATTAAATATGACGTGAACGCCATAGGCTATTTACTATATTTCGTCTACGTTATTGCCCTAGAGCTAAATCGGCGTAAGATGGCAAATCCCTAGTTTGCCTCCTTTGAACTTCAGCAATTGTTTGTAGCTCTTCTAGTCTCTCTTCTTCTGAAATTGTGAAAGCCGGTATTTCTGCGCGATTGCACATGTTGTGCAAAACACAGCATGCAATAACTATTTTTGCAACTATGTCTGGATGATAATTGAGCATTCTGTGTACTAACAAGCACCTAAATCCCTCTATTCCCAGGAGTCTTACAAACCAGTATAATAAGTTTTACCTAACAATATAAAAATTTTTTTTTATCAAATTTTATACAATTACATGTAAAAAAAAAATTGACATTAAAATAAAAATATTTTCTGAAATAACATCCTTGTAGGTGGTGGTGGTGGAAGGCTTGTGGCTCATGAACATCTTTGCTTGCACAACAATAATAGCAATGCAATTGTCCAGAAATTCAAACCGTTGACAGACACACCTATCTGTTGTTCTGATTATTGAGAATAAATACAAGTCATCTGGATATATAAACTCAAAGCTTTTCTCACCATCCTTTACATCTCTTACAAAGCATTACAGAAAGTAATATTAAAACTGGACGATCACCGCAGGTAAATTGTTTACTAGTGACCTATTTTATAATATGTTGTTGTTACCATAAATATATAATAATGTTAGTGTATAAGTCTAGCATTCCGGACAAACCGCCGTGGTTTTTGGTTTGTTACGATGAAAAATTTTTGTTTTTGTAAAGTTAAATAATAAAAAAAAAATAGTTTTTCACAAATTAAATAGCTATATAATTTGTGGTTAAAAACTACTTGTCAGTGTTAAAAAATAAAAAAATATTCACTTCTAAGACTTTCGCTCGTATACAGTTCATTAGAAATAAAACACTTTTTTAACACTTTTAGTCCTCCCGTGACCACGGTCCCTGGAAAGGTGTCGAAACGTCGGGAATTCTAAAAACCAATAAATACAAACTAAATAATTCTAAAACAACACCTGAATTAATAATATACGCGCTGTAATCCGTAAAAAGTGTTTTATTTCTAAAAAAAATATTATTTTAACATTGTTTGTAGAGGACTTCTTCTATTTTCACTCGTAAAATAGATACTTTTTATTTGACACTTTGAATCGGGTTCACTTGCGAGGTGAGCATCGAAGTGAGGGCGGAATTTCCTTACAGAATGCCACTTCTTATGTCATCTCATATTTCATCTGTCAAAATCTCACGGTCAATTTTAATTCAACACGCAGACTATTAGCTGCCTCAAATTCCTTAAAATAAGAAATTTTAATTAAAAAAACGCATATTTGCTATAAAGTTCTGTACCAAAAACTCAACAATTGTATCAAAAAACTGCAATCAATAAATCTCGACTAACATTTTTTTGAGTGTGGCAGTCACTACAATACAGAACTCACTTCACTTCGCAAGTAAATAGGTGATGCTTACAGAATGCAAATTTAAGTGAGAGTGAAGGGAGTAGCGAAGTGAGATCTGATGCGAGAGGTTGTTTAATTCGAGAGGTGGACGGATAATTAGAATTGTGAAAAGAGAAATATATGTAGCTTACTCCCGCAAAAAATATATATGCAGGATGCACCGCCCGCCTGCCCGCAAAAAATGCACATGCACACCACAAAAATATCAGTGCACAATACCTGCATTTAGCAAGACAGCGACACACCTTGCACCTTCACCTTAGATAATTAGAAGCACCAGATAATTTTCATACCAACGAGATAACTTTGAAGCCTTGGTTCTCTGCCGATCTGAAGATAGCTACCCAGGGAGTGAATGGATGAGATCCAGATTGCAATACACACAACTGATCTATCAGGATTCTAAGAGCTGTTTTGATATGCTAAAAAATCGCGAAAATAGCATTATATTGTATGGAAATTCATCATTCACATTAGGGGACATTCTACAACCACTCTACACCCCATAAAAGTAAATGTAATCGTTTCCTTGATCGTTACGAAAAATCCTGTCACCTCTCGGTCTATACCTTACAGAATGCCACTTTTTACATCATCTCATACTTTATCTGTCAAAATCGGTAACCTATCCCAAGGTCGAAATTTTTTTGATCGAATTTCATTTTACTGAAATCTTTTCGACTGTTTTCGTTTCGCCTTTTTTGACTTCGTCGAAATTACGTTTTTTTCGTTACTCTGATGTCTTATATGGTCGAAAAACTTTTTACCGAAGTTATGCGCGGTGGAAAGAACATTTCGTCGAAGTATTATATTCCCGAACATTCATTACACCACTGATTTATTTGTCATATTTTCAGTTCACCAAATGAAAAACTTTGAATACATTAAGTAGGTTAGGTTAGGTTAGTGTTTTGACCATTCGCAGCTCTATAATGCTTGCATGCATGGTGCATGCTTGCTTAATAAAACATGTATTATTATAACAAATATCGATTATGTCAAATGTTACCTACATAATATAAATATACCATAGTTGCGGTTGCGGCCAAATAGTATTCGGTAAAATGTTGTTCTGGTGGTGCCAATACTAAAAAATCATTTTGAAAATCGGTGAAACGTCGTTCGGTAAAATGAGACATATGCCAAATGATATTTCGATGGTTTAAAAATATGGCAAACAATACATATAGCAACAAAAACTTTGGTCAACCGTTTCCGTTAAATGAAATTAGGACAAGTAAATTTCGGACAAGTTATCGGTTCCCGTCAAAATTCTCGCGGTCAATTTAGTTCAACTCGCTGACACGCTCGCAAGTGCAGCGCTAGTGCACATGCGAATTATCAAGCGAGTTTTGAGAATACCAATCAAGAAACTCACAGCGGATTCAGATGCGAGGTTACGAATGATGTCTTACAGAATCGCAATGCAGGACCTCGGGGGCAACTACATTTTCACACCCATTGGCTTCGAAATAATGAGCCTTGGGGACCAGAGGACAAAAAGAACTTTCCAGACGTTTCTCCGAGGAAACCGATGACCGCAGGGCTGGCAACTTCTTCGCTCAGAGGTTAAGCCTCGCCAATCAAAAAGGAAATGTTGCCAGCCTTCTGGACACCATGCCTGTGTCACTTGGTAGTGTGAACTGTGCTACATACAGATTTCAGTAATATTTGTAAGCAATAGGAAGAGTAATTGAGATAAGTGTTATTTGATTTCTATTAAATGTCTGTTTTTTTTTAATTTCCATGCTTATTGATGTTATTAGAATAAACTATGTCGGGATTTACACCACTTTTTATTTTTCAGACTCCGATATTTCGGCATGCGCCATGGTCACGGAAGAACAGTTCTACATGGTGTAAATCCCGACATAGTGTATTCTAATAAATGTTTGTTATTTAATAAATAAATAAATGAATAAAATAACGTAAGTAGATACGTAATAATATGGACGAGTTTTAAATTACTGTAAGGCTTATAAAGGCAGCTTAATATGGAATCTCCGGGAACATCGTTATATTTCACGGCTCATACGTTCACACAATCGTACGCCAATTTATTCCCGGATTTTCGTCTGGTGACGATTCAAATTAACACGTATCTGTCATTGGGGAGGAATGGGAAGAAAGATAATTCGCCTCGCATTGCAGAAAATCCCCTCTGAACTCGTCAAACCTATCAATGGAAACAGACAAAACACTGAATAATTATAATGTTTATTTAAGGTCGAAAATGCCTGCGGTGAAATTAAGTAAAATCGTACGATAAAAAGTCGTAAATCAAAGTAATGACTTACTCACCTGCTTAATTATAGAGACAGCTTTTACAATGTTTTATTAGTACCTACATACATTAATCGTCGTTTTTTGTTGATCGACAAATTGTTAAATATTATTTATTGAAAAGAAAAAAACGTTAATTAATCGTCGAAATGAAAAAACATCACGGTCAAATTATAAATAATCATGCAGGTACAGGCAAGCATATAAGTCACGTGCTATCAACATCATGCAGACATTGCAGTGATTTATTTTTATTGTCATTTGTTGTTCGAGGTGATTCCTCACATTGATGAAATACCATGCCACTAGTGCCTCGGTAGCACAGTTGGAAGAGCATGGAACCGGTATTCCAAAGGTCGCGGGTTCTATTTCCGCCTGAGATTATGACCTGGTGACGAGTGGAATTTTTTCTAGTGTATTATTTAGTATTGTATAAAGGAGGAGGTTCTCTGTTCGTCTCAAAGACGGCTGGACCGATTGAAATGATTCAAACTTTTTAATTATATTTTTTTTTTTAATTGGAAATCGGTTTTTTCGGTCAGTGATTTTCAAGTAATCCTGAAAATAATATAATTTCGGTTTTATGTTTTTTATGATTGTACGGACATAACTTTTTTTATGAACCGATTTTTTTCAGAATACTCTTAAAGGATGGGTGAGTGAAAGAAAGATTAACTTAATTTATTAAAAAAAAAACCTAGGGCCAACAGAACTCTTTCCGCGTCAATTTTTCACGCAATGAATCGGAAAATATTTAACTTTATAAGGTCCTCATCAAATACCTGTCGTGTGAAATAAATGTCGTCCTCGCCCGTTTGCGTTTTCAATAAATGAACGGAGGCCAGGTGAAATCTCATTTGTCCTTTTGGCAAACGTGACAGGTGTGTAAAATTGAATTTTGGTAAGTAACATTGAAAGGGGTACCTAGTCTCTTTCAAATGGTGTATCAACCCTAGCCAACTAAGTTAAATTGTGCCAACAAATGGAAAGTTAGTCATAGATTCGGCGAACACATTAGGTTGTCTTCCGTATACAACGTGATAATGAATGAACTAAAAATGAGAAGAAAAAACAGCTGTTTCATACATTTTGATATTTTCGTTATTAATTTTTGTATGAAACGGCTGATATTTTTTCGCGATTTCAGAATTGGTCCTATAGTAAAAGTTGTTCAGTTTGATGGTCCAAAGAAACGGGTTTCCCATTTTTGGTTCATTTATTAACACCCTGTACTTTTACTAAAATTCGAGTAATCAATTCAATATCTTTTGTATTTGATCTATTGATATAAATACAATTTATAAAGTTAAATTATCGTTTTCTCCACTAGTCTAAATGTCAGATGTAGGTATTTCGGTGAAAAGTTACGTGGAGGTTATCAGGGATTGTAGAAGTTGGTGCTTCCTTAAATCCAAGAATCCCATAGCAGTGCTATACGTGCTATACTTAGGCTAATAAGTACTAACTTAGCCTAATTCCGTGTGATCTTAAGGATTGGTGGTAGGTGCCTACCTATTCAACTCTGACGGACATCACACGGCAACTGCAACATCTGTGTAATTTCACAGATTCATTAGTTAACCTTAGAATAGTTAAATATTCTAATATATATATATATATAGATATACATACGATATAATAGATATATATTAAGAACGCCCCAGTTGATTTTCATATAAACGAAAGACTTTGAAGCCTTAGTTCTCCGTCAGGGATTGATCGAGCTGTGATCTGATAATGGCTAGCCAGGGAGTGAATGGAGGAGATCCAGATCGCTATGCACACCCAACTGATCTGATCAGCATTCTAACAAGGTTTATATGCGTATTAGTATTTATTATAGTGCACTTGTGAGCGATTATGATATGAATAATGATTTTATGATGAAAAAGATAATTTTGTCGACCTCCTTGGTCGAGTGGCTTTGTACACCGGTTTTAAAGGTATCGCCATCTCTGAGGTCCCGGGTTCGATCCCCGGTTGGGTCAATTTAGAAAACGAACTTTTCTATATTGGCTCAGGTCTGGGTGTTTGTGATACCACCGTTGTCTCCGATTTCCATAACACAAGTGTTTTAGCTACTTACTTTGGAATCGGAGCAATGTATGTGATGTTGTCAAATATTTATTTATTTAATATTTATTTTTAAAAGACGGTTAGAAGGTATCATTACATTACGTGCCCTCGTAGTCATTTCTAGAAGTAGATGGTAAAACTGCTAAACGTGGCCGTCTTTGACACATTTTATTACATTATCTACTTCTTTGATAGGTTATCTACTTCTACGAATGACTACGAGGGAATGTATCTAATTATACTTTCTAAAAATACTAGATATGGATCTTAAAATTTCCACGTAAAGTTTTATTAACAACCTTTGTGTATGGCATGCACCTTAACATCTCAGGTCCAAGTACACATTTCTTGTGTACATGTTACATTATTATACATTATTTAGCATAGCTTCTTTAAAATAATTATGTTTCCTGTCAGAACAAAGCACAAACAAAAAGGAAATTGAAATTTGCTAATGAATAATGAAAACTTCCCTGCTGGTTTATTATTTTCAGTCATTACTCAGGCGATGGTTAATTAAATAGAACACAGTAAACCAATTTTTCTTGTTCGAATTAAAACAAATAAAGTTATTTATTATACTAGAGACCAAAGTCGATTTGTGCTACGAGTGCTGACTTCACGAACTAGCGAAGTAGTCTAGAATTGTAATATAAACTAATTCGAATGAAGTATTCTAATATGCACAGTGAGTGATTTGTAGCACCAGACATCACAAAAATTTGGTCTCGTTTTAAACACAACATTTCACCTCTACCAGCGAGAAAAGAGTTATTTTCACGCGACTGTCCTGATAAAAAGCTAAATTCAGCATTAAAAACTTGTTCTCTCAACTCTTTTGGAGTTAGACAATTATCTTCCGCACTCATTTTTTGTAATATATCACAAAAATAGTAAAAAACAAATCAAAGCTGAAAAAAATTGATTCATAGATTAAATAAAGTATAGATTTTCGTCATTTTGTTTTACATTACGTTGTGTTTTTCTCTTATTTATTAATATTCCATCTAATTAATTCACTTACAATAATCATAAAACACTAATTTGTTATTAATTTCATTAATTTTTCTTCATTTATATTTATTTCATACATGCGATCTCATTCATCCATACTCTTTATTTCATATTATCAACCTTCTTTTTCAACAAACCTTGTTTAAAACTCCTTGGTATATCTATTTTATTTTTTATACTTCTTAATCTATGTCCGACAATATAAAGTTATCTATCTATTCTTTTCTCACATATCAATTTTGCAAGTCTCATCCTTGTCACCCGATTTCATTTTTCTAAATTATTTCAAACGGTGGTGTTAAAAACTTTGACTCACGCTCGCAGCAAAAGTCGATTTTGCTGCGAGTTTTTACGCTTCAAAAGCGCTCATTTCGTGCTGGAGAGGTGAAAAAGCTATTTATAATGAGAATACCAAGCAAGGCACAAGTATTACGCCCTTATCCAAGAAAGTGCCGTTTTGAAAAAATATTTATACGTATTTTGTACGCGCATCACGAAACTATATTAACTAGAATATAACATAATATAAAATAAAAGCACTTTCACTCATGACACATTATTATACCAAAAATACGACAATAATAACTGTGGTAAACAACATGTCATATAAAAATATTTGTTTTACGAGTATGTAAGCATGAATACCTACACTTATTCCGTACTCCATAAATCTTTCGATGGGCACAAAAGGAATTCCTCGGCCAATATCTACCGGGTAAATAAACCCAACCCTAAAAATCCCACCCTTCCTGGGTATTCATTAGGAACAAATCGGCAACCAGCTGATTTTAATCGGATTCCACTTTGGTTGGAAATGCAAAGCAAAACAAACACGAATTACAAACACTTTTTACAACACGTTTTGTTTTTATAATTGAAATAATCTTTAATAAATTTAAAATTTCACCACAGGTACATTTTAAAAATATTTATTCGTTGTGACTTTGTGTACATGATCTGTCACATCACTTTCAACAAAACTGTGAAAACTTACGAAAATAAAATACTTCGCGAGGCCTCCCAATTTGTAAACTGGTGGTAAATTCAGTAACTAGATCTTGTTTTCTAATTAACTTTAATCAATTTAATTCAGTAATCATAATTAAAATCAAAACGCAACTATAAAATAATTTAATAAACTTGAATGCATTTTTATAAAGTTCCAAGCGAGTTATTTCATAAAAATATGAGCAGCCTTTTTGCTTTTGTCTTTAAGTAGCATATTCATCTGTGCTTTAGTGACCACGGTTCCTGGAAAGGTGTCGAAACGTCGGGAATTAAAAAAACCAATAAATCCAAACTAAGTAATTCTAAAATAACACCTGAATTAATCATATACGCACTGTTATCCGTAAAAAGTGTTTTGTTGCTAAATTTTTCTATATTGGCTCTGGTCTGGGTGTTTGTAGTTCCACCGTAGACTCCGGCCTTTCGTCTATATACATATATTTATAATTATATATAAATATATTAGACAAGTAGCCAAAGCACTTGTGTTATGGAAATCAGAGTCAACGTTGGAACTACAAACACCCAGACCTGAGCCAATATAGATTATTTTTCTAAATTGACCCAGCTGGGGATCGAACCCGGGACCTCAGAGATGGTGACTCCTTGAAAATCGGCATACAAACCCTTCGACCACAAAGGTCTTCATATCAATAAACCACCCTTATTTCAATAAAACAACACAAAAACGTATTATTTTACCTACATTTTCGAGAGGACCAATTTATTAAGAAATACAATTTTACTGTGAGCAACAGTTATATGACACATATATGAGTTGCGAGAGTTTCATATGTTACGCCTCGAAATGAAAAAGCTATTTGGGCGGGAAATTGTTTCAATTGTTTTCTTTTATGGCCCCCGAGGAAGCGCTCAAAGAAGCAAATTACCACCGGCCGCCGCTTTATTTAAGGCGTTTTTCTTCGAAAATTTCAATCAACCATTTTAATTTTGTACTTAACGCTGAAAAAATGGCAAAAGCAGAGATTTTACGTAAGAATTGGATTATTAATTAACGAACTTGTAATAGAAATCCTGACTAGGATTAACTGCGAGTTTACCAATTCGATAAAGTAGAATAAACAGCAGGCCTAAAACTCCCAAATAAGGTTCAATACCAAGTAAATTGAACGACGAAATTGCGTCCGATTATCGGGTCTTTTTATGTAACAGGCCTGCAGGTACGCTTGAAAATTTTCGCCGTCGCGACGTCGCACACCCGTGCAAGTCGTGCAATCACCTACTTGAGTGTCATGTGACCGGAATCCTTCTGTTAGCTATTGTGAACATCAGCATGAAAGGGGCAGCGAAGGAAAAAAAAATTTCTTTCAAATTCACACGAATGTACAATACTTATAAAAAACCGGACAAGTGCGAGTCGAACTCGCCCACCGAGGGTTCCGTTCGATGATTGATTACGAACTTTAAATAAAAACTATATTTTTATTCAATACTAAATCATATTCTGGAAAAAATACGACTCGCACCGATCATATTCTCGGACGGGAATCGAACCCGCGACCTTTGGATGTCCAGTCCAATGCTCCTACCGCTGAGCTACTGAGTCACTAGTGGCATCGTGGATTTCTTCTAGTATACCACTCCACCAGTATACCAGACCACACACGGTCAAAATGGCTTGATCCAGCCTACTTGATCTTGCCATTGGATCAAGCGGCATGATCGAGAGTGGTGTCATTAATGTGCCAAGGGTTCCACGAGGCAGGTTCGATCATTTCACCCAATTTCATTTATAACTTGTCGCCATTATCGGAGATCATCAAAAGTTTTTAAACATATTTTATTATAAGTAAGTATTATATATATATTTTATTTATAAGTAAGTATTTTTTTATCTAAAACACTTTTTAAGAAAGTAATTTTCCTCGTCACAAAGTTTTATTTTCGCTTTTATCAAAAGCCTTTCATTCGGTAGACTAAATTGATTATTATAACTCCTAAACCTGCATACCTAAGAAAGTTTTAACTCCTAAAGTTATGTTATTCGTAAATAGATGTCCTTTTTAATTAAAAGTACCCAAGCATAAAGCAACCTTTTAATACTAACACACCTTAGTGCCTATGCTCTCTCTTTTTACTGCAAAAGCTTGAAGTTTAAACATAACAGTGGCCACAGCTTATTAGCTTATAAGCACAGGCATGTTTATGCTAAAGCTGTATTTGCTCTTCATAGAGATATCACAGACATTATTTTAAGAGAAACTATAAATTTGATTTTTGGAATAACAAAATTATGTCTAGCTCTATAGCTAGCTATCTACTAAACGAAAAAATCGGATAGTGCGAGTCGGACTCGCCTACCGAGGGTTCTGTATTAATTTATAGGAACTCAAATAAAGACTATATTTTTTATGATTGAATTACAAATATATAGTTTTCAGATTTTTCCCTGTACTTGTAGATAGTATAAGACGATATCACTTGCCAAGTTGCATATTCTAGGTTAACGGGAAATACCCTATAAATTTTGATTCCCTTGAATGAGTGAGAATGAGTTTTTTTCGCCATAAACGGCCGTTTCTTTTTTTTACAATAACTTAGAAGTTTGATTTTTTCACAGCTATCAACTATAGACTTGAGTAAGTATATGGTTTTAATTTCAAATATACCTACATGCGTTCCCGAAATGAAGATTCTTGGCTGACAGACGGACAACAAAGTGATCCTATAAGGTCCTATAAGGGTTCCGTTTTTTCCTATTGAGGAACCCTAAAAAAGATAATCAGTTGACAAACAGAGTAGAAAAAGGTACAGAAACTGTTATGTTTTTACTTTTAACACATAAATTAATAGTATATAGTTATATACATAATATACTCTCCCACTCCTATTATTAGCTACGTGAGCGTGGACTAAGAATAAAGAAATGCTTTTTACTAATAAATTATGATATATTTCTATGTGTCGGTTGCAATGACATTTTATGAACAGAAAAAGAAAAGACTGACACTTAGCTAATAAAAAGAGCATAAGTGCTCTATGGCGACCAGCCAGTTTCCAACATCCCCACCCCCAGTGGAACACTAACAATCGTTGGAAGGTGGCTGGTTGCCGGAGCTTAAAAGTAAAAGCTTCCGGACTGGGCGGCGTAAGGTTCCCCCTTTAGTAACAACATCGGCCACGCGCACAGTTCCGTCAGCACCCCTAAATATTTTAAGGATTCTTCCTAGTGGCCATAGGCCCCGCGGCAAGGAAGAGTCCGCGATAAGCACGACGTCCCCCTCGGAAATAGACGGAAAGCCGCCGCGTTGTCCTCTAGGTCGCAATGTAGGCAAATACTCCCGCAGCCACCGCAACCAAAAATGGTCAGCCAAACGGAGTGTCTGCCGCCAATCACATCGCCTTATCAAATCCGAGTCTGTGAGTGCCGATGTCCACGGACTGATAGATGATGATCCGAGTATGAAATGGAAAGGAGTTATGGCTTCCGGAGCTTGCGGCGAGGGTGATATATACGTGAGCGGTCTCGAATTTACTATTCCTTCTACTTCTGCTAGTAGGGTCGTTAAAATCTCTTCCTTGGGCGATTTGGTCTTTAGAGTGTACCTTAGGGCGGTCTTAACAGTTCGGACCAGGCGCTCCCAGGCCCCTCCCATAAAAGGTGATGCAGGGGGAATAAAACGCCACTCGATCTTGTGGTTTGTAGCGTACTCGCGCACATCATCTCCGTGCAAAGCTCGTAGAATCCGATTGGCGCCGACAAAGTTTGTGCCGTTGTCGGACATGATGACCGACGGAGATCCTCTGCGGGCTATGAAACGCCTCAGGCTTAAAAGTGCGGAATCTGATGATAGTGACCCGACCACTTCGAGGTGTAGCGCTCTGGTTACGAGACAAGTGTATAGGGCTACATAGCGCTTCTCGTGGCGACGATTCACCGTGACGTCTACTGGACCGAAATAATCGAGGCCGACGTTAGTAAAGGGTCTTCTATGGTGTTCAAGCCGTACTGATGGTAGGTTGCCAGTTTGCGGGATAACAGGCTGGATCTTATGCCGCTTGCATTCGTTGCAGGTGTTAGCGACGCTCCGTATAGTGCTCCTCGCTTTAAGTATCCAATACCGCTGTCTTAGTTCGTTCAAAACAAGTTCGTTGAATGAATGAGCCGTCTGGCAATGGTAGTGCAGTATTATGAGGCGGACTATGTGATGGCGGCCATCCAAAATCATCGGACATTTGACACTCTCACTTACCCCAGGCGCGGATGTTATACGTGAATCGAGTCTAATGAGCCCATCGGGACCCAACACCGGGGAAAGTGCAGCTATCCTGCTATTCTTGGCTACTGGCTGCGACGACTGCAATGATTTGTATTCTTCAGGAAAGCTGTCGACTTGCGCACGGTGAAGAAGAAGGTTCTCGGCGTGTGAGATATCCAGAGCCGTCAATCCAGAGGGGGAGGTGGTGCCATCTGCGTACAAACAAGAGTGTTGATCGATTGGTCGAGACAAAAAAGATCTAAAAATACGCGCGGCTTGTAGGAAACGAGTGGTCGCTCTTAGAAGGCGCAACCATTTACTAAATCGCGTAAAATTCGGAACCGGTAAGTCTGGCAGAGGAATATCGATAAGAAGTCCGACTAGTTCCGATTTGTCGTCGGACGCTGGTGTGACTTCCTCATCATTACAACTAGATTCGATGGGCCAGTCGGAATCAGGGGATAAAAGAAAAGATGGCCCGGAGAACCAACGATGAGACAAATCTAGTTTTAATGCCTTAGGCTTTGTAGCATCGTCAGCGTTATTGAGTGCACTTGGAACCCATCGCCAATTGGAAGGGTTTGTGGTTTCCAATATTTCCCCAAGACGGTGGGCTACAAACGGCTTAAACGCTCTAGCGTCACCTCTCAACCACTTGAGGACCGTGGTCGAATCAGTCCAGTGAAAAACTGCGGATGGTTTTATGCGGTGAGCTTTTAAAATAGTTTGAGCAAATCTAGATGCGATTAATGCCGCCTGTAGCTCCAATCGCGGAATCGAAATGGGTTTCAATGGAGCAACTCTAGCCTTGCTACCGATGAGTGACAAGGACACTACATGATTACTGTAAGTGAAGCGCCAGTAGGCAACACAGGCATACGCTTGTTCGCCACCATCAGCGAATACATGCAACTGAACGTCTAAAAATGTCGATTGGTTCATATAATGTCGTGGGATGGTAACGTTCGACGTGGATTCTAGCAGTTTAAACCAATTATTGCATTCGGGTATAAACTTTTCGGGTATTGGTGTGTCCCAGTTCAATCCCTCTCTCCACAGCTTTTGAAGGATTATCCGACCTTCAATGATGATAGGCATTAATAGGCCGAGTGGGTCATAAATTTTCATGACCTTTGATAAAATATATCGTTTTGTCAAAGAGGCAGGGGAGTCGTGTTGTACCACGCGGAAGCTCAATTGATCTATTCGTGGGTTCCATCTGACCCCTAAAACACCTACATTGTCATTTGGTGGTAGATTGACATCTGAGCCGCTCTCGCTTCGCAGTTCAACTGGAATTTGAGACAACGCTTCTGGACAATTTGAAACCCAGGAACGCATTTCAAAACAACACGCACTATGGACTTTTACGATGTCAGCGGCGATTTTCGAAGCTTGCGAAATGTCAAAATGGCTTCCCAAATAATCGTCCATATAGTGATCGTTTATGATTGCGAGACAAGCGTCTGGAAACTGGGGTTGAAACTCTTCAGCGTTTTTGTTTTTAAGTGCAAGAGCGATAAAGGGACTGGAGACGGCGCCAAACATCATCGATGACATGCGATATTCCTTTAGATTTCCTTCCTTGCTCCGCCCTAGAAAACGTTGAGCGTCTCTATCCTCTGCTACAATCTTTATTTGGGGGAACATCTCCCTTATATCTGCGTTCAAAGCAATGGCGCCCTCTCGGAAGCGGAAAAGAATGTCAAGCAAGGGTTGAAGCAAATCTGGGCCTTTAAGCAGTAAACTGTTGAGACTTATGCCTTTAGTCTTCGCCGCTGCGTCATGCACCACTCTTAGCTTACGCTTCTGCGGATGCATCACGCCAAATGTTGGTAAGTACCACCGTATGGAGTTGTTATTACTGGAACAAGAACCGTGGTAAGTCTCCATCTCACATTCTTCGGCGTAGCCTTTCTGTATGATACCAGAAACGAAGGCTTCATAGCCGGCCTTAAGCACGGGGTCTTTAGACAGCTGTCTCTCGAGCGACAAAAAACGCGATAATGCTAACGTGTATGAATCAGGCAGTGGTTTCGGTATATTCTCGCGCCACGGTAGCCTCACTTCGAACCGACCAGTATCGAGTCTCCGTGCCGATTTCATAATAATATCGAGTGCGCGTTGATCTTCTGCGTTTTCTTTCGGTAGCTTTTTGCTAATGCCTAGAGAATCAATCTCGTATTGATGTTTAATTAGACTCTCTAACTCGTCATATTGCCTTTGCATAAACGCTTGTGTTTCAGTGTCACTAGTGTCATCGTAAGTGACGTTGACAAAATCGATAGGTTTCGAAGAAGTCGAAATAGCGCCGTGTAACACCCACCCTAATAAGGTTCGCGAGGCAACGGGCTCGTTCTTTTTGCCTACTCTAACATCTCGGCTCAACGATAAATCCCAATCTGAGGCTCCGATGAGCACAGTCGGACTCGCGTTGTCATGTGACAGCTCGTCGGAAAGGTTAGCCAAGTGCTCGAACTCACGGTAATTGATTTCGCCTATAGTCTGTGGACGCAAGCCTAGCGGAGTAATAGCGCGGGCATTTTCAATTAAATAGCGTTTGCTCTGATTGCGACCTCTTATGTAAAAATTGACGTAACTTATGTTGACGTCTTTAGTCATACCGCTGACACCCTCTATGCGAAGGCGGCTTTGGTGTGTTGTAGTACTAGCTCCGATACGCGCGGCTACGTCACCATCAATTAGTGTGGCAGTACTGCCCTCGTCGAGAAGTGCTGTCGTTGCAAATTGTCCTTTTGGACCTTCTATAACGACCGGAAGCACCTTCAAGAGACCTCGCGGGAGTGCCTTTGATTGTGGCAGCCCTGTAAGTGCGAGAGTTTCGGATACATTTGTTACCTGAATATTAGACTGGTTAGTGGGAACATTTATATCTGTTTCAGAATTTGTCATTGCGACTGTACCTCTAACTACCGAGCCGCTACTGTCAGGCTGTGAAGAAGATTGTAGCGCACCATGGAGCAACGAGTGATGACGCCGTGTACACCCGTTGTTACCACAAGGTTTAGCTCGACAAAAATTCCACCTATGCGGATTAGACTTAAGGCATCTGTAGCAAATTTTGAACTGACGTATCCATTGCCAACGACTATCAATGTTAAGAAGCTGAAATTCCTTACACTTGACAATAGAATGCGAGCCTTGCTTACAATAAGTACACTGTGCATTGTTACTATTCACGACTGTGGCATGTACGATCTCCTTTACGATTGGCTTGGGAACGGTGAATCTATTCGAAGAGCAAGCCGTTATTGAGTCGGAAATAAAATTGAATTTAAGTTGGCGGTCCGCCTCTTCTATCAAAAAATCCGATAGTAGTTGCAGTCGAGGTGTTGTATTGTTTTCTCGAGACACGACACGTGTGGCCGCGTAGTCGGTGAAACGACTTCGCGTGTGCTCGCTCAGTTTTGACAGAACGGTACGGAAGAGCTCTGGCGAATACAAGTACTCGTACTGGCGCAGATATTTGATTGTTGACACACAGTTGCGCAATTTATTTGCCAAGATATTTAAATGTTCTGTGTTACTTAGCTTAATATTCCGCAGTCCAGCGATCTCCCGTGCCACCAGAATTTCAGGCCTAGCGAAGTTTTGCTCCAGCGTGCGGATGACGTCGTCTGGGTCGCTCGAGTCCCACAAGTGTGACGCCACGGCTTGATATGCTGGGCCGCGAACAGCGTTGTTTAGACGTACCAAATTCTCGGCTGGAGAAAAAAGATTTTTTGTTTTATCGTAGCTAGACTTAAACGACATCCATTGATTAATATCACCTGAGAAAACACCTAGCTCCGGCCGTTTGGGCCGTTCAGAAGCAGCAACAATGGCTTTTGTGAGCTGTGACATATAGTCGGTGCTATTGTTGTTCGGTGGAGGTGCAGCATCTGTTGTGGGTTGGAATGGCATAGATGAAGTTAATGTCGGAATATGCGTCGCGGAGATGGCCGGCCGTGGTAGGGAGTCCAGCGGCTTGTGCTGGGTGACGGTCGGTAGCGACACTTGGACCACCGCTTCTAGTGGTTGTTCTGACATCAACATTGCCGGAGGTGACGACTGTCGAAAAATGTGACGAGTGTTAGCTTTTGGTTGCCGGTCTGGGGCTGAATATGCCGTGCAGGTTGGTTCGTCAACTTCTGCTATGAATGTGTCATGATTTCTAACCCACGACTCTGTACGTTTATCTGATCTACGTGAGGTTCGAGATGAACCTTTAGAACAGGTTGACTTATCTGTAGCATCCAGGGCGGCGAGCTGCGCCTGTAGCTTCATCTGCTCGGCTTCGAGTTGGAGGCGTGTGAGCTCACGCTCACGCTCTGCCTGCTCCTGTGCCAGCTGTACGCGGCGCTGAAGATGTTCCGCTTCAGCGGCGAGCTTTTTGGCGCGTACGGTGGCTGATGAGTGCGAAGACTGTGAATGTTCTCCTTTAGAGCTACTGCAATCAGAAAAATTGTTTGTGACACTGCCATCGACGGGTTCGGGGCGCTGTGTGGGGCCTGTTTGTAGGCCCGCGCTCGATGGTTGTGCTAAAACATTGGTATTGTCAGCGCTAGGAGTCGCCTTTGGATCGACATCGTTTCGTGTATGCGCGGAGCGTGTATTACGCTGCATACGATCGACTCCGAGTGCTGAAATATCTGCAACCGACTTGCTTTTACTACGTGTTTGCATGATCGTGAGATGAAATGATGAACTATTCTAACGATGGACGACAAACTATGACATGAGAAAAATACAAAGAAATGAAACCTGAATTATGCTGGCTACACAATTTTGACAACGAAGGACCAATATTAGCTACGTGAGCGTGGACTAAGAATAAAGAAATGCTTTTTACTAATAAATTATGATATATTTCTATGTGTCGGTTGCAATGACATTTTATGAACAGAAAAAGAAAAGACTGACACTTAGCTAATAAAAAGAGCATAAGTGCTCTATGGCGACCAGCCAGTTTCCAACACCTATATTAACTTCATTTCTGACGCCGCCAACGCTGATATCAGTTTGAAAAGTTGTGAAGTTCACAATACGGGCATTGTTTTATCCCTCGGGAAATTGATACCACGCTAATATCCAAACAAGGTGAAATGTAAAGGAGTTTACGCAGTATAACCTCCATTAAATTTATTTGTTTTCCTAAACACGGAATACTGCAATTTTAACTATATTATTATGCCTTTCCCTTTTCTTTGTACGCACGACGGCACCTCAGACTATACATCAATATGTATACCTTGAGACCGCCTTTATGCCCTACGTAATAAAAGCTGTTTTCGCAGTTTAACTGTATAACCTGATGTGCTGTCGAGTGTACACCGGTTTTCAAGGTGTCGCCATCTCCGAGGTCCTGGGTTCGATCCCCCGAAATTACTAATTCTGAAACATTCAGGATAAGTACACATACTTATTCTGAATGTTTCAGAATTAGTATTTTTTTTATTTGGAATTAGTTTATTTAAGCTTTGCATTTTAGTTGCATATGTAAAGTTTTAGGTCAATCCATTTAATTTCATAGTAAACAAACAATAATTATTATATTGTTAAGGAAATGTCTTACTGAGTGAGACTATGTTTTGAACCGCTTTTCGTAAACCTGGCAAACTTGATTTCTCGGCCTAACTTTTGACCGATTGATTTATAGTGAACTTACTGAAAACTTTACAAACCATCAATCATAATACATTACAAATAAATATAATGAAGATGAAAAAAAATCTAAAAACATTCGATAATTTGTGTATTTAAAAGAGAACCAATTTTATTGATGTGAACAACATAAATTCAAGTTAAGAATAAAATAAGTTAAAATGCAATAAAAATAAGTTAAGCTAATAATGTTCGGTAGGTTAAACCTGAATGGTCGTTGATACAATATTTATAACAATGAGTTGTTATGATCGAAGTGTTTACAGCAAATTTTCAGGAATGAATTGTGTATCTCGTTTGGGTTTTCATATACTATGACTGCCATCTAGCGACTTCAGGGGCCGCTGAACTAAACACAATGCGTCGGAAGCTAGAAAAGTTTCCCTCCGTTCATAGATGGCTCTTGAATACGTGTACAGACCCAGTAATTATTTTAGTATTTAATACTTTTATAGCTTGCGTACCTATCTAATTTCTTGTTGTTACTTTTTTATTATTAGTATCTCTATTTTCAAAATATTTTAGTAGTTTATTGCAAGTACTACCTATGTAAACACTCAAAATATCGATTTTATTTCAACTACTGCGCATGACAAGCTATAAGGCGTAGACTATTCGGCTGTGAATTTTACTTCTACTAAAGTTAACAGAAAACTTAGTTATTTTTCCGTAGACTTTATAAATAGAGTAGGTACCTAACCCACCTTTTATCAACATAGTTTAAAATTACATGAAATACTTTCAAAATGGGTAATAGTCAAGCTAATGAAAAGCAATCTAAGACAGGCAAATCACCCGCAAAGGGTAAACATTTCATCAAGAATCTAAACAGAAAATCACCTGGACGAGAGAGCAAAAAACACGGAAGAAAAAAAAGTGACAACAAAAAAGGCGTTATCGATAGAGATTTCGATAAAACCCCTGATACTGATAACAATGAAGCGATCGAAGCATCCGATAACGATACGGTCGAGTGCGCGTCCACAACGCCAGGGGGGGAAGCGGAGTCGGCTAGCGCGCGCTCCGAGGTAACGGTGGGCAGGTGCGAGCGGTCACCGACCCGCGACCAGCCGCTCGACGCAGCCTCGCCTGCCAACGACTCTACCTCCGAATCAGTGTTTACGGACCCGCTCACGCCGCTCGCCGTCGAGCTCAACCAGTGCTACTACTCCGCGGAGAGCGACAGCGCGCACGACGAACCGGCGCGCACCCTCACACCCTCGCATTCGGACGCGCTCCCCCTGCCCGGGCGCGAGCCCGACATGCCGCACGACGACGCAGCCTCCGTGCTGTCAAATCACATGGACAAAGACGAAAAAGCTGTTGACGTTTTTGATGACAGTGACAGGGGAGATGAAAAGGTTATGGGCGCTATAATTTCGGGATTACGTGCTGAACAGATAGATCGCAACACGCACGAGTGCAGCCATGACTTCCGTGACAATCGGCTGAAGTCCAGCCCGGGTCAGACGTCCTTCACGCTCTCCAAGCATCGGAAGGTGGAACTGACGCCGGTCGCATGCGAACCTTCCCTCACTATTCTCGACAACGGTTAGTGTCAAAGTCCACTAAAACCTCTAATATAGGTATAAAAATAGGTAGTTTCCAAAACAATTCTAAGATATACAACAATAGCGTTACGTCCAACGGTACATATTAAAAGACGATGTATATAGGTACCTACATGTCTTCTATATGTACATACTTACATACTACTATCGTATGCCTCGTACTCATAAACATGTTTACGCGCAAAACTACCTGTTGCTTACTTCGTACCAACTTCTACAACACTTCACTTTTGTATTGAAACCAGTTTGTTGATGCACACTCTAGATTTCACGCACTATATTCCGAACAATTAAAAATGAGACTCAGTGCCTTGTAATAAAATCCACTAAGTTGCGACCTTGATTCATTCATTTTGTTAGTTTTTCTTCGTTTTTCTCACCACTACGACGAGACGAGGTACAGACGTCGCTACAAATTAAGCAAAAATGAATCAACAATCCAATAAGCTTCATCGTCATTCGTCATCATGGTATAGTCCGCGCGCGAAGAGAATGATAAATAAATAAATAAATAAATGGGTGGGAACCTTGTCAAAGTAAATCGAAAATTGACTGATAGATATTTTTTATTTAATTAATCAACTACCTAGGTACCTAACTACCTAATTGTTTACTTGTAATTTTACTTAAAGTTGCTGCAGCAAAAGTTCCCTCACCTCGGATGCGTGACACCGTGTTTTTGAATATCCCTGTGGCTGGCCGGTGAACAACGCCTCTCAGTTTGACAAGGTTCCATCCCATTCTCATTGCGTGCTGATTATACATACCAACTGCCCCCTGATTACGTAACTGTTGCTAACAATTCTCGATTGAAATCGATTGAAACTGTTTGAAATCGTTTGAAGTTAATGAAATTTGTCAGTGTCAGTTAGATACTTACATAGTATTCTATTAGCACTCTGAGCACTTGAAACTGACATATTAATTTCAAACGAATCGAGAACTTTTAGCAACAGAGTTACGTAATCAGGGGGCTGGTATAAATCGAGACTATATATGTTGACCTTGAGATCGTCTTTACGCCGTACGTAATAAGAGCTGTTTTTGTAGTTCAACGAAAAAAAAATCAGCTGTTTCATACATTTTGATATTTTCGTAATAAATTTTTGTATGAAACAGCTGATTTTTTTTTCGCGATTTCAGAGTTGGTCCCATAGTAAAAGTTGTTCAGTTTGATGGTCCCTATCTACCATATTCGGCATTAGGGGAACTTTTGTAACACCTTGTATAAACTAGCACTAAACAGCTCGTATTTGTTATCAAATTAGTCGTAGACTTCAAAGTCAATAAATAGGTAGCTAATAAAGAATGAAGTACCTAGGTATAAAGTATAACAAACTTGTCAGTTGCCTTGCCTTTTATGAACGTTCAAATATTTACAATTGGCAGCTTTTTACAATTGGTTATTGTTAGTAAACCAAGTTAAACAGTTTCAGAAACGAGGAGTAAATAACTCCTCGTTTCCTCTCACTCACATGACGAATAAATTCTTTAGAAATAAAACACTTTTTACACCAATTCCCCTGGAAAGGTGTCGAAACGTCGGGAATTCAAAAAACCAATAAATACAAACTAAATAATTCTAAAACAACACCTGAATTAATAATATTATACGCGCTGTAATCCGTTAAAAGTATTTTATTTCTAATAAACTGTACGCGCGTAAGTCTCAGAATAAATTCTTATTAAAATTAATTTCAAGCAGATTAAAAAGTGATTGCGTCACCATTGTATGTTGTGTGCGTCGTACGTAGCTCGTAGCTAGGTAGATTAAACACTATTTTATTCGAAGTTTGCCTGTGTTCGCAGTTAGTTAATCAGCCAAGGAGGCTCAGCCATCCTAATCTTAAGTTCACTTTTCCGATTCTAAAGTTATGAAAAATCATAGCTATGGGATCAACTATGAAATCGCGAAAAAAAAAACAGGTGTTTCATACATTTTGATATTTTTGATTTTAATTTTTGTATAAACAGCTGATTTTTTTTTTCGTGATTTCAGAGTTGGTTCCTTAGTAAAAGTTTTTCAGTTTGATGATCCCTATACCATATTCGGCATTAGGGGTATTTTTGTAACATGTTGTATAAGAATATTACTTAATTTTAAGATGTTACGAAAGTACACTCCAACTAAACTAAAGAACCTTTGTGGTGGTAGACCGCTATTGTAATTGTATACCCACAAAACTCTCGTTGAGTAGGTACTTACGAAATCGACATTCATATAATTTTATATCTTAACACTTGTCTTATTTTTTTGATCTCCAAGGCAATAGGAACTCATATCATATTTGACCTATTTTACGTACTATACTAATTCTGTGTCAGAGAGTCAGTTGAATGTCAGTTTATCTCTCCCTTCATACAAACAACTAAACACATATAATAATTATGTTGAGAAACTTTAGTACTAGCTGAATTAGTGCATAGATCATAGCTATATTTAACAACTTACATTCTCAACGTTCTTTTTACGTGTATTACGACAGTATAAAGTTTATACAAGTTTTTCTAACAAAAAAGAACTTCACAATGCTTCACTGGTTAGAATATTACAAATGCATACTGGGTACGTAAATAAAATACTTACCGTATCACTAAATAGTATAAAACAAAGTCACTATTCGTGCGTGTCTGTCTGTTTGTTCACTCAGTTCTTCTAAACTACGCAACGGATTTGATTATGGTTTTCACTATTATAGCATTTCTGTCGGAAGGTTTATGTGTGTACGAAGCTATTCATAGAAAACTAAAACCTATTTAGTGTTTTCCTCAAGTAAAAAATTGGCAGTTAACTAATTTATATTACTTACGCAATAAACCTGAGGAAGTGGTCATTCAGAATTGTTGTGGAACACGGCCAGTCAGCACGCCTCAAAAGTTTTAACGCCTAATAGTAGAAGTTTTATAGCAATGTGTCTTTTTCCAGTATACAAACATAACGCCTAAAAAATTTTAGAGCAAAGTCTCTGATTGAAGTATGCAAACTTAAATAGACTTTAGAATGAACTTCTACTAGGCGTTATGGGTGGCGTGCTGACTGACCGTGTTCCACAAGAATGCAGTCTGACCGCTTTTAGACTTCCTAAAATCGATGCCCAATTTTTGACTTTCCTTTCAGAAATAAACAACAGTAGGCACTCGAGCATGAGCGACGCGGTAATGAGCGCTCCCCAAATGTCTGTACCTACTGACTGGAATTTTTTGATTTTCCTTCCAGAAAAAGACAGCAGGAGGCACTCAAGCGTGAGCGACGCGGCGATGAGCGAGTCCAACGTGCTCCGCAAGGTGGCGTCGCTTACCCTCGACAAGCACGGCGAAGCCAAGGTGGTGCGCCCGCGCTTCGTACCCGAGAAACTCGACTTCCAAATATATGAGAAGTTTGAAGGTAAAACGTAAACCTATTGATTTTTATGTTTAAGATAAAAGCGAAATCGCATTATTTAATTATTTAATGCATTTATTCGTAAGTTTGTTATAAGTTTGGGTTTTTATCAATCAATGACCGAATTTAGTCACTCAGCACATTCTATAAAATGAGACCAGTGATGAGACTAAAATTCTATGATGAAACGTTTCCCGTATTCTCACAAGAAGGCGCCACACGTTAAAATGATAGATAACAATAGCCTATCACTTATCGTTTAACAGCTATTACATACAGCTCCCTAATTCTTATCTTCATTAATCAGATACGTGACATCATTAGCAACTTATACTTATACGTGACTTACAAACCAGCCATCGCGCACTAGAGACATGCAGATGTCAACGAATCGCGTTAATTTTACAAGTTCCTCAATAGCTCATTTCAATTATGTCAAGTTCCTCGGTCAGCATCGATGCCCAGAGACGGGCGTGCACGATATAGTGACAATATTAGGATTGCATTGTGACGAAATCACTTCAATAAAGACCGGATTGGTGTCCGCTTCACGAAGATATCGTTCCGCTTCAAAGAGATTGAGAAGGCGTGCCTTGGTCCTTGTACCTGAGAAATTAAGTTTTACATCAAGTAAGCCAGTGCAATGGTTGAAATCTGTGATATACGTAGTGAACAGTGCACATTATAGAATCAAGGTTGAATGTGACCTTAGAACCGGTGTGATAACAATAAAGTTTATGATGAAAAACCTTTATGTCGTTAGGTTTACAAAATCTCCAGTGAAAGTCCAAGAAAATACGTGGCGATGTGAGTCAGAGACATATTTTTTCCTAAAGCCCCTTAATTGTGGCCACCCTATTCAAAAAGCCCACTTATAATAAAATATACGTAGGTACTTATTATAAAATTACGTGTCGTACCTAAACTTGGCTATTCCATACAATAGAACAATCTGTGAGTTTGAAATTTTGAGATTTAAGCATTCACAATGCTATTTTTATATAATACTAAATAATATACTAGAAAAAATAGGACTCGCACCAGATCATGTTCTCGGACGGGAATCGAACCCGCGACCTTTGGATAACCGGTCCAATGCTCTGACCGCTGAGCTACCGAGTCACTAGTGGGAACGTCGAATTTCTTCTAGTATATCAACTCTTACGCTGCAAGCCAGCGCCATCTCACCAATGTAGAAGGAATTAACCTCAACATTCAACTGAATATCTTTCCAGATATTTTTAAACAGTTGATTAAGATGAGAAAGCTTTTTAACTATTTGAAATTTTGAGATTTAAGCATTCACAATGCTATTTTTATATAATACTAAATAATATACTAGAAAAAATAGGACTCGCACCAGATCATGTTCTCGGACGGGAATCGAACCCGCGACCTTTGGATAACCGGTCCAATGCTCTGACCGCTGAGCTACCGAGTCACTAGTGGGAACGTCGAATTTCTTCTAGTATATCAACTCTTACGCTGCAAGCCAGCGCCATCTCACCAATGTAGAAGGAATTAACCTCAACATTCAACTGAATATCTTTCCAGATAGTTAAAAAGCTTTCTCATCTTAATCAACTGTTTAAAAATATCTGGAAAGATATTCAGTTGAATGTTGAGGTTAATTCCTTCTACATTGGTGAGATGGCGCTGGCTTGCAGCGTAAGAGTTGATATACTAGAAGAAATTCGACGTTCCCACTAGTGACTCGGTAGCTCAGCGGTCAGAGCATTGGACCGGTTATCCAAAGGTCGCGGGTTCGATTCCCGTCCGAGAACATGATCTGGTGCGAGTCCTATTTTTTCTAGTATATTATTTAGTAATCTGTGAGTTACATAAATGCTTGAGAAATGTGACTTATTGTATCATAGGTAGTTGTCTAATGCTTCTAATAAAATTACAATGCGATTAAATTGACAATAGACAGTGATCCGCTGCAACTTCACTCGAGAATGTATGGCATGGCAAAGAAAGAGGTAGAGGGAGTCGTTTTGTACCGCAAGCGCTTTGAAGTTGCCGCAGGTCTTTCTCTATTGTCAATTTAAACATTATTATTCTCATCTAACAATACGTAAACGGTAGCGAGCGCAGAGTTAATAAATTGTTCTCGTAACTCGCTAGTCTGATCTGTATGTATGAAATGGATGCATTCCAGCAGACTAATCGCTGGGTCAGCGAATGCCAAAGAGTAGATTTTAGGCATGGAAATTAAAATAATTTCATGATAAATAAAATACAAGCTTGGCCAGAAAGTGTAGAAATTAAATAAAATGGAACTAAAACTTTTCAGTACAAAATATAGTCAGTGTTGCCAATAAATTGCCAATTTATTTGTTATTTTGACGTGTTTGCATAGAAAGTGGTGCCCGCAATTTATGTCAACTCTATGTTCAAGCTGTACAATCCATGGCACGAATCCATGGTCAAAATGTAGTCTGTAAATGACATTGGGTGTATCCCAGCAGACCAATCGCTAAGTCATCGATCACCACAAAGTACATTATAACCATGGATTGCAATTTTATTTACCACTAAATTATTTTACTTTCTATGGTTTAAAATCCACTCTATGGTGGTTGATGACCCAGCAATTTGCCTGCTGGAATTATTAACCATTAATTTTCTGACAGTGTTGCCAAAGTAGGCGATTTATCGCCATTTAGGCTACTCTAGACAAAAAACGGCGACATAAATATCTGAAAGGCGACTAGTCACCTTGGCTACTTCAGTTTAGGGACCAGTTTGCAGTTTTTTTTATAGTACCTAGGTATAAATAAATTAATAAAAACTTGATTTTCTATTCTCATGATATTTTGGCGTAACTACTTAATGCACTTGAAATTAGGCTACATTAGGCTACTAAGCTGTGAAAAATTGCGACATCAGTTGTTGACAACACTGCTAACTGACATTGACAGTCTCAGGTCTTACTCTCAGCCTCTCAGCTACAGCTATGTACCTAATGTATGTTTATGTTTACTCGTTTGCGTACATATAAGTTTTAATGATATTAAACAATATTGAGCTCACAATTTGTATAACCGGTTTCAGGGCAGATGCTTCTCAACTGGTTCCTGTCATCCATCTCTGAAAACCATCACTTGAAGAATATATTGAATCCATCTGATTTGAAAAACCTTGGGATCCAGTATTGCACCCACCTGCTAGCAGCTGGTGTTTTACGGCAAATAGCTGATAAAGATGCACCTTCAGAGAACATATTCAAGGTAAAAATAACTTATATTTATAATTATATATACAAGCACAACAAATAAGACTTATGCATTTTAAATAAGTAATTTATTTGCCTATGACCTTGTGTTTGAATCAAAGATAAAATATATAGGTATAAATATTAAGAAAATAATTTACATAACTCCCAAATTGAAAGACTAATTAGCTGCACTGCCAGTTAATCACTATTATGGATAAAATAAACTTATTTTTTTTTTACTTTTTGCCTTTGATAATGACATTAACTTATAGTAATAAAATTATTTCATAAGTAATTAGTTTTGCTGTAATCATAACCTAAAGTTCTAACCATAATCTGCTTTTTTAGTTAAATAACAATAAAATTAATCTAGTCCTGCCTGCACCAAGTAATAGAAACTAACTTTTGGTTAGTCATAGTATGAACTGAGCAATCATTCCACACCTCAAAAACATTTATACTGATGACCTAATGACCTAATGATGACCTGATGACCTGATGATGACCTGATGACCTAATGATGAGTGGTGCAGTGGTCAACATCTGTATGTGGTGCAGTGGTCTACCACGCAAGAGGTCCCGGTTTCGATTCCCGGCTAGACAGAAATTTAAATGTTAATTTTTGAGACGGGTCTGGATGTAACAAATAATAATAAATGTATGTTAAAAATGTATATAAGTCATATATCGGTTGGCTCGCACCCACAAGCTTTGCTTAGTTTGGGGCTAGATGGGGCTGTGTGAATCTTTGTAAATTTTACCAAGTAGAAAGATCTGACATAGCTTGTGAAAAACTGGAGCCTAAAAAAGATTTAAGAAAACCACTCCTGTAGAATGTAGGCAGGTTAAAGCCAGTACAAGCTTTAAATAACATGTTAGAAAGTAAGATAATGGTTCTTTAATTTCTTTTGTTTTCAGCCCAATCTGATGTACTATTGGGCCCATATGGAAGTCCCTGTGTCACAGCCAGTAACACCTGGCCGGTTACAGATGTCAGCATGGCCTCACGACAAAGACTTTCTAAACCAAATCTCTCAAGAAGTTATAAGAAATCACTGTAACTTTGATAATAACAAATTCAATCAAAATAATAATGAAGAAATTACTGACATCAATGAAGCCAGATTTGCTATATCACATCTAAAACGAAAACTCCAAGAGTTAGAATATGAATTAGAAAAATATAAACTCAATGCTCAAATAGATGCTCTTAATAAAAATTTAGAAAAGAGTTTTGATTTGCCTGAACAGTGTTTGGCATATAACAATCAAACAGAAAAGATCAACAAAGAAGTTCAAACCTCAAATCTTACCAATGAAATAAATAAATTGTCATATAGGCCTGTGATAAATATACCTGACTCTCATTTAAAAACGAATGTAAATATTAATACATTAGCTGTAAGTTGTTTAAAAGATGTAGAAAGTAAAACAGAAAATAGATCTGAAAAAGTTGAGAATTATTGTAAGTTAAATAAAAGTAGAGATTATAATGCAGTGTTTAAAAAAGAAGATATTCCTGGAACTAATAGTAGTAATGTAAATAACAAGTATGTTACTGGTGATGCAAAGGAAAAGCAAATTAATAATTCAGATCTCATAAACACGAGCATACCATGTGAAAGTTCTTCTGAAGGATCATTTCTTAGTACATTGACATCAACAGAATTGATAAACCTTAAAGATGATACAAATGAAACTAGTGATTCACAATTAATTCAAAAAGAAAAACAAAGAGTTCCCATGGTTCACATTTTGTATACAAATGTAAATAAAAACATCTCAGAACCTAGTCAACCTACAACTGGCTTATCTAATGAGACATTGTCTTATGAAAGTACAAATTTAAGTAACAAAACAGGACAGACTTTACCTAGTCTAATATGCCCACCGACAGAATTGTCAACAAATGAACCTGCGTCATTACCTCCTTCATGTACAGCACCTAGTCAACCTTCACCGACACCTCCACCTCCCGCGCCAGGAATGTCGCCATCTCCGCCTCCTATGCCAGGAACAGACTCAACACTTCGACTAAATCTTAAATCAGAGGAATTTCATGCTTCCATTACGACAGAGTCATTTACAGTTTCAGTTGCTCCTCCACCACCACCATTACCAGACGTAGTTTCGTCGTCGTCGCCAGTGCTATGTGAACCGCCACATCCGATGACAGAAATAATCTCACCCAATTCGTCTGATACTAAGGCTTCTGGTATTGTTGCACCAGCGTCACCTTTGTCAGTAGAAGGTTCTCCAATGTCACCCATTCCTGAGACATGCCCACCTCCTATGAAAGATACTGGCCCGCCTCCCCCACCTTTGCCATGTATGGGTCCACCCCCACCTCCTATGCCAAGTATGGGCCCACCTCCGCCTCCAATGCCAGGAATGGGGCCCCCTCCGCCTCCTATGCCAGGAATGGCTCCCCCTCCACCTCCAATGCCAGGAATGGGCCCGTCGCCACCGCCTATGCCTGGAATGGGCCCGCCGCCACCGCCTATGCCTGGAATGGGCCCGCCGCCACCGCCTATGCCTGGAATGGGCCCGCCTCCCCCGCCGATGCCTGGAATCGGCCCACCACCTCCTCCTATACCAGGTGGCCCCCCGCCCCTTCCCAATCTACCAAATTCTGTACCACCCCCACCACCGAGTTCAGGACCCGTGCCATTTCCTGCGCCACCAGTTGGAGGGTGGGGCATGCAGCGAGCCAGTAAGTTTTATTACAGTATCACCTTCTATTTTAAGGACCTAATCGCATGTTACACTATAACCCCCTTACTAATAAAGATTGTATAACAGATGTATAGGTACTTAATGGTTATTCTCTGTCAAACTATTTAAGTTTGACATCAAAAAGAAAGGGACAAAACACTGTACATCTGTTATGCCATCTTTATTAGTATGGGGGTAATAATATTACCAATATAATAACGCAAAACCAAGATCGCGCAAGATAGTAATTGTTTCCAATAATGAACTAATATTTACTGGCTGAGTTAGTTGAAATGCGACTTTTAAACTGTTTTAAATAAAATAGGTAAGTAATGTTAGCAAAATGTATTTATTTGCAGCTTTAAGAAAAACACCTGTAAAACCAGCTGCACCAATGAAACCACTATATTGGACACGGATATTGGCAATTTCTACTGCCCCGCCTCCCACAGGGGAATCGGAGCCGAATGTACTAAAACCACTTTGGCTAGAAATCGACGAAGCAAAGTTAGATAATATTGAAGAATTTACAGATCTGTTTTCACGTCAAGTTGTCAAAGCCCCAGTTAAGAAAAAAGTTGAAGTGAAAACTAAAATTCAGCCAGTGAAAATATTAGATAGCAAAAGATCTCAAAATGTGGGAATACTAGCTCAGAGCTTACATGTAGAATTCTCCGAAATAGAAAATGCTATCTATAATTTTGATACGTCGGTAGTAAGTTTAGAAGCTTTACAACAAATATATGAATTGGTAAGAATGATGTTCCTTTCTGTAATACCAGGTATAAAAAATTCAGGTTATTCCATCTTCCCATCCTAAAATTCCACCCTAAGGCACAGAATACAATATTACAAAGTATATAATATTACAATTACAGGAGGGACACTCGCAAAATTAGTTAAATAAATAGCCTGACACAATAAAGTGCAATTCAGGTCGCGCAGCGCTCCCTTCCCTACAGTTATATTCACCTTGAAGTAGCTTCTCTTCTCTATCACATACTCTCATCTCTTCAGACGACGATTAGGGTTGTCTTATTATAAAAGGAAAGCTATTGTACGCCCTATGGTTAAAGAAAAGCGTATAAAAATATTGGAACATTTTTGTTAAATATCTTACGCGACAAAAGTGCGACGCAGCGAGCGCGTGACTCGAGTATCACACTAACGTAACGGTTGTGCATGTGACAGTGATACTCCGCACCTAAAGTGCGGAGTGCCACTGGGCTGCCTAGGGTGTCTACGACGACGCGGAAATGTTTTTCCGAAAATACATCCTAACTAACCCATTTTCATTGAACTCGTCGTCTAATCATATAAAAAAATTTATAAACATAATTATTGTCTATGAAATGATTTCAGCGTGCCACCGAGGAAGAACAGATTTTGATTAAAGAACATTTGAAAACTAAGCCCGATATACCCCTTGACAAGCCGGAAGCGTTCTTACACGATTTGTCTGGGATACCAAACTTTGCCGAGCGGATTACCTGCTTTATGTTTCAAGCTGAGTTCGAAGACGCTATTAGCACGACAATGCACAAGCTGGATAATTTGAAACATACTTGTGAGGTATTTTTTTTTTAAATATACCAATTACTAGACCTCATCATCTGTAATTCTTACACCATATAAACATACTCAAAATTCAATTCACATTTTGTTTTCAGTTTCTGATGACCAATGAAAGTTTGAAAAAACTGTTTGCCATTATTTTAACTCTCGGTAATTACATGAATGGTGGGAATGGACAAAGAGGCCAAGCAGATGGGTTTGGCCTTGAAATACTCTCGAAGTTAAAGGACGTAAAGGTAATTTTCGACAAATTATTTTTTTGTTTAATACAAAGTAAATTGAGTCAATTTGAAAATGTAGAAAGTTACCTACAATCGGCAGAACAGAAGCATTTATAAAAATAGCATCTTAAAACTAAAACAAATATACATTTTAACGAGTATTTTAACGTCGCACTAAAGCTCGGCCCCATTATAAAAAAAACCGATCAAGAGCGAGTGGGAGTTGAACACTGAGGATCCCGTACCATCATAATATAAATACACTGTCAGAGAAGAATAATTATCGCAGTTTTAGGTCAACGCCATCTCTTGACTGATACTGAAACTAATGCATCTTTTGTTGATGGTTTCTGAAAAAGTGTGCTATTTGAGACATCGTTTTATTATAACGGTTATTTTTTAAATGTTTAATAAAAAGTCGAAAGCTTAAAAAAATCCGTCTCGGTCCTTTGTATGCCCCGCTTTGCTCAGGATTATATTCTCGAACCCTTTGCTGCACTCGGTATCTAACTTAGTCTCTCGAATTAAATTCCCTTTTTTTCACTTGTAGTGTAATCTACTATTATTTATTTCTTATTTGCAAAATAGTTGGGCAATTTGTAGTAGTGTAGTTAATAGTATTAGTAGTTCTTGAGATATCCAGCTGTGACAGACAGACCGAGTCGCACCGTAAGGGTTCCTTTTTACCATTTCGATACGGAACCCTAATGCATCTTATATTCCAGTCGAAGCAATCGAACGTGACATTGCTGCACTTCATCGTGCGCACGTACATGCGGTCGTGCGGCGGCGCGCTGTCGGAGGAGTGCGCGCTGCCCGTGCCCGAGCCGGGCGACGTGGCGCGCGCCGCCGCGCTCGACTTCGCCGACGTGGCCGCCTCGCTGCAGGCGCTGGCCGCCCACCTCGCAGGTATACACACACACTAGGAGTGCGCGCTGCCCGTGCCCGAGCCGGGCGACGTGGCGCGCGCCGCCGCGCTCGACTTCGCCGACGTGGCCGCCTCGCTGCAGGCGCTGGCCGCCCACCTCGCAGGTATACACACACTAGGTACCAGGCATGGGTTAAGTAAGAGGTCGTAGTCTGCACACTATAGTCCGGCAATCTCGTGCGCGACCGTCCCGCGGGGTGACAGACGGTGGCGGGGACGAGGTAGCAATTGTATTTGACGCGCAGATCACGAGTTTCTCTTCCCCCTCTTCCCCGCTACACCACCCGCTACCCGCTGACATCTTGGGTACCTCGTCCCCGCCACCGTCTGTCACCCCGCGGGACGGTCGCACACGAGATTGCCGGACTGTAGCGCCGCCATTGGAAAAAAATCACAGTCCTTAAATAAAGACAAAATTGTGAATTATCTCTCTTGTAAAAGTGGCCACTTTTCGCAAAAAAAACTCCATTAAACTAAACGACAGGCTAGAAAATATTGATTAAGCGATAAAAAGTACCACAAAGCTTCTTCGTAGTGCACTACAGAGAGATAATTCGTAATTTCGTCTTTATCTAAGCACTATATATTTTTTTCCAATGGCGGCGCTAGTGTGCAGACTACGCAGCCTTAACTCTGCAGCTTAGTTACGCTCGGCTCGGATGCCACTTCGCATTTGGTCCACTTGGTCCATTTCGCATTTGGTCAACTTTCACATAAATATGGGATAATAAGGTAAATATATTTTTTGTTCCTTTTGCATAAATATGGAGAATGTTAACTCCTATATTTTGATATATTTTCTGTTTTGTTTCAAAAAGTGACTGAAAATATGGAAATTAACCTTTTACATATTTATGCCAAATAACTATGATGTCTGATAAATAGATCGGACAGACTCGACTATAAGTACTCGTTCGTGACAACAGAGAAATGCTATTACTCGTTCTGTCAATTATTATATTTTTTCTCATTTACTGATTACTTTGACATCTGACACATAATGTCATTTTATTTTTACAATTATTAGGATTATGAACCATATCTTATTCGAAATTTAAATCAAGACTTCTTTTTTTAAACATATCTAGTGCAGAATAACAAAGGTTAAAATTGGATAGATCTGTGACCCGTGATGCATTTTTATTCATATTTAAAACATTCTACTAAGTGCACGATACAAAACGATAGGGATGAAAACCTAACTACTTTTATGGTTTCAAAAGAATTATCGTCAAAGTGGGTAATGATACAGTTGGGTCGACTGTACCTATCTACTTATACCATCTTTTCTGATTCGTACAATTCAAGAGCAAGTAGGTACCTAGATACATTAATTGTACACACGACAGCACGTCACATTATACAGTTAAACTACGAAAACAGCTTTTATTGCGTAGGGCATAAAGACGGTCTCAAGGGCAACATGTATAGTCTGAGGTGCCGTCGTGTTACAATTGACATTTTACAACATTTTTGACAATGTCCATTACTACGTGAGTATTACATACATTCCTACTGTATTATGTATCGAATCAAAACAACATATTTAAATTGTTACAGCGTGCAAAGATAAAACTCAAAAAGTGCTGGATACCGATGCGCAGTCTATGAGCCACGCCGGCGTCGGTGAGTCCGCAACCACAGAAAGCAAAAAGAGATTGGAGGTGTTCAAAGATAAGATGTCGACGTTCCTAAATGCAGCCGAAGAAAAACTTAAGACTGAAAATGAGAACTTAGAAGATTGTCGTAATAAGTTTATAGCAACTATTAAGTTTTATCAATATACTCCAAAATGTGGCAAATTGGAAGACTGCGAGCCTAAAGAGTTCTTTTCTCTTTGGACTTCATTTTGTAGTGACTTTAAAGATATTTATAAAAAGGAGGAACAATTAGCTATTAAAGAAAGGTAAGTTTATTTTTTTTATTTTATACTTAATTACAATTCAATTCCAAAATATTATATCTAATCCTAGGATACAAGATCCATTCTGAGTATAAGGCCGCGTTTACACCAAACTAATTGTCAGTTCAGTTGTCTTGGCGCATATTGTCCTTTTCTCATAATGTGCATAGACTGATAAGGCTGTAGGTTTATAGCGCATTGTCGCTCCAGATTAACCGAAAAAAGTTTAATATCTATGGAAAAGCACTAGGTAAGTATCTACTTACATTCAGCAGAAAAATCTACAATTAATTTTAAACCTTAATATGTTAGTGTTTAAGTATAAAATCGAATGAATTTGATTACCCTGTCGTATCCTAGCGTGCCGTTCACTGTTCAATGCGATATGCGATTAATGAACCTCGGCAACATCACTCGAGAATGTATGGTGCGCACAGATTAAAATACACCGTATTGTCATTCATATTGTAAAGAAACTAATAGTGGTGACTCCAGCAGTCGCTGTCGGTCAATCGCGGGGGTGAACATACGTTTGGTGTAAATATAGCATCAGATTTGTTTTTTTTTACTGAACTTTTACTGTTTATTAGCTGCTTCTGCCCAGCCTTTTTACTCTGTTATTTCTAGTGGTGTTTATTGGCAAATTCATGCGTTTTGTCTTAATCCAAACTTTCAATGAGGGCTTTTCAAAGACACAAATTAAAAAAAAGAAACTATTTGATAGCGTTGATGGACAAGTGAAAAATAAACGGCCTGTGCTTAAAAAAAGTCATTTTCATTTTTTGGTGTTCGTTGGTTGTTAGCGGTGTTTTCATGTAAATCGTATTTTCTTTTTTCAGCGTTTTTTACAGTTGACACGTGCCTGTTTATCAACACCATATATTCTACAGTTTTTTGTCATTTTGAAAAGCACTCATTAAAATTTTAATTTTTGCAGGTTAAAAGAAGCTAAAAAAGTCCAAGATGAGAGAAGATCTCTCACACAGCCTAAGAAAGAGGGAGGCCTAAAAGCTCGACTGCAGAAGTTATCGAACTCTAAAAAATAGATCTGCTGCTTCTTATTGTATTGTATGATAATAAAATATGGCTGCCATTTTGTATAGCACAAAAATTGGGTAAATAAAATTGCCACTTATCTAATTTCGTATTATAACATCAGTTTCATATTATTTCCCGTGATATTTAAGGACATCCCGTAAAATATCAGTACCAGCTGTTGAAGCTCAATATTCCTGATTATATTTTTCATTTAGATTAATAAATAAGCACACATTATTATGATAATGTTATTTAATATATTCCATAATGTTACTGCTTTGGGCAGTACTTTTTATATTTAAACATTTTCGCAATGGATAAACCATTAAAAATGGGCTTGATTTAGGCAGGACATATGTTACAAGTTACAGCGAGTAATTTTAGTCTTATATTGCCTATAGGTACCTATGAGTACTTTATCTTGCCAGCTTTTATAGAGAACTTGATTATTTACTGAAAATTAATCGAGCCCAATGTAACTTATAATAATGATCCATCCGTTTTTTTACCCGAAAATATTGTGAAATAGAAAGATATTATATCATTCATTGACACTTAATCATTTTCTTTAATATTTACATTAATTAGGTTTTTGTTATACATCACATAAATGCAACATAAATGAATAGAATTGGTGTAGGTAATCTCGCGACTGTCTGATGCTTGTAATGTAGTAACTAAAAATAATTTAAAAAGCGCTATACAAAGTGTTACAAAAATGCCCCTAATGCCGAATATGGTAGATAAGGACCACCAAACTGAACAAGTTTTACTATGGGACCAACTCTGAAATCGCGAAAAAAAAATCAGCTGTTTCATACAAAAATTAAAATCGAAAATATCAAAATGTATGAAACAGATGATTTTTTTTCGCGATTTGAACGCCATATTTGGCATTAAAGCGTTTTTTGTAACATGTTGTATACTATATTATTACAATGTAAGCTATTATATTAGCTTGCGCAGTGATGACAACGGCGAGCGACGGAGTGTCGACGAAGAGAATTAGATATTAATTGTGAGTCGTCTTTTATTCTTAAATTATTTAACTTTAACATACGGTTGTTATTGGAATAACTAAAAAAATCACTGACGTCACGAAAGGTGCGCGCGCGACACTGCTCTTTGCTGCTACTCCTTTACTCGTTTGCGGCATAGCAGAACTTAGCGGAGCTGTGCATAAATTGACCAATCACGCGATTGGTCAATGCATGCACCGCTCCGCTCCTCCGCCTCTGTGGAACCGCAGCCATATGTATAGTCTGTTTAATAAACGGTGTTTATCCTTACATGTCTTATTTGATAAACAATCTTCACCGAACTCTTTATTGAGTTTTAAAATACAGCAAATGGTTTTCTACACATAGATTACAAAAGAAAATGTATAATTATTAGTGACAATTTGACATAATTTAAAAAGTCAAAAGCTGTTTACTAAATAGGACAAGTAAGGATAAACAGACTAACGGTCTGGCTGCAGTACTGCTATAGCTTTATCTACGTTATTGAACTGCTCACTCTTTTGCAACTAAGTATTTATACAACATGTTACAAAAGTACCCCTAATACCGAATATGGTATACAGAGACCATCAAACTGAACAACTTTTACTATGGGACCAACCGTCAAATCGCGAAAAAAAAATCAGCTGTTTCATACATTTTGATATTTTAGATTTTAATTTTTGTATGAAACAGCTGATTTTTATTTCGCGTTTTCAGATTTGGTCCCATAGTAAAAGTTGTTCAGTTTGATGGTCCCTATCTACCATATTCGGCATTAGGGGTATTTTTGTAACACATTGTATTGGTGGCATTTGTACAGTCAAAAGAAAATTGTGTGCTCTTTTGAATCGACAATATTTTCCTACCACCCAGCAGTCAAGACAGTTTTAATTGTCAAGAATGGGAAAGAAGCTCATATACGCTGTACCAGAAATCAGAAGTAACGATATTCGGACACTCCATACAGCCGCCCCATTATAAACAGATGACGTCATATGACGTTTTTGAACACGCGCAACTGAATTTGTAAGGCTAAGAACTCCGACGCGGTTTTCGTCGGAGCCCGCCGCGGTTGCGGGTCCGCAGCTACTGTAGAATGCAGAATATATGTAAAAAATTAAAGCACAATTCACGATACGTTTCCGCCCGCGGCGTGTGCGAGTGTTTGCGGTTCCCACTGCACCGGCGGGCAATTTGTTGGCTAAGAACTCACGACGCGGTTTTCGCTCGCGCCCGCCGCGGTTGTGGGCCCGCAGCTTCTGTCGTCTTGTAACCGCCTTGCAATCATCGCCCGCCAAGTTTGCGGGCGATTACCACAAAAAACTGCGGGCCCGCAACAACCGCGGCGGCGGCGGCGGCGGGCGCGGGCGAAAACCGCGTCGTGGGCTCCTAGCGAAGTCTAGGGCTACCCTGCAGTTTGTACTGTATGAGCGGCGTTCAATTCATAATTCGAACTTATGGCAAATAAAGTTAGGACGCATTGCTTTAAATATCAAAATAAAGTTGACAAACTCGACTAAACGAGCACACGATTCGGCAACTGAACTCGTGGGGAGGCCCGGAGGGGTGAGGAAATTGTCTCTAGGGCGGGGCGGCGAGTGTCCTTTCTGTACGTAGTACTTATATCTATTCAGTGCCGATGTATAAACTTTAATTTATTGTACCTGATCTAGAGCTACCTATGGATCATTAGAGTATTATGTATTTTAAAATGGTGCTGTAACATTTATATTGTAAATAATTATATCAAATAAACAAGCTAAATATTGAAATGTATTTAATTAAAAAACAAACTATATTTGTTACACATAGTCCATACATTTTTCCTTCCATAGCTTTTTGAACTTTCGCTCAATTTTTCTATTGTTAGATAATGATTCACTCAACTGTTGCAGACTGTTTTTTAAACTCTGCCACTGCATAAAACTAAGATGGCTGGTCAATGATTGTTTGCATTCCTGATTTCTAAACATTTCTTCATTAGCAATGAATGCATCAAGTGTAAGCTTGTTGGTTACATCTTCTGCAGAATGGACAACCCTTTTTTTTTCTTTGTTTGACTGTGTGAAAAAAGATTGGAAAAATTCCCTGGATATGGCTTGTCCTTCATCAATGATCTTGACTTCATTACTTGATAGGTTTAAAGGTTCTGTCAACCTTAATTTATCACTTGAGGCATTTAATTGACCACCTTGTGGTCGCTCCTCCTCGTTTACTTCTTTTACATAATCTAAAATACTATCCAAGTTGATATCATCTTCTACAACAAAGTCCAATTTGATGTGGTCATTTCTCTTTGAGTACCACTGGAACCGCCCAGAGTAATCTATATTTTGAATATCTAGCCACTGGGCCAAATCAATGGGCAGTGAACAGCCGTCAGGCAGAAACTTAATTCCTTTTGGTTGTAAGCAATCAAGATATGGATACAGTTGTGAATACCATGTGCAGCTGTGTTGCAGTAACACTACACTCAATGACCATATCCTACTCAGTAGAGCAAACGGCATAAGAGACATCCAGTGACTCTCTCCTCTCTTCACTCTGTCCATATAGTATATTGCTGTTAATTTTGAACAGATACAAATTCTTCTCATTATCATTGAAAATGAAACTATTCGTACTAATATATACTGTAACATCTGTCGAGATGGTAAATAATTGTCCTCCTCATCTTTAGGTAGCAAAGATATGAAATTCTCGATGTCTTTAAGTAAATTCAATGAAAAGTATTTGCGCAATGCACAATTAACTTTTTTTAGATTTCTGTAGCCTATGTCACTACGAAATTTTTTATCAAACTTATAAATAAATCTAGATAATATCACTCCTTCATTTTGTAGAGGCAACTGTTTGGACAAAACTTTTTTTAGATTGTTGCATTTTTTTGAAAGTTCGAAAAAATCTGAAACAATATTATTGGTTATTTTAAATTCAAGAAGTAGCGATACCAAAACTCATCCAATCCAGACATTTGCTAAAAAATAGGGTCACAGTGAAGATTAGACTTAAAACTTAGCCTATTTTAAAATAAAATCCTATAGTCTGGAACTGCAGACTATTAAAAGTCGCGACAATGCGCTGAGCCTGGACCCGACAAACAAATCTGGATGTTAGTTACTATGTGTGTATAAATACCTACTTTAGACTATTATAATACCTATATTATGTTTGGTAGCCCAAGTCGCATTTTATGCGTTTTCTATTTTTATCAATATCAACTTTGGTATCAAATAAATTAAATAATCTAAGATTAATTATAATCTAAAGCCTGTATTTATAAACCACTCTCAACGTTGAGTTATCTTGAGATCATACCTGAGATGCTGTTCCTATAAAAAGAGAATCTCAAGTATCTCTCAACGTTGAGATCAGTTTATAAATACGGGCCTAAGAGTAATTAACCAATGTTGGTTTGCTTACCAATAGTACAATCATTATCAAGTGAGAATGTATTATTAGGTGGAGGCTGCAGACAGCAATCATTCCATGGATCCAACATGATATTTTTAACCACAAAGCTTTTTTCTTTATCTAGTTATAACCACTAATTTGTAACTACCGATAGCTACCGTGAAATAAATTTAAAATGTCTAGTCTATCTACTAATATATAAATGTAAATAGGTAACTAAAAAAATAGTTTAGTAGTTATATTCGTCCTTTTCAGGACAGGCGCTAAAAAAAAAATAGACAGACAAGACAACAACAGCACGCACGCACGCACATTTGATCAATTCACAGATTACATCACATCACACTTGTTTGCCGTCTCGAAACTCGAATGGGTAATGTACCACCTTAGAGCTCTAAGTGTAGCACCATTGTCTCGAAACTCTCGAATGGGTAATGTACCACCATTGTGAGTACTGGCGCCGCTCTATGGTATGTTTAACTAAAGAGAGGTTAGAGCATTAAGAACTTTTTAATAGTGACATCTTTTCATTTGTATAATCTCCCGAATTCTCCCGATTTCTAATTTTTTGACTGTGATTCTACCGCATTTCTATTTTTTGGTTTGGTGGCACTTCTTGTCATTGTCAATGTCATATTGTTATCCCGCCACCATATCGGCCGTCCGTCGGCCTTTTTTTGTTCCCGTTTCCTTGTTGGGTGTTTGTTGTCGTGTACGTTCATTAGCTTAGCTTAGCTAGCTAGACTCATCCATCACTAATTTCTGATCAATTGAGGTGAGATGTTGTTTGTAATTTAGAGATATAATGAGCTGACATTTAAACACGAACTCTTCTGAATTACATCTTTTCTTTCAATTTTAGATTGTGATACACAGAAAATGCCTAAAAACAAGAAGAAGGCTGAAAGTTCCAGCAGCGATAGCGACGATGGCCCTGTTGATGTAAGTAGAAATCATATTATGATCTGTGTGTACAATGCGAATAAATTGACAAAAGAGTAATCTGCTGCAACATCACTCTATAATGTATGGCAGAGAAAAAACTTCGTTTTGTACCGCAAGTGCTCTGAAGTTAGCCACTTCTGCTGTACATTGTTAAATTAATCGCATTGTATGTATGGCCCTTGCTTGTCCTATAAGAATCAAGTTGTTAATTACCTCCAAATAGATGTTGATTTTACCTACCTCCTTAATTCATCAATGCCCGAGCGGCCGATTGCGACATTGTCTCATTTTCCTTGAAGGGTTAAACTGTAAAGTTTGTGGAGTTATACTAACAAATTTGTAGGTACTGCAACAGTGCCGCTTAACCAGTTGAGTTAGCAACAAATTTGTGTGCACACTATCGCCCCTCTGTTGGCCATGCACTTGACGGTCCTTAGTTTATTTTATTCTAAAACTCTTATTTATTTCTGCTTGTGAAAGATAGGCATAGCTTATTTTAATAATTGCAACACAGCATGATTAACTTTTTACTAGTACCCTTTTTTGTCTTTAATATAAGATGTTACTCTTTCCAGAGGAATCCCCCTCCAGAGAAGAAAGCAAAGATGGGTTCTAGAACAGATGACAAAGAACCAACATGGGTTTTAGAAGGAAAGAAACTTGTTAAAGTTCGGGAATTTAAAGGCAAGGTCTATGTTGATGTTAGAGAATTTTATGAGAAAAATGGTGAACTATTACCAGGGAAAAAGGGTATAAGTATGACTCCAGAGCAGTGGAGGAAATTGTTATCACTAGGAGATGAAATCAATGAAACTATCAGCACAATGTGTTAAATCTGAAAAAAAAACTGGCTTTGTTATGTAATATTTACTTCAACCAAGAAAAAAATTAAATAACTGGTTACAAAAATAAACATTATGGATTACACAGTTCTTTAATTCATGTTTAGGTACCTATTTACATTAGAAAATTATGTTTATTTCTAATTATCTAATAACAAAAGTTTCAAGGTTGATATAGAAGAGATATTATAGTTATATTGTAAAGAAAACAGGTAATGAACTTACAAAACATTAAAATAAAATGGCAGATTAAATTTCAACTAGCATTAACATCATCTAATGATGGTTCAAGATAGTACAAATGTCTTTGAAAGTGAATAAAAAATTATCTATATTAAAAACGAAAATAAATCACGCTTTAGCAGTAAAATAACAGTATCACAAATTAGCTGCCTTTGATTATTCATGTAAAGGAAATTAGAACTAGGATTGTGAAGGTGCACCATAAATAAAGCATCAAATACTCTTGATCATGCACTCACAAGTCTCACAACTGCAAGTAACCAAATCAAATAATGTTTACAAATAAAAAATAAAAAGCTCCTAGCCTTAATGAGCCACCATGAATTAATATTTAGAAACAATCTAACAATGGGGCTTTAATTTAACATAAAAATACAAAATGTGAGAGCTATGATTTTATGTGCAATTGTGGAGGTAGGTATAAGTACTTCTCTCCACTCATTTATGTGTAGTGTAGGTATGTATACATAACAGTTTGTCTGTAATAATAAATATTCAACATTAAATTTGCCAGAGGCAAGTCCAAAATATACACAATTAATTTTTCAAAAACATATTTAAAACTTACAAAAATATGTTTTAATACATTGAAGTACTTAGGCATAGTCCAGTCAACGAATGGATCACAAGGGGATGTAGAGTGCGCGAGCGGGTACCTAAGCGAAGTTAAGGGCTGAACGGATTTGGACGAAATAAAATTTGGTAATTTTGTAACACGTTGTATAGCAATAGCACTTAGCAAGCTAAATATGAAAATTAGTAATGAATTTATAAATTAACGAATATTTATTATTAATTAACGAAAATTTTCCTTACTAATGAACATACTAAAAGCCCTCACGTCTAGGTGGGCGGGGGCTGAACGGATTTGGATGAAATTTGGCATGTATTATAACCTGGATTAAAACATAGAATCCTTTTTATTTTGAAGCCTGACAAATTTCTGAAGGAATCGCTTAGGTACTAGGGCATGCAAACCGGTTAACCGGATAACCGAAAAAACCGATTAACCGACAGAATTTTGAACCCGGTTTTTTCTAGTCATAAAACCGAATTATTCGGGTTTTTCGGTTATTTCACTTAACACACAGCTTACACAAAAACTTTCTTATTTTCTCAAAAATGCAATAGTCAATGGTATTCAAGGAAAGTAATAAGCGTGTATACATATGAAACGCATTTTTGTCTCTAGTTCTTGAATTGACGTTACCGGCTGGCTGCCATTTTGTTTTGTCAGTCAAGACAAGTTTACACAAGGTCAGTCAGTACAGAAGTCAGTACCGACTGACTTCAAAATATTCGTGTGGGAATTTTCAAGTCAGCACTGACTTCATGCCGCTGTACTGACTTCAAACCAATTTACATTGGGTTTTTTTGGGTCAGCGCTGACTTGTCTCGATTTCGGAGTCAGTTGCTTACCTCGTATAAACCAGCCTTCACTTTCTGGCAAGTGACAAGTCACAATAAACGCAAAGAAACTGTCACGATACAGGTAAGCTCTTTAACTTTTGTTTTTTTGAATAATTGTGAAAGGAAATATGAGCAAGGACGTAATTGTTTTTTTAATTACAACTTCAGCCGTGAGTTGGCTGAAGTTGTAACAACAACAAAAAAACTCAGAGAATTTTAAAAATTAACCACCGATACCTAACCTTAAAAGCACTTTTTATTCAGGGTTTGTTAATCTTACCTGCTTGTTAAATAAAGATTTGTGATATCAGAGTTCTATAATTGTTATTGAATAATTTAACATTAACCCATATAGCATTTAAGCATGCTTTGCATTAACCTGATTGCATTACATTACATTTCATCAATATGAAATGCATATAAGTATGTTTAAAAAAAAGATATTTTATCTCAATCTCTCTCTTATGTTTAATTTTGACTTTGTTATTAACCTCAAAGGTTCTAAAGACGTGTTTTTTATTTTACGATTTGTTGATTTTATTGATTTTTATGTTAGAATTTTATTAAGGTTAATAAGTGCATAGTTGCATACATAATTTAGTTACGTGATTGATCTCAAATGTGTTCAGAAACTAATGTTAATTCGAAAACGAAAGAAAATACACAGTTTTTATTATTTTACCCTTTTATTTAAAAAAACCGAAATACCCGAAAAAACCGGGTTACCCGGATTTTTTTTGTGAAAACCGAAATATTCGGTTTTCTAAAACTACCCGGTTTTTGCATGCCCTATTAGGTACCCGCTCGCGTACTCTGCAACTCCTTTATTGACTGGACTATTACCTTTAAGTGCATAATACAATTCATTAAATTAACTATCATAAAGTTTGGCATTATTTTTTTAAGACAGGTAACCCATAGTTTGGCAAAATGGCATTCATTTAGGTTTATTAAAAACATGACTAGTTTACTAAAAGTAACATTTTGATTTTTATTTTCTAAAAATATATATCTTAGTACTACCTACTATTTGTTTAAAACGGATATGGTACATTCATCACTGTGGTTCGGAAGTTTCTTCCGCAATTAAATGATAATATATTAAATGCAAAAAGGGAACAATTAATATAAGTTTTTTTTTCATAAAGTCATGGTAAAGAAATAAATTTTACTATTAGACCTATAACAAATAAAATTAAATGAGCAACATATCGAGACATAAAATAAATTTTCAATCATAAGCTAAATTGACTACAGTTGAACTAAAAATATTGAATACATAATATCTTAGTATTTTCAATGGTATTTTGAAACTTAGGAATACGGTTTTGTTTGGTCCTACTGTGGCAAAGAAGTGGCAATCTATAAAACTCGTTAAGTGTAATAGTCTTAGGCTCGGTTGCATCATCTTAATTTAACTTTAACAGTACATAACACAAACTTATCTGAATTGGTGGCCAAAACTGGAACCAAGTGTTATTACATATTGTTACCTAGGTTACGCTACAGACGACAACGACGCTGTCAGCGAGTCAGATAATTTGGTGTCTGTTAAAGTTAAGGTTAAATTAAGATGATGCAACTCAGCCTTAATTTATTATAACTTAAGTCCCTAACTGGACACGCGGTGTTGGCAAAACAAGTGAATTAATTTTGCATATTATTTTTCTATCCAATGTCGAATATTCGACCGTCTAACAACAAATAATTAATTATTATGCTATTCAATGATCGTGCATTATATTCCGACTGCCAGTTATTACTGTGACTCGTATATCATGTCTTAGAATATTCGTACAAATCGGATATTTTTTGTAATAAATAGTATAAAGGACCGGATAATTAGAATCTAAGACAAATTTCTGCAATCGTCCGAGTAATGCCCATCCGTCAACGGTTCACAATTACGTTGACGTCAGCCAATTCGCGCGGTGATTTACCTAAGATACGCTGGACTTTAACATTACTCGGACGATTGCAGAAATCTGTCATAGTTTCTAATCATCCGGTCCTTTACAATGAAAAATGTTCGGTATCAGGGTGAGTACACACCGAGCCAACGAAGGCCAACGAACGAATTCGATCTCTTTCTATTTCCATTGTTTTATTGAGACAGACGTTCGTTGGCGTTTGTTGCTCGGTGTGTACCCAACATAAGCTAAATCTTTAAAGTATATTCCAAAATTCAGATTCAAAAAACTATAGTTTAGAGATCAATCGAAAACAGTTATTTTGTTTTCTCCAATCTTTACTATAATCCCTCGAACTTAAAAAATTTCATTTCATTTTGCGAATCCTTAATGAACATAATAAATAAGGGTATGTAAAACTAGCACCCGTATTGACAACCAACACTCAAAAGACCCTTGACTATACGGACGCACTGCGTTGAAATAGAACTCTGTGATTGTTCGTCTGTTTTAGGCTGGCCCCAGACCTACCGGTTTCATTTCTTTGCTTTGCTGTTTTAGTAGAACAGGGGGCCGCAACTGCTAACGCATCGAACTTCGGAAAGTCTGCCGGGCTTCAAATTAAAACAGATAAATCGAGGTAAGAAGTTTCGTATTGTAATATTCGCCGAAGTTATTTAGAAGATATCGATGTTCGTGTGACATCATAAATTAGGGTTCGCCATCGATTGGAGCTCGATTTATCTGTTTTAATTTGAAGCTCGACAGACTTTCCGAAGTTCGATGCGTTAGCTCCTATTCAGCAAAGAAAAGTTTTACGTATTACGTGTGATCGGCTCGTGCGCACTGCGTCCGAGGGCACTATGAAACCTCAGTAATGTTTGTGAATACGGGTGTAAATTTGTTATCTTTTGCTGTCGTCAATTGCGCATCCTCTCCTTTCAGTCACAATAAAATTCAAACACCTTTACTAGAACTACAAAATTGTCATGAAGACCCACTAAAATGGATTATATCCTACAATCCCCTACCGACTCCGAAAATGTCTACATAATCACTACTCTACAGTCTCTACACTAGCCTGAGGTACAATTGGCTTTTCGATACAGAGAAAAGTAAAATTATGTATAAAAAGTTAATTTGAGAAGTTTAATTACCTATACTTACTTAATTAACCTTTGGTTTTATATGGAAACATTCGATTTTGAAATGTTCACACATTTCCTGCACCTGTAAAAGACGAAAGTAATTTTTTTCAAAACTAAACTTTTTTGTCTAGCCCCCTTACTAATAAAGATTGTACAGCAGATGTATAGTTACACAATGGTTACTCTCGTCAAACTATTTAAGTTTGACATTAAAAAGAAAGGGACAATACACTGTGTAACTATACATCTGTTAAACAATCTTTATTAGGGGGTAGGAATATAAAGAAAACACTCACGTTCTGCAGATTAATTTAGAGAAATCTAAGAAACAAAGGTCGTACTACGTTAAATTTTTGGTACGGTCTGCAACAAGAGTTGCTTAGCACTTTGGTACTTTGTCATAGCAACTTTATTGATGATGTCTCTCAGTTTGAAACATTAATCTAAAAAGATGCTATAACAAAGTACTAAAGTGTTTTGCGACTTTCGTTGCTGATTGTACAGTGAACAGCTGGGCTTCCACGACAGGGTAATCATATTCAATCAATTTTATACTTAAATGCGGTGATTTTAAAGTTCAAATTAAATTGCAGATTTTTGACAGTTTTGTATAACCTGACGTGCTGCTTACTGTACCTATTCCATACAGTCGTTATGAATTCTATGAAGATTATATTTGACCTATTATGTTTTATAGGTAGAGAAAGTTGTTCAGTATCATGGACTAAAACACCATTAAAGTTTGAATAGTAAATAAAAAAATAACCCTGTTTTTATGTCGCAGCCAACTGGTTTAATCAGCCACTCAATTAACGGCTTAGTCATTTTATTGAACAGCGTCGTTTAATCACCGGCCTAAATCAGATTTAGCCAGTGCGTCAATTTTTTTAACCACACACTTCCATTGAACTATATTCTCGTGAAAACGTATTTTAATCTCGCTAAATCGAAACAACAAAAATATCACAGCTGGTCGACGCCATATTGGCAATGGCAGGTCAGCTTACAGCGCTCTAGGTGACAGAAAAAAGAACTATATTTCAATGTCTTGGCTAGGCATATTATTTAACGCTATTGAACCAAGTCATTTGTCTAGCCATCTAATTAATTAAGCTAGTTGGCTGCGACATTAATACAGTAATTAGTAATGCATACCACTTTAGTGCCATAATAGATGTGTGCGACAGAACTGGCGATGCAGAGAGCGGCGAGTAGCATGAGTTCAGTCATGGGCGAAACTCGCCAGTAGAAAACTATTCCCATCACTAGCGCGTACGGCACTAGCAGACCGTTGAACGCCTCGCAACGAGTGTCGCTCATTTGTGACACGATCAGACGACACTGTAACGTACAGGGTTTTTGGAACTTCAAATGCGGAATTGTGCACAATTATTAGGAATAATGGCGTTTCGCTATAGTTGCATGACGTAATGCAACGAAAGGCATTAGCAACTCACATTAATGTTGGAGAATATGGTGCCTGTAAGTAGGTAGAAGAGTCTCGGTCCACGGTTGATGACGTCATTCGGCGAGTGCACCGCCCACACGGTGCTGAGTATGAAGAACGCTGCCAGCGGCACGAGCGGTCGGATCGCCTCGCTCAGAGAACGCATTTTGCCGGTACGGTCGCGGTATGACCTAGTAAAAATTGAAAATTTAATCTTCTCATGCTGTTTTTTTTTTCATATTTATATTACTTAATAATTAGGTTGCTAATCCTAAGATTAACTTGTGAGCTGTAGACCTCGCTCAAAATGCATGTTGTTTAAAAATCAATCTAATAGATGTCGCCACGATCGAGGTTGACACTACTTTTGAAAAGCAGTACCTACTATGAGCTGTTTGGTAGGTTAAGTATTATTTTAGTATATCTATTCTAAGCTAAATGGCGCTTCTAATTTTGATAGTTTTTCGAATGGGTAATTTTTTTACCATATTTCGAAAAACTGGGTCGACAAAAAAAATCTATTTAATTATCGAACCGGCTCACAATATTTCACGAGAATTGGTTGATCTGTAAAGGAGAACAGACGGGCATACGAAAGCATTTTTGCCCAAGCTGAAGCAGAAACGCTTCGTTCGCGCTTCGCGCTTGCTTGGTCAATAATTTAATCATAACGCAGTCAAGGCTGCCGTAGTCAAGTCGCCACTGGGGTTCTAAAAAAATATCCCATTCTCCTAATAAAAGTTAACATAAAAATTAAATGACCCCCGACACAGACAAACCTATAAAAAGTAAAAAAATAAAATGTGTTGATTGGCTCTAACCTAGTAATATTTTGATCTTAGGGTCGTTGCGACGGGGGACCGTTAAGAAAAGAAATATTATATTATTGTCGCTGGCGCTAGGTGTAATATACCCTGGCTAAATCTGAGTATTTTTGTGGTATTCCAACGCGACGACCCTAAAAAACTCTATCTACATATATTATCGCAAATGAAATTATGGATTTTATGTTTAGGGGTGAGGTATTTTTTTAGAAAAATTCCCAGTTGCCACCGGTGGAGGGCGTCTGGAAATAACCGGATAACTAGTGGTTGCATGATTTGGCATTTTGTGAATAATTAAGTGTTGTTCCTTTAGTTCGGCCCGGAAGGACCATCAGAGGCAATATCTGCTCTTAGGGAATTTTCTGCTTTTAAGCAGCGGCATCCGCTGAGGTGCTACTTTTAAATTCTTTGAAGTCTTTACAGAAGACTTCGTTTAGTCTGTGACATAATGATATCGAGATGAGGTACTTGTATAAGTTCCACAGTATGACGGTCTGGCTGGTTATCATGGCGGAGAAGTAGAGCACTATCTCGAACACGAAGCCCGGCGACACGCCGCCCGGCAGCGGCGCGTGCCAGGCGCGCGGGCCCACCGCCGACGTCACCAGCAGGAGCACGCACGAACCCTAAGGAAATATTATCACTATCGATGGGTCTCAGTCCGTGATTAAGAGGAAACACTACGGTCGAGAGAATTTAAAAACTCCTATAGGAAGTTGACAAAATTAACGTTTGGTAGTTTCCTCCTCCAAAACTAGACCGATTTAAATATTTTTTTCATTACAATTTAAAGCAATGAATTGGCTGTTTTCCTATGTTTTCTTCTTTTTTTTTCATAAAATAATTATTAAAAGAGATATTAATCTCCAAAAACCTAAAAAACATTGCCATTGTTTAGACATCCAGCAATCAAATTTGACGAGTCCCTATCTGAATACCGACATTGTAAAATGACAATATCGCTCAAACGTCTTGATATTAAAACGCCATAGCTACTAAATAGACATGAACGTTAAACGCCTTAGTAGCAAAACGTCTGGTTCTTAAAATGTCGTAATTCAAAATACTGTAGTAGCAAATCGTCTTTATATTAAAATGCCATAGTTACTAAATAGATATGAGCGTTGAATGATATAGTAGCAAAACGTCTTGATATTTAAATGTCATAGTTACTAAATAGACAGGAACGTTAAATGCTCATAAAGATGCTGAGTTTGTTGATATAGTTTATTATTTGTTTGTGCCTATGACCATCAGCCATTTTTAAAGTCCCCACTGCTGGAGCACAGGCCTTCCTTATAGGTGGATAAGGAAGATGGGCTATAACCTACCAATCGGGCCCAATGCGGATTGTAAAACAGCGTTTTTAAATTGCTGCCATTTAACAGAGTTTGAAATAAGCCATGTAAACGTTCTTATGTTAATGTTGAAAAGCAATAGTAAAAGAGCTTCTTACGCAGGCATTAAGTTGTTAGTTTCTGTATAACCGTAGAGTAATTTACTTCTATATTGCTTTAAGTACATTTAACAGTGTTAATAATCACGGAAACTTAGCTTCATACAATTATCATAAAAGCAAAAAGCTATTTAAATGTAACTTACAGTGCTTCTGTAAGTTACATTTAAATAGCTTTTTGCCACGCGGAATCGGTTAAAAGTTGTTACTATTGTCAGTTATTTGCCAGCAGCTATAAAAGTGACAAATTTGTTACTTTTAGAGCAATAAAACACTATTAAAATGCTATACCCAAATAATATTATAAAGCTTCAAGTGCTGCTTTCAAAATTCAGTACGACCCACTCGATCAGATAAAATTGCACGGAACTGATTTCATTTTGCTATCTCTTTGCTTTTATTAAAGCTAAAGCTAGTAGCTTCTTTTCTTGCTAACAGCAACATAAATGCAAATATTGTAGCCAAGAGCAATGTAAGTGCTCAAATTTAGCATCCTTCATTGCAATAAACAGTATAAAACACTTTTTTGTAATATAAACATCAACGCCATGTTTTTTGTAAATTCTATTTGCAGAATAAATCATTGAACAATATTAAAATGTATTTTCCTTGGTAATTACTACTAAAATGTTGTGTTTTGTTAACCCATAGCTTTGTATAGCTGTTATAAAACGTTTGTTTACACTTTTACTGATAAATAATAAAATTACTGCTTTTAGCAATTTTTATTTTTTTATATATATTTCATAAAATAGCAGAATATTAACAGCGCATTAAAAATTTACATAAAACATGAGTATAAATTATCAGTAAAATTTGATTTGCACAAGAAATCATGCTTGTTATTAGTGTAATCACCTTAAAAAATATCAACATTTTAATAAATATTCGCCATTAAAGTTGACAAAGCATTACAATTGTGAATTAGTTGACAGATAATTTGATTCATTTTGTTCTGGCATTAATTAAATTACTTCAAGTTGCAAAAACTAACATCTATATCATTTTGAGTCAAATAAAAGTTGCGTATTAAGCAATTATTTGACAATTGAAAAGCCTTTTAATTAGCTACTTCACAGCTTGTATGCAGCAGAGAAAGGCTATGTAAAGTGCGCCCAAACCGGCTGTATAGAAGTTGTATAGAAGCTTACATATACAATTATATGATAACCACTGCAGCCAAAAGTTGTAATAAATACGTGCTCATGGCTTTTATATCAACAAGTTTGGCTACCTGGGATGTTGACCTTGAGACCGCCTTTATGTCCTACGTAATAAAAGCTGTTTTCGCAGATTAACTGTATAACCTGGCGTGCTGTCATGTGTACATATTAATATTATACACGTCACATAACTTGACTACCTACGCTACCTGCTCTGTAGGTTGCAACAATAGAACTGGAGTCGTAGGATAGCCCAGCGTGCATTTTATTTATAAATCTTTATTGTGCATATACACAAAGTAAGGTACAAATGGCGGACTTAATGCTAAAACCATTCAACCAACAGTAAACAGATAGACACGAATGCGGCACAAACAAAGAAAACTAATATTTACATGCATACAATATAAATATTACATAAATACACACCATTAAATACATGTCTACAAAATTTTATATAATATTAATATAATATATAGAAATTATATACAAGGTGTTACAAAAGTACCCCTAATGCCGAATATGGTAGATAGGGACCATCAAACTGAACAACTTTTACTATGGGACCAACTCTGAAATCGCGAAAAAAAATCAGCTGTTTCATACATTTTGATATTTTCGATTTTAATTTTTGTATGAAACAGCTGATTTTTTTTTTTCACGATTTCAGAGTTGGTCCCATAGTAAGGGAATTTGACGAGATTATATGAAAAAGGAACACAGCCAAATCATTTCTTTATTTTTTTATGTATTATATAAAAATAGCATTGTGAATGCTAAAATCCCCTCTCTATCAGAATGACCTTTTCGCTCAAAGACAATTCACGTTGGATGACATAAAAGCAAGGTAACTAGATAGCCGAAAGACAATTCAGCTACATGACATAAAAGCAGAGTACCCAGCCAGCAGAGAGTCAACTCAGCCGGACGACATAAAGGCAGAATGAGCTAGTAGCAAAACGTCTGGAATTGCGAATAGTCCGTATGTTTAGAATACCTTATTAGCCGGAAGTCAAAGTAGTTAGATGACAAAAACACAGAAAGAGATAGTAGCAAAAACGTCTGGAAAAGAAAATAGTCTGAACTGTCTGTGTCAACTACCGTTTGTCTATCCATTTTATAGTCATCCAATTGTAGACGAATTATCAGAATTAAAAGAAGTGTAATAATTATTTTTCTGTAAACAAATTTCGCAAGGGTCAGTCATGGGATAGGTGATCAATGATGTATTATCTTGTACTCCTCCGTGCTTTGGAAGGCACGTTAGACCGTTGGTCCCGGTTGCATTTGCAGTAGTTAACACCCTACAATCCGCATTGGGCCCGCTTGGTAGGTTATAGCCCATCTTTCTTATCCACCCATAAGGAAGGCCTGTGCTCCAGCAGTGGGGACTTTAAAAATGGCTGATGGTCATAGGCACAAATAAATAATAAACTATATCGACAAACTCAGCATCTTTGAGCATTTAGTAACTATTTAGTAACTATGCCATTTAAATATCAAGACGTTTTGCTACTATATCATTCAACGCTCATATCTATTTAGTAACTATGGCGTTTTAATATAAAGACGATTTGCTACTAGAGTATTTTGAATTACGACATTTTAAGAACCAGACGTTTTGCTACTAAGGCGTTTAACGTTCATGTCTATTTAGTAGCTATGGTGTTTTAATATCAAGACGTTTGAGCGATATTGTCATTTTACAACGTCGGTATTCTGATAGGGACTCCTAAAATCTCATAAACTTAAAACTTATATAGCTTTCTCATCTTAATCAACTGTTTAAAAATATCTGGAAAGATGTTCAGTTGAATGTCGAGATAGTTCTTTGTACATTGGTGAGATGGCGCTGGCTTGCAGCATAAGAGTTGATATACTAGAAGAAATTCGACGTTCCCACTAGTGACTCGGTAGCTCAGCGATCAGAGCATTGGACCGGATATCCAAAGGTCGCGGGTTCGATTCCCGTCTGAGAACATGATCTGGTGCGAGTCGTATTTTTTCTAGTATATTATTTAGTATTAGGTATGTAAAAAGTATTTAAATTGGTCTAGTTTTGTAGGAGGAAACCAGGGGTACTACGAAACGTTGATTTTGTCAACTTTCTATAGGAATTTTTCAATTCTCTCGACCGTGGTGTTTCCTTTTATACTTTTATAATTTGACGACCTCCGTGGTCGAGTGGCTTTGTACACCGGTTTTCAAGGTGTCGCCATTTCCGAGGTCCTGGGTTGGATCCCCGGTTAGGTCAATTTAGAAAACGAAGCGAGAGTAGCTTATTATTTGATTGTCTTCGCGCGGATGGGCTTCTGTACATTTAGTAATATTAATTGCTACATTATGTGGCACTATGTCAGCTAGCTTTTCTGACTTCATTTCCGACCTTATCGCCTGTGTTATAAAAGTTTTCCAATCGTCAACTAACCGTGGCGAAAGTCTGGCTTAACATAAATCTTCCTCCTTTTTTGAGGTCAATCCAGATGAATTGTGTGAAAAAGACTGAAAAATACTCACAATCATGGTAAAGTCGTAGCCCCACGGTAAGAACATGACTCCAGTGTTATACTTCTCCCAGTGAGTCAGGTAGAAGTTGAAGAATATGTTCCAGACGACAAAGAAAAACCTTAGAGGCGTTAATTCATCTCTGAAATTACAAAAACACCTATGATAATAAATGTAGAGGTTATTGACTATAATTTATTATAATGAGGACTATTCAAAATGACAAAAAACTGTAGGCTCGATAGATAGCGTTGATAAACAGGCAAGTGTCAACTGTAGAAAATTCAGAAATAAGAAAACACGATTCACATGAAAACACTGCTAACAACCAACTAATGCTATGGAATGAAAATGACTTTTTTAAGCACAGGCCGTTTATTTTTCGAAGCCAATTTTGGCACTTCTCTTGTACATTTAACGCCATCTACTGAGGCAAATACTCACTTTTTTTTTTAAATATTACTTTGTAAAGCCCTCATTACGATAAGCACTGACTGCAACATCAGATCGCGGTTTCGAATCTGGCTAAGGGCAAAGCTAATTGTGTTAATATAACATCATAGTAAATGCCTCAATACTATTATAAATGAATATAAGTAAGTATTGGTTGGAATTGGAACTTTCGTCATAATTGTTTATTTCATACAGCCGATATTTTGTCTCAAACTACAAACATGCTATTTTAAGTCTTGGGATAAAATATTGCTGTTTAAGAATGTAACCTCAATCACATCCTTTCGGATGTCACCAGAGCAGGTAATTTCAAAGCGTTTGTATGTAAAAAGGCAGCCACGAAGTGTCTGTTAACATTTTAATTAAAAAATTGAACATTGCCTTCCAAATATGCTGTACAAGCAGGTGGGTATCAGCACCGAGGAGTACGAGTCGAGGCCGTGGTCGAAGAGCTCCCCCAGCGGGCCACTCGTGCCGGTCCGCCGAGCCTGCTTCCCGTCGATGCCATCTGAAATATTGTTACTGTTTCACTATCCAGATAAAGACTGGTTACTGTATGACTACATATGTACGGTTTTTTGAGTCAGTATTATGGTAGGTTTTGAAAGCTGCTTTTGGCTCGAGTTGCATGACTACTCACTAAGTTTTTATTAAGGGATTTTTTTTAAATATTAAGCAACATCACATACATTTTTCTTCATAGAATTTCATACTTTACTGGTCCTCATCGTGAACCTGCAACCGGATTTGGTGTGCTACAGTCATAATACTAAATACATAAGGCATGTGAATAGTTACTTTTTTTACTACGATCAATGTGTCCGATACGGTTTAAACAAGCCGCTTGCGGTTTCCAGTGAAGATGCAATAAAAATAAAAGAAATTATATCCATACTCAAGCCACTGAAAACCGATAGTGAAAAGAAAACGTTTCAAAAAATCAAAGCGTGTGAGCCGAACGGACTGATAATACAAGTTACTTATCATTATCATAAATAGCCGAGTGAAATATCTAATCGCTATCACGGGATAAACTAAACAAGTTACAATAAGCCAATTTGCCATGATAATTATATATTTTACGACAAAAATATGAATACCTAGGTAAAGTATTCCAACTGACTGATGAAACCGCGTCGGTTTACCGTCACCTATCTGGAATATAACCACGAAACGGACGAAATATCACCACGAAACGGACGAGAAAAACTCTCTCGTCGTTCCAAGTTTGTATTCTTTGAAATTGGAATTGATCCTCATCTAGAGTATTGACGGAGTACTTAAGTCCGGAGTAATCAGGGCCCCTAGCCAAAGTAACATTTGCAAATATTCGTTATCGCTTCGCTTTCGAAACATGTATGGGATTGACATAAGGTTTCGTTAACAATCGAATTTGAAAACGTCAAATCCATACATGTTTCGAAGCGAAGCGATAACAAAAATTTGTAAATGTGACATTGGCTACGGGCTCTGACTTCGTAGACATTGCGTATAAAACCAAACTACCGAATACCGCTACTCATATAAGTGATCAGTCTATTTGTGCTATCGACATCGACATCCTGGCATAGCCAAAAACTCTGATTTCCATCGTCTTTTTTGTGACTCAGCTTGTTTATGTCACAGCTGCTGTGTGTACACGGAAGTAGTTAAGTATTAATACGAAATCACGAATACTCTTCAAAATGCTTATCTATCTACTACAAATTTTAGTAGGATGTGATTTGTAATAATGCGTTAGTAGGCACATATTATCAAAGTGTGACGTTCACATTAGATAACAAAGGGCACTAATATAGTTGAACTTATGTCTGAAATGGATCGATCGCGACCGAAAACTATCAAACTATATATGCAATGCACACAAAATTTGAATTTAATATTATCATAAATTATTTCGACGACCTCCGTGGTCGAGTGGTACACCGGTTTTCAAGGTGTCGCCATCTCTGAGGTTCCGGGTTCGATCACCGGTTGGATCAATTTAGAAACTGAACTTTTCTATATTGGCTCGGTTTGGGTGTTTGTGATACCACCGTTGTCTCTGATTTCCATAACACAAGTGCTTAAGCTACCTACTTTGGAATCGAAGCAATGTATGTGATGTTGTCAAATATTTATTTATTTAATTTATTTATTATTACAAAACTTAAATTTTTGTGCATACCTAGGTATGTAGTTATTACCTATGTAAAAATGTGGTATCCCTATCCCTGCTGGTGAATTGTACGAGTGTGTATTTATCGGTTGAAACACAATAGTGCGATTCACGTTCATACGAAAGATCGATTATGCGTTTCACGTTCGTGCGAAAGATTGATTGTACGATGAACATTTGTGCGAAAGATTGATTGTACGACGAACTTTTAATCAAAAGTAAAGAGTAAATATAAGTTAAAATGTTTTATTACTGATAAAAAAGCTTTTAGAAGTTTTCGGAAGCCAAAAGTAGCACACTTGACGAATTTTATTTATATTTACCAGCAATTCTCGGTTGCATGCTTTTTTCACTTTTCGACTAACAGTTCATCGCACAATCGATTTTTCGCACGAACGTGAATCGCACTATTGTGGTTCGACCGATAATTACACACTCAAATTGTCCTGGATTTTAATATTTTATTGAGTACTTATTAGATATTATTATTCTATTGGTGTTTTAAAACTGTAAATAATACAAGTTACAATAATGATGAATGAACCTTGGCTTGTTATTTATTATACATAGGTACCTACCTAATCTTTTAATACAATTATGTACTTAGTTCACATACACACACACACATTTCTACATTATTGTGATTATAGTTTGTAAGGTCAATAGCAAGCATTGTATTAATATTAGCTATTAAGTAACTTTAATACCTACGTATTATTAATATTATAATTTAAAATTAATTCGGTAATTTAGAAGTCAATTTTCAAGGATCAATTTGCAACAGGTATTTATTACTAAAATCTTCGAAATATTATTTGGAGAGCTGCAAATATTGAAAAAACTAAAGCTACTTACAACATTAAAAAATACATGAAACAGTAGATAAAATTAACTTTTACTACAACAAATGTAGCTAGAAATTCCTCACCCAATGTGTAAGCCATAAATAAGTTGACAGCAGACAAGGCCCACACCCAAGATGGAATATGGTCATTGGTAACATTCTCCTCTGTCAGGGCATTAAACCCATAATCGTAGTAAGAGAACAGTAGGAAGTTAAACACAGTCAGTAGGAATCCACCAAATGTTAGCAGGTTTGGGGCTACCCACACGGGACAAAACTGCAATACAATCATAATTATTAAACTTACATTAGGCTAATTGCAGTTATGAAATATTCATATCATTCATAGAATAAAAAAAAATATAAGTTTAAAAAAAACTGCTGCTACAAGCAAATAGTTTTGCTGGTATTGTATAAACAGCTATGTTTCTAAGGTTTTTGTCCAATATGGTCTGTATTGGACAAAAACCTTAACAACAAACAAGTGTTTGTAAGATTGATCTAAAAAACATATTAAACTACTTAGAAAAACACTGGCTTTACTTCGAGTGCACTATATGTATTATAAGAAAGTACTTCCTAGTTTATTATACTTTGATAAATTTAGTTAATTTACCTTTATTTTAAATTTGATTTAATTTACCTCGTAATAATGTGAGATTCAATTTGATATTAACTTTAGAAATAACTGTTTTAATTATATAGTTTATTTAGATTTTAATGCCCTCCTACATTAAAATTTGCTATACTCGAGAAGAATAATTAGGTATGTCAAGTACTGTACTATCTTTAAGAAAGACCAAGTGTACACTTAATTTTTAAATAAATTAAAATAGTTTTAAAATAAAAAATATCTTAGATTTTTAAATTACTCTTTATTAATAACCATTGCTTCAAATGTCTTTCAAAATTGTTCCGAAAAGAAGTTACTAGGTTAAATTAAAGCCATATTTCATATAATTTGCATTATAAGCATTACACAAAAAAATTAAATATATTCTCATCTATTACCTACATGTATTCATCGTTAAAAATTATACCAGATAGTCAGCTGAATAAAAAAAATAAAGTAATGGAAGAAAAATCAGACCTGAACACACCAATTCCAAAATGGGTGCATAACATAGTTGCTTAGTACACTGGTATCGACTGAGTTATACTGAAAAAGAAAATGCGTTGTAAATAAAATGCGATTTACTATCATTTCTTAAATTGCAATTTTGATCAATATGTGACTGACTTTATAGGAACTGTTAAGTGATTTATAATGAAAAAAAAAGAATAAAATATATAGAAATGATAGATAGAAACATATCATTTCAATCATTTTAAATAAATACCTTGTATTTTTCGAATCCTTCCAATTTATCCGGCGTCAGGAAACGTCCCATTATGATGACTTTTAATCATGTAATAATAATTAAATAAAAGGTAAACATTACCACTATACGTTTATAACTAACTCCCTTCTCTAACAATTAAAGAAAATTATTGGTGTGGTAATTAATGAGATTCTAAATTTATTTTTATTTACAATTTTTACGAACAAACACCTCCCATCAGTTTTCATTGACAACTAAAATTTCATTCATTCACTCATTCATTGTCTTGTCAATCAATCAAAAATAATAATGGTTGTGGCATAGACTTATTTTGGGTTGTGGCCATTCATGGTGAATGACGGGCCAAGGAGGTTTTTTAGTACAGCGGCGGTATTGGCTAAAAACTAAGAACATTGAAGTTCATGTTAACTGTGTTTTGACAGATGTATGTGATACATTGCTACTTTTCTTTGGTAAGTTTTTATTTGTGCCAAAACGAAGTAGCAATGTATCACATACATCTGTCAAAACACAGCTAACATGAACTTCAATGTTTTAGCCGATACCGCCGCAGGAGTACATAATAATGTCATTAGTTTTTTTTTAAATAATTGGTGTTCATTTTGGGCTGCCACCAATATTGTTTAAAAAGTTCGATTTTAGCAGAGAATTTACACTAATAATGGAAAGGTAAACATTGCTTAAGATAGGAGATGAGAATCGAAAATAAAAATCATAAACATTATTTACCTTTCCGTTATTTAATATTACGAATGGCAACTCTAAATTGGTCACTAGGCTGCGTTCTGTCGTTTTGGGTGTAGTTTTCTTAATGCTCTAAGGTAGTTGTTAGGTTAAAGTTTAACCCGTTTGAGTTGCTACTAAGCCAAGCAACGATCGAGTTGTTTTTATAACCTAAAAGAAATTTAGATATCATTAAGTACAAAGCTTTCGTTTTCTATTTGAAATACGGATAATTTTATACATTCCTTTATAAAAAATCAAATAAAATCTTTTTTTGAAACTTAAGAAACAAAAACATCAAAATGCAAAATAATGTCAAATGACATTGACATTATGATAAAAGATAAACGTCAAAGCGTTTTTCAACGTCCGATTTAGGTGGTTGTTTGGTTGCTGCACTCTGACTGAGTCACGGAACGGGTGAAACTACGCTCCGACAGCGCTCAGAGTAACATTTCACCAAGCCACGGAACGGTTAGAGTGCGCTCGAGCGCACTCGAGCGAAGCGACGGAACGCACCTCTAGATTGTTATATTTATGTAATCGTTATTATTCTAAGAATCTCAACTTTACCGATCTGTTGTCCATTTTATGAATCCATCCCGTTAGGAAACATTTTGATTTGCCCTCAAAAAGGAATGCTTATTAGAATGGACTATTTGTTAATGCTTGACAAGCCGTTCGGGCCACTTCCTAACGTAGAAGCATGGCTTATCAAGCACGTAAAAATGATTGACAAGCAGTTTTGATTGTTTAGGGGTCGTATCTACGTTATTTCTTATGTTTCTTACTTCCTGCGTCATTGTCGTCGAAAATCTTTAAAATCCAATGCATCACAAGGAAATATGCCATCATTTACGTTAGACTTGTATTATCTATGACTTAAGAGACCGCCATCTAGTGTAGTGTACGGTAGTTTTAGTTTGCTAAATGACAGTGACGTCTGTCAAAGTGCATTTGATTTGAATTTTGATCCGGAACCGGAAAGGCTTTGACTTGGGAAAGATGGTGCATTTACGTAGACGTGGAGAGGAAATCTATTATAATTTGCGTAATCTTTGAGTTTCGTAGCAAAACTATAGATAAAAAAATACTTAATATACTGATTAATATACTAGAAAAAATTCGACTCGTCACCAGGATTGTCTCAGGCGGGAATCAAACCCGCGACCTTTGGAAGTCCGGTGCAATGACGACCTCCGTGGTCGAATGGTTTGCACGCCGGTTGTGAAGGTGTCGCCATCTCTCTCGGGCTTGATCCCCGGCTGGGTTAACTTTTAAAACTAACTTTCCCATAACACAAGTGCTTTAGCAACAATGTTTGTAATGTTGTCTAATTTTTTTATTAATGCTCTTATCCTTATATTTAGTCGCGGATGGAGGCTAATAGTTTATCAATAGATTTTGAAAGGGAAGTACTTTTTTGATGTGCTATTAATCTAAATGGTAAATAAAGTAAGTTATTTGGCCACGAAACAAATATTTGGTTCGCATTAAATTAAAATCAGGTAACAAACCTTGATCTGCAAACAATAATTATTATGGTCAGCAATTTATACACAGTTGGACAGCAAAATATCTAATTGGTTAGCAATATTTCAAAAAAGTTTAGCAGAAAATACTGAGGAGGGAGGGACAGGGGAGGGGAGGGGGCTGGTGGATAGGGATGGCGTATGGCGGATGAGGTATGGGGGAAGAAGCAGTGGAAGAGCCACTTCCCCTAGCCGCTAGCCCATTCCCCTATCCCTTTCAGACCGGCGCCTAAACTAGATAGAATTTTTCCGGAAAAAAAGTCATAACTACTATAAAATGACCGGCTGATTGCAAATCTGAGGTCGGTTTTCCATTTTCCGGCCGCCATCTTGGAAAATTATGACCCACACAATTGTATGAATAGGGGCCTAAGCCAGCGAACGCACAATTTGATTCTTGACTAATTAAAGCACCCCCATTTAACCGTGGATATCAAAAAACTTTTTTTTTCCCCAGAAGTACAAACAGGCTTCATCTAATGACCAGTTCCAATCATGTAATCAACAATAATCAACTCCAGCGTAAGTATCGTTCGAAATATTGTGCTGGAGTTAATACTGCATGTAGCTCAGGGTCTATTGAAACGCGGAGTATGGGTTTACAGTTAAATTTATTTTTCTTCCATCGTAAATTTGACAATGGCATATCTTCATCACTGCTTAAAGACTTGGATTCAGATGAGGAAAGGTTGCCCGTATCCTGGCCTGCAACTGGTAGCTCCGACTGCTCGTCATCATAATTTCCATCATCTCCAGAGCCATTCAGAAATTCCCCAATCTGATCTTCGTCTAAGAACCATGCCATCATTGAAAAAAGTCTGGAAAATAAACAAAATAACTCTTAGGTACTCAGTCAAAGAAATGGCCTCAGGCCCCACTTCATACAATTGTGTTGATAAAGTTTGGTAACTCGATAAAGTAGCTAAATCACCGATTATTGTGTAAAAAATCACAAAATACTACGTAAAAAACATCAAAGTTATGTTTCGTGCACAAAACTTTATAATAAACAAACAAATATTAATGTACTTCTACTTACATTCACCAAAGCCGCGACCGAGAAAAATCGCAGTACTAGGCAGGTCGCTGTCTGCTGGCCAATTGACCGACGCGCGAAATTCAAACAGTAGGTCAAAGTTCGGCTCACGCGCAATCGTGTGGAGTCGAGCCCGTCCGTATACACGTAAATGTTTTTGAACAAAATCGAATCTTGTGAACCACACAATCGTATAGGGCCAGTTCTGAAAGGGCTATTCTCCTCCCTTCCCCCCTCTCTTACCTACTCCATACCACATATGGTACCATATATCGAGAGAGTGTACGAGTGTTAGATATGAAGAGTACTTTATTACTAACTGTCTTAATACATAAGTGCACGATATATATATACTCATACATTACACCACCGGGGTACACAAAAAAAACAGGAAAAAAAAAAGTTTAAACTATAGGTAAACAGTATTATAAATGAAACATTAAATACATGTAAACATAAAAAAAAACAATGAGTGCAATTTTAAATATTTTTTCTTAACTACAGACTGAACTAAAATTATATATTAACAGACAAAGATTATTAACTTACTATAGACGAAGATAATTATCTTATTACAGACGAAGAATATTATCTTACTACAGACACAGAATATTATCTTACTACAGACGTCTGCTGTTAAAAATATTTATCTTCTATAAAGCCTTATATAAAAAAAATCAGACAAAAATAAATAATTAGGTACTCCTATAACTACGATTTCATGACTTTATTATAAAATTTCAAATATTTTATAAAAACATTAAGTTTTGCTATCTTAAATTATTCTGTTTTATTTACTTATCTACTGTCAATCCATTCAGTTAGTTACAAAAATATCTTCTGGTAAAAATGTATATCCCAGTTATTTTTACTATACTCCATAAATATTTCAATATTCAAAAATTATCTTCTGGTATTAAAAAAAATATCCTAGTTTTTTTTTCTACAATACGTTTCACATTGTATAATTATGTTTATTTATTATCTTTTATATGAGTAAATAACAAATCAACGAAATCCGCTCGGGTGTAACGTTGTTTATAAGTACTTCATATTAAACATTATAACTAGCAATGATATCATTATTTTATTATTAATTTCGTCACCTTTTCCTTTTAAAACGTATCTATACTATCGCTTGGTTTTCTTAATATTTCTGAAATTAGAGGTTGGCCATCCCCCGTTTTCAAGAATAATTTGAGAACTGTCGCTAAGCATAACTTTTTACGAAACTGTTATTCGTTTTCCAATCATCACATTGCAAAAATGAAAATATTGACACAACACTTCCTAATGCAAAGTGGGATGCATCAGTTTGCACAATTAATTCATTTTCTTCTGAGAAGTCCGGCAAATTCTTAACAGTGTCAGTGTGAGTTAAACAATGTCTTAACAAATTAAGACAATGGTCGCAAACAATGGTACAAACAAACAAAAGGTGTATGATGTATTGTTATTGTTTGATTGGGAATTAATTTCATAATTCCATAATTCCGACCACTGACCTCCATTATTTTTTGACTAAATAAAGATTTATTGTAAACTATCGTATTTGTTGAAATAAAATAATTCCATATTTTCTTATATTTCACAATTAATGAACTAGGTACCTACTCACTCTTTTTTTATATTAAACAAAGTCATAAGTATTAGAAGTATCGCTTTAAAATGTAATTATCACATTACTTAGTCTGTTTATCCTTACGAACGTAAAATTATATAAGAAACGACAAATCTATACTTGCTTAATTAGGATTTAGAGTTTATAAAACATAAACATTACTAAAAATAAGTAAAAAAGAATCAAAATAAAAATCATTATCGTGTTACGTGCAATTATTCGTAAAAATCTACTTAATTACTAAGTTACTGAAATATAAAAACATTACAATATTAAAAATAAATAAAAGTAATATCACGTTACTTGGATAAGAACACACTGGAAAAAAAAATATCTTTTTATAATGTTGCCTGTCAACGATTTCGTCACAGGTGTTACTCACGGGCTCACTACACTAGATAGTTTTCTTTATTTTCTTCATAGCTACCGTTACACGATGCATGCATTTGATTCCTCTAATAATGAAGTTCTGAGTATTGGGCTCTCTCGTTACTTGTAGTGTCTTTATCTTTATCTTCTGTAATTTACGTAAAACACGTCGTAGAGATTTTTTTCTAACGATTTAGTTGATATTTTTATCTTTTTTATAAGTTCACTTTTTTATTTATTTAAAATGTCTTTATTATTAATTGTGATGGCTTGCATCGCAGCCACCGACAGCGGCCGCGGCGCAGAGCGCCGGGCGCTTGCGCAACGCACTATTTACATGATTTTTTTGGCCGGCAGGGTCGCCATATCGAGAGAGTGTACGAGTGTTAGATATGAAGAGTACTTTATTACTAACTGTCTTAATACATAAGTGCACGATATATATATACTCATACATATCCCACACCCATCAGTCTCAAACGGTCACCCATCCCAAACCCGCCATTTTTTCAAAGTTGCTTAACATTCTTTATCGCAGTCCCACATGGAGACCCATCTCATATCCGTTCTTTCTTAAAGCTGCTTTGCCTTCTTCCTGCCCTGGATTAAACACCCTGGACACCGTCTCCCACGAGAGTATTAGTTGACAACTAATACTCTCGACAACTAAGACGAATGAAACGAGCCCAAACTTGAGATTGTATGGTTCCTGTAGCCTTCTTCCTGCATCATCAGACCCTGGACACTATCTCCCAACAGTACTCGTCAAGACACGAATCAAACGAACCAAATTTTATTAGACGTGGATCACTGAATCGGTTAACAAAAATTTATTAAACGCAGATCACTGGTTGCAGCTAAAAAAAATTTAGAGATGTCCAGTATGACATTAATTGCTGATTGATTTGAAATATTTGCTAGCCAAAGTTTGCTGACTAACTAACCATTTTGGCTGACCGAGTAGATTTTTCTGCTCACCAAAATACAATTATAGTAGTGGCTCGTGGCTTAGTGAGCTGAAGACGTCGCTGTATGTTTAAAAAAATCGAATAGATGTCGCCAATAGGTTGACACTACTTTAGAAAAGCAGTACTACATGTTGTGCTGTTTGGTAGGTTAAGTAACTATTATTTTTTTATATTTATTCGAAGCTAAATGAAGCTTCTAGTATATGAAATTTTATTTCGCTAATTTCGAAAAACTGGCTCGATAAAAAGAAACTAAATAATTATATAACGCTCACAAAATTTTACGAAAATCTGTTGAAAAATGCGACCTGTAGAGGGGAATAAACATAACTAAGCTGAAGCAGAGACGCTTCGCTCACGCTTCGCGCTCGCTCGGTCAGATATTTTACTCACCATTTAAACCATACTCCTTTTGAATTGATTGTTGGCATACGCGTAGTGTACAAACACTGTGTTTGTGCACGTAGAGCCCTAACTGCTGAAGATAAAAACACAATTTTACGAGGGTTGATACCTGTCATGGTCTATGTAGGTGAGCTACTGTGCACTAAGAAAGGGTTTTGGAAAATTTGTTATACAGGGTGCTAACTGCAAAAGGGTGTTTCAGTTTGTAACGGCCGAAAGTAGAGACACAATTTTTGCATAATACTGCCGGTTTTGCTGTCGCTCACATGTGTCCGTCCGTCGTCTATCACATAGCAGGTCTAGCAGCTAAACCGTTGAAGCTACAGTCTTCATATAATATTTCCCCCAAAGATGTGTCTTGCCGACCCAAAGTTAGTTATAAATATTTGTAGCATTATCCCATACAAGTGAAGGAAGGCGTAATTTTTTTTACTTGAAAGTATGGGTTATCATTGTTTAGAACTTGATATAGAGAAAGACTGTATTTTTTATTTTTAAAAATATTAGAAAACAAAAGCATAAAAAGCTGCCAAACTCTGCTTTTTTCCAAAATTACGAAGTATTTTTTTACTTTCCTTTGACGAACTTGGGTGATAAAGTTTATTATTACGTATATTTTACAAAAAATACTAATATATTGATAAATATGAAAATATTAATTCCCTCATCTTCCTACTAAAATCAATTTAATTTGCAGTCAAACACTTGTACTATTATGTATTCATTCTGTGGTCAAGCACAGATAACATAGATGGCTTTTGTTCTACATATTTTGGTACGGAACCCTAATAACGTGCGAATTCCGATACGCACTTAGCCGTTTTTTTTAATAATATTTATAGGAATAACACAAAATGCGCACTATACACGAACAAAGCAGGACAATAATAAATGGGTTACTTGTACATAATTATTAATATATCATTATCGCGGAACTGATAAACGTTAGGTCGATTGTTATATTTTCTCAAAAGAGCTTCGTACGTATTTGGTATGCAGTTTAAATTAAACAGATTACAAGGGAAGCTCGACCGAGGTGGAACACAGTGTGCTTATCAATTTACGCGACGAATATTATTGAAATGTTGTTAAAATCTTCGACTCTTCGGTCTAAGAGTCAGTTTCTGAAACAAATTGTATACTATTCTTCGGCGAAGGTAAGTTATCTGTTAAAAATATTATAAAACGAATGTCTAGCCTACTCGGTTTTTCAGGGAAATTTTCTTTTTTACGTATTTTTGAATAAATTGTCGATATTCAAATTCATTTACTTCATTATTTACTGACTGTATTACGATTGTTCATTATAAAATATCTAGTCTGTGTATTTTTCAACTGAGGTAACTACCAATAATTAATTATCATTGTTAAAAAACATATAATCCTTCATCTCATGCACAGTGAATCGAAGAAGTAGATTAGACACGTTGGATGTTGTGATGTTGTTTACTTTTTTTCCAACTCGAAAAGTTATGCTTTGACCCGCCGTGGCGAGTCTTTCACGAATAGATTTTTTTATGTGATACTCTGCTATATATATATAAAATGGTGATCTTTGGACTTTTTCCTTTACTTTTGCTATGAGACCTTGCTTCTTGATAGATTTCATGATTCTAGAAAATAACCCATTAGGTTTTTATTTATTGCGAGTCGAAATATGCGACAAACCCTTCGATCAATGGTCAAAGGACAAACCAAACCGTTAAAATTCGATGGAGTTGACTTATTTGCAATTTGCAAACAAAAAGTTTTTGTGAGCAATCGTTTTGGAAAAAAGTTTGGCAAAAAGTTTTGGATACATTTTTTTCACTATGGTATCAACGTCCATGCTCATACCATACGAACTCGCGGTCTTGAACTCTTGACACCTTGACAAAGACAGATAACCAAGAGATCCAGGGTTTTCGTTGTTCCTTTTTGAGGTAGGTACGGAACCCTGAAAATCATATGTTGTTCGTCGCATGATTATTGCGATAGACTTCCGGTAGCTAATTTAGTTATCTCATTTTTGATAGTTTCAAGAGTAAATACATGCCAAGAATAAAATGCCTAAGTAGCTATACCGAAAGTAATTCTCTAGTTAGCAACAAGTAGGGTAATATCTTCGGTAAATTTTAATCCGATAAAGGTCATCATACGTTGCTATTTATCTAAGTATTTACCGATATAATTGATAGTGCTTGATAAGCTGTTTGTATTTTTTTGCCTTCTGCTTGACATCAAAAATTGCGGGGTGTGTCTAAGTGCGTTTATCTAATTGGACATAACTAATGCAAGTTTATCTTTTATTTTTTGTTTACAATTTTATCTTACACATTATGTTGCACTTAAGTACTTATTGCAATAGGTACCTATACTACAAGTACAAGGTACTGTAAGGAGTCTATTTTTGTGAATACATTTATGGACCTTCTCTATTATAAAAGAAGGAAAATATATGATATATTTTCCTTAGTTAGAATAATTCTAGTAATGCCAAAATCATATAACAATTACGAAGAAATGTTCTTCTTCTTCTTAAGATGATTTATTAGTTCTTTACATGCAAAATATTTGTATGTAGAATTTTGAAGTTTCATTAACTTTTGAGATCCAACAACTACTCGATTAGCTCTGCTTTTTCATCATTCTCTGATAACCTATATGGCAGGGTTATTAGTAAATAATGAACTCATGTACTTGAATAATAAATAGAAAGGATAATGATATTTATAATCTCCATAACGCATTAACTGGATATTTTTAGCTTTTTATCTCATTTAGAGTATATTTTAGAAATGCACTGGGCCGCAAAGAAAGCGGTCACCACTTTATTTTCATACAAATTTGAAGAAACAACTAAACAAGCTCACTTCACATTCTTATTGATAAAAAAAATGAGTCCAAACTCATTCCAATCGCAATCAAATCTGCAATGATTTAAAAATAGATGGCTAGACCAAAACAACAGCACAAAATCTTTGAATTTCCTCAAACAAATAAAATAAAAATGATTTAATTTTGATTAAAATATTAATATAAATGTATTCATGAATAAAATAATCATGATTTCAATTCCATATTTAAATAAAAGTCATTGTTTGGTTTACGTTGAGTAATAAAGTTCTTAACGTTTATTCCTTTTTGAGGATATCAAGAGGTGTCAGTATTTCTTTGACATGCTACCTTCCTAACATCCTAATCATCCATCGACAAATTATTGCAGAGTTAGTATTTTTTTTTATATGAGATTGTGGAAGAGAGCATGTTTCTTGATATTTGTGTATGAATGGAATAATAATAATAATTAATCGAATTTATAAATTAGTCGATTACTAGACGTACTTAATTCGGTTCACACTAGTGGTAATCGTGAATTACTCATCCACCCACCAGTGGAAAAGTCCAGTGGGTGGACGGGTCGGGAGGGAAAATGACGTGGTGACCCGTTTATCCATTACTAGCGACCGCCCACGACTTCGTCTGCGTGAAAAGTTTTTTTGCTATCCCTCAGGAACAATTTATTTTGAGATGAAAGTTACCCTATGTCCTTCTTTGTACCCCTGACAACGTGTAGGTATGCAAAATTTCATGATGATCGGTTCAGTAGTTAAGACGTGAAGGCTGAACAAACAAACAAACAAACAAACGGACTTTCGCATTTATAATAATATTATAACTAAGGATTATTACGTTTTTTTAATTTTTAATTATCAATATTATGCCCCGATTTAATTAGTATTTTGTGTTTTTGTAACTGTGTATTTTTTTATTAGTGTGGGATTTATTTATTGTTTAAGTTAAGGCCTCATAAGAACAAGTGAAGATAATATTGTGCAAAATGAATAAAATATCAATTTGGAGGTCGAAACAATGATAGGTAGGTATGCGAAATCTGGAAATGAATTTGGGATTTGGCAAGTTTTGTCTAATTTGGGAAACTATTTTTTGATTTGAAATAAATCTAATTGGTTAGCGAAACAAATCAGCAGTTTAATTATTTAGCCAGCAAACAGATATTTGGTTCGCATTAAATTAAAAATATTTTTCTAAAATAATACGCCCACTTGCCCAGTACTCTTTTGAGAGAGTAAAATTTTGTTACAGTCTCAAAAAGTAATAGCTATAAGAAGAGAAGACCAGTCAGTATGGGAAAGAAGAGCACCGTTCTCCCCCTCGAATGTGAACAAGTTGGTGAGGCAGGGCGTGAAGGTTATCGTGCAGCCGTCCAATCGCAGAGCTTATCCGATGCAGGTGAATTAGCTAACGAATGAATGACTACTTTTGGAGAGTAACAATCCCATAGGCGCTTCCTGTTGGCTCATTTCTTATCATCTCTTCTTTGTGAATGTAATGTCTGGAAACGATATACATATTTGTAAATATCGTTCCTTCTAATAAAGCTGATAAGTTTTTTGCGCCCATTTTTCTTGTCAGCTAAAAGACGTCATAATGGGTGGTAGGATAAAAGAATTGACGATTTAAAAATGCTTATGTGAGCTTATTTGAATAAAGAATTTTTCAATTTCAATTTCAATTTTACTAAAGTCATTTTCGCCTTCTTCAACTCTAATGCCCGTTTGCACTAAACTTAAAAATCGCCTAAATCTTTTCCTAACTACAACTTGACCAAATTAAAACGGTGTCTTTAACTTAGCTGTCATGCAGATGCAGCTCTCATGCGCCTGTTTATCTTGGTTGAGTTGTAGTCAGGAAAAGACTTAGGCGATTCTTAAGTTTAGTTTTAGTGCAAACGGGTGTAAACTCAGTAAGAAAGAACCAACTAAGAAAGAATACCATTCTTTCTTTAACGAAAGAAGAAGAGCGTCATTTAAGGTTAATTTTTGGGGGTATTTTGATCTTTCGATTTAAATAGATTATTTAACCACAGGTATTAATTTTTTTTGTCAGCACAGTCTCGTCTTTTAAAGTTTACAATTTAGAACTTTGTCACTCTAAAGCTATTACTTTTTTAACAGAAATCAATTGACAAATAACAACTACAACAAAGTGACAAAGTTCTAAACTGTATTGCCTACATATTTTTGAAGTGAAATTAATAAATTTTAGATTTTTTGCATTTCACAATGCTATTTTAATGTACACACGAAAGCACGTCAGGTTATACAGTTAAACTGCGAAAACAGCTTTTATTACGTTGGCCATAAAGGCGGTCTCAAGGTCAAGATGTATAGTCTGAGGTGCCGTCGTGTGTACATGCCTTGGTATGTATAGAATTTATTAGACCAACACACTAACATATTATATTGAATACTTTCAGTCATACATAAACTCTGGAGCGATAGTCCAGGAAGACATCAGTGAAGCAAGCGTCATCTTCGGCGTGAAGCAAACGCCCGTCGACCTTCTCATACCCAACAAAACTTACTGCTTCTTTTCACATACCATCAAGGCTCAAGAAGCTAATATGCCAATGCTGGATGCCATTTTAGCCAAGGTAAAGTATTAACCAATATTTATTCAAATATCTAAAAAAGATTTGAGAAGTTAATAGTACTGTTCAAAAACTCTATGTAAAAAAGTCCTTCAACAAAAAAATAACTTGATCAAATATGGGTTTAGTAAATTCAGCGTTTGTCATTTTAATAAAACTTATATCAATAAACTATTGTTTTACATCTTTCAGAACATTCGTCTGATAGACTATGAGAAGTTAATGGATGGGCATGGAAACAGAGTGGTGGCGTTTGGCAAATACGCGGGAGTGGCAGGAATGGTCAACATCCTGCATGGATTGGGCTTGAGACTCCTTGCGCTCGGACATCATACCCCATTTATGGTAAATTGAGAATTTATCCATCCCTAACACCAACCTCTTTTTTGAAAACAAAAAAACAATTAAGTATGTCGATATGATCAGTTTGAATGACCAATCTTACTAATGGAAAGTGATAATTTCATAATTACAGCACATCGGTCCAGCACACAACTACCGGAACTCCAGCATGGCTAGACAGGCCATCCGTGATGCTGGCTACGAGGTCGCTCTGGGAATGATGCCAAAATCTCTTGGACCTCTCACATTCGTCTTTACTGGATCTGGAAACGTGTCACAGGTAGGTACGCCGATTAATGGATATACATATATCAGAGGATGATAATTCAATAATTTGTATAATTAAATTATAACCTAAGTTCTTCATTTTGTTTAGGGAAGTCAAGAGATATTCCAAGAGTTGCCATATGAATACGTTCCTCCAGAAATGTTGAGAAAGGTGTCTGAGCATGGAAGTAAGTGAAGTAGCTACTATTTTTAATAAAATTACCTAATTGACTTTTTGTTTTAAATTCCACTTTCCCCCCTTCAAGGGGGAATTTTCAGGGGGGATTTGTGGAATAACCCATTTCAGGGTTATCGAATCGTCTCTCATTTAATTATGTTTTGAAGAGTGACTCAAAAAATTTCAACAGGAACAAGCTTATCAGAAGCGTGTTGTTTATCATGAATTAGTATTTCGCTCATTTTGCGATATCTGACCATAGGTCCAAACAAAATTTACGGATGTGAAGTTCGTCGCAGACATCACTTGGAAAGGAAAAATGGTGGTGGATACGACAAACAGGAGTATGAGGAGCACCCGGAACGATACATATCAACGTTCGCGCAGAGGGTATGTATGTATATGTAATACTAATGATATTTTAATCAATCATCTGAATCCTGATGGCAAAAAAGGAATTTGAATCTAAGTTTAAATCTCTCGTCCCCATTAAAAGTCTCTGCTTACATTCGTTACGAAATTTTTACACTTTTTTTTGTGACATAAACAAATAAATAAACAAGAAAGCAACTTAATAAAAACGTGTTAAAATGGCATCGGGAGCTTGCTGACTGTTGCGCTCAGCACCGGAACCTGGCAACCCACGTCACGGCCTCATCTCTCTACTTGCACCTTACACCCTCAGTTGGTCGGGTGCTTTGAACGCCGTCATTTCCCTTAACCTTTTTTTATGCAGTAACGAGAATAAGTCACATACGAGTAGCGTTTAGCAGTATAAAGTTTTATCATTTTCGCAACCTATTATGACAATTTTATTTGAGGAGAATTGCAGCGTTTAAAACGCCCGTGAATTCACCCCTGTCTGGTCGGCAGATAATGTTCCACCGACAAAGGTTCGAATACTTGCGAGATGTAGAAAAAGGCGGAAGTCCGTAATCTCACCCCATAGCAAGTCTAATGCACAATACTTCAAGCCCATTTTTATTTTATATATTCTTGCATATGATACTCAACATAGTCTTATTTATGTTGTTATGGAGAGCGGATTCTGGCATTAGCATCACATAGTAGGAAAATATTGACGATTCGAAATCGACGCTTTAATTTTAAGTTTATTTGAAAATATTATTTTTGTTTTTGACACACTGCACATTGTATTAGACCTGTCTCAAAGAGCCTCTTGTAGGACCCCATGTCACCGCCACGCAAGGCTGGTAAAAGGCCGGGCTGCGTCACAACACAACCCCGAGAAACACAAGCCAAAACACATAATAATACTTTATTAATGTCTTTTATGTTGTTACATAAAAAAGGTTACGAATAATTTATCAGTAACGTCCCTGACCTCGATACTAGGTACAATGCCTGTGGAGGTCAAAAGTATAAAAGTATAACTTCTTATTGCTCAAAATAATATGATTATAGGTACCAAATGTTTACTTGCAACTTTAATACTGTGCGACCAGTATCAGTGCGATAATAATTTGCCATCCTACATGATAGTAGATAGCAGCAACGCGATTCATAATCATAGCCTATTGTTCTACATTTGATGATTATTTTGAGTTCATTGTCTTATTAACCTACTTTCAATTTAACTTTAAATTATAATATTTTTTACGGATTAGTGTCCGCGGAAAATATATAATTTAAACTTATAGCGCGGTTTTAATAAATGAGTTTTGCTTTTTTTGGTTTGGTTTTCCCGAGTTTCATAAATTATTTATATTTAATTCAGGTGATAATCATTGGGTGCATTCCAGCAGACTAATCACTTCGATATGGAAAGTAATAAAATTAAACATTATAATAAATGGTTAAAATATTATATTCTATGAAAGTGATCGATGACTCAGCGATTAGTCTGCATGCTGAAATGCACGAATTGAAATAACATTTCATTATTATAAAACAACACGAGGAGCTTGACAGCGCGGTGGATATTAGTGCATTGCCCTACGATTGCGGCAATTAAGTAACTTTTGCAAGGGTTGTTCATGGGATGGGTGACCAAAACTTTACTATCTCGAGCTCCTCCGTGCTTCGGGTCGCACGGCACGGTAAGCCATTGATTCCGGTTGCGACTTATTGGGCCATTTTGGGCCTGCGGTTATATTATATCATATTCCGACCTTTTTTACACCCATAAGGAAGGCTTGGGAACAATATAAATGGCTCATGTTCAAATTAATGTAACGCCCAGTAAACCAAAATTGCAAAAATATTAGTCTTCGTCATCATGATATGTGGTCAACTTTTTCGTGCGAATAGGTAATATTATTATGTTCATAAATACGATTTATCTGATAACATATTATCGTAATAGAAAAATATTGGCGTAGGTTGACAAAATTATCAAAATTATAGCTACAATCACTAAGAGATTATGGATGTAGCGATTAATAAAATGTGATTCGATTTTATATCTATCGCCGGCTGATCGTTGATTATATAGCGCACTGGCCTGGCGCCAAATGCGAATAAGGTGTCTTGCTTGATAAAGTCGCATTTCCGTTCCTCTTGCGCTTTCAACAGCTTCATGCCTCATTGCATTTAATAGCGCATGCCCTCAATATTCTTCTTCTAAAAAAATATCAAGGGCATGTCGGCCCACGCGCAGTATAGGGTTCCGTAGTAACCTCATACCATACCATATAGCTATAAACTTATATATACTTCCTGCTTTACACTACTAACGACTATAACTAATTTAAATACGTACGTTACTCAACTTTGAGAGGCTCTCAAACATCGTCCTGTCGCATTAAATGATATTAATATACATATTCATACCAAAATACAGCTTTCTAAGGCCCTCTGAGCTAAGCCGTAGACAGACGGACATGGCGAAACTATAAGAGTTGTTTGACTCAAGTCTTTTAAGTTTAATCAATTACGGAACCCTAAAAATGACAAATTTATATCGCAGAGAGATGAAAGGAAAAGCGCACGGTTTGGAGGAAAACGTCAAATTTGAATCGAAAGTTGAAGCGACTCGGTGAAGACAGACCATATAGTTTTATGGTACCTACCTACGTAAAATAATAAAAAGTTGGTAGGTACCACCTACTCACTAATAAAATAAAATAAAAACAAGGTTTGAATCATGAAGTTTCCACTAACACATACCAATTTTTCAATACTTTCACAATCCACACCGCAGTGGAGCAACGTTTCCAAGGGTGTGGGCAACATCAGCCCCCTGATTTTGTTAACTAAGTTTTTGTTATCCGGCTTCCTTGATTTTGTTACTCTGTTGCAATCAACTTTTGATAGAAACTGACAGAAATCGCAGTGACATTGCTGCTTTAGTAAGAATCAATGTGACAACTATGTTACATAAATCAGCAAAGTAACTGCGATTTCTGTCAGTTTTAATCAGAAGTTGATTGCAACAGAGTAACAAAATCAGGGGGCCGATAATAAAAACTTAGTTGTTGTTTAGTATATTGCCATGGTAAAAATCGTTGCCCAACTTTTTAAAATAGAGAACAGTAACAAATCGATCACATTTTTTGTTACCTCAACAGGACACAGAATGCATAATAAAGTCTTCAACACGCCAACATCAAATTATTCAAACTTATTATGCCGTGCAAGTGCAACGCGCTTGTTGCTGAATGTTGGATGTTGGATTTGCTAAATAAGGTTTTTTTTTACAGATAGCGCCTTACACATCAGTGCTGGTGAACTGCATCTATTGGGCAGTGGACAGTCCGAAATTGCTGACCATTCCTGATGCAAAGCATTTGCTAATACCATCACACACACCATGGTTGCCTAGAAGCATTGGGGCTCCGGCACTGCCTCACAGGTAGGCTTCTAAGGACCCAGTGTGTCACTATGATCAAAATGTAGCCGTAGCTTCTGATGCATTTATTTTCGATATTATTAATATCGTCGAAATATTTTCAATAAGTTAGCCTTTTTGCATCAATAAGGCTTTTCAGATAAATTCATCAGCTCCGGGATAAACCACAGGTTGTTTTAAGTTTTACGTTGTTTATATTTGGTATAATTTTCTCAGTTTTTCTGTTTCTTAGGATGCTAGCGATCTGTGATATTTCGGCTGACCCCGGTGGCTCCATTGAGTTTATGAATGAATGTACAACCATCGACACACCATTTTGCCTTTACGATGCCGATCGGAACAAGGATACAAAGAGGTAAGAGCCAGACTCATAATATTATGAAAAATTAATTATGTTATAGGTATTCACTGTTTTTGACTGAACGCAAAGCGCGAGCGAAGAGTCTCCGTTCCAGCTTGGGCAAAAATGCTTTCATATGTCCGCAGGCTGTCCGGCTTTCCGTTAGTTCTCCTCTACAGGTCGTATTTCTCAACCGATTTTCGTGAAATTTCACGAAAATAATCATAATGGATTTTTTTATTCAGCTTTTGGAAATTTTTCAACATGGCGGAGATATGGGGAAAAATCATATTTGAGCCATTTCGAAAAATATTCACAAATTTTACAAACAATTTTTTATTAGGAATCTAAATACCTATAAAAAAAAAATAACCGCACTACAGTAACGTATATTTCTCTTCATTATGTTCTATGATTCTCTGTTCCATCGACCAAAACTAATAAAGGCAATATGTTTAGATCATCTATCATCAAAATAAGTCTTCTTCAATCAATTCAATTTTTTTCTATTTACTTTGATTGGCAGCTTCAAAGGGCCGGGAGTGTTGGTGTGTTCCATCGACAATATGCCCACGCAGCTGCCGCGAGAATCCACCGACTTTTTTGGTGACCTTCTATTCCCGTATTCGGAAGATATCATGAAGTCCGACGCCACTAGACCGCTGGACGAGCACAACTTCTCGCCTTTCGTCAAGGGGGTGAGTCACATTATTAATTACTTATGTTACCTACGCGACGCGTACATCGCGTTTTAGCTAGATCACTTTATTTATTACTGGCGTCCTTTGCAGTCTAGGCAAATACTCTGACTACTGAGCTATCGAAACCACAGAAAGAATCCAGCATTATATTTGATCAACATTGAAGGACATTTGACATTTGAAAACACAGTACCTACCTACAGGGATTTTTTTCTGTTTCTTTCTTAAATCATTGAATAGGTAGCTCTATACAACGTGTTACAAAAGTACCCCTAATGCCGAATATGGTAGTAGGAACCATCAAACTGAACAACTTTTACTATGGGACCAACTCTGAAATCGCGAAAAAAAAATCAGCTGTTTCATACATTTAGATATTTTCGTAATTAATTTTTGTATGAAACAGCTGATTTTTTTTTAGCGATTTCAAAGTTGGTCCCATAGTAAAAGTTGTTCAGCTTGATGGTCCCTGTCTATCATATTCGGCATTAGGGGTACTTTTGTAACACCTTGTATAGGTACGTTTAATTTGTTTTCCTTTCGTAGTATATAAAAAAAATGTATCAGTAAAATAGCAATCAAAAAAATGAAATGAAAAATGTACTTAATAATCAAAAACATAATAAATAAAACCGAAAAGTCTTAAAATTATGAAATGCATTTTCATACTTGCCAAACGTGTCTGTTTGCAATTTTTCTTATATGGTTATAATTATAATAATGACTTAAATAGTTGGGCAACTACACGGTAACTATGACCCACACATCGATAATAACAAAAATTCGATTTCGAAAATTAATCGATACAAGTAGATATCTTTGTTTTATCAGTCAGTCCAGCCGATACTTCGCGGGCAATTCATGGAATAACACACGGTCAACATTGGCTTATCAGTGCACTGTGTATTTCCACAAACAACAACAACTGTTTAAATAAAAAAATATGAAAGCAAAGTGCAATTGACTAATAAGGAACAATACGTTATAACGTAAATTAAAAACACGCTATGGAACGAAATGTATCTACTAAGTTTTAAGCTAAATGTCATACTTTATTTAAATATGATTTTCTTTTTAGTTGTTCTAATTATTTGATTTCAGGCCATCATAACAAGTAATGGGAAATTGACTCCAGACTTTGAATATATCAATGAACTCCGTAATTCAAATACGTAAGTAGCGAGTGTGTATCAATTTGGCCATCAGTGTGATGTGGATTTTTAGGGAATTCAAATTCATAAATTTGAGAGAGAAAAGCGGAAATTGAATTACATTATGCTTAGTTCTTGATATTGACAACGACCTTAACTTATAACTTCCTGTTTTTACTTATTTCCTGCAACAAAAGTTTATGTTGATTTGATCTCGATCACACTTGGAACATGTTGTTGCTTTAGGATTATATAATTGGAACTACATAGATTAAAACATACAAAACAAACGCTTTTAGATATCGACTATATATTTTGGTTAGCAACCACTAATACGATGCGACAAACTTATCTGGCCCAGTGGCCAAACTGAAACTATATGTTTTGTAGATGTAATGATATCAAATGTCATTTGTGTATTCACCAACAGCAACGCCGTCACCGGGGTCATATATGTTTATCGGATTGTAATGATTTTAAAACTATCAAAACGTACATTATCATGATCCAGAAAATCACGTTGACCACGTGAAAATATTGACATTGTAATTAACATGTACATCCCCGTACTGATTTTCCACACTCTAATCCGCAACGTAAATCTTTCAGGGGAATTATATTCATTTCTACATAATCATATCTATATATATAAAAGGGTAAATCACTCACTCACTGATCACGAAATCTCAGAAACTAGAAGTGCTAGGAGTCTCAAATTTTGCATGGGAGTTCCTTTTAGGGCGTAGGTGCTCACTAAGACTGGATTTTGCGAAATTCAACCCCTAAAGGGGTGAAACAGGGTGGCAAAGTTTGTATGGGAGAACGCGATTCCTTGGCCTGATTGACTTGAAATTTGGCATACACATTCTTTCACAAAATTAATTGAATACCTGTTTCGTATTTTTTTAATATTTATCCCCTAACAGGGTTAAAAAGTGATAAAAGGCTACTTTTGGGGTGCTTGACTTCGACGTCGGAATTGAAACTTCTTTGTGCACTTGATTGATTAATTAAGAAAAATAAATATCATTTGTCATCTCAACGTAGTATTACATTCTCTTTTGTCATTTCCCCTGACAGTAGGTAGAATGCATTTCATTGAAGAGTACCTATGGCGTTATGTTGGCAGTGCTGACATTTTTTCCTTATTGCGTTGTAATAAGGTGCAAAATTATTCCATCTGATTATCAGATTAATTTTAAAAGAATACAATATCCGGTCAAGTCGCCTATATGCTATGACAATTAATAAGGCACAGGGACAAAGCTTAAGAGCGGCTGGTGTAGATCTGCGCAGTGATTGTTTCTCCCATGGCCAGCTATAATGTCGCCTGCTCGAGAGTCAGCTCGCCGAATAGCCTTTTTATTTTGCAACCGAAAAATAAACAACTTTTACTATTGGGACCAACTCTCAAATCGCGAAAAAAAAACAGTTGTTTCACACATTTTGATATTTTCGATTTTAATTTTTGTATGAAACAGCTGATTTTATTTTCGCGATTTCAGAGTTGGTCCCATAGAAAAAGTTGTTCAGTTTGATGGTCCCTATATACCATATTCGGCATTAGGGGTATTTTTGCAACACGTTTTATATTATAGAGAAGTGTTGGATGATCGAGATTGGTAAACCTGATAATGCACAACATATTTTTATTTAGAACTAGATGCACCTGGCATGCGTATTGCAATTTTTTAGGCAGGGACCTTCTCGGTCGTAAGCAGAACAACTCACCAAAGTTTCATCATAATCGTATAGAAATCTGGATCTCCTCCATTCACTCCCTGGATGGCCATAACCAGATCACCGCTCGGTCAATCCCTGGCGGAGAAGCAATGCTTAAAAGTTACTTCGTTTGTATGAAAATCGACTGGCGTCCTTAATTATGTGGCCACCACTATATATATAGATATCCTGTAGTCTAATAACTTCACACTCACCACATTAGTAACTACATTGTACCCGTGCGAAGCCGGGGCGGGCCACTAGTAAATCATATAAATTCCGCAGTCGGTCACGTCACAAGGTGGAGGGCAATGATCAGCAGAAGCCAGTGGTGATCTTGGGCAGTGGACTGGTGTCTGCACCGGTCGTCGAGTACTTGGCCCGGGACAAGAACATTGCTGTCACCATTGGCAAGTATCTATCCAAACTAATCCTTTCGGCGCTAGGCTTCTTATAAAATAGCCAATTCAAGTGATGCTAAAGCATGTACTATTTATAAGGTTTTGCTTTTTTCAGCAAAAAATATTAAAAAATATACCGTAAACTAGGGTGATTAGCAACTTGTGTGGTGAATTCGATAAATAAAATTACAAAAATCAACCGGTTGGGGCCGTTCATAATTTTTAACTAATGAGGTTATTATACATTTATTTATTTACTTCTATCGAAAATGTCGCTGTTGTTATTCACCACGCAAGTTGCTAATCATCCCAGTTTACCGGTAAGTACTACTTACCTACATTTACAGGATTTTTACACTCGAGTAATTTTTAAGAAAGTGACAGTTATTGGTCCATCTTTCTGTCAGCATGACCAAGTCACCATTCTTAGTAGAATGGTCGTGGTCGTAGCAGAATGGTCGTGGTCCTAGCAGAGTGGTTGCGGTCGTAGAAGACAGTTCATGGTCGTGGTCCTAGTTTCACTAAAAGGCAACCCGCCTCACAATTCGTCGCCATTCTGTTACCATCCATCCTTACATGTCCTTTGTCGTGCAGCTTCTCAAGTAAAAGAAGAGGCGGATGCTCTCGCAGAGCGTTATGGAGTCCGGTCTGAGTATCTTCAGGCTAACGACGAGGGTGCGCTGCACTCGTTCGCGTCGCGGGCTCGTCTCGTGGTGTCGCTGCTGCCGTACGAGCTGCACGGGACCGTGGCGAGGGCGTGCATCAGTGCGGGGGCACATATGGTTACTGCCTCGTATGTGCGCCCTGAGGTTCAGGAACTACACAATTCGTGAGTATATCGTCACTTGATCGTGATCGTTTGTCTACTTACTTTCACGTAGAGCTAACTAACGTAGACCTAAAAAGGTTGAATGCCAATTCGTGCAAATAAGCAGTAGACGGGCTGAATCGTATATGATTTATTTATTTGCAATAATTATTTAAAAACGGATGGTATTGGTATATCCCAGTTGCATACTTATTTTAGGATAAGATTTACATTGGTTTAATATACTAAATCTGCTCTCTATACTGTTGTCTGAAGAACCAAATTTTAAGTTGCTTTAAATCGATTTTTAGTGCAAAGGAAGCTGGCATAACGATACTTAACGAAGTCGGTCTGGACCCTGGCATCGACCACTTACTGGCTTTGGAATGCATCCACGATATACAGAACCACGGAGGAAGAGTTGACACATTCGTCTCTTATTGCGGAGGTAAAATAAAATCAACTTAACAAAACAAAATTGGTATTAATGACAATTTCAGTTACTTAATGTTCTTCTATCATTCTTAGGATTACCAGCACCTGAGTTCAGTGATAATGCTTTGAGATATAAATTTTCATGGAATCCACGAGGAGTTCTCCTTAACACAATTTCTGGAGCCAAATACCTAAGCAAGGGACAGGTAATACCACAGAATACATAATGTAATATTTAATTTTATTTACTATTCTCGTGTCTATAAATAAAATGTTTTAGTTACATTTTCTATTTTGCTACCAAAATAAGTATTTGTATCAAAATATCTCTATTGAAAATCGTGGGTGTTAACTTGAGCAAAATTTGGGTAAATTTTCGTTCAAAACTACGTGTTATTTGTAGATAGTCGAAGTTTTGGGTGGTGGAGAGCTGATGTCTGTAGCTCGGGAACTAGATTTCCTGCCAGGTCTAGCTTTTGAAGGATTCCCTAACAGAGATAGCACAATTTACTCGAAACTATATGGAGTAGAGGACGCGCACACCATGTTCAGAGGCACTTTGAGATATCGAGGTAAGACACAAACACTCAGTTCTGTCCCAAAAATAATTATACAATGGAATTATTCATAAATTTATTTTCCAACAGGATTCGCGGAATCTATGAAAGCAATGCAGCTATTCGGATTGATTGATCCAAATCCTCATCCATCATTGCACCCTGAAGGTCCAAAACTTACTTGGGTAAAAAAACTCAAGTTCTTTCTTTTGAATAAGTACTCAGCATTAGCAAGTTTTTGAAGTTTTTTTTATGTATTTTAGAGACAATTCGCGTGTGAACTTCTCGGTTTGATGGACACGTCCATATTTTATGAAAACCTGAGGACGAGGTTAGCAGAACGCATCGGTAGTCAAGGAGCACATGCCTTAGAGTCACTAGGACTCTTGGAGGATGATCTCGTAGTCAAGTGTGGTACTCCTCTTGACACTGTCAGTAATTACCTTAGCAAGAGACTACAACTGGGTGAGTTATTAAAAGGATATTACGTCGTTATATCATTTAAATTACTCGTATAGCAATCTGAATACGATATTACTGGCATATATATAACATAGCAAATACCACGTTGGTCGCCATGCCGCCATCATAGAAAATTAAGCTACCTACTACTTTATATTCATTATATGACTTTACAAAACCTATTTAACTAGGATGTCTAAGGTAAGTACTTAATTTACTTCTACAGGAAAAGACGAGACCGACTTCGTAGTGCTTCGGCACGAAGTTGGCGTTACGTGGAGTGACGGCAGAAAGGAAAGGCGGGAAATCACAATGACCGTCAGGGGGGACCCGGCGTCCCACACTGCTATGGCACGGACCGTTGGGTTGCCTACTGCTATTGCCGCGAAAATGGTCCTAGACGGTAAGGGTTTTAGTGAACTATTGCATTGTCATCTTAAGATACATAATATTAGAAAAAATATTTATGTTTTTGCATTGTTGTTTGCAAAAGATTATGTTGTCTATAGGCAATTAATGGTGATATGCTCGTTAAAAATACTACATGCACATATTAACCCCATGCACAAATGTAATACAAATTTCAATCAATTCCCTCCACAATTATATTGAGGTATCATAGACTTAGAAAAATTTTCGCTGGGAGGTATCGATCTTAGAATAATAACAAACTAGGTATAGGTATGTCAATTAAAAAAACAATGTCTGTACCTTTTTTTTAGAACATGGAGCATATGATTTTTCTTTGTGTTCACTTTCTTATTCCGTTGTGTGAGCTACAGCCAAAGAAGAAATTCCTGAATTTGTATTCTGTAGTTAACTAATTTTAAAAATAGTTAAAATTCTATTTTCTTATGGCAGGTGAGATCCAAGAACGCGGAGTGGTTCTTCCGTTTGAGCCGGTAGTGTACAAGTCCCTGCTCTCCAGACTGCGGTCTGACGGCATCACCGCTCGGGAGTCTACGACCCCCCTCAATTAGACCTCGAATTTATTTATCATTAATTATTATTAATAATTTATTCAGTTTTCAGTCAGATTCAACCAAACTTCTTTAAACTACAATGTGTTTCTTTTTAATCAGTTATTAAATGTAATGTATAAATAATGTCTCTATTAAAAACTTGTCACAGCTATCTGCAGCAATCAATATGGAATTGCTACAAGTATGTCTTTGCTTTCCTTGATTTTTCTTTTTTAATTAAACTCTTAAAATACGTGTCATTCATACTGATAATTTTGTAATAAGTAGATATCACTACCTATGTAATAAGTGGACAGATAATAATTATTAAATTAGGTATCTTTAAATTACTTAATGAATCAACAGTTTGATTGTAAATATTGTTTTATTTTATTGCTATTTTAATAAAATAGTGTGTAAATAAGTATTACATAATGAATTATAAATGCATTTATAAACATTATATATATATATTTTATTTCACATTTGTCAAACCTTGACAAACCTGAGGTTTGTCTAGCCAACGGTTTAATACGCCTTCCTTCATCCAACGTGACCTTGCTAGCTGCCAACCATATCGCAGTCGTGGTCGTAAATAGCTGTCCACATGGTTGATGGCAGTGTAGATCACGTGAAAGTTAAGTAGGTAGTTAGTTAAAATCAGTCGGTAAAATCTTGTTAAAATTCTACTTGTTTAATGAATGACACTACGCCACAGACAATGTATGCCACTGGCCAGTTATATTACTTAATATATAGGTCGATAACTTTTTATTAAACCTTACGCATGGAATTTGTACTGAGTGCCTATATGTGACTATACTACGCTATATTAAGAGTCCGGCGAACAGTGAGCTTCCTATACAAACGTAATACCAAAATGATTTGCAATTTGAGCGTAATTAACTATTCTTGTGATGTTATTTGGATTAAGGCAGTATTTGTCTAAGGTTCTAAAAAATAAAATATCCAAAATACCAAACCAAATAAAAAATAATGCGATTTACAGTTTTGTATGAAAAAATGTAATAGACATATTTTATTTTGAATTCTCATCATTCATCGTTTCATTCATCATCTTAAGTAAAAAAAACATCAAAGAAGTTAATGCCCGGCCTACCGGACCCCCCGCCCATGAACTAACAAACATTGCTTATCAAAGGTTGATAAATTCATATCTTTGGTGAGTACACATTAAGTTACTAATTTATTTAGACATAATTATTATGATTATTTACAATAGTACTGCTTGTACCTTAAAATCTACACATTTTTGGGTTTCGGTTTGAATTGAAGGAATGTATAACTGAAATCGTGACAAAATGCGTCCTACAAATACAGATATTCCGACGGGGTATATCAATAAAGGAAGTCACAATCGGAAGACCGTACCTTAAGTGACCGTATATTAAGTTTATTGATAAAAACGTCATGATAGTAGGTACTACCTGCAACGAAAAAATACTTTAAATAAATTGCTACAAAAACAGCTTCAAAAAGAAACCGCTCTAAAAAGCAAGAAATAATATTCAAATCTGCATAATTACTATATTTAAGTACGCATATCTGATATTAAAAAAAACGTCCTTTGAAGTCGGGTGGGGTTTTATGAATTAAGACATAAAATTGAGAAAGAGAAACCCCGATAAAAGTTTATATAAATTAAAAAAAGCAAAAAAATATCTTCAATCACTAGGTACACAGTTCCTATTTGATTTTGAGGAGTTCCCTTGTGTATCTTGGAAACCTAAAGTCCAATGCCAATGAAAATGGTCTTATTTTTAAAGTACCTATCTTCTTTCAAACAAAAAAAGAATCATTTAAGGCTCATATATACCTCAAGTGGCGCCCTCATTTTAATTAAATTTATTGCTCGCTAAGTACATAATGTATCGAAAATTCACATGTACAGATTGAAGCAAAGGTTCTGTAGTTTATTTACAAACAATAACCTCCGCATAATATAGTAAATTGTAGAAGAAGTTCGAAAAAGTGCTAAAAGTGGCCACTTTTAGCACTTTTGCGAACTACTATTACAACGAACAAAATTTTACTGAGGTTATTGTTTGTAAATAAACTATAGAAACTTAGCTTCAATCTGTACATGTGAATTTTCGATACATTATGTACTTAGCGAACAATAAATTTAATTTAAATGAGGGCGCCACTTGAGGTATATAGGAGCCTTAAATCGGTTCAAAAACAAAGAAGTTATGATGGTCGATCATCTTTGTAAGTTCATATACCAAATGTTAACGAAAATGACAGTATTTTCAGGATTTCTTGAAAACTACTGGACCGATTTCAAAATTTCAAAAAATGTGACCAACTTGGCAACAAACCTAATGTAATAACGTTTGAATCATTTTAATTGGTTCAGCCATCTTCGAGTAAACACATACATAAAAAAACATATAAACAGACGAACATAGAACCTCCTCCTTTTTTGAAGTCGGTTAAAAATGACGCATTTTGAAGTAAGTACATAGCCATCTTTATACGCAAACTCTTGTTTGGTTTGTGTCGACATAATTATATACAACGTAATCATTTGCGCAGTTTGTCTATGATTACATGTACTTTTCTATTACTTAGCAATGCGAGCTGCGAATTGCCAGGAGTTGTAAGGTTATCACTACAATGAAAACAAAATAAAATAGTAAAATAATAAAGTTAGGGAAGGCACTACACGAAATCTACTCTTTCACTATCTATTTGGATTATGGTTGATTATTGCATAGCTTTAATTGTCGCTTCGTCAGAAATTTGATGAAAAGTACATTTCTACTGATTTCTGGAATACTGGATCATTTATTAAAAATCTACTCGGTTATTGTGTTAGATCAATAAAAAAGCTATCCTTTTTGCATAAAAAATCATATCACTGTCGTTGAAAATTATGAAATCTGACGATTGGAACTTTATTTTTATAAGTTTTTATGGTGTTATTCAGATTTTTTTACAGAGTTACCAAGGCATTTTTCAATATTCTGTTCGGTTATTCTGTTTCTTTGTTTCTTTTTCCGTCTACAGTAATTTTTGTGGAATAGAGTTCTACATCAATTCTTCACATTGGAAACTCAAAAATCAATCTTTTCATCAGATAGTGGCCTCGCTTTAAGTAGGTATAATAGTTTTTCAGCACAACATAAGCACGATATAGTAGTATAGTAAATAAATAATAGAAATATCACAATTCACAGAGGATTCAAAATAATTTGATTGGTGGATGATTGTAAAAAAAGCAAGCCGCCTTTGTAAGATCCTTTTTCGTTTTTTTTACAAAAAAGAATACTTAGCTGAAAGTCAAATTAAGTTTGTTGAATTAAGTTACTAAAATGTAATGTATGTAACTTTTCAAATCAGATTATGAAAGCCACTTATAAGCCATAATAAACATTGTGACCTCTTTACTTACATAAACCCTTTTTGAAATAAGAGCGGTCATTTCCACAAAAAAGTAAACAAACATTTTGACATTTGCAAGATAAACGGTGAAAATGAAAATACTGCTATCCAGTAATGTAATCTGGAAAAAAAAGGTTTGACATGTTTGTCATTCTTATATCATTTTTTTGCTAACCTAAAATGTTTTATCAAATGACTTGATTTTGCTATTTTGAGTTATTTTTTAGGGTTATTTTTATAAATTCATTGAGCTAAATCTCGATTGTGTCGTGACACGTTCATATTTCACCTAAGAATTTTAACGCGTGACAATTTAGTAATGATGACTTTGCGTTAAGACTGAAATGGAAAACGACCCGAATAACACTGTAAGTACAAATATGCAAGTCCGAATATGGACAGAAAACCTCTTTGAATTCAACCACCGAACCATAATAACAAACAAAGTTACCTCTGAAGTATTCTTCTAGACGCAACCTTCACTACGAATCTCTACTACGCATCCACTTGCTACGAGCTACGAGATTAAAAAATACAACTAAATGATTTCCACGAAACTATTATGCTAATTTAGGTATAAATGTAATCTAAAGTTTAGGTGGTCATTTTGCTTACAATAGAATATCTTTACATGTTAGATAAATTAATTTGTATTACAAATTAAGCAAGTTTATTCCCATTCGTGTAAATGTATCGTGTGCCATATGATCCCGGATGCAGTGCAATCATAGTTTTTGCACATGTTTGTTGGAAATTAAAGCTCTGGTCCCGTTAATTTTTTAGTTGATAAATGGGTCTACCTTATCTGGTTATTGGGAGGGAACCAATAAGTGTGATGATAATAATTTAATTAAGATCTACTCTTAACCACTTTCAACAAGCTCATGAGTGGCTTCTGCAGTTCTGCACGTTTTTTGCAGTAATTATTTATTTTTAATGGTTTTAATTTAACGGTTTTAATTAAAATACTTATACCTACAACGTGTTACAATAGTACCCTAATGCCGAATATGGTAGATAGGGACCATCAAACTGAACAGCTTTTACTATGTGACCAACTTTGAAAACGCGAAAAAAAATCGAAGTTTGATGGTCCCTATCCACCATATTCGGCATTAGGGGTATTTTTGTAACAGGTTGTATGCATAAGTATTTTAATTAAAACCGAGTCAGTTTCCGAACACAATTTATAAAAGAAACATTTTTAATAATTGATGTACCAATAAACTATCCATTTCTTTTTATTACTACTGTTGAATTGTCTGTGAACCAGGTTCCAACCAGAGTGGGAATAACGAAACAATTTTTAGAAAATATAATGTTTTATTATGTAACCCTCGCCAGTTATACTTAGGATCTAAAAAAATCGAGAAGGAACTTTAACTTTTGCAGTAGGTACAAATGGTACATTGTATATTATTCTTCTATGCGTAAATAAAATACTGAGTAAATGGTTTTTAAAATGAGTTTGTCTATACGAGGCCTAAACCACCAATGCACATTATGGTGGGTTTAAATCCTATCCTTCTTGTCCACTTATAAAGAAGGCATGTGCCCCAGCAGTGGGGACATTAAAAATGGCTGATGATGATGATGATGACCTAAGAGGTTTGCTTTTATGGTAAATGACGTTTAGTTGTGGTGTCAGACGGCGGGTCGCGAGACTGGACGGTGCATGTCGGTGGCGGCCATGCAGGCGCTACACCGGCTGCGCGAGTGCCGGCTGCTCTGTGACGCGATCGTGCGCGCGGATGACGGCGCCGCCTTCCCTGTGCACCGGGCCATACTCTCTGCCTGCAGCCCATATTTCCTGTTAGTATTTTTTTTTTTATATGAGTCTCTTTTTTTAAACAGCTTCCAATCTGCCTGATGCCGGAGCCACAGCCTATTAAATAGACTGTGCCGGAGCAACAGCCCCGGTTCAAGAGGTCACGAGCGAAAAAGTTCACATAATCCACTCTAATTTTGAAAAACTAAACTAGCTATATCGTTCGTTTAAGCATTTTCTTTTTAATCTTTGAGGCAAATGTCGCCTGTGCTTCATTTCGTTTACCAATTAATTTTTTGATATTATTGTAACCTACTAACAGTACTTGTTATTTGTTTTAAAATTTGTGATTCCTCCATACAGCTCTGGTATTTTTAGGGCATTATTCACAACAACCCTGCATTCTCGGGAGCAAAGTGACGTGTTGATATCAGGTGTGCGCTCGGAGATACTGCTCCTACTGATCGAGTATGCGTATTTGCGGCGCATCGATGTCTCCGATACAAATGTCCACGAGCTCCTCATGACCGCTGATTACCTGGCCTTCCTCGGGGTCCTGCAGCTATGCTGTGACCATCTCCGAGTTTCTTTAAGTCCAAAAAACTGCTTAGGAATAATGATGTTCGCCAGGTAACCTCAACACAGTAAAATGTGCATGATCCTAAACATAAAGTTGCTTATTCAGAAGTCAGACCTTATATGAATATTTACAGGCGCGTCTTCTGCTACAAACTCGAAGCAGACGCTCGAAGATACTTGTTGCGCTACTTTGTAACGGTCGCCACGCAAAGTGATGAGTTTCTTCATTTGCCATTGGAAGAGTTGAATTCCATCATTTTAGAAGACGAGTTGAATGTAAAAAGTGAAGAAGTTGTTTGGGAAGCCGTACTGCGCTGGGTGAACTATGATCCCGATGTTCGTTGGCAACATACTGTGAAATTGATGGGCAGTATACGGCTGGGTTTGCTTGACACACAAGTGAGGCCAAAGTTATTTTAATACAAATAAATATTGGGCAAACTTGTATTCTCATTATTAACTTCGGGTTACTTTTTAGTTCTTCTTAGAAAACGTTAAAGATCATCCATATGTGACTGGAAATGAAGGATCTCGACCGATTATTATTGAAACCCTGAAGTTTTTGTATGACCTCGAAATGATTGCGCAAAGGGACGGTGAAGTCGCTACGCCGGAAATTGCTAGACCAAGAGTTCCACATGAGGTAAGACCCAATCTTTTCATACAAAAAAGTTATAGTAGGTAGTTAAGTATATAGTGTTTATAGTAGAAAAACCAATTTTACTTTTCATCATTGTTAAGTAAATTTTTGTAATTGACATAATATTTTAGGTGCTTTTTGCTATCGGTGGTTGGAGTGGAGGATCTCCAACAGCATTTATTGAAACTTATGATACAAGAGCGGACCGGTGGATCAAAGTGCGAAGGCATAAGTTGTTAAATTGCTTTATATTTTTCAGTAAAACTTGATTACATATTTAATTTATTAATTAAATTATAGGTAGAGGAAGTAGACCCTGCAGGACCCCGAGCGTATCATGGCACAGCTGTACTAGGTTATTGTATTTACGTCATTGGAGGTTTTGATGGAATGGATTATTTCAATTCATGTCGTTGTTTTGATGCCGTTACTAAGACTTGGCGAGAGGTAAAAAAATTGCAATAAACGTACAATCAGGGCCGGATTTAAGGGAGGGCAACCGGGGCAACTGCCCGGGGCCTCCACAAGAAAGGGGCCGCCACAAGAAAGGGGTCTTCACATGAATTGTATTTATTAAAAAAAGAATCTTACACAACGAAAGAGTACCTATCTAATTTTACGATTTGAAAACATACCTAGTAATTTTAATTTTAATATTATTTAGTGCCATACGACTAAATAAATAAACGATTGAAATACTTTGCAAGAAAAATATTATATAACCTATTTGAAAAATAATTAGGGGCCTCCACTCCCTTATTGTCCCGGGGCCTCCACACCTCTAAATTCGGCCCTGCGTACAATATAATAAGGGAGTAAATGTAACGGCTATTTAAAAGCAGTTTTGTCCAGGTAGCTCCAATGAACGCACGTCGTTGTTACGTGTCTGTAGCTGTTCTCGGTGAAACGATATATGCGATGGGTGGTTACGATGGCCACCATCGTCAAAATACTGCGGAAAGATTCAACCATCGCACCAACCAGTGGTCCCTTGTGGCGCCTATGAATGCTCAGAGGTCAGATGCGAGCGCCGCAGCACTAGACAGTAAGTTCTTTGACACATTAACTCTATCAGAATCGCTAAACCACGATAACTCAAGGATTTGAACTCACGTATAATAAGACGTATTCAGCACCGGTTGCTAAAATACCGAAAGAACCATCTTGATCTTTTGTCTTTAAACTTATTTCCTGTGTAGACAAGATTTACATAACTGGTGGTTTCAATGGACAAGAATGCATGAACAGTGTGGAAGTGTACGACCCAGACACAAACCAGTGGACCAATCTAGCTCCGATGCGGTCACGGCGGTCTGGCGTCTCTTGTATAGCGTACCACAACAAGGTATTTAGGTATATTCATTGGCAATATACTTTTATGTAGAAAAGCTATAAATCTTAGATCCTACCATAACAATCAATGAATCAAACATTAAAAATAAATTAAAAGAATATTATTTATCTTCAAGTAACCTTTCAACATAAATATAATATCTATATGTATATATTTATGTTGAATATAATATTTATACAAGGTGTTACAAAAATACCCTTAATGCCGAATATGGCATATAGGGACCATCAAACTGAACAACTTTTATTATGGGGCCAACTCTGAAATCGCGAAAAAAAATCAGCTGTTTCATACATTTTGATATTTTCGATTTTAAGTTTTGTATGAAACAGCTGATTTTTTTTTCGCGATTTTCGAGTTTGTCCCATAGTAAAAGTTGTTCAGTACGATGGTCCCTATCTACCATATTCGCCATTAGGGGTACTTTTGTAACACCTTGTATAACAACAAAGCAATAAAAAAAAATGTAACACAAATCACTACTGGTGACCACATTTGTGGGTAGTTGTAGTATTCACATTGTTTGGCTACATTATCTTTTCTTTCTTATAAAATGTTTATGTACGTGAGCGTATAGCGGCGAGTGTCAGTGTGCGGGCAAACCAATACTGGTTTTTGTCACACTGTCCTGCATAATATTTTAATTATAAGACCACTTGTAGTTACTTAATAAAATAAAATAAAAAATACCTTTACCTTGGTCGATGGTTTAGAGCAAATATTGTTCCGGTCAATCACATGATCACATTGCAGAACTTATTGTACTTAAGTGCAATTATCATGTTGAAAGTACGTTTTATTAAAGTCTGTCCAGCATGGCAAGAAGAAACCAATTAATAATTATTAGAGAAAATTTATAATAACTAAATCTGTTTCAATTTTTCTAGCTTACATTATAGCGTTCACTAGGCTTAACATAAATGATTGTAATGCTCACGCAAACTAACTAAAAGACCAAACGCTTGCGTCACAAATGTTTTTTTTTACTTTAACAGTGACTAGTGTCGTTCTCCAATAAATACCGAACGATAATTATTATTGTTGTCATAGTTTTTTTAGTTATGATGTTGGTCGTTAGTTCTGTATGAAAAGTTTAGTTCGATTTTGGTGTTTTCAGAAACTATTATGATTTTCAACAGATATACGTAATAGGTGGTTTTAACGGAATTTCAAGAATGTGCAGCGGTGAGGTCTACGACCCGTCGACCAACAACTGGTCGCCGGTGCCCGACATGTACAACCCTCGCAGCAATTTTGCCATCGAAGTAATTGACGACATGATATTTGCCATCGGTGGTTTCAACGGCGTCACTACTATTTACCACGTGGAGTGTTACGATGAAAGGACTAATGAGTGGTTAGTTTACGATGAATTGTAAGCGGTAATTGATTACAGTAGGCACTTTGAACCCATGATCCAAGAATGGATTGTAAAAAACAATAATCATCCTAAACAGATTTTTTTTGTGTAAGAAGGGTTATGCTGTACTCTCGAACCGATCACGCCTACCCTGAAAGCTTATAGAGCTAGCCCTAGCCTCTTTAGCGACAGAAACCAAACACCAAGGAGTTCTTCTTTTTCTTCACTGTTCTCCACCACACTTTTAGATGAAGACAGAACTCAATATTTTCTTCATAATATTGTTGATTCTGCACAGGTACGAAGCAACAGACATGAATATCTACCGTTCAGCGTTATCGGCGTGCGTGATTATGGGCCTGCCCAATGTGTATGACTATATCCACAAGCATCGCGAGCGCCTGATGGAGGAGAAACGACAAAAGATCTTGCTCTCCGAGACCGCCCGCCACGGGCAGCACCGCACTGCTTTACCCGACGTTAATGTGGGTAACCTTTATAATGCGACATGTATGAAAATATTTTAAGGCCCGCTACATACAGACGGAATATGATTCGGGATTCCGAAACGGAATATCGATAATGTATGAAAATTCCGAAAGGAAAAATAGGTACCTAATGTGTGTGGTAGGTCCACTAGGTCCATAGATTTGTATGGATTAGCTGCGTGACACAGAAACTAGCCGTCTCTGTTTGACAAACAAACATCGTATTTTCCGTCTTTTTTATTACATTAGGTTTGTTTCAAGCTTCTTGGTTTTTTTGAACTGTACTGTAGTCAGTACAGAGTTTAGTCGTAAACTGCCACATATCTCGAATTCGACATTGCCGTCCTCTAATCACAAATCTCTAAAATGTCACTAAAATCTATTGCAGCTACATTCAAAGTAGCACTACAAACTTCGTGGTGCTGCTGGTCCTTCGACTAATGAAATTATTTCGAGGATGACGGCAAAAAAATATTAAATTCGGCATTATTCTGGGATACAATTATTTTATTTACCAATAAATTCGATCTGGTTATTTACAAATAAAATAATGAAGCAGCTTATTTTTCTTTCAGTATTCTAACAAAACTTTTACTGTGTTTTTACTGTAATCGATTTTGGAAGTACTGGTTCGGAATGATTCCGTTACGGAATCTGAATCAAAATTCCGTCTGTATGTGGCCAGTCTAAAACGTTTTGTTCTATAGATAAAATCTTAGTTTTCTACAACTATCTGTTATGATATATTTGAGACTAAATAAAAATCACGGAACTTTTATGATATCGCAAAAAATCAAATCAAATCGAACATTCTTTGTTGAAACAAACTTAGAAATTAAGTGCTTTTGAATTGTCTATATTTACCTACAGTGAACAACGTTTTCATTCTTTACTTTATCAGATAGTGTGGTTCTTAGCTACCTAGTTACAACGTGAAAATAAAATAACGCACAACCTGAAAACATTACACAGATATTTATCGCTCATCGTTAAAGAAAACCTGCTGTTTCAAACAATACTTATGAAAAATGTATGAATTTTAGTTTTGCTTCCATTTAAAAAGTTGTTTGTGTAGTGATGAGCCTTACTAGGTATTAGCTTGTGCGCTTTTTCAGTTTCTACACGCTGTATGCGGTACAAGTCAAAGAGGAAATTAACGTGATGTCTTAATCTGTCTTAATGACAGGTAGGTCCAAATGTTCTCAGGTTCATCTGATGGAGGACAATGAAGACATGCTGGAACAGCTGGGGCTGGTCGAGAACCAGGTGAACATCCCCGTGCCCCCGCCGCCGCCGCCGCCCCCTCAGCCCATGGAGCAAGACTGAGTCTGTTCTTGCATCCCAATTAGTTTGGTAACATATTTATCACTTTACAGATTTCATCAGCCATTCATAATGTTCCCACTACTGGGGTATACGGGCCTTCCTTATATAGGTGGATAAAGAGGACGGGCCATAGCCCACCACGCGGGCCTAATTTGGATCGGTGGGTGCAAAAGGAGAAATTACAGATAATATTTTTTTGTTTACCCATCCCATAGACCTACTCTTGCGAAAGTTGCCTAATTGCCACAATCGCAGGGCGATAGACGAACTTTTTGCGGGCCGGATTTGGCCCGCGGGTCGGGCAAAAAAATTTCAGTTCGGCCCGCAATTATATCCCATCATTTACATTAACGTCTCTCATATGAAAAATTTAAGTGGGAGAAGTTGCCCCCTTAATTTTTTCAGGAATCACAGGAATAACACACACAAGTCAGTATTGCTATTGGATCATGGGCTGCTTGCGCCCGCCCCGTATTGTTGTAATTATTTTAAACGGCGCATCTCAATATCTATTTCCCCTTCCCTGCACTTAACTAACCCACTGCCGTCCGAAGAAACAGTTTTCCCATTTTGGGTTCATTCATTAACACGTAAATAATCCTACCTTTTAAATTAATATTTTTGTCCTCAGGCGTCCTGATCTTTCCGGTAATAAGATTAACTTATCGTATCTCATAATAATCAGTAAGAAGGAAGAAAAAGAAAAACCTTATAAACAAACAGTAGTGAAGTTAATATTATGTAAAATTATAACGTAACCGTTCTTTATTTTTAAAGTATATACAATAATATTGTAGAAATTTTGGCATATTTTTATGTTGTGATATTTTCATAATGTGATTAATTCCTGTATTGCAATATTTTTGAAAATTGTATGAAATTTTTCTGACAAGTATATAATGCCTTAATAGGAATCTCTAACTGGTGTTTCATTGTCTCTGTTTCAGCTTGGGATATAATGCTTCCGTATGTCCGTTTGTTCTCCTCTACAGGTTGCATTTCCCTTCCCACTCTCGTGAAATTATGTGAGCAATTCGATAATTATGTAGATTTTTTTAGCCGACTTAGTTTTTGGAAATGACAAAAATCACCCATTTAGAAAAATGTTCAAAATTAGAAGCGCTTACTACTGCTTTTGAAAACCTCGTGGCGCCATCTATTAGATTAATTTTTAAACATAAGCTAACTTTTAACGCACAAACGCGAGGTCTACATCACTGAGCCACTAGCTTGAATGGTGTTTTATTATTCTACATAAATTAGCAAGTGTGTTACTTGTTTCGATTAAAAATCAACAATATTCGCACTTTGAAATTGTAATGAAAAAAATGATTACCAAAAAGCAATATTAAAGTGGGACGGTGGTAATCTGTCCTAAAGCGAACAAGTGGTGTGGTGTTATCTCATTTTCACCACCACTGTCCTTGAACGATCCATTATTGGCTATTAGAGATATAAGAAAACTATCTGACTTTATTCTGGATATTTCTCGAAAGTAATGAGCAAGTAATTAAACAGCGAGTATCGAGTGCGTATCTCATTTCATTGACAGTACGCGTTATCTTCGTAGGCAAATAACACATCCAAATGACTTATAATAATATAACTAGTAGGTAGACCTAATAATAACTTATCTGTATTATTGGACGTTACATTAGCCGTTTGTTAAATTATACTGGCGAAAACATGTCTATTTTAATTATACTAGCTACTGCCCGTGACTTCATCCGCCTGGACAGTTATTTTTCTATCTCTCGGGTACAGTACAATTTTTCTGGATGTTAGGTACCCGTAACAAACAAACAAACAAACTTACTTTCGGATTTATGTGCTATTCAATCCTTCATCATCATCATATCAGCCGCACCACTCCCACTGCTGGGTATAGGCCTCCCCCAAGACCCTCCACAACGACCCGTCTCGCTGATTCCTATCAGTATTTTGGACGTTACATATTGAGCCATTTTTGTTTTGAATTCTAGTAGCGAAAACTTGTCTATTTTATTCATTGAATAGAATCGAAAACCTACATGATGAAAACAAGATGATGTTCGACAAGAACTAAAATTAGTTGACATCATTAATTTATTGCTTTTGTCATTGATCAACAAAGATTTAACTGTGGATGTGTAAATACTCCGTGAGGGAGTACAGAGGAATGTCCCCCAAAGCCTACTTAGCTGATGATCTGTAGATATTTAACTAATTACATAGGTAATTACGAATTTTATGCCTAATGATACTCGCATTAGGTATCAGTAAGTTTTTGTTATAGTTCATTATCTTTTCAAAGTTGGTACATAAACAATTTTAAAATTTTAAGTCTATTCACGCATCCTTAATAATTGTTTTGAACAATCAGCATCGGAATAAGCTAAGTACTTCATCACACAGGTATAAGTTTTGTTCAGTTCTAATTAAAAAGGAGTTTAATTGTATTCACAATTATTATTAATTAATTACAAGCGCCTTACTTTTGAGTTGACTTGTGTGGCGCTACACTCCGTGCTCTGACCTATAAAGACCTTCTGACAAAAACAATACCACCTAAAAGTATTTTTACTTGACTGCAAAGAGATATGTGAGGAGATACTTTCACGCATCGCGTGACGTGGCGCAAGGCGGCTCACCCACGCGGCTCACCGTTGCTGCATGCGACTCGAGCGAAAATATTCCGCATTGTCCTACCTCACTTTAAATTTTGTAGCATAGGTACTTTATGACTCATGTTTTGTTTGTGTTATAGGCGGGACAGCACCGGCCTCCGGCCCTGCTTAACGCAAAATAACAAATCAATCTTGTAAATCAAATTTTCACCTCTCTAGCACGAAAAGGGCGCTTTTAGCGCATAAAAACTCGCAGCAAAATCGGTTTTTGCTACGAGCGTGAGGAAAAAGGTTTTTTTTTATTTATAACACCACTTTTTGGAATAATAAAGAAAGATAAGATAATAAAGAAGAAATAGAGTAAAAAGGATGAGAGTTGAAAAATATATATATGTGTAAAAAAGATAGATACACCGCCGGTAGAGGTGAAAAGTTGTAACACGAGACCAAATTTTTGTGATGTCTCGTGCCTTTAAACTACTAGCACAAGACTGAACTGACTTAAGACTACTAAGCACAGTGAATGATTTAAAGTTTAAAATTATTCACTGTGCTACTAAAGTCTTTAAAAGAATCACTTGCTACGCTCCTTCGCTAGTTCATGATTTAAAGTCGGCACTCTCAGTACAAATTGTCTTTGCTAGGATAACAAACAACTATTTAACCTCATTCTGCTGCATCCGAACATTACTTCCTAATAAAACTTATTTTATCAACATCTGCCCATAACCGGAATGTTGTCGTAGTGCTACGGTATCTTTAAAATTTTTCCGTAGGCGTGACCGTAGCACGTCCTTAGTTCGTAGTCATTCGTAGCATTATGAACTTCGTTTACTCGCAAACGAACGACTTGCCGATGGCAAAAAAATATACTGCAGATGGACAAATTGTTTTTCTCATAGACTAAGAAAAATTTTCGCATGGTTTTTCTAGTAATGCGTGGCAGAAGTGATGAATTATGATTATGGAGCCGTACAACTTTAAATACACATTTTTGAACAACGATTTCACACTATTTGATTTATCGACCCCAAAAAAATAATGAAGAAAGTACAATAATATACCTATTATAGTACCTACTCAGTTTGTGATTGACAGAAACATGATAGCTCAAACTTTTCTCGATAGACAAAAGATATATAAGTACTTCTAGAAATGACTACGAGGGAATGTAATGATACCTTCTAAAAATACTAGACTAAAAAATCCACGTAAAGTTTTATTAAAACTATGTATTATAAATCAGCGCTACTTTCAGTCAAATTAAAATCTCTTTGTCCGCATGGTTGACCGGAGTGGCTAAACTGATTTGTCCAACAGGAATATTTTATCGTTATTTGCTATTTAATCTTAAAATATAGCAATAGATGGGATAAAGCTACCTCGCAATCCTTCCCGGAATCCAAGGAGTCTCCATACAAAAGGCGACAAGGTTTCCAACCCTCTCACTAACTAAACCTTCACCGTCAGTACTATTACAGCTAGAGTAATGGTTTTTTAGTAATGTTGTTGTGATACCTAAGATTACTATATATTTATCATTTTGATATACTCGTAGGTACCTATTTACACGTTACTGATTTCATATAAAACAAAAATTGCCAGTTGCTAATACTTTCAGATCTATACAATGAATATAAAAAAAAATGAAAACATACAGACCTAGTTCTTAGACATTTTAACAACATACTAACCAAAAATTTATAGAGTAGGAAATGTTATCGCCGTTTGTATGGGACCGTTCGCTATGCAGTCCTCTTAATTTTATTGTCCCAACTAGATTTTTAGTTCAGTGATGTCAACCTTCGATCATTTTAAACTACCAATCTAAATAAGTATTTATTAGATGAAACTTTTGTACTTAGAAAGGTAGAATAATTTACTAACAGTATTACAATACTTAATTAAGTCATAAAAAATTAAAAAACATTACGTCATATCACATTTTTATATTTTTATATACTCGTACACCTATGAATATAATTTCTTAAGTAAGTAACTTAAGTTTTGTAATAGTGATAATTCACATTTCATAGTACCGTTCAGGGACTTCGCAACAGACAGCTTCGCTAATAGCTGCGGCTTGAACGAGGTGAAGTGGCCTTTCAGCGTAGTGCTGCCAAGTGCGCTCCGTCCATGCCACTGCAGTGAAACACGCGCTATTGCACAAAAACGCCCGTAATGTCACAGCCCCAAGCCCTCTGCTTAGGCACCTCCAGCCGTCCGAGCGAACCGACTTTACGAGGCAATCCCACACGCCCTTATACCGACCGATGACGTCACCTTGTATCCTCGATTTCATCACGTCCAATGGATAAAACAGCACCCACGATAATATCCCTGCTAATCCTCCAGCTACGAACACTCTGTCCGGGGATTTATCCCCGCGTGTTAGCATTTCATATGACAGAAAGTAAACTCCCAAGCCAGGGCTATCACGAGCTATCGTAATGCCAAGGCCTCGGAAAAGGGTCTTGAATCCACTGGTCTGAACGATGTGACGAGCGCCTGCCCACGTTCCTGTGGGCATACCATCACCAGGCTTAGCGAGTTGTAAGCGAGTCTTGACCAATTCCAGGGGTCCAGTAATTAAGCTTTGGACAAAGCCTGCCACACAGCCGGCTGTTGCATGAGTTATTAAAGAATCCGGATTGGGAAGAGCTCGCCTCGTGTTTCCATAGGTGCCAAAAACGATGGCGTTCACAACAGCTATTCCTCCTAATGGGGCTCCCACACCTCGGTAAGCAGTTGCTAGTGTTCCACCTTTCAATAGAGCCTTTGAACATTCAAACGCACTTCCTCTTCCCGACTGCACGTGGACTTTCAAAGTGTCTAGTGGGTGGCCGAGTAGAATACCTGCACAACCTGCAATTTAAATTAATTACGTTAAAGACCGTACTGGTAAACATAAATTAAACTAGGTAGGTAGGTAATAATTTAAATAGCGTTAAGTAATATCATTGTAAGTTGACTCACAAATTTTATAATAAATAGCAATACAGTTGAGCTTGAAAATAATATAACTTACCTCCAATACATCCAGCTACGAAGTCTAGAGCCATACTTATCCGATAGTAAAAGTTTCACCTGAAGTCGTCTGAAAATAAGAATGTCATTGATATTTTGACGATGCCTTAAGTTTTGTTCGTCATTCTGAAAATGTATAAGAAGAAGAAGAAGCCCTATGGTTGATTATTAGAACAGCAGAGGAAACAACTATCGCTTCTAGCCAACTGAGATCAACTGTTTTTCGTTGCCACCAATATATTAACATGATAGTGATATCAAAATTTACAGTAAACTATAAAAATTGCTTATTTGACCTTCAATAAGTTCAATCAACAATGTATCTTACCTTTTCGCAGTTCAAATCAGATAATCGTAATGAGAATTGACGTTATCTCCACTAGAGGTAATGCCAATAAACATATTGATGAAGACTTTGAGACGTCAGGTGGTAGTGGAAGGTACCAGCTCTTCGGATGCTTGGGTGAGATATGCGTCAGAGCTGTTTGAGCCCGACAGCCGCGCTGCGCTCACCCCCGCACTCGCTGCTGCCCTCTCCATCACCATTATCAGTCTTGGGGTCAACATTATCACTGGGGCAATATACGTCTTGAACAAAATAATTACGATAAATATCAAACCGTCTGTCTATTTATTTTTATTGTTATTGTTACATATTGAACCTGTGTTTTTTTATAAATATGAACAATTAATGGTAATGCATGCTAATCATAGTTTGCAGACAAGGGTTTAAGCACCTCATATTTGATAGTAAATTATGCTTTTGATACCTACATATTTATGACCTTTATGCTCTAAATTTTTATTTAAGCATTGATGGAATATATTTAAATTGAAAAAGAAATTGAAGCAAATAGATGGATAGGTAGCTTAGGTACAGTCGAATTCATTAATATGTTGGCACTTTTGGCAGGATGTTGACTTTTATTACAAAGGCATAAAGGTTAATGAACTGTCAAAAGTGCCAACATGTTGATGAAGTCGACTGTACTTACTGGTTCGTGAGTAAATTATTAAAAAAGCGTGTCAAAAATTATAACGCTTTTATAGCCAGTAAGAACCAGGGTGTAAACGTTCTATAAAATGATTATCACGTCAACGTCAACTGACGAAAATATCATGTAGTGTTTAGTAATACCATTAATGATTTCACGGCTGATGTACCTTCTTAGTCAAAAAAATAATTCTTACATGCGATACTGTTACAAATATTATTGTAGAGATAACGTAATTACTTAGGTATAGCTTGGATAATGAGATTAATAAGTGAAATAAGAGTAGGCGCGGTTAACTGCGAATAATCGAGTCTGTTTAGATTTAGATAATGGTAAAACATTTTAGACAAGACAAGAAAGTTACCCTTTTCCCTCGTTTCATGCTACCAACAATTTCCCCTGGTGGCACGAACAGGAATTTTCATTCCTCGTGTGCCACCACTGAATGATTGTTGCTGTACCTACTAAGTAAAACAGGTAAGTATCTTATAATTCTAAGAATTTACCTACAGAAGAAAAGAGGTGGGGCGTAAAGAGTAGCAGCACCCGCGGTGGTGCATGCAGCGTGCAACGCGGCGGGCTATTAAGTTGTCAAGATATAGTGATAATAATAAATAAATATAAATATTTGACATCACATATATTGCTCCGATTCCAAAGTATTTATGTAGCTAAAGTACTTGTGTTATGGAAATCAGAGACAACGGTGGTATTACAAACACCTTAAACTGAGCCAATATGGAAAAGTTCGTTTTCTAAATTGACCCAACCGGGGATCGAATCCAACCCGAGACCTCAGAGATGGCAACACCTTGAATACCGGTGTACAAAGCCACTTGACCTCGGAGGTCGTCAAACAGCAATATCTTCAAAAGTACCTACTCATCCTAGACTGCTGGTGAATTTAAAGAAATAAAAGGTCTTGGTGAGATCTCGCCTTTGTCTTTTTCATGGTCTCGCGTCGTTAAGACCAGCAGTTTCTGGAAACAAGACAATTTTGCATTCCGGAGCTTGTTTTGGGGACAACAGAGCCCGTAGCCAATGACACATTTACTTCGCTATCGCATCGCTTCGAAAAATGTATGGATTTGACGTTTTAAATTTCGATTGATAACGAAACTTTATGTCAATCCTATATATGTTTCAAAAGTGAAGCGATAACGAAAATTTGCAAATGTTATAAATGATATATAACTGAATAAAGGGTTGATCCCTCAGTCTGAGGTTGATGCCGTTCAAAACGAGACGTATGGTCACGTTATATATCGTAATATCGACACTCAACTCAACTGTCAAAATACATTGTCTTTATTGGGTCGCTATCTCGTTTATTTGTTTTTGTCTGTCCACTGAAGAAGGCCATAGGAACTCTGTAATAACACCATACAACTCCATCTAGTTTGGGTTCGTTTGATTCGCCTTGACAAGTACTCTGGTGGGAGATGGTTTCCAGGGTGTGATGATGGAACCGGAAGAAGGTCACAGGAACTCTGTAATAAAACGATACAACTCCATTAAGTTTGGGCTCGTTTGATTCGTCTTGACCCTAGTTCTAAACGTTTTCGTTGTTTTATTACAGAGATCCCAAGGCCACTGATTGGCCACCTTCTGGCTCCATCATCAGAACTTGGATATCATCTAGAACCAGAGTCATTGTCAAGACGAATCTAAAGAGCCTAAATTCAATGATGTTTCATCATTTTATCACAGAGTTCCCATGGCCACCTTCTGGCTCCATTATCACACCTTGGATATCATCAAGCTAGAACAAGAGTCCTTGTCAAGACGAATCAAACGAACCTAAACTCGATGGTGCTTCGTGGTTTTATTACCTACAGAGTTTCCATGGCCACCTTCTGGCTCTATCATCGTCTTTGATTGTCATGAAAAATACACTGTTTAAAACGAGTCTTATACAGCAGGGCATTAGTAGCATCCTAGCGTAAACTTTATTATTATTTAATAAATAATAATAAAAAAAAAAATTTGATATTTTAATTACTTTTCTTTAAATTTAGGTTCTATGCAACTAAAATAGTCTCTGTGTGATAAAAATAAAATTAAAACACTTTTAATGAATTTTGGGATAGAAAATTCCACTTCAGATAGACTCCGAATCATGAGTCGACTATGCCCTGAAAGTTTTCGCTAGGGTACTACTAACACCTTGTATAAGTCTGATTGCCCTTACTTGTCCTATATTTGGTAAACAATCTTCACCCAACTCTTTAATTTATCAAATACAACAAATGATTTTCCACACATAGAGTACGCAAGATATCATTATTTAATAATGACAATTTGATTTAATAAGTTAACATATTTTTAAACTGCGATTTAATTATAAAAGACGTATGTAAAAAACTGTTTAGGGTCGGGTCGGCAACAGTGGCTCGGATTTTTTCGGACACACAAATTATAAAGAAACAGTTGGAGTACCGACCTGAAAATTTCAGTCAACATGCTTTAGTTATTAATGTTTCTCCCTTCATTATTACTTTTTTAAATAAGGCAGTATTATAGACGTCCGATATTTATTTTTAAAAAATGGGAAATGGGCCACTGTGTACTGGTACTGGGCTACTGTGACTCGACCCTGTAGTACACAGAGACTCTAACAGTACACAGTTGCTCAACAGTACAAAATTGAATAGAAAACATTTATTATATTTAATCACATTTATTCGTTTAGGTATGTCAGAATTATATTTTAAACATATTAGGCATCAAAATCTGTCTCGTAGTAGCTATAATAAGAATAAAATACTGACAAAATCGAGATCAACCAATTTCTCAAATTTTTTTCTTTGTTGTTTGAGATCCTTTAAATATTTTTTATTTTCAAGCAAGTAATCTAATAGACAACATAATGGTGATTAGAATTTAAAAAATCAATAAAATTAAAAAAAAAAATGTTTAGTGCAAACAGTCGAGTGCAAAAGTGCTCGACCCTGTAGTACACAGTGACTCTAACAGTACACAGTTGCTCATCAGTACAATATTAAATAAAAAACATTTATTAATCCAATACTTTGCTATTTATTAATCCTTACTTTGTTGATGCTGAAGTGCGTCATTGTTTATAGACTTTTTTTATATAAAATTTATAGCAATCAATCAGATTTTATTTTGTTTGTGCGCAAATAATTTTATTTTAAAAACAAACTTTCAAAAACATTACATTATTTTAGTTAGGTATAAATGGGTTTAAAAGATTGTTTCTCGTTTTGATAATTGGTAGGTACTGCATTATAATTAGGTTTTATGGCATATAATATTATTTCTTCCTTTGTAAAATTAAACTTTTCTATTTATATGTACAAGTACTCAGTGACTCACGTAAGTATACAGTGACTCATGTAAGTATACAGTGACTCACCGAGTCACTGTATACCTCTGTTTTTTGAGCCACTGAACACGCTGTCGCCATTTTGATTTCACGGACGTACCAATTTTAACAGATTTGACGAAAGGCGAGCAATTCTATGCCATTGCCTAGTATAATAACGTCACTTTCCATATACACACTAACAATTATCAAAATCCTTAAATTTTAGTGTATAAAAACACGTGTAACTTACCTTAAATAGTATTTTTTTAAGCACGAAGACAAATACAGACTCATATCACGACCGAACGGCGCCGGAGCGGGGGATCACTGGTTTGTACGTGTTTGGCTGTTAAGCGCTACCGATAAATGAGAAATATAGATAGATATTGCTGTTCTTTATGGGAAATATCGTCGCGAGTCATTGTACCCGACTGAGTCACCGTTCCCTACCTGACCCTACTAAAAACCCCCATACAAAAAAGCTTACTTTTACCCCTCGTTTTCACCAAGGTATAATACAAGCATAATACAAGTTTTATGCAATTGTTTCGATGTTTGTTCTCATTCATAAACATGTATAAAATATGTTGTATACAAAACTTGTATGAAACTTGTTGGTTGAAATGAATGAGTTTCGGACAGGTTTTGCTTCTAGTTGTCTACATGTACATATCATGTTTTATACATGTTGTAGCTAAACTTGTAGAAAACGAGAAGTGAATACTTGTAGAATACGTCAAAAAAAAACCGTCAACTTGATAACCTCCTCCTTTTTTTGAAGTCGGTTAAAATGCGATTTTTTTTGTATTATATATTGAATACAAAGCGATAATAATAAATGTTTGTTTGACTTAATTAAGGACGTACACATTTATTTATTCCAAAAATGTATATGGATTTTCAGCGGCTTAAAACCTCTCGGTTAAATTGAGAATGTTCTGTTTTCTCGCATATAACTTGCAGTAAGGGACTAATAAATAACTTTGTAGGGATATTTCTACGCACTAGTGCGTATTACGCACGTGTGTTATTATAGCTCGGTTTATGGCCCTAGGCGATGTTAAAGCTCACTTTACGAGTAAGTGTGTTGAAAAGTTTAAAACTTTATCCAATAAGCATGGATAAAGTTTCAAACTTGTTTGTAATTAGTATTCTACAGAAATTTCAATAAAATAATCAATACTTGTCTAAAACACGAGTTAACACGACTGTGTTTTGTAGGTGAGAACGCTGTCAGTGTATTAGACAAGTTTGAACATGTCACAGACATAAGTGTAAACACCAATGAGTTGTAAACTTGTATAAATACTTGTTGGCGACACAGTGTGAACGAAACAATGTTTCAGACAGTTGCAATACATGTATAAAACAAATAATCCTACAAGTTTGGTTTTTGACAAGTATCCTACATGTTTTGTTTACTACTAGTATTTTACTTGTTTCTTGGTGAAAACGAGGGGTTAAAAAGTAAAAAATAATAATCATCATATCATCAAGTCATAAATAGATTTATGAAAAAATTATAGACGTCGGGTTACTGATAAGTACCTATGGATTTACATCTAAGCTCGTCACATGTCTGGACTGATAGGTATACTGTTAGGTATAGCTAGCTGTAGGTATGTGGGGATTTTTTATTAAGATTTGTGTCGGGGATTTTTAAATTTTTAATTTAAGTTTTATTTGTAGCTTTTTAAACATAATTTTTGGCGGTCGTTTATTTATGCCGCTATTTTGTTTTTTTTATTGCACCTTAGTTTGCCCAGGGTGTACATTATTTTATTCAAAGCACCATCTCTGTATCTTTAACCGTTTCGGCAGGCAGTTGACCATCTCCATAATGGCTAAATAAATAAATAAATAATAAATAAATATTTGACAACATCACATACATTGCTCCGATTCCAAAGTAAGTAGCTAAAGCACTTGTGTTATGGAAATCGCAGACAACGGTGGTATCACAAACACCCAGACCTGAGCCAATATAGAAAAGTTCGTTTTCTAAATTGACCCAACCGGGGATCGAACCCGGGACCTCAGAGATGGCGACACCTTGAAAACCGGTGTACAAAGCCACTCGACCAAGGAGGTCGTCAAACGTGGCTATGAACCACCTCGATTAGATTAGCTTTCAATAAAAAAAATGCATTGAAATCGGGGTTTAAAAAAGACAAGTAAGGATAAACAGACTTTATATGATTGTCTTTTTCAGACGAACCTTAATTATTTTTTTCCTAAGTTAGGTACACGTATCTTATACGAAAGTATCGCTATTTTCAACGCTAAATTTAGTAAATTTAGTATACTATACATTAGCTGTTTAGTGTTCCAATTCATAATTAGTTACATAAATATATATATAAATTTAAAAATTAGGTTCAGCAACAGCATGAGTTCGTTAGCGCGCGAACATGCCGGAGGACGGAACCGGCAAAGTGACGTCACGCGTTGTCAAGTTCGAACTGATTTAAAAACATCAAACTTTGAAAATTAATAGAAACTATTTGAAATTTTGAGATTTAAGCATTAACAATGCTATTTTTATGTAATACTAAATAATATACTAGATCTGGTGCGAGTCCTATTTAGTATTAATTAATAGAAAATTAAAATATTGAGATATCGAAAAAATTCTTTCACTTGTATTTTTTATATTTTATGTTTGATTTTTGATAATTACACTCCTCTTCACCTGTTATTTTTCTGAGGTACCTACGAACCAACTTGCTTGAAATTCAAAATATCTTCTTGTTGGCAACACTAATGGAATGGTTGTCAATGTCATGTCAAGTCAAGTCAAAAAAATTTTTACATACAATAAAAATTATTTACATATTTATTATATATTTTTGTAATTTTATTTGTCTTGTTGTCGGTGAGAAATGAATAATTCAAAGTTTAGTCTCATAATTTTATCGCAGTAATAAACTGTAATTCTTCCGTAATGGAACTCGATGAAATATACTTGGAGAATGAACATAGTTTGAATCCTAATGTATTGGATAATTGTATAAAAATTGAGGTTCCATACGACCTATATCAACATATTAAATCGAACGGAACATTAGATAATTTGTGCCGAACATGTTTAGCGCCAGTAGAAGAATGTTCTGTATCGTTATTGGCTCCAGTAGAAGAAGGAAGTCAAATGTGTTTACTAGATATGTTGAAAACCTTCACTTCTTTTCAAGTAAGTAAAGTAAGCTCTTGGTTAGGTCATCATTTCTATATTTTGTCTGAGAAATGCAGTCAGTTATTGAAACCACTAGGTCTGGCTAATATGAAAAAGGAAATTAAAGCGCAAGTCCAAAGTATTGTGTTACAAGTTGTTTTAATTATTAATACTTTTTAGGAATTTTCAAGCACTGGTTTACCCACCTATATTTGTACAAAGTGTCATGTTGAACTTGTACAATGTTATAATTACAAAATCAAGTGTGAGAATTCTGAATGCACATTACAGTCATTATTAAAAGGACAGTTTATACCCACTGCTGAGAGCATTGCAGAAGTTAGGTATGTATTATCCATTGTACATATTATTTTATCCTAGGTACCCATTGCAATCTTTTACTGATTAATGTCAGAAAAAAGTCTTTAGTTTATTAAAATAAAAACACACAGTTTTTTTCAGGAACATATTAAATAAATGTGAAGAACCAAATTTAAAGTTTGATAGAGAAAATGAATATGATATTAAAGAAGTCATGAAAGAAGGTGATTGCTCTATGTTTCCTTTGACACTTAAGCACTGAGTTTACAAATTTACCCCCTTACTAATAAAGATTGTATAGCATATGCATAGTTACATAGTGTTTTTCCCTTTGTTTTTAATATCAAACTTAAATAGTTTGACAGAGAGTAACCATTCTGTAACTATACATCTGCTATACAATCTTTATTAGTAAGGGGGATAGTCAACATAATTGTTTTATTAATTTTAATAATTGGACAAACAATATTTTATTTTCATAATCTATTGCTCACAATGTAGCAAGATGATTATAAACATAACTTAGTTTTTATGTATTTTAATATGTTAGACTTAAAAACCGAAATCGCTTATTGAGCGAAAAATCCACTCACAACGTGTTGCGGTCACTGCCAAAAATCCATAACACAAAATTTGTGTTGTGGCTCTTCTAAAAATGCCCATAATGCGCTGTGGTAATCACAGAAAACCATTAAGTTTTATAACTGTTTTCTATTTTTTATAAGTAATATTCTTTTATTTTTATAGAATTAGATGTTCAACATCTCGATGACTTTGATTATGTTGAAAGTGACAATGAAGCTCTTCATATTGTACTGGAAGAAGTTAAAGAAAAAAAGTATGTCAAATCTGATATTTATAATTATCTAAGTATGCACCTATATTAATAAATTATTTATTTTTATTACATTACAGGAACAAAAAAGAAGTAAAGTACACAGGTATGTGTCACTATAGTATTTTTTTATATTTTTATTTCCAAAATAAAGGTTTGCTTTTGTTGTAGGTTCAAGATCACAGAAAGGTAAATCAACTAAAAAAGAGAAGGCAAAAAGGGAGCATGTACCGAAAGCTAAACAAATAGTAATTTCAAACAATTCTATTGATGAGGTTTGATTTTCGTACAATTCTTTTTTATATTATATTTTCTGAAAACTTTATATAACTTGGAACAAATTTCAGATATCAAAAAAAGGCAAGAGCATCAAACAATTCTCAGTAATACAGCAAATTCAAGATAAAACTTCTTATCCATGTGGGGAGTGCAAAGAGGTGTTCAGATCTCAACATGACCAGCAAGTACATTTGTCTGTGCATAGCATGGTAGGCTCCATGTGGAAATGTAAAAAGTGTCCCAAAGAATTCAAAAGTAAATATTTTTAATAACTTGCTGTTACTTATGTTTTGCAGACTTTACAATATTTTAAACACTTGGCTACACTTTATTTTTAAACATAATTTTCTTTGCAGTCGTAACCACAAAATACATTAATTATTTTAACAAACTTTATTATACATATATAAAACGAATGTTACAAAAGGTGGACTTAATGCTTGAAGAATTCTCTCCTAGTCAACCTTTAGGAAACAGATAACAATGAATAGTACTGTGATGCATTTTTAATTTTTAAAAGCATTCACCATAGTACCTTCACGTAACTATAAATGTTGAATCTTTCAGAAAAGACATTGTTGCGTCGTCATCTGCAACGACATATGGAATTGAAGCGATTCAAATGTTCAGTGTGTGAGAAGTCTTTCGCAGAATTCTATGCTTTGCGACGACATAGTAGAGTGCACACTGGTGAAATTGTGGAGAAGAAACACGTCTGTAACATCTGTGGCAAAAGGTAGTTGGATGGGTGGAATAGAAACACACAACATGGTATTCAATATTCTTTCATGGATTTACAAAATGCCAATGTACCTTCTGTTAATAAAAGTATTATTTAGCTATCATGGCGACTAGGTACTATCTTTGCGAGTGTCATTCATTTACTGTTGCTGTTTTGCAGAAGTTTGCCTCGTTCCTACTATAACGTACCAACCAGTATTTCGCTTCTCACCACCATCAACGTAGATTTTGCATCCTTGTTTTGGCCAGATAGGTGTATCGTTGACTGGTACAGATCATCATAATGCTTGTTACTAACTGCTTAGTAGACAGAATAAATAGTCTTAGAAATGTATACAATAAATAGTGTTTGAATTGTGTATTACGAAACTTGCGTGTTTAGCGATTTGCTAACATGAAAGGTCAAATGCGAGCAAGTGAACAGCTTTCTATTGATTGTTTAGCTACTAACACTTTCGTATATATTGCCGGGATGGTATAGTTTTTTTTAATGGTTTTTTTCTTGATCGTTAGGATCGTTTTTTCAAGACCAAAATCCAGCCAAGTCAACGATACCCTCGCCTATTTACACAGATACGAAGGCAACAATCAGCTGAACGCGCATATGTCGCAACACAGCAGCGAGCGGCCGTTCGTGTGCGCGGTTTGCGGTAAGGCGTTTGCGACCGCGCGCCTGCTCAAGTCGCATCGCCTCGTGCACTCGGATGACAAGCCCTTCGCCTGCCAGTACTGCGACAAACGGTACGTGTCTGCAGTGTTTTAACGAACCTCTAGCTATAACACGTTTGCTATAAGGGAGTGTTATCAGTGAGGTAAAAAGGTTGCATTGATCTGATCACAATAAATAGGTAGTAATTTAATTCTGTATTTATCATGACTGAAGATATTAAAAACCAACAACCTCGCAGGAGTGGTTTACTAACACCATAAACAACATTTTTGTCCTACGACTTTCCGAAAAAGAAAGTACTTTTAACTCGATCAGTTGTTTGGACGTTTATATGGAAAATTTTTTTTTTTTTCGGAATAGTCGTTGAACAAACGTTGTTGTTTATGATGTTAGTAAACTACTCCTGTGAGGTTGCTAGTGTTATACTAATAACCCTGTATAAAGTTAACTTTTAATAGCTTCTATTAGGTATAAAACTGTTATTGTTAAAGGTTCCGTCATGATTCAACGCGGAATACGCATCACCGCACTCACACTGGAGAGAAGCCTTACGTATGTTCAACTTGCGGCAAAACCTTCATACAGAACTCCAACTTGCGGCTGCACATGAGGACACATACTGGTAAAGTTTTTAATTTTGACTTCAACTTTGATAGTTCTATCTGAATGAGATCTAAAACGAAACGCTTAATATTTTTACAGGTGAGAGACCTTATTCATGTGATAAATGCGATAAAAAGTTCACTTCGGGATCCTCCCTGAAAATGCACATACGCACTCACACGGGAGAGAAACCATACAGCTGCAAAATTTGCGGCAAAAGGTAAAATGAAGAGATTGTTGAAAAAGTTTTTTTATCAAAATAAACGTTAATTGATGATATCATAAGTTATTATTAATTTAATTAATAGATTCGCACGGAGGGATCTAAGCACGCATATGCGTAATCACACCGGCGAGAAGCCGCATGCATGCAGCCTGTGTCCCAAGAAGTTTGTGAATGCGTCACGGTTGCGAGACCATTGCCGAATACATACAGGTATAATTTATGATCACAATCGTCTACAAGCAATATAAACTGTTCCTTGATCTTCTAAGTGTGATATAACTGTTTTGTTTTTCATTACTTTTGCAGGAGAAAAACCATTTGAGTGCGCCACTTGCACACAGACGTTTCCAACAAAGGCTTACTTAATTAAACATTTGAAGAAACATCAGTCAAAAAAGAAACAAGAGAAAGAGAAGCAGATACAGAAGAGACAGTACTTTGTTATGCAACATATTGAGCCATTGCTGAACATTGACTATCCATATATGATATCAAATCAAGAAGCTAAACCAGCATCCAATAAATATGAAAATCCAGCCGATGTGAAACATACTGGTGTCCCACTTGAAGTGGAGCATAATATGCCACTACAAGTTACAGGAGAATTAGTTGTACAGGACGAAGGAGAAGTCTTAGTTGTAGATAATAGTCAAAACCAAAGCAGTAGTTTATATCTAAGCACTGAAACAGTAAATCGATGTGAGGAGTTTGACAGAAATGTAAGTTTAGTGACTGTGACTGAAAGTGAAGTGAATATATTAAATACAAAATCTCTGCTGGAAGAATCCACAGTGAAACTATTCCAAATTCATCACACTAACACTAGTTCAAATACTTAGTTCAACAGGTCTACTCAGATAATATGTATTTATTTAGCATTATGAACAGCTGATAGTGAAATATACATACTTAATTAAGTTTTAACTTTGTTTTATTTTGAAATTTTATAGAAAAGATCTGAAAGGATCATAAAAGGATAGAAAAAGAAAACTCTTGGAAAATCAATAATGTTTATTATTCTATTTAACAATTACTTTGGAACTATTATTTCACAAATAAATGCATTTAAATTAATTTTATAATGCATCTTATTCTAAAACCATGAGCTTTTTTGTGCTGCTGAATACTTTTGAATGTTAACAAGCATTGAATTGTAAATATCTTTAGCATTCCTATTTTGACCATAGTAATCAACAAACTCCCCATCTGGGTTCACTAAGTAAATTATTATTGTGTGGTCCACCTGCAAAAGAAATTATTAAGATACAATAGGTATTACTTGCTCACTATAAAATATAAAAGCAAATTAAAACTTGAAAGTAATGTGATGACCAACTACCTATATAGTTTATTTTTTTAGTGCTCATTAAGTCATACTTACTATATAGTCATTATCAACATCTTGTGGTCCTGCACTGAAGTAGACTCTGTAGGATTTGCAAGCTTGCTGCACCTGTTCCTTAGTTCCTGTTAAACCCAGCAACCGTGGTGAAAACTCCTTGCAGTACCTGAGTGAACACATATGAAACATAAATATTGGGCATGCCTATAGTATAAAATGATAGTACATAAGGTTTCTCTTTAAAAAAACCTGTAATATACTTACTTCCCAACAATTTCAGGAGTGTCTCTTTGTGGATCCACAGAAATAAATAATGGCTGCAAAGGTGGAGATTTGGGATCATTCTCTGAAAAAGATAATATACTATATGTATAGTTAATATTGAAATGCTCTATCTACGTACCTCTAATGTTAATCAATTTGATTGACTAGTAGGTACCTAGTATTAGCTACAAAAAACACTGATAAAGCATATGACTTTACTTATAATTTACCATGTAGATTGACAACTTCTGCTAACTTTTCTAGTTCATCTGGACATATATCTGGACAGTGGGTAAAACCAAAGTAAATCAGTAACCACTTTCCTAAAAAGTCTGTGCTCTTCACTGTTTTACCCTGAAATTTCAAGTAAGTAGCCAATTAAATGTGAACCAAATGCATTGATGTAATCATAAAATGAATTAAGATAATTATTGGTTGAAGCAACTTTAAAGTGAGGTTACCACCATTTTATTATAGGTATTGTACCAAACAATAAATAGCACTTTGATGTTTGGCGTAAAAAGTTATTTTCAACTTTGCAAAATTACCTGAGGATCCACCAATTCGAATCCACCACCGATTTTTGCTTTACCTAGCTGTCTCTTCCTTTCTCTGTCTAGTGCTTCTTGTTTTTCTTTCCTTATATATAACATAAAACCTGTTAGGCCACCGCCTGCTATTGCAGTCACTGCCACGGACTTCCAGGTTATGGCTATGAACTGTTTCCGTGCTTTTTTAGGTGGAACAGCACATTGTCTTACGGCAGACGTGGAAAATGCGCGAAATAATACATTACTACGATTCCTCAATATAGAATTCATTTTATCAGTTCCAGTATTTCATAAAATGGCTTGATTGATATATTATTAATTGTAAAGACAAATTCTTGTTGTTATCGCCCACCGATTTCGATTTTTTTCTATCCCTCAATAAATTAATATACAATATATTTTGATTTGACAATCAATGTCAATGTCAATTTGACATATCACAGATTACTAATAGTTACAAGGTGACAGCTACACGGTTACCAACCACGTCCGCGTCCCAACCAAGATGACCTCGGAGTCGAATACCCCTATAACCTATAATTAACTAACTACTAATACTTAATTACTACTACTAATTAATTTTATATGCGTAACTATCATTAGATTTGAATATTATTTCTTGCTTTTTAGAGGTATTTAATTTTGAAGTTGTTTTATTGTTTTTGTTTTCAAGTATGTTTGAAGGCGGTTTTTTGTTTTTTTAATTTATTTCTTTTTTCTTTTTAGTGTACCTTCTGTATTATGTCAGTAGACGTACGGGTGCGTATTTTATGGTACCTAAAAGGAATAAACCTGTAGGTACCGCTGTATTTCACGAGTCATACCACATTTCTTGTGGCCCAGCTACACTACGTAAATGTGACCTGGCCCGGCCACGCTTCTATCAACAAAATAAATAGTTAACTTTATTATTATTAGTCACCCCTCATATAACGCGGGCCCAATGTGGATTGGAGGGTATTAATGATTGCAGATGCAGCCGGGACCAACGGATTCAGCTAGAACAAAAAGCTAATGTTTACATAGATGATTTTACTTATTATTGTTCTAATTATTCATGACTCCCATGACATTAGGCCCCATATCTCCGAAGATTATCGTCGGATCTCAATAAAACTTATATGTAGTAAAGTATAATCAAACAAAAAAAACAATTATTAAAATCGGCACACCAAAGCCAGAGTAAACGGTGCACATACAAAAACAAAAAAACAAAAAAAAAATACGGGCCGTGAGTACCTCCCTCCTTTTGAATTTCGAAATCTCGGAAACTAAAAGTGCTAGGAGTCTCAAATTTTGCATGGGGGCTCTTTTTAGGACGTAGACGTGCTCCCTATGACGGGATTTTGCGGAATTCAACCCCTAAAGGGGTGAAACAGGGTGGCAAAGTTTGTATGGGAGAACGCAATTCCTTGGCCCGATTGACTTGAAATTTGGCATACACATTCTTTCACAAAATTAATGGAACACGTGTTTCGTATTTTTTTTTATATTTATCTAACAGAGTTAAAAACTTGTTGGGGTGATTGACTTCGTCGTCGGAATTAAAAATTCTTAGTACATTTGATTGATTAATTAAGAAAAATACCTAAATATCATTCGTCATCTCAACGTAGTATTACATTCTCTTTGGTCATTTCCCTGAGAGTAGGTTGAATGCGTTTCATTAAATAGCGTATATTCAATGAAACGCATTATAAATATTGGCTATTTTGTATGGGAATCGCCATTAAGGGTTACTTTTGACAGCTATCTTTTGATAAAGAGGTTTTAGTCTGAATAATGATCTTAATAATTATAAGGACCATAGTATTGCTTTCCTTTTAGTATTCAGCTGCTTAGTTCAGCTGCTTTGTTATTAACTTACTGATTAAAAAGATGGCGCTGGTTCTCAAGGTAAAATTAATAATCATTAAATTGTAGGTGATACGAAGTTCACAGGGTTGGCAGGTTCACAGGTTTCAAACAAGTTTCATGATCAGGAATCGCTTAGTTGCCTCCTGGCACACTCTACAACCCCTATTGACTGGACTATCTTCTCGAAAAAACACTTTCATAAATACCTAATCATGAAAATAATAAATTTTATAACGGTGAATACTTTGTTTCGTTCAGTTTACTTTTTTTACTTTTTATTTAATATCTAAATATTTTGTGGTCTGACTTTATACCAAAGTTTATGTGAGATTATGTTTTGATAAGTTTTCAAAACCACATAAGAAGATTGTTTCCCAGAGGTTATCTCATTGGGTTAAATAGGTTTTAGAAAAAAGCGGTATTGACACCAGTGTTTACGGTGCACAATAGCATTAGACTCACGCATCAACGTCAATCAATAGAAAACTGCGGGCTGGACAGTCTTCGAATGTATTTTTAAAATTATAACAAAAATGTATTTTTAACAGTTATAATGGTTGTGTTTTTGCTAACGGTGTATTTCAATGAATACTATAGGTTAATGTAGGTAACTGCTTACAGTAAGTTTAATAGGTATCAGATTTGTAATAAAAAACTTGCATAAGTACGGTGATGATCGTTTCTTTATTACATTTTTTTCAATGTTCTTAACATCTACATGTAATTGGTACCCAATCATCTTCGAGAGAGATGTGATGTATAATAATTAAGAATCAAACGAACTTACCTTGTGAAGTTTGATATCTAATTATATCTTGATTAATTAACACCTTGACCGAAGATGATTACACTCCCACCCAACCCATAAATACCCACAGATCGAACGAAAAAAAATTTCGTTAGCGGGCGGGCTGCACGGGAGAAAATAATTTAGTCTAAAAAAAAATATTTGTTTAAAACTTTTGAAGGTGGGGAGGAAAGCATCTAGTGTGCCGTCCATCATCATCGCTGCCAGGAACGCACGCTGTCATTATAGACCGCGACTGTAATACCTACTGTTAATGAATTTTATATTAAAAAAAACCATTGTTATAATAAACATTAATATTTTATTACATTGAATTAATATAATACTTACTACTAATAGTAAGTAACAAAGTAAGTTACGCTACACAAAGGAAAAGCTTCACTCAAAAACTTTAAATTCATTACAGCCTAGAGTCTAAAACCTTAGACTATAGGTGATCGCGACTCCTGTTTTTTTACGTAGTTTTTATTTTTTTCGATGTTTACGAGATAAAGAAGAATTTATAATAAAAATCGGGAAAAAAAAGGGTTCTGAATTTTCACTTTTTTGAGATGTCTGTAAAAGTTATTGACTATTTAAAAATCTTTTTCAAAACCATCTTGTAGCTCTCGTAAATATGCACATTTTGAGACCTGAACTAACATCTAAAACTCATATAGCGAAATTGGGGGGCTATACGTACGTAGTAGGGCATTCAAAAACCGGGTAGTTTTGGGAAACCGAATATTTCGGTTTTCATAAAAAAAAAACCGGGTAACCCGGTTTTTTCGGGTATTTCGGTTTTTTTTAAAATAAAATTCATTAAAAAGTTTAAAATAATAAAAACTGTTTATTTTCTTTCCTTTTCGTATTAACATTAGTTTCTGAACACATTTGAGATCAATCACGTAACTAAATTATGTAAGCCACTATGCACTTAATTAACCTTAATAAAATTCTAACATAAAATCTATAAAATTAACAAATCGTCAAATAAAAAACAAAGTCAGAGGTTAATAACAAAGTCAAAATTAAATATAAGAGAGAGTGAGATATTTTTTTTTTTAAACATACTTATATGCATTTTATATTGGGTGAAATGTAATGTAATGCAATCAGGTTAATGCAAAGCATGCTTAAATACTATTTGGGTTAATGTTAAATTATTCAATAACACTTATAGAACTCTGGTATCACAAATATTTATTTAACAAGCAGGTAAGATTAACAAACCCTGAATAAAAAGAGCTTTTAAGGTTAGGTATCGGTGGTTTGTTTATAAAATTCTCTCAGTGAGTTGGCTGAAGTTGTAATTTAAAAAACAATAACGTCCTTGCTCATATTTCCTTTCACAATTATTCAAAAAACAAAAGTTGAAGAGCTTACCTGTATCGTGAAAGTTTCTTTGCGTTTACCGTGACTTGGCACTTGCCAGAGAGTCAAGGCTGGTTTACACGAGGTAAGCGACTGACTCCGAAATCGAGACAAGTCAGCGCTGACCCAAAAAACCCAATGTAAATTGGTTTGAAGTCAGTACAGCGGCATGGAGTCAACGATGACTTGAAAATTCCCACACGAATATTTTGAAGTCAGTCGGTACTGACTTCTGTACTGACCCTGAAACTTGTCTTGACTGACAAAACAAAATAGTAGCCAGCCGGTAACGTCAATTCAAGAACTAGAGACAAAAATGCGTTTCATATACACGCTTATTACTTTCCTTGAATACCATAGACTATTGCATTTTTGAGAAAATAAAAAAGTTTTTGTGTAAAATGTGTGTTAAGTGAAATAACCGAAAAACCCGAATAATTCGGTTTTATGACTAGAAAAAACCGGGTTCAAAATTCTGTCGGTTAATCGGTTTTTTCGGTTATCCGGTTAACCGGTTTGCATGCCCTAGTACGTAGTAGGTACTGAAGCGCTCGCAAAAACATTTTCAATGTTAAAATTACGTTTAGAAACACTACAAGGTAAGAATTAAGTAACCAAAATGTAAACATGTGCTTAAAATGAATTGAGGATTTCCATCGATCCCTCGTGGATTTCATCATCAGGTCCACCTAAATTATTAATACAAACAAAAGAAGGAAAAATAATACCAAATAATATACTAGAAAAAATACGACTCGCACCAGATCATGTTCTCGGACGGGAATCGAGGTAATTCCTTGTACAATGGTGAGATGGCGCTGGCTTGCAGCGTAAGAGTTGATATACTAGGAGAAATTCGAGCTCAGCGCCCAGAGCATTGGACCGGATATCCAAAGGTCGCGGGTTCGATTCCCGTCCGAGAACATGATCTGGTGCGAGTCGTATTTTTTCTAGTATATTATTTGGTATTATATAAAATAGCATTGTGAATGCTTAAATCTTAAAATTTAAAAGAAGGAAAGTTATGCATGTATTACCATTATACTCTTTGGTAGTACCTACCGATGGTATGTAAAATAGGCCACGATCGACACGGGCGGGCTTCATGCGGTTAGGTGGGCAGTTTTTTTTTGTATGCCGAAGAAATTGGTTAAACATCTTTCTTCACGACTGCCTCCCGTGATCCCACCCAGCCGTGTGGCTCGGTGAATAGGAAATACCCACTTAAAACTCCGGCACTTGCCCTCTCGCCAACTGTTGTCCCTGAGGGACCCTTGTGGGATTCTACCTCATACAAAATCGGCAACGCATGCTTACGTAGGCCTACCCTAAGTAACTACTTGCTCGAATAGTTTTTGAAAGAGCTCCTAAGACCGTAGCCAATGTCACATTTACAAATTTTCGCTATCGCTTCGCTTTGAAAAATGTATGGATTTGACGTTTTAAATTTCGATTGGTAACGAAACTTTATGTCAATCCCATACATGTTTCAAAAGCGAAGCGATAACGAAGATTTGCAAAATGTTACTTTGGCTAGACCCCCTGATGATGGCAATAATATCTTTGATAAACAAAGATGTTTACAGGAAAAATTACTGATGAGTCTTTCTTCAGTGTCTTTATTAACTTGTTGGTTACCCTTAAAAAACCTAACAGTTTCTTAATTTTTTTCTTTTATTAACTAATGCAGTAGTTGGTGACAGAGTGCAAGACAAAGGCTGTTATTATAAGGGTTGGTAATCGAGCTAGCTATTACGCGGTCGTAGTTTTTATTTCGCCACCCGCAGTCGTGAGCCCACATAATGCAACGGCAGAGGGCGTGAAGCCACAACCGCGACCCTGTGGCTGGGGCCTGGGATTTAGGCAACGCGCGTTTATAAGCATCGTAGATTTCGGTGATGCCCCAGAACCCTTGACGACACTTTACTAGACGGGCAGTTCGTTGTTGAAATGTGGACTTATCTCAGCGTGAGTTTATTTAAATTCCAGCTGTGTTTAGTGTTTTTGTACAGAATATTGAAAGTAATAAGTGCATTGTTTGCAGCTAACTTTACTAACATGGATGACGGTTTGTACGAACACATCTGCCCAAGAATATCTACCTCCAAAAATTGGTGGAGGTGGAAAGAAACCGGCGCCAGAACCGACGGTAGTTTGCAATACTTATATTTAATTATGTTGGTAAGTTCTCTAGCACATAGGTTAGCTAACTTTTTAAAACTTTTTTAGTTGCCTGCCAACTACGATTTTTCGTATGATGTGCAAGACAACGCTGTAAATCTAGATTTCGGTCACAACGAGAAGAGGAAGGACGACCGCGCCACCGGATCGTACCACGTGCTGCTGCCGGATGGCCGGACGCAACTCGTCGAGTATGAAGCTGGCCCGGACGGGTACAAGCCACAGGTAATTTGATAAGAAATCTCTATTCTTTGATGCCAACATTGCGAAAGTGTTGGCTACACTACAAATAGATTAGTTGTCTTTATTTCTTACACAATGAAAAGAGAAAAGTTAGTGGGGTAAAGCATTTTTATCCGCTCAAATTGGAGTCTGGGAAAGGGGTAGTGACACGTATAACCGTGGAAGTGATTTATCTTCACCTACCCTAGAAGGGTCAGGATTGGACGGTTTCCATGTTTGCCATGCTTTTTGTACAAGAAATAAGAGAAAAGCAAACATTTTATTTTTTTCAGATTATGTACATGGGTACAGCGACGTATCCTGCGGCGAACACTGGTGATAAATTCGACGGCTACCATTACAATGCGGCGTCGAACCGACAGACCGTGCGGCAAGCAGCGCCGCGCTCGCGCCAGCAGGCGACGGCGCCGCCGCCTGCGCCCGTACCGCCCGTCGTCTACGCCTCCAGTAACACCACGCAGTAACGACAAATAGCCGTCCCTTAGAACGCAGTAGAGACTGAGTTTCGTTGACTCTATTATTTTACACATTTCAATCAGAGATACAAAAGATGTTGTCAAATACATTCGTGGACAGAATTCAGCATGTGTGAAACTGTGATCTTGTTCCGGATCAATAATAATTATTATCAAAGAAAATGTAATCGTTCGAAAAAGGTGGATGGAGCAACGAAAAGTGCTGAATTGCGGCTATCCATTTTTGCCATACCGACCGAGCCTATAATTATTATCTTGGCGGACTATATTATCATAATTTAACTGAAAAAATAACTTATGAAATCTGAAGTATTGAATGAAATGGGTTATTATTTTCTATTTCTTGCGGAGATAGATTTTCTAACTCTAACTTTTGCCTTCTCGCAAACGAATATGGTGTTCGTTGTATACGTAACTATGTTAATAAAAACGAACAACAGTAAAAAAAAAAAATTTTTTAGTTTTTCTATCATTGTTATTAGGAGATATACCTACCCACTTCAATAAGTATTAGAATTTCACTTTACTCATAGGTAGTCCACCAGATACTTATCAGATTATTAGAAAATTATTTAGAAAATATTATAAGTATTAAGAGATAACCGTTAGATTCTTATATTCGTTAATTGTGTATGATTAAGTATTAAAATAAAAAGACGAAGTCTGGAGCGAAAAAGGTTTTGTGATATAAATTATGAACCAACAACTTTTATGTATTTTTTATTTTTTTTACGTTAGGTACGAGTAAAACCATGCTGGTAACAAACTCAGAACGTAACAAACGAATAACAATGTTACCAATGTTACTTTCGGTTATTTGTAAAACACAAACAACCTCGTAGGAGTAGATTACTAACATCATTAACAACAACGTTTGTTCTACAACTTTCCGAAAATTACAAAAAACGACTTTTCATTCAAAACTCGATCAGCTGTTCGGACATGTGTATTTGTTGTGATAAGTGTAGGTGCCCCTACACTTATTCATGTGCACATGTCGAAAAGACACAAACCAACAATCAATCACTCAACCTTATTTTACGGCACTTTTAAATTAATTTTTTGCTAGTTAAAGCGCTAACTAGCACTAAGTATATTCATAAGAAATTCAAACAAATCAGCTCAAATTCTTCAGTGTGGCGTTAACTAAACTTATTGGGATGGCAGCGACTGACGTAAGCAGAAATTCACGAGTTGATATTTTTGTTACGAACTAACGGTTTCGTATACGGCCAAAGGGGATTTTCTTTGTGCGAAGGGAATTTGAATTACCTACCTATAAGTAAGTAATTTATAAACTTTCCTCTGACTAAGTACTAAGTAGGTAGGGTAGACTGGGGACAGTAGTAACAGTGGACAATTGTAACATTGGCGATATTTCTACTACAAAGCCATTTATATGTGTGTGCGTCAGCAAGACTATGCGCCGAACGAGTCCCGACCTGCTCACCAGTCGGCGGCGCGCGAGCTGCGAAACGGACGAGTCGACGACGGATTTTCGTTTTCTGCAGAACCAAAGTAAGTTATTCGTTCTTATTATCAGTGTGACATTCCCTTAAAATCACTATATTCTCTCCAGGTTTTTTAATAAGTCAACTACAGAGTTATCAGACTTGACAAAGCCAAGTTTTGGTCCATTAATATCCAGTAAATTATAAGATATTTACATTTTTCCATAGATTGTTAGTAAAGGACAGTTGTACCACCGCCAATGGGGACAATTGTAACGTTACAATCGTCCTCGTGTTACAATTGTCCCCGTGTCTGTTGGCAATAAATATATGTAATTGTTTTATAAATTATATGATGGTCAGTCAGCTGGGGCCTGCATAGTGGGTAGGTAGGTAGGTAAATATGTATGTTGGAATCTATACTGCATGTAGTCGAATACTATTTGTTAACTGTTAATCTCCATCTTCTCCGTCGGTTGCAAGTTTTACTAAATATATGAAACTCTTTTAAATTGATATATTTTCTTTCAGATGCCACGGAACGGAGTAAGAAAGACGGAACGAGGAACCAAAGACGTATTCCTTTACTTTAATTACGTGGATATGCCAAATAATATGAGTCACGTGGCTGGGGATATTTGTAACGGTGGACAATTGTTACACCATACAAATAAAAATTGTTGAATATTTCGAATTTTAATAGAGATTTAATGCTAATAATAAGCTTAAATTTAATGTAAGATTTAAAATTATCATTTGTCAAACAAAGAAGTCATTTTCGTTTATTTTGTTAAGCTAGAGAAGCTTTGTTATTTTTTATGAATACTATTATGTATAGTTTTAATATTTTAGGAAGTAACTTGTTAATTTGATTTAAGACTGATTCCTTACCTATGAGACTGCAAATAAATAATAGTTTAAGTTTTTCTCATTAACTTACTGGTGTTTTATTTCATATAAAACTTTTGTTACAATTGACCACATAATGGGTACAATTGTAACACTCGTCTTCGTTCGGGATAAATTGTTTTTTTACGATTCTCTTATGTGTAAAGTTCAATATTAGGAGAAAATATTGTAGATGAATAACCTTAGTCCCTAAGTCCACAGCTAAAGTATCTTAAAAACAAATAGATTTTGCACCAGAGTCCGTCAAACAAAAATTGTTACTTTGGCCCCCAGTCTACCCTATCTATCTACGCGCTTGTTACAATAACAATCGGGAAAAGAAAGAATCCTCTAACTAATGTAATATAAAAATGTTAAAGCGTATAAAGTGTAAAAAGGCGACATACGTTTTGCTACATCCAATGCCTACTCATTTAATTGCCACCAGCATCCAGTCAATCTGTTTTGGTTTATTAAAGCAACTTGATTCATCTAACACACCATAGGTGGACAATCTTCTCGTCTTCTTATCTTGATTAATTTAAAAAAATACAAAAGATTAAGATGTTCTCAGTATAGGAACTAATTAGCGTGCAGTATATCTATGCTTTGGTCGGGCCAGTGTACGCGGCGGTGGGTCGACACGTTGTCGAACCCGACGTTATCGAACGACTGGTAATCCTTCTGCAGGCTCATTTCAGCCAAATTTCTGTACCTGTAAAGAAATCAGAAGATTTAATTGTTTTTGCAAAAGTATCCAAGGTAAGTATTATAACTAAGAGGTTATCATTTAATTATACCCACTGCTTGGTGAAAAACATTTGAATTTGATACCAAAATAGGTTATTTTCTATAGCCAGGTACCCACATAGATTCGAATAAGATTGCTTTACTTGACCAAACATTTGACACACGCATCATTAAAAAAAAAAAAGTAAGTAGGTACCTAAGACCTCATTGCGGCTCTTTGAAAGTTGGTAGACTTTAAATTCATCTGTAGAGAGGTGAAAGAAAGGCTAAGAGGAGTAGGCTTATAAGTGCTTGGAGGGCATAGGGGTTTTTATTTTATACGTAGAAAAAAAGACAAGTTTAAACATACACACGGCACAGCCCACATGCATGTGTGTCTATTGTTGGGATTATAATCTGTTTTGATTATTATTTCTAAGGAAATAGCATATTGCTCTATAGATTTCGAGGAGCTCGGCGGCGCAGTGGTATAGCGTCTGGCCGATCGATTGCGGAGGTTAAGCAACTTTCGCAAGGGTTGGTCATGGGATGGGTGACCAAAAATGTATTACCTCGAGCTCCTCCGTACTTCGAAAGCCGTTGATCCCGGCTGCATTTGCAGTCATTAACACCCACCAATCCACTTGGTGCCACACACATTGGGCCCGCGTTGTCAGTTATGGCCCCTCCTTATCTGCCCATAAGGATGACCTGTGCCCCAGCAGTGGCGACATTAAAAATGGCTGATGGTCTATAAATTTTACAAACCTCTTGACCAGAACGCAGCAGCCAACCAACAGAAGCACCTGCACAGCCAGCCAGGCCAGCGCCAATGCCACCAGCAGCAACTCGTGGACGCACACCATGGCCTCGTCGCCAGCTGTTATGTGCTCAGCTGCAAAAAAAGCTAAGATATTAATGCTATAGATATATATATATATATATATAGGGTAGACTGGGGGCAGTAGTAACAGTGGACAATTGTAACATTGGCAATATTTCTACTACAAAGCCATTTATATGTGTGTGCGTCAGCAAGACTATGCGCCGAACGAGTCCCGACCTGCTCACCAGTCGGCGGCGCGCGAGCTGCGAAACGGACTTGTCGACGACGGATTTTCGTTTTCTGCAGAACCAAAGTAAGTTATTTGTTCTTATTATCGGTGTGACATTCCCTTAAAATCACTATATTCTCTCCAGGTTTTTTATTAAGTCTACTACAGAGTTATCAGACTTGACAAAGCCAAGTTTTGGTCCATTAATATCTAGTAAATTATAAGATATTTACATTTTTCCATAGATTGTTAGTAAAGGACAGTTGTACCACCGCCAATGGGGACAATTGTAACGTTACAATCGTCCTCGTGTTACAATTGTCCTCGTGTCTGTTGGCAATAAATATATGTAATTGTTTTATAAATTATATGATGGTCAGTCAGCTGGGGCCTGCATAGTGGGTAGGTAGGTAGGTAAATATGTATGTTGGAATCTATACTGCATGTAGTCGAATACTATTTGTTAACTGTTAATCTCCGTCTTCGCCGTCGGTTGCAAGTTTTACTAAATATATGAAACTCTTTTAAATTGATATATTTTCTTTCAGATGCCACGGAACAGAGTAAGAAAGACGGAACGAGGAACCAAAGACGTATTCCTTTACTTTGATTACGTGGATATTATCCAATAATATGAGTCACGTGGCTGGGGATATTTGTAACGGTGGACAATTGTAACACCATACAAATAAAAATTGTTGAATATTTCGAATTTTAATAGAGATTTAGTGCTTATAATAAGCTTAAATTTAATGTAAGATTTAAAATTATCATTTGTCAAACAAAGAAGTCATTTTCGTTTATTTTGTTAAGCTAGAGAAGCTTTGTTATTTTTTATGAATACTATTATGTATAGTTTTAATATTTTAGGAAGTAACTTGTTAATTTGATTTAAGACTGATTCCTTACCTATGAGACTGCAAATAAATAATAGTTTAAGTTTTTCTAATTAACTTACTGGTGTTTTATTTCATATAAAACTTTTGTTACAATTGACCACATAATGGGTACAATTGTAACACTCGTCTTCGTTCGGGATAAATTGTTTTTTTACGATTCTCTTATGTGTTAAGTTCAATATTAGGAGAAAATATTGTAGATGAATAACCTTAGTGCCTAAGTCCACAGACAAAGTATCTTAAAAACAAATAGATTTTGCACCAGAGTCCGTCAAACAAAAAGTGTTACTTTGGCCCCCAGTCTACCCTATATAGTTAATTACTATAGATACGCTTAGGTATTGTAATCGTGGATATCCAACTAGTTGAAACCAACCGTTAGAGACAGCCTTTTTGTAGATGTAAAAAAAATATATTCAAGATCGATTTCGATAAAAAGATTAGGAAGTATTATTTTTGGAAATAAATATGGATAAATTATAAAGGTGTTTTTTTATTATTCACACTTAAGGCTGCATTGCATAGCTTTATGGGACTTATTATAGCTTAAATAATCTTTTCTAGCCTGTCGTTTAGTTTAATTGAGTTTTTTTGCGAAAAGTGGCCACTTTTAGCAAAAAAACTCCATTAAACTAAACGACAGACTAGAAAACATTGTGTGAGTGATAAAAAGTACCACAAAGTTTCCTCGGAGTGCACTACAGAGAGATAATTCGCAGTTTCGTCTTTATTTAAGCACTATGATTTTTTCCAATGGCAGCGCTAGTGTGCAGACTACACCCTCTTAATTTAATCATGTTTTTTCTTACTTTAAACATTTATATAACCAACTTGCAGATAATTTTTAGGGGCTTGCTGACTGCAACTTATATTTTGGGATGGAAAACCTTTTTCCGGCGATTTACAATCAGATGTCGCAACCGAGTACAATGCACGGACATGACATTCAGTAAATGGATAACAACGTCTTCCTCGGCTACAGAATTATATTAAAAACATATAATCGACTCGATAGTGCGTGTACGAGACTACGAGGCGTTGAGGTCACCGAAGCGCATCATTGCCGTGACATAACCGCGCGGCACAATTTTAACGAAGGTCCCTTGTAAATGTTCATAGCATCGTTATAAATTGATTTCCAAAGCCAGCTATTTGATTACTAACTGACGAAAATCGAGATAAATAGTGCAATATTGTATGCTTCTGTACGTTGTCATTCCCATATAAAATAATTGAAATTGATACAGTTTTTTTTCGGTTTTCCCGAAATTGTCTAATTGCATAATCTAAAATCATAGAAAAAACCGTACAAGTGCAAGTCGGACCCGTCTACCGAGGGTTCCGTACTAGGTACTTAAATGAAGACTATATTTTTATTATTTGATTACAAATACTTGTAGTAAGTCAATATTACTTCCCAAATTTCATACATTAAGGTCAACGGAAAGTACCCTATACATTTTGATATATATAATTTGTGTCGTAATTTGTTAAGAAAATATATTATTTAATTTGCTTAAAAAAGCTCTTAATTTCTGGATTCGAGAATCCAGCATCCTATTGAGGAAAGTTTACTTACGAATATTAGCCCGATGGTCAGCGCGTATCAAAGTGTCTGCCGACAGCACGTCTCCCGACCCCACGACCATTTCCACTTCAAGGGGCACCTGCCCGCCCGAGGCCCCGCACAGCGCCGCGCCGCCCTGCGCCACCACGCCGCTGGAGGCGCTAGTGAGCCGGTTGTCTTGCCAGCTCTCTTCTCTAACGGTTGCCTCTATGCCGTTGTCGTCTAACTGGTATGTGTCGTTCGTATCGCGTATTGATCTTCCTTGATGCGTTGCACAGTTCACCTGTAATTAGCCAGAAATAAGACAGGGTAGGAACGAAGAATGAAAATTTTAGAAATTACATAGATTTTTGGGCAGGCGTCTAAAAAAGATCTTTATGAATTTAAAAAATACTTAATGTTAAATCTTACCGGTGCACACTTCAGCTCACAAAACCGTACCATAAGGGTGAATCGAACCACGTGTGATGTTGGGAAACGGAAAGCTTTGAAGCGGGCTGAAAGCCGTTGCGTACCACCCAGGCGTGTCCTACTGAACGATGGGAAATCCACCTGTTGGAAATTTGAAAATAAATGGACATTCTAGGTACTAATCTATAATAAAAAAACAATTACTTAATTGTATACCTGACCAGTAGGACAACCACGACTATCTAATAGAAGGACGGAACTGTCACCGAGCCGCGAGGAAGCTACTGTATGGTACGCTTCAATTTCATTTTTATCTGGAATAAAATAATACTTAACAAAATTATATTTCAATAAGAATTAGATCATTGTTAGATCTGTTCAAAACCAAGCAGCATGTTCGGAATAAAACATGTTAAATGTCTTTTTATCATCACCCTGTGGGGTTAAACCAGTATTCATCATTGCGGTAGTAAAAATCAGCAGCGTCTCGCTATTTAATTTAATTACTTTTGAAGAATTTCGGAATGTGACAAGATGTTGATGGAGATGTTGAGATGGCAATAAAATACCTGTGGTCTCTATGCGTAGCTCGAGGAGCTCCCCCAACGAGACCGCGGCCGCGTTGGACCCGTCTTCTTGTACGCGCACCACGTACATTGTCAGCGGCGCAGTATTCGCACTGTACACTGCGCTGGCGGAGGCGGGAGTCGCGTCGTTGGATAACTCGCTGGCCTGAGACGGTCTACTAAAGAATATAATAAAGTTAGGATGGCGGGGGCGATTATGCAGTTATTCCACCAGAATCCCATAAATGAAAAGTTTACGAGTAAACGCATTAAGCTATTAAAAACAGTATGCGTTTACTCGTAACTGGTCATATTACAAGATTCCGAGTATTATCAAGGCCTTCTCGAGCAATATGGAATAAAATATTTTTCTAATGTGGGTCGTAATATTCGATTTTGATATTGAACCTCAGAAAATTCTAAAGACGATATAAAGCTAAGTTTCAGAAAACAATACATTTATAGTTAGCCTATCATATCAAGGTAAATAAAAAAAATGTTTAAATAAGGATATGAAATTGAACCTTGCATCTCTAACAGCAACAGTGGCATCCACGGAGTGCGTGGAGGTTCGAGACCCTGGCGAGCAACCGACACGAACCCAACGGTCGCCGGCCGTCTGGATGATGGGATTGTTCTGGATCATCACCATCACGTACGCCATGGTCCTATGTAAAAAACGCATCAAAGTGAACTTGGTGGAAAGATGGACAAAGATATGGTTTGAACTCTGAGTGAGTTAATTACTACAATATGATAGGGCGAGATGTCTTTAAAGAGAATAGTTGGTACCTGTTCATCATGCCGGTCGGAGTCTTCGTGATGGCGTACGCGAAGTTGACATCACAGTCCCCATATAGTGGCAGGGTGAGTCGGACGGGGGCAGCGCGGCTCGGGGAACGCGCGCTGCAGCGGTCGCCGCGGCCCGGCACGTACACGCGCCCACGAAATACCCCGCGGGGACGGTATGTCACCACAAGGTTGGGACCTTCGCACTCTACAGTGACTGGTAGACATATTCAATGCTTGAATAGTTGAAAATACAATAACAAAATGAAGAAATGAAATTTCGCGAAAAATGCAAATAAAAACACATAAATGGACGTGTTACAAAGCTATTTTTACGGAGATGCCCGGGACCGATCGCCGTAATTTTATGCAGCGCGTTCTTATCTTGACTGCGTTTCCGTCATACTGATAATGTATGATTTCGTAGTGTTATTTTCTATGGCCAAAAAGTAAAATATAAATTTTTCATCAAATATAACACTCGAGTAATGCGTCATAAAATTACGGTGATCAAAGTAACCATAAATAAAGTATCCTTTGCCGTTTAGGTTTCGCAAACCGAAGCACAATTTACTATCAGGGCCTACTCAAATGGCAAACGTTACAAAACGCTTGTCTTTCTACAAAATAAAACGCTTGCTTAGGCGTTAGCAATCCAATTGCTCCGATTGCTTAGAAAACACCACAGATGAATATACTAGTTAAGATAAAACGCAAAATTTGTCTATGGTTTCATTGCAAAACGTCAGTCGATATTTAGGGCGTTCACACACTCCACTCGGTTTCGGTTCGAATTCGATATCTACGTGAAAAGATGCAAAAGAACAATGACCACTTCCCATATTATTACAACCCACGCAGAAAAAGAATGAGATTAGAAATGGCGTCGTTCATATTCACTAATTCTCGTTCGCATACTAAACGCCACACATATCGCTTTCACACTCGTTGTTATAAGCGCGGTGCGCTGCCATTTCCAATCCCATTCTTTATCTGCGTGGATTGTTGAAGATTGCGCAGATAAAGAATGGTCGCGGAAGATTGTTTTTTGTTACGTATCTATACTAAAATAACAATAAAAATAAAAATTCGCCGCCGGGAGTGCGGTGTTATATAGGCACCCAGATTCTAAAGCCAACCCGGAATATAACGACTGGGATAATAATTATGCAACTTTTATATTAAGTTATCCAGGCTTTAGCGATCAATGTATAGGAGCCGGCATGGATCTTAAGCGGTTAGAAAAAATGGAGTGGATTACTGCGCATGTATTTTTGCGCAATGGCGATGGCAAGTGTAAATCGGGCTGATTGAAATATTAAAAATGTTTAGATTATGAGATTGATAGATGTAGTAAGTTAACAAAATGTGTTATCCCGGCTCTACAAGTTGGCCCCAACGCTACTCGTCCAACGTGTGGATCTAAAAAATAGCGTTGGCCCCAACGTTGGGGCGAGTGTTGGCAGTTGGCCGGCGCGTGTCGGTTTTATCAAAATTCCTTTGATGCAGTGTTCGCACGCAATCCGTCCACATATTGGCGATTTGTTCACTGATTTCGTGTTTTATGATGTTCCACAATCTTCTTTGGCGTAGCTTTTTCTTTTTTTTTAGTAACAAATATAAATTATAACTTTCACTCACTACTGTAAAAGCGCTTAGAGCGTTTTCGATATTTGTATCCGGACATCTTCACATTGGCTTGGACGGTAAAGAACTAATTTAATAGCCAACGTGCGTATACCTTACCAAATTAATCGACCCCAACAGCGTTGGTACCATCGGGACCAACATGTGCAGCCGGCCTTATACTGCACCACAGAATACAGTGTACAATGCATGCTGAACAAACAAATGGTCTTCGTTAACGTTCACGATATTATGTGATCTGTGGTTAACGATAACCTCACGCGCCGGCAGAAATGGTACTCAAGTGGCAGATTTGACAAGTAGAATTGCCGAACGAGCCTTTCTATTCAACTGTAGCTGAGCGAACGCCGAGACCCTGCAGATTGTATAGTCGAACGCTGATCATCCGTTCCGTCGAGACGTAGATAGTGATATTACATTCTTTTTGCCATCGAGTGCTAGTGACGAAAGTGGTGTGATATTTAGCTAGTACGATTTTTTACAAATTATAAAATGCATACCCTTCGTTTACTATGGGCTGCACATAATGAGGATGTGTGGCTGCGCCGTCAACTCCGAGAAATGCTGGACATGCTTTTTAAAGAGCCTCACTCAAAAGAATCAAGAACTTTTCCTTGGAAATAAAAGTAAGTAATTTAAAATTCAATAAGGCTACCTTAAATACAGTAGGTAGATCTTTAAATCTGTGGTTACTTTTACTAACAATTATGGATATTTTTTCAGGATCTTTGCTACCTCAGCTTCCTGGTCACCAACCGGATCAGAGAATAGTAGGGATCATATCAGACTACAAGCCGCGTTATCTGAGAAGTAGTCCACTACTTCAGGCACTGAACAGTCTGGACATAATGGCCAAATGGATAAAATTTCGTCAAACCCAACATGAAAGGGCTATAAATAGACAGAAGTAAGTACTTACTATTTAACTAACATAACATTCAATAATAATATAACTATTCCTACTTACCTAGTTTCTTATAGATTCCAAAGCTCGCAAAGTCTTTCTACTGATTTAATATTTGTAATATAGTAAAAATAAAATAATATAGATTAGTGATTATTTATTGAATACATTTATTTTGTAATTTTAGGTGACTCTGGATACCCACAACGGCCCTGGTTAATGACACCAATTTTACCATCTTCAAGTTTTTGATTAAAATCATAAATACATGTTGTGTTTTGCATAATATTGCACTAAATGCTAACTTGACACTGCCAACAATTGAGCAACCTGAGGATGATGATGATAGTTCTGGTGTACAAGAGCCAGCCCATCCACAGCTAACAGCCAAGACGACTTGCTACGTGGCAGAGCGATACTCAATTGCTTGATTAATCAGATGTGATAGAAAAGCTGCACCCAAAGTCAGATTAAGTGGTGGTTGTGTTTTTTTATACTTTGCTTGTTTGTATAATAATTATTATACTGTCAATTAATTTTAAGTCTTATTATTAAACTACCTAACAACTTTATTGTACTATATTGAAGTTAGGAACTATGGATCTACTAAATTAACTTTTGAGTTTATGACTTTCTTAGTGTTAATAATTTGTTACAAAATTTTTAATTGTTCTTCATTTTTAGGCCCTAACAATACTTAGGTACTTATGCATTTTCGAGTAGTAGACAGTGATTTCAACTAGTTAAAGTCATTTGCTCACAACTACCTAGTTAGTTAATTTCGATATCTAACCACTGTATGTAAGTAAACATTTGTTAATTATTTGGATGGAAAATGACCTTTCTTTGAATGCCGAGGTCAATTTTTGAATACTGTATGAAATATTATAGGAAGGGTCTCATTACAAGGTCTTCCGCTTAGGGTGCGCAATGGCGTAGCTTCTTTGACATTCACAAGTGCTTGTAACAGCCTAGACTTTATTCAGTCAGTAGGCTGTTACATTTGTTTTTTTTTCAATTGTACATTATTAAAATTTTTGTTAAAACCATTATTGTTATTAAGTCTTTATTAGAATAAACATAAATTATATATTTTTTAAATAGTATAATGTTGTCTTTTCTTATTTACACACATAATAACAGCAAACATTATACTAGTAGTCAATACTGACTACAGCTATTGAGGTGACGGCGACGGCATGATGTCTGGGATTGGCATGGTATTTTGGATCACACACTTGCTTGGAGTTGCTGGTGGTAGTGACAGGGACTCGGGGAAATCTGCAAATCAAATAAAGTTATACTAAATAAATTAAAACGGTCAAGAGCGAGTCGGACTTGCGCATCGCATTAGAGTCTTAATGCTCTAAGCATAAGAGACATTGTTTTATTTTTCCTATAATCTTTACATAAACTTCTATCACATAAAATAATTTCAGATTTTGCTCTATGCAAACCTCGGAGATAAGGACTAAGACAAAAGGGTTTCACTTGAGCTAAGCTATGCTACATTGCTAAGGAGTGTCTGATATACACCAAAAGGATTGCTTTATTTACAAAACTTATTTTAGCACAGCTCTAGTGAAACGGGGTTTCGCAAAGCTAAATTTTTTCTATTCCAATTTAAGTGCTAATGATGCATGCTAAGGACTCAAGCAAGCTTTGTTTATATGGAGTAAAGCTAGCAGATGCATCACGCATAGCTCATGTCGTCCCACATCTTCATAGCAATCTCACTTGCACGGCTCTAGTCACTAGTAGAATGGATCACTAGTTTGGTACCCATAGCTTCATGGCTTTCTCTAGTGGATTTGCACCAGTTTTATTTTATTGATAAAATTAATCAATAGGTTTTAATAAGATAAGCATTATGGAACCATACCACATCTTTTTTTTCTAATAAGTAAGTTCACAAGTTCTTGTAAAGACAAAAGTTTTAATACTTACGTCAAGTAGCTGCTCCTGAATGCTTGCTTGCTAATGAACTGCAGACGCACCCAGTACTGCCACAACTCTCTCTTCCAAGGCAGTGAGGGTGAGCCTGCTGCTTATCACAACCAGTGCCAGACTCACATGTCCCTTATTAGTAAATGTTTCCTTTAGGTTTTAGTTTTCCAATCAGCCCAGACCTGAAGAATGTTGTAAGTGCAATGAAGTGATGATTAACTCATAAATTCATTTTTACTTACTTTTATGATTTCAATGTTCAATGAAATTAAAAATAGATTTTCAGTGTAATGATTTTACTTACTTTTTTCCATTTGTCTACTGACTTATCGACGCCACCTCCAATTTAAACTTAGCAGCGCCGCCAGCTGCTGCCACATTCTGTCGCTTCTCGCTCGACCGCTGAGGTCTGGCAGGGTCTCCGTGCCGGTAATATTAATAAAGTTCAAAATATCCAGTGCTTATTATTTTGAATATTGATCACCATTAAACATTTATTTATATTCATCAATAAATTTCCTTTCCATAATACTCGATAAGAGCTTGGAATTGCTCGGGGCTGGCAAGTAGCCTCTTGGCTCCATTTCTAAAACAAAAACAAAAAGTATTCATAATGGACGCAACGTATTCATTGATTTGACTCATAGTTTGAATACTTACTGTAATAAACTTTCAAAGTATAACTTCACTTCATGTGCAAATTCACATTTCACTGCACCACACAGTATTTTGAATCACAACGCCGCTACTACGTACTTTGTTTTGTGTTGTTTGGTTTGAATGGTTCTCTACCTTTTCGCCGAAAATTGTTTGGCCGATTATCACTTCCCAACTAACGTTACGCAGAATATTATTTCGCGGAATAATAATTTGCCAACTTATCATATAAAGTTATTAAATTTAGATTTTTCGCATTCACAATGCTATTTTTATATTAAGATAAATAATATTAGAAAAAATACTAGAAAAAATCGACTCACCCGTAGCACTTTAGACGGGACTCGAACCCGCACCCTTGGGATTCCGGCCCAATGCACTGACCAATTATGCTACCGAGTCGCTTAGGTACGACGGTTGTCAAATATTTTTATTTATTTATAAATTTATTTATTTATTTATTTATAAATAATCAGCTTAATAATACCTACATAATTCTACCAAATGAAACGTTGTCACACAAAAAATTGCAAATCGTTACTTGTCATTTCTTAATGCTCTAAGCTTGTCATAAAACATAGGCGAAACGTTGGTTGGCAAGTGAAATTCGGCCAAAAAAAGTTCGGCGAAAAGGCAGGACACCACCACCGGTTAGATGTCAAAGTCGACTGACGTTTTGCGATTGAAACCATAGAGCAATCGAATAGAATGAGCGTTCGTGCAGATTTTGTACGGTTGAGTACCAAATTAGGATTGCTAACGCCAAGGCGTTCAATTTTGTATAGAGAAAAACGCTTAGAAACGTTTGCCATTTGAACGCATGTTGGGTTTTAGGAAAGGTAGGCTTATACAATTTTATATTACTTACTTATATTTCCAAGAAAATGTTCTTGGTTCCTTTGATCAAGACAAAGTTCTTGAAAAGTGATCATAACTAGGCAAATTTGATCGAAAAGAAACATTGTCCAGTTGAGTACCGATTAGCAAATTGTTACGCTCGATCACGTGACCGTTCGTTCGCTTATGTCAATCCCATACATTGTCATTCTATTCAATTAGCGTTAATGTTAGTAGAATGGCCATTTGAGTAGGCCCTCTGATCAGTGGAGCTTGCAAAGTTAGAATGCCTACTAAGTTACATACATTAAGTAAAGTTACTGTACAGAAGGTGGCTTACTGTTTAGGCAGATGACTCTCCTATAATAGGTGGCGGGTGCAGTGCGGCGTAGCAGCCAGGATCCTGTAGTGATGAGGTCTTCGCTGTGGAGGTCACACAGACCGCGGTCAGACGCTCTGTGCCTTTCAGTCCACGTGAACCCGCGACATACGAAGCGCTGCTCCACTTCACACATCGTTTTGCACTGGAAACGTTCAACTTTTTTGAACCTCAACGGGGAAGCCAAATAGCTGAAACAGCTATAGCATAGTTGCTATGTCACAATTAAGAAATATTATTACTTTATTTTTACTGAATTATCCATAAAAGTACCCTATAATCCCACAGAGGGATTAACGAGACAGTACCATGATAACTTATTTTTCTTTGTTTATTTGTATGCTAAAATATGTAGTTGTAATAACTACATTGCGATGTCTTCAAATAGTCATCGGCTTTAATATGGGCTATAATTATCATGTGCTTACTTACATGTTCGTATCAAAGTATACGGCATAATTACTTTAATTATTATTCTTACCTCATCTTTGGTATGGTTCTTGAAAGTAAATTCGACGTGTTTCAGTGTTTGATTATAATATTCTTCGTAGGAACATCGATCAATTTTTCTCTGATCTGAAATTTAAATTATTTAATGTTGTTAAAAATTACATGAATTATTCCATTTTTTATATACTTGCAAAATTACTTTGGATATTGTCGCCCTCTTAAGTGTACCTATAAGGTTTTCTGAAAGAGTTTTTATACCTAGGTACAGCTTATTTGAAAAAAACTACTGGAGTGAGTGTTTCTTTGTATCTCTTACTTATAGTATTGCGATATTTTCTTGTAGGTTGATTATTGTTTCTATAAAAATAATTAATGAGAGCATTGACTGTAAGATACCTATCACATTGCCACTTCATAATTTTAATTATGTCTCTAGAAGATTAACAGATAAAAAGATCGGTAATTATATGTTACCTACTTTTTAAAATCGTACATTCCAAGTAGAATTACACAAGTGGGCCTTTTCAGCCAGTCAAGTTTAACTAGTTACAAAATAACTACAAAGTAGAATAGTTTTTATTTGAAAGATAACAATAAATTACCTGACTAATTATCTACAACAGTGTGAAACGTGCGAGCACGATATTATTATGATAAAATTCTGTTATTATGTACCTATGTAGACAAACTAACTCGGGATTCTTGTCCAATAATTGTGATTTTTGAACGAAATATTAGATGGTGTCTAGTGTCTACTTCCACGAATTCAATGACTATGTTATTAAGACGTAAAAATCAGAAATATGGAGTGCAGCAGCTGTTTTTGTTATACTACTACTATCTTGAGTTTAATACCTTGTCCAAAAAATTTCTGTAATTATAGGGTAAATGGTTTTATTCCCACTATTGAGCAACCCTTAACTCTCGCACAGATTATCGTATCAGTCACTCTCAAAGATAGAGAACGTCCATTCAACATCATCATATCAGCCGCACGACACCCACTGTTGGTATAGGCCTCCCCCAAGGATCTCTGCAACGATCGGTCCTGCGCTGCCCGCATCCAGCGGCTACCCGCGACCTTCACCAGATCGTTGGTCCACCTCGTCAGGGGCCTACCCACGGAGCGTCGTCCGGTAGAGTCCATCAATCAATCATCCATTCAACATAGTATTATATATTTAAGTGTTATCATATTCGCCGGTAGACTAGGGCGAATCATCTTATGTAGTCGAACTAAACATATACAGGAGTATTGTAATTAATTGTAGTAAGTAAGTATTAGTATTTAAAAGCATTATCTTCTGATAAGAATACTTACAATCATGCCTGCACTGATTCTCTAAGTAAAAAGTATAGTAGTTGGAGACTCGGTAGGATTCTGGCTCCGTGAACTTATCTTCGGAGCTGAGGATGCAGTTGCCGACGTCCGCCTCTGACACCTTCACCGCCTCCGCGTTAAACGAGGCTTCAGGCCCTACCCACTGGGCAGACCTGATACAAGTTATTTTAAATTGCAACAATATTACAAATCAATGTTTAACACATATTAGTATGAGAACAAAAGACATAAACGCGTTCTAATTTTTATGTCGTTCCTTTTTTTATGTAGTGCGTAGTGCCAAACACAATTATTTTTTTATACTACCTGCTCGTCAATGGCATATTATGTGTCATGCAAACCTTTCCTAAAGTAAGTCATTTTTCCCATGGGGAATAATGTGATTTGAATTTGGAATGCAACCCTTGTAGTCGTGCTTGATCGATGTTGGTTTCAAAAAAGTTTAGGTGCAATGAGATCTTATTCTGAGTTAGGCTGTATGTTATCATGAAAACTTTTTACGAAATTCATTTTCACCCGCGCACCAAGAAGGATTTATTTGAATGTCGAACTGACCACTACAGAATAGACGACAAAAACATAAACTCTAACCCAACTATAAATGTACCAAAGAATGTAACTTTGTCGTTGCACAATTGGTGTAATGTTTCTAACATTAATTTTAATTTTCAATAAATATCCTTAATTTTTCATATTTTATTATTCTAACTTTAAATAATTACTTAAGTACTTTCTTTATAACAGTCATTGGTTTCAATTGCCTCGCAGAAAGTATAAAAAGTAGAGTATGCATCGCGGGCTTAAATGTGTATTTGTCATGGGCGATCTTGAACACCTCGTACTCAGGATTCTAGCCTTAACTCCCTCGCTCCGCTCGGGAGTTAACCATAGAATCCCTCGTACTCGGGGTTCAATAATAGCGCCCGGGACACAATACACTACTTTAAGCCCTTATTGCATAATCTACTTTTTGTCTCTAGATATACCTAGAAAGCATTTTGTCTATACTTACTTATAAATCGTATATCTGTAAATCACGTTCGTTTACATTCATATACGATTACGTAGCAAACCATTCTATGTTAATGCATAATTACCGTGTGATGAGATAGGTAGGTATGTTCGTAAAAAATATGAACAATAATGGAATAGTAGTTTTATCCACACCAAAACAATAGGTAAGCCGTACCATTCATTTATCTCACATAAACTACGTAAGTATGTTACTTCTGATATGTGCACAATTGAATAAGTAATTAATTAATGAGAGATTGGGAAGTCATGATATTTTCTTCATCAGTTTTTTAGGTTGGAGGTTTTTCATAAGACTTTCACATAACAAAGTTTCTAAGCATCGAGTGAGTTTGTATTAGAAAGTTTGTTCACATAGCATAGTATTGTATAATCGAGGAATAATCATTCTTCAATAAGCACTATTACCTACATTATTGTCCCGCTGTCCGTCTGTTCTCCTCTACGGGTCGCATTTCTCAACTGATTCTCATGAAAATTTTAAACAGTTTCTACAATTATGTATAATTTTTTTATCGATTTAGTTTTTGGATTTTTTTCGAAATTGCGGAGATATTGGGAAAATATATTTCAGTTATTTCGAAAAATGTTAAAAAATGACAGCACTAGAAATAAAACACTTTTTACGGATTACAGCGCGTTTATTATTAATTCAGGTGTTGTTTTGGAATTATTTAGTTTGTATTTATTGGTTTTTTAATGGAATTCTAAAAAACAAATAAATACAAACTAAATAATTCCAAAACAACACCTGAATTAATAATATACGCGTTGTAATCCGTAAAAAGTGTTTTATTTCTAATGAACTGTACGCGCGAAAGTCTTAGAAGTGTATATGACAGCACTACGTAGGCACACGTGGTATTTTTATAGTTGGCTTCTCTACCAGACTCATTTAAAAGCACGCCTATGCCTTCGTTATCATGTCACCCAAACTTTCATTTACACATTGCCTATTTCTCTTCACTCTTACGAGTATCTTATTCAGTAAACATCTCTCTTTCGCCACCAAAACATGTTATTAAAAACAAAAGTTGTTATGATTGATTATGTTAAAGGAGCTTTACAAGAACACTTGTTGCTTGCCACATCGTCTACATCAATTTGTTTTTCTGAAGCATTGCGTGAATTTTTTTGCTTCAATGTGGCTTGGCACTCCGTACACAGATTTGTCGATAAGCCACTTGAAAAGGGGCCATTACCTGTAAGTTTGTCCAGTATCATCAGCAAGGACAGCTGCGTAGCACTCCCGCACTGTCGTGTTGAACAGCACCCTTACGCTGGCGTCGTCGGCGTGCAGGCTGTACCCTGGTGTACTCTCCAATGCCCACCAACTTTCTCTGCATCCTTCGCCAACTGTGATATCAAATTTCTATTAAACTAACGTAAAAAAAATTGGTATTTTTTACCGATACTCCAATGTGGGGATTAAAATGACGGTGTTTAAGTCACTTACAAAGATATGTTATACGAACGTACTATATCCAGTGCCAGTCAGCTTTTATAGCTCTTATTCTTAGCGCTAATTTGTTACTTGGGTGGCTATTTATTATAAATTAGTGCTGTTTGAATAAAACAATGCATACTTCTTACAGTGTGTACTATGAACATTCTCATTATGGAGGGGTGATTAAGATTTTTTTTCTGTTGACGTTTAATATATAATTAAGGAAAAAACAACACACGTGAGCTTCTGTTAGGATCACAAACGACTTGGTATTTTTAACAAGCTGAGAAAATCATTCTGTTAGTATTAGAGAATTATTTATGGTAAAATATATTTATGAAATGTAGCTCAAAATTATATTATATGCCTATAATACCTAATATGGTATACCATTATTCATATAATAAAAAAAATCTAATAAAAAATATTGAGGTAAATACATTATACCTAATGTCGAATAAAGTTAAGTACCTACCTACTTAACTTTATTCGACAAATATTTTACTGGAATCATTGTTTTCAGCTAAGATTATAAAGTTCAAACTGTTCTGTTATTTAATTGGGCACAGTATGAATAGGAAGAAATTAAAATGCAACCTATCCAAATAAAAAAATAAGGTAGTACAGGCTAAATGGAAATTATTATCGGCATGGAATAGTAACAGTAGACTCAACTTTCAGCATAATTATTACCAGTTGTTAGCCTTGGACGACTGATGAATGTCTTGTGTTGATGACAAATATTGTTTTAATTTATAATCTAAAAATAACTTCTATAAATTATGTAAATTGAGGTATCTCGGGTGTTATAACTTACTTATATTTTCATTTTAACCCTCGAGTCATGAAGTTAGTTATGATTGATTGATCATGTCGATGTTCAGGGTTATTCCATACTAATCTAATATTATAAATGCGAAAGTAACTATGTCTGTCTGTCTGTTGCGTTTTCACGCCCAGACCGCTGAACCGATTTTGATGAAATTTGGTACTACGGATATAAATGGGACCTTGGGAAAGACACCCACTGCTAGGCACGGGTCTCCGCTCGTACGATGTAGTCCACGCGGGCGAAGCTGCGAGCGGAAAGCTAATAGCATAAATATGTTATTTTTGTATTGGAATTCAAGCTATGGTGTAATAAACATGTCATAATACCAAACATAAACGATCGCTACTCTATTACGTAAGTTAACTCATTTAAATGGCGTAAGAGCATTTAGTTATACACAGGTTGCACTTCTTTCTCAAACAAAACCGGTTCATTAATAAAATAATAAGAAAGAGAGAGGCCTACACACGTTCCAAGCATATTTTTTTGAAGTAGGAGACGTCGTTGTCTTGACGCAATTGGACATCTCGTGTGGCGGCGACGCCGTGGCAGTTGCCTTTGCCATAGGCCACGGCAACCGCGGCGCAGTCTGGAAGCTCTCGGCAGCGGGCTAGACATGCTCCTGCTAGGGATTCCTCGTCCCCACTCGCCGCATACACGAAGACAGGGGTCGCGTGATCAGGCGACATTCCTGTCCAACGGACAAACGTCACCGTGCCCATCCCCCCACACTGTCCCTCGATACCTACAAACACACCGTTAGAATCAGTCCAACATCTGAACTTTTAAAAGTTCAGGGTTAGAGAGTTGGTATTGTGCAAAACGAGTTCACAACTTATAAACTTAATGTGTTGCTTTACTTGTTCAGTAGAGGTCTGAGGCGGCGGCAGTAAGGTCATTTCGACTTCGCATCCTTAACAAAAGTGAGTGTTGTTTGTGTTTGTGACTTGGTTGTGACACTTATATTAAGTATGTACGGCCATTAACGTTTATTTATTTTTTTATTTACTACAGAACTGTGCCTTTGCCCTTGATTTTTATGCTCCATAATTATAAATCAGTGTCAATTAATTATCTTTTATGTTATATTAGCGTAAACATTGAAAAATAATGTTCTTGCAAAAAGTTTTCGCAATAAAATAATCAATGGTGGACTTATTTTTTATTTATTTATGTAACTTTAATAAATCTTCCAGTTAGTAGTAGTAGTAGTAGCTGTACTATCTGGAAAATGCATTTCGATTAAAAACACAGCAAAGTTGTCCGCGTGGAAAATATTACGAGCATTATTTGATGCAAGACAAAAATATTATATAACTACCTAAGTGCTTTTAAATTCTTATTTAATGTTATCTTACACTTTTTTATACTTAAGTACTACTTATTTTTGCAACGTGCTGTAGATGTTGTTAGCTACCTACGACTTGACAAATTTTTGATCACAAGTAAGATTTCTTTAGGAATATAGTTAATAGTACCCCTAAAATAATAGATTTTACGATTCATATATTATTAAATTTGCATTATTTCAGATGCCCCGATTGTACCGGTCGCTATTCCTCATTACGGTCCTGTGTTGCCTGATTTACTGCATCCAAGCCGCAGTTATGTCTAAATCAGCACCGATCATGTGCCCTGACGATAAAGTACCTTTCAAGATCGGTTCCAGCCAAGTTTGTATACCCAAAAACTACACAGTACCTGAAGAAAATTAGATATAAGTGACGCAAAACTTAGATAAGTTAGGACTTGATATTATTAAGAATAAGTATTAAAAAAGTTTATATAAAAATGCAACCTGTATTCAATTAATCACGTCTTTCTTTGTTGAGAAGTTGATCTTCGACTTCATCTCACAAAGCAAAAGTGTGATTATCATAATTATACCGAACTTTTTTATTCCTACACACACACGTCGCATAAGTGCTTTGCGGCTTGGTATTCAAATATTTTTGTGCAAGTGTTTTGTAACAATGGTGTTCGATGGTGGTAAAACTTTATTAAGAAAATTTTAGTATGGAAAATGCACTTTTGTGGAATTAAGAACATCCAGCTGAAGGCTGAAATACACGTAACTAGGTATATTATAGTAGTCTTTGTTTTTTATTCTGTATTATCGGCCAACGATTAACAAACAAAACAGAACGTGAATGATTCAGCTATGGAAATTTTGTCGTTTTACCCTGATGAGGTTGATCACGCCACACGGCTACCCGATGTTAATGTAATTATTGCTATGTCGTGAAACAACATATTTAGTATCTAAGTACTATAATTATTATAATAATGTAATAATGTGTATTGGGTACTACTTATATATTAGCAGCAAGTACTAATGTCCAATATTTTTAACACGTTTTGATTAGGTTGCTTACTCGTTTATTTGTTTTTTTGTCCATAATTTTTGCAAACGATTTTAAACTAGCTTCCTGATGAGCTAGAGACTTGAAACTTTGAACATAGGTCAGAACTGGAAGGCAATGCAATGTTATGGTGTCATGGAGTTGATCTGATGATGGAGCTGGAAGAAGGCCACAGGAACTCTGTAATAAAACCATGCAACCACATCGAGATTGAGCTCGTTCTAATCGTCTTGACGAGTATCTAGGTACCTACTCTATTGGGAAATTCTTTTTTGAGTTTCCAGGCTCTGATGATGGAGCCGGAAGAATGCCACAGGTAAAATTAACACAGAATGACTAAAAAGCAAACCTAGTCCGTTCTTTATTTGTTTTTAGTCCGATTTTTATACTTTTTAGGTTATTTTAAAAACGATATTTTTTTTTTTATGTGTGTGCCCACAGAAATTTCCATATTTTCACTAAAAATTCCTATTCTTTCAAATCGTAGAATAGTACCGTACCCTACAAAAGTTTTTTTAAAGCTTCTCTAAAATATAAGTTACTATACATGTAAAAGTTAGGTACTAGTATTAAAATAAGTCTGATAAGTCTAAAATTATTTCCTAATAAGGTCCAAGCCAACACGCTTGACTAAACTTAAAGGAATTGAAAATGAAAGGACTAAAACTTCATAATGATTTTGCATAAACATTTGATTAAAAAAAGTTTAATCTTTATTTCAAAGAAGATGAAAATTCTTAGGCTAGTTTGGAAATTAAACAAACTGAATGTGAAAACTGACACTGTACGAGAGTTTTATTAGCTGAAGTGGTAGTGGGCAGAATTGAGAAGAATGGCTGAAAGTTTTTGGGAGGGCGCAGCACAGATCACGCTTCGTGAATCGTCTTTGATGGTGATCTTTGAGGAGGCTTACCTTTGAACATATTGGGAGAGGCTTATGACCATATTGGGCCGCCTGATAATAAAAGATCGAGTACCTACTTACGAAGAGAGAGATAATATATATGAGGTTTGTTACATTTGGTACTTAGTACTTACCTATTGTGTTTTATTGGTAAGTAACATAATAAGTAATGTTGTGTCCTGTTCTATCTCTATTGTAGATAAGTGTATCTGAACCTAGTAAGGAATATAGAGTGCCAGTGGTCAAAAGGAATGGGTCCAGTCAGGGTTTGTAACATTATGATTTCCACCAATGTACCACGATATTCTGTGGCACTGTAATGCAAAGACTATAGTAGCAATGACGTAGTTCATATTGACTTACATCTACATCTAAATGCAATATTTATATATTCAAGTAGTCATAATAACTTAATTACTATAGCCATAACAAATACTACTCACCATTGACACTTAGAAACAGCACCAGAACAACGTAAACTCCGTATGAATTCATATCCAATGCTAAACACATTTCACTACACTTATTCCACCGACCCATATCATAAAACACAGTTGCAGTATTTATGAATCATTGTTTTATATTTTTCTGTTCCATTTCATTTTTATGTAACCGACAGTCAAGCAAGGAGTCGTTTTTAATAGTGATACTTGTATACGTCGGTTTATGGCTCTACCTGAACTACAGCTGAACAAATAAACTCTACAGGTATATTACGAATGAGTTCAAGTATCTTTACTTAGAAGGTAAAGTCATGAATTTACTAAATGATTCAATACTTCATAGCGTGTAGGTATACTTAATCGTAGTAATTTGCCGCGCATAATAGATCGTAAGACTGTACGATGGAATAGAGTTGGTTCGCGGTACGCGGTAGTCTTCGGCGTTGTCGTACGTGGGTACTGAAACTCCACCAAGTGCAGTCATGTGCCTGCCCCCACTACCCACCACGACCTTGCAGTTTATTATGGTTTACAGACAACAATTTACAATAGTGACGAGTCAACGACAAAACGATAGTGAAAACGCACGATAATAACGTTAGACGCCCATGTTCGGTTTCGCAACTCATGCGGGCCGGGCTGGCCCGTGGAAGTTCAAAATTCTTTCCGTCGTCATTTAAAATGGTATTTTGAAACCATCCGTCCGACACAACCTGCAATTTACATTATGCTGGTGGTGGAAGAGGATTTTACTAAACATAGGTAGTTTAGGACAATAAATCTCTGTAATTTTGTTTGTAGGTAGGTATACCTAGGTAAGTACTTATTTTTTTTTGAAGTTTTGTAACAGGTAAGTATAAATAGACAGCAGGGGTGTGTAGGTAATGATTACGACACAATTAATTCATTTAAAAGTTGAAAACTATGTTAAGAGCACGTATTCTGCACACTAGCGCCGTCATTGGAAAAAAACATAGTGCTTAGATAAAGACGAAATTGTGAATTATCTCTCTGTAGTGCACTCTAAAGAAGCTTTGTGGTGCTTTTTAACGCCTAAACAATATTTTAATGGGAGTTTTTTTTTACGAAAAGTGGCCACTTTTAACCACTGTTCCCGAGGGACAGATAAATAACTAAATAATATACTAGAAAAAATTCGACTCACACCAGATCAAAAATAGCATTGTGAATGCTAAAATCTCAAATTAAAAAATCTTTCAACGTAAACAAAGTCGCGAGCAGGCGCTAGTAGGTAGTAGGTACTGTCATAAATCAATTGCAGCATAGCATGTCAGTTCAAAACTAAATGCAAAAATGCGTAGGTACCTACTTAGTACCTAGTAAAATACGTCGAATAACATTATGACCGTCATGATAAGTTATGCCAATTGCCAGTGCGCTGCGCTTGCTTGGCTATAGTGGCCATCCTTCTGTGACCCACAAAACAATCTGTTATGTTAATTCTATAACAGCCACGTTATTGTTATGTAAATATACTTCGCTACATACAACCGCGCAGTCGCGTGCATTAATTGTACCAAATATGTAATGTCTGTTTAATCACAATAACTGTTTAATTACGTGATATTGGAATTGATTTCCAGTTGCAGGAAAACATAGCAAGAATTCAGTTTACTTCATTATCTGAAATTACTCGAGTCACTATTTTATTGATTTTAAGATTTTACTCTTAAACCAATTGTAATTTAGCTACTTACATCGTCTCACGTTTGTGAGATGTGTACCTACCTACTTAAGTAGGTTGGTATAGTTACCTACTAATGAGAAACTTTATGTACAAAATGCACCTAATAATAATCACACAGCACTCATTGCTTTTATATTATGTAAAAAAATAATTACTAAGTGTTTCTAAATAAGAAAACAAGCTACTAACAAAGTTAAAAATATAGAAGGTACCCATTCTTAGTACCTACCTAAATATATCACATAAAGTCCCATTGCCGAGTTACCTTGTTAGCTATTTTGACAGAATACTAGGAGTTCAATCAACAAAGCCTATTGATTGCTAAAGTAAAATAGACTGACATTGGACTGCGGTTCTCTGTTCAACAGAACAACCACACCCAATGAAGGTAGGGTTCAATCAGTCCAATTATACAAGTCCACAAACGACTAAGGCCCCGCGCAGACAGAAAGAGTTCAGCCGTTCGAATTTTGCGTTCCGCGTTCTATAAGTGTTTGTTCAGACGTGCCGGCGATTAACGCGCGTTTAGACACACGATTTTGGTTACACAGCTATCAATATTGCATAAGTTACTGACACTTGTGCGATATTGACAGCAGCGTGTAACCAAAATGGCGTGTCCAAACGCGCGTTGATTGCCAACGCACATCAACAAGCTCTAATTGTACATACTGACTGATGGCGCATTTTGATTGCCTGTCGTCTGCGTGGCACCATAAAGTTACAAAGAGCGCGGAACGCAGAACTCGGAACGGCTTTTGTCTGTCTGCGCGGGGCCTAATAGTAGCTACAAGCTACAGTGCTATGCATGGCGGCTGTGAAGTTAGACGCAAGTCGTTGTCCAATACAATTTAGATGTCAGCGGGTGAGGGCAGACGCGAGCCCCGCCACCGCCACCGCACATAGCGGCTAACTTTACAGCAGTCATGAAGTTTCTATTGCACTGTAACTTATCAAACAAACGTAAATTCCGATACGGCTCGAAGGACCAAAATGGTTTTAATTGCGATGGGATTGCAATAAATAAAACTAGATGTTTGAACATAAATGATAGTATATTTCCACAGGCATAAATTTTTCTCACCGTCACGAATTGTGCTCACAAACTTACAATAATATGGGAATATTGTGCATTGCGTAATTTCACTCGTGTTTATGCTGTTCAAGCTATAATAAATACCTACTCAGACCAAATCATTCTTAGGTACTAGATATTCGACTGTATTCATATAACAAAGACTCAGGTACATTTAATAATACTTTGGTTTTTAATGACTATATCATAATTTAGGTAGGTGTCACGTGGGTTTGCAGTGTAGTCACGAGCACTTGCATTGGACTACATTGTTGCTATCTATCGTATTACTTGTATATTCACGTTTTTAAAGTTTGTCTGCCAAGAAACTCTTGAAATTAATGGGGGAGCCACTTTGATTGTCATTAGTGTTATTTGTCATTTGTTTGGCCACACTTCGACAACTTTTGTATGCAACAACCACGTTTTGCTGCAGACTGTAAATGCCAGTTCTCGTGACAGTACTTTATGAATTTAATTTTTAGTAGGCAAATACTATTGTATCGTTTGTCAGAAGCAAGCACAATTGTATATTTCTAAGCACTCACACTAGATTACTATTATTTTTTTTATAATTATTTCCAAATATACATTACATTCCAAACCAGTTATTTACAACGATTTTATTTATAAAACGTGCATTATTAGCAACCGATAACATTAGATTTGTTTTTAGCGTCAACAATGTTATATCAATTAAATTTCATATAACTTAGCTAAGTTAGGATATTTCGTATCATAGAATAAATTATGCATATTATTTTGATTGATTACCATGATCGCCATATACAAAGGAATATTGCTATAATTCTGTCACGGCTGTACAATTAACACATTCGTATAACTTACAAGCCAAATGTCTATGTGTACAGACGACGGCACATCAGATGTAACATGTCGACCGTTCTTAATGTCCTATATAATACTAGTTTATGATTATGATATTATTGTATACCAGTGATTATTATTATCATGTATGACCTAAACATTAACAAATTCAAGACCCACTCGTATAAAATTTAATGTAAAACTGTTGGTGTACCTCATTAAATAAATAAATGATATGATGTCGGTAAGGAAGTTTTTAAAACGAGTTGACGTTTAAAAACCTTAACAACCGTGTACCATACAAAGATTTTCAAAACATTATTGGTATTTACTGAAATTATAATACAAATCTAAAAAGAACCGTAAACAAAAACTCGGTAAAATCAAATTTCCGCAAGCTGTACTAAACCGTAAACGAAAATCAACTTTACGCACGCTGTACTGTACAGTCATTGAAAGTACACATTTTCGAGCAACTGTATTGAAAAAGTTGTTTTTGCAATATAACTGTTACATTTGATGTGCAGCCGTTTGTATTTTATCGCTCTTCTTTAAGATTAAACATCTTGGCCTTTCTCAGGGAACTCGTTTTCAAAAGGTTAATCAAAAAATATTTGAATATTAATATATTCTTTTTGTTTGGCAATGATTTAAAGCATATTTCTAAGTATTTGAGCTGTGCTGAGATTAAATAATAAGCATTACATTAAGTTTATAAACTATCACAAACCAAACGATTTTTTTCAATCAAATGAAAATGAATTAATGTTTTTTCTCAATTTTAGTTAATCACTCAATGTCACATGGTCAAGCAGAGATGATTTCTATTAGAATGGCGATGGCGTAAACGAGCGTACCTATCGATATGTTTTTATTTTTAATTCATGCTTTTACGCTGTGGCCGCTTGCGCATGCCAAGCATGCAAAGTCTAGCATCAATTATTATTCCTATACACAAATGTAATAAATAAAACAAACATTAAAAAATACGTCGCGGCGAATTTTAGGCATGCCCCGATAGAAATGCAAATACAAGATTTATGATTATAACTCATTTATAAGAAAAATAATAACAAATGGATAATACCGCTAAAAAACAATTGGTAACAATAACAATAAAATATGAAACTTAACAGGAAGAATACATCAATAAAATTTTTGGTTCATGCTCAGGCAAGCTATGTTTCATAATGGCAACACAAGAATTTGGATTAAGCTTTCAGCGTTTGATTTTTTATGTAAAAAAATATTTTTTTCTTTTAAGTAGGTAATCATCTTTATTAAACTTTAGATATTTGATCCACAACGCGGTTTGGATTTGTTTCATGATCGGTAAAGTAGATTTTACTCCTTTAAACTTTAAAAATAAACAGTAAATTTAATTAGGGCTCTTGAAACGGATAGTATTGGAACAAGGCGATTTAGTTGGTGGGGATCCTGTCTCTGAGGTACGATAGAATAGACGCGGTGCCCTTCGATAAAATGGCGTGTCGAGGTTGACGGAAGCAGTTTCCCATAAGCTCCAAACTTCTGGAAAATATAAAACAGATTTTAATAGCTGGTTTAATAGAGATATTAAGACGCTATACGACTAAAGCGAGATAGCAATGAGTAAACGACGCGCCGATTTGGAAGGTTAGGCAAAAAAATCACGAAATCAATTCTTAATAAATAACTATAGCGATTAAAGAGAAATGGTTCTACACGATTGTTAATATTTATGTTAGGTACTATTACTTACTTAAAGCAATCTCTACTCTGATAAATATTAGACGTTATTAACAAAACCTTAACTGATTCCTTTTTTAAGAAATAGGGCTTATTTAGAATAAATAAAATAAAATCGACTGGCGACGCTAGTTGGCTTATGTCAGCCCCTTATGTGCGTAGTGTCCCTGGGCTGAGTATACTTGTCGTGGCTGATACCTTACCTGAGCTGCGTGAAGTTCCCGAGCTCGGGCGGCACGGTGGCGATGTTGTTGTTGGACAGGTCGAGCACGGCGAGGCGGCGCAGGCGCGCTAGAGCATCCGACGACACGTTGATCTCTTCGATCTGGTTCTCAGCGGCGAGCAAGATCTCGAGCTTCTCCAACTCATACACGCATCGCGGGATTTTGGTGAACCTAGACCACAGATTACGTTTTTACTTTAAGGGCCCGTCGTATTCATAAAGGTCCGAAACTTTCCGTATCCGATGCTATGCTTTATATACATATCTGGACGTCAGTCAGAAGCATTTCCTCGGATGTGCCAAAAGTTAATTTTTCAGGAGAGAAAAAAGAAAATTGCTTAATTTCTTGGTTCGATTTCTCAAAATTTTCTTCGGACTGAACAACTTTTATTATGGGACCAATTCTGAAAACGCGAAAAATATTTTGCAATTTCATACATTTTGATATTTTCGTTATTAATTTTTGAATAAAAACAGCAGTGGTTTTATTTCGCGGTTTCAGAGTTGGTCCTATAGTAAAGATTGTTTTCAGTTTGATGCTCCCTATCTATCATATTCGGCATTGCGGGTTGTTTTGCAACAACCTGTATAGCACTACGAACCCAAATTAAATATTCGTGTAAGTATATAACTCAACTTCATTGTTAAGATTATTGGGCACTTGGCAGATTTTCGACAGATTTTTAAGGCACTTTTTATGCTTGTTAGAGATTTAAATAAAGCTGAAAAATGTGAATATATATTATTCTATAAATCTGTGTATTAAGTGTTTCCCTTACTTGTTATTAGATATGACTAGTTCCCTTATATTCTTCATGGTCCCAATTTCTGAAGGCAAGTCTGATAAAGAATTTTTACCAAGATCCAAATACTGCAAATGAATGCAGCGACATATTTCGGGTGGAACGTTCGAGATGTTGTTTGAGGATAATATTAACTGAGACAATGTATCTTTCACCTGGCACACCCTGAAACAAAATAATTGTTCGTATTTTCAAGTTTTTTGCTAAACCTTCGGAAAATCCCTAGGGAACCTTGACCGGGATAAAAAGTATTCAGTTTGAATCCAGGCTATTAATTAACTATCTGTGTGCCCAATTTCATCCAAATCTGTTCAGCCATTTTTCCGTGATTGAGTACCAAACAGCCAAACTTTCACATTTATAATTTAGTAGGAAGTAGGATACATTTAACTAAAGAAACATTTTCATCTTTTTTACACAAACAGTGAGCGACATGTTTATATCTAATTAATTAGTTAAAATTCTTTGTCTTATGTCGTTTTTTACATTATACGATTGCTCTACAAAAATGAACCTTACCCCACAGGCACACGGGTGAGTTTATTCTTAGAAACGTCGACTATATGCACCTCTGCTTCGGCGGCTACTTTGAATACGTCATCGGGGACATCGGAAAGGTCTCGCCCGGGGACCATAAATGCTTGGGATTTCTTCAACGTATATCTATAATAATAATAAATATTTTTAATCCACAACGGGATAGTACTTGGCCTTCACCTCAGCTGATGTTAAGTGACTATAAGGCCGTAAGTGTAAGCGCACTACACCCGGAATCCTCACCACTGAGGAACTGGCTATTAACTTACCTGAAATAGTATTAAACTTCATTGCCAACACATATAAAATCGATTTATATACCTACTTGATCTGCTGCTGACTTTTACTTTATTTTAATTACTTTATTTTATTTATTTTAGTTATACAGTAGTATTCTGCTACATTACAGGACAGTTTAATTGTATGGTAATCATAATTATAATACAAGAAAATTGATAGTATTGTAGATATATTATAATAGGTAGGTACTTAAATGAAACCACAATCACAACTAATACTTTATAAAACCAAGAAAAAAGTAATGAAAATGTTATTAGTTTGTGGTTTTTCTCATTCACAATGCCTTTTTTATATTAAGTTACATGATATACTAGAAAAAAGTCGACTGTACCGTAGCATCTTGTCTGAGGTGCTACGGGTGAGTAATTTCTTCAAGTACCTATATCATTTATCTTTATGAAAATGTTCATTTATTATAAAATATATTATTTTGTGAGTTATTCACCCTATTCATGAACCTTTCCTTACACATTTCAATCGTAATCAAAACTACAATCTGGATTTTTATGACACAATACTTACTTGTCAGGCCAAATGGAGTCCCTCTCGGTCCTAGTTTCAGTAACGATCTCCTCAGTCATACGGTCGCGCAAGTATTTCATCATGCGATCCGTGCCCCCTCTAATAACATCCTGCCTAATGGATGCCAGCCTGTTGCCCTCCATACTTAAGCTCTGAAGCTGGGATAACAAACCAAGATTTCTTGGCAATCTACAATTTTAAAAAACACTGTAGGTAATCACTTAATAGTTATTTATGCAACTGTAGTATAATGAGGGGTATTAAAACACGAATGTGGGTTTAAGACAAGAGGCGAGCCGAGTGTGATAATAGTATCACATGAGTGTTTAATACCTAATTATGTACAGTTGCATGCAAGACTTTTTCTACCTATGATATAAATCCTCTATAAAAGGATTTGAAACAGTAGCTTATAGCAGACATTAAAACAACCAGTGTCATAGTAGCCGTAATATCCTCCCGATTAGCTGGTCGTGCCTCCGTCATTATATCATCCAAACAAGTGTTATAATATTGTACTGAATTTCATAATGCAACTCGCGGATGTGGGCGCGAGGGGCGCGACCAGCCTTGACTCGTTCAGATATTATGGTTACTATGACACTGGTTGTTTTAATGTTGGCTAAGCTAACTGTTTCAGAACCTTTTATAGGGGATTTAAAGCATGGGTGAAGATAAAATACTTATATCATTTAAAAAAATGTTAATTGTATTCATACTTATTCAAGTTGTTATTAGTAAGATCGAGCCTCTTTAACTTCTGCAAAAGGGATACATTATCGGGCAATATTTCAATCTTATTATCTCTGATATTTAACACACTCAAATGTTGCATTTGGTCACAGAACTCTTCTGTTATCTCCTGAAATAAAGACAATAATTCAAATGAATTTAAATTTTGGTTTTATTTCAAATCAGACAAATAACATTTTTGTCTTTTTCATTTTAATAATTGTTTTTATTTATTTAAGTACTTTATGTAAAAAAAGTAAAGAAAATTAAAGGCAAATGAAAATATTGAGTAAGTGTCATTTCTGAATACCTTGATGAAATTATTTGCCAAATATATTTCTTTCAGTGCTGTACAACCATAGAAATCAGGAAGTTCTTCAATATCATTGTGGTTTGCGTCAAATATCTCCATTTTTCTAAGTTCACCCAGTGGAGGTAATTTTTTAAGACAGTTGTTGCTAATATTCATTTTCTTCAAGTCTGCAAAGGGAATGTCATAGTCATAAATAACAATTATTCTTTTATTGCTATGAAAATGATAATATTTATGGTCATACCTCTAAGATTAACTATGTCTGGAGGCAATTCTTGTAGCTGGTTATGTGATAGGTTTAACTCAATCAAACGAACCAAATAACCCATACCAGGAGGTAGTTCTACAAGTTTGTTATGAGATAAATCCTAAAAACAAAAATCAGTAGGTGAAATTATTTTACTTTACATTATAAAGTTGTTGTGTGCCATCGTTACAAGATAGCCCTCTTGGATAAAGCTAATTGTTACCCAATGTAATTAAAAAAAAGCAAAACGTAACATTACCAAAAAGGTAAGCATAACTAAGTCACCAAAATCCGGTTCTATATTAGTAATTTGATTGTAGGACAGACTGAGCCATCTGAGCTCTGTCAATTTATAGAATCCTTTTGGCAGCACACTGAGCTTGTTCCGATCCAAACTAAGGTTTGATAGTATTTTCAATTCACCAATCTCTGGAGGCAGACTTGATAAAGCATTGTCATGAAGCTGAAATCAATGAAAACAAAGCTTTATTTAAATCGGTATGTATGCATTGTTATTTATAAAATATTTATACCTATAAGCTTAAACAAGAATTTGAAATACTATTCAACTCAATTTACCTTCAAAGTGACAAGATGTTCTAACAACTTAATACTAGGTGATATGGTATTTATTGCATTAGAGCTGAGGTCAAGCATATTTAACGGTTCAGAATTCCACCAATTGTGAAGATTTGAACGTGAAAGATCAACTTCTTTTGTCTCTTCCAAAACAAGTTCATCAATCTTCCAAACATTGTCAGGAACTGAAATTCAAAGCTGTTATTTTACCTTACAACTTATTAAATTTGCAGTTGGGAATGAATAATTAGGTACTAACTCGATAAATAGTAATTGTTATATGCAGTCAATGTGACTACCTACTCTAACAAGATAAAGCAAGCAAGTTGAACTGAAATGTACCTACCTATGCTACAAATTAGTAAATAATTGTTTATTTCTAACACAACTCCATAGCATAGTACTATTATAATCTAATCTAAACAAAAGAACCATTAAAATTAATTTATTAGCTTACCATTACCAAGGCCTCTGTTACATAAACTCAATTGTCCTGTGCGCTTAGCCGATTTAATTAAACCAATGGACAGCTCATTGTCATCAGCTTTCTTATCTTGCAGATGAAATACCGATTTATTAATAACGTGAATTCTGGATTTAATTTTACTTTGAGCCCTATTATTCGCCATAATATTTTGGTAATTTTGTTAGCCACTATGATAGCAATTATATTTGTTGTGTATCACTGATTAAAATATTTCATTGATAACTCTAATTAATACTTTGTTAACAGTTGAATTAAAATTCTGCTCATTTACATATTAATTTCCTTAGAGCATTCAGATGCTCTGAGCACAAATTATATAGTTATTTATTAGTTGGCTAGCTCCAAAAGTTAATTTCGATTTAATTAAAACAAAACAAATCGCAATCGTATATAGTAACGACAGCTGTCACCTGTCTTGTTTGTCACTCACTGTCAAACACATTCTTTTCTTATTTTTGTTTTGGCAATTCTTTATTCTAGGGGCAATTCATTCACTCCTCTTTAGAGAATACTTTTGCCAGTTTCAAGCAATGATTTCACGGTGGCACAACTAGATGCAATGCCTTTGGACCTGGGTTCAATTACATAGACGCGCTATTCAAAACTAAAATTGTGTCACAACCAACTTTCGCGGTGCATCAATTGTTTCTCTCGGTCGCTTGCAATAGACTAAAGGAGTTTCGGTGCATGCACCGTAACTTAATGAGCAAGTTTTCGGTGCTGTACAGCCTGTCTAGTGTAGTATATACATAGAAGTCTTTAGTTTCAAGTGTTAGACAAGATTCAATGATATTGTTTCAGTGTGCATCAGCACCAGTAGCACGAACAGCTGTCGAAAAAAATAACGCGCGTAAAAACATTCGATAGGTTAATAATTTTGTGTGGGAAATTTGTACAGCGCTATCTACCGCTCAAAAGCGAAATGAGATTTTTCATAGACAAATCCTCTATCGAGTACTTTTATGCGGCGTATTTTTTTCGATAGATGTTTGTTTGTAGATGTAGGTACAATGCATTGCATTCCAATTTTCCAATGCTTCTTGGGAGAATTTGGCACCAAGTGTATATCAAGTCAGTTTGTTAAAATTTGTTTACTCGGTAAGTTCTAAAGTTCTTCTGCCGAGCCGCCGAAGTCTCAGCTTCACCAGACCGAGATCACGCCTATTTCAATGATTCCACATATTGTTCAGTTGCGTAATAGGACAGTTGTAACACAAAATTAATTAACTCGACAAAATGGTGCCTAAAACTATTGCCAACACATTAAGGTGAAAGTTCACTAACAAATAAACAGCCGGTTAAGTTATAACCGTCTGTTTTTGACGTTTTTATGTATGGAGAAAATGTCAAAAACAGATGATTAAATATTAATCAGCTGATTATGTAGTTGGTGAACTCGGGTATAAATATTATAAATAAAAAATAAATCAGCTGCCTATTAAATTATCGGGAGGCAACCTGTGAAATGACCGTTATTATGTTAAGAGTACACTTTATTAATACCTAATTAAATATGTTGTATGTACATAAGCGCATGCTTTATTTATATTCATACAGGACACTTTAAATTCACTTTTGGGAAATATAAACTTGAAGTTTTTATTATTATGTTGGATTTCAGTCGGAACTAAAAATTATAGGTACTTATTTAAATAAGTAATTAAATAATTTTACGAATGTGGTTTTTGCATGGTATAATTACCATGTCAGTGAAACACCAAACATGCATCATAAACCTCAAAGTTATTTTAATCCTTAAATATCACAACTTCAGTTAAAACCGGGCATAGCCACAGCAGTTGCTTCGAAGCACAGTTGCCACTACCAACCCACACGCCACACATCGCCCTAGTATCTATGTAGGTATCTGCCTCGGACAAATTTTTTTTTCAAGATTTCATTTAAACTACTGATAAACGTAACTTCATTACGATTACTTACCTACTCCGCGGCTATTTGTATGACAATAGATAGCTATCAAGTTCTTTAACAAAGTTGCTAAGTAAAACTTAACCTACTTACCACCTACATATTTATTTTGCGCCTATTGTAAACACACATTAAATGGTTTACCTTTTGGAACAAATATAATATACCTAAGTACCTGGTAAAATAAAATTTATCTTAATATTTTTACGGTGACAAGAAATACATGCACACCTATTAAAGACATCAACGCGTGACTGTTGAAGGAAAAATTATCTAGGTACAAAATTATTATTTTTTGGTTTTGATTGATTGATGACTTGCTTGAATCTAATTCCAATTAAAACTGATATAGTACTTTTTAACATTTTTAAAACCATTGAAAAGAAGAATTATATTTGGATAAAGATTATGATTAGGAAAGAGAGTACGATCTCAAAATCAATGGAAAACCGCAAATCGTTGTACAAGATAGCCGTTTGGCACACGTAAAGTATACCTACTTGAGGTCAAAAAACTTAAGCTGCTTTACTTAAGCGGCTGCAAAGTTATACCTTTAGGAAGATTAGGCTGATTTCCAAAAATAAGATAAAGACCGGACCATAGCGGGGTAAGTTCGGACTCCCTTTCTAAAAGCGACTGTGAGGCTCAAAATGTAAACTCATATTACACAATTAGAGAAATGTCCGTTTTTTCCTGTGTTATGTACTAAAGGAAATTCTAATAAAATAAATAGTTGGGCTGCAGCAATCACATTTTTTAAATATTTGGTTAATTCCGATTTTCCCCCACATAACAATCATTGTAGAAATTTATACCATCGCAGTGACAACCGCCGACTGACAGGAAAGGCAGATTATGATATTATGTTCAGCAATAAAAAATATTGCCGCGTTTGGGAGTTATTTGAACTATCCGATCTTTCCCTGACCCGTTCTTACCTCAATCAACATACCTTAAAGTTTAGAACTTTGTCACTCTAAAGCTATTAGTTACTGTTTTGAACAGAAATCAATGACAAATGACGACTACAACAAAGTGACAAAGTTCTAAACTGTATATTTTAGACGTGACGTGATTGTACCCTTACAACAAAAAACTTTATCTTTGGCATTTTAATTAAAAAGCAGATGCGTTCAAGACTTTGTTCATCAGTTAATTATAGTTTATTACATGTAGGTAGGACCCTAGGTATATTAATAGACAGACATAATTATGATAAAACTGCATTATTACCTTCGAATCTGGGACTGTAACTATTTGGATTGATTTGTCCTCTTATGGGTCTATCTTCTTGAGATTGCAACATCCTATTAAAGTTAAGTATATCACAATTCAATTTACATAGCCACAAAAAAACGAATCCTATCACATTAACATTTATAATTGATGAATTATAATTAGCTGTGCATCATTTTTATTGCCAAGTTAGAACCAAAATGACATTAAAATACACACCCACACAATGAGTAAAATACGTGACATTGACATGGACTATTTAACAGTGATTAGAAAAAAATCTTTAATCAAATAACGCAAGAGAGGTTTGATAGGTTATCTAAAACAGTGTACATCGATTTTGAGCCAAATATTATTATTTATTTTCTTTAAATACGTAAGTAGGTATGTTTTAATTATTTGAACGAAGAAAATAATACTTAAATACATTACAAGAATTTGATCAACTTTTGTATTTAGACAATACTAATAATGTTTAAGAAATGCCAAAAAATCATCATCATATTCAATGAGGTGTTGTATCGAGTTGAATAAGCAAAATTGTTTTCTTGCCTACTACCAGACTTGAACTTAATTATGGTATCAATTTTTGTGACTTCGCTTCTTTTTGCTATACCCGAATCTTTAACAGCATTTTCTTCTTTGCTTTTCCAATATGTTGGGTGTAACGTTGCAAGGCACTGTAAATAAAATTAATTTATGAGTCGTAACTTAAAAGCTAAAAGGATAGTTTTTATGATAGAGGTAAGTTTTTATAGCTCAATATACCTTTAAACTGAATCTGTTGCCTTTAAAATATGTCTCCTTAATTTTTGATTCCAAGGTGGAGCTGGTGACAGTCAGACCATCTTCATATTCCATATAATTCATTGGATGATTGGTATACGCGCGTTCTCCATTGATATACCAAGTGAGATCTGTAGGTGGTCGCGATCTGCCTGACGTGCAATTCACTGTAAGATTGTCTCCAATTCTATATCTTGGCAATAATCCTGATATCATAGGACCTTGATCGGGAAGCACTGAAAAATAAACTTTAAGTAAGCTGTAAACCTAAGGAAAGGACTTACCTACCCAAGGAGGTGATGACATTCTCTATGCTTATTGACTCAGCATATTAAGATATATAGGGTTATTTGTAAAACACCAACAATCTCGGAGGAGATCACTAACATCATAAACAACATTTGTGTAGGTACGACTTTTCCGAAAAGACAAAAAAAAAACGATCCATACAAATGTACGAACAGCTGATCGAATTTTGTATGAAAAGTCGTTTTGAAAGTTTGTGTCTTCTTCGGAAAGTCGTAGAGCAAACGTTGTTGTTCATGATGTTAGTAATCCACTTCTGCGAGGTTGTTGGTGTTTTACAAATAACCCTGTTTATTGTGAAAACCATGCACATGCTATGGCCATATCCATAACCAGAAACATCAGGCAATTACGAGCTATCGAAACGTGTGGCGTGCGCGTGCACAGGTTTGCGTGCAACGTCGATTATAAAAGCAACACTGCACAATAAATGAGAATAGATATTAGCTTACCTATTATTTGCATATCAGCGTGTTTCGACACAGTGGGGAAGAATGGTTTTTCACCAGAAACTTCACATCGATATCTTCCAGATGTTTGTAAATTCGCGGATGCCAGAGTCAAATTAGCACCGGAAGAATCGGATTCCTGTGAACATTTGTTTATATTTGACCAAGCGAGCGCAAAGTATTATCCATGTTGCTTGTAATTTACAGTCGTTGATAACAAAATGTTTATTCACATTGTGACATAAGTAATATTAGTTTACTTTGCGTAACAAACATAAGGCATAAGTTAATAGTTTGCGATTATAGACATACCTACGTATTATAGTATTAGTCTATCGTAGGTTTATCACTTCGATTTCCTTTCGTATTACCCGATTTGTAGATGAAATTCATGAAGTTATTATTTCCCAACTAGATCATAATAATTCCGATATTTTTCTCACCGCAACTTCGACACCCGGCAACGAGAACTTTCTCAACGGGTCTTGGTCCTTCGGCACATATCTGAAGAACTCCTTGCCGTCCTTGTACCACTTGACCGAGTACAGCACATCAACAGGGTCCAATTGCCAGCGGCAAGACAGCTGCGCCCGCTCTCCCAGCAGTATTTTGGCTGGTACATGAAGATTGTATAACCTTAAAGATCGGACGATATCTAAAAAATAATAATAAAAATTGTAGCTTTAAAATCAGATTCAACACAATCTAGTAATTGTTGGTCCAATGAGTTAAGTTAAAAACACTTAAATTATGATTTGCAATATTTTATGGAATGAAAACGTATGTATTGCAATAATGAGAGCAGAAAAAGTAAATCAAAATAAGACCTTCATAAAACACTGCTTTCGGTAGCTGTAGTATAAATTTATTTATTTATTTTATTTATACAATGCAGTTTACAGAAATGTTCTCCACAAATATTATTACAAAAGAATATCAACTTTATTATATTAGTAGCAAAAGAATGTGAAAAGCTGTAGCGTACCTGGTATAAATAAAAGTGTTAGCAGCAATATGTTGGTATGGTCATCATTTCGCCTTCGGGAAATCGGAGGACGTAACCGATACATTATTCAAAACATGGTGATGGTGAGCATCTGCTTAGTTAAACACATTCGACTTCATAAGACATTCTTTTTTATAAAAATTGACATGCGTAGGTATCCATGATTTGAATATTATTTCTTGCTTTTTAGAGATAATTTAATTTTTCAACACTTTCTCGTAAAGTGAGCATTAGGGCATCATACATCGCTTTCATTTAATTTAATTTTTATTCTAATTTTTGAAAAATTTATGAAGTTGGTTAAAAAGATTATTCTTCAATTACAAATATTTAATAAATTTACTTAACACAACAAAACACTTTTAATAAAACCAATCACAAAATAATTTTGTTCATCACTTAGTTAACACTATACCAATTACCGATAAAAATAATATAAAAGCTCCACCCACGTGTGGCGTTCGCAGTAGTCGTTTTTGAAGTAAACCTGGGCAGTCACCTCAAGCTGAATTAAATGGTCTCATTAGTCATCCACTTATCGCTCTAAGCTTTAAAGCTCACATTGCTTTTCGAAAGATAAGTTTTTGCAAAACAAAATACTGCATGTGAGAAACTTAATAAAAGTTAAATGCTCAATCAATGGATCTACAAAAACATGTTCCTAGCTTTTAAAGAGTTTTATAAATACACCTTATTACCTAAGTGTAAGTAGTAGGGAATAGAATTTATATAACTCTTTAAAATACAAGACATGTTTTTGTAATATTTATTGTATAGCTTTGATATTAGCTGGCGCGAAATAGCAAAAGATCGAGATAGATGGCGAACTTTAGTATCGGAGGATCAAGACACACTTTGGGTCGCTGAGACACCGGAGTACTTAGGTAAGTAACTAAGATATATGCAAGTTTTAAAAAATAAATCTTTCCTATCATTTTAATGTTCAGTATAAATTTGGAGGTAAGCCAAAATGTTAAGATTGATGCCAAGAAACATTCATAAAAATGAGTTCATAAATTATATTGTATTAAAGTTTTGAGTTAATAAACTATGTGTAATGTATATCCGGAGTACACTGAGATTGTAATGTACCCAGAGTTATTATAATTGATCTTATTTTATGATGGGTCATCTAAGTGGGTCATCTTTATTATAAGAAATAATAATTATACAACCCTACGCAAAATAAGTGAAAGGGATGACTCGGCTGACAATCTATACATAATTTTATTGCAACACCTAGCTCACCCAACATTGAAAGAGCTTTCACGATACCATAAAATGCGAACTATAAATTATTTGTAGAACACTATAGTGAATTTATAAATGAAACAACAAGATACAACATAGTTTTGCCGTAAATAAAGCATGCCTTTAAAGGTTTTGTTGCAAATTGTCTAGGAATATGGAGTAGTGGTAATGGTGCAGTAGTAGTACTGTTCGAAGTTTTAGCGATGAATGCTTATGAATTTCAATTATAATAGAACCTTAAAATTAAAATTTTCAATTTATAATACTACTAGCAGAGGGAATGGGGCGGGGAATATTAAAATAATACGATCTGCGTTATATTAGGCCATTTCTGAGATCCTGTCCGAGTTAAATTCCGGGCATGTGAAATCTAATTATTAAACACTTTTCTTCTACAATGTGTACAAGAATGTAAAGAAAATTATCTATCTATGTGAACTGTGGCCCAACCATGAGTTTATGCAAACTGTTTTCGCTACCGTAAACTATCGTTTTCTCTCTTTCACTCGCATTGACTGTGAGCGGTATATCCGATAGTTTACGGTAACGTAAACAGTTTGCACCAACTCATGGTTGAGCTACTGTTGAAACACAAACATTTTGTTGTTTCAGATTTATACTTTAGTAGTTATCTATTTACTGAAAATAGTAAAAATGTTAAAAAGCGAAAATTTTACAACTAGCAAACCAATGTTATCAGTATAGGTAGGATTGCTTTAGGTTTGAAATTTTGAATGATTGGGATTAATATATAAAGATCGAGAAGGTCCTTTTTTATCAAATCGGTGGAGCTCCCAACACTAACTTCACTTCTAAGTACCTATAGCTCGCGCGCACCATTTCAGTTCACGAGTTGTGGCTGTCAGCAATAAGAACACAATTATGGCCTCCACAGATATGGACACTGGCGAATTCACAATGGACTCAGATTGTAGGGCGAGACGTGCTCGTTGCATGCATACAATATGACTCATGCTTGCAAATACGTAGACGGAGGTAGGTGCGTGCCGTGTATCGTGTATCGAGTTATTAGAGAAATATTTTTAACAAGGGTTTAATTAACACCCTTGAGAACGGGATAATGTATTACTTTTTGAGGCGTACTGTTTGTTGGCTTATCGCACCCTTTTTAGGGTTCCGTACCAAAATGGTACAAAAAGGAACCCTTATGGTGCGACTCAGTCTGTCTGTCTGTCTGTCTGTCACAACTGGATATCTCGAGAACTACTAATGTTATCAACTTGAAATTTGGATTAGTTTTAGATGACGTTTGCCCAACTATTTTGCAAATAAGAGGGAAATAAAAATACTTATTTATATATTTTTTTGCAATTGGAACTGAAAGGGGGGTCTTAAAAATTCGAAGTAGGCTACTAGAGCATATTATGGGGTATCATATGAAAGAGCGCTGCTTGAACATTCTCAAACATTTTTATTAGGCAGTTTTCAACTTTTGATGAAAAATGTAAAAAAAAAAATACTGTCCCCTTATATCTCCGAAGTTTGCATAGAGAAAAATCTGAAAATATTTTATGTGATAGAAATGTATGTAAAGATTACAGGAAAAATAAAACGATGTCTCTAAATAGTAAACTTTTTCAGAATGGTGGTACGTAACCCTCGGTGCGCGAGTCCGACTCGCTCTTGACCGTTTTTTTTGTAGGAAGTTTGCTTAAAGTGTGGTTATCGCACGCTAGTAGTTATTACCACCAAAAAATGTGGCTTAGTTTTCCGCAAATACTTCTGTTCTGTAGATCCAACAGGATCCTTATGTAGCAGCTCGATGAAACGCATTTCCATTTTGAAGCTTTACGTAAATAAATAAGTGCGTTGGACTTCTGCATCTCCGTATTAATTTTAATCTTGCCTGTTACGAAGAGCCTCTCTATGCGCGCGGTTTTCTAAAATAGACAATTCTCATCGCTTAAGTTAGAATTAAAAACAGGTCAAAATGTTGTACCTAACCAAATAGGTAAAAAGATAGCATGTCACAACATAACAAAATCTCTAAAATATTCAAATCTATTCAAGGCAAATTGTCTTTTATTTTTATCCGACGTTTTAATAGCGCAATATAGGACTAATGGTTCGAGCACCATTGTGATGTGAACTCAGCCGAGAGATATGTTTTGACGTCCTCGTCATCCCTTTATAAAAACAGTTTTTCGTACAGTATTGTCAGAAGGCATTGAGGCACGGAATCATTTGGAAAACTGGAGTGAATTAAAAAAATGTGTTCTAAATTTAATTTAAGTTTTATGACTGTGGTGGTTGTGATTGCGATCGCAGGTGCAAGCCTGGGTGCCCGATGCAAGCCGAGAAAATACACGCATAAGGCGATGCAGACGGATCAAAACGGACGCCGCTGTTGGGGCGAAGTGCAGATCAAATCATGTTGGGGATACTGTTTGTCGTATGAGGTACATACCTAATGTTTCTACGTATGAGGTACATACCTACATTTATACCTAAATTATAAGAAGCAACCTTAATTTTACTGAGGGAGAGCTTCAAACTTATTTAAATCTGATGGTATTATTATCTACACTATTTTTTATTCTGTAAGCTTCAATACCTACTTAATTTAAAAAATCTGGCCAAGTGCGTGTGGGGCCACGCGCGTATAGGGTTTCGCAGTTACCTTATACAATTACCATATAAACCTATAATTTGATCCTGTTTTACACAACTAACGCCTAAAACTAAGTATACTTAATACCTAACCATTCAATGAAATTTGTTCTACAAAAACTTTTCCAATATAAATAACTGTTGTAAAGCTGATTGATTACCTAGTACTCGTTAACTTGTTAAGGCTACCTAGCAGTGATTTATTTTCCTTTTAACTTTATTATAATGTATTTCTGTCCTGAATTTTTTCACGATTCCAAAATTCCAAAAGCAACCCTTTACCTGGTAGAGGGGGGTGGCACTTGACTTTAACACAATTTTGCACTTAAAGCTTAATATTTAGCAAACGGATCATAGCACTCAAATAAACACTAAATTTTCAAAATAATACAACAACAATAATCCACACGAATGAAGTCGCGGGTGTAAGCTAGTAGTATTTTATAATAGGACCTATTAAAACTTATTATCGAATACTAATGATTAATTGTCAATATTTAAGATTTCAGACTGGCAATTTCCGTACAAGGAATCCCACCACCCAGTGTGCGTGCATGGGGAGCGCAAGCATGCCTCGACGAAGCTCCGACACTGCGACCCCGGCGTGGTGCCTGGCACCGAAGATTACCATTATGTTGAAGCCGTCAACTGCAAGTGTCAGGTTAGTCCCGAATTATGAATTATTATTATTAATTAAAACCTAGGTACATAAATGCGAAAGTGTGTATGTTTGTTTGTTACGCTTTCGCATCTTTTATCTAGTTAGGTACACCTACCTTCTCAACCAAACTCAAAGGCCTTGGGATACAGTACCTACTATTGATACTGTTCCCGAGGGTTATAAAAATAACGCATAATCGCGGGAAACCGCTAGAATACTTAAATAATTATCTCAGTCCCCCTTGCATGACAACCGAAACGCGATATGAAATAGCGTTTTTCGCGTTTAACTGTCAAAAGACAATGGATTTTGACAGTTGAGAGTCGATAAAAAACTATATTACGCTATATTATTATTATCGTGTTCGGTGGTCATGCTAGAGGTAAGGGGGCTAATGCTTATACATCTTCCAAGATAACTATGGTATTCGACTTTTAGGGTGAAAACACCGTTGTTCATCTAACCAATCGTGTAATCGTTAATCAGGCGGGCCCTAAGCACACTCCATACAATAATTACCTACTTATTAATTAAAACTGTAATAAAACCTGAATTTTCAGGTTTGTTCATCGGAAGACACGAGCTGCGAGTGGCTCCCACCCGACTCTTCTCTCCTTGGAGGACTTATATTAAAAGAAGAAATAGAAGAAGAGTTCTCAGAGTAATTACCTATTCTGAAGCTCACGGTTTCTTTAAAAAATGTTGAAGATGAAAACGTATCTTACTAACTAAATTGTGCTAAAGTGTTGCTCGCATGTTGCAAGATTTACGTATATTTTTTATAAAAGCATCACAATTTGGGACAAATTAAAGTTTCTGAAAAAAAATATGTTTTATTGATAAAATTAAATAATTAAAAAAAAAGTTTTTTTTTCTTATATTATTTATCTTAGTATAAAAATAGCATTGTGAATGCGAAAAATCTAAATTTAATAATTATATAGCTGTTTTATCTTTATTGATTGTCAAAACATCTGGAAAGATGTTTCTTTCGAATGTGGGGGTATTTCCTCACATTGATGAAATTGCGCTGGCTTGCAGCGAAGAAGTTAAAAGTACTAGAAAATTTCGCCGCTCCCATTAGCGACTCGGTAGCATTTTGGTCAGTGCATTGGGCCGGAATCCCAAGGGTGCGTGTTCGAGTGCCGTCTGAGGTGCTACGGATGAGTCGATTTTCTCTAGTATTTTTTCTAATATTATTTATCTTAACATAAAAATAATAACATTATGTTTAATTTTAGACTACCAATTGCAAGGACCACAAAACTCATGTTTTCTTGTATTTCAAAAAACGATGGACACCTTAATTTTTGCAATTAAAAGCCGCACACTGTTATGTGCGGAAAGAGCCGTCATGGGATGTGTGCTTGGCATGATGAGTCACGTTGACGGAGTTTTTGGCGCCTTTTTTTGTCAAGTTCAGCTAAGTGTGCAAATTGATCCATATTGGAAATTGTGTCTTAAAATTCGTGTAATTTTGTGTTAAAAATGTCTACGCAACTGAACAATATGTGGAATCATTAAAATATATTCGAATGCACCCGCATTCTAATGCAGACCGAAACAATATCAATGAACCCATTCTAACACTTGAAACTGGCAAAAGTGAAGTGATTTACTAAAACAAAAATAAGAAGCAGAAGAATCACGTAGACGGCACAGGGGTCTAGCCAAAGTAACATTAGCAAATCTTCATTATCGCTTTGCTTTTGAAACATGTATGGGATTGACATAAGATTTCGTTATCAATCGATATTTAAAACGTCAAATCCATACATTTTCGAAGCGAAGCGATAGCGAAAAGTAAATGTGATATTGGCTACGGGCTCTGTTACGTCTTACGTCACTATAGGACTTGATAGCATGGATTTAGTAGGATAACATATTTTATTCGTTGGTAAGCTCCAAACTATTATTATATACTGTGTAAATACCAAGATATTACAATCGCATAATCAATATACAATATACGTACAATCATAATACAATCTATGACGGTTTTCTTTTCGCATAGAATCTTCCTTGTTAATAAACTCCAAAATATTGCAAAAAAACAAATGGTAGGGACCTAGTTACAATACTTAATGCTCTAAGTTACAATACAATATTTAAGGCTGTATGTCTTTGATTTCATGTATGTACTTGAGATGGCACAAGAAAGAACCAAAAGCTTTCACTGACATGACAGCAGCTTGGTACTATTGTCTATTAAAAATAAAAAACATAGATTACATAGAGTCAAAGTCAATTTTGTTGGTCGCGGAACGAGTTCGCGTTTTTTATTGATAAATAAATATTATTGTATTTATTTCTACTTAAAATATTATCATATCAAGTAGGCATTTGTGTTTTAGTTTATTTCACAGTTTCAGTTTATTAGTGCAATTGTATAATGATGAATTAGTGTGTTCGTAATTGATAGCATTGGTGTTATGTATGGGAAGCATTAGTCATGAAATACTTCGAAGTGATTGTTTTATGCATTTCTCTATGTAAATGCTACGCTTTGAACTCTGACAAACCAGATTTTCATTCAACAAGTAAAGGAAATTCCACATCTGAACTAAATTCACGAACATGGAACATAAAACTTGACATCAACTTTTCAAAAGCTCTTCCTCCTGTTATCAAAAGACCTCCTGGCACTGATGTACGATTAAAATGTGAGGCAGTTATGAACTTTACCAAAGTTGAAAAATATACGAAGAATAAGGAAGGCGTCGAGACATTGACTAAAGAATCTCCTCCAGACCACATACAACAAAGACTTATGAAGAATGTGAAAGTATATTGGCTGAAAAATAGCCAAATTGTATCTGACAACAATAAAATAAAGATAGCTACCAAAATAGACTTGACCAATGGTACCATAGGCTCCAATCTAAGAATAAAAGATGTTGATGATTCTGATGAAGGAAATTATACTTGTGTTATAAAACAAAACTATGAAAAGTATCAGACAACAACATTGACAATAGTAAAAGCAAAAGACAGTGATACTACAGATAAGTATGATATACCAACTTATACATCATTTCCCACTAAAGAAATAGAAAATATTATAAAGACTACACCGGATATGAAGTTGGAAGATATAAAATCCAATAAAGCAGATGCCATCAAACCTCAAAATTCCACTGTACTACAGAAACTGGAACCAATCTGTCAGGAATACAGTGGTGAAGTGTGTGCTGCACATCTAAAAGGTCAGTTTGTTTATATTCCGTATGACACTTCGCAGACTGCTCTTGAAGACAAACTCATGACAGCTATTCGAGTTACTCAGTATTCCAATGATATCAGCTCACAGTGTGAAGGATATGCTTTACCCAGTCTTTGTTACTCCACATTCCCTATTTGTAGGGATCCCTTAACAACAAATAAGAACTTTTTTGAAGAAGCAAAAAATCTTCTGGCATTACTTTCTATACCAACACAAGCTTTTAGTGCTGACAGTGTTATGCCTGAAATTGTTTTTGAGAACATGGCTCCTGGTTCCATACTAAATCTTTTTAACAAGTTTAACAGAAATGGAACTATAGAAACTTTAAATTATAGATACAACTCAACAATTTTAAGGAGAGTATGTAAACAAGATTGTGAAATATTGGAAAATGAACTGTGTCAGACTGAGTATGCAATTGCTAAAAGACATCCACACATTGGAAGAATTTTAACATTAGAGGAATGTCAAGATTTGCCAGAAGATGATCCTGACTGCTTGAAGATAGGGATTGGGCCCGTAATGGTATCTGATGATGAGTGTTACTGGGAAAATGGAGGTGGCTATTTAGGACGAGTCAATGTGGCTAACAATGGTATGGCTTGTACTGAGTGGTCCAAACAGCTGCATGTCAGAGTATCTGACTATCCAGAACTTTCAGGACGACATAGTTATTGCAGGAATCCTGGAGGAATAAAAAACCAGCCCTGGTGTATTGTTGAGAAAGATGGTAAAACAGAAAAACAACTATGTGACATTCACAAATGTGCTCACAAAATTTGGATTTACATTGTTGTTATATTTCTCTTGTTAACTATATCAATCATAGGTTTTGTGATTTGTATCTGCTATAAACACAAGAATAAAGGAAGTGCCGCCACAATCAGAGATATAAATTTGCCTAATGCTGATAAGAACATATATGGCAATTCTCGTTTGAATTCACCAATAGAAATGAATGAGTTATTGACAAACCAGAATATCAACAACCAACCACATTTGACAAGAAACACAAGAGGTAATGGTGTCCTCAGGATTCCACAATATTCCCTATCACAAATTAAATTTTTAGAAGAGTTAGGAGAAGGTGCTTTTGGTAAAGTTTACAAGGGAGCTCTGAAAAAAAATGGAGAAACTCAGTATGTTGCTGTCAAAGCACTAAAAGAAAATGCTTCTGCTAAGACACAGGCTGATTTTAGAAGAGAAATAGACTTAATTTCAGAACTGACACATGAAAACATAGTGTGTATAGTTGGAGTAGCACTTCGTGAAGAGCCATTATGTATGTTGTTTGAGTTCATGGCCCGAGGTGATTTACATGAATTCTTGATGGGTAGAGCACCCCCATCAGGAAAAGGATTACCTCCAATGAGATTGCTGAACATTGCCAACAATATTGCCTCTGGAATGCAATATCTTGCCTCTCACCACTATGTACATAGGGATTTAGCTGCCAGAAACTGTTTAGTATCAGACGACTTTGTTGTTAAAATATCAGATTTTGGGCTGTCAAGAGACATATACAGTTCTGATTATTACAGAGTAAGTACACAATAATTTGATAGCAATAATATTTCTTTGTTTACTATTAATATTGTTAAATATTTTTAATCATTATATTTTTAGGTTCAATCCAAAAGTTTATTGCCTGTTCGTTGGATGCCACCGGAATCCATTTTGTATGGGAAATTCACAACAGAATCCGATATTTGGTCATATGGAGTGGTCTTGTGGGAAATATATAGTTATGGACTGCAGCCATATTATGGGTAAGTTACTTTTATCATTATCAAAGTTCTGTTTTTGAGATAAAACGTCAGAAATATCAGGACGATGCGACAACACCGATCAACATAAAGAAATTGTTTAATCCTAAGCTATACAGGCGATAGATAAAAAGTGCCAAGATTCATTAAATATCATAGCTCAATTACTGCAATCGCAAGTATATTATATACTTTAATAAAATTCAGAAGGTCAGTCTTATCATTATCAAAACAAGCAAAATTTTTGTGACTATCTCAGGACATGAATTAGGTAAATGGTACAAAACTTTATGAATCACAGGATTATTGTTACCCTAGAGAGGAAAAAATATTTCTTCCTTACAATATTAATACGACTCCACGTCACTGGGGCTTTTTTTGCTTATGGAATATTGTATTGTTACTCTTATTTGATTGCAGGTACAGTAATCAGGAAGTGATAGCAATGGTGCGCGGCGGCGAGCTGCTGGCAATGCCGGCGGCCTGCCCGGCGCCCATGTACGCGCTCATGCGCGACTGCTGGAAGCACACGCCCCAGAGGAGACCCAACTTTGAAGAAATCGTCAGCAGGTCAGAGATTTCAGCTATACAATCCCAACTTATTTCCTTTGAGAGTTCGAAATAGAACCTACATGAAAGAATTCTCTCAAAATTATTGATATTATTATAATGATTAGAAATATATAATAATTTTGTCTATATATTTAAATGCGTTTAAAGAGCTTGTAGTTATAGAAAAAAATGTCATGGTGTTCTCAGGCGCACCTCATCAGCAGTCGTCGACGATAACATTGATCTAAGTCGATCTACATCCGCCGATTGTTGTGGTTACTTAAGTTATAATGTTGTTGTAGATGACCCATCCTTTCATCTTACATAAATAATTGTTAATGCGATAACAGTCCAATAACGGTTATGACATTCACAGGATTCAAGAATGGATTCACATGGGAGGGTGCCCAGAATCTGTTCTGCCAGAACCTGGGAGTAGTGCCTGTACACACAGGTCCACAGGTTCAACCAGAGACTTGCAAGAAAAGGTGCCGTTATTGCCTCCCCACTGTTCTTCCTCCAACGGCTCTCTCGCCACAGGTAGCCTAAAGAAATTCAACACTGTCGGCTCCAGCTCTAGAGTCACAGACGACAACCGCTCCACGTCCAGCGAAGTTCCTCCCCTAGGTCCAAAAACTAAAAAACATAGCTCTGGTTCCCTTATCGATACTGAAAAAATTGGTACAAGGGAAACAGTTGTTAGGATACCAAACACTCAATTCGGTAACGAAATATAGTTTCAATAAGTTGTCTCGGTTAGGTAGCTAAACTTAGATGTACAGACAGACTTGTTATTTGGTGGATGTTCTAATAGGTTCTACATTATATTGGGCATGATCCTGAAGTAAGTTCATGAAAGGAACAAACAAATATTATCTGTTTTTCGACCTATTTAATAAATGTAAAATGTACAGAAGACAACATCTTATGTTACTTTTATCCACAATTCTGCTACATCATACTTAATCTATTTTTTTTAAATGTAAACCCACATCTCTTTAATTAATTGTTAAGGCCAATTAACAGGAATGTCTATTTTATAGGCATGAAAAGCATGGTTGTCACTTGATATTATAAATAGGTGTATTTTTAAATGTAAGTAAATTATTGTGGTGTTATACCTGCTCACTTGCTTAATGCATTTATTTTATTCTTAAAAATAAAATACCTTGTGTGTTTTAATAAGGTTAATTCTGCGTGTAATTTCTTATACCAAATTACTTATAATGATACAAAAGAGCTAAAACACGACCGAAGCTAAAGCAGGGACGAAGCTATAGACTTTCACTGCTGTAAAAAACTTTCGGATTGGACCAAATAGGTACCCCAAATCAACAATTAATCCATATACATCCATAAACTGTGCCAATAGATTATATAGAATGAATGAAATATTCACGAGAAAACAAAGAAGAATCATTAGCAGTATTAATAAGTATTGTTCATGGAATTGGCATGTGAGTACATTAATATTATTATTAAGTGAATTGGATCTCAGAAATGTATCATTGACATTATTTTAAAAACCTCTGTATTTTACATGTCTAAAATTAGTTATAAGTGACTAATATTTGAGTTGAAAGCATTGAAAGGTGGTTTCCACTTAGTTGTTTTTTTATAAATAAGTTATTCCGTCGGGTAACGCCAGTTATCAAGTAGTAAGACTGATTTTATTTATATACAACGTATCATGCACGAATTGTATTTGTATGGCTGATGTTTCTATTATTCTGATTAAGAACAAGCCCAGTCATCATCATCATCAGCCTATCGCAGTCCACTGCTGGACATAGGCCTCTCCAAGTGCACGCCACTGAGATCTTTTTTCGGCTCTTCGCATCCAGCTCCTGCCAGCCGTCTTGCGCAAATCATCACTCCACCGTGTCTGAGGACGTCCTACACTACGTTTGCCGAGGCGTGGTCTCCACTCTAGAACTCGTTTACCCCAACGGTTATCGGTTCTACGGCTAATATGGCCAGCCCATTGCCACTTCAGCTTGCTAATCCGGTGTGCTATGTCGACGACTTTGGTTCTCTGACGGATCACCTCATTTCTGATGCGATCCCTAAGAGAGACACCGAGCATAGCCCTTTCCATAGCCCGCTGAGCAACTTTGAACTTGTGGACCAGCCGTGCCGTTAGTGTCCACGTTTCGGCTCCGTAAGTCATGACGGGTAGGACGCACTGATTGAAGACCTTCGTCTTTAGGCACTGTGGGATCGACGATGTTAGGATTCGACGTAGCTTTCCAAATGCAGCCCAACCCAACTGAATTCTCCTATTCACCTCGTCCTCAAAATTGTTTCTACCCAACTGCAATGTCTGCCCGAGGTATACATATTTGCGAACAACTTCGAGGACGGCGCCGTGTATAGCAATCGGTTCCGGTAGAACATGTTCGTTGAACATGACCTTGGTTTTGTCCAAGTTCATCCGAAGGCCGATGCGTAGAGAAGATTCAGCTAGGTCGTTCAGCATTTGTTGTAAGTCCTCCAGCGTCTCTGCCATGATGACGATATCGTCAGCAAATCGCAAGTGAGAGATGTGTTCGCCATTGATGTTGATGCCTCGTCCTTTCCAGTTCAGCGTCTTGAACATATCCTCCATTGCATTAGTGAACAATTTCGGGGAAATGACATCCCCTTGTCTCACTCCTCGATGCAATGGTATGGGCCTTGTTTGCTGATTCTGTACTTGGACGGACATGGTGGCAGCTTCGTAAAGACATCTCATCACTTGGATATATCGCCAGTCTACTTGGCAACGCTGTAGGGACTCCAGAACCGACCAGATTTCAACCGAGTCAAAGGCCTTCTCATAGTCCACAAATGCTAGACACAGGGGCTGATTATACTCTTCAGTCTTCTGTATAATCTGCCGCACTGTGTGGATGTGGTCTATGGTGCCGTATCCGCTCCGAAATCCAGCCTGTTCCAGTGGTTGGAACTCGTCGAATCTACGCGCAAGACGGTTCGTGATCACTCTTGAAAACAGTTTATAGACGTGGCTCAGGAGGGAGATAGGTCGATAGTTCTTCAGCAGGGTCTTATCTCCCTTTTTAAAGAACAGCACGACAACACTCCTACTCCACGCCTCTGGAGTTCTCCCTTCGAACAGGACAACGTTAAAGAGCTTCTGAAGCTCCCTCAGTACGGGTTTGCCTCCTGCTTTTAACAGCTCTGTCGTAACGCCGTCCTCGCCAGGGGCTTTTCCATTTTTTAGCTGCCTCAGAGCGATCTCGATTTCGCCACTGCTGACTTCTGGCAGGTCTTCAGTGAAATGGCGTGTTAATGGAGCTCTAGAATCCTCATTTCCGGGATCAGGTCGAGATGCATGCGATGCGTATAACCGGCCATAGAAATTCTCCACTTCCGAAAGGACTGCCGGTACCGAAGAAACGACTTCTCCACTTGCTGTGGTCAGCTTCGTCAAGTGGCTTCTTCCAAGAGATTGTACGAACACCTTTGACCCCCGATTCTGCTCTATTGCTGTCTCAATAGCAAGGGTATTGGAGCGACGGAGGTCACGTCGTACGTGCTTGGTGATCTCTTGGTTTAGAGCCCGCTTTGCGGACGAAGTGACGGGTGGGTTTTCACGTCGTTTCTTCATCAACCCTAAAGTCTCTTCGGAAAGCTTTGACTTCTTACCCTTACGCTGCATGTTACAAAATCTCGAGCCTTCCTCCCTGAGGACCCGAACCACATTTTCGAGGTTCTGGTTAACGTCTGTTGTAGTTTCCACGGCGGCAAATCGGTTCTCCAGATTTGACTGAAATGTTTCAGACCCGGCTATAGTTTGGAGCAGTGTTGGTCGGAGCCTGGCCTTCATCAGACGGACACGTTCAGCCTTGAAGTTGATATTCAGAGAGCCTCGGACAAGTCGGTGATCGCTACCGGTATTGAACCTGTTGATCACTGAGACGTCCCTGAATATGCGCTTCTTGTCCGTCATGATGAAGTCAATCTCATTTTTAGTCATAGTGTCGGGGCTTTGCCACGTCCACTTCCTTTGGGGCTTTTTCTTGAAAAAGGAGTTCATCAAGAAGAACCCCTCCCGTTCGAGGAAGTTGACAAGCATTTGCCCCCTATGATTCCTGCTTCCAAAACCATGGGATCCTACTGCCGATTCACCGCAATTCTGTACTCCCACTTTAGCGTTGAAGTCCCCCATGACAACGGTGTACTGGGTTTTTGTAGTGAAGTGGAGGGCCCTCGATATGTCATCGAACATATCCTCCACCTCATCGTCCGAATGTGTCGAGGTCGGAGCGTACACTTGCACCACCTTGAGGCTATACCTCTCGGTGAGCTTTACAATGAGGTACGCTACCCTGTTCGACACACTAGACATTTCCACAACGTTGTCAGATAGGGACTTATGGACCAGAAACCCAACGCCACCTTGGGACAATCGGTCTCCCTCTCGGAAGTACATTAGGTGGCCTGATTCGAGGGTTATGGTGTCCTCCCCCTCTCTTCGGACTTCACATAACCCTAATATGTGCCACCTAATCTTTCCGAGTTCCACTTCTAGTTGCGCCAGATGCGAATCAAGCCGCAGCGTGCGTCCGTTGTAGGTCGCAATGGTCAGTTGTTTTTGGTGGCCTACCGTAGCCCGGGGATTCTTCGCACCCCCTGTCCCGCCGTTACCATGGTCGCCACCGTGACCAGGAATAGCGGGACTGCCGGGAACTGGGGGCCGTGGCTTAGTTTTCCTATACATTTGGAGGATTATAGCCTACTGCTATCACGCTGGCCAGACGGGTTGATAGAGGGTTTGTTTCAAGTTTTTCCTTCTCTCACACTGGTGTTTGGTGTATTTGCCTCACAGTCGGCTCCTACGACTTCCTGGGCATGTCAAGGAGTGGTGACACTTGTATTCTTAGGCCGTCACCACACGGCACACACAAGCCCAGTATGATTACTTAATTATAAATTATTTAATCAAAAATAATAATAAGGTTAATAAGTAACATGGAAGCGAAAACCCGACTCTTCTGTCGAATAGTATTTATTCATTATTAAAATCGTCATTTATCGTTTGGCAGTAATGTAATTATTGAACTTCTATTATTTTAAATAATTGCCGCCGAAGATTGCCGCTTTCTGTCATTATCGTCTCCTAGTTCCTAACAAAACAAAACGTTGTTTCATAGACATTTTCAAATAGCGAAACAAAAACTTAACTGCCAAATAGAATATGTACGAATAAATAATTATTTATTATTGTTTTATATTGACTTATTTTTATCTGTAACAAACAAGCATCCTACTAGCTAGGGTAATACAGACTTGCTATAGCATCGCAATAGCACTTAGTATTTCTGGTTGTTCTACAGTGTTGCCAAACCTCATGGTGCAATGAAATCAAATCCACAATGTCTCATTGATGCTGAATAGGGAATTTCAACCGCCTCTATGGTCTAGTGTTTTGCCCACCCGTGTAAGACGCAGGGATCCCGGGTTCGATTCCCAGCAGGAGGTACTGTATTTGGTTGGGCTTATTTCAAGTCCGTCTAGCTAACTACCACAATCTTACTTAAGTCTGACGCCAATTAAAATAAAAACATTTAAAAAATTGTTGTGTTCCGTCAGGAGGTAAGATAGCCAGTTCCTCAGTGGTGAAGATTCCGGGTGTAGTGCGCTTCCACCTTCGGCCTTATCGTCACTTAACATCAAGTGTGGTGAAGGCCAAGCACTAATAACCAGTTAAAAAAAAGGATCGAATTTTAACGAACGAGCAATTATCATAGTAAACATTTCGCATGCTTTGCTCTTGTTAATGCCGTTTGCTCACGATTATATAAACAGTACTCTTAGCACGACCATCTATCGAGAAAAAAACGCGCATAAAAGTACTCTATACAGTAATTATCTATAGATTCACTAAACACATTGTATAATACATTCCGTTTGTTCTTGCCGACTTATTTATTTTTATGGTACCAAGATATAACGCCTTTGTAAATATACTCTACTGTTTTAATTATCTAGTATAGTTGTTATTTTTTATTTAATTAGTTATAATCTACTTAGTAATCAATAATCTAACTTAAGTGGTTACGTCCTTACTTTTCGTAGGATATTTTGTACATCCCAATTTTATATACTTTTTATAAAAGTTCTTTTTTTTTCATATTTATCAAGTACATACATACGTTCTTAAGGCCCCTATATTTATATAGGAGCCTTAACGTTCTGTACTCGCCAAAGATTTTTCTTTTTTATGATACATTTACTTTTGTACCTAGATGTACTTTGTATTTCGAAAATAAAATATTTATAAAAAGTTCAAATATATTTTATTTCAAAATTTAAATACACATTGCAATCTCCAACATTTAAAAATATTAAATATTTTAATATTATTATTTTAATTCTGAACTCGAAAGATCCATTTTGTTTTTCTTGTTTATAATAAATTCACCATGAATCTGCATGTGGACCTTTAAATTATGCTTCCCTGTAAAACTTTTACTGCAGACTTCACAAACGTAAGGCTTTTCACCTGCAATTAGAACAACTCGTTAAGCTCAATCTACACCGCGCGCGGTGAAGGGGAAGCGCCTGGAAGCGAAGCAAATTTTACGGTACAGTGGAGTACAAACTAGCATTGTGAATGCTTAAATCTCAAAATTTCAAATAGTTATATAGCTTTCTCATCTTAATCATGGAAAGATGTTCAGTTGAATGACGAGGTTAATTGGACCTAGTTCTGCAGAAAGCAGCCATATGAGGAAAAGTACGAACGGAGTTATGAGCGTTTTTCTGTCGAATGTTGCCCTTCAGTTATTTATTACTTTTCTGTTTATTTTATATTTGAGAATTATTAGGAAAAGTATAGCATTTTTTTATATCTTATCCAGTTTTTCGTATCGTTTAGAATAATACCAATAATAGCGTTTTTGACGTGGCTGTTTTATCCAAAATAGCTTATTTTATCGGATTTACAATAAAGAATAAACCAGCCACATAAGTTGGCTGTGTTCTGCATTAATTCAAAATGAAATAGTAGTATTGTAAAAGACAGACAAGAAAATAAACAAAATGTTGTATTCCTGTTTTACTCCAGAATAGTATACACTTCTAAGACTTTCGCGCGTACAGTTCATTAGAAATAAAACACTTTTTACGGATTACAGCGCGTATATTATTAATTCAGGTGTTGTTTTAGAATATTTAGTTTGTATTTATTGGTTTTTAGAATTCCCGACGTTTCGACACCTTTCCAGGGGCCGTGGTCACGAGAGGACAGAAGCAAAAAGGCTGCTCATATTTTTATGAAATTACCCGCCGAAAATTTTATAAAAATGTATTCGAGTTTATTAAATTATTTTATAGCTGCGTTCTGATTTTAATCATTATTACTGATTTAAATTGAATAAAGTTAATTAGAAAACGGAAGTACACTTCTCTTTGTTTGTCCGATGTAAGAGAGCCCACAGTCACAATCTAGTTTGTAGACGCCTGCATCTTGAAAGGGAATATTACACTTGACAGGTCGTAAGAATGGGTTTATCTTCTTCGGCGGCTTGAAGTAGGTCTTGATGGATGCACGCTTCAGAATACCTCCAATCTTGTCAGTGACACCTTTCATGTACGGTAGGATGGTACCTTTCATGTACGGAGGTCGTCGTTCTACTGTGGCTGGTTTGACACGGGTTCTGTGATAAAGGCGTGGTACAGGCAGTTTGTTGCTACGCAGTACGTGCTTGACATGCTGAAGCTCAGCTGTCAGGTGTTGTTGGTCACAGATCCCGCGTGCTCTTTGAAACAAAGATTTCCCTACGGTAGCTAACTGTAAAGGATGGTGATGGGATTCACCACTGAGGTACTTATCTGTATGTGTTGCCTTTCGATACACAGTGTGGCTCGAGGTTTGATCAGAATTCCTGATGATAAGAATGTCTAGGAAGGCTAGTTTATTATCTGCCTCTAACTCCATACGTGAATTGAATGTTAGGATTGATGGAGTTAAGGTGGTTCAAGAAAGCAGGAACACTATCTCTAGGTAGTATTGTGAAAGTGTCATCTACATACCGTTTGTAGAACCGGGGAGACACAGGTGCTGTGTTTAGTGCTTTCTCCTCAAAATCCTCCATGAAGATGTCAGCGACAACGGGGGATACAGGAGAGCCCATAGCTACCCCATCTACTTGTAGATAGAATTCTTCATTCCACAAGAGATAGCCGGATGTTAGGCAGTGTTCTAGAAGTTCTGCATATTCAATTATCATGTTGTTTTCAACTAGCTTCTTCCTAGTGATATCAATGCAGTCCTGTACTGGTAGGCATGTGAATAAGGACTGAACATCAAAACTGACCATAATTTCACCATCAGTAAGATTTAGATGTTGTATCTTACTAACGAATTGGTAGGAATCCTTCACATAAGCTGTTGTGTTATCTCTCAGTGGTGTGAGTGTTTTAGCTACGTTTCGAGCCAATTTGTAAGTTGGTGAGTCAATTTGGCTGACAATGGGACGTAGCGGAGCGTTGTCTTTGTGTATCTTGGGCAACCCACACAGTTTTGGTGGTTTGGGGCTGGAAAGGTGTCGAAACGTTGGGAATTCTAAAAACCAATAAATACAAACTAAATAATTCTAAAACAACACCTGAATTAATAATATACGCGCTGTGATCCGTAAAAAGTGTTTTATTTCCATAATAGTATTTACATACCTTTATGATTTCATGTTAAATAATATTTGTGTTTTGTAAGACCATAAAAAATCGTGTTAGAAGTCTTTATTTAAAAAAAACGTAACAAAGTGTTTATTGTCTTCTTACATTATTAAACAAAATTTAACAAAATCTAATCAATACAATTAAATTTTTCCGCTTTCACTGTTCCTCTTCCAAATTAAAATGATTCCAACTGATGGTTGTTTCTACCTATATACGGCGGTTAACGGCGTATAAAACAGCCTGGATGACGTTAGAAAAAGCCAAATATGGACTCATAACAAATATACAATTAACAGAAAACAGCCAACGTACACTGGCTGTTTTTTACGAAACTCGATCCCCGATTCCTCCTAACATTTTGAAATTTGTGCGAAACAGCCATATAGCAGGCTGACTTATGCAATATAGGTTGGGCAGTTTGTGTCAAAATTGGCTGTAATTTACACCATGATGACTGTTTTTTACAAAATATTTTTTGTTGAATGGCTGCATTTGACGGCTCATATCTTATAATATCTCAGCCGTAAGAAGAGATATCGAAATGGCTGTCTTTGCAAAAAATCCGGCATGTCGAATTTAGTATGGCTGTGTTAATAACTCAATTTTTGAAAAAGTGCCACTTGGCTGCTTTCTGCAGAACTAGGTCCAATTCCTTCTACATTGGTGAGATGGCGCTGGCTTGCAGCGTAAGAGTTGATATACTAGAAGAAATTCGACGTTCTCACTAGTGACTCGGTAGCTCAGCGGTCAGAGCATTGGACCGGATATCCAAAGGTCGCGGGTTCGATTCTCGTCCGAGAACATGATCTGGTGCGAGTCCTATTTTTTCTAGTATATTATTTAGTATTAAATAAAAATAGCATTGTGAATGCTTAAATCTCAAAATTTCAAATTGATGCGAGCCAAAAAAGTCTGAATTCGTCCGCTTTTTCGAGCAGCATTTAGACGTACTAGTTGGTACTTTACACAAGGGCATTGGATCTCTACAAATATAATTTATCCATTTTTATATACTGAGGCCGTATTATGACCTCTTAACTGATAATTTCCAGGCAGTTTTCTGACTAACAATCTCGTTTTCTTTTGCTTTCTTTTACAGCGAGAAAGAGATGCCACTACAGCAATTTATAAACCGGGTCAGTTTTATGAGTGTAATACAGCCTCTGTTACAAGGTCCGAAAATACCGTTAATTTCAAAATAACGTTTTCAATCTCTGGTCACAATCACAACATAAAAATTGTAATAACTGTAACCGTATAATATTTACCTGTGTGGGTACGCCTGTGTTTTACGAGTACACTGGAATAAAAGAATGTTGCTGGACAAAACTCGCACTTCTTGTCACGAATGCCGTCGTGCTGATTGATGTGCGTCTTTAGGCCGCCGGCTGATTTGTAAACGGCAGGACATCGGTCACACTTGTATTTGCCAACACTCTTATGTGACTCCATGTGTTTTATTAGCTATAATAAAAAATACAAAAATATTTTTTTCTAATACTTAGGTTTTAATCCATGAGACGTGGTCGTGGGAGCTTGCCGAGTGTGATTCCATGTCACGTCAGTGGCACAGACTATATAATAGTACTAAACTTACAGAAGCCTATCTGCGCGAGGATAATCAAATAATAAGCTACTCTCGCTGCACGGCAATAAAGAACAATTTCAAATTGCACAGCGTTGCGTGCCTAATATTATAAGCACCTCCGAAGCGCTTCTTTCTGTCGCGTAGCTCTGTCTCAACCGACGCATGACATTCCTCGTGCACTGGCTCAACTGAGTCAGCCGCGAGCAGTAGGCTATTAAAAAAGTTTAAGCGCGGAGTGAGACCCCCCTGTCAGTGGCTTTCTTATGTACGATTCAAACCAACTGTGCCAGTCGGGCCGCGTCGTAGCGGATGCGCACGTATGCGTTGGTTGGCACGCGCTTGCATCCGCCAGCATGCGTCCATATGCGTCCGCACGCGTCGGCACGCTCTTCTAGGAGCGTGTCATCGGGAATAATGGGCAATGGCCCATGAAGTTATAAATTTAATGTCAATTTACTGACTCGAATAATCTACTTGAGGTTGGTAGGAGTTTCCTTGCCTCGCCGCGGCGTGACGACACAACACGTGAACAATGAATATATCGACACACCCGCATACGCCACGGCTTCGGCCCGGCCACTGACAGCTTTCGCCAGCCCGGACACTGACTTTTGTTTGAAACAAGTGACAAATTAAATGCACGCATTGCTATTTCTTTGAGCCCTTGGCGGAGTACGTCCCCGATACATGTGGATTGAAGTTAAAAAAAAAAAGAAGAAATGTTGAATACATACCCCATTATTACGAGCCACACGTTTTCCACATACGGCACATATCACACTCCTCGATCTACAACTATGTAGATCCATTTTTTCTTGATTTATAAACGGTCTACCACATTGTTTACAAATTACTTTAGTTGGATTGTGTCTATGTAATTTATGAATCTGAAAAAAAAGTTTTTGATGACGACAACTGGTAATGTGATGGTGCTAAAATAAACGAAGAGGTTTTGTTTGGGTTATTTACACTTAGCCCAGTGGAAAGTTTACAGGCAAATGGACACAAGTCACACTTAAAAGCCTTCTGTTCACTGTGACAAACAATATGCTTCAGCAAAATATTTTTTGCCCTAAATCTGAAACAAACAAAAATATTTAAGTTTTTACATGTCCTATACTTCAACTTAACCGGTGCGAACACTGTAATCTCTTAATTTATCATAGATTTCTAAATACAGGATTAATTTTGATAGTATACTACCATCCCTTTCTGATTGCGCGCAGACAAAGCTTCAGTCACAAACAGCGAATACTCGCGGTACAGCGAATACATCGGTATAACCTTACGATTTAAATCGTAATGGCCCTGTGACTAGCATGACCACAGAAACACGATATACATATATCGCGTGATTAGCGATTTATCGGCACTCAACCGTCAATATACATTGTCTTTTACCAGTTAAACGTGATAAATCGCTATATCATATCGCGTTTCAGTGGTCACGCTAGGGGTTGGTACGATGTACAATCATATCGATAAATACAGTCCGATCCTGAGATGTGAGGTGTTGAACTCTAAGTAGAGATGGTGTGCACATGTTATGCCGCAGTGCGGCAGTAATGCGCGGATAGGAACGTTTAAAAATTACGCGTGCCATTTCGCTCAACCCCGTAGCGCTAGGCTACCGCCTTAGTCACTACACTATGGACGCAAAGGCGCTTATCAGTTATCATATATTATGTTTGATACTTCGCGTCGCGCCCGTCATCGCAACCGCGCTAGGCTTGCAATGTGGACACACACGAAGCATTCGACCAAATGCAATGTGTGGATAGATGAGCCAACGAACGCAAACGCTCGTTGAAACATTTCACTTTCATTTGAACTCATCAAATTTATATTTTTAAAATATGTCGTTGTCCTCCATCTTATAAATTAATTCGTCGTCCTCCATAGTTGTTGCTGTTGCGAATGCGACGGTATCAGCTCGACGTGTGTTGTATTTGGACGTTTCAACGAAGGCCAACGAATGCTAAGTAGCCAACGTCAACCAACCTTCGTGGGCCCAGCCTGTCCCAGCATAAGTCTGGCCTTGCTCTGGGGCCCTACCGGCTAACTTTTCGAACTTCGGCGGGTCTGCCGAGCTTCAACTTAAAACAGATAAATCGAAGTAAGGAGTTTCGTATTGTGCTATTCGCCGAAGTTATTAAGAAGATGTTCGTGTGACATCATGAATTGGGGTTCGCAATTTTGGCCCGATTTGTGCTCGATTTATCTGTTTAAATTCGAAGCCCGACAGACTTTCCGAAGTTCGATGCGTAGCCGGTACTGCCACTGGTCAAGTTTAAGTGGATCTCCGGTCGATCTACATGAAGCCTTAGTATAATCAATATTGTGCTATAATAATTTGATTGGAATATAAATAAAGATCCTTACGATTTGGAACAATAGTCGCACGTATATATTATGTCAGAATGCACAGCCTGTAAGTGTTGGCTCAATTTTCTTGGAGTAGCACAGGTGCGCCAGCATTTATTACATTTTATGACCTTTTCCTGTGGATGAAAATGAATAAAAGAATTATTACGATTTGTGAACCACGAAATATTTTCTCCAAAATACAAACAAAACATGATGTCCTTACTTGCCCATCATTGTGTAAATTCAAGTAATGAAATTCTAAATAGGCAGATGACCTGTAGCCTCGACCACACAAATGGCACTTCTGCTGTGGTTTTGGTAAATGTTGCAATCGATGGCCAAAGAGCTGTGGCCATGACCAGACTTTCTCTTCACATAACTCACATTGCTTGTTCGTTTTGTGATTCTCTAAATGAGTTTTCAGAGATTTTTCATCAAAACCTATTTTTGTGCATATTCCTGTGAAAATATTGTATTGACCACTGTTTTTATGCTCGTTTCGCAAGGAGTTGATTGGCAGTTCATCACTTTAATATTCTACCAATTCGACTATTGTTTTTCGAAATAATTAACTGTCAAAATTCAGAATGACACTCGTTCCGAGCCGCCAATAATAGTAGGTCGACAAAGTGACCAAAAAAACGCGAAACGATTTTCGTTTAAGTCATCTTGGCAATATGCAGATGTTTAAAGTGTATACATATAGTGCGGGCACGATTGTGAGGGAAGGGAATTACTCCACATGTTTGCAGTAGCCCCGCACCACGTCCCCGGAAGAGCGCGGAAGAAGCGGTGTCCTCACTAAAAGTCTCATCTTTTGTGTCACATATTGTGCAGTAAATTATTTCTTCTTCTGGATTAAAAAGTTGACCAAATGGGAAAAAAGAAAATTACGAAATCTATAAAATATCATGAACCAGTTTCATTTTGTGAACTTGTTGCAGAATAGTGAGGAATAAGACACAAGATCAACTAATGTGTAATTTAGAAAATAATAGTAATGGAAAATAAATTAGTATTTACCACAAAGTAAAGATGTGTTTTCAGAGGTTTCTGAATATTTACTGACGAGTGCTTTCTTATTTTTATTATATTTTGTTTTTCTTTTATCTGCAATGAATAAAACAATTATTGTTATTTAATTCCGAGTGTCTAAATATTCCAAAATGTATGAAATTTCCACTGATATGTTCTATTCAATAAATAAATACATATTGAATATGAGGTGGCTAAATACTGTAAGTAGCTAAAAAAAATAGAGAGAGAGAGAAGAGATATTTTGATTGTGTTCTTCAAAGGCTTCTGATTTTCACATTGTATAAAGACTCGCTGATGGGAAAGGCTGTAACAGCTCAAGACTTTAAGAGCTATAGGATTTTATCGGAACTAAGCCTTTTTTTAATAAATGGAAAATAAACAAAACAATTGATATTAATTACAAAAGACACTACTGCTGCTATTTAAGCACAAATTAGGAAATTTAAATGACTTTTATCCAGGTTTTTCGAATTTCAATAAAGTAGGAATTACTTTACTATGAAAGTTTGATAATCTGTGCTTCTCTAGTCTAGTTCATACCTGCAACTTTGTGTGTCTTATCAATAGCTTTAGTTGATTTAATTTTGGAGCTTCCCTTTCTGTTTTTTTGCACATTATTTACAAATGTTGTTTTACAGAGTTCTGTAATCAGCTTATCATCATTGTCTGTAATAATAATGCTTAAGACTAAATTACTATTATAAATAATAATAAATTAATCGCTCAAGCTTTCCATATGTTGTTTGTCAAACATAGATTATATTCTATCAATAAAACCTTGGTCAAACAGACAGCAAACCGAGTGTGTGGCACAGCATTCTTATTTTGTATAGCATTTTTATAACACTATATTCAAGAGACCGTCTCGCTTGAATCTAGTGATATAAAAATGCTAAAAAAACAGTAAGCTTGGAATTACTTTTAATTAAATATTTGTCAAATTTAAATAATAACACAATATTTAATAAGCCAGAGATTATCCAATCAGAGATTCAAAGTCAAGCAGAAAATCTGCTGGAAGTACCTTTTTCTGTATTATTACTATTATTAGTTTCACTGCCTATTTCCTCCTCTTTAACACTACAACCATCATCTTCAACATAATCAAAAAAATCCTCATAGCATTCTTCTTCCTCTTCAATACTATCAAAGTGATTAAAGTCTTCTGTTTTTATTGTATCTGGTTTTATATCATTTGTAGCTTGTTCATTGATAAATTGTATTGCATCTTTATCTAAATTTGTTTTCTGAAATAATAACCAACCTATAATAAAATTAAGTAGATAGTTTGAAAATTAATTATAAGGCTACAATTTTTGTAGAGTTAATTGTTATCTTATTTAAATAGGATCTTCACCTCAATGGCAGCTCGCAGAGTATTCTCATTTTCTGTACATTGTTTTCTAAACTGTGCAAAGAAATTAACCGCACCAACACAACTTTGGCAACAATATTTTGGCAGGCTATCATCCAACGTAACCTACAAAATCAGAAAAGAAATATTAGTTTGGTTTTGAACAAAGATTTCTATGTTGTATATAATGAAAATCATTGATTCTTAAGTAGGTATAATAGTTTTCATGGATACTTTTTTTGCTTGGTAGTTATAATAGAAAAACCTGAGAAATAAACGATTTAAAACTTATTACACATACATAATACGTACGTTTAAATTAGTCAGTGAATTATAATAGATGAGGAACGTATCATCAAAGGGGATAAGTGGTTCACTTTCACTTGCAGTAAGACAAGCTCGACATATTTTCATGGTGAGCACCGATTCAAAAGATGGTAGGTAATGATAATTAAATTAATGTTGTAAATAAAATTATAATTATCTTATTATACAAGTCAACGAACAACAACAAACAGCACTCATGAACTTTAAACTAATAATTTAAAGTTCATGTCTTGGACGAAACAAATCAAATCAATTATCAATGCATTCAAATAGAAATCTGTCACTGTCACTAGTATAATATTCATCTGTGCTCTGCGGCGGTATCAGCTAAAAACATTGAAGTTCATGTTAACTGTGTTTTGACAGATGTATATGATACATTGCTATTTTTCTTTGTTAAGTTGTTATTTGTGCCAAGACGAAGTAGCAATGTATCACATACATCTGTCAAAACACAGTTAACATGAACTTCAATGTTTTTAGCTGATAGAGCCCCTGATCAGTGTTGCCAACCCCAATCATGACTAAAACTCTTAGAAAACTGCAAACAAGCTTTCAAAAAGCTGTAGAAAACTGTAAAATTCTACTTAAAAAACTGTAATCTACAGTTTTTCTTATTCTGTATTATTCAATAGCAGTAATCAATAAAACAACATAATAAAGTAAGAAAAATAAACTTGTATTGAATAATCAACAACAATCAACTTTAAAACTTAACAATTTTACATTATTTCTGTTGAAACTTCTTCATTTTCAATTTGTACATTCTCCTGATTTTCGGTTTCATTAAGTAGTATTTTTAAAATCATACATTATGATTATTAAATTTCTTTAGATAGTCATTACTTCTAAATCAAAATCTGACTCATTATTAGTCGTTTAAAAACTTCAAAATTTAATAATATTGAATTATATTCTACTGTGAACTCTAGAGTTGGTAGAATCAGGTGCAAAACCTGCTATAAAAACTAATTTTCTGCTAATATTGGCGCTTTTCATCCTGAAAATGCTCGAATGTTCTTTGCCAAAGATTTTTATTTTTTGTGATACATTTACTTTTGTACTTAAAAGTAAGTACGTACTTGGTATTTCGAAAATAAAATATTTGTAAAAAGTTAAAATATATATTTTATTTAAAATTTAAATACCTACGCCCTTACTAATAAAGATTGTATAGCAGATGTATAGCAGTGTTTTGTCCCTTTCTTTATAAATGTCAAACCTAAATAGTTTGACAGAGAGCAACCATCGTATAACTATTACATCTGCTTTACAATCTTTATTAGTAAGGGGCTCACACATTGCAATCTTCAACATTTGGAAACATTAAAATATAACAGATTTTTTTATTTTAATTTTGAACTTGAAATATCCATTTTGTTTTTCCTGTTTATAATAAATTCACCATGAATCTGCATGTGGACCTTTAAATTATGCTTCCCTGTAAAACTTTTACTGCAGACTTTACAAACGTAAGGCTTTTCACCTGCAATAAGAACGGAAACTCGTTAAGCTTAATTTACACCGCGCGTGCTGGAAGCGAAGTATATTTATGGGACAAAGTAAAATGAGTGTATGTACGAGCCAAAAAGAGTATATGTCCGATTAAACTTAGTACGAGCCAAAAGGTCTAAATTCGCGCGCATTCTCGCGCAATATATCTAGTCGTACTAGTTTGTACTTTACACAAGAGCATTGGACTTTTACAAATCTAATCTAATCCATTTCTATAGAGCCTGCTTGGTAATAGAATATGGTAGATAGGGTACCATACAATCTCTTGACTCGCGGTAGCGTTTCGTTCGATTTTTTATTTGTATGAGTACTGATCATATTTTTGTTACTGTATTGAATTTCAATAGCTTGGAAGCAACCTCAGGGCTCTGCTGGATCATTGATTCTAGATCGCCAGGTACGTCTCGTGTGTATCTATCAGCACATAATAAACTTCGACTCATTACACTATTGTATTCGATAATCAACCCCATTAATGAGCAAATGCAAATCACAATTTCGGTCTAGGGTTGCCACTATACAGCAGTTTATCATAAAACTATTTTTTTTCTCAAGAAAAGAGATGATTATCAGGGTTTATAAAAAATCTGGGGTTGTATGCATGGTACCCTTTCTGTAAGTTATTTTATCATCAAACACCCTGTATATATTCTGAGGCCGTATTATGACCACTTATTTTCAGGGGGCCTGTTAATAGTTATTTATGCAACTGTAAAATAATGAAAGGGTATTAAAACACGAATGTGGGAACATAGTGTAATAATGTGATAATAATATCACATGAGTGTTTTAATATAAAAGCTCTTAAAACTTGACTGTTTTCGGATCGGCTATCATTATGTCTCTTTTATTTTTTTCTCTATACAGCGAGAAAGAGATGTGACTACAGCAATTTAAGAGCTTGTAATACGGCCTCTGTTACAAGATCCCAACACAAGAATAATTATTGTAATAATTGTAACTGTATAATATTTACCTGTGTGGATACGTCTGTGTTTGATGAGTACACTGGAATAAAAGAATGTTGCCGGACAAAACTCGCACTTCTTGTCACGAATGCCGTCGTGCTGATTGATGTGCGTCTTCAGGGCGCTGGATGATTTGTAAACGGCAGGACATCGGTCGCACTTGTATTTGCCAACACTCTTATGCGACTCCATGTGTTTTAGTAGCTATAATAAAAAATACAAAAATATTTTTAATAAATAATAAAATTTCCAAATAGATGTGAATATTTCAAATAGGTTTCGTAGCGTTTAAACATTGACCCCCTTATTAATAAATGGAGAGTAACTTTACACCTAGTTTAACCAAAAAGTTTGCTTAGGAATATGACGCTTTGAGACGTCAAGCGTAAGGAGTAATATTGCTAATACTAAATAATATACTAGAAAAAATAGGACTCGCACCAGATCATGTTCTCGGACGGGAATCGAACCCGCGACCTTTGGATATCCGGTCCAATGCTCTGACCGCTGAGCTACCGAGTCACTGGTGAGAACGTCGAATTTCTTCTAGTATATCGACTCTTACGCTGCAAGCCAGCGCAGATTTATATAATAGATTTTTTTATATAAAAATAGCATTGTGAATGCTTAAATCTCAAAATTTCAAATAGTAATATTGCTAAGTCAAATTTTTGGTTAAACCGGGTGTAAACTTACCCCTCGTTTATTAATAAGGCCGTGAACGTCTATTTAATTTTAATCCAAGTAGGTGTGTGGGAATCGGAAAGGCTTCGTTGCATTACACTGACAAGTCGCCGCAAGCAACTTGGTTTTTATCGAGTGCCCGCTGATATGCTGAAGTATTTTATACAGACTTTCAATTATATTTGAATAGTCTTGTATTTTCCTATAAACGTCACTCCTCTTTCTGTCGGGGGTTAAAAAATGGACCACATAATAAGGGTCGTGCCTGGGACGTGACAAGGTGTCGTGGGCGCCTGATTCCATGTCACGTCAGTGTGCTTGTAGTATCTTTACACCTCGGACACGAAAGCAGCTTGTAATATATCATACGATAAAGTTTTGGGTAGGGGCGGAGTCTAAGCCCTGTTACGCACTGGTTGACCGCGGGGGCAGATAGCCACTTTCTCCATTTTAAAATGCAACCGCTCGTGATAGTACGCACTTGCAGTTAAGTAACTGCCACCAAATTTCATATTAAAATGGAGCTGCACGGTTGGCCGCCCCCGCAGTTGACCGCTAGTGCGTAAGAAAGCTAAATGAGGTGTTTATGTCCGACCGAACACTAGCCGCGTCAAAGGTCACTTGCATTATATGTTTGTTCATTATTTTTCATTGTGTTTTACTATGGTAGGTTTTACCTACGGATAATCCTAAATAATTTCATATCGGTAAACGTATCCGACACCGTATCTATCCGTATTCAGATCAGCATATCCATAACTTCCTTGTAAACAAGTTTATATTAAATGCACGCATCCAATTTTCTTTCGAGTCCTTGGCGGAGCACAGCCCCTGATACATTTAGATTATAGCTTAAAATTAAAAAAAAAAAGTTGTTTACATACTGCATGATTACGAGACACACATTTTCCACATATGGGACAGATCACACTCCTCGATCCACAAGTATGTAGGTCCATTTTTTCTTGATTTAAAAACGGTCTACTACACTTTTTACAAATTACTTTAGTTGGGTTGTGTTTGTGTAATTTGTGAGTCTGAAAAAAAAATTTTGATCACTACAACAACAGGTAATGTGATTAGAATATAATATATATATATAAACGTAGGTAGGTATTGTGAAATGAACGAAGGGGTTGGGTTATTTACATTTAGCGCAGTGGACTGTTTACAGGCATATGGACACAAGTCACACTTATAAGTCTTCTGTTCACTATGAGTAAGGATATGCCTCAGCAAAATATTTTTTACCCTAAATCTGAAAAAGAACAAAAATACTTAAGTTTCTACATGTTCGGTCGTTCAACCTAACCGGTGCGAATACTGTAGTGTAGATAATCACTCACCGCGAGTATTGAATTGACCATGTTCAATTTTACTCGCTGCGAGAATTCGCTGTGTCAGGGGTACTCCCTGCGAGTAGCTATTCTAGTCCACGCCAGTGTTGCCAACCATAAGATTTAAATTCCATTCACACCCTGGATGGCCATCATCAGATTACAGCTAGGTCAATCTTTGGCGGAGAACCAAGGCTTCAAAGATACCTCGTTTGTATGAAAATCGACTGGCGTCATTAATTATGTGGCCACCACTATAGCATTTTATCGACACTCAACTGTCAAAATCCATTGTCTTTTGACAGTTGAAAGTGATAAATCGTGTTTCGGTGGTTATGCTAGGGGGGCTGGTACGATGTACGGTCATATCAAAATCCTACGCAAAATAAACGATGTTTTAGAACCTCGCGCGAATGCGCACTCGCTGCGAGGACTCGCTGTGTGTGACCGAGGCTTTAGCGATCGTTTAGATGTCATTGATGTTCGACCGGAGGTCAACCGAAACTTGATCAGGGCCGAAGAAGTTCAAAAAGTTAGCCCCACCGGCTAACTTTTCGAACTTCGGTGGGTCTGCCGAGTTTCAACTTAAAACAGATAAATCGAAGTAAGGAGTTTCGTATTGTACTATTCGCCGTAATATTTTGAAGATATCGATGTTCGTGTGACATCATGAATTGGGGTTCCCCAGAGCAGGGGCCGTACCGGCTAACGCATCAAACTTCGGAAAGTCTGCCGGGCTTTAAATTAAAATAGATAAATCGAGCCCCAATCGGGCTAAAATAGCGAACCCCAATTCATGATGTCACACGAACATCGATATCTTCTAAATAACTTCGGCGAATAGTACAATACGAAACTCCTTACTTCGATTTATCTGTTTTAAGTTGAAGCTCCGCAGACCCGCCGAAGTTCGAAAAGTTAGCCGGTAGGGCCCCAGGACCGTAGTCGGGCGAGCCGGAGTTTAACAGGAACACGCCTTACCTTTTTTATACGTATTTGTAACTATGGCAACGGCCATCCTATTATCCTGGTGTGTCATGGTCTGGTCGAGCACATTTTATGAGATAGTTTTGTGGTGGTTCTCCGGTCGATCTACACGAAGCCCTATAATCAATTATATCCTTACCCTTTGGAACAATAGTCGCACGTATATTTCATGTCAGAATGCACAGCCTGTAAGTGTTGGCTCAATTTTTTTGGAGTAGCACAGGTGCGCCAGCATTCATTGCATTTTATTACCTTTTCCTGTTGATGAAAATGAATAAGTAAATTTACGATTTGTGCACGACAAAATATCAGGTCTGTACCTATGACATTGTCGATTATTTTCTCACACACAAAAAACCTCATTACTTCTGTGATTTAAATAATTTATCAGTTGCTCGATATTATATCAAATCAAGACCATAACCAAATCTTTATAAAAAAACATTCTTGAAAGTGACTCTAGCATAAGTTAGTTTAATGTTCAAGCATTTGTAGGTACATAAAACTTTTGTTTCATTAGCACTTCACTGTTGTTTAATAAAAATAAGTTACTACAGAAAATGCAACTTTAAAAAAAATCTTTATACAGGGTGTTAGTAGCACCCTAGCGAAAACATTCAGGGCATAGTCGACTCATGATTCTGAGTCTATCTGAAATGGATTTACCGTCGCAAGATTCATGAAAAGCTGAGTTATTTTTAAATCTATCACACAGAGTCTGTCTTAGTTACATAAAACCTAAATTTAGAGAAAAGTAATTGAAATATCAAAATTTTATAAACCCCCAAGGTATGTAGGTACTTACAACAGCTATTAGAATTATCCTTTAAAGTTTTCGCTAGGGTGCTACTAACACCCTGTATACAAGGTAAAGATCTGTTATTTTCTTCAAAATACAAACAAAACATGATGTCCTTACTTGCCCATCATTGTGTAAATTCAAGTAATGAAATTCTAAATAGGCAGATGACCTGTAGCCTCGACCACACAAATGGCACTTCTGCTGTGGTTTTGGTAAATGTTGTAATCGATGGCCAAAGAGCTGTGGCCATGACCAGACTTTCTTTTCACATAACTGACATTGCTTGCTTGTTTTGTGATTCTCTAAATGTGTTTTCAGAGATTTTTCATCAAAACCTTTTTTTGCGCATATTCCTGTGAAATAAAGTATTGACCACTGTTTTTATGCTCGTTTCGCAAGGTGTTGATTTGTTAGTTCATCACTTTAATATTCCACCTTTTTTCAGTTATTGCATTGCAATTATGGAACTACTTGGCCCGATGCTACTAAAGTGATCATCTACTTCTGAGGCCGACTGTACTTATTCCTTTGGGCAGAGGATAGATACAATTTGGATAGCGAACACACTTGATTAGGTACTATATTGCATTATAAGTACAATGCGTGCCACGAAAAATGAGACTCGACACCACGAGGTTTGACATGCGCAGTAGACGATTTATAGGTCTCTTTACTTTAGCGGTATAATACGTTTCAATCTTATTGGCGGCTGTTAAGTTAGCCACTATGCGCGTTGCAGTGCGACACCCACCACTCGCCTTTCTCACTCACTTACAACGAAATTGTGTTCTGCGCAACGTCCCGCGCGATGTTCCGAGCCGCCAATAAGATTAAAACGTAGGATATTAAGTGAAGTGCGGCGGGAAAAGCGCGGTCTCCCCACTGAGCGTTTTCAATTCAAAATAAAGTGTACCTTTACCTTGTCAGAATTTATGTCTTTTTTGTAATATATTTTTTTATTTTATTTTGATATAATAAGGATACATGATAGTTTATGAAATGATATTTCATTTCTTGCAGATTAATTGATTTTTCAAGAAATCATAAATTTTAACGGTTCAGCTATGGAAAAAATGTCGCAAAACCGACGCGACGTGATACTTACATATTCAAAATTACATGCTGACGAAAACATTGACCAACGTTTGTTAACAAATACAACGTGTTACAAAAGTACCCCTAATGCAGCATATGGTAGATAGGGACCATCAAACTGAACAACAAGAGAATGAGAGAAAAAAAACATTTATTTTTATTACTTTTCTCTATTTCTGTACTGCCGATTTTCATTTTAGTTAGCAATTTATAAATAACAATAAAAATGCAATTTTAGAGGTTATATTCTTCCGTATACACGATAATTGATAAAATCAATATTTTAAAAGGGCAGAAATGAGCGTCCTTCTTTCCAAATTGCAGTTTTAGCTGTGACGTGACAAAACCGTAATGTCCGATCGGTACAATTTTTTACGATTTTATTGGAAATAAACCGGTATTTAAATCAATATAAGACTTAAAATATAATCTACCGGTGACGATAAGCGACACAGAGTATACTCAAACGACAAAGGTGAATACTGTATTTACCAAAAACTCATGCGACCCTAGTACAAAAAGTTTTCAGAATCGCTTCCAACATCGAGGAACTTGGGTGGGGGACACAACAAAACCTAAAATTGTTTAAAAATGGTCATTATTTAAATATTGCACAAAGTCTTTTAAAAATGTTGTTTGAATTAACTTAGTTTGAGTGTTTAATGCTTTTCAATCTTTAAAATAATTAGCCAGATATCATTTTTACTTGTTATTAGATTTCAAACAAGGGGTACAGCCCAAAAGTTGGGGGTACACTTTATTTTGAGAACGCTCCACTACAAATCTCATCAGCATTCGTGGCACGTATTGTGCAGTAAATTATTACTTCTGTACTAAAAAGGTGACCAAATCGAAAAAAAAAGAAAATTACGTAATCTTAAAAATATAATAAACCAGTTTCATTTTGTGAACTTCTTGCAGAATAGTGAGGAATAGGACACAAGATCAACTAATGTGTTGTTGAGAAAATAATACTAATAGAAAGTAAATTAGTATTACCACAAAGTAAAGATGTGTTTTCAGAGGTTTCTGAATATTTACTGACGAGTGCTTTCTTATTTTTATTATATTTTCTTTTTCTTTTATCTGCAATGAATAAAACAATTATTGTTAGTTAATTCTGAGTGTCAAAATATTCCAAAATGTATGAAATTTCCACCGAAATGTACTATGCAATAAATAAATACTTATTGAATACTGAGTGGCTAAATACTGTAAGTAGTAAAAGAGATTATTCAGAATGTGTTCCCCGAGCCACGGTTATGGTAAATCTCTTGATTAATTGGTTAGTTAAATATAATAAAAACAGCACCGCATAGTCATGACTGCACTTTGCCATAGTAAGTACTTGTATTTGTATTTCAATCGATCGTACGTAAATATTTCGTTTGTCACGCGGCGCATTCGCGATTGTTTGTGTACCGAGTGCAGACCGAACTCGAGAATCGTAGGTACCTATGGCTCGCGTTTCGACCGTTTGTATGAAGATGGAATCTATAACTCTAAATTTATTGATTGATTCATTTATTAATTGATGGGATAGGCGTAGAGCCCTAACGGCTGAAGGTAGAGAAGATCTTTGGAGGGTAGATACCTTTCATGGTGTAGGTGAGCACTAAGAAAGGATTTTTAAAAACTCATCTCTAAGGGGATGAAAGTTTGTATGGGAATTTGTACCTATAGGAAAATTTAAGTGTGTGATAGAGCGCTACCGGTTGAAGGTAAAAACATAATTTATGAAAGGTAGAGATACTTTTCATGGTGTATGTGATGTGAGCACTAAGAAAGGGTTTTGGAAAATTCCCGTTATACAGGGTGCTACAAGGTGTTCCAGTTTGTACATGAATTTATACTTTGTACATGATTATATTGGTAATCCGTGACTTTCAAAATAAACGCACAACTATCTTAATCACGCGAACAAAGTCGCAGGCAAAAGCTAGTATTGTTTAGAACCGTGCCCGAGCACATCCGATTTTCGCGTTTTATGAAGGGAGACGCAATGTTATGCACATTGATGCGAAAGGCAGCTGAGACATCAGACAGCTCATTTGTTGCATTCAAGCCTTTTTAGGGTTCCGTTTCGTAGTCAAGTCAACAAGGATTAAGGAACCATTATAGTTTCGCCATGTCCGTCCGTCCGTCTGTCTGTCCGTCTTCCCATCCTCGGCTTAGCTCAGAGGCCGTTAGTACTAGAAAGTTGTTATTTGGCATGAATGTGTACTACGCAAAAAAAGTGGTAGAATAAAATCTTGAAAAATATTTTTTTAAGTGTACCTAAAGTGTTAAAATGGGGATGATGAAAAAAGTCCTCGTTAATCCCATATAGAGCGAGAGGTGGCAGTGCAGATTGCACGTTATTTCATAAACGACTGGCTTACTATTGCTGTCGGGAAAAATTCCGAATCATTCCCGTTGAATATTTACGAAATATTCTGAAATATTACGAAACATTCGGAATATCTCGATTTTCGAAAAATACGGGTGTAACGACACAGAAATACTTAATAATAGTACTAAAACCTTCGATCGTATAGATCTGCATAATGGATCGGTGGGGTGGGATTTCTAAAAGGTAAGCCAATGGAAATCGGCTTGTATGGACCCTTCGCCACTAGTATAATAAGGTAACTATGAAACCCTATACTGCGCGTAGCCCGACACGCAATTAGCCGGTTTTTTTTACTTGCCAGATTTTTCATACTAATGAAATTAAATGAAACAAAATTTTATAAATTACATTACAAAAAAAGTACTGTTATCTTGTAATGCTTTTAATTTTATTTCACTTACATTACAACAAAATTATGTTCTGCGCATCGTTTCGTGCGTCATCGTTTGTCCCGAGCCACCAATAAAAAAAAATAGTATTTTTTCCAGGTTTTACGAATTTCAATAAAAAAGTATAAAAATTATTATTATTAGAAAAGTTTGAAATTCTGTGCTTCTCTATACAGACTCGAGTTCATACCTGCAACTTTCTGTGTCTTATCAATAACTTCAGTTGATTTAAATTTGGACCTTCCCTTTCTGGATTTTTGCTCATTCTTCACAAATATCGTTGTACTGAGTTCTGTAATCAACCAATCATCATCATCTGTAATCATTTATTATGCTTTGTCAAAATTACTACTTTATAAATAAAACCGTTCATCTTTTTGGACAATCGGACACAATCATGCTTTACCACTCCTAAGGTTAAATTTATAGCACTTTATTTTACTTCATTGATTTAATTCGCTCCAGGGCGATGAGTGCGAACATTAAATTTTTTGAAGTGGTAAAGCATGTGAGTGGCCGATTGTACATTGTTTGTTAAACATTATATTTTCTATATTGAAAGAAAATATTTTATGTTTTACTTAATAATATACTAGAAAAAAATCCATTTGCACCAGATCATATTCTTAGACTGGAATCGAACCCACGACCTTTGGAAGTCCGGACCAATGCTCTTTTTCTCTCTCTCTCAATGAGATTTACGATATGAGGGGTCTAGATGCAAATCTGCCACTTTCCAAATTTTGCCTATTTCCAGTAGAGATCAACTTGTTTGGGGCAACCCAACCATAGTGAAACGACAAAACAAAACATATCAAGAAAAACATGATTTTGCACAATACTTTCCTATTACTGTAGTATTGGTTGAGACAAGACAATGAAGATAGTCATGGATAGTGTAGTTTTTGCATCTCACTTTAGCTTTGAACTGATTTTGTATAGGACAGAGGCGGATCTGACATAAACTGATGAAACAAAACCATTCAGCATGACAACAGGTGTTGCCAAAATTAGCTGTTCATATTGTCAAACACCGATTATTTATTGATCTGGCCAGACCATATCATGATAAAAATCACTATTTCAAGAAATGGTCCGCCACATTATGAAGTGATCAATTCTAAGATTTGGCCACAACTTATACATAATACACAAAATAAATAAGTCAGAGATTATCCAATCAGGGATTCAAAGTCAAGCAGAAAATCTGCTGGAAGTACCTTTTTCTGTAGTATTACTAGTATTAGTTTCACTTCCTATTTCCTCCTCTTTAACACTACAACCATCATCTTCAATATAATCAAAAAACTCCTCATGGCATTCTACCTCTTCTTCAATACTATTAATGTCTTCTGTTTTTATTGTATCTGGTTTTATATCATTTGTAGCTTGTTCATTGATAAGTTGTGTTGCATCTTCATCCAACTTTGTTTTCTGAAATAATACTAACCTTTAATTGTAAGGAGTAGGTACTTTTAACATTTTATTACTTATAATAAAAGGCTTTAGCCTCAACGTTTGTAGTGTTATTTATTTAGTAGGCTCTTTACCTCAATGGCGGCTCGCAGAGTATTCTCATTTTCTGTACATTTTTTTCTAAACTGTACAAAGAAATTAACAGCATCAGCACAACTTTGGCAACAATATTTTGGCAGGCTATCATCTAACGTAACCTACAAGTGAAAAGAAGATTAATTTGGTTTTGATGGTTACTTTTTCTGCATTCATTTTAACTTTTTTTTGTAGTAATAGTAGAAAAACCAACGAAAATAAACGATTTAAAACTAATTAAGTACACATAAATAATACGTACGTTTAAATTAGTCAGTGAATTATAATAGATGAGGAACGTATCATCAAAGGGAAAGAGTGGTTCACTTTCACTTGCAGCAAGACAAGCTCGACATATTTTCATCGTGACCGATTCAAAAGTTTTTAAATAAGTCAACGAGAATATTATAATATAATAAGACAAACAACAAGAACTCTTTAAATAAAAAAAACACGACCAGAGTCACGACACAAAACTACTGTCAAGTGTCAAAGTCAAATCTGTCAAACAAATGATTGTCACTAGGGGTGCGTTCCGTCGTTTTGGGTGTAGTTGTTTGGGTAAAGTTTAACTCGTTTGAGTTGCAACAAAGCCACAGAACGATCGAGTTGTTTTTATAACCTAAAAGAACTTTAGATGTCATTAAGTACAAAGTTTTCGTTTTCTATTTTGCTCGAGTGCACTCGAGCGCGCTCGGGTGCGTACTCTGACCGTTCAGTGGCTCGGTGAAATTTTACTCTGACAGCTGTCAGAGCGTAGTTTCACCCGTTCCGTGGCTCAGAGTGCAACAACTAAACAACCACCTAAATCGATCGTTGAAAAACGCTCTGACGTTTATCTTTTGTCATAATGTTAATGTCATTTGACATTATTTTGTATTTAGATGTTTTTGTGTCTAAAAGTTCATGGTTGCTCCTAAAAAAAACTGATTTTATTTGATTATGTTTATAGGAATGTTTAAATTAGTATCCGTATTCCAAAATAGAAAATGAAAACTTTGTACTTAATGACATCTAAAGTTCTTTTAGGTTATAAAAATAACTCGATCATTCCCTGGCTTGGTTGCAGCAATTCAAACGAGTTAAACTTTAACCAAACAACTACACCCAAAACGACGGAACGCACACCAGGCTGCGTTCCGAATCAGTGCTATAAAAGTTTTTTGGCGCCATTTTGTCGAGTTCGGTTAGGTGTCTATTTTAATTATTTTCAAATTGATTCATAGCGGATATTGTACCTTAAAATTGGTGCAGTTACATGGTACAAGTGTCTACGCAACTGAACAATATGTAGGATAATTGAAATAGGCGCGATCTTGGTTATGTGAAGCTGAGACTTTTATTGAAGTGGTGGCTTCCTCGGCAGAACTAACCGAGTAAACTGTCTTGATATACTTGGTGCCAAATGCTCCAAACAGTATTGGAATACGATGCACCCGCATTATAATGAAAAATGAAACAATATCAACTCAAGAACTGGCAGTATGGCTTAGACCTTCGCCTGTCCTGAAAAGGACGAATATAACTACTACTACTACTACTCAGCGCTATAAGCCTTAGAGCACTCTGTCTATCCTTACTTGTTTTATTTGGTAAACAATCTTCACCCAACTCTTTATTGAAAAAAAACAATTATAAAATACAACAAATGGTTTTCCACACATATATTACAAAAGAAATTAGTAATTATTAGTGATAATTTTATTTAATTACACAACATATTTAAAAGTTCACGATTTAATTTTAAAAGGCGTATAACAACTGTCAGCAAGTTTTTGGGGCAAAAAATGCCAATTTAGCAACATTTCGAGAAATGTCTAACAACTCGGTGGGTATAGTTAGCAGTTGGCAACACTAAATGCAAGGCATAAACGGGCAAGCACCCAGTGCCGTTAAACCCATTAAAAAAATGCATGTAATCTGTGTTAATGCTCTAAGTTCGTGTGTGTGCATGCAACATAACCTCAAAAATAAAATAATAACATCTTGGTTTGGTTAGTTGTTGGATCCACAAAATAACTTCTCATTTCAGTACCTATTTGTTTGTAGAATTCATACCTGCTGTAACTTTTAAGTATCAACGCTAATAGTGAGACTCATATAGTTTATTATGTCACGAATTTAATACTTACCATTATACAAGGAGTTTGGAAATAGCCATATAGGTACTTAAAGCCGAATATGGACCATTAAAATGACTTAAAAAGAATAGGGACCATTAAACTGAACTTTTTTGTTATTAATTTTTGTATGAAACATGTTCAGTTTGACGGTCCCTCGCTACCATATTCGGCTTTATAAGACTATTTCCAAACACTTGTAGGTATACAGCTTAGCACCTTTGCGTAAAGAAGTACAAAGAGAAATTGTTTTTATAGGAGTACAAGAACAATAAACATGGTAAGAGCAATGACTATGTTGAATTCATGGTAGTTGGTACACACGACGGCACCTCTGATCTTGAAACCGTCTTTGTCCTACGTAATAAATAAAAGCTGTTTTTGCAGTTTAACTGTGTAACCTGACGTGCTGTCGTGTGTACATTTTATAATATACTGGTTGTATGTAAGAGCAATCTTTGGGTAATTCAATGTTCAGTTAGTTATTTACTTATCTCTAATTTTGTTTTATTGCCCAAGTGTTACATAGTGAGAAAGGTCCACTCCACCCTGAGCTGAGAGCTGTTACTTTTGTTACAGGGAAAACAACGCAAGACAAGAAAAATAGTTGAAAAAAGATTTGCCAAAATGAAAAAAATTATAAGTCCTAGTGACAGTCGCATAAAACTCAAAGAAAGAGCAGAGCCAAGGAAGAAAAAGCCAGTAGACCCACATGAAATTAAGGTCCGTGAAGTCCCACAAGGAAGTTCAGCTTTATTCTTTCAATACAATACACAACTTGGGCCTCCATATCACATACTTATTGACACTAATTTCATCAATTTTTCCATCAAGAATAAATTAGATATTGTACAAAACATGATGGATTGTTTGTATGCTAAGTGTATTCCATACATTACTGATTGTGTTTTGGGGGAACTAGAGAAACTTGGTAGGAAATATAGGGTTGCTTTACGGATAATAAAGGATCCTCGATTTGAGCGTATTGCATGTCTACATAAAGGCACTTATGCTGATGACTGTATAGTTCAAAGGGTTACACAACACAAATGTTATATTGTTGCAACTAATGACAAAGATCTTAAGAGAAGAATAAGGAAGATACCTGGCGTTCCCATCATGTATGTTGCAGACCATAAATACACTATAGAGAGAATGCCAGATGCATATGGTGCGCCAAAAGGAGCTATTTAGTATACAATAAAAGGTTTTCTTCATATTACTTTGTATTCATTTAAAACTATTAGTTAAGTTAGATAAATACTTCATTGATTACATGGAGCCACATTAAAATTGTTCTTCACAACAGTGTCCATCACTAGTCTGATATACCACTACTGAAGTAAGTCTAAATTGTCCAAGTAGTTGACACAATACTATATGGTTGAGTTCAATGCACTTGGTGATCCCACCACATCAATAATTTCACCCATTGGTTTTGATTCCCCATCAGTTGTACTGCATAATGATGCTGGAATGGTGAGAGTCTGGAAAAATAATTTGTATTTGAGATAAGACAGAAAAATTATCATACTTCTAAATGTCCATGTTAAAATGACTGTAGTAAAATTTTCTCTTTATAAAAAATAAAAAATACCTATACTCCGACTCATAATTAATTCAGTATACTGACATCTTGAGTGTGAGTGACCACTTTAGAACAAAATAAAAGTAGTGAGGAAATAATGGTTCATTAAATTAACATTCAGTAAAAAATCTGTGAATAAATAAATTACTTCAGTATCCGTGGTCAGATCGCTTGGTTAGATAGATCTGACCAAGGACACTTAGCTTTTGTTAAAATCAGTATCTGTAGTCAGATTAAAAATTATTAATGTATCTGTGGTCAGATGGATGGTTGGATCAATCTGAACATGGACATTGTGTGGATGATTGTCAAAATTCCGTCTATCAAACCAAAACTATTAACAAACAATAGAAAATTTTAACTTAAATAGCACTTCAATCAAATGAATTAAATGTTAAACCTTCCTTAATAAGTAGCTAAATGTTACACAATTTCTTGGCACAACCATTTTTACAGCATTGTCGCCCAAAATGTAACACCACCTTTTCTCTCTATAAAAACCGATTTGTCGTCTGTTAGTTTGAAGTGTTATTTTACTGAATCAAATTATGAGTTGAAGTATAAGTATTATTTCCTAATTAAAATATTACTGCAAATGCCAGTTTACCTTTCCTGGATTGAGAGCTTCATACTGGTGTCTTAATGCCTGCAGATCAAATTCACATGCTACCAGAGCATTCTTTAAATCCAAAGCAAGAGCAACATCTGATCTGAGCTCATTGAAATGTTTACATATTGCCTCTGTCGGAGTTGGTGCTATATCTAAAACAAGAGTGTGAATTATTAAAATATGTTCTATTAATTAGTAATGAAATTAAAGATTCAATTACATACCAATATTCATCAGACGCAATTCCTGTTCAATAGCTTTTGTTTTTCTTTGCCCTACCCCAGGAGGAAGTTTCATACGCTGTGAGCGGAGCCAGACACCAGTCCCACGAGCCTCTGGAAACTTGATTCCAGACCACTCTACAGTCTAAAAAAAAGAATTTAAAATATAATTCTTGTATAACATTTTTTTTAAAATTGTCGAATACTAATCCAAACAGCACTTACAACAGTTTCCATTGTACGAACTGGTCTTTGCTGAGTTGACAATTTTTTCTTATGGAGTTTTCTATCATGGCGGCGTGCTATGTTGTTCGATGTATTTGATGGTGTGTGTGTTCCTTCAGTGTTATTAGGGACTGGATTTGTTGCTGGTACATTACCACTATCTGCCCGAGATATAAGTTTTTGTAAGTCTTGTGTTTTTCTTTCTCTCTCACGTTTCCTTGCTTCAATTTTCTTCAACTCAGTAAGTAGCATCTGCTCTTCATCAATCTAAAATAAAAGGTTAGAGAAAACCATAATAGCCACTATTGAACTTAAGAATTGAAACTTAAGTTTTTTGTATATATGTACTGCAATATACAAAATAATGACTGCTTTGTTACACACCTGTTCTTGTGTCCTTTCAAACAATCTCTTGAGCTGTTCCTTTCGCTTTCTTTCATGCTCAGCATCATAATGGTAGATCCGTTTTTCCCCATTGACTGTTGTAACTGTATTTGACCATGGATTTGTTTTAACCTGTGAATTATGGAAATGTAAATCTTACTTTAAATAGTATTTTGTGGATTTATTCTTATTTTTACTCTAGCTAGGTCATGATTAGCTTGATATCTGTTAAAGATAATAGCAAAATTAAAATCAATTACACATAATATTTTACCTTGCTTAAAGTGGCACAAATACCATAATAGCGCTCTTTCAAATCTTCAATACTCCTATCCCTAAAAGCAGCCCGGTCCCACCGATCATGAATGACTATGAACCTCAGGTCAAAACGTTGGCACATATCCATAAGGTGATCTGTCTCTGCTTGGCTCCAGTCTTCAGACTTCAGGTATTGATTGTATTCCGATTCAGTGTATGAAGGTGTTGCAACTTGCTGAAAAAGCAAAACTAAATTGTTTCATTTTGTGCAATAAACAGTAATAAATACTAAATATTTAGAATAGAAACATTACCTTATTAAATTGTGCAAAAGGATATTCTTTTGTTTCATCTGAAGCTCTTTTCCAATGGTAAAATACAGCATTATCTTTACGAGCTGGATTGCTGAAGGGGGCCCAAACCCATTTTCGTACTTTTCGCATGCCCAATTTAGCTTTCGTTTGTTTGTAGCCTTTACCTGTAGGTATAAACAAATATAATTTTTAATTTTAAAAAGTACAACTTTTTGGGATAAGAATTGGTCAGAGGTTCGGCAAAGGTTGATAATTTAGTTTTACTACAAAAAATTGTAGTAAAACTAAATTACCAACTAGAATAAAAATATGTGCTTCATAGCATATACAAAATAAACATAATTATCAGTTTAATTTAGAAGTCTTACCTGTATCTGTTGGCAGTATTGGTGGTAGATCTTTGTTAGAGTCATTGTAAAGCAATGCAAAGACTTCTCTGTGCATGCCCTCAGGCCTTTTCACAGCCTTGGCAGTAACATATTTCTTCTTTATTTTATCTCCATGTATAATGCTGTCTCTACTGATTTCTGTAGAAGGTTGTTCAATTTCTAAAATGTCTAAAATATCAGCCATTTTTATAGCCAGTCGTATATGACAGTTTAATCACTGATCAAGAATCTGAATAAAATGCAGCGAGTCTAATGTATGATTGATATTAGTTTTGTAATCGTATTGATTTAGTTTAATTTTTCAGAATGAAAAACGAAAAATAACTGGAAAGAACGGAATTGATTGATTATTATTCGAAGAACGCCATTTGACATTGACAGACACTTGACCATGACACTTTTTTTTTTGGTTCATTTTTTCCGCTTCGAGCAGAAAAGGCAAAGGCTCATTTGCGCCATACAGCCATGACTTCAGAGTTTATTTTCAAAATATTTGTACAGCTTATGTTTTCAAGTTTTCAGTCTTCATTCTCCTCATATGTCTTTTATAGTGCTTCTTATAAAATTGTATAGAGCAGGGATAACAGCCAACAGGCTAAGGTCTTAGACCATACTGCCTCGTCATCAGATTTGACGTTGACACTTGACAGCAGAACGTATTTTTTTAATATAAGTTTAACGGCCTTGGATTGTATCCATACAATACAAGAGTTTTTGGTGGCTATTTTAATTGTAGATATTGTGCCTTAAAATTGGTGTAATTTTGTGTAACAAGTGTCTAGACGCAACTGGAAATAGGCGCGATCGCGGTTATGTGAAGCTGAAACTTTTATTGTAGTAGTGACTACCTCGTCAGAACTTATCGAGTACGGGTGAACTGAGTTGATTTACTTGGTACCAAATGCTCCAAGAAGCAATGGATGCAATGCACCCGCATTCTAAGCCAAACCAAAACAATATCACTGAACCCTATCTAACACTTGAAACTGGCAAAAGTATTTCCTGACGAGGAGTGAATTGCCAAAACAAATAAGAAGCTGTAAGGTAATGAGAGCTTTTCAAAGTGACATAAAAAAAGTATTTTTTTGCCTCTCTAGATGGCGTTGATGAACAAGTGAAGTGTCATAATTGGTTTTGAGAAATAAAGTGCTTAAAAAAGGCTTAAAAAAATAATTTTCATTCCTTGGCGTTTATTGGTTGTTAGCGGATGGTTAGCGGTCTGCGAATTTTTTTCTAAGTCTATGGTTATCGGTGTTTTCATGTTTTCCTACGTTTTCTACAGTTGACACTTGCCTGTTTATCAACGCCATATATCGAGCCTACACTTTTTTGTCATTTTGAAAAGTCCTCATAACGACATCCATATTATTATCAGTTTTAGGTTTATTTATCCTATAAGGGGATAAGAGGTTGATTTTCGGAAAAATATGTGTTGGCTTCTTTGTTTCTAGTGCTCCTACGAAGTTTGAAGTCGAAATGTCTATTTTATATATGTTTTTCATACAAAATATCAACCTAATTACTAATTAATAACTAATTTCACCTCTTTAGGGAATGAATCATGCCCACCGTGTTGAACTTTAAAATAAATATCACTTTGCAGTCAACATCCCATTTAAACCCAATACGACATCTATATCGATTTTTAGGTTTATTGATCCCATTTCACTCCCTTAAGAAGGAATGGAAGGAAATTAATTTGTTTTGACTTCCCAAATGAAGGATTTTCTAATATACAACTTCATCTCCCTTTTCACCCCTTCGGAGGTAAAATTTTGGAAAACGCTGAGGTATTTAAATAATAATTTTTAATCGTCAGCCTAAATACCAAATTTGAAGATCATATCTTCAAAACTTAGGGACTTTCATACAAACTTTCCTCCCTATTCCATCCCTTTAGGGATCAATAATATACGCGCTGTAATCCGTAAAAGTGTTTTATTTCTAATAAAATTGTTATACATGGCAAATAAGCAAATTATTTTTTATTTTCAAATACTTACATTTTATAATATCTTTTTTATTATCGTAGACATTTTAAAGAAATACAATCAACACGATTTATCTACACACTATTAGCTATCCATTATCCTTTGTATGACTCTTCTCATTGCTGTGGGATTATCCAAAGGCGCCTGTGGATAGAAAAAGATGAATATCTAATTACAATTTATTTAGATTACCTACGTACTTAAGAAGTTAAATATTTTTTGATAATTCCGAACATTTAACACCAGTAATTTTAGCCCCAAACTAAGTAAAGCCAACTAATAGGTAAGTAGGTACTAAAGAACGGATAGAATATGAATAAAAACACCCAAGAATTCACGAATAAAATACATTATGTAATTCATCACACAAGACTAACTATCTCTAGTGGAATAAGAATTTTTAAGAACTACATATTTCGTTATGCCCGCTAGCTAGATGTAGTCTGTAGTAGACTAGGTGTAGTAATCGAAGCTGAATTTACTGATAATTCAAAAATTCTTACCGGTAGTCCAGCCACATTAATCCAATAGAAGGTAAGTCTGTCGGTCTCACGGAAATAACCTTTAACAAGACCATTTATAATAAGAGTTTGTCGTGGTCTGTTCAAGAATTGTATTTGACCATTCCATTGAAGACTGTTGACCCATTGTAATTGACCTTTAAAATTAAATAGATACAATTAATATCAAAAAGAAAAAAAAATGAAAATTTCTGCGTAAGTAGATACTACTCCTACAATCCAAATTATGACAGAAAGAGGAAGTTTTTTAGGGTATATTACTAAACATACTTATCATGTACATAGGCATCATACTACAAAACAAAACATCAATGGCAATGCTAATGATGATACGTATTAGATAACATACAATATTGATATCATAAACTTACCAGGAGTGTTAGAAATTGCATCTAGATTTCCATTATAAATAGTTACAGTAACGTCAGTATTGCTGAGAATGTCCTCAACTGGAAATATAATTTACAGGTAGGTATTAAAATATTCGTATGGTACCCGGTACCTATACATGTACTTCATAATAATTCGGGTGGATTTGGAACGTCGATGTCGGGTGGGAAGTCAAGTTCACCCGTTATTCTACAAAAAACCCACTTCGTTTGTTATACGAGAACCAAATTAGGATATATTATATCCTAGGATATATTCCAAATCCACCCGAATTCGGAAAAGCGATAGAAGGTAATCTTGCTTTAAGCTTGGATATGAGATACATTACAATTTACATCTCACCTAGACTCTTCGCTGGTGTCATGAAAGTGTTTCTAAAACTTTGAATGACTTCATTCCTGCGGCCGTCAAAGTCTGGGTTTGATATACCCAGAGCTGGTGCAACAGTTAAATCCATAAACTGCTTTAGATTTGCGTTGAAGCCAGTTGCCTGTTTGAGGTACTTCTTTTGTCCAAAATAATCTGAAAATAGAACTAGTTATAAAAAAGAAAATAAAACCGCTATCAACTTTACTTGGATTGATTCAAAGTCTTTGTGTAAAACTTAATTTCGTAATTTAGTTTATTTAATCTAAACAGGTAGTTCTATGTATTTCATTTTTATTTAATAGATAATTTTCCTCTTGGCGGATATATAACAATTGTAATTGTTATACAAAGACTTTGAATCAATTCAAGTGAAGTTGATAGCGGTTTTATTTTCTTTTAAGTTTCCCCGTCTTTACTATCTTAAATTCCTAACTTCATGTAGATATAATTTCTCCACTTACCAGTAGTCGTATCTCGCGTAAGTTTTTCTACGATGTGTTCTAAATTAATAGCAACAGCGCCAGCATTCTCATTAATAAATTCGTCTAATGTTAAAAAATGATCGAATGCTGCTGCTAGCTGTCCTTGGTTGACCAATTCATTTATTTCATTAGAAAAGTTCTCGATGGCTGCACGTCCATTAAAATCAATGTAAGCCCACTCTTCCAAGTAAAATCCTAGCTTTGTCAATACTTCAGCTGGGGAAATTATTGCATTGCCCAAAACAATTCCTTTCAAATTAGGAGAGAAGTGGTCTGCCTATGAAACATGAATAAGATTAATTATTTGTTATAACCTAGATAATTAGTTTCATACGTACAATAATTACTTTTTCATTTGCTTACGTTTTTGATACCTATCGCAAGTGAAGCTGCGAATTGTCCGCCATAGCCCTGACCAAAAATGTAAAGTGGTGCTTCAGCAAAATCTCTGTTTTGTCCATAAAATGACTCCAGAGTTAATATTAAGTGGTTAGCTGAAAATAAAAAAGCATGAACATCCATTTTCTTTGTTTTAAACATTAAGACACATCTTGTTATGGATATATACGAGTAGATGCTTACTGTTATTCTCTACTGTATTTGGTGCAATTTCTCCGTCACCTGAAATAGTACTAAACCCAGATCCTAAGGGTCCATCCACAAATAGAAGATTGTAATGGTCGATCTGAATAAATTAATAAAATAGTATATTATGCAATTAGTGGATAAAGGACGGTTTTAAAGCGAGGGTCATAGATGAATCCTGAGCAACGCGAATGATTCATGGCCTTCGATATAAATCCGTTTTATTCAAGAGTTGCATACTATCTATCACTGACCTCCATTGTATAATGTACGTCAGTGCATACTATGCTTTATACCATGACTATGAGAATTAAAAAGAAGTATTTAAGCGAAAATATTAATTGCACAAAGAAGAAGTTTGTATAGAGTATTTTTTGCGCAATGTGGTTGTTGACCGAGCGAGCGCGAAGCGCGAGCGAAGAGTATCTGGTTCAGCTTATGCAGAAATGCTTCGTATGTCCTTCCGGTGTTCGGATGACCGTTTGTACTCCTCTACAGGTGAAATTTTGTGAGCAGGTTCGATAGTATAATTTTTGGTCGATTCAGTTTTTCGATTTTTTTCAAAATAGCGGAGTTATGTAAAAAAAATCATATATCAGCCGTTTTGAAAAATGTTCAAAATTCAAATATAACATTTCTGTTCTATACATAACTCTCTATCTTCCTTTTTTTGTTAACGGTGCAAAGCAAATTTTGTTAAAAGTGACGAACATGACACCACGTAAATATGGTATCATATCCAGCATTATTTTTACAAATGTAGGTAATGTTAATATTTCAGAGCACGAGTAAGAAAAAAAACAATTAGGTACAACATAAACAATATACAAGGTGTTACAAAAGTACCCCTAATGCCGATTATGGTAGATAGGGACCATCAAACTGAACAACTTTTACTATGGGACCAACTTTGAAATCGCGGAAAAAAAATCAGCTGTTTTATACAAAAAATAATTACGAAAATATCAAATTGTATGAAACAGCTGATTTTTTTTTTCGCGATTTCAAAGTTGGTCCCATAGTAAAAGTTGTTCAGTTTGATGGTCCCTACACACCATATTCGGCATATGGGGTACTTTTGTAACACGTTGTATATACAAGGTGTTACAAAAGTACCCCTAATGCCGAATATGGTAGATAGGGACCATCATACTGAACAACTTTTACTATGGGACCAACTCTGAAATCGCGAAAAAAAAATCAGCTCTTTCATACATTTTGATATTTTCGTAATTATTTTTTGTATGAAACAGCTGATTTTTTTTTCGCGATTTCAAAGTTGGTCCCATAGTAAAAGTTGTTCAGTTTGATGGTCCCTATCTACCATATTCGGCATTAGGGGTATTTTTGTAACACCTTGTATAAAATTAATTTATCCTAAAGTGATAGAATAATAGAGTAGGTAGGTAATTTGTAATTTTTTACTCACCGCTACTTTTAATTTTTTTATTAATTGACTTAGAAGTTGTTTATTTTACATACCCAAGAGTTGTTCCTTTTATTCAAATTCAAATCAAGAGGTCCAAAAATTCCAAAATTAGCGAGTAAACTGGGAGGAAGACCGGTGACTCCGTCCAACCACAGTACGATAGGTCTTGAGGCCGGATCTTCCGCTACCGTGGGGTAGAACAACCAAAACATGTCTCCACTTTCTGGGATTCTAGTAAACGCTGCTCTATGCTTGATATCTTCAAAACCTTCTCCTTCCAGTACTGCAAAAGCATCAGGTCACTTTTTACTTTGCTTTCGTTTCAAATATGTGCTTCTATTGTTGACTGCCTAACAATCTTACTAATTGCATCATTTGTCTCAAATTAATCTTTTTAGGGTTCCGTACCAAAATGGTAAAAAGAAACCCTTAATTTGTAAACCCTTAATTTGTAAACAGCAATATTTTTGCTATTCTCAACGAGAAGCCTGACTCTCATTACACAGGGAAACCTTAAATGGGAGCAGACTAACATTAAATTCTGTTCAAATAAAGATTCTTTTATACTTATTTTCTTTTAAGGTGCGACTCAATCTGTCTATCTGTCACAGCTGGATATCTCAAGAACTACTAATGCTATTAACCTGAATTAGATGACATTTGCCCAACTATTTTACAAAAAAGAAATAAATAATAATAAAAATTGCACAGGGACTGAAAGGGGGTCTTAAAAATTCAAAATGTAAATAACCGTTCGTCCCCCTTATCTCCGAAGCTTGCATAGAGAAAATCTTTTATGTCATAGAAGTTTATGTAAAGACTACAGGAAAAATAAAATGATGTCTCTTAATAGCATACTTTTTCAGAAATCATCAACAAAAATTATATTAGTTCCACTATCAGTCAAGACATGGCGCTGATCTAAAACTGCAATATGTAGACACCCCTCGGTGCGCGAGTCCGATTCGCTCTTGACTGGATTTTTTAAGAAGTAATATGCTTACATATGGTTTCATATCGTTGTTCACCATCGCCACGTGTCACCAACCACCAGATCAAAACACCAAGTCCCGTCCCTACCACGACAGCAGTAGCTACTGATATTATTATTATTACCGATCTTTTCATGGCGAACTGGAATACCAAGTGTCTAAGGACACTTTTGTCAATCTTCTGGCATTCGGATCAAACACAAGTACCTAATTGTTTTTATCTTAGTAATTATGATAATCATATTGACGATAAAAAGATTAATTTATGATTATTTTAGTGCAGTAGCTCTTTACTTACAAATCAAATGATTTGCTACCTACTTCAACCATATTAAAAGTTCTTTGTTATTTGCTTGATAAAACTAATGTATTAATGTAAGTACATTTTTCCTATTTCTTATCCAAGTGACTCTAAACAGCTAGCAAGTAGCAATCTCGTCATAGGCAGCCTAATTTTTGTTATAATGTTACTATTACCTACTAACTTACGATATAAAAGAGATAAATCTTGAAAAAAAAATATATTTTTTCATAATAATTCTTAATGTGATATTCTCAAAGCAATAGCAATAATTGTGAAATATTTAAGGACTAGCTTCCGCCCGCGACTTCGTCCGCGGATATTCGAGAATATCCTTAGAAAACCTTTTACCAGGTTAAAAAGTATTCTCTCTTTTAACGTCCTGCCTGACGAGGCAGTGAGTTGAACACACACACACACACACACACACACACGCACACACACACACACACACACTCACACACACACACACACACACACACACACACACACACGCACTGTAGCATGTGTCATTTCAGCATCTTTTAGACCCAAGTTCATCAACTACTTAACCACCGATTAATTTTTAACCGTGTGTTTTTGACATTTTTTCCATACATAAAAACGTCTAAAAACAGACGGTTAAAATTAATCAGCTGTTTATGTGTTGGTGAACCTCAGCCTTAGTCTGACGACACGGTCCGAAAAGACAGATAGACAGACAAAAATTCCAAAAATTTTTGAAATGGGTTCTATTGGTTATTATTAAACACCCTAACCACTTTTTTTTTTTTTTTTTTGTACAGTCGCAACTTCTCTACAGATTTTTTATATGTAATATAGATTATTAAACATTCATAATCTTATCAACGGTATATTGGCTTTATTAGCGATATGAAGAGCGTTCTACTTATTATATCGATATTTATTACAAACTTTGGTTAAGAGTAAATTAGTGACAGAGAAAGGCTTTAATAAAAAGATTTGTATTAAATAGAAATCTCCTATTATTATGCAATGCTCTAAATTATCATGTGATTTTACTCCGCATTCAGAGTATCCAGATTCAGCCTAGAGTGAGTTGAAACACTTGTTTTGAAAATGGCTAGGTGGGATCACGGGAGACGGTCGTGGCGTGGACCTTGGGAGATGGCCTCTAGCACTGCCGCTGTCAGCAATAGCTTTCGGGTTATAGCTAGACGTCAGAATGTATGAGTAGTGCTACGAGCCCCCTCCTGGCGAGTCCCAGGCGAACAAAATAAAACACTTGACTCTAAGAAAATTTTGCATAAGTGGTTCTCACAAACCTACAATATTATTGAAATACCTATATAAAACACACCCCATACTATGAGATTGATGAGAAAAACATTTTTCATCCCCTCTTTACATGTAGGAGAGGTACACTGAAATATTTTTCTAGTTTTTATTCTAGCACTTCATTGGCGTAATTAATATAGGTACACATTTATGCTAAATTACAGCTTTTTAGTACTTAGGGCCTCTAAGCTAAGCCGCGGACGGACGGACGGACGGGCGTATAGACGGACATGGCGAAACTGTAAGGGTTCCTTGTTGACTTGACTACGGAACCCTAAAACGGCAACAAGGTTGTGGACGATGTCCAGGAAACTAAAGTTGATGCCATCTATAAGTTAGGTATAAGACAAGTGGGATCACAAATATGAACCGTTGGGATGATGATGGATAATGACGTCAATGAAAAACAGAAATTGCTATGTTTCTGATAGATAGGTATATAGGTACTACTTATCTTACTTACTAGAGGAGAGATTTATTAAAACAATTTTTTTATGTTTCTAGGGTTAACTCAGGTACATCAATGCCTGAGTGGACGCAGGCGGCCAAAATCTTTTGTCTCTTTTTCCGGGCGCAGAAGGGTTAACTAAGTGAGAAAATAAGGCGCAGTCACATTCAGTCAGCCAGATTTGTTTGCATAAACCTATTCATATAAAACTTTGAACATAAAAAGTATTTTTCTTTGTAAAAAAGTACCCAACTATAAGTATATTAAACTTAATGTGTCTTTTTGTTGAAGGCTAAAATAAAGAGAATTTTCTTGTCCTTTTACGTTTATTTCTTACAATGGTTAAGTTACGGGTATTACGGGTACAAGAGTGTGCTTTTTAGTCCTGGCGAATAGTTTAAACTGTAACCATTTTATGTTATTTACTTATATTTGCAATTCCAACAAATTTAAAAACAGCACCTGTTTCATCGGTTTACTTGACTGATAATATAGAACAACTATTATTCCATTTTTTAATTAAACTAGAAGATAGTGCTAACCGGGACCTGTGAAACAAGTCATAAAACCCTATATTTAATATATGTACCAAGCGAATACTAAGTTAAGAGCGTTAATACATTTCGGCATTTTATACAAACTTACAAGTCCTTATTTTTCGAAATTAATGAACTGATTTTAATGAAACATCATACACATAAGCAGGATACATAGGCCTAAAAAGTTAGTAAAGAACATCTAAAAAACATAATAGGAAATATCTGTTTCTATGGCAAATTTAAAATTGGTTTAATTTAGCTGTAAAACTATTATGTGCATGAAGTTTCATTAAAATGGGTTGATTTGATTCATGTCGAAAAATGTGTGATGTCATGTTTTGATAAGGATTTAAAATTTTGTATGAAATGCCGAAATGTATAAACGCTCTTAAATGATGATGAACAGTTCTTTATCCGAATGAAGTCATATCACGTAGAAATGCGCTGCTTCCAGCAGGGTTGTCAGCAGGTGCCTTTAACAGTAAAAAACAAAATTTTACTCAAGTATAGAAAGAAATCTACGAGTCCCGTGTCCCGGTATGAAATGAAATGTTTGAGTCTTACACACGTTGAATGAGATAAAACTTTAACCATCTGTACATGTTGTCGGTTGGTAAGTAAGTAATTACTTAATTACTATGCATACTCTTCCTTCACTTCACATTAATGGATCCCTGTGAAGTCAACCAACACTGCCCAAAAGGGCTACTGTGAAGTCATGCAAAAGGTAATAAGTGGCTCTACCATGAGTTGATGCTAACTCTAAAAAAATAACGCGTATAAAAACATTCGATAGGGTAATTTTGTATGGGAATTTTGTACAGCACCATTTACCGAAGAAAAGCAAAATGAAATTTTCCATAGATAATTACTCTGTCGAGTACTTTTACGGCGCGTTTTTTTCTCGATAGATGTTCGTGCTATGGGTACTGTTTTTGTTACCGTAAACCTCAGAAGAATAACTAAATATTTTTCTGAGCCGTAAACTATCGTTTTCTCTCTTTCACTCACATTGACTGTGAGCAGTATATCCGATAGTTTACGGTAGTAGTTTGTACGGTAGCATAAAACAGTTTGTATCAACTCATAGTAGAGCTACAGATCATGATTGTTTAAATTTTTTAAGTTGTTTACCCAGAAACTGTCAATAAATGATCCATAATACCACGATTCTGTATGTACCAATTGATTACTGATTTCTCCGATAGGTACCTTATTTTTTAACTTCATAATGCAAAGAATATTATCTGACTCGATTTGGAATTATAATTTACAACTTACACTATGCCCAGCGTAATTTATCCAGAAGAATCTGAAATTGCCATATGCCTTATAGTAACCCTCTAATTTGTTGTCAACCCAAATAGGATGGCGGGTAGCGTTCTTGTAGGCCTCCGCCCCTTCCCATTTGAGGCGGTCAACCCATAAAATTTGTCCTGTGAAATAAATGAAAATAATTCGTGAATTAAAAATGAAGTTAAAAAAGCTGTTTTTTAGGAATTTTAGAGTCGGTCCCATATTAAAAGCTGTTCAGTTAGATGGTCCAAAGAAAAGGTTTTCCCATTTTCTGGTTCATTCATTAACACGTAAAATAAAGAATACTCGTACGATGTCAAAATTAGAGCATGGGGTATTAAAGCGTGGCACTTTGAATCTTTTTTTTTTCTTGTAAATGTAGGTAATACCTATAAAAAAGCGTTCTTTGAATGAATATAGCCAACACTTTGCAATTTTTGGCTTTGCTTTAGTTAGCTTACACTGAGCACATACAAAGAACGCTTAAATAATTAATTGCATGGTTCCATACCTAACCTACCTATTACCTACATTTACAAAAAAAATAAAAATAAAATATTCAAAGTGCCACGCATTACCACTGAGAGAAACATTGAGACGAAGCAATGGGACATTTGGATATATTTACTTAACTAATTTTATTTATTGGTTGAAACCAGTTTATTAATGAACTTCATTTTACTTACCAGGTGTATCACATATAAGATCAAGATTTCCGTTGTATTTAGTGACAATCAAGTCAGTCTCATTCAAAATCTTTTCAACTGAAAAACAATATAATAGAAAATTATAATTATGTTTGAACAATTTATTACAAATAGTAAGCTTAAGCTAGTTCAGTAAATTGAAATCAACATTGTGTTTATAAAATGTATAAATAAATAAATAGATTCTTAAGAATTTTTCTTACTTCCTTCTGTTACTGGTTTCATGAAATCTTCACTCAGGGTATTAAAAACGTCGTTGGATTGTTCTCCCCATGTGACATGGTCGGGAATGTTGAGAGCTGGTTTCACTAGGGTGTTCATCGTAGTGTTTAGACTCAAGATTTCTTGCCTTGTATAATCGGACATAGACGCCTTGTTATGTATCAACATATCTCTTATAATTTCTGAAAAAGTGGTAAAACAAAAGTTTAATCCTTATTTAAGTCATAATAAACTGGTAGAAATGAGCATATAAATATTAATACCATCTATAGTTCTTGTATCAGCGGCTCCAGTAACTTCCATCTTAGTCAAAATGTTATAGAAATCGACGCGGGTTGTCCCTTGGAAGACCGCGGCCTGCGTTAAACGCCATTGATTTGTCGACTGCACGTACAAGCCTTTGTCGAATAATCGTTCGGTTTCCCTCGCGGAGACCTGGATGGCGTCGTGGCCTGCGTCGTCCACCAGCCCGGCGGCGAGGAGTAGGGGCGCCCAAGTAAGGGTAGCATCCACTGGAGAAATCCACGCGTTACCCATAGCAAACCCACGAACATTCGATCGGATTGTACCAGCGTTTTGTGCCTGTTATGATACGATAAATATTATTGTGGTCATGTTACTATGTTAAGGTGTCTGGTCTTAAAACTACATACGAACTTAAAAGTCTAGACTTAAAACTACATAAATTCTATAAATAGACTTGTATAGCACTTAATAGTTAAAAAATAATATGAAATTCAGCCCCCCTACTCAAATTTCCAACATTCTATTTACTTTTAAAACTTAAATATGAGCAATAGATGATTAAGTATGTCACATGTCGCAAAATTATGTAAATCACCAGACTTTGATGTATTGTATGGAATTGACAAGCTTACGGCACGTAATTTTATAGTTTACTGCATGGAATATTGGCCATTTGATTAGGGGGGGTAGTAGCTTTACGAGTAGGTAGGTAAGCAAAAATCTTTTTTCGTTGTGTACTTACTTCAACCATTCGGATAGCCATATCTACCGCCATCTTTCCACCATATGACTGTCCATAAATATAAAAGGGTACGTTTTCGAATTCCGGATGTTTTGTATAGAAACCTCTCATCAAATTTAAAAAGTCCAATGCTGAAATTATTTAAAAGTATTTGAATATAAATATTTCGTCTACATTTCCAACTAAGGCATCTTGAAGTATGTAAGTTAGTATTAATCGTACCAATTTCATCGTTCGTAGTGGTCAATAGACTGAGATCGTCGACATAGCTGAAACCAGCGCCAACAGGGTTGTCCAAGAAGATCACGTTAAAATTCTTAATCTAGAATAAATTCAACACAAGCATGTTAATCATTCACTCAGAACTTTTTTGTTTCAGCGAATATGCTACGTACAAGACGACTCTATCTTGTATGTAAGTTATTTACAAAACTAGGTAGGTAAATAGGTACTTATTTTTCATAAAACTTCATAATTTTGACAAGCAACTGTGTAACTAGTATACCTATTACTTCGGAGTCAATATAGTCAATACCATGGTAGGATCATAATGGTACAATACTAATGTGATAAAAATAAATGCTCTGTCTCCCTCTGTCATCTATTTGCTATTTTTTTACCTCTAAACCATCTTTTATAAAATATGTTGGTAAGATACATACAATATTGAAGGAGGCATCAGCCATTTATAATTTTGAAAGAATGCGTGGGCAAGACCTATTATAAAAAGTGAATGCTAAAATCTCAAATTTAAAAATTATATAGCTTTCTCATCTTAATCAATTGTTTAAAATATCTGGAAAGATATTTCAATTGTCGAGGTAATTCCTTGTATAATGGTGAGATGGTGCTGGCTTGCAGCGTAAGAGTTGATTTACTAGAGCAAATTCGACTAGTAGTGACTCGGTTGCTCAGCGGTCAGAGCATTGGACCGGATATCCAAAGGTCGCGGATTCGATTCCCGTCCGAGAACATGATCTGGTGCGAGTCGTATTTTTTCTAGTATATTATTTAGTATTGTATTAAAAAATACTCATATTTAAAGTAAAGCCTACCCATGTATGATTTCTTTCTTGGAGTGCCAAGTCCATCGGTCCCAGCATCTCGAAGTTGCCGTAGCCAGTTGAGGACCCGCCGGGGCCGCCCTGCAGCCACACGATCAGCGGTCTCTCGGTGTAGTGCTCCACCGGCGCGGTCGTGTAGAACAGCCAGTAAAACATGTGGGCTCCCTCCCGCACGGTCACGTACCCGAAGTCTTGCTTGTAAGGCCCGAATTGCCCTGTGCCAAGATTTAATTTTGATAAATAAAATAATCACTTCATTCACACCAAAATAGTCACGTCATTCTCCTAAGCAAATGGAAAGAAGTGATCTCACTTCTTTCCATTTGCTTGGCTTGTACTATAGCGGCTGAATAACGGAATTAAAACACCAATGATTATGCAAAATTTAAATTGTATACACAATATAACTACTTAGTTCATTTCTATTTTAGATATTTATAAACGAACCAGAATAAGTATTTCTACTCTATAGGATTACATTCAAATATAATGAGTATACCTACTTATCTACACTAAAAATATTAATTTAATAATCTCACCTGAGACATATTGGCTCCCAGATAATACGACTAAAGTAAAATAAAACAACATTATTGTTGATAAATACTAGGCTACTAGAGCTACTGAAATATTTAAAAACCAAATATTTGTTTAATCGTCTGATAATGATAATTGCTTATCATTAATTTATCAACTTCATATCCATAATCTAGGGTACCTACGTATTATCTACTTACAAGACAATAAAATTTGTTGTTCTAAATATTCCTTTCCATCACAGGGTTCCGCAATCCGCATGAATTGTTCTGATTAACAATTATGCAGAAATTTACATTTGGCCTTAAGTTAGAAGTCAGAAGTATTGGTTATAAAATGTTATGTTTTAGGTTTTAATTTTTTCTTACGTATAACATGAAGTAATAAAATGCTTAAGCTTGCTATACTTCAATGAAAAGAATCATGACATTTAGTAGGAAGCAAGGTCTCACAGCACAAGTAAAAATAGGAAACAGAAAATCAACAATTTGAAGTTACCTAACAGCTACGGATTTCGTAGCATACTACGGTACCGTAGAGCTACGAGCTACATGACAAAAATATGTGGGTTTGGCCTGACATACATTAATTAATAATTAATTTATTAGCGCATTATCAAATACTTTGTTTGTTGAATAATTACGCTTAAAACAATGAAATACCTAAAGTAAATATGCCAAGAAAAAAAGTGTTTCGCGACAATGGGTAAGTATAAATTTTCTTCAAAAATTACTAGATTTAAATAAACGCGCCCTTAGCGTGCCGCGCTGATGAAGTGCGTCTGCGATGTTTGCGGAGGCGGTGGTACCTGATTTTTACGCTGTGATGCGCTTACGCAGCGCTTCGTTATTAAGACGCGTGCATTGCAGCTCCAATCTCCTCCTGGCGATGCTGTCTGAAAGGTGCGATTCACCCAGGCTGCAAACCTGGGAGGGCTATCACTCTCTCGCTAACGACGGGAGGGCCAGGCCCTAATATTAATATCTTTTGTTTTTAGATATAAGATACTAACTTATAAGTTTAATATGTACCTACTAACAAAAATGGAATCAGTTTTCTGAAATAAATGTTTTATAATATTAATATGATTATTATAAATTAAGCAAAATATATAGAAACATGTATGGATAAAACGAAAACGTGTGTAAATTCCATACATCTTTCGAAAGCGAAGCGATAACGAAGATTTGTAAATGTTTTTTTGCGTAGGCGGCCCTCAGGCCTGTGACCGTCTTATCTGCAGATCACTTCAATACACATCTCTGATATTCATAAAATCTTGAGTTTATCACGATGTATGTACATACGACAGCACGACAGGTTATACAGTTAAACTGCGGAAACAGCTTTTATTACGTAGAGCATAAAGGCGGTCTCAAGGTCAACATGTATAGTCTGAGACGCCATCGTGTGTACTTCCGAGATTTCTGCGCGTACAAAATGTACTGTAATCTAAATTGTAATAAATCACTTTCACGGATAATACCGTAGGCTTATGAATAGTTCAGTATTTTTTATTTGAACCTTGCATGCCCCAAGATTATATTAATACCAGGGTGTGTAATAAAACCGATTTACGCGCGGATGACATCGCGGGCATCAGCTAGTTATGATATAGGTAGAGATTTATCGATACTTGGGTGCCGAAATTCATTCTATTTTGACAGTCAAGTATCGATTAATAATGAAATCGTAAATAAATAATCATATCGTGTGAGGTGGGCATGCTACTAGGGTAAAAGTAGGCTTTATAGCTTATCACATTCATTTGTGACTGATGAGATCAAGATCTAATATATTATAAACTAGTGGCCCGCCCAGGCTTCGCACGGGTACAATGTAGTTACTAATGTGGTGAGTGTGAAGTTATTAGACTATACTACAGGATATCTATATATAGTGGTGGCCTCAAAATTAAGGACTTTTCCGCCAGGGACTGACCGAGCGGTGATCTGTTGATGGCCATCCAGGGAGTGAATGGAGGAGATCCAGATTTCTATACACACCCAAGTGATCTGACCAGCATCTTAAGAGATGTAAGGATATGTTAAAAAAAACCGCGATTATAGTATGGAAATATATGAAAACTTGCAACTGAAAATGCTGACCAGATCAGTTGGGTGTGTATTGCTATCTGAATCTTCTCCATTCACTCCCTGGATGGCCATCATCAGATCACAGCTAGTTCAATCCCTAGCGGAAAACCAAGACTTCAAAATTACCTCGTTTGTATGAAAATCGATTTATGTTCTTAATTATGTGGCCACCACTATATGTATATACGACGTACACAACATACGCAAGGGTTGACTTGTGTGTGTCTGTCTGTCTGAGGCAACCTAGCTCCCAAACTTATGGACCGATTTTGATGCGGTTTTTTATGCATAGTTTAAAAGATCTAAGTGTACAGACGACGGGACTCCTAAAAAATTGATCCGATTATGATGAAACTGTTGGTGAGTTGTTCTGCTTACGACCGAGAAAGTCCCTGGCTAAAAAAACGGAGCATTGCAGTGCAGCTAGTTCTAAATAATAATATGTTGTGCATTATCAGGATTCTCAATCTCGATCATCCAACACTTCTCTATAATATACAACGTGTTACAAAAATACCCCTTATGCCGAATATGGTATATGTAGGTACCATCAAACTGTACAACTTTTACTTTGGGACCAACTCTGAAATCGCGAAATAAAAATTAGCTGTTTCATACAAAAATTCAAATCGAAAATATTAAAATGCGTTTCATACATTTTGATATTTTCGATTTGAATTTTTCTGATTTTTTTTTCGCGATTTGATAGTTGGTCCCAATAGTAAAAGTTGTTCAGTTTGATGGTCCCTATATACCATATTCGGCATTAGGGGTATTTTTGTAACATGTTGTATACCTACCACATTTCTTGTCATGTTATCCGGTTGCAAAATAAAAAGGCTATTCGGCGAGCTGACTCTCGAGCAGGCGACATTAGAGCTGGCCATGGGAGAAACAATCACTACGCAGATCTACACCAGCCTTAAACTTTGTCCCTGTGCTTTATATTAATAAATTCATTATCCTATTAATCATTGTCATAGCTTAGGCGACTTGACCGAATATTGTATTCTTTTAAAATTAAACTGATAATTAGATGGAATAATTTTGCACCTTATTACAACGCAATAAGGAAAAAATGACAGCACTGCCAACATAACGCCATAGGTACTATTCAATGAAATGCATTCTACCTACTCTCAGGGGAAATTACCAAAGAGAATGTAATACTACGTTGAGGTGACAAATGATATTTATTTTTCTTAATTAATCAATCAAATGCACAAAAAAGTTTCAATTCCGACGTCGAAGTCAATCACAGCAAAAGTAGCTTTATATCACTTTTTAACCTTGTTAGGTAATAAATATTAAAAAAATACGAAACACGTGTTCAATTAATTTTGTAAAAGAATGTCTATGCCAAATTTCAAGTCAATCGGGCTAAGGAATCGCGTTCTCCCATACAAACTTTACCACCCTGTTTCACCCCTTTAGGGGTTGAATTTCGCAAAATCCCGTCTTAGTGAGCACCTACGCCCTAAATGGAGCCCCCATGCAAAATTTGAGACTCCTAGCACTTGCAGTTTCTGAGATTTCGTGATCAGTGAGTGAGTGAGTGATTTTCCCTTTTATATATATAGATAACAAAAGTAAGTAGGCATTGATAAAAACAACATCAAGATTTTTTACTTTGGCCTGTATAATTTATGAATACTTTCCTTTTGTGATTTTTTTACTAACATTTCTCCTATCAACAAAAAGCTAAGTACTTATATGAACTATTTATGTAGGTTCGATGCATTTTTCCATTAATCTTGATTGATTTCATTGCAGCATATTGTCATAAACAAACATCATCATTGGGCGGTAGCCCAAACATTGTTAACTGAGTATTTAGCGATTATGTATTGATTACACTCAAATTTTAATATGTTAAAAAGGCTTCTAATCGGCACTTACCACAAAGAAAGTAGCATTCGCCCAGCGGCATTTGGGTTAGATTCCCGCCTGGGCCAACAGCCATGAGCGGCCTTACCACAAAAGATTTTAAAACACTGTTCAACAAGTGTTTGACTTAGACACTGTTTAAATGTGATGCTGTCACTTTTTTTACAATATTGTTTGAAAGAGATGGCATCACATTTAAACAGTGTCTAAATTAAACAGTGTTTTAAAATCTTTTGTGGTAAGGCCGGAGTTGTTTTTAATATACAGCGACCGGTCATGTGATTTTAAAACGGTGACCCATTACGTGAATATGGAACTTAAATGTTTTTACCTCACCATTCCATCACAAGACAGGAGGACTGCAACAATATCACGAGAAAAATCATTAAGTTGTTACGGTTTGAATGACGACATGCCTAGATGTCGTCATCTGCAAGACCTTCAAATCCCACCATGAAGCAAACTCAATTTAAAATTTAATAGCTTTTACCACGGATGTCCATAAGATTTTCAGGGAGGATCCTGACAGAGTTTATGCCAGAAGCTAAGAAATTCAGATAATTACAAATTACAATATGAAAATATTTTTATTTATGATGTACCTACAAATAAAAATATTTTTCTGTCTGTTATCGGTGTCAGTTTAAATTTCTTTGTGAGGATTACATAATTCAGTAACCTGTGTGCTAATACAAAGTAGACCAAGAGTGCATAAAGAAGTTCACTTTGTCAACTACTTACAAAAACACAGAAAAAAATAATCATAAGCAACATATTTACTATGTGTCAGATAACAAAAGAAAAAGTGAATGTTTTTATATACTAGCGACTCGCCCTCGCTTCGCTTCGGTGAATTTTTTTCTTAATATTTAGTGACACAACTTAATATTATTTTAGAATGTGCTCATCAAGGCCTTTCATTTGATACCCATATGTAAAATTTAAAAAAATTGAAGGAAAAGAAATTTTTCTCTTATTCACTTTTCCACTTTTTCACTTCTTACTTCACGTTTACGCTTCCGCTTTTGCTAACACTTGCACTTAAACTTACACTTACCATCACCGTAACCGTCATCGTCCCCCCCCTTTCCCCTTCCCCTACCCCTTATAATTTTTAATCGTCATCGTCAGCCTAAACACAATATTTCAACATCCTAGCTTTGAAACTAAGAGACTTCCATACAAACTTTCATTCCCTATTTCATCACCTTAGGGGGTGAATTTTCCGAAATACTTTCTTAGTATTCACCTACCTACCCCATGAAAGGTACCGTTCAAAAATGGAGTCTCTACTTTCAGCCGTTAGGGCTCTAGGCGATTCCCAACAATCAATCAATTTAGGGGAACCGATAGCGTTTGAATGATAGATCGATTACTAAATCGTTACTAAAAATATATTTATTTATTAACTTGGGGAATATCATCAAAACTTGGGTCACTCACTATAAACACTGATATTTTGGGATGTTGTAACAAAACCAATATTGCATGCAGCTCTCTCGACATTGTGCTAACTTCGTGGCACGCGGAATTTTCGGATCTTTCTCAGTTTTTGAACAACCGTCAGTGGATAAAATCTTCAATTTCAGAACAACTGCAGCTCTGTAGGAATTGAAAAATCTGAAATTTATTTTATGTTATAGAAGTTTATGTAAAGTTAAAAGAAAAAAAAGATGTCTCTAAATAGTAAACTTTTTCAGATGATGGAAAGGACGGAACCCTCGGTGCGCGATTCCGACTCGCTCTTGACCGTTTTTTTAATTCATTTTCCCAGATAACAATGAATCGATTGAACCCAAAAGGGCTTTATGCTTAAATACTGCTTCATAACTTTACTTCTCACGACTTCCTTCGTAGAATGAGTTTTTCTATCACACGGAGTCTGTTCGGCTATGAGTGTTGTTGGGCATGCACGCACATGCACATTGTTTTGTGAGTGTGTCTACACGCTCTCAAGGTTACGCAAACTAAGGCACGTATTTATAAACCGTTCTCAACGTTAAGAGCTATCTCGAGATCATATTTGAGATGCTTTTCTTATAGGAACAGCATCTCAGGTATTAATATCAAGATAGCTCTCAACGTTGAGATGTGTCTTTCACTCTTTCAAGAATAGATAACATTTAGGCCCATGTCTACAGATTCCCAATTCTACAGATTCTCATGTCTACAGATTCCCAATTCTACAGATTTACAGATTCATGGTTTCATAAAATAAGGTGCCTTGTTAGAGTTGTATCCTTTACAGAAGTTAGTTTCAATATTCTTAAGAGGACGCATCGGACTTTTTGGTGGCAAGGATCTTGTTTTTTTCATTAATTACAAAACATGACAGTGATATTTGAAAACCTTATTATTCATTTCATTAACTTCATTTTGTCAGTTGCAGAAACACAATTCCTTAACTTTTTAACAGAGAAAAATAAATATCAAAGAACCCTCTTTTTAAACAGAGATTTGTATTTTACAGACAAACCTGACCGACTTAAGCCTCTAAATTTTCTTAGTAGATTAGTCTAACTCTAAACACACTCTTCAAAATGCTAGTTGTTTTTTTAAATATATTAAATATTTTTATTTGAATGAAAAAAACCGGTTTGGCGTCATAAAACTGATTGCCATGAGTGAGATAGTTAAGTGTAATTTACGAGAGTTTGAGCGAGACAGCCAATGCGGAAATAATTTGTCGATGCGTCGCCTTAATGCATGCACTGAAGTAGAATATATTTATCGCTGCACCAAGTGGTTGGTGTGTGGTAGTCTTTATCGTTGATCATCAGTGCGATTAAGGCTCATCTCACATGACTGCCAGTTGACGCAAGCTTAGGTGCTCGACATATGGGTCTGGTGAAGTGGTCCCGTGGTCATAGTGCTACTGCTCAGCTCAGTCGACATCTTTATAATCTCTATGCTCAGTCGCGTTTGGCGGTCGCGACGCGTGCTCGCACTATCGCCGTCGGTCAGAAAATACGCACGCGAAAATATCGCGGGTGCGGCTAAAGTTTTGTTATAAAAACATTCGTTATGTATAAACCGTCGACTGCTTTCTTGAAACAGGTACTAGACTGTATGCTTTATAATTAAAAAAAAGAGAGTTAATTATTCCGCTGATAATATTTTGTGATAGTTACTTTTTCAGTTATTTTTTATTGCATTCTTCAGCGAATAATTAATTCTTAAAGAATTAAAAGACAGGCTGAGTCTGTTAATTCTTAAGGAATTAACAGACAGTCTGACCTTTATATACTACATAAAGGATAAATTGTGAGTTTTGGTATCGAAACTAAAGTGTGAAAGATGTGACTAACCAGTTTAACCACCCAAGACGAAGGCTATTAGCATGCTTTAAAGGAAAAAGCAATATATTTTTAATAATGCAACTATAGAAATGTACACAGTTAAGAGTTATGTTCTAAGAGACGAAATGCTTTCGACAGTAGCGAAACGGTGAATTTTATTTAATAAGTACACTTTAGGAATTATAAAACATAATTTCAATAAAACTAAACAAATAATTTTCAGAACCATGGTTGAGTATTTAGAAGGTATATCATTACCACATTACATTCCCTCGTAGTCATTTCCATAAAGTAGATAGCAAAACTGAACAGTGGCCGTTTTGACACTTTTGCTATCTACTTCTACGAATGACTACGAGGGAATGTAATTCCCTCTAACCTTCTCAAATAATACAATATAGGTCTTAAAAATTCCACGTTAAGTTTTATTAAAAATCCTTTTCTAAACAACATGTGCCCCCTAGCATGACCACCGAAACACGACATGATATAGCGATTTATCACGTTTAACTGTCAAAATACAGAAGATTTTAACAGTCACGTGTCGATAAAACGCTATATCACGCGATATATATCGTGTTTCGTCGGTCATGCTAGGGGGCCATGAAATAAAAATCTCACTTTCGGTTTCACCTAACATTAATAGATTAATGATAAATTATTTATCTAAGTTAAGACTATCATTTGTATATGTTCCTCGTTGAAAATACCCCCTTTTTAATGAGAAAAGATTTCTATCCATTCCATGAGTTGTATCAGATTCGGTACCCAGATACACAAAAAAGTTAGTGAGTAAGTAATACAAAAACAATCTTATTTTAATGAATGAACATCAACAGATTGTCAGTTACCACTAATGTTACAACGAATTGATGTAATTTCAATATCCCAGTCTCTTTGCATATAGTGCACCGATAAAAGGCAGGCACTTAAAATAACGTTACTACCTTCCATCCACGTGACACGTTTACGGTAATGATAGCAATGATAATCATAGTAATTTCCTACAAGAAGGTTTTCTGTTATTTTTTTAAGTCTGATTGTTCTATTATTGCTGACGTACCTTAACAAATTGACTTGTGGGAGAAAGATACAGAAAAGATGACATCTTGCATTTTATCACGTTCAATAGAGTTCTTTTAGATAAATTTATTTTAACGTTTTTTTAAAGATTGGATTTTTACATCGTCAATTTTAAAAATATTTATCTTAATGCGTAGAACTATTTTTTTTAGTATCATGATGAGTGAAATAAATAAAAATAATACTTATTAAAAGAAATAATACACTTATACTGAACTATCTGGATTGAAATTTTTTGTCGGAATCATGAGTAGGTTATTTTTGTGATTATAAAAAACATAGGAATAAATGAATGAATAAAATTCTTTATTCAAATAAGCTCACATAATAAGCATTTTTTAATCGTCAATTCTTCTAGGTAGGTACATGTTACAAAATTTGGCGTTTGATATGATGATGGAATGTGTATGTTTTCAACTTATCACAATCGATTTTGAATTTGAAAATAACGATGTACACACGTGTTTCTAAATACCCACTTTTTGTTGCCTACTTATATCATTCGTCTCATTTGCATAAACGTTGGCATTTAAGAAATGGCCGACTGCGTTTTCGTAACATACACATGTCACAATAAACGTCAATGCCAATTTTTATTTTGTTAAAAGGTATACAATGTCATATGTCAATACTTGTATAGATCAACTTATACGAGATTTTAAAATATTTTTCACAAAGTCACGAAATTGTCTAAAACCCACTTTTTCAAATATTTTTTTTATCATCTAATCTTCTAAGTGGTTCAATGATCAATGACCCAGCACGCGCAAATTCTCGGGCTTTTTTTTAAAGAACGAAGTAACTAATTAATTTATTATTAACCCTTCAACGTCCGGAAAATGAGACACAATAGATATTTCATTGTTTTCCGGCCGTATGCGGCCGCTCGGGCGTTGATGAATGAATATGCCCATGAGTCTCCGTCTCCATGCATCCAGCGGTCTGACCGTTACCTTCACCAGAGCTCATTAATTTATAATGTTGAAATTTATTTTTTGTTTCATACATTAAAATTGAGGGACTACTGCTCTCTTAAAATTACATTATAAGTAAAAAAAAAATGTTGATCTTTTGTCAATGTAAATAAAAAAGGTTGTTAGATTTTTATTGTACCAAGAATACAACAAATTATTACAATATTCTTAAGAAAATAGCAACTCACGTTGCATACTCGGTCGTAATAAAAAAGTAAGTGTTAGTTGATGTTTCTGTCTGAAACAAAATGTTTACCTTAATTTGGATCAGTAATACTTATTGTAGTAATTATTACTTAATTTTAAAGTATTTTTAAAACCCACTTCTCTGGTTTTGGTGTTACATTCGTACAAGGGTTCTTCAATGCAAATTGATCTGTCAAAATATGTACGTTTTTGTGGTCATCGTATTTATTAATAATGAAACTAGAATGAAAACATCTTAAAATAAGTATAGGCTGCAATTATTCCGTAAGTTTCAATGTAGTAGTACCTTTCCTTGTATTTTTGGTTTGTTTGATTTTATGCTGCTATGTAATAACGTTATAATAAATATTATTTTTTATTTTTAAAAAGCAATTGAATTTAGTTACGTCAGTTTGTTCTAAACAATGAAACCACTATTTCATGAAAAACGTAGGAGAATTAAAGTTATTGACCTTCGACACAGAATGCATTGCGGGACACGTGAACAGCGGAAGCGAGCTAATGCAGTGATTCTTCTTAAACGTACAAGGTTACTATTAACTAGGGAATCGGGGACCGGTTCCATTTTGAGGAACCGGGATTTTCGGGACTGTTCCTCTAAGAAACCGGGACAAACTGGGATTTTCGGGAATTTTGGTACTACATTGTTTTTTTAGTTTTTTTTCACATAAGATATATTTAAATGCTAAATAAGAAAATAAAACTAAAAATAGTAAGATAAGTTAATGGCAAGAGTATCTTTTCTAATAACAATAATAACCAATTACTGAAATTGTTGGCCTAATAAACACGTTTCTTTGATTAAATTCATATATTTAAACCTATACTTTTTATTAAACCAACAATACTTTAAAAAACATTTTAAAAGTTATAAATGTAAAAAAGAGATCTTAGTAGAGATGTACCGACTAGTCGGGAAAACCGACTATCCAGCTACATGTAGACGACTAGTCGGCGAATTGTCGGCAAAAAGCACCGACTAGAAGGACTATTACTTTGTTCATATTTCTATGCTTAAAATAAAAACATTTCTTTGTATAATAGCGGTAATTATGTATATTAAAACCGTGACCATTATAGTTAATAATTTTTATTTTAGTAGAATCAGTTTGAAATTTTTAGTACTAGTATTTAAGAATACTTTAATAAATAAAGTAATAACATCGTTTAGACGATTCCTTGCTTTGTGTAGAGTTCGGGTGACATCGGCAATGCTCGTGACGACATTTCGTTTACAGTCGAGTCGTTCTTTTCTTTTTACCAAAGGAAGAGTTCCAATTCCATAATACCCATTTAATATTTTAGAAAGTGAATTATGTTTGTAGAGTAGACAGTTAGAAGTGGTAAGCAAAATATGGTAAACCAGTATGAGATATTCAATCAATAAATGAATTTTATTCTTTAACTGTGGAAAAGGAATTTATTTAGTAAGTGATATGCAAGGTCCTTTATTTTGGGGACGTTCAGCTGTCTCTGTGAGATGTTCAAGTTGCTTTCTCCTAGGATAACACAAATTCGTTAGACAAAGACCGGAACGCGCTACTGCTTTGGACTTTGACTTACATCCGTATTCACAAATATCACTATGAGGTCTCACACTGCACGCGGACGCACAGCATCGCAACTACCAATCACACGTAACACGTAAAACAAACGAACCAATCATAGAGCTCTATTTCATTGCAATGCGTTCGCGTAGACAAGGGTTGTTTGAGTATTGTTCTTGAATACGAGTATAAGACTTCTTGCCAGACCTGATGTTTCTAACCAAACCTAGGAGCTTCGGAGTTTGACTATATCAGTTACAGAATACAGTTACCTACATATATACCTATGAAAATGGCGATCTAATTTATTTATTGCAATTAGCTATAGCTAGTCTCTTACATCTTTTGATTTGCACAATAGTAAAGTGATGCGGCTAAACCAGAAATTCTCGTAACATGCGCTTCAAATTGTTGTTTGTCATTATTTTGGAGGTCAGGTCAACTATTTACCAAATACTAAACTGGTTTTAACCGGTAGCAAACCAGCATTTAACGAGGAAAAGAAATAATATTCACCGTTCCGATACATACACTGCGCTCTACTGACAAACAATAAAATATTTTAAGAGAGTTTAAAATTCGCGGTGGATTGATTCAGGGGACCAGATGGGAAAATTTCGGAGGATTATGGGAATGTTTAGAGAAATTCATAGCTTGATATGTACCTACAGTAGTATTGCTTACAATTATTAGGCAAGTATAATTGGTATTATGTAAGCTACACATTTTGATTTGGTCCGTTCTCAGATTATACTCGCATCTGGCCCAGTGTATTTCACGTGAGCTAGCCCAACTAGCAAAATGGTTTTATAATATAGAAATTATATGACTTCTAGTCATTGAAATGTTTTATAGTCGTTTTACCATTACTTATTAGTCGTATAGAAGTTGGAGATTTTACATAATAGTTGTATACCGAATTAGTCGTATTGGTACGTCCATTAAACGTTTTACCAACTTTCTTATACGACGATCATATAATGGTATAATAGAAAACGTTTACCTAACATCAATTTAGTCCTATAAACGTTTTGGTTGGATAAAAGTCATATAAAAGTCAAAATCGTTTTAAGGCAAACATTTATATAACGGCAATATAACAATTTATATAATGTGGATAACCTGACTATTATAAAACATTTCAGTGTTTACAAAACTTTAATATAACTCTTTTCCGACTTTCAGTCATATAAATTTAACCCAACTTTTATTATTAAACAAAAGCAGAATTCGTGATTTTTGCTCACTGAAAATTCAAAAGGTCCCGTACAAACACTTTTTGATAAAGATACACCAGATCTCGAAAGTAAGTGTTAAATTACAATCTTGTAGCTTGCATTTATTTTGGTGGGTTAAAAGTTAGTAAAAGTGGTGATTTTTTTTTTATTTCTCTATACTTACCCATGAAAGTGATATCTTATTTATTTTTTCCTTGCGAACAATTTTGTTTTTTCAGTACTCAACTCACTCAACTCAACGTATTTCGGAGAATTTTTTTTCTAATACTAGAAGTAATCAAGATCTACATTGTTATTAATTTTTGTTTAAAAACATTGAGATTCACATGAAAGTCTTACCTACTACACATCTTCGGGGGTAGGTTTCTCAGTGGCTGACTGTGCCTATTAACAAAACTTAACAAATTACGTGCAGTTTTGCTAAAACTTAAAGATAAGTATCAGCAAAAATGATATGTCAGAAATTTTTTACTTAGGTATCAACAATCTGCCCTAACAAATACATATCTCGTAATGTACAAGATTTCTGTAATATAAATCTACTCTGACACGGGGTTCACTTATTTATCTCGAGAACCCTAGCGATAAAACATGGAGCTTATCAATAGTCATACCAAAACGTGTACATGACTATTTTGTTGTTTAGTAGTTGTATAGCAGTCTATATAAAACTAAACCAAAAATGGCTGGTCTTAAAGATTAATTTTATATGAAATTAATATTCTCATATATCAGAAAAATCATGAATATCGAGAGGGCTTAAGGAAAACAGTACATATCGTCACATACATTACCGATAAAGTAAAGTTCCCATGAGGATCTAGTCCCAAACGTGCCTAATACCACGATTCATTCATGTTAAATTACCAATATTTTGTAAAAGACATAACTCCAATAAACTTACCTTTTGATGTCAATACAATATTAAAATGTCAAGTTGTTGAACAATTGGAGCACAATACAAACTGACAGTTAGGATGGAGAAAAAATGTTTTATAAAAGTCATAGCTTAATATTATTAAACCATTTTAGTCATAATGAAGTCTTATAACTACCTTTAATAAAACGTTTTAGTCGGTCTCACGACTTTTACTGGACTACTACATGACTATTTAGTTTTATAAAATGGGCCTTTTTGACGTTTTATAAACGTTAACTCGATGTTTATATGACCGTCATATAATAACTTAAAGTCGCATAAGAAACGTTAACTTAACGTTTATATTACATTATTTGACGAGCAAAAAATAACTAGACGACAATATTTCCTAAACAACTCATGACACTCGATGTAGTCAAAAGATCATTGAAGTGTAGTGATCACATGTAAGCCCAGCCACACAACCACACAACATACGGAATTCTGAATCGGAATGATTACGCAGCTAATAGCCTACCACATACCTATGTACATTAGTAGTTACCTATGTATATGTGCATTAGGTTATTTCCATTCGGAATTTTGCATACAATTGATATTCCGTTTCGGAATTCTAAATCAGATTCCCTCTGTATGTGGCCACTCTAAAAAAGGTTTTATTAGGTATTTAAAACAAAAACTATTTTTAATATACCCATCTAATATGTTTACTAGTTTATAAAATATCGTCGTTAAATAAAGTAAATAGTAGTTAGTAGTACTAACTAATCCAAGTGCTTTAGCTACTTAGGAATCAGAGAATTGTTTGAGACGTTGTCTAATATTAAAAAAATATGGAAGTACTTTCAATTAAATCGCGCTAGTATCCGTTAAAAGTGTTTTATTTTAGTGTTTAGTACGATTCTTATTTTGTGCCAATTTGAGAATAGCCATTACTCGCCCACTGCAACCAGCGTGTTTCCTGCCCGGCACCCGTCTTCTGATTCCTAGTTTCCGTTTCTTGTTACAATGTATACTTGCATTGTATCGGGGTGTCCTTTATTCAGTAACTGTTGATAACTTACAATTCGTTAGACGCGATTTTTTACTTAAGAGGTGTAGTGGTGTTAAACTATTGGTGGAGATCGCAGTTTTTCCCTACTTCAATAGTTATTATCTCTGCTATTAATAATGATTTCCATAAAAGTTTAGTTTAAGAGCATTTTATTAAATTAAGTACCTAATTGATAGTTATTGATGCAACAGTATGAAACATATTTTTTCTATAGCAATGTATCTATGAAATAGATCCTTAATTTTGCAATGTAAGTGTTGGAAGTAGTTTTTTTATTTGGTCTGATACACTATTCAAATGGGAAGACTTACTTGTACTTTATTGTAGAGTGTTCAATACTTAACTAAGAAACTTGCTTTTTGTCTTTTAACGAATAGAGTTCCGTTTCCCTTATAAAAACTTGAACACATTATGTGTTAATTCATTTAGGTATTCGGTTAGGACAACTTGGCTATTTTTTGTATTAATTAAAAAAAAAAGAATAATAACAATGTACCTAAAAAGAAACAGAACAGTAAAAGAACTAGCTGATGCCCGCGACTTCATCCGCGTAATTCGGTATTTTAGAGCCGTTTATTTTTGAAGCTCTTTTTGTCAGGTTTTTGAAGGTATTGTATTAAAAAAAACTGTTATTTTAAACTTTTTGGTGGTAGGCATATTTAGCGACGATATTATTTAAGTTACAATAGCCTTATGTCAACGGCTTATCACCTTTTACAAAATACTGCTTTTCCCGACGCAGGGGCGGTAATCGTTAAGGAGTTCTCTTGGCACTCCACTATCAGCTCCACTACACCATATGCATTATGACGAGCATAAATATCCTAGCCACCATATTAAAGTAATCGTATCTTCCCAGTGACATACTTGGTATTGAATAGTTCCGATGATCATCTATGGTCTTTATAATCAGTTCCACTTCACCAGATGGTACTTTCCAAAAGCAAATGCACAAGTTACTTAAGAACATACCAAAATCACTATAGGTGTGCCTATTATATTTGAAGAGTTCCCTTATGACAATGGAACTAACTTGAAAATATATGCTTTAAAACAAAATAATTTTTCAAATCGGTCCAGCCGTCTTCGAGTAATTGAGTAACATACATAAAAAAAATAGATTCCGACGAACTGAGAACCTCCTCCTTTTTTTAAAGTTAAACTAATGGGCCTCTGCAGGACCCGGTAGCAAGTACATTTATATCATAAATGGAGGCGCGTTTCCTGGAATGTTAGTTAGTGGCGAAACGGCCAAAGGTAAAGGATGCATGTGCATCTGACTGAGAGCCCATTTTTTAAATCATGGCGAAACAAACTGCTTACTAAAATCCTCAAACAAGGGTACCTATGTAATAAAACCGGATTACGCGCTGACGAAGTCGCGGGCATGGCACGGGCGGGATAACATTAGTTTTATAATTCCAGTTATGGCTGACCTTTGGTGCTTCATTGGCGTTCCTTATCATAGGGCTGGTGAGAGGTTACTCCGCTTCAGCTATACCATCCATAGAAGCCACAGACCCTCACATAATACAGAGCAGTGAACAAAAGTCATGGATCGGTGAGTTCATTACGTTTGATTTGACATTCGCTTCATTGTTAATTGTATTATTTCCCCGTAATAATGTAGGTTACCAAATTGCAGATTGGCGAAATTACGACAAATAACGTGATAATGTCGGCTTACAAAAATGCACGTTATTTCATTATTGGAGTTGCATGTGGGGTTACGGCCCATCTTTCTTACATAAGGAAGGCCGTGCTGTGCCTTAGCAGTGGAATAATTAAAAACGGCTAATGTTTAGTCATGATCCTTATTCAGTATTCGAAATATCTTCGCAGGGGCTCTTCCACCGTTGGGTGCCTTCGCGGGCAGTATGTTCTCCGGGGCGCTGATGCAGCGGGCGGGGCGCAAGCGGTCGCTGCAGCTCACTGCGCCGCTGTGGGTGGCGTCATGGCTTCTGCTGGGCTTCGCCAAGTACTTTCCTCTCGTCCTGGTCGGCAGGTTCATGTCTGGCCTATGTGTTGGCTTCGTCTTAGCTCCTGCGCAAGTTTATGTAAGTTTAAACAACTTAAGTTTTTTGATTTCAAACGGTTAAGTTCTTTGCCTTCATCTCACCTAATGTTAGAGCCGAATGTGGAAACGCAATTCCTCCGAATCCTCAACCAATGAGAACCTCTATCTGCCGGAACAATGTTGAAGTTGTTGTTATGGCGTCAGACAAGGGTAAGAGGATGACCATGGTGGTAGCTAGCCAGGCGGGCTTAAAGCGAGTACAAAATGTACCCCTCCTTCTGGGAATCAAACCTGGGAATCTAACCATTAGAACACAGAGACGGTAAACTGTTAGTTGTGAGTTGTAATGTAACTTCAAAATGTATAGATAAATATTATGATCTGCATTGTGAGTTCGGTAGGGTGGGATTTCTAAAAGGTAAGCCGATTGGAATCGGTTTGTATGGACCCTTCGCCACTGGTAGTTATAGTATTACATCTATATTTCTCAAATTAATCTAGAGTTATAACACTTTTATTTTCAACTCACTTTTATGCATAGATATAATATTAATTAAAAACCATTTCTCTGCTGCATTTATTTTTAAACATTGCAAATGCATCAAGCTACATTACAGAGTATATTTTAAAATATGTGGATAATTTACAAAATCACAATGTCAGTTGCTACCTTAGAAGACCAACTAACATTTTTAGGATTCCGTACCAAAATGGTAAAAAGTTACACTTATGGTGCGACTCAGTCTGTTTGTCACAGCTGGATATCTCTAGAACTGCTAATGCTATCTTCAAATTAAGAATAGTTTTAGATGACGTTTGCCCAACTATTTTGAAACAGGGACTGAAAGGGGGTCTTAAAAATTCGAAGTGAGGCTACTAGGGCATATGGGGTATCATATTATGAAAGAGCGGTGCTTGCACATTCTCAAACATTTTATTTTTTTAGGCCGCATAGTTTTCGACTTTGAAAAATGTAAAAAAATACCGTCGTCGTCGTCCCCCCCCTATCTCCGAAATTTGCACAGAGAAAAATCTGATTTTATGCGATAGAAGTTTATGTAAAGATTACAGGAAAAATAAAACGATGTCTCTAAATAGTAAACTTTTTCAGAATGATGATGGAAAAGACGGAACCCTCGATGCGCGAGTCCGACTCGCTCTACGGTTTTTTTAACACACGCTCACACGATTTAAAATACAGAAGTCATAACTTAATGGAAGAAAAATTGATGTAGGCAGGGAATCAAAATAATGATGATTAGGAAACAGTTCAGACGATCTTTAATAACCAATTTATGAAATGAACAGGAAGTTAGACACAAAGGTAATTATATCTTTGGAGTAGCTTAACATAATGAGATTCCTATTAGTTTATCGAATATTCATTGCAACAAGTAACAGTCATTGTCATACTTAATTACGGGGTAGTGACACATTGACACGCTGCGTTCCAATTGATAAACATAATAAAAATGCACTTGTTTACTTAATTAAAGACATACCTACATACAATATTTTATTTGTATGTTAGTCGATATTCAAGCCTCATACATGATAAGAAGGTACTTATAAAAAGTTCCTACTTCTCATTAGGGATGAACAGAGGGATTTTTATTAAAAAAAAAAACTTTTGATACGAAAAATTCGTGATTTTCACCTGATTATCTGAGATTTTTTATAGCAAGTATATTAACTTGCTTCAACATGCCAGTACTAGGAACGTATTTTGTGTATTTTTATTAAAAGTATACACTATATAGACTAGACTAAAGCATTGAGGCGAGGTGTAACAAAATGACGAGTAATTATTATTGTGTGGTAGAGTAGATGTTCAGCCAGGTTGATGTGTGATGTGTATATGAGCTATATTAACTCATTGTTCTCTTACGAGTATGATCTAGTTAGTCTATTTATACTCAGTAAAAAACAAATATAGTTTTCTTAGGGAAACTTCAATAGCGGTTGACTATATATATACATAAAAACAGTCTGTATCATGATTTTATGCATGATTTCAGGTGAGCGAATGCTGCGATCCTGAGATCCGAGGGCGGCTGGGATCGCTGCCGACGTTGTCCATGTCGCTCGGTATCCTATTGTCATATATTGCTGGCAAATGGCTCTACTGGCGGTACCTCGCGTTCTTCTCGTGCATCTTTTGTGGTAAAGTTACATTGTACACACAATTTACGAATATCAATAAGTTATTTATGTCACCGTTAGATTGTAAATACTGTCAGATTATAACACCCGTCAAGTAGTTTTCGCGTGATGCGGTAACAAAGTAAAAAAATGGTGGATTTGGGCTCTGTGTCTATAATAATGACTATTAGAATTAAATTTCCAAAAAATATATTGAATCCGCACAGAGTCGGCTTAGTTACAGATTTATAATAGTATAGATTTCATTTAAGAAATTTCGATAGTCTTTGTTTCTGAGGAAAATTAGTCGTGTTATAAGTCAATAACTACTTTATCTATACCCATGCTTTAAATTCTCTATAAAAGGTTCGGAAACAGTTAACTTATAGTCAACATAAACAACCAGTGTCATAGTAACCATAATATCCGAACGAGTCAAGGCTAGTCGCGCCCGCCGCGCCCACGCCCGCGAGTTTCATTATGAAATTCAGTACAACATTATAACACTCGTTTGGATGATATAATGACGGAGGCGCGACCAGATATATACGGAGATATTAAGGCTACCATGACACTGGTTGTTTTAATTTTGACTACAAGCTACTGTTTCAAAACCTTTTATAGAGGATTCATATCATGTGTTTAGATAAAGTCTTGTATATAATAATTAGGAAAGTATTAAAACACTCATGTGATACTATTATCACATTCGTGTTTTAGTACCCCTCATTATACTATTACATATGCTTAAATAACAACCTATAGCAAAACTGGTGCTTTGATGTATAAATTCAAGTTTGTATTTTTCAGACCGTTCTTATTAACGTGTTTCAGTGGCATTATTTCTGGTGCTGCTGCCATTGCCAGAGTCCCCTGTATGGCTAGAGGCACAAGGCTTGGACCCTGCAGAAGCTATCAAGTGGCTCCAGTTGTCACCTCGGGCGACTGCTGTAGTAAAGGACAATCTAGAGTAAGTGATTTCATTGGTATTGTAGAATCATTTCGAATGAATTATTCCTAATACCCACTTCGAATTAGTACTATTTTAAATACGCTGAAATTTTAATCATTTGGTGCCTGCAGTGGGGTGGTTCCACTGATGATTACAAGCAACTTTAACTATGGGGCTAACTCTGATATCGCGAAAAAAATCTGCTCCTCCATACAAAAACGCAATACTGACCAAGTAGACCATGATGTATGGAATAACTGATTTTTTTGCGATATCAGAGTTGGCCTAGTTGTATGTAATCATGGCTGGAATCACCCCATTGCGGGAAACAAAAGATTACATGCTGTATCCTGTGCCAATGCGTTGTATTGCCTTGTCAATTTTTTTTGTTTTTCATGATCTTTTTTTAAATATAATATTCAATTTTATTTTGCTGTGCCGATACAAATAATGAATTCCTATAAGTTAATTTCCCGAGTCGTTGATGTAACTTTAAGTGTTTTAATTATGAATAAAAATAAACTAAGCTAGTTGGCTGCGACATCTCTATCACAGGGTTTTGGGTTCAACCCTCCATATTTATTACCCCAGGCACTAGGTATAAGATGCGTGTGTTACCGCCGTTGTCTTTGATAAAATAACCATAATAACCAACAAGTGCTTTAGATACTTACTTTCGAATCAGAGCATTGTATGATGATGTCAAATATTTATATGTATATTTTTTTCAGAAAAGCTGAAGACCCTAAGGACCCCTTAAGCCTGTTCACTCGCAAGGTGTTCTTCTCATCGGCGGTGATGAAGCCTTTGGTAGTGGGGTTTGCACTGCTCTTCTTCCAGCAGTTCAGCGGAATAGACGCCGTCATTTTCTTCACTGTGGAGATATTTGAATCTGCAGGTAAGTTACCTTTACGACATAATATGTCATAAATTCATTAATATTGTGAGATACTAGTTGCATGAGTTGCAATGCTTCGTACGGGTGAATGCTTAGAGACAAAAAACAGATTTACTTGGACTTGTAACTTACTTGTAAGTTTTATGGTTTTTTTAATTTATTTTTAAATTATGCTGTAACCTCTGCTAACGAAATACATCAACATTTAAGAATTGTAATATCCAATTGATGAAAATGCGATATGAATGGATTGTAATAGTGATGTAAGAAATAAGATCTAATAAGGCTTTAGTGAATTGGTATTGAATTTTCTCTGATGAGGTCACCAATACACTTGTAAAAATTAAAATAATGACTATACTATAGTCACAATAATCGTAAGTATTAAAATTCTTATTGGGCTTAACAATGAAGTCGTCAAATGTGGTTTGGCCTTGTTCTAGCAAAAACAGATTTTCTTTTAAACCAACAAAAAACTTTGCTATGCCTGTTATACTAATCATGTACCTAACTACTATTGTACGTACAATTGACTAACTAAATCATTGTGATGTATCGCTGTAATAAGGAACTAATACGCTCCAAATTTACGTGTGAATAATTAGAATATCTTTTTAAATTGACGACCTCCGTGGTCGAGTGGCTTTGTACACCGAGTTTCAAGGTGTCGCCATCTCTGAGGTCCCGGGTTCGATCCCCGTTTGGGTCAATTTAGAAAACTAACTTTTCTATATTGGCTCAGGTCTGGATGTATGTGATACCACCATTGTCTCTGATTTCCATAACACAAGAGCTTACTTTGCACTACTTACTTTGGAATCTGAGCAATGTATATGACGTTGTTTAAAAAAAAATGTTTGCGTTTTAGGCGGTTTGCACACTTCATTTAGAAGTTTTATAATTGTAACGCTCTGAACTCGAAAATTTCATACCTTTGGAGAAAGAAATTTTCTTTGTTGAACTACGAAAATACTAACAATTGATAAGTATAAAGTATGTTACGCAGCAAATAGTTGTATTGAATAGAAATTTTTAATACCGTATCACTCATTGCTAGAGGGGGAATGTATACCTACTTATTTTACTTAACCAGAAGAATTTATATATTTCTAATATATTAATTTCCGGAAAACTACAGAATTTCTATTATTCTGGTACTCTGTTGTCCGCGGTAGTTAATGTATAATTATAATAAGGAATAGTATACATACATATATGTGACATTATCAGTCAAGTAAGTTAATTGGAACTAACCTTGAACTTGTGGAACTAGCCATAAGTGGAAACGAATACTCAAAACGTAATGTATTCGTGATTGTGTTTTCAGGTAGCAAACTAGACGCTATGACGGCCACCATAGTGATCGGCCTGGTGCAGCTGGTGATGAATGGCGTGAGCACGATGCTGGTGGACCGCGCCGGCCGCCGGCCGCTGCTCATGACCTCCGCCGCCATCATGTGCCTGTCCATGGCATCCATGGGCGCATCGTTTTACTTCGAATTCGAGAAGGAGACGTGGCTTGGGTGAGCTTAGGCCCTTTATTCATTTGTCGGCGCAGTGGCGGTACGACATCGCCTTGCCATAGTAACTCGCCTCGGTAACCATGGCAACCACGCCGGTTTTCTATGGCGAGTCGCTGTCATACCTGCTGCGCCGACAAATGAGTAAAGGACCTTAATTATTTTTATTTGGGGTTGTTTATTCCTTATTTATGCGTAAAATAGTAGACCTTATAGTGAGCTTGTCACAAAGCTTCTAAAATGTTCAATAACTTCTGAGGTCGACTGTCTTATGATTATCTTTGTGGACAGTGCCACCTATTCGCATTGGATCCCAGCCCCCCTAGCATGAACGACGAAACACGATATATATCGCGTGATATAGCGTTTTATCGACGCCCAACTGTCAAAATCCACGGTCTTTTGACAGTTAAACGTGATAAATCATATCGTGTATCGTGTCATGCTAGGGGGGCTGGTGGGTTACGGTATCCTTCTCATCCATTTATAAGGCAGGCCTCCTGCTCCACCAGTAGGTTTACACTAAAAATTAAATGGCTCATCAATATATGTAAAAGCAAATTTATAAAAGGCATTAAAAGTTGAATTACGACGATCTGAGTGGTGCAGTGGTCAACATCCCGGGCTACCACGCAAGAGGTCCCGGGTTCGATTCCCAGCCGGGCAGCGATTAAAATGATGAATTTCAATTTCTGTGACGGGTCTGGCTGTTACTAAGTATATATTTAAAAAGAATATAAGTAGTACATCAGTCAATTGTTTATCACCTAATTACAAGCTTTGCTTGGTTTGGGCTAGATGGCGCTGTGTGAAATTGTCCAAGCAATTTTTTTTTATTTGACATTTATTATATGTCAATCTTTTGTCCTTCTTCGTCGCAGCTATCTCCCCATCGGCAGCTTGGTAGTGTTTATGGTGGGGTTCTCGCTTGGGTTTGGCGGGCTGCCATTCCTGCTGCTGGGCGAGCTGTTCCCCGCGCACTACCGCTCGCAGCTCTCCGCCATGGCCAGCTCCGTCAACCTGCTCTCTATGTTCACTATCATCAAGACTTACCATGCACTCGAAGTAAGTCTCCCTTTTTATCCGACTACGGCGAAGCAAAACGGAGGGTTATGATTTTGACCGGTATGTACGTACAAGGGCAAATTGAGTTTCCGAAACGACTAAGAAAATCTTTTATAATCTTTTTAAAATATTTTTTTTTCTCAACCTAGTTTCCTTACACCTCATTTAGTCCAACGGTTCTCCAATGCCGTTACACCAGTTTGAAAGAATGTTTTCTCCAACCCCTGGACATATTCATATACGACAACAATGACTTCATCATTTAATGAAAATCTCTGGCCACCTAACCATTTCTTTGGGTTTGGGCAGAAGTGGAACTTGCACGGGTCCAGATCTGAGGAAAGGTGAATACAGTACCAAATTGAACCGCAATTCATAGTTTGGCGACCGCAACCATTGGTGTGTAAACAGGTGCGTTGTCATGGTGGAACAAATTTTTTTCACGACAAAGATTGTTCTAGGTCTTGTCGTGAAATTCCATTAGTTCGATTAAATTCGAATTATGGCGTTCGAAGTTCGAAAAGATGTCAGAATAATATGATGTGATTCTTTTTTTAAGTTTGTCGTTTCGGAAACTTAACCATCTGCCCTCGTATGTATTTTTCACAATTCCCTCTAAACTACTTATCATAATTTTACAAATGAGGTATCGTTAGAAGCATTTTGAATGTAGGCTATGTGACGTCACATTAAATAGAATATGGCGCCCATTAGAGGACTTAAAGTCATGAACTAAAAAAAATCTGATGGTGCCGTGTTGGGTATCAAATGAAAAGGCTTAATTAACTTAAGCTTAAGAAACTAGCTGTTTCATACAAAAATTAATGTCGAAAATATCAAAATGTATGAACCAGCTGTTTTTTGTCGCTATTTTAGAGTTGGTCCTGTAGTAAAAGTTTTTCAGTTTGATGGTCCTTATCTACCTACCATATTCGGCTAGGGATTTTCTTGTAACACGTTGTATATTTATTTACGGTTTTGTGGTTTTCCTTATTAGGAACTTAAATATTTTTTTTAATGAGTGGTGTCATACGTTAATTTAATTATTACTATGTACAATGGCTAGAAAAAACGTATTAATTAAAAACTGCCGACCAATTTATTTTACAATCTGAATGTACTGGACCGAGCTGATTAAAATGTCAATTTGGCGAAATGTAAGTGGGGAAAATAATAATAACTTTAAAAATGTATCTGCAGGTATGTTTCATAGGAATTTAGTTGCTACGACACGTTGTTACGAAAACAAAACTAATTTCCAGTTTCGTTTCAACATATTTTCAATAGTTATGTCATTCCTCTCATGCTTACATGGTCATGTACTTTGCAGACGGTGCTCACGTCAGCAGGTACCTTCTGGATGTACTCATGTTTCTGCGCGCTAGCTTTTGTCTTCGTGTTGTTCGTGGTTCCGGAGACAAAAGGAAAATCCCTCGCTGAAATCGAACAAAACTTCCGTGGATCGAAGAAAAAGGATGTTGTTAATATGCAAACTATTTCCACCGTTTGTTGATTTAATTTGTGTTAAACCGAGCGTTTCCACTAGTCAATTAACAATGTTGTAAGCATTGTCTCGAAACAGTCTTATGACAGAATTTAAATTCGCAACCAGTCAATTGCTTTGTAGTGACGAAGGTTTTTCTGTAAGGAAAGAAGGATTTGCTTTGACAGCACATCCCGACGAACATATCGTCGCCGTAGAGCGAAAAGTCACCAAGTAGGTTAAAGCGTGTTTTGAGTTATGAAGGTTTAAAGTTTTGTAAAACAAAAAAAAACATTACTCGGATTTGGTATGTGATAATTCTAATTTTATGGTTTCATATCTTAGAAAATAGATAAGCGCATAAAGTAACATTATTACTTTTAATGAGTTACGTGTAATTACTGAGAAAATGAAAAAAAACAAACTTAGTTATTTTTCACCCTCAAAACTTGTAACAACATTTTTAGTTAATGAGTTGTACAATAGAGTTAGTGACTTTTCACCTGAGTCTGGATCACTTTTAATAAGAATAACTCTAGTTAGTTAGTTTATGACTAATGTTAAGAAATTCAATAGATGTTTTAATGATTATTAGTAACTCTCTAATTTACACAAGTTTTTATTTATCATTAACTAACTTTACAATTAGGACAAAAAAAGAGTCAAATTAATGCATAATTACCATACTTCTTTAATGTATTTATTAAAAAATACAAACAGAAACTTATCAATAAACATAATTACATAAATTCGATTCTTCTTCACCTTGATTGTTAACATCAGGTTCTAACACCCTGTCTACAACATCTTTGCTAGTAGACTCATAACATGTGTGGAGTTCTTGGGGTAGGTAACTTTGCGACAAGAGCAACGTGAAAAATCTTCTTCCTCTTCTCGTATCAAAGAACTTCATCATCATAATTATCAGCTGCACGACACCCACCGCTGGGTCTATACCCAGGCCTATGCAGCCTCCAAGGATTCTTCTTGCTATGTGTTCCCGCCTACTGCCACTTCAGATAAGCAATCCTTTGAGCGATGTCGGTTACTTTAGTTCTCCTACACATCTCCTCATTTCTGATTCGATCCGCTGGGAAATGCCGAACATGGCTCATTGCATTGCACGCTGGGTGACCTTGAGCCTCCTTATAGGACCCATAGTTAGCGATACATTCCAAAAACAAAGAAAAAGGAGTCCTAGAACTAGAAAAGAAGAAGATTAATTTCAGGAAGAACAGGAGAGACAGTAATTTAATTCCGAAACAAGGAGAACCGATTTGATAGCTTCATTAATAGCGTTTGCAATTCTAATGGCTTATATACTGCTCTGCTCCTCTTCCGATTTCAGAGGCTAAGAATAAAGACCTAATCATCTTATCGCAAAGGTACCAAACCTTGCGACTAAAATCATTAATTTAGGCGTGAGTGTAACGGAACTTAACTATGCCTGGAAATTGCTTTTCAAACCTAAGACATTTGATTTCAGCCATAATAATTTTCCCTCTGTATTTATTCTTGCTTTTGTTACTGATAAAATTTCATTTAGAGCCTTTACATCAAACATTTTATTATTAAATAAGTATTTTAGAAAGGTAACAGAAAGTTTCATCAATGTTTGACTGCAAGTCAGTCTTGCGTCTCGCGCGCGCACAAAAAGACAGAGCGTCAGCAACGTGATCTTCCTCTTCTCGTGTCAAAGAACTTCATCATCATAATTATAAGCTGCACGACACCCACCGCTGGGTCTATACCCAGGCCTATGCAGCCTCCAAGGATTCTTCTTGCTATGTGTTCCCGCCTATTGCCACTTCAGATAAGCAATCCTTTAAGCGATGTCGGTTGCTTTAGTTCTCCTACAGATCTCCTCATTTCTGATTCGATCCGCAGGGAAATGCCGAACATGGCTCTTTGCATTGCACGCTGGGTGACCTTGAGCCTCTTTATAAGATCCCCATAGTTAGCAAAAACAAAGAAAAAGGAGTCCTCGAACTAGAAAAGAAGAAGATTAATTTCAGGAAGAACAGGAGAGACAGTAATTTAATTCTGAAACAAGGAGAACCGATTTGATAGCTTCATTAGAAGCGTTTGCAATTCTAATGGCTTATTTACAGCTCCTCTTCCAAATTCAGAGGCTAAGAATAAAGACCTTACTCATCTTGTCGCAAAGGTATCATACCCCAGGAACTACTCACACATGGTATGAGTCTCTGTCTTTGTGGACTCCTGTCCACAAAGACAGAGGACTGTTGGAGACTGTTGGAACCTAATGTTAACGATGAAAGTGAAGAGGAATCAAACTAATTTAATTATACAATACTAAATAAAATACTAGAAAAAATACGACTCGCACCAGATCATAATATTGTCGGACGGACTCGGTAGCTCAGCGGTCAGAGCATTGGACCGGACATCCAAAGGTCGTGGGTTCGATTTCCGTCCGAGAATATGATCTGGTGCGAGTCGTATTTTATCTAGTATATTATTTAGTATTGTTTAAAAATAGCATTGTGAATGCTAAAATATCAAATTTAAAAAATAATGTTATGTGATAATTGATACGTTTCTGTTTTTTTTATAAAACACATTGTTGAATATTAGTATTAGTATTATGATATTGCATTAATTTGACTCTTTTTTGTCATAATTATATAATTTGTTAATGATAAATAAAAACATTGTGTCAATTAGAGAGTTACGAATAATCATTAAAAAATCTATTGAATTTACCAACATCAGTCATAAAATAACTAACTGGACTTATTCTTATTAAAAGTGATGTAGACACGGGTGAAAAGTCACTAATTCTATTTTAAAACACAAGAACTAAAAAATTTGGTACATAAATGTCGATCGAATAGTCATTAAGATGAGTTGGTTAATTTTCGCTTTTATGTTTTGTATCGAACCGATTCGAACTAGTCATTCTAAAACTAACCAAGTTATTTTAGTTGATTTCGCCCCGGATTGAGTTCCAGTTAAGATTTATTTTGTATAGGGGAAAAGTTACCATCACGACTTAGGTACAGATTTGCAATTCCTTCGAATAGTGATAAAGTATTTAAGTAAATTAAATTAATTTTCGACTAATGTGTTGCAGTCCAAATATAGAGTTAGTGTTTATTTGCACTAGCTAAAATCAAAACTATGACACGTATAGACACGGCCGTAAGGTTGAAATACGTAAAAAAATTCGGTGATTTTGATGACATATCTAACTCATTTTTGGCCAAATGTCGACTTGGTGACTTTTCGCTCTACGGCGACGATATTAACAGACTTGACGATGTTGGCGGACTTGTTGGGCGTCGGTGTTTATTGTTGATTGTAGTGGATACGCGGGGTTACAAGGACTTTTCCTCAATCACTAGACCTATTCCATAGATAAATATTGTGTAAGTTTAAAGGAAAAAAAATACTTCGACGATCGCCAGATGGATGGTCCAGTTACGGTCCAAGTAATGAGATTGTATGTACCTGTTTATCTCCGACCACCTCCGACGACGTGACGACCTCCGTGGTCGAGTGGCTTTGTACACCGGTTTTCAAGGTGTCGCCATCTCTGAGGTCCCGGGTTCGATCCCCCGTTGGGTTAATTTAGAAAAACAAACTTTTCTATATTGGCTCAGGTCTGGGTGTTTGTGATACCACCGTTGTCTCTGATTTCCATAATACAAGTGCTTTAGCTACTTACTTTGGAATCGGAGCAATGTATGTGATGTTGTCAAATTTTATTTATTTATTATATTATTTATCTCCATTTCAAGAGATTAGGTGTTATCGGAATTGGACTTAACAACAATAACCTTGATCCATAGTAATTTAATAATAAATCCATAGCCATTGTGAAAATGAGTATTTTTGCAATTATAGAAAAAAAACTTAGCACACATTTTAAAGAAGTAAGCATTGAATCATGGACCAAAAATAATACAGGTAAATACTTGAAATTTTATAAAGATTTATAAGACTTTGATGTTTGCATTCGTGATGAAAGTGCGATTGTTATAGATTGTTGTACACACATTAATGTTTAATGATATTTTGTATGGATCTTTAGTAGTAGTTATTTATTCTGTGGTAGTAATAGTACAAGAAAAAATAGTTTCAATAATTAAAATTTCATCTATTTTGGTACTATTTTGATCAAGCGCATCTAATAAACCATATTGCCATAAATTGTAACTTTATAACATGTAGTTTTCATCCGCGACTTCGTCCGCGTGGACAGTAAAAAAATAAGACGACCAGCCGTACTACTCCAAAACGAAATTTGCAACTCACTTCAAAGTCGCCTCACATCGCACGAGTTTGATATTAGATATAAGATAATAATAGACTAATTTATTAGTTGCACAAGATTTTTGGTTGCTTCTGTAGTTTTTTTAATTTTCAATTGATAAAGTAACCAACAATTAGCTAATTTCCAATATCATACTCATGTGAAGTGAGGTGACATTCGAAGTGAGTTGCGAGTTTCGTTTCGGAATCGCCCGGAAGCTGACTAATTGTCTCATTTCAAAATCAGTCGCGCGCTTTCATTTAACAGTTCTATGGATGTGACACATTGCTATATTTCTTTGGCAAGTTTTTATTTGTGCTAAAAAGAAGTATCAATGTGTCACATCCATCTGTCAAACGAAAGCGATTGCGATAGATTTTGAAACTAGACAGTTAGCCCGCTGTTCTGACCTCCTTAGTGTATGAAAGCTAGTACTACGGTTAGTTCAAGCTGTTTGCCTGGTACTACCTACCCGAATTAGATGAAACATGGTTTAGATTTTAAGTTGAACCACAAGCTGTGAAAAGTCTATCAAAACTTGTACAGTTTTTGTGTGATGCGCGCACAAACATTTAGAATTTAATGTTTTATTATATGTATAGATAAAGAAGTTATGGTTATGTGGATGGAAGTGAATTGTAGGTAAATAGTTAGTTGTGATTCTTTGAAATGAAATCATTAAGGGATTTTGTTTTAATGTTTGTTGTTTAATGTAATGACTGTTTTGCTAATAATTATTACAAAACTGTATCAAATGGTGCTTAGATCAATATTTAATATTTTGTAATATTATGCTGTTTATAATACACTGGCTTTCAAAACTTAGTTTTAACCACACTTTTAAAAATGTAATAACTTTTAAAATACACAAGATGTATTTTCGAAATAAAAAGGACTAGAAATTTTTTTTTTAAATATTTATTTCCCAATGATAACCTTCTTAAAAAAAAAACTATTTTTTTATCTCAAAACTCTAATTTCTATTGTTTAAGAGAAATTGAAATTTTAAAAGTGTGGTACCTACTTAGTATTAAAGGACAGTGTATTTTAACACGTATGATGCTGATCATGATGGGCAAAGACCACGAACTTAAAACATAGTTTGATATTTTCCATTCAAAATTGATTCAGCGCTGGCATTTTACTTCTAGTATACGATCGTTTTTTTAATATTAATATTATTTAGTCACTGTAGTAATTAAATTCTGTGATATGTGTTTAAAATGTATGGAACTAACGAAAACTATAGGGAATTGAAGAAATCTGTATATGTATATAGGCATGGACGGGATGAATATAAATAAATTATATATTTGTCAATAATCGTTTTTTTATTTTAATCTACAATCTAGTTTGCGCTATTTTTATGTTTTTGTTACCTCTCATTCTATGATCCTGTTACAAAAGAATATCGTTGTCACTTGTTTACAGAATAGACACATGAATTAAATAAATAAATATTTGACAACATCACATACATTGCTCCGAATCCAAAGTAAGTAGCTTAAGCACTTGTGTTATGGAAATCAGAGACAACGGTGGTATCAAAAACACCCAGACCAGAGCCAATATAGAAAAGTTTGTTTTCCAAATTGACCCAACCGGGGATGGAACCCGGGACCTCAGAGATGGCGACACCTTGAAAACCGGTGTACAAAGCCAGTCAACCACGGAGGTTGTCGTAAAGCAAATAAACAATTTATTTGACGAGATATAAAGACGATATTTAGTAATGAGGTTATAAGTTTCTCTCAAGCAGTGTTGGAATAATGGGATATTGCAAAATACGACGCATGACAAAAACGGAATCGTGACCGTTCACATCTTCTTGTATCTACCACCTACATAGGCACATACATAATACTTTTAAAGATACACTGTATGTAATTCATTTCACATATGAACACGTGCAATCAAAATAATATACTAATCAGTATTTTTTGTTTTTGCTTTAGAATAATAACACCTAGAAGCCGAGTCCTTGTATGTAAAGTGAGGCAAAAAATACTGAGCCGAAATGGCTTAGCTTTCAAAACATCCTTCATACGTTACCTAATCGTAACTAAAATCCAATAAAATAGAAACTAATCCCAGCTGATAATGGAAATTGAAACTATTTTGTTCCTATAGGTACGATTAGGTACCGTATGAAGGATAAAAATTTGATAATTAAGCCATTTTGGACAAGATTTTTTTTATCTTTTGACAGTGCGCTTTGTGTGCATAAGATTCTAACGAGCCTTCTTAGTGTGAATTTATATAAATATATAGAGGTAAACTGTAAATAGAAGATAATGCGTTTGATTTCTATCAATCGATCGAAATATTTCGATGTGTAAGAAATATAGATAAACGACTCCAGCTTTCACCGTTATCACCACCCATTATTTAAGTAGGTATATTTTAATTGCATTTGAAAATAATTTATTCAGTATACCACCGATGTTTTACATTCAATTGTTTTTATTTAAGACTTGAATTCTATGGAAAAAGGCGTTTTCCACAAATAATATTTATATCAATTTGTCTAGTAATGCTAGTAAGTCATAGGTAAATGCAATCGAGGATAGGGGACGGCGGTGGCGTGCAGTGTGATCGGTGCATCGCTTGTTAGAGCAGTCGTGTCGTGCGGGCTGCGTTGGCGCAACCCACGAGCGGCGGCCATGATAATTCCTCGATTTCGTTGACTTATTTATCGATGCAGCGATGCGACCGATATCTATCGAAATTGACAGATTTATTGAGAGGTAATAAGTAAATGCACGTTGTATTTTAAGCAACTGTAGTACAGTTTTGCACATAAACTATTTATTTTAACACTGACATCGCAATTATTAAAACATATCATAGCAATTTTATCTAAGATCTTTACCGGTCAAAGTCTAAAGGGAATTATGTAATATAATATAGCATTATTGACATACATCAGTACAGCTACGGCATATTGTTGACATTGCATATTACTATAGTATTTTAGCTAAATAGTGACAAGTTCATAAAGAAATCGAATCTAGTTTCTTTGTTTTTTAAAGTGAGCCTTAACTTTGCTAGCGAACTAGGTGACAAGCAATAGATTATTTGGAAATACATTGGCCTGCATTTAGTACCACACTTTTAGGCTGAGTTGCATCATCTTAAGTTAACCTTAACTTTAACAAACACAAACTTATCTGACTCAGTGACAGCGTCGCTGACGTCTATGGCGTAGCCTAGGTAACAATATGTAATAACATTTAGTTCCAGTTTTGGCCACTGACTCAAATAAGTTTGTGTCATGTACTGTTATAGTTAAATTAAGATGATGCAACCGAGCCTTAGAATTGTAATTTCCCTTAAACAATAGAAGTTAGAGTTTTGAATTAAAAAAAGGTTTTTTTATGAAGGTTGTGAAGTTATTTTTTTTATATATTATTTTTTTGGTCTTTTTTATTTCGAAAATATATCTTGTGTATTTTAAAAGTTATTACCATATTAAAAGTGTGATACTAAGTTTTGAAGGCCAGTGTACTTTCTGTTGAAAAATAATAGTTACCTCATTCAAAAAAATGGGTTTATGCACATGTCAGTAGTACCTAGTATCATTAATCTAATGTTGATATCCTTTCAGACTTTAAATGTGCTATTAGTAAATAATTCATAGAAATAATTTTCTTGAATCGTGTGCAAACGTCCAATTTAGTTCATAAATAGAAATAATTACCAACTGCCGACACGTCCGCAAGTCTTTTAAACAGTACAGGCACAGGGCTTCACTCCAGGCAGATTCACGAAATTAAAAGCAAAGACACGACACGCGTGAGCCTCTTGCATTACTACTGATATCACGCTCTCCGCTCCTCGTCCACCTATATAAACACGAGCTATTCAATTTTAATCTATTCCAACTAAAATCTTTATGAAGGAGCATCGTCCTTTATGTTAGACTATTTTAAGGATTTCATGAAATAATAATCAAATATGATAATAGTGAGTGTGGTGTTAAAATGAATACTTTGAACACATTTTTTAAAACCATTTATGAGATAATAATCGTTAATCGTTATCGTTAGTTTTTAATAATGTTGGTTTTTTACAGCATATCTTTTTTTTGACCGCTCTTGTGTGGGCAACGAGCAAATGTGAACCACCAGTTAATAGCTACTTACCTCCTGGTGGTGGAAACAATGGCGGAAGACCATCCCCTGTCTATGGACCACCTGGTGCCGGTGGTGGCGGATCTCCTGGATTCGGTCGTCCTGGCGCAGGGCGCCCCGGCCAAGGAAATAACCAAGCCCAACCTCAAGACTCTTATTTCCCACCTGGACAGCCTGGGATTTCCAACGTTCCCGATACTCAATATGGACCCCCTGACGGAAACTTTAACCAAGGATCTCAGAGAAATCTTCAAGATGCATCTCCTTCGCAAGGCGGCTTCGGCAAAGGAGGCAATAACGTAAATACTCCTAGCTCACAATATGGCACCCCAGGCCAAGGTAATCGACCAAATCAGCGACGGCCCAATGGACAAATACCTGCCGGTGGGGGTGGAAGCCCACAGTCTTCATATGGACCACCTAACAGAGACCAAGGTTTCGGTAGAAGAAATGGTGGCCAATCACAAGATTCAACACTTGGTCAAAGACCTGATTCATCATATGGACCTCCTCCCACTGGTGCCATCCAGTCTCCCAACGGCGCCGGTTCTGGTAGGCAAGGATTTCAGGACATGTCAAGTTCGTCTTATCAAGCTCCGGGTTCTCGTGGTTCTCAAGGCGGCTTAGGAGACCGTCTATCTGGTGGTTTACCATCATCTTCATACGGTACTCCTGAATTCGGTGGAAGTTCCGGCGGCAGAGGCTTCAGTAGAGGCTCGGGGTTCGGTGGTGATGAATCGGATGTAAGAAGTCTATTAATTTAACAGTTGAATTGCGTGAGGTTTTGTTTACATTTGATCAATAAATTATCAATTGTTTTAGGAACCAGCTAAATACGAGTTTAGCTATGACGTGGATGACGCGCAGACAGGTACTAACTTTCATCATTCAGAACAACGTGACGGTGACGTCGCCACAGGGGAGTATAACGTAGTGCTGCCCGATGGCAGGAAGCAGGTTGTCGAGTACGAGGCCGGGCTGCAGGGATACAAGCCTCAGATACGATACGAGGGTGGGTCCACTTTTGGCTGGCATATTCGACACCTGCATAGGCTATTCGCACTCCACACCTTGTTAATATTTTATTATTTTCAAGAAAGTTACAAAATGTTCTTTAACTTATCGAAAATATTCTAAAACGCCTGCTTACTGCTCTTATACGTTTACGAACCTTAGAAATAATAAAAAGCATGTACTGAGACATTATGGAGTTTTAAATTATTTATTTTGTTTATTGCAGGAGGCGCGCAAGGAAGGTCGGGCTCCAGTTTTGGATCTGGTAAGTTTTTTAATCTGTTTTGGTATTAACTAGTTAAATATTATGCAACTACAATTTTTACACAGGAAATATTTATTAACATGTTCAATTACTAGGGTGTTTTTCAGTTCACGCTTTTATGAATTCCATAAGTTAGGTACACGAATTGTTGTACGGAATTTATTTTTCAGGATTTATTAAACTTTATTAATAATACTAATTTTATTAATTATAAAATTAGTAAAGTGTGAATAAATGGCAAAAAGACATTTAATGTCCTTTTAAAGTTTTTTTTTTTATAAATCAATGTTTAAAATAGTTGATAGTTACAAATGGTGGATCTATTTATATATCACTTTTATTTTTCAATAGGAGGCAATCAAGGAGCACAAGGTGGAAGTCAAGGATATCCCCAAGGTGGACCAAGTGGCTTCGATAGTGGATACCAAGACCAAAATAATGAAATCGGCTATCCTCAGGGTGGTAAAGGTCAGGATGGCAGACTTGGAAGATTCGAGCAGCCTGAAGAATTTAGTCAAGGTCTATCCCAGCTGGGTGGGGACGGATCCATGGGCTATCCTAGAGGAGGACCTAACGCTGGTAGTGGGCAAGGTGCTCGTGGTTTCTCTGGATCAGGAAACCAAGAAAGCGGACAGTTTGGACGTTCTCGTGGTAATGGGATAGAAAGTTTGAATGGTGATTCACAAGGATATCCCAGTGGCAGACCTGGTGGAAATTCAAGAGATAATGGTTCTGGTTTTTCTGGTGGTCAAGGTGGTGATGCAGGGTATCCGAGTGGAGGACCTCAAAATGGATTTCAGGGTGGACTTCAGGGTGGACCACAAGGTGTATTTAAGGGTAGTCCCAGAAGGGGATCTCAGGGCGGATCCCAAGGATCTCAGCGTGGACCCCAGGGTGGTAGAGGTTCTGGTGGAGGTGAAGATAATGGATATCCTAGCGGGGGACCAAGTGGCCTCCGTGGTTCAGGATACTAACAATCTCTATCAAGATATGAAATTACCTAAAGGAAATACCCGTAGAAAACAATTTTAGTTTTGTAAATAAAGTATGATTTCATATAAACTGCAATTTTATTTTGTGTCATGATGAAATTATTCATAATCTGAAATTTTGGTTTTGTGTTACTTACGTGAGTACAATGTCAATAAGAGTCCTTTTTAAAAGCTAGGCTTTATTTAGTTATGTTTCTAAATTACTTACAGAAAATAAAAGCTTGGAAATATGTTTTTAGATAAATGCTTCTAAAAATACATATACTCACTTACATAATTATAAAAATGCGTCAATTATAAAAATGAAAACTAAAAATGTAATGTCGACTCAATAAAGATCACGGTAAATAAAATACAACTAAATACTCATGCGCGACTTCTGCGCAATTCCTGAGCGATTACGCGTGTGTGTGGCAAAAATAGCGCAGGAGTCTCGCTTTTGTGAACGCGCTCTAATACTGTACATTAATAACTAAATCACAGGAATAATAAGATTTTTTTACCCTGTGACTAAATTATCTACATTTTGATATAAATCTCATTATGGAAGACGTACCTATATACTTAGCTGTTAATAACAAATAACTTTAAAAAATACAAAATGGAAAAACTTCATTGTCATAACACAAAACATTTCACCAAATAACATTCTAATAACAGTAAAGCCAACGCTGACACGGTTCGAAGTAAGTAATTTGTTTCCCAGATTAAAAAAATCTATTGACGTCCTCTTAACTTCATTCAACATCATTAAAACCACTTAATAGAGATAAGAAAATGATTACATCAGGTTGTGCTTCAGATTACAAATATAAACTAGGCAGATAAATAAATACTAGAAATAAATCGACTCATCCGCAGCCCCGTAGCACCCCAGACGGGACGCTACGGTGCTACGGGTGAGTCGATTTTTTCTGGTATTTATTTATCTTAATATAAAAATAGCATTGTGAAATACAAAAAATCTAAAATTTATAAACTAGGCAGGTTGTATTGTTACCCATGGACGCGCAAACTTTCCCCGAGCAAACCATAACGTTGTCATTTCCGTTATTAGACCAATAAACATATTCAGTTTTAATATTCAAAATTGATCACAGGAAATATCATTTATAAAACTTCTTTCGTTGAGTTACATTTACATAATCTACATGTGTATACAAAAGCTAAACACGAATTATTAGCAAAGTAATTAAAATAGTATATTTCTATATAACTAACCACAGCATCTGCGCAGTTATACAGAAGGTAGATATCAATAATGTAGTCCCGTGACCTGAAATAAAAACACAAAAAGGTTTTCTTTTGTAAATTTTTCGCTATTACTTACTAAATTAAAAAGTAAAAAATGACAAACTTCACGTATTTGAAGGTAAACGTGGATCAGCAATGTCAGATAAAAAATAAACAGATGAAACAAGTGGTGAAATGAGTATCAGGAACAGCATCGAGGAATTTTATAGGAAAATTCCATCTGATTGTAACACAAAAGAATATAATAGTTAGATATTTTGTAAAACATTATGTTGCTGTTTCCATGCATGTAGTGCAATAGGCTCTCAGTTCAGATGCACATGTGCAGGATTTATTGGGTTCTGTGTTGTAGTGATCACCTTGAAAAAATGGTTGCTCTTGGCAATAAATTATACTAAAAGTTAGTTTGAACTTTAAACAAATGTTGGTGTATGTAATAAATAAATTACAGCATTACCTGAAACACTCTCCGTGACAGGCAGCGGTGGAGTGGTCAGTAACGATTGGTCGTAGAAAGAAACCTTCGTCTCGTTGTGGTACAGGGGTGGTATAGTAGCATGACACTGCAATTATTGTTTTTAAAATATAGTTTTTAATTTTGTGATGCGATACGTTTTAAAAGTAATTATATGATGTAACAGGATGTCGATAGGCCCATTATTTAATTATAAATATAATAACTAGCTAACATGACAATTTAAAAGTAGATAGTATAACAGTAATATTTTTACGATTTGCCTTACATACAGCAACTGCCATACACGTATAAGCGGTGCTTCGGAGCTCGGTTCGGAATGTTTGTATGTACCTTTAACCCCTTACTAATAAAGATTGTATAGCAGATGTATAGTTACACAATGGTTACTATCTGTCAAACTATTTAAGTTTGACATTAAAAAGAAAGGGACAAAACACTGTGTAACTATGCATCTGCTGTACAATCTTTATTAGTACGGGGGTTAGTGTTAACGACCGATGTAGTAAGATATATCAACATTATAATTAAATACATGAAAATAATAGTTTTAAAAGTAAATCTCACCTTTATAGTCAGCACACCATGCAGAAAGTGGCTTTGGTAGACTGTGAAATGCAAGTTCAGCTTTGCCTGGTAGGAGTACGGGTGGCTGGTGGGCAGCACCAGCATGGGTCCTCGGAGGTAATCCCTGGGTGCGGGCAACTCGTTGATGAACCACGCCAGCTGGGCTTCAGGCCTCGAAGGCTCCGTGGTGCAGTTCACGTCCATCTTGCTGCCATGACGGTATTCTTTTTCGAGCCCAACGATTTTCGGTCCCGATTTCGGCAGTACTTAAAATAAAAATAAAATTTATGAGTATCTAGCGGCCGCCCGCCCCCTATTTCAGCTTCCTTTCTTATGAAGGTTTCTCGTTCATTCGTTAGATGGTAACAGAGTTTTATTTTCGCATTTAAAATTAATGTTATTAGTATTGGATGTAGGTATGTGTTGCTGTTACAGAACGTGGTATAACTTTTGTAAAAATAATTCTGTTTTTATTGTTTTTCTAATTACACTAACGTAATAAAAATAAATCTGCTGATTAAAAATTAAAAAAGTCGTTGTAATAAGTTTATTTCTCATCGTTGCAGTTAGCAAAAAATTTAATGCCTTATTCAGAATCAGTACTCCACCTGCCTTTTTATTCGGAAGCTTTCCCCTTACACATTGTATAGAGTTTGTTCTAACTAAGTTTTATATCTTTTCTAACTATGCCTGATGCCGAGATTTCTTCTAGGCACTGACATATATCGGTCAAATCTATCATAATCAAAATTAAAAATGAAGTAATTGGGTAGATTCTCAATAATACAGGGTGTTTGGTAATAGCTCTACAAAGACGAATGTGGTAGATAGGGTACCATTTATACAACCCCAGAAAAATATTGTAAAACATGAAAACGAACACTTTTTGAAAAAAAAAAAAAATGATTAAACTGCATAGTGGCAACCCTAAACCAAAATTGTGTGTTGCTTTTGCCCATTAATGGGATTGATTATCGAATACAATTATCATATTGCGTCTAGGGTTGGTATTTTGAATTTTTCCATACAAATAAAAAAAAATCTCAGCCATGTGGTGGTTTTCAGGGTTAATAATATTTATCCGAGGTTGAATGCATGGCACCCAATCATATTCAGCTATATAAGACTATTACCAAACAGCCTGTATATTTTGATTGGTATTTTAACTACCTACCTTATGTGCAATGATAAAACGATGGACTACATACGATCGACTGCAACGTGTTTCTCTCGGTAGACCATGGTAAAACTAGGGCCTTCTCCGTAGACCTCGCAGCGGTAGACCCCTGCCGACTCCCTCGTGAAGTGCTTCAGAGTCACGAAGTTTGTTGACGATCGGCTTAGCTGAAATAAACGTAAGTAATTATTAAATCAGGCACATCTGTCGGTATCGGAAGCAACTCAAAATTTTATAACCTACCAAGTCACATTATTGCACAAGCGCAGTAGTTAGTGTTCAGCTCTATAATAATATAATTAAAGCATACCAATCTCTGCTTTTCGTACATTTATTTGCAATATTCTTTTTACTATGTACTTGTGTTTATCGGCTTTCCAACCCGAGGTTTTGGATCCAGTTTGTCAATTATTGCGTTACAACAATGGCAGTTAAAAGAAGTAAGATAGTAATAAAATTGAATTCAAAGAGATATAATGCTCTCTCAAATTTGCTGTGCTAAGTCAGATGAGTGTTATATATGGTTCCGAAATTTTCTTGTTTAAACTTTACAGTTGCAACGATTTTTCGAGGAATATTATTTTCTCGGACCTACAAACATTCATTATTTTGAAATTTAAGTTTTTAGCATTCACAATGCTATTTTTGTACAATACTTACTAAATAATATACTAGAAAAAAATCGACCTGCACCTGATCATATTCTCGAACGGGAATCGAACCCGCGACCTTTGGATGTCCGGTCCAATGCTCTGACCACACTCTGACCACTGAGCTACCGAGTCACTAGTGGCATCGCCGAATTACCTACAAAATAATATACTTGATGAAAAGATTCGACTCGCACCAGATCATATTCTCGGACGGGAATCAAATCCGCGACCTTTGAAAGTCCAGTCCAATGCTCTGACCACTGAGCTACCGAGTCACTAGTGGCATCGTCAAATTTCCCTTTTTCTAGTATATTATTGAGCACTTATTATTTTTTTACGATAACCATAGTTGAATGTTCGTTATGAAAATATATACCTTTTATGAATATTTTTCTTTCGATTTTGTCGAATATTGAAGTAAAAAGATGTAAACTCCTTGTAAGATTAACCTTATATGTTTTTATTTATCATTTCGTGGATAACCGAGATTGAACGACGGAAAGATGACGCGATAACAATACGATTCATCCGGCAGCTACGTGAGATGCATTGTGTAAACCGACAGAAAACAACAAAGGAAGGATAACATTGTTTGACGCCGAAAACCAATGCGATTATTACAATTTAATTATGACGAGAAAAAACATAGAAAAAACAATGTTTGTTAACCCCCTTTTTGGGTGTTGTTGCCTTGTCACTCTCCCAAAAGTGCTTTGATTGAACGTCGATGTCAAAGTACGCGGTGATTGCTCGTTTACACGACAAGAAGTCGTCAAAAGTATTTGTCAAAGCAGGCTTTGAGAGAAGTCGAACACGGTCCAAGTCCAATTTGATTAACGCCCACATCATTGCACCTACGAGCAATCAAAGCGAGACGACCTGAGTGGTGCAGTGGTCAACATGCCGGTCCACCACGCAAAAGGGTTCGATTCCCGGTCGGGGCAGAAATAGAAATGATGAATTTTAATTTCTGTGACGGGTCTGGGTGTTACTAGGTATAATAAGTATATATTTAAAAAGTATTATAAATAGTATATCAGTTGTCCAGCACCCATATTACAAGCTTTGCTTAGTTTGGGACTAGATAGCAGTGTGTGAAATTGTCCAAGCATTAAAAAAAATATATATCTTTTCTAACTCACATCGACATTGACTCCTGGGACATAGAAGATCTTTGTGGGCCGGTCAGAATGGGGCACGTAACGGTAGAACTCGCGGCCATCTTTGTACCACTTGAGGGAGTAGAGAGTGTCGTCTTCCATGTTGAACTTGCAGCCCAGCAGAGCTGCCTCGCCTTCAGCAATGTGGGCTTCTACCCTAAGTTCTGTTATACGGACGCTCGCTACAGCAGCATCTATGGGTACCAAACTTTTTGGATTAGGATCCAGAAATAGTTAACTACTTTTTAAAGAAAAAAGTAATTGCATTTTTATTGTTGTTCTTTAATGGTATGAAATTTAAAATCTTGTCGATTTAAAATGTTTTCGTTGGTTAATATGTCAAGTTCAAATCTCTTCATGGAAACCTCTTAGCTGAAGGAAACAGTCAAATAAGTGTAGAGAACCACAATGCGAAACAGTTTAAGAATGGTTGATTTAATTTATACCCTTTCTGAATATTATATCAAAGATACTGAAGTACGTGCTGAGATGTCTAAAGCATTTTGTGCAAATTTATTATTCTGCTCGAACAAAAGGCTTTTTCAATAAGTACTAAAACACTTGAGACCCTCAAAGGTGAAGTCGTCATTGATATAAATCTGATTGTAGGTCTGTACTAAATCACGATTTACAGGCAATAAAACGTGAGGCGATTGTCAAAAGAGTATTTCGTTTCTCCAAAGGAGGTTTGTTTTAGATTTTCATGCGTCTCTCGTAACGCCAACTGTATATTTACGTTCTGAAACACGGTCGAGCACCGATGTATAGTTACCGTTTACTTACACAATGCGATTAAATTGTCAATGTGCAACTGAAGTTACTTACTTCAGACCGCTTGCAGTACAAAACGACGTATTTTAATCTGTTAAATTTTCTATTTTCCATACATTCTCGAGTGAAGCTGCAGCGGATCACTGTCTATTGACAATTAAATTGCATTGTAGTACATAATACACCGACAATTTACAGCATACAAATGTATATCTTTTTCGGTCAGCTTGACAGACATGTGTAATAGTAACATTTGTATAACCTTCTCTATTCAAAATTAAACAAAAAATACTGATTATTCGCGCTTACAGAACGAACCAAACAGGCAAAATAAGAATTAAATCTTAAAATAATTATTACCTTGATTCCAGGTGAACAACAGTACATACAGAAGTACTAAACGCATCTTCAAAAAAACTGATCAGCCTTAACAACTATATTCATTCACAAGTTCCTACGCACACTAACAGACTATCCTCATTGTCACACCACTTCACTGTGTTTTACAAACGCATAATAATGAATATTGTCGAAGCACAATACAGTAATTATTAGCAAATCGCGTATTGGTGAATCTGCCGTTTGCATTGACATCAAAATAGTGGCACAGAATTCCGGCGGCGATGATTCTAAATTTAAATCCGTCCCGACTCTTACGCATGCGCACTCAATTTCGATAGTGTTAAAACTTTGCGCGCCATATTTCGAGTCATAAACTTTTATGACAAAGTTTATGGAATATTGTATGTGTCGTTAGTCGTAATTTTTAAAATTATTATGTATCATATTTTTTTTTTTTTAGCTGTTGAATAAAAATATTAGTTAAGTTAGACATTTCATTATATTATATAATAACTGTCCATATTTTTGATGAAATGTCTATCACATTTCATTATAAAATATGAAATGAACATGAACAACTTTTACTATGGAGCCAACTCTGCAACTCAACAAAATATATCAGCTTTTTCATACAAGTTACTCGACCAGAATGTATGGAACAGCTGATTTTTTTTTTCAGTTGCAGAGTTGGCTTCACAGTAAAAGTAGTTTATATTCATGAGCACAATCACCACCTTAGAGGTTTTGCGTTTATTCATTAACACGTTGTATAATAGGCAAACTTTTTTTGGCTAGTCAAACCTCAGGTTATACAAGAAGCCTTAGTTAAAGTCCAAACCAAAAGCGTTTCGGCCTTTGATTACCTAACGAATTTATTTCTAAATCTAGGAGAGACCAACTTGGACAGTCGAACCCCGAAACTCAATACGATCAAATCGGGGTTTGCACTAGTCAGCTACCTATTTAGATTTTAAGCTCGTACTAAGAGCTTTAAGATGGGAGAAATATATTATTTGGCGCAAAAGTTTGAAATGAAACAGTGGTTTGAAATAGACATTAATTCATATGTTTTACAAAAATCTTTTTTTGATGATGCATCCCATACAATTTTTTTTACGTAATTGGTAAATACACTAAATAATAAAAAAAATTTTAGAAGTCAATATGTAATTTTTCTTGTATATTTTTATCAGTAATTATCTAAAAATAATAAACATTGAAGTAAAGAAATGGGTCAATCAACTTTTAACTGTTCTTCCAGTTATCCTGTCCCCAAAAGTATATTTTCTTGTAAATAAATATTAACTAACATATAAATAATGGTTTAGGTAAAATTTAATACTTTAACTATATTTTTGGTAACAGAAATAAATATATTGCTTGAATATTTTTTGTATTTTAATGGTTGTCCAGTTGACGTCGATATCCCTTTTCATTGTATGAAATGTTAACTGGACAGCCGTAAAAATACGAACAAATATGTAAACAACATATTTATTTCTGTTACCAAAATGATACTTTAAGTGTTTAATTTAAGCCAAACCACTAATTTTTTTCAAGAAAATGCACTTTTTTGTTTGATTAAAATTATGTAGGAACAATTGACCCAAATACAGTAATTTGCTATGACTATTATATTGTTCGATAGTCGAAGTTCTATAAATTGCGATGATAGAATTTGAAATTATTTTTAGTAGGTACGTACTAGTGGCAAAGGGTCCATATGTCGTTTGCCATCGGTTACCTTTTAGAACTCCCACCCCACCGATCCACTATGCAGATCATAACATTTTTGTGGAACGGCTTCCCTTTGCCATAATTTCACCCGTCGCCACTGTTAGGTACCTACTTATTTCATATTAATTTCTGGCTTTCAACTTGACAAACTATTGACATAAAAAACTAATGATAAAATTTGTGTTTTATCTGGCATTATTTTCCGTATGTAGCCTTTTTCGACTGAAGGTTCACTCGGTAGGGAAAAGGCTACTCTTATCTCGAGGATTACAATTAAAATGTCTTCCATACATTAAAAAATAAAATTGGAGAAAAGTATAAGCCATAATTATAATGATAATTGATAATACAAAAGCAATTGTTTTTTCAGTGTGCCATGTCAGCGGCGGACACGAATCCAGTAACTTAATTCCTGACACAACCGAGAAAATCTCAATTAATGTAGAGCTGCGGTACAGGCGCAGGTAACACACGGACAAATAAGTCTATTTGCGAACATTTAATATTCGCTTCGGGACCGTGTTAATTAAGTTGGGTCGAATAGGTCGAGCTCTCTGACCTCTCTCTCACTTGTGGTAAAATGGGCTTCAATTCGCCTTCGTGTTATAGAAGAATTAACTGTCACATTTAACTTTGCTCTGTCTTTTTCTTAACCATCGCTCTTTTGCTTTTAGGCCGTTATTTTTCTCATCTTTTTTATTTAAATGAAGTTTATAATTAATTCTGCAACTACACCGCCTTGAATGGTGTTATATTGTAACACTTAAATTGAAATTATAAACACTAGACAATATGATTTTTCTAGCAATAGTACTTAATGCAAGTAATATTTTTATGGGAATGCAGTAAATTATTAAATACAGTAAAAGTAGCGTTGGAGATAGAGACATTGCTGACAACAATCTGAGTGTAAGTTCGGACCAGCGGCTCCAGAATTCAAGATAACTACGATGCTGTACAACTTCCGTTATTAAGTGAAACGAGAAGAAAAAAAAACCAAAATAAATTATGTGTTACTACTAACACAAGTAAGTAACATGTCTGTGGTATACTTAAGCCGGGTCCATAGCGCGTGTTTTGCCCTATTTACACAATCAACAAAAACTTGTCAACATTCAACAAAATCGTCTACACATAACATTGTTTCTCTACACATTTTTGTTTGCATAAACAATATTTTTGCTTTCCATGCTCAGTGGAAAACACGTACACAAAACAACCCTTGCCTGGGTCGAGGGGCAGGGTACTGTCATATCATCTGTCATTTTGACAACTCGCTAGCGTTTTGGGCCAAGTTTGTTTCGGTCTGGTTAACAGCAAGTACAGATTGGTTGGAATAAAGAAAAGAGCCCAGCAAACCTCAGCCCCCCTACTCAAATTAACGCTAGAGTATGCTAGTAGAATAGAATTAAATGTATGGGAATGACATAAGCTAACGCATAGCTCCTGTCAATCCCATACATTTTGTTTGCTAGAGAAACTAAGTTTTGTTTCTACAAGCCACGCGAGCAGTAGACGGCGTGTGTAGAAAAACATGTTTCAGAAACAAAGTTTTGTTATTTGTGTATGTGCTTTTGTTGAATGTTTTCAAAAAAAAATGGCTGTTTACCCGACTTTACAATCAATGATTAAACGAGGCTATTTCCCATTTGAAATAACGAAACAACAAAAAACGAAAAATGACGACTATGTAACAGTGCTCAGTCAGAGGACACATTATTTGCGCCGCTTGACCGATAACTGCACATATAAATCTCAATAAGAACACCTCACGTCGGTCGGTGCCGGGGGATGAATGATTAAACGTATAGAGTTTCTTCATTTGTTTTCACTTCGGGGGACAATAGTCGTAGTAAGGGAAAATTACGCTGCCCGTGGGAGCTGCCGCGAGTAAATCATCATTAGAGCGCAGTAGGAGACACGCTTGCCTAGTCTTTATAAAACATTCACCTCATACGAACGGTTGGGGAATATAGTCTCCGAAATACTAAACCAAAAGTTGTTGAAGACACCGTAGATTTTTAATTGGTAAAGAATTCATGTCACAAGATAGAATATAAAGTGGGAAAGTTAGAACTGAACATTTCTTGTCGGTACAACTTAATAGAGCGATGACATTGGCTTGATTTTCATAACCGCAGAAAGTAGGTTTGTTTAACCATATCGACATCAGACATTTTTGATGTGTTCAGCAGGGGCACAGGCTTTCCTTATAGGTGGATAAGGACGAGGATGACCCATAACCCACCACGCGGGCGCCATGTGGATTGGTGGATGTTAAGGACTACAAATGTTGCTAGAACCAACGGCTTAACGTGCCTTCCGAAGCACGGAGGAGTTCAAGATAATATATTTTTGGTCACCATCCCCTTGCGACAGACCCTTGCGAATGTTGTTTAAACTTTGCAATCGCAGGGCCAGGCGCTAAACCACTGCGCCACCGAATTCCTCCATATGCATTATCTTAATTGTTTTGTATCTCATTTGTAAGAAAAATATTAATTCGAAAGGTGTGACGTATAAATAGAAAAAGCAGGAAAACAAAGCGCTATCAATTTCTATAAACCCAACCAATATCGATCGATCTATTAATGTCTTGGGATTTTATAGTAGTTAAGAACTTCAACGCAGTACGTTATATTAGTCAAGAAGTTTAAACGCACTACATTATTAAAGCCGCGCCAGAGCTAAGTTTATTTAATCAAACTGGTGGTGAAGTGCTGGGTCAAACTAATTCCGAGTTTTCACCTCAGTTATCATATCAGTTTATCACTAAGACGGGGAGGTACAGTAATATTTTAAAATCAATAATTTGGCTTGCAAATTTAATAATAAAATTGTTTTGGTGGCTCTGTAAGCTGCAGACCTCGCGTTTAAGACACTTTTGAACATTTTTTAAAGGGCTGAGATGTTTTGGTTTCGAAAACTGATTCGACAAAAAAAATATAATTATCAAAACTGCTCACAAAATTTCATGAGAATCGGTTGAGAAATGGGCCTGTAGAGAGGAGAACAAACGGACATACGAAAGAATTTCTGCCCAGGCTGAAAATATTTATTTAGTGTGAAAATCAAGCCAATGTCATCACTTTATCAAATTGTACCGACAAGAAATGTTTAGTCCTAACTTTCCCACTTTGTATTAACGTCTTTTATCATGAATTCTTTACCAATTTTTTAATATTGTATTGGTTAAATTATACTTTTTAGATAATTATTTATTTTTTCGTGTTGTCCTCTGGCCGCCGTCGAAATTATTGAAAATAGTATTTCTGAAGCTGACACAGTAACGTGCATCAAAACTGCGGCCTCATAGACAAAAGTGACTAGGTACTGCAAATAATATCTAAGTTCGCCGAAAAGTAATTAAACAATTCGAACAACAGTAATACATATTCATTAATCTTGTTACGGCAAACAGACGTGGTCGACTTCGGTTGTAAACTTGTGTCCAGATCGCTACTAGAGAGGCGATAGGGGTTCCCCAAAGTTTATCTCCTAAAGTTTGTTCTGGATATTTTAGTAGCCTTTCTGAAAATCAAAGTTTCATGTGGTTCTGTTGTAATTTCACATGGAATCTTATCAATGATATTGTGCTATTTTTGTTTACTTTGAGCCTTTTTTATTTTATTATAAGATCTTAGAAAACAGAATATTCATTAACATGGTCAATGATACGATATTATAGTTCTATGACACACAACTACAGAGATATTTATTTTAATTTCATTTCAAATGTTCAATTTGTTATTTATCATTTAACAGTAACTGGGTAATGATGTTCAAACTCGAGCTAACGAATTTTATTGTGATAGTACTATATAAATTCATCAAAAACATTTCCCAAAGGCATTTGTAATATCCGGATAGAAAAAGTGATTTCCACGTCGTTTTTGACGTCGCCTATCGTCGCTTAAACATTACAGTCAGTTCTCCACAAGAGATATAAATAATTTATAATTATTATAATAAACTATCTTTTTAATAAAACTGTGGATAAGCCATTATTATAGATTTTTCTGTTCAAGACCGCTGAAAGCATAAAATTCAATAACCATGTTAACTTTCGCTCATACTTGCAATGTCTGTATCGTGTATGGCTTACGTCTCCTGTCAAGAACGCGGCGATTGCTCCAACATGTTCAGAACGCATGCTGTAGATTTTGCCATCACATTCCACCTCAAAGTCGCATACCACCTTATCTGAATAAATCGTTAACACTAAACATAGATTCACGAAGACGACTGACCTCGCTTCTCTAATGTTTAATATTGTTAAGTTTGAATGTCCTGAATTACTGTACAAATTGCAAAAATCCTACTAGTATGATTTTTTAGGTCGTGGTCTCAGACTCGCACGTCCAATATTTGCGATTCCGCAGCACAGGACAGCAGCTTTTACCGGCAGCTTCCGCTATAGCGCAACAAAGTGCTGGAATAATATACCACCACCAATGAGGAATTAAAAGTCAAAGATTAATACCTATTTCTAGAAAAAAATTCAATGTTTCTTCTCGAATGTCAGAAATTTGGTACAATTTTTTATGGGATATATTTTACCCGTTTTTACAGCAAATTATTATTATTATTATATAAAATGAAATGAAAAGAATACTAAAAAATGTAGGAAAATATAGACCATTCAAAAGCACTTAATATCTAAGTTTATTTGAATAAAGAATATTTCATTTCATTTCATTTCATTTCATTTCATTTCATTTCATTTCATTTCATTTCATTTCATTTCATTTCATTTCATTTCATTTCATTTCATTTCATTTCATTTCATTTCATTTCATTTCAAAAATATTTTTTTAATTATACACATTCAACCCAATTATTATTTTATTTGTTTTATTTAATTTAATGATTAAAAAATGCATGTTAATGATAAATCCCGAGCACTTTTTGCTTCAGCGGGCCCTTTTTGCACTACTGCAGTACAAATACTTAATCTTGTGTAGGATGCATGATAAATTTAGGTTATTTTTTGTAAGTTTCGCTGGTTTTATATACTGTTTTATGTGTGTATCTGTAGTGTAAAGTAGAGATGTTATGTATCTATCTATCTTATACCTAACTAAAACTGTAACTAAAAATAAGATCTTAGAAAAGTTACATTATAATTTTGTTTAAGTCCATTAGGTCGTTAAAGATTTACATCTAAAGAACAATATCTAGGTGCCTTACAGTTGCAACTTATCCGCGTTTTAATAAAACTTGAACGTGCATTTATTCTGTGCCGGGGGAGGGAATCCTGGAACAGTGGTAGGTAACTTCCCGCCGTCCAACTAGGGAGTAATATTTAATATTATACGTACCTACGGTACAACTTTCATAAAAAGCACCCTCAAGATAAGTTTGCTACAGTTATTACAGTGGGACAGTAGTGTTCAAGATATTTCCAAATGAGGTGTCTGTTTTGAATAAAGTTTATTCATTTGGCAAGGTTCGTATGGAATAAGTATAGATAGATAAATAATATTAGAAAAAAATATTATGCTACCGAGAATATATAATTGGTCAGTGCATTGGGCCGGAATCCCAAGGGTGCGGGTTCGAGTCCCGTCTGAGGTGCTACGGGTGAGTCGATTTTTTCTAGTATTTTTTCTAATATTATTTATCTTAATATAAAAATAGCATTGTGAATGCGAAAAATCTAAATTGAAAAAAGTATAGATAGTCTAAATATCAACGCTTCGTGATTCGTGGGTGTAAATTAATGAGAGAGATATGATATTAGGTATAATTTAAGTATTGTTTGTTTTGTGGGCAGCAAAAAGTTACCTTTATTTATTCAAAGTAATTGGATAAAACAAATTAATTTGAAAAAGTTGTATAAGTTTTAGAATATATAAAAAACTTTCTTCACCAATTTTTTCAAAAGCCGAAAAATGCATGCATTTGTTAATTCTTTGACAAACCGTGCCGCATCAAATCATTATCATAATTCATAATTTGTAATTGTATAAGAATTGCTTACTCTTGCAGAAACTTTTTAGGGTTCCGTAGTAACACAACACAACGTCTGTTAGTCCCAGTCTACATACAGTTATGAACCGAATTTGATACAATTTATTACATTAATGCTTCTGTCCTCCTCCTTATCTACACTTTCTCTAAAACTATTTATTTATTTAAATTTTATTGCAAAAAATTACAGCAAATGGCAGACTTAATGCTATAAGGCATTATCCAACAGTCAACCAGTAAGGGTGTCAGAACTAAACATGTGTCGGCAATAAAACAGAAGTCTATAATCATATTTAAATATGCAAATACATTACTTATATAAAATTAGTAATTACACTCACAGATGAAGTTATAATATTGGTGAGTTTAATATACATATTTGGTCACCCATCGTACGATGGCCATTCTGTAAGGAGCTTATACTTCACAATGGGACATCGAATGCGCTCAACATTGGTTTATGTAACTCTTACTCATCCGGTAAATATCATATCCGTGCAGCAATCGATACCACTCGTGGTTCAGTAGTTCCTACTGAGCTTACACAAACGGAGGACGGAAACGTTTTGTTATGAGTTCTCACACAAAATAAATATGAATGCTAATAGTTCGGAAGATATTGGGCCCTATCTCCCCTTTGGGTATCGTACAACAATAGCGTGAGCCGTTTCCAGTCGTTTCCCATTTAAATTTGTTCCCTCGGCTTCCTTATCGACGGGGGTGAGCGCGGGTGATGTGGCGACGGGGTGTATGAAGCACGCGCGGGTGCATTACATAAGGGGATTGCTTGATGACTCACGCGGACACTCGGGGCTAGCCAAACTACTACACGAACTCGAATAACTGTGCGAATGTTATCACTTCACCGTAAGCAGTTGCAAACTAAACCATCGTATAACCTGTTTGGAGCACCGCCACCGCATCATGATAAGATAATGCGATTTATAGACAATTAAAAAGTATCCATAAATCGCTATATTAAAATATTACGGTTGTCAAGCTAAGGGGGCAAGTGCCTCATTTACACACAGAGTACACAGATACAGATTTTTTAATGAGATAAATAATAATTATATTTCCTAATGAATAAATATAATTTCCTTACCAGAATGTTTGAATCATTACAGGATTTTAAAGATCACATTGCCCCTGCATTACTCACATCACTCAATGAAAAGTCTTTATTAACAAAAAACAAATGTTGTAGTTTTCAGTTAACTTTTAAGTAGTTAAGTATTGTGATATATTGATGAACAATGAATATAATACCTTAAACACAAGGAAATTGACTTTCTGTCAAAAATGCTATTGCAAAGCTTAACAAGAAGATAAAATAAATGTATTTGCGAGAACAAACGGTAGCTGTCGACGTGATTTCTGTATTTCCTGTCGTTATACAAATCGTCGCACGGCTCGTTATTACATTAACCTCGGTTTGACATTGACAAATAAATGTGATTGCTCCTATCGGTGGAATCGACAGAAAATATTACGGGTAATAAGGCCGTGCTTTCTCAAGTCAGCTAATAACTAGACTGAGTTATACGTAAAAGTCAAGTAAGTATAATAGTTTGCTACGTCGTAGTCTACAGTGGCCCTACCATGAGTTGATGCAAACTGTTTTCGCTACCGTAAACTATCGTTTTCTTTCTTTCACTCACTTGTTTTAATTGAGAGGATAAAGAAATATTTCATGTTTTTAGAGCTATTCGGATTTGTTTATTTTCTTTCGTTTGTATTAAACCATTTTATGCAGGTAGAGTTTGATAAACACCATAACGACAGATGAGACGCAAGAAGAATTTAACCATCACGAATGATGGTAAAATATAAGTAAATCATCGATTCTACAATGGAATGGGTAGGTTGTCTTCAAATCATTATATTTTCCATAATTTTCTCTTCAATTATGCCGATTCTGTCGTTGTCGTATTAAGGCGATCTTTAAAGAAAATTAACACTTTTTAAAGTAATGCCACAGGTCGCTGAAAGATCCTACGGATCTGAAATTAGATAATATTAGAAATAAAACACTTTTTACGGATTACAGCACGTATATTATTATATTCAGGTGTTATTTTAGAATTATTTAGATTGGAATAAATCCAAGTTTTTTAATTTCCGACGTTACGATAAAATCTAACTAATTAACTAACATCTTATCCAGACACGTGTTGAAACCAGAAACACGATTTGATGATTTTGCCTCGATACACTTTAATTTAAAAAAAGTCTAAAATTTGAGATTGTTTAGAAATAACATTAGGTATTTAAGTCGAAGTTGCTTTAAATAATTTGTATCATCAATATTCACAATCTTTAAGAAGCATTTCTATTTGATCGCTATCGTTATTACTACGAATTGATTTCGTAATTTTTTCGCCTAATCTGCCAAATCGGTCTTGCTCCGGCGCGCGACGTTTTCTCATTGCTATCTCGCTTAACTGATATAGCGCCTTAAACTACAAATTCATCACATTATATTTTTTTGTGTATTTTTCTACAACATCTAGGTATATCCGACAATTTAATTAGAACGTTGAACATTGTAACCGTAAAACACCGGTGGTGGTATCTATATTAGCACCTATTAAACCGAAGTCTCATTCAAATGATTCGCAGTAAAGTAAGGTGGATCTATTAATCTTAATTCCCTGTTCCGAAGCATAGATTATTCATTGTTCCACGCATAATAAGACGAACTGGCGCAGCCAACGATAAATTAAACGTCCAATACCGGGACCGCAATTTGAATTGACGTGATTCATCATAAAGTGTTATTACCGTTTAATACAGTTTTGTTAACTGCACGACAAACAATTAAGAATAATGAATATGTTTGCCCCATTTGAGATAATGCAATTGTTTGGGCGGGCGGCGCGGCCGATGCGTAGGGTTGTCAATGTCATAAAAACAAACAAATTAGTGAATTTTTATTAATAGGTTATTTATATCACGTGGTGACCGTGACTCTTAAGAAGTACTTATACTTTATTTACTATCTATATTTTACTTCACACATTATGTTCAAATCAATAAGATTTGAACATAATGTGTGCTTATGAGATATACTAATAGTTGGGGTAGAGAACATTCATTCATTTAAGGTAACCAGATAAAATAATACGTTTATTTTATGTAAGTTTTACAACAGAGACAACCTTTGTTTTAATGCATTACAAATAGGGTCTTGCGAGTTTCGGCAACAAAAGTTGGAGCCAAATAAAAAGGTAGATATCGAGTGGACATAGACTTTTACAATGGGAAGGTTCAATTGATCCTAGTATCATAAAATACCTTTTTAGTGGTAGCCCTTAGAGGTAGTCGGATGCGGCATCCTCGCAATAGGTACCTACGAGTACGTTGTACACAAATACATTATGCAAACTATAATAAGGCTAACGTTTGTGTGACACGCTACTGCATAGGCTGATTCAAATTTTTTTTAATGTACCGATTCAGGGGTGAGGGTAAGGTCGGTTTCTTAGTAAAAGCCTTGTCACTGCTTAATTATTTGCTGTCGAATGCTACTTTAATTATTCAAACATTTTAATAGCTCGAAATCGTTTGTGTTTTAAAAATTATGATGACTCAGCGAGGATAGAATTTCGTATTAGAGTCTACTTAATAATTCCATTAGGCAATGTTATTAATTACTTAAGTATGTAATTATAAGTGAGTTATATTGAATTCAGGCATACATCGAATACAAATTCTAAAACCCTGCCCAAACACACAGAATGAATTACAATTACAATGTTTTATTAAGTTACCTTTGTCAATATTAATGAAAAAAAAACATAATATAAAAAATGGACAATATAATAATAAAGGATTGTGGTGAATACATGGTAGTGCTAATATCGCACGTAAGTGGTTCTGGCGACAACAATGGCGCGGCGAAATAGCTGTACATGACAGAACGCCGAGGGTTTTGTTCGCAAATTGTATGACAATGTTAGTTTTAGGCGAAATAGATATTTTCGTTATTTACCGCCTACGACTAGGTTGTTGTTGCATATTTGTGTGGTTTCCTCTGCCATTATTGGCTAGCGTGAAGTGTCTACAGTTATTGACTTCAGAATAGAAATGCCTTCTTCAGAGAACCTGCCAAATTTATTGATTGGTCGACTTAATATCTATGAATTATTTACAACAATGGCAATATTTTCTTCTTCCCCAGCGATAAAACATGGAAAAGTGATGGAAACTATTGATCTCGCATGTCTATATCATTGCCGTTAACATTTCGAAAGGACATAAATTTGTCGCATTTTCATGTAACTACTCATAGATATCTATTATAAAAAACGCATACTTTAAATGGATTAAGTAGGGTAATTAATAATTCAAAAAGACATGGACATTTACTTACATACAACAAAAAACAAAAAGCTATCACTATCTATCACTGCAAAACATAAAAAAAATAAGATTGTATATATTTCAGTTCCTCGATCGATACAATTACAATGTTAATGGGTTTTTAAGGTATTATTAAAAAAAACTCAGCGTATAATAACATTGTAGACTAAAACTTTAAAGTTTTTATTATGATAGCTTATTGCTATAATATTTCTTTTCCAAAATAGTAACGAACTAGTTTAGTTTATCAAGGACATATTATCGCGTCTGCTTTAATAATAAATACTTAATACTATCGGAAAAGTTAAAAATTAATCACTTTCGTTGACGGAAAGGGACAATTTACACCCTACCTATATTTCAGAATACGGTTTATTGACCCAAGTTTAAGAACGATATTTATAGAGGTACATAAATAATGAGTTTCAATACCTATTAAGATTTTAAGACAAGGAAATATCGACGACAGCCGTCGTTCTGGTTTAATTTAAAAATGGATCAGATATACTGTGAAATTATAACTTGTCAAGTAAGATTAGATAATTTGATGATCCTAATCATCTATTCGAAGGGAAAACTTGTATGAATTTGCATTATTTATATGTTGTTGATAATATAGCTCATTAATTTATAATAGCTTGTAGAACGAGAATCTGAGCTATATTGACATATTTTGGTAATCAACTTCTATATATAAGAAAAATGTCACTCTGGCCCTTACGCAATAGCATCTAAATATTATTAAATTTTGCTTTGTTTAGATTATTAGAGTATTAAATTAATTGAAATACAAAATTTTTATTTTTTCTGTGATTTAACTACTGCTGAAGCACACAGCATATACTTACATAGACTTCTAAGTAACTAGTGGATAATAAAGTTGGTAATGAGACGTCACCTGTAACGCATAGATGTATGTTTAAAACACATTGTTTGTTTTTTGTCCCAAATAAAATAAAATAGCTACAAAAAAAATAAAAACTGTTGAGAAACCCTGTCTTTGGAAACTCTTATTTATTTAATTTTTATTTTATTTGATATTTACATGTGTATATTTATTGTAAGTGTGTCCTCCTTATGGTCGATTAAAAAGAAAAACTTGTATGAATTTGCATTGTTTACCATACACTGAAACTCGTCAATTTATGTACCTATCCTATAGGGTAGTAAACCAATGTTGAAGTTTAATGAAAATATCTAGTATATTTTAAGATTAGTGTAAAGTAATTTATCAATTTTACTAGCCACTTACCTATAGCGTAAGTAGTGCTAGGTTTTGTAGTCGCTTGCATTTCAAATTAAACTTTTCACGAGGCGCGAGAGGAACTAACTAATTTAGCGGTGTCCACTCGACTAGGCATGGCTCTGTATACATAAGCGGTAGGCAATTTCAATTTGTTGCGGTTGGAATAAAGCCTAAACAACTCGCTTTATCCTGCAGATAATTGCTCTCATTTCTATTCATGGCAGCTCAGCCTCATCTTGTTTTGATGTCTTGTTTAACCAAGGTCAGCACAGAAGTTGCATACCTTATTCGGATGACTTAACTTAATACAAGGATATAAATATCTTTATTAAAGCTTAGCCATTTTATGAACAAAACACACCAATATTACACCTCCGTGGTGGAGTGGTTTGTACGCCGGATTTCAAGGTATAATGTATTTATGTATGTGCATGTTTATACATATACATATATCTCTCTCTAAACTAAGCCCATTGTCTTCGAGCGTCATGCATCGTCGTTTGTAGCTTGGTATAGCGTGAGAGTGACCATACAAAAAGGCAGTTTAAAAAACTAAAACCCAACTAGGAAAAATCTCGCCGTAATAATGCGACTACGGTTATCCATTTTTTTATTTCGGACTCGAACATTTTCTTGTTTCGTACTATATAGAGCGAAATTTTTTCGGAGTTGGGTTTTAATTTATAAACTTAATGTTTCTAGAGGGCGCCACATTCAACTTAATGTGAAGTCACATAACCTATAACCAGCGGACAGTCAAGATGCTTCTAACGATACCTCATTTGTCAAATTATTAAAAGTAGTTTAGAAGTTATGTTATGAGGGAACAGATAAACATACCAGTCATAACCCTTCTTTGTGCTACGGCCGAGGTCGGACCCTGCATGGTGAAGCGTAAGTTAACTCGTATGTATCATTTTGTATAGTGAAAAACATTTTAAAATATGAATTGATGATTCGTAAAGGATAAAATTATGACACATATATACAGATAACATTAGCATAAGAGAAAACAATAAATTCTCTCTGAAATATGGCTGAAACTTTATGGCTGCATAACTGGTCGTTTCACATGGCCACACCAATCAACTAAAAAAAATAAAGAAAATTTTATTTCCTCACTTTATTTGAGAAAAGCACTATACTTAAGCCTTGTGCAGGAAGCAATTCACATTGTCTCGAATGATTAAAGCATTCAAACCATCCTCGACAATATAAAAGGTAACTTCCCGCGCCCGCCTGTAATGTACTATTATTATTTTGTTTGTTTTGGTGTTTAATTACCTCACGTAAAAGTGAACTAAATATTTTTATGAACATTGTTTTGAAGTTACTATTTGCAAACCTATAAGTTATTATTATAACGTTCAAAGACTTATTTACTCTCACAATTAAAAGGTAATCGAGTTAAACAACGAATAAAATAATTAAGGATGATGGATGATTTATCAATATCTGCGTCCTCGATATCATGAGACAAAATTTGTCGAAATTAATATTTGGCTAATTACAATCGAGATGAGCTTTTTTATCGAATTTCATCAGTAAAAAAATATGCATTTCGTTCCCTTGTCACGATTACATTAGATACATTCGTCTCCTACTTGACAATACTATGTTTGATGACATCATAGATAGCCCTCAGACGGTTATCAAAAAACTTCTATACCTACAGTATAATCAAGGAGGTTTTCAAAGGTAAGTGCTAAATCCATGAGTATAACACTTCATTTGAAGTGACATTATTAATATAGGCGTTGAATGTTTAAAAAAAAACGGCAAAATCTGTGATTTATGTCCAAACAATTTCGTTCGCGTCTCTAAATATTTCAGAGCCGGGTTTTGGGATCGGGCACAACCTGCCTTACTCAAATTTGTATTCAATCAAAAGCCCCGTTTCCTAATAGGCAGTTGAAAGCATTCGATCTTTCAGCCGGTTTCAAAGCGATTTCGACGAAATTAATTGACAACGTTAATTATTTATTATGTTCCAAGGAAGAAAATCAACATTTTGTTAAAACCTAGAAGAACATAAAATACCTATATAAAACTAGTAATCCCCGATATTTAACCATCGTCACGTAGGGTAACCCTTGCCGTAGCTCAAGTCCCTTGTTCAATTATCAACTTTGTGTCCCCTCAAATAAAGGTGTGTAGGTAAATCCAAATGGAAATTAATTATACCAAGTATTTTATCATTTTGTAATCATGGGCTGAAATAGAGTAATCTTCGCTCTACTTTTTATTGTTTAGTTTTTATTACTTTGTCTTTTATGTTAATTCAGTGAAGATTCTTAATTAATAAACATATATTTTAGGGGTTATTTTTGAACTAAGGGGTAAGTTCAGGGTAAAATCATAGGTTCAAGGTACGCGAAGTGATGTGAATTTTGTGTGTATATATACAGTGACTTAGCTTAGTGCGTACTTTTTTATTATGTAAAAGGATTTTGATGTATTATATTTGCATACTTTGCGATTTATAATTTATTCGCTTACATTCTTATTTCAGAGCGCTTGCGATACAAAACGATAGTGTTTAATCTGCGCACCATCACTGTCTATTGTCAATTTAATAGCATTTTATCTAGGTACAGTAAAACTGAAAAAGAATAAAAATTGGCAAATTAAGACTTAAGTCATATTTTGTTTAATTTTGTTTTCGTTGACATAGAATTACCTATGACAAATATTATGAAGAAATATTTTTAGGGCATAATCAGTTAAACTATTTCACTGTGGTTTAGAAAGAATTGTTTGTAATGCTCAGTCCACGCAGATGAAGTCGAGGGCAATAACTAGTTTAAAATAAACTCTGATATAAATCTCTCAGTGCTCTAGTCACGTGCAACTTAATATGAAATACTAACAAAAGGACACTTATTTTAAATAAGTATAACGACGGGGCAAGAATTTAAAAACTATTATTAGGTAAGTAACATTTAAAGTAAATAGCAGCTGAAAATTTCTTATTGTATTGTCTTATTTTGGTGAGGTGATAATATAAATGCTTAAATTAATAAATAGGTAGTAACTTTATTGAAGGAGTTTATTTTAAGTATAATTTTAAGACCTTTGAAACTATTAAACAGATCTTTTGATTTAAAAGATGCAAGTAAAGGATTTCAATTACTGGTGTTCGCGAAATAGCCCAAACGCAACTAATAGTAGATTGTACAACAAGTGCATAAAACGCACCATTTTACCAGAGACGTAAATATCCACCCGAGCCGTAGTCAATACAATTGCCGTAGACAATCTTGAAATACTTATTTCTTAGAAAACTTATTAGTATTGCCTAGTTTTATTAATTTAGTATTATAACATGGATTATGTATAAAAATTAAGAAACAGAATAATATAACAAGTTTATGAAACGAAGTTTAATTGCGTGTGTGGCTGTTTACCTGACTGCCTTTGTCTTAAAGTCTGAGAACGAAAATTTTACTTTATGCACTAGAGCATGAAAAGCGATTTTATGTAGACTATACCCAACATAAAGACGAATTTTACGAGCATGAGAAGTGAAAATAAATAATTTTAATCTGTTTACAAACAGACGAAAAAAGAGTAGAACTGTTTTGGTTTTACATATCGATAAATATATTGTAGTAACAAACGTGGAAAAATATTGCAATAAAAATAACCAAAGAAGCTTAATAACTTTTTACTTAATAAATATGGAAGAAACAATAGAAATACAAACAATAATTACTTTCAAAATTGGAAAAACCTGTCTCAGTTCAACAACGAATTTTCGTAAACCTTTCGTTTTTCCATTCAGTTTTCAGTTACCTAAAAGCCTTTGTTAGGTCGAACAAATAACAGAAATAATATTAAAACCAAATGAAATTTTATTCTGTTCATGAACGAATTCACATCCAAAGGATTGGGATTATTTTAACACTATTATAATCACACTCAACTACGAGCGTAGGTACTAATGCATTATGTACTGTGCTTATCGATAAACCTTTATTATTCCACAGTATCGAGTTTTAAGAAACTTTCATAATTTGTAGGTAGGTACTTAGAAATCGAGATTGCATTCTCACAGAAGAGCTGTGCTGGTTTAAAATAAAAAAGGTGTTATTGCATTTACCTCATTCGGAGAGAAACATAATAGTAAATTATTTGAAATAAGTTGATGATTATTATTTATTCTTTAGCAATACTGTTAATTAAGTTGACACATAATTGGAAGAAATATAATAGTCCTTGATAAGAAGTACTGTACGTGTGTACTTACTTTGAAACTTAGATGTTAGGCATTTTCTGTGTAACTTTTCTTTCAAATAAAAAGTAACGAGGCAGTCCTGCTTTATAATTATTGTTTTATTATATTCATTATGAAAGTGTATTTGGTACATCTGGGGACACAGTAGTGTTAACGACCATCTCATCTTATTCTTTGAGCCATTCATATAATTATATTTTTACAACAAAAAAAATCTTGTTGAAATTTTTCACACAGACACTTCGACGAGTTGTCGCTTGTACTAAATAAATAATGGTTGTATTTACAACTGGATTTAAACTGAACCCGTAGCACGAACAGCTATCGGAAAAAAACGCATCTAATAAAATTCGATAGAGTAATTTTGTATGGGAAAATTTCCCAAAGAAAATTCATCTACTGCCGAAAAGTGACATTAAATTTCACATAGACAATTTCTCTATCGATTACTATTACGTGTGTTTTTTTCTCGATAGATGTTCGTGCTGAGGCTATTTTCGGCGATAGATGGCGCCGCAAAAATTTCCCATGACTATCCACTGAACAAGACTTGTTCTGACTCCATCGAATATTTTTACGCGCGTTATTTTTTCGCTAGATATTAGTGCCACAGATACTGATTTCTATTTCTTCATTCAAAATCGATCAATCTAGAATCTAAAACGTTTAAGGTTTTAACAGTATAGTTGTTCTATTTCGCGAAGACCTTTTTGCTATGAATGTTGTTAGGCGACACATGCACATTATTTTAGTGTGCGTAACACGAGAGCGTGCAGACGCACACTAAAACAATGTGCATGTGCACGCCTAACACATCCATAGCAAAACGGACTTCGTGAGATAGAACAACTATAATGAAACAAAACAATCATACGTACGTAAATCACATAATTTATTATTTACTTTTTGAGCTACATAACGTACCCATTATTTACAAATTCATTCTTACCAACTATAAATATCCTTTAACAATACAAGCAACAATTTCAACTGCGTAATTAAAAATATTTAGTTGATATATACATAATCATTAAATATATTTTCTTTCGTGTCATCATTTTCAGAAACAAAATAGTATGAAACTTTAAATTAAAGCTAATCATTTAATTTAAATATTTAGGGCCAGTTTCAAAGGTTTCGTGCAAGTGAAAAAATACAAACCTAGGCAGGTTTGTTTTTCTATGAAAGATATTTTCATAGTAATTCTGTTTGATAAAATAACTCGGAAGATAGTGATATTCAAAACCTGTGAAACATACAACACATGAGGACAATTTCCTTTTGAAAAAACTATATAGTTAATTTTAACTTTTTTTTTAAAAGTCATGTGACAAAGTTCGTTCGTTCAATATATGAAAATGTGTCGAAACAATAAATAAGTTTAATATTAATGAATAATAACGATACGCCTGAAGTGGAATAAGTAAACTTTATATAGATATGTATATTTCAACTACCTACAAAATGGCCAGTTATTATTTCAAATTAAGTAAATATTTACCAGCCCCCCTATCATAACCACTGAAACGCGATATGATATAGCGATTTATCACGTTTAACTTTCAAAACACAATGGATTTTGACAGTTGAGTGACGATATAACGATGTATCACACGATATATATCGTGTTTCGGTGGTGATGCTAGGGGGGCTGATCAATTTCATATAGTTAGGTATTAAAACTTATTATAAGTGGATAAGAACACTTGAAGTCAATACGTTGTTTTGGAAAAACGGAAAGTAAAGTATTTGTCTATAAATAAATCTGTAACAGTAATTGGATATAATGTATATTGAACTATAAATACAATTTTCAAGAAACCATCAGTATGAATGAAAACTATAATTTCACTCTGATACAAAATTGTGCCTGTATTTGAAATAAATAAAGTTGTTTGTATAATATTTTCTATATATTTCTCCAGTGCTCATGAGATTACTAATGCCACATAGTCAATTAAACTTTACCACCAAGTATGAAAGTGGTAACATCAAGCGAAGCGAAACGATGTTTGATACATAGATTAATTATTGTGTTTGATTCGTAGTGATTACTTGCTCAGTGAACTTTACATTAGTTTTGATAGAATTAGCATTTTCACGAGTTAGTAGTAGAAACACATGACAACGCAATGAATATGTTTGAAAGCAAGTTGCTACCGAAACGTGCTTTTCACCGAGCGGTCCAGCTGTTTGGCGCACTTAATAATATGTTGATTGGGTTTTGTGGCGAAGCATTCATGAGTCAGTGGAACGTTAATGATCACGTCGGCAGGTCACGTTCGCCACAGTCGAACTCGACTGGTCAACCGCGAACTGATTTTGCATTTATATGCTGGAAAATGGCTCCTTGCATTTTCCAGTTTTCTTACACTGTTAACAGTATAACAGAACTCGGAAACAAAAAACTTGATTACCAAGTAATCTTATGTAATTTTTAACTATTTCATCTGCGTAGAACGAACAAAAAAGTACAATGAAACGCTTAACCTATTTTCCATTGAGTCATCACAATCTATATTTTAGAAACGTGTTGACCTTCACAGTTTCTAGGTAGGACTTTCCGAAAAACGTAAAAATAACATCACGTTAAAAATGTGACGAATGAGCGAGTAAAATATTCTTACAAAAAGTGCAACAGTAATTTGAACCGATTCAAATCGAGACTGAGATGTGCTGTCGGCGGCTTACGGTGGATTAACTCGAAGCGAAACTCATAGGCAATTTAACAGCTGCATAGTCGCGCCATTGTATTGTATTGTAGGTACCTATTCATTTTTATGAAACCAATCGCTGATTAAAATTCAATTTAATCATTTATGATATTTTCTCAGATAAGTAATGTAATGTAAATGGTAGTACATTATACATACAGCTAGCCGCAAAATTATTGGTGAAAAAATTTAAAGTTATTTTTTTAAATACCTTAAATAAATACTTTTTAAAGCGTTTCCAATAGTCATCGTTATTATACTTTGTATTTCGGATAAACATTATTTAATAATTTTCCTATAGTTCCTATTAAATATGAAATAAAGTTATCTATCTCATTTTTCATCAATTTAATTTCAAATAAACTTTTCAAATGGCAGCCTCAAATTGGCTAAATAACGATTCCCATCGAATAATAGAATTAGAAATGTAAACATTAATATATACAATTTCTTGTTTTCTTTTGAGTTGTCTACTTTCATACGCATATTTAATATAATATGTGAACACAAATTGCTTTAAACTTTATGTAATTTTGTTTGAATGACTAGCTTTAATACACAATTATATTAATACATTCAATATATCTACACATATAATTTACAAAATATTATACAGTTTAGACATAGTATATTATATTCTAATAATTAATTGTATAAAATCACAAAAGCTATGATTTGGCTTTAGGGAAATGTTATAATTTCCATATTAAACCATTTTGAACGTAACGCGAATAGTAAACAATCGGCAAAAATCTACATTCCACCGCCCACAACTGTTGTTTCAGATCAACCTACAGTTACTGCTGTTATAACATTATTTAACTTTCCTATCAAAATACTATAATATAATTTTAGCAGTATATTTTTTGAAAGGCATTGATAACATTCCTTTAAAGTGAGCTTGCGTACGCAGTTAGCAGGACGACAGAATCAGTCGTTGTTTTAATTAATTGACGATAAATATATTTTAGATAAATCAATGATTTTAGATTACATACAAGAAAATACAACTGAATCTATCTATAGATATGTCTTAATATTTAATATAATGTTAGTAACTTGTTTTGTAACTTAATTTTGTATAAAGTATTCAGCATACAAAATACTCGCTCGCATATTGTATTCGAGCTTACCTAAGAACAAATGCGATTATTGCAAGTGGTTAACTCACGGTTCGTGAATTTTTAAACTTATTAATTAAACTGTGGCAAATACACCGAAGCTGTGAAGAAAGTGTTCTTGGAAATCTTTGGTCATTTAACATGACATAAAAATAGCACTAACATGAGTTTAGTCCGAATTCCTGGAAGAGTTTGTAAGAGTTATTGTATTCATAACCCCTTCCAGAAATCGATTCCAGTCATTGTTTAACAACTATTCGGCTGCTGAAATGTGCAGCTCTTGTTTCAGCATCAAAAACTAAATGTCGGGAGTCACTCGAAAATCCATTTTGTAGTTTAGGTCTGCAGAATATCTATGTAGATGGAATAATCAGAATCAGAATATTCCATTCAGAAGTCAATAATGAAATGGTTATTCATTATTCGTTACTCGAATAGGAGATCATATCGATTTCTGAAATAATACTGGTAACTGAAAAACAAACTTTGTGTGAAAGTTCTACCAACTTTGGTTAGTGTATCTTTGGAGTACTTAGAGGTATACTTAATATTTATAATGAAATGGCGTCATTTATCTTAAAAGTGACCGCTTACTCATTAACACTTCATTTTAATTAGTCTTATGAGCAGAGGAACCCGATGATTTTTTTTACCATTTAGTAATTTTTTTTATGATCAGGGAGTAACAAAATGGAATTACAATGTTACTAGTTAATTAATAGACTTTGTACCACTTCACAAATGTTCACATTATTCAAATAAATGTTAATAGAGCGGCGCTTCTATGTTGAGCGCATTAGGTACACATCATGGTAAATAAGTAACAAAATAGACCCAAATGACACACTTATTACAAACAAGTAACCTAACTAGTCTTTCAGATTAATTATCATGTTTGCAAAGGATGGAATGTATCCAACAAATATTTTATTTTATAAAAATTATAATATAATTGAAACATATAATATCAAAGGCGGTAATATCCACTCTATGTCAAAAATTAACGAAAACTGGCGTTTTATTAATCTATGGAGATAGTTTATATACTTAGGTGTACACTACACATTCAATGAGGCAATATACTATACTAAATACTGTTTAAAAATAATGTTCGTAACAAACCCGGCATTATAAGGACAATTAGGACAAACCAATCAATCAAAAATAACAATTAAATGTTTAATCGTTTTACTTAAAATGTCATTGAGTGGATATTGCCGACTTTGATATAATATGCTTCTATTGATTTGATATTATATGCCGTCGTCAATTAAAGTATTATTACCATTACTTACGAATAGTTACGAAGATCGGGTTCTTTTTTCGTCACCAGTAAGTGGACACATTAATTAAATCTCAATATGAAACTTTCGAAAAGAACATAAATTTGTAAAGATACAACAGCATACACAGAAAAAGAGTGCTTTGTTTTTCAAATAGCACAGTTAGAGAAAAGACTTGTTAGTTGACTAACAATATTTTTATGGTTTTTGCAGCACTACGCAAAAAAAAAAAAAAATAATAAATATAACAGTCATAGGTATAGGTAATTTCTTTAGGTGTCATGACGACTTTATGACACGCTTCGTAGAATAATGCAAATAATTGAAAAACCCACCAAAACCAACAAACATAAGAATGTGCCGAAAAGCTTAATCACCTGAGAAGCTACGAATTCACTTAATCAGTCACTGTTTTGAAATTGTCTCAGTATTGAAAAGTATTTATGCTGAATGTCTTTTCTGTAATATGTGCATCATGATTGAACACAGCACTAGGTGCTCGGTACTGAGATGAAGTTGGTTGGCAGGTGATTTTCCCGAGGCCTGGACTCTGTCGGCCCTGGAGGCACCTTCGGTGAAGTCCCGGGACCTAGTGTATCCCTTCAACCTTTCTCCTTGAACACTTTCTTCGTTACTCCGCCAGTAAACTGTGGCTATAGTGGCCAGACACTGTAAAAAAGGAAACTGAGTTAACTCGTTGTGCAAACAGTACATCGTTTTTTTTTAAATGTGTTGTTACGCTTAAAAGCAATACTTTTGTGAATCTTTCCAAAATCATTAATATTGTTCTTGTTTTATTATATCTTTTCCTAAGTAATGTTCGAGGTATAAGAAATCTCTCAAATATTACCTACTCGCCTGAGTATTATTCTATAATATTCATTTGACTATATTTTTTTACTGAATAGGTAATTTGGAACGTGATATCAATTATATTTAAAACAATTCCTTATACAAAAATAAAATATGATTTATATGATACCAGATCTAAACCTAATATTCAATCTGAATATGATAACCATTTTTGTTATATTACGCTATAGCTATATCCTTTTGTTCTATTGGTATGTAACCATAGCAAGCCCAAACACTGTAAATTTGCAATAATTATTTATTTAAGTTTTTCTTACTTACTTTAAGTTTAAGATCTCCTTTCCTAAAGTGTTTAGGCTTGACTTTGAAGTCAAGTGCCAGACTGGTGACTTCCAATCCGTCGTCAAACTTGTGATGGGTGGGGGGTAGCGTCGCGCCCGCCGGCGCTGGCTCCCCGTTGATGTACCATGCGAGTCTAGTGGCGGGCCGGGAACGCCCAGAAGTGCAGTTCACCTGCACTCTGTCGCCGATCTGGTAGCGCAGGCGCGAACCGGTTATGGTAGGCCCATGGTCTGGTAAAGCTAGATGGAAACAGAAGGCCAGCAGCTGGTGAATGAAATACTACTTACAAACTCCTTCCCCCTAGCATGATCGACGAAACACGATATATATCGCGTGATATAGCGTTTTATCGACACCCAACTGACAAAATCCATTAACTTTTGACAGCTAAGCGTAATAAATCGCTATATCATATCGTGTTTCGGTAGTCATGCTAGGGGGCTTATTCAAAAACAGTTCATATACAGTACAGTATAGTTTTCTCCATGGGTAGGCCCCTCGACAAGGTTGACCGATGATCTGGTGAAAGTCGGCCGCTAGTACACCATATATCAATTAAGGTCATCTGAAACTGCATAGTTTAACTGTATGTTCAAATTCTATATTCGCCTTTTATTATAACATTAAGAATACCCAGATGTGTTTTTAAACTAATCAAAAGCTACTGTTAATTTCGCATGTGTAGAAAAATTTTCGAAGCAGTCGTAGCAATGGCACTATTATTAATTCAAGCAAACCATGTTCTTGCTTATTTCTGAAATTTCGACTACCTTTTGCGAGTCTAATTAGAGTATAGTTCTTCTATCTCACGAAAACCCTTTTGCTATGAATGTGTTAGGCGTGCACATGCACATTGTTTCAGTGTGCGTCAGCACGCTCGCGTATTACGCACACTAAAACAATGGTTTTGTAAATTAAAAACATTCCACATTTCTCTCTTGAAAATGAATAGGAAAAAGAAAAATACAAAACAGTGAAACGAAGTACCTCCCCATTTTTAGTGGTCAATTAAAGTCAATGTTTTAAGCAAAATATGTAATGTTTATGAAATCCAATTTACACAAGGCTCCTTATTAGAATGACAATGGCTAAGGTACAGTTACGTTTGGTAAGCGCCTGCATTCTACAGACATTTATCTCTTTTCCTTAAAATAATAGCTACCTTTCAACTATAAAACTTCCGATACTGAAACCTAAAATTATTACTACCTATAAAACAATAAAATTCTACACGTTTAGATAGCATTTTAAAAGGATTGCTTTTGAAGTGGCACTGGCGAGAAGAACCGCTGGTCGTTGGGGCGGAAAGTTTCTGGAATGGTCCACATGCACTGGACGACGCTCTGTGGGTAAGCCCCCGATAAGGTGGACCAACGATCTGGTAAAGAAAGCCCTGGATGTGGGCAGCGTTGGGCCGGTGACTATAGAGATATTTGTGGAGGTCTTTGCCTAGCAGTGGACGTCTTAAGGCTGATATAAGGGGTATCTTACCGACTATAGTCATGTCGGCGTGGTCGGAGACGGTCGGGAACAGGGGCCGCTCGCCGGACACCTCGCACCGGTACCGGCCGCCTGTTTCCAGAACCGCCGGATACAACGTCACGTTGGCGCCGTTGTGACTCGAATCCTGATAAACAAAACACGTTAATTGTGAAATAAATACTATGCTGATTACATACATTGCTCCGATTCCAAACTAAGTAAGCTTAAGCGCTTGTGTTATATGGAAATCAGAGACAACGCGGTGGTAGTGGTAACACACACACCCAGACCTGAGATAATATATTGACCCAGCCGGGGATCGAACCTGGGACCTCAGAGATTGCGACACCATGAAAACCGGCGTGCAAACCACTCGATCACGGAGGTAGACAATTAAGGGTTACATTATAAATACGTCACGACAAATTATCACATTTTAAAAACACTATTAGTCAATAATAGCACGTTATACTTAGGAGTCGAGTATTTTCTATGTATACAGAATCGCGATACCGAGAGGCACAAGGTTCGGTTTGTCGATTTTCCTTAGATCTGACAAATCTAGCAAGGGAGACTAGATCTTCGGTGGTTTTGTATTATCTCTATCACGAAGTACCTATATAACTATAAAATTTAGTTTTTTTTTCTGTCCTGACAGAAATTAACTTTCGATCACCCATGGGCCACGGGTCCCTAAAGTAACTGTGAAAGCAGCAATAAGTGCGTTATTATTAGGTACCTTACAGAAGATTATTGAAGTTGGGAAATCACAAATGGTTCTTAAAGGTTCTTTTGTAGTTCTTCATTATAGAAAGTACATATTTAGATTTAATTACAGCTTGGCCTGTGTGATTTGTGCTGCTGGATAACAAGTGCTCACATGGCGTACCGACTGGTGTTACGTTAATATTCCATGTCGTAGGACGACTATTACGTAAACGCCGTTAGTAAGCGCGAAGCTTAGCGACGCGACGCGGACCGAAACTTTGGCTAACTGCAACTAAAATTAGTTGTAAACTGTTCACTCCACGTCCTGACACACGCTGAAATTTAGTTTGGATTTCAGGTTTGAAGTTCAATTTGAGTCAGTAACAGTAACATGCAGCAAAAAAAATCACTGCACATAATCATAATAATAAATAAATATTAAGTACATATTATCTGGTCTTATCTGTTTTTATTTTTGCATTAATCACGCTTCTTTGAAGTATATCCCCCTTACTAATAAAGATAGTATAACAGATGTGTAGTTACAGTGTTTTGTCCCTTTCTTTATGTCAAACTTAAATAGTAAACCCCATACTAATAAAGATTATTTAACAGATGTATTAGTTACACAGTGTTTTGTCCCTTTCTTTTTAATGTCAAACTTAAATAGTTTGACAGAGAGTAACCATTGTGTTACTATACATCTGCTATACAATCTTTATTAGTAAGGGTATAAATATAGTTACATCTTGTTTTCGTGCTAGCTTTTTGAGTAATAATCAAAATAGAATTATTTAACATAAAATGTGAAAAATAAACCGTAAAAATTGTTTTCACAAAGGAATATTGAAATGACTTTTTGAACAATATTATGAAATAATAATTTAGTATCTGCAAATAAAATACTAAGTCTTTTCAATAGAAAAATATCCTTAGTTTATTATGAATAATCTAAATAAATAAAAATGAATAGCCGTAATGTTTGTAAGCGCATAACTTCAGAACGACAGCACCAAATTAAATAATTCTTTTTTTGTTGTGTTTGTTATTATCAGGATAAGGTTTGATTAAATAAGAAAAAAGGTATAGAAAGACGTAATTTTATTTTTTCTTTTCCGTCATTTAAATCGCAATATAACTAATAGATGGCGCCACCCGTGTGAAGCCGGGGTGGGCAACTAATAACGAATAAATACAAAAAGCTTTTCTGACACAAAGCGAGTGCCGCGCACAAAAATTGAATGGAATATAGCGGAGTTGCGGACAAAGCGACGCGTGACATGTTAATTAATTTACCTTTAAAACTATGGTGATTTCGAGCAACCACTGTACAAAGAAATCGTAAAATATTTTGAATATCATAGCTGCAGCTAAAAAAACGAAAGAGAAAAATTAAAATAATATAAATTAAATAAAAAGATGTTCCAGAATCGATATAACACAATATTTATTGGAACACTCTTCCTAAAACTCTTATTAAATTAAATTATCGTCTCTCATTAATTTATGTTATAAGTCATGAACCAAAATTAAAAAGTACATCAATTGATATAATTACATTTCTAACTAGGCATATTATCTTTTAAAAGTTATAAAACTAATAAAAATCTTATAATTATTTAAGTACACATCTTTAAGTCAAAGCATTAAGGATCCACTGTTATTACTTTGACCGTAGTTCAAAACTAACACAAGCAGTAATACAGATTTCAAGTGGCAAACAGAGAAAGTATAAGCCAGTTTCACACAAGCGCGGCTTTGTTTACACCTGCACCTCTCCACACAGCAATATCCGGTCCAGGTTTATTGTTTCCACTCCGAGGACCTAAGCAAACTCGACTCGCACTCGGATTAATCCAATTATACCTATCTACTTCCAAACTCCCTCTCTATTATCTGCTTAGACGCCTATTCCCTGCAAAATTCTTGGAGTTGTGAACAACGATTATTTTCAAAAAGGCTCACGTTATCAGTTCCGTTAATAAACAATAAAAATTTATTGCTCTGCTTTGTTACGTTAAAGTTTAAATTAGTTGATCCTTTCTAGAACACCGAAAGCAAACTGAAGTCCTGGTAGTTATTATTATTAAACAGTGTTGGCATGATAATTAGATTTGTTGATTTATATCAAACGGGAATTTACAATCATCACATCAGCACGTTCAGCCAAAATTTAAACGTAATTCAGTAAAACATGCAAATAAATACAATATTATTATGTTGTTTATGAAATTAACCCCCCTTCCCCTTGTTTCACTTCCCCCTTGACAGGTGTAAGTGAAACACTTCTTAGTCTTTATATTATTTTCGTTATTTTGTTGCTTAATGCAAGCCTTTGATATTTATATTCATACCGTTAAAGGCTGACTTAATAAACCTCTTTGAATAAAAATAAAAATAAAGGATGTTTCACTTGTCACCTTTTTGAATAAAGTTCTAGTCGTTCGTCGTTTCGTTTCTGTTTAAAATTGAACTCAATTTGCATGTTCTTAAAATACATGTTAAAAAGACGCTCATGAGCAAAGGTTATTTACAAAGCAGAAGATTATTTAAAAGACTCAGACTGCTATGCGTGGATGTATTATATAACTCAATGACTTCAATTACATAGACGAGCTGTTCAAAACTAAAATTGTGTCACAACCAACCTTCGCGCATCAACTGTTTCCCTCGGTCGCTCGCAATAGACTAAAGGAGTTGCGGTGCATGCACCGTAACTTAATGAGCAATTTTTCGGTACTGTACAGCCTGTCTCATGTAGTATATGATATAACTATCTTAATTTTACAGTTTTCGATTACTATTTGTTCATGTTATTTATGTTTATTTTGTTTTAAATGTATTTGGTAACGGTAAAATCTCTTTGTAATTAACGTAACATCTGATTTTTGACAAAGCTGCTGGTAAGTTTCTTGCGCCCATTCTTCTTGCCAGCTAAAAAAGTCTCGAATGGGGGTGGTGTAGTAGGGGGTCCCCACCCCCTACTATAGTAAGAAAATATAGACAATTCAAAAGCACTTAATTTCTAAGTTTATTTGAATAAAGTTTTTTTCCATTTCAACTTGCTCCCCTTCACGTTGTCAATGTTCTATGTAACTAATGTGTCGTGGGTGGTGTCTTCGGTGGCAGAAACAAAATTTTTACAGCACTGTAAAGGAAAATAAAAAAAAAATGTTAATTACATGTTAGTAAGTTAGAAAATACCTCAACGTCTACGCCTGGCAGTGGGAATTTCCTCTTCGGTTCGATCTCTCTGGGGACATGCCTGAAGAACTCCTTGCCGTCCTTGTACCACTTGACCGAATAGAGCACGTCCGTGGGGCCCAGCTGCCAGCGACACGACAGCTGCGCGCGTGTCCCCAGCGGCACGTGCGCCGGCACTCGCAGCTCCAGCAACTCCAGGCTGGCGACGCCGCAATCTGTAGCCAAGAGCAATAACTTAAATTTCTGTTAAAGGTAATTGCAATTACACTTGCTTAATCCAGTTACCTACTTCTGCCCCCTGATTACGTAACTCTGTTGCTAACAATTTCTCGTTTGAAATCTATTGAAACCGTTTGAAATCTTTTGAAATTATTGAAATTTGACAGTTTCATTTATTAACAAAGTGCCATTAAATCACTCTGCTATCAACTGAAACTGACCATTCACTTCAAACGATTTCAGACGGTTTCAATCGATTTCAAACGAGAATTGCAACAGACTTACGTGATCAGAGGGCTGAGTATTCAACCATCGTAATCTGAAGAGAAGAAAAAGAAATCATTAATCGTCAGAAAGTACAGTTCCCGATCACGTAGTGCTAAATACTAAATTGTAAAATATCAGGTTTCAGATTTTTATGTAAAAACTAAAATGTTTTATGTCATTTTATTCTAACTAGTCTACTTTGTGTTTACTCTTCGGCGTGTTTATTTTATTTGGTACAGAGCACTAAAATAAATATTACGAGAGGAGCAATTTCAGATATTTTAATGTATTACACATCGGTAAATCATCGATGTGTATTTAAAAAATTAAACGCCGCCGCCAGTTTCATTCAATTTGCGAAGTTACATCGATATCATGACGTAAATTCAAATAAACCGCCGACCGCAGGATACCGGTAGATGAGCAACAGCGTTGTAAATTTCAGTTAAAATATTGCACATTATTTGCCTACCGCTGGATAGGTACAAGTATTTTTATTTGGCCGTAGGTAGCGTGTTATGAAGGCAGAAATCCATTAAACGGCACGTCAAATAATTTCCCATGTGACGCTCGCTCGCGGCCCGTAAAAGAGGCACTATTGCCCTCGCCCAGCGGATAATATTACTTTACGACCCGCGGGGCGGGGCTCGAATGTAAGTAAATTGGTGAATAAAGACAACGAGCCGGCAAACAGTTACGGCGTGTCTGTATTATGACCTTATAAACGAATGAACGCTCATGAGCAAATTGTTTCAGAGTTCGCTCGGTAATTAGATTTAGCTTGCTGATAAATTGGTATAAATGTCAATTTTGTCATTACGCGTCAGGATTTTTGCATAAGTAGTTATGTTTAAATACTTTAATATTTACTCAATACATTTAAACCAAACTAACACAAAAGAAGAATCATCCAAATTTGTGTATAAAATTGAGCTTAAATTCGTTAAGTTTCAATGAATACCCGAATCGGTAAAATATCTAAAGCAAATAAAAGGATCCGAGTGCAATAACTAACAAGTACCTACACGTTGGATAACAAACTGCCAAAAAGTTAATTTTTTTTTTGGCAGAGATGAATAATACTTTAACATATTTTTAAACAGCGAAGAAAGTAGATTATCTCTTTACTATTATAGATAAGCCAATAAAAATAAAAATAAAAAAATTCAAAGTAAGTAAAAACTCTATGCTATCAGACACGAGTGTTCAAGGATTATTTTTGTGAAATTTTGAAGAGACGTCACTTACATGACATTTTTTGAAGTAAGTAAAACATTAAAATTTTGTTGTTTGAATGTTTTAAATATATTAATAATTTAATAAAGAATTGCTACGGGGAAAACAATACAAATTCTTATAAGAAAATAAATTATAGTCAAATTAACTTAACTAAGAAGCCCTTTTGAAGTTCCAAAATGTTCCCTGCCCAAACTAATCCAACCAACCATTTATAAGTAAAAAGTATAGCGTAATAGCTAAATATATACACAATACATTGGTCAGTTATAAATTAGGTAAAACTAAGCCAGCCCATTTTTGGACGGAATGTAGTCCTTTTTAACATATATTCATCTTAAGATAAATGATATAGAAAAAATCGACTCACCCGTAGCCGTATCACCTCATACGGGACTCGAACCCGCACCCTTGGGATTCCGGCCCAATGCACTGACCAATTATGCTACCAAGTCGCTAGTTGGGAGCGGCGAAATTGCTGAGGTGCTACGGGTGATTTTTTCTAGTATTTTTTCTAATATATTATTTATCCTAATATAAAAACAGCATAGTGAATGCGAAAAATCTCAATTAAAAAAATATTCATCTGTTTGTATAGTCAAATACTCTATTTTGTTTCGTTATTCAATATTCCTCGTTTCTCTTCGTTCCGAAACCATTATTGAATGTGTTTTCATTTGTCCGAACATCAACCGTTGTTCCAAATTGCTGACGCTGCAGCGGCAAAAGAATTTTATATCCATTTCAAGAAAAAAGAAGCATCTACACTGTGAATTCTTCCTGTTATTAAATATACTGCAATGAGTAGTGGTAGTATACGAACACGAATAAATATTATAAACAATAATCGCTTAAAAGAAATTAATGTTAAGTTAAAATCTTTGATCAATTTATCTCAAATAAATATAAAAATTGGATAGGTACAAAATTATGTAGTTGAAACGTGTGTTAGAAAATAAAAAAAACGTGAAGGATCCAAAAAAATACCTTGTTTTGATAACTTTCCTCATGAAGTCGTCAATTGCTAAATAAAATCAATAAATAGTGTTAAATAATTAAATATCATTATACATTTTAAATCAGGGCACCGGTACACTCGAGCATTTCTGAATTGAAACCTATTTATTTTGGTGGTGTACTATTTTAGCTGAATTTCCCCTGAGATTTTCTATGCTCCGCAGTTTGGGTTAAAAATTTTAGCCAAGGAGGCAAATCCGAATTATTTATAACATAATTTATCTGGCTTATCATGTTTTCAGTTCACCTTAAATTAATAAATATGGGACACGACTTCACTACTTAAAATTAGAATTACTACCTTTTTTCATAAATAATTAGGTAGGTAAGCAAAGTTGATGAGAAGGGGATGGAACCTTGTCAAAGTAAATAGAAAATTTAACAATTAGTTAATTTTAAATTAGTTAATCAATAACTTTAATTTAATTAATCTTATTTGAAGTTGCTGCAGCAATGTTTCCTCACGAGTGACATCCCTGTGGCTGGCCGGCGTACTGTGCTCGTCTCAGTTTGACAAGGTTCCATCCCATTCTCATCGCGCGCGGGTTATATAAGGTACCTTCAATTTTCCTACTACGACATTATTTGATTTCTTATAAAAATATTCATTACGTAAACTTCTTAATTATCACTTCCACACTTGGTTTTAAAATGCTAATCGTCTATCCAAAATATTATTTGAAATTTCGATTGAGATCTATATTATTATGGTATCTTCATAATAATCACGATAATACGATTTCATGCTAACATTGAAATCTAAAACAGTTTTTGTGAAGATCAGTGTAGGTTGGTAGCACTTGCTCGTGTTTTGTTATTTTTCAACTTTAAATAGAAAGCCACAAAAGTGCTCCGCTAAAATCCTTTCGCAGAACAAACCTTCGTGGCCTTAACCAATTTATCAAGAAATCGGTTGTCAAATACTGTAACAATATAACGTGAAACATGAAAACCAATGTGATTGTAGACCTCTCGCTCACAAACAAATATCTATCCTCTAAGGACGACATCTAATCAGCTCAGCGGAACTAAATTCTCTCAAAGCTAAATTTTCTTGAATCAGCCCGCCTAACAGAGCCACTTTAATTTGGAAATAAGATACAACAAATCAATGTTTTGAACTACATTAAAAATAGTTTTTTAAGTATACCTACGTCAGTACTATACTAATTCTGTGTCTACGTGAGAAAGGTAAGTTTTTATGACAAAAAATGGTTGCGTGAAGCCTACACCTCATATCAATAACTAACATTAAGTTTTGAAGTTCATTTTGCAGCAGAAGGATTTAAATAAATAATGAGTAAAAAAAGTAATCAGAGAGAAACACACCCGTATTAAAAAAAATCAAACGACCCTTGCCTATGCGAACGCACTGCGTTGAAATAGAGCTCCGAGATTGGTTAGTTTGTTTTGTATTACGTGTGATTGATAGTTGGGCTCACAGTGCCTGTGCGTCCACTGGCACTGTGAGCCCTCATAGTAATATTTGTGAATGTTTGTGAACGGGTGCAAAGTATTTTTGTTTTTTTAGCACACAGCGAAGAAAAATAATGGTTCTAACTTTACATTATAAGAAAACATGATAATCTTACTCCCGCGATTAAGGCCACCTGCGTCTTAGTTTCAGACAATATCCGTCGAGCGGGGAATCACAAGTAGTTGACCTACGCGCCGTTTAGATTTATTAAACTGCTAATAACATTCTAAACCAAGTGTCAGCTTAAAAACATTCAGTAAGGAATTATCATAATTTACAGCAATATTTTAGAGATAAAGACAGATTCTGGTAATACAAACTAGTGAAAAAGTTTTGAATTCGACGTAAAAGGCTCCTCTAGTGAATCTTTGGTCGTGTAAACCCAAAATATTTCAACTGTTTCATGCTCAAACAACATTGGTTGATATACGAAGGGTACAAAAGTTAGTTTCCTGTGTCAAAAGCTACGCTTTTTTATAAAGTCATTGTAAGTAGTGAGAAGATGGAAAAATTAATTATTAACTGGAGTGTATTATAGTAACCAAACTTATCATAAAGGCACTTCTAGCAAGAAGTTTCTACACTTGAGTTGAATTTACACGTCACAAAGTTAAATTATCAATTTTGATAAATTGGTAGTTATTTAAAATTATCATAGTAACTTTTAAAACTATTGAAAATATGCAACGAAGTCATACCGACGTGATGTGGTAAGTGGGAAATCATGTAAAAACTTGGTTTGCCTCGCACCTCATTCAAATAGAAATTTATGCTTTAATAAGTGCTTGAGTAACGGCATCGTACTTTCAGTTATATTACTTCTAACATTTTTATTTAGTTTCTACAGCACTTATTAGCAGTATTTTTTTTTCGAGATTGTCTTTTGATATATTTTGTGATAAATCAACAATGTTTAATTCATTAGGAGTCACAGTAAATCACAATAAAATATCATCCATTTCAGATGTTACCATCGTAAAACCACTAAAGGATGGTTGAGAATGCTGTACACTTAATTCACCACGATAAGGAATTTACAAATGTCATTATGAAAAATGCAAATAATAGGCATCTACAAACATACGTTAGGACAATTTTTCAAAATTAGGAGGTTCAAAAATTAGATATTTTAGTCAGAAAGAAAGTTTGAAAATAATTTGAATGATTGATTTATTTAATGTAGTTTTAACAATTAGAAATAAGTACTTTATTTGTGTTTAAGTATTACTATAAGTATTAGGATTACGCGTTTGCAAGAATTTTGCAACTTTTTTAACGATAAATCGTTAACGTAACGTATAAAATAGATGCCTTTGTTTCGTGATTCGACTAAGGAAAACGTGAAAACCAACCATCACATAATATTTGTGCAGAATCCCAAAGGAAAAGTGAGGTTTATAATTCTAAACGCTCACCTCCTGTTAGATTTATGGTTTCAGCGTCTACGTCATCACCTCTCGGCACATTTTGACACAAATAAAAATAATCATAAATATCATAATGCTTTCTTTTGATGTATAACATGAAATACTTACGTATCGCTACCTTTTATAGGATTTCGATTCCGAATCCGAATTGAGTTAATCATACACCAACAGAAGCTTGTTTGTTTGTTGCCCAAGAATCCAAGCCACATTTAAAAATGTTATTGGAGAAAGCGTTCTACAGTAACAGTATTATTGACATCTTTATTGGATATTATAACCGATGCCTTTGTGTACCTGGCAGCTTGTAATTGACATTTTTAGTGCGCAACGTTCAAAAGGACCACTGCCTCTAGGAGTGCGGAAATGGTGCTAAGTGAGGCGTCTGCGAGGGCGCGACATCGCCACTCAAGGATCGTTTCGAGATAGTGCACGTTCGGGCTGGAGCTTGGCCGATGGCCGAGAGCATCCCTCTTTGTGACTACTGCGCGCGTTCAGCATAACACCACCGACCTAAACTGACTCTTATACAGTTGACATAAGGATCACAAGCAGCACGTTTGTTAAATATATTTTAAAGCTTACTTTTTATTGGAACTTGAGCATTCAAAAGTATGTGTACGGAATAGTTGTCCAACACAAAATGTCTTGTAATATTTAAAACATTAGATATTAAGTAACGTAATCGAATACTTACCTTTGACTACTTATTAACAACAATTGATATTCATGATCTGGTGCGAGTCCTATTTTTTCTAGTATATTATTTAGTATTGTATAATTGATATTCATTTTAAAATTTTAACAATCACAATATAAGTTACCCAAACACATTAAAAGGTTATAAAAATTTGATTTCATTGATTTCCAAAAAGCTCGGTTAGTTTTCAAAGAAACTTCTCTTTATTTAGACCAAATTTTAAATATTATAATGTATCTCAGAATGAAAGTCATGGCGAGTGGCTCGAGTTATGACTCTTCGCAGGATCGTCCCAGGAGGGCCGTTCGATAACATTGAATAGTCTGTTCAGTGATCCAAGCCAGCGACGCTCTAGAGGCCATTTCGAACAACTGTTGCGATTAAATAATTTGTTTGTTTTGTTGCGGAAATAGTCGTACAATTTGCATCATTAAATGTCTCTTCATGCTAATTGATTTTTGACTTACCTACGTAGTGGAAATCGAATTGCAACTGATCTTATTTCAATTAATATGTTTTGTTACCACTTGATAAGAAAACACGTACAAATAGTAAACACTACAAAAGTATCAAGGTAATGAAGTCATCAAATTAAGTTAATGGTTAAATGGCAGCAATTAACTGATGTTGTCTATAACTATTCTAAATTCATTTAGGACATGTAACGGTTGCGTGTTAGTAAATAATTTCCAATTTACACGATGACAATGCAACAATATCATTTAACACCCATTGTAATTTTAAACGTGTGAATTAACGAACTGACCTTACTTAATTTAATTAGTTTAAAAAGTATGGTTTTTGTCAAATACCGATATAAAACATGTTACAAAAGTTATTAACTTTATTATTGACGTTAAAATCTGTTAGTGTAATTGGGTCCCTAAATACGAAATACTTTTATAAAAGTCAAAAATAGCGCAACGTGAATATAAAAGGATAAAAATTAAATTTTGGGAGGGAAGAACTTTACAGTAAACTTCGTCAAATATTGAGAAGTGTCTTACACGATAGCGTATCACATTATTCTGTACAGTCAGTCGTAGTTCTAATACACATGTTCTCATATTCATACGTACATGCAAACTTCTACACAACATCTCACATCCACACACATATTCACCCTTCACACACAATACATCCACAACACTTTCTACACATACTAATACACACGTCATTATTGATCTAATAATTTAATAATATTATTATATTAGATAATAAGTAGGTTTAATTTTAAATTAAAATTAGCGAATCTTGTATAAATAAGACCTATAGTTTACTATAACACCATACACACTTTTATATATTTCGTTTTTAAGTTATGCAGAGCGTTGTCTCCTGGCACAGGCGATTACAAGCCTAAAAGGAGGCTCCGTTAAATATAAATAATGTAAGTCACTATATAGAAATAAAGAATTTTTGAATTTTTTGAATTTGAATAATATCTATTAAAAATAATAGTTAAAAATGAGTGTATTGTAGGAAATAATACCCGAACTCAACCCTAAGTCACCTGAAACTCACCTCAACATTACACTGGAGCTTATTAATGCGGCGTAAGACTCAAAATTGTAAGCGATGTATTTAAGGTAGGCTGCGATTGAGTTGAGTTCGGGTTGAGGTTGGGTCATGTGATATCGTCTGAACGCAGCCTAACTTATTTTCCTCACCTCCATTACATTTAAGGGAAGCAAAGTTTAGAACTGTTCCTGCGACATGGAGAAAGTTATGTATCACTGTAAACAATCCGAGCTCCCTTCGTCACCTCCAAGCTTCGACTCCGAACATCGCATAAATCTCTATATCCAACGCCGACCATATCGAAGTTGGATACTTCTTACTTTTCTAACTCGGCACTCTCCATTGTGTTTAATGGATGAAGGTCAGACATTTCGTTTATCAGGGTCTATTAATTTTTGGGATCCAACCCCAGCTTTATTTTACAAATGCTTTTAACCCTTCAACGCCCGGAAAATGAGACACAATAGATATTCCATTGTTATCCGGCCGCATACGTCCGCTAGGCGTTGATGAATTAATACATTTTACATTCACAATTTTTTTATGGTTTCAGTCTTTAAATCAATAAAAAGGTACCTTTTAGTTTTGTCACACTTTTATATATTTTTTTCCATAGAAAAGTACAACATCGACTCAACTATAATGTATGGAACAGCTGTTTTTTTTTTCGTGATTCCGTGGTTGGCCCTGTAGTAAAAGTTGTTCACTCACGTAGATTCATACATTTAGATATACTTAAAAATTAACAGTGTATTAGTACGGCATCTCGGAAACCTGTATGTATCTGTAAAATGTTGCAATTGAACCTGTCTTCGAACGTTCTCTCCCATGTTGTTGTGTTTGGTTCTAAATTTTGTTTTTCGTATTCTCTATGGAATTGGTATCGTGGTATTAATAATAATAGCCTTTATTAGCCGGAGGCTGCATTATATTTTGATCTAGTACTTGTGAACAGATGTGATCGTTTACAATTACGCGTTCGGAGAAAAAATGTATTGAAACGAAATTTTGGCGTGAAAATGTAATGCCTTCCGATGTCGGTATCAGGTGTGGGTGTAATACCAACATGGCCGCGTAACGTATGGTTTCAATATGCCGCGTTATCCGAGAGAACACGCAGACGTTCTTCGTTTGCATCTTTTATAGTATCAAATGTACAATATCTTGGTGGTGTGCTAAGGGAACAATATTATAAGGGATAACAATGATATTTTCTCTACTTATTACTATCTTCATTTTTTTTAAATTCACAACGACATGAAATAATGATAATCTTTAATGCTTAAATATTTACAAATGTAAATACTAAAATAGAATAGGTATTTGATTTGAAAAAGAGAAACACAGTGTGAAGTTTACAGATAAACCTAAAATTCTGTTAATCAAATTAATGGTTCACAATCCTAGATAATATTTTTCTGGTGTTCGCGTAATATACAAGGTGTTACAAAAGTGCCCCTAATGCCGAATATGATAGATAGGGACCATCAAAATGAACAACTTTTACTATAGGACCAACTTTGAAATCGCAAAAAAAATCAGCTGTTTCATACATTTTGATATTTTCGTAATTAATTTTTGTATGAAACAGCTGATTTTTTTTTCGTGTTTCAGAGTTGGTCCCATAGTAAAAGTTGTTCAGTTTGATGGTCCCTATATACCATATTCGGCATTAGGGGTATTTTTGTAACACCTTGTATAGTTAGCAGGCAGTTTTAAATTCCCGCTTAGGAAATTTTCTCATGCGAGTTCATTTATAAAAACATAACTTCAGTACTTTAAGGGGAGTTCAGAACTTTTGATAATTAGTCACTTGATGCCTTTTCACTTAACATGTATTACACACACATTGTTTAATTTCGGGAAGAGCAAGAATAGGTCAACTTTTAATTGATGCATAAATGAGTACCTAATTCAATTTTACGAAAGTTTTCAAACGGCACGGAAATAAGGTTTTGTACACAAATTAGTACGTAATTCCCAATAAAGCTCAATAGTAATCACATGAATTTATGAGTGAACTGAACGAATTTAATCGGTTGATAAGTGCGACCTGTAGAGGAGAACAAATAGACATGCGGTCACTGGAAGGACATACGAAAGCATTTTTGCCCATAAGCTGAAACGGAGACGCTTCGCTCGCGCTTCGCGCTCGCTTAGTCAATAATATGATGGGATCGTTATTATTTTAAGGATAGGATATCAAGGAGTAAATTCAACTCTGCCCTCGCTTCATCGACTTGACATATAAAGTCCATTGGGTTAAATTGACAGGTGTCAAATGTACTAGAAATATAATCCCGTTAGTCACGCGAATGCGAGCACTCATACATAGACAAGGAATTTCGTGCGTGTATCTGATAATTCATAATAATTTATGTAATTAATCATAATAGCCCATAAGGTCCAGCATTCATGATTTTGTGAAAAGTCGCAACTGCTAACATTGTTTTTATAAGAACAGTGTATACCTAATTCCTTCCTACTTACACTGATAAAAATGTACTTACCTACCTATTCCATTACAATCGATTTTGCCGGGTCGGCTGTTTTATGTGGCACACGAGCCGGATGTGCCTCGCACATGGGCCTCGACAATTCAGAGCCTTTTAACCGTGATCACTTTCCTTGATTAGTTTCATAGTTACACAAAAAAAACTTACGGCCAGTCAAGCCTTCAGGCTGTTATTCCGAACCCTAGTAATTTAATTTTCGTTTACAAAGAATTGTTGTTGCAAAATCTCACGCCATTTTTATCATTTAGGTAGGTTGCTTACCAATACATTTGACCACCCCGCCTACTGGAAATTGTCCACGGTACCAGGATAAATAATAACATTGTGCTGCAGTCGCTTTTTAATTTTACCACCACACTTGCCGTAAAAACTACCCGTCTCATTCATTTAAAGTTATGGAAGGCGTGTAAGCTTGTTCTAAGGAATTTCTTGAAATTCATTATTCATAATCAATTAATAGCGACAAATGATATAAAAACCTTTGATAAAGTTAAAGAAGGGTGCTGCCTATTTTATCCCTATTTTGGTGAATAGCATGGCCGACTACATAACAGCCAAGAACTTTGAAATCTTATTCTAATAATAGCTGATTGAAGTGACAGCTTTCACAATATTTTACAACATATTGACATTTAATAACAGATAAATATTTTCTTTTTTCGGAAGATGTGGATATCAGCCAGTGGATTAGCCTGTTTTGTCTATGGATTCGTCAGAACGACAACATAATAGCGCTAAAGTAGAAGCCAACTATTTTATAGAATATGATTATAAAGTTCTTGGTAGAGCTCAAGAACCTTATAGCGCAATGCATTTTTTTTCAAATATGTTTTTGAATAATGAAAATTTATATAACTTTTAATAAGCCTTATCAGCATTTTAAAATTGACTATTACTTTATTTTAAGGTTTTTGTATGTTACGGTACGTCTATACTACATGCTAGGGCAATGCCAAAGTCCTTCCTTGGGTCAAAGTAAAAAATACTTAATCAAAGCCATAAACATTTTATAGTAATCTTCAATTAACAATTTACAAATTAAATTAGGAATATTTTCTGAAACAATATCGTTTTAAGTTATGGGAAAAATTAAAATGATTGTTTTAAATTAAATGTTAAACAGGTTTAGCCAACTGTTACTTAAAGTGATGTGAATTAACTAAGCATTTGCTTAAAAAGTCATTTTATTCTTTTAATGTTTTTTTTCATTTACCAGAAAGGCACATCAACACATTTTTTCATATTGCTAAAATCACTATTGCTGGTTAGTGAGTTCCGGAAAACCTAAAAGTATTAAAATGGTAGTTAATGACTAATGACATAGGACAACGTCTAGAAAAGTTAGAAGATGAATTCATTGATGCTTTTAAGATAATATTTAGTTAATGAGTTCTTGCAATAAACTGACGTTATATTTGATTGCTTTAAAAGCTTATGCATCTTCCGTCAGTTGTACTGCCATTCAGATGAGCTCTGCCGTAATTTAACAGTCCCTCGTATCGTAATCGAGTATAGTTTATCTAAGCAAACACAGAAATTAAACGTTTTATTCGCGTCTGTAGGGTCAAAAATACTGCGTTTCGTGGCTTTGGCAGGATCGATCTTCAGGACCCAAGGAAGGATTTAAAAAGTAGAGCCAATACTACTGTAAATTAAATATAAATTCTTCGGAAAAAACCGTTTTACGTTAAGGCTATGCTTTTTTACTTAATCAAAGTTATAAATAAATAAATAAATATTTGACAACATCACATACATTGCTCCGATTCCAAAGTAAGTAGCTAAAGTTGTCTCCGATTTCCATAACACAAGTGTGTTATGGAAATCGGAGACAACAGTGGTATCACAAACACCCAGACCTGAGCCAATATAGAAAAGTTCGTTTCCTAAATTGACCCAACCGGGGATCGAACCCGGGACCTCAGAGATGGCGACACCTTGAAAACCGGTGTACAAAGCCACTCGACCAAGGAGGTCGTCAAAACAAGTTGTAACAACTAGTTATAATTGATTGCTTAGAAGCTCTATGCATCGTTACCGATAGTTGTACTGCTATTCAGATGAGCTCTACCGTAATTAACAGTCAGTCGTATCGCAGTAGTGGCTTATATAAGCAAAGACAGAAATTAGACGTTTGTATTGTTACCACAATGAGTTCAAACAATGTAAGCTAAGCATAACAAGCATAACGTTAGTTCTGTTCAGATTGAATGTATTCTAGAGGACGACCGATTCAATCTAGATTATTTCAAGACACATCCATTTAAAAATAACCCCTATACAAGCCGTCGAGAAATTTGAATATTAGTATATGGGACATTGTCATCTTATACGACAATGCAATGAATAAGGGCTAACATGATATCCTGTGGGTCGAAGCGTTATTCTTGAGTCTTAAAAGCCTTCTGTACCCGTAACACGTACACCTGGACTCAAACTCGTTTCCATAAAGTTTTGCATGTGCGTTTTACCATTAAACTTTTTAACAAACATTTCCAACCCTCATACTGTGGAGGTTTTTGAGAATAATGAAATTGATTAAAGCACTTGATGATGGCCAGATGGTAATGGCATTCACATTTATCAATAAATATTTTATGTATTTAAACCTTTTAGATTTTTTAAAGTTTAAGTTGGGTAAGAAATTTTTATAAAAGGAGAAATTATTAAAGGGCACTAAACATCGGTTTGACTATGACCACAATTTAAACTCCTTCCCTTATATTACCATAAGGACTAATTACATTCATCTTAAGTGGAACAAACTTCCCAGGGAAAGGGTTAATTCAATTCAAGAGCACTTACGGCAATAAGAATTTCAATAAAGCTCTAACCTTAAGTAAAATGAGTTGCAAAAGTTGCTTTCAAAATTTATAGCTTTTTATGATTCCTATTTACTTATTAAAATGACTTATAATTAAAACTATTTATTGTATTGTAACCTTATATAAGACAATATGAAAAAATATTGATTAAACATCTACAAGATAAAAAAATACATTTTATTGTATTCTAACCATAACTAAAGGAGTATTCTGCGTAGTCTTTAGTAAATAAATAAATAAATAAATGCTTGGACAATTTCACACAGCGCCATCTAGCCCCAAACTAAGCAAAGCTTGTAATATGGGTGCTAGACAACTGATATACTTACTACTTATATACTTTTTTTTCAATATATACTTATCATATTAAAAAATAGTAACACCCAGACCCGTCACGGAAATTAAAATTCATCATTTAAATTTCTGCCCGGCCGGAAATCGAACCCGGGGCCTCTTGCGTGGTAGACCGGCAAGTTGACCCCTGCACCACTCAAGCCGTCCTTTAAAATCTAATAATCACAATACATAAAACTAGAACTCAGTAACTTGAAAACCTGATTAACCAGATTACGTTTACATTGAAACAAACTCATAAGACAAACGAACGAAATTACTTTTGTTGAACTAAATTTTTAGTAGCAGTCTAATTTGGTGAGCTAACATCACAACGAGTGTTTTGAAATCGTCCGAGCAGCGTAGAGTCAATAAAGGCCGTTCATCGCCCGATAAGTGCCTCAGAGGAATCAAACGGCCGTTTGAGCGTTTTACGTGCAATTAAACGACTCACTGACTCGGGACTTATTTGTCTGCACGAAAAAAATACATAAACATCATCCATGTGAAGAGTTTAGATAAGAATGGTTATTTGTATACTTTCATAGTTGCTGCACTGTACTCTATTTCTCTTACTAATAAAGATTCTATAGTAGATGTATAGTTACACAACGGTTACTCTCTGAGTTTGACATTCAAAACACTGTGTAACTATTCACCCGCTATACAACTGTTATTAGTAGGGGGGTATAAGTTTAATTTAGTTACACTACGATTTCCAATTCATGTTGTATTATACTAGTCCATGTTGGCACTGATAACAAACAATATACCTAGCTCAAAAACTAAAGCGGCGGCAAATCATTAAAAAATACTTCTTATTAGTATCTAAATTAAGTTATTGCTCTACAATTACCAATATTCAATTTATATGGAACAAAAGCTTTGACTGATTCACATGAAGTTAACTGAAACTATTGATTTATTAAGATACTACTTTACAACCACTAATCTCAACCAGCACACACCAAACTTTGTAAATTTCCTTTAGTTTAATTCGTAACACAAACAGCAAGACAATGAAAGTTCGAACACGAAGACAGTTGCTGAAGATTCATGCATATCTTCAAATTCTTCAGAACTACGACTAACTTTAACCCACTTTGAAACTTTCTTGGTGGGAGATCTTACAATATCGGCTGAAAATTTTCAAAACCGATTGAGACATTGAAAACATTTAAAGTATTCTCATAAAAACACTTCTAGTTAATCAGAAATAAAACACTTTTTTACGGATTACAGCGCGTATATTATTAATTCAGGTGTTATTTTAGAATTATTTAGTTTGGATTTATTGGTTGAACAAGTTCAATCTACTAGAAGTGAAGTTCAATCTGGTATTTACTTTTCTCTTTTTTCTTAATAATATCTTCATATTATAATAAAGTATGATGTAGACTTATAATTATTTAAACGTTTTATGTAAAGAATGAAACAAAGCTTTATTGTTTATTTGTAACCATAAAATTACACAATTATTAATTGCAGACGCAAAATGTAGACAAATCTTTTGTAGAGTCGGAAAATTGTATGAAAGACTCATCTATTCATTCAAACACTTTTTACGGATTACAGCGCGTATTCAGGTGTTGTTTTAAAATTATTTAGTATGTATTTATTGGTTTTTTTAATTCCCGACATTTCGACACCTTTCCAGGGGCCGTGGTCACGGGAGGACTAAAGCAAAAAGGCTGCTCATATTGTTATGAGGTAAGGAAAGGTGTCGAAACGTCGGGAATTCAAAAAACCAATAAATACAAACTAAATAATTCTAAAACAACACCTGAATTAATAATATACGCGCTGTAATCCGTAAAAAGTGTTTTATTTCTAATGAACTCTACGCGCGAAAGTCTTAGAAGTGTATGTATTCATTCAAAGATAAACCAGAGTAGAAGAGATATCAAAATCTGCAGGATAAACGTGAAGTACCATAATATTAACATGTGCGCAGATATGATGATAATCGTCATTTGACGAAGGCAACCTGGATTGTTGCGAAGTTTGAATGCGTTCCGAGTATATTACAAGTTCCGTGGCTATAATACACAGAACAGAGATTTTTTTCTGTTCTTTAGCTATATATAAGTTGGAAACGCCATTTTCGATTACAGAAGGTAACTTGGGGGAAGTATTTCCTTTTAGTTTGAATTGGTAGCAAATTCAACTTCATCCCAAATTGGCAATCGCCTTATTAAAAAACAAGATTGAATATTAGATCAGAGTTCGATTTTTTCTTTTTTATTTATGTATGTAATAAAATAACCTAATATTATAATAACGCACGTACGTAAAGTTAAAGCAGTTTAAAAGCCTAGATTCAATGACGGTTCAATGATGTACCAAACACTTTTACGATTACGTATTTTCAAATCAAATCAAAATATGTTTATTGCGAACACAGGTGGTAAGAGATTTAAAATAGGAAGCAAATCTCAATTTACGGCCTTCTTTTTACAGTTCGACAGTTCAAATTGGAAAAGTTTAATTTCGTTCCTGAATCAGGTATACCTGATATCTTCCACTATAGTGGGAGACTGTAATTGGTGTTTCAATGTCACTGAACTAGTCTGGAGAGTCAACAGGCGTTTCACAGCACACACTCCTAGTTCCTGCCTTAATTTGTGTCGGCCGCCACAGCGCAGTTACAAAATGACCACAGCATGGATCGCCGGATCGTGAGGCCTCGTTAATTAGTTTGCATTCAGTCTGTCCCCGACAATCTGTCAAAGAACAGTGCAAAAGAATGTCACTGCCAATTATTGTTAGAAAGACAGAAAATAGGGCTCTATATAAAGTCATCGGACTTAACGACCTGACATGACGACCTCCGTGGTCGAGTGGTCTGTACGCCGGTTTTCAAGGCGTCGCCATCTCAGAGGTCCCGGGTTCGATCCCCGGCTGGGTCAATTTAGAAAACAAATTGTTCTACATTCGCTCAGGTCTGGGTGTTTGTAGTTCCACCGTTGTATCTGATTTCCATAACACAAGTGCTTTAGCTACTTACTTTGGGATCAGAGCAATGTTTGTGATGTTGTCTAATATTTATTATTATTTATTTATTAAAACTGAAAATGGAAAAATTTACTCCCGATCAAGCTCGGAGCATCAGGTAATAGCGTAAGTTCCAAGTGATAAAGTTTTCAGTTAGTACTCTGTCGCCCTTAGTATAAAAGACATTGAAATCTTAACTAAATCGAGTTATTAAGGGTCCTTGTCTCTGTCAGTGTATGCACTGACTGCTGTACCTTTTATCAGGACGTATTATTAAGACGCCATACATGTTAAACGCGAAGTCCGGAGAGGATATTGATTGATGGATTAACAGTCATCTAATGGTTGTGCTATTGTTTGCAACAACAGTGATATTGAATCATACATTGTCATACTTATAAATAATCATCTTCACATTTACACTAGGTTTCTACTTTCTGTAGACAATAATTAAGTTTTTATGCTGATGGGTTTTACCTATAAGCTTAGAATAATAACACCCTATAAGTGTATATAGTATTATAATACACAACTCTCCTGCGTTAAAGTGTTGGATAAATAGATAAAAGACTAAAAAAAGGCAGTTACCAGTAATATTTGTTATTGCAAAGCTATTGAAAAGTAGAGAAGATTTTGCGAGCGTTAAACATTTTAAAGACAGGTACATTACATCCATATCAGTGTGTGACGTGTCGGTGGCATAGGTTAGACATATCATACTCAGGAAATACGATCCGAGCGCTTATCCTTTCACACACATTGATAAAGTTTTAGCGCGTTTGAATGGCAATGGCTGACATTACCGTAAAAGTCGAAACTTTGTGTTGAAATAGCTCTGGCGAGACATAAGGGGTTCACGTACAATTGCTAAAGTTTCTAATATACTAGGATATACGTTCGTATCGTTTCTGTAATATCTCATAAAAATGTCATATTGTGTAAGCGTCCTCTCAAGTTTCAATATCTCTGGCGCTTCCTGTATTGTTTCTCAGCTCGAACTTGGGCAGTTTGCTTAATACTAACATATTTCAATTTAAAATACAACACAATCTGGGAAGGAATAATTCCAGGAAAACATTTAGATAACATTTTAACTCTGCAATTTTGGAAAAGTAATGTTATTTAAAAACAAACTAAAAAACGTAACCTTAGCTCGTTGTTAGAATGTGTTTTTGATTTACTTTCAGAATGCTATTTTAAACGTAAATTAAAACTACCAGAAAACAAACACAAGTAGTTTCAGAGAGGTTGTTGTTTTTAGTTACGAGTAACTTAGCAATTTTTGTTTTCAAATCTACCAATCATTCATTATTATACTTTGGAATATACATAGTTAATTTTTTAAGTATATCTAAAATGAAATGGGAATTTCAGACCACGTGAATGAACAACTTTTACTATGGGGCCAACCACGGAATCGCGAAAAAAATTCAGCTTTTCCATAGAAGCAGCAGTTTTTCCATAGAAAAGTACAACATCGACTCGACTATAATGTATGGAACAGCTGATATTTTTCACGTGGTCTGAAATCCTCATTTCCTTTTTAAATATTAACGGTGTATATGCATGATGTTGTTCTAATACCTACTCTGTGCATTCAAGAATATTAATTATATTTTAATAATCGAAGAATAAGATGTTCCTTTTTCCTCCTATAAACTCTTTTTATTATTAAATTAAATAAAGCTTACCCAATCAACGCACAAGTTTTGTAACCACCAAATGGCATTCAGATATCAATACTCTTTATTAAATTGAAAAGTCACTACAACAGAAGTTTATGTACAAATTTTAACGATAGAAAAGTTTCGTTAATCGAAGGGAAGCCGGAAAGGTCGCGTCGCGGTACGTCTTCGTATCGGGTTACGCGATCGGGGCTCAGCGCAGCAAATACCTTAGGGCTATAGCTTTTCAATAATTAACTATGCTTACACTCTGTCTGGTACTTGTTATTGATTCATTTTAACATTAGAAATGTTCATGTGATCAATTCAATTCAATTCATTTACTCCATACAAAATACATTGTGTTGAATATTATTAATTTCTAGAATTCAAAAGTGCGACATGGCCGTAAATCGGTCAAAATTGGAGATATCTCTATGAGATAGTTGTCATAGTGTGCAAGGCGCGGAGATCTATCGTATGGCACTTTAATTTGGAAAATAGGTCCAGTAGTTTTTGAGAAATTTTGATAAAATCGAAAAACATTATAAACTATTCCGACTTGCGGGACAAACATTATAATAACTTTTTTGCGGGAGCCTTAATTAAAATTTGGAATAAAATGCATCTGAAGAATGAATTGGGCTATAAAATACGCTCACCAAGTAGATGATCGGGCGACAGATGTGGGCTGCGGAGGTTCCCAAAAGTGGGAGTGGTTTGTAGTTCGGCCGCGTTGATGCAATCTATGTAGCTCATACGCTGTCGTGTGGTCACAGTATTATAGAGTAAAGTGTATATGGATTATATATAATAAATGTAAAAATTACTTATCGAATAAAAATGTATCTTCGAAAAAATTAAAGGACTTAGTGAGATCTTCGTTTCAGATGACAGCTGTCAAACTTAAAACAGCAATACCTCTGAAAGTACTTATCTGGGCAGGTGCCCTTTTCATTGAATGATTACGAGATGAAAAACCCCTAGAGATATACCCAAAGTTGAAGAGGGAGAGGACCTCAAACATCTTAGAAATTAGAAGTTTTAGGTTATAGTACTACCTTTCAATAAAGTTCATGGGTTTGCTGTGATTTCAATAACAAATCTTAAAAATCCAATTTCCACGAGCAGATGGCTGTACTGGATTATTAGTACTTTTTATTTTATATCATTCCTCCTCTTATAAACTTATTTTATTCACTAATAACAGTGAATAAAAAGAATCTTATATTGCGTAATTTTTTATCAAATGCGTCTTTTATTTATTAATTGCATAATATACTATTTTATGTTAATTTTCAATGTACTCTGATGTGTGGAGCGTGAAATCTGAATTGTTTTTATTGATACAAGGTCCTTTCCCACCCTCCTGACGCGAAATAAGCGCAACACTTATACGTGAGTTGTTTCAGCAAAACCGCTCGTATTGTCAAAAGAAGTGGTAAGTATTAGTAGGCATACGGCCAAAGCTTTCAATATAAAATCACCAACGCCTGTTGCGGCTCCTGCATTAACAAAAGCAATGACAGTCGCTTCCTTACTCTGCTGCCGATGCTTGTGTCAGCTGTATTCTGTAAGAACTCACTTCTACATGACATAAATAAACTCTTCTCCAGTTCAGGACTACAGGAGTAATTTAGGGATGTAGCCAATTTTTAGATGTTATTTTTGTAATTTTTTTAAGGATACACAAGCTTTCAGGACGAGAGAAACAAAAGAAAACCTGTTGTCTAGACTCTTTTCATGTGATGTGAACCTCCCTTAATTATTAGAGGGCTAAAATAGTCTAAAATCTATGTATGCGGTTGCTGACTATCTGTCACCTGCACTAAGCCGATAAATTATTAGAATAACGGCCAATAAAACAACGCGGAAAACCCATTATAGTGTCTATGTTTGTATAACACTGCCACCCAAAACTTGTTATAGATATTTTTTCGTTCGTTGCAATTCCGATATTCCCGTGGTTTGAATCCAAATCCCCAATCTACGCTCACGTGTTGAAGGATCTTGGTAAATTCAATTCAACGCTACTAAATCGCTATACGAATGTTAGCATTATACATATCGCCGTTTGTGTAATACCACCTGAAATATTGATATTTATTCTGCTTCCATTAACATAGAGCACGCTTGTAGAGAAAACTTATAATATTTTTGTATACTTTATTACCTATATTTGTATTTAGTTACTACAATTTTATGCAGGCAACTCATGGCGGCATTTCGTTGGATCATACGCTCATGTGTTATTAAAAGGTTAATATCAATTACAAACAAGAGTTTATCAACTTTGATCAAAAATCACTTTAATGTTTTACATTCACTAATAAATATCACTTTACGCTGTACTCACAGCGCCTCATTACAACGCGTCTCTAACTGAAAATGTAAACAGATGCCTCAGCGGCGGCGCGGAGTATACCGTATTTATCATAGAAAAGAGCAATCTAGCTTAATTGCTTGCGATTGTTTACGATTAATGCGCCGACGACACGGGCTGAGTGCCACCGAGCACTCGCGTGGTCTAATTAAGTGCTACAGAACAGGTTTGAGGGCACCGCTCAATTATTCTCAAGTTGATGCGAGATCACGCCCTCGTCCTCGCCCGCAAATCCGACCGAAGCATAGCAAAATTCCACACCACAATTATGTGGATAACGCGACACTCAGATGGATTATGTGAAATTAAGCGAGCAGCAGTAACTAAGGGAGCATAACTCACGGCGCCTCATCGGCACGTAGACAAAAGTGCGAGCATGGAAACTGAGCCCGCACGCATTACTCCAGAGGTGATAATGTTTCAAGTGATTATAATTATAAAATTATCACTTGAAACATTATCACCTCTGGAATAACCGAGCGACGCTCAGACCTTAGGTATTTGAGATAATTTGCTCTCAAACACGTACACACATATACCACTTACACAATACCTATAAAGGTAATAATATTCCCTTATTTGACAAATTAGAAATAAAATTTTGGCTGAGGTAAGTAGGTATGTAGATTATTATTTTTAACAATTAACTTTGTTCGTTTTATCAATTAAACCTTAAAATGTATCTTACCAAAACTTATCTATCATGGAAATGCCTAAAAACATACTTAAATATAAACCAGTAAATAAATACAAATTACAACCTTGGAAATTTTTAGTTTAAAACCACAACTCATTGTCGTATGATATCTAAACAACAATACTTACATTGCGCATTAATTACTTCACTTCACTCCAAAAGGGACTTTATTTAAGGGCAACAAATTGCTAAGGTCCTTTGCTTAATGGCTCGCCAAGTGGCATCTCTTGTTTTTCAATTATAAAAAGAGGTTTGTATAATAAATATAGGTCCTCAAACAAAGAGGCCTTTACATTTTAGTATCGTTAGGGGTTTGTTTGTGCTTGTCATAAATAGACGAATTAAAAAAATGTTGCCTGTCAAGTATAACAAAAGTAGTTAAGTACCTACTTTACTTATGGTGGGTGTAGAAAAAGTTTGATTGTTATAAAAGGAAAACAATAAATAAGAAACTAGTTAAGCATCAGCATGATCATGTGATATTTCATAGTTTTGAACAATTTTAAACACGTCAATACATAATATTAAGAATTGTATTTAGTAAAATGACGTGTTCCTTTCCTACCATTAATTCCCTTCAAAATTTCCGAGATTTGTATTTTAACCCTTATCTTAACTATTCTGAGCCACCCAAGCGCTTGAATTATGGGCGTAATCCAAAGGCTCTTAAAATAATTTCTCTGTTAAACTGCACTCGCCCAGGTGCCCACCTGTAAAGCTAAGAAAAATTCGATTTAGGCATTTAAATGTGGTTATTATTCAAACAGTATTACTCATCTTTCGTCTTTGTTGTTGAAGGGGAGAGAAAAAGTGTATTAGGTCTATTGTTTTAGGGTCCATTGTTGGTTGTTGAAAAAGGGGACTTGGTCATAACATTGTGAGATTACGACGTGGCGTTACGATGCTCGTTTAGATACGGAGCATGAAGAATTGCAGATCTAGAAACGGGAGGGAAGCTCGCGGCCAGCGCTGGCCTCCGCGCACACTCGGGGGATACCTCATGCATTTCGTTCCTAGGATTTGTATATTCTCCCTATGAAAAATTGGAGAGCATATGTCTTACAAGGCATACGCTTCCGTATTTCTCATCCGGAAACTAGATGAAAAAGCACTTTCTTCTTGGAAGCAAACAATATTTTAAAGTTATATGATACGGATGGACAATGAACGTTATCTATCCTATTTTTTCCGTCAATGCCAGACAATCTCTTCAATTGCACATGTTAATATTAACGATCAATTTTCGCGTCAATAACGTAAAAATTGACAATCGCAAATGATGGTTACCGGAGGCTTTAAGGCGACAGACAACTCGCATGATTGAAACCTGCCCACAATTTTTTGTAGTCACAGGCGTGTCACAAGCTCGGCCTAAAGTTAGATTTTATCATAATGATGACTACGAATTATGTAAAGAGAACGGATTTGGTTAGTTTAGGTTAGAACTGTGACCAGGGCCCTAGTTGATAAACGAGACAATTTCACCTGTCATGACAATTTTATATACATTGCATCGATCAATTTCAAAATAAAACAAACTATTCATAGCTACGCCGCTAGGTAAACCAAATTGACATGACAAATGACAAATTGTCACGTTATTAGTTACGGCCCAGACCACCATAAGAAAACAGCGGTTTCAGAATAATATAAATAAATCGTGTTAAGTACTAATATTTTTTTCAACAACCCTGCATATTTGAAAGGCAGAGATGCACTTACCCATTTAAGAGTTAAGCCTGTCTGAAACGTGTCACAGACAGCGACCATAATAAACATTATGACTTCGCACATGTATATTAGGACTTAAAAATTTAGTAGGTACTATTTTTAACTGAGTGTGTGGTCGTTTCAACAAGCTGTAAAACTATTATGCAGGTATATAAAACACTAGTTACCTTTTCAAGTTTATGAATTAAGTTTAACTTTACTACGAATAAAAAAAAAGGTTTTTCTTCAGCGAGCATTTCAGAGATTAACTTCTTAATTGCGTTAACGTCAACTCAGTATCGTTAACTCGTTCGTTCGTTAATACGTCATGAAACTGATTACTTTCCAAAATAAAAGTTAAATCGACTATAAAGATTTACGGCGGATTTTAATAAAAGTGCAAACATTTAACACCCGCTTATTCACGTAGGTAAACGGTGTAACTTAAAAAAAGGATAACTGAAACCTCAGGGAGCGCCATGCAACGCGTTCTTTGATCTTTATTATATAATAAACTTAGTTCATTTCGCCGGGTAATGAATATTAATGTTCTTGCTTAAGTCATAAAATAAACTTTATCTGCACAACGCGTCGTCGTGCCCGCCACCTCGGCCACCTCGGGCCTAGTGATAAATTCACAAAGAATAAGCCAAACTCTGGCCGTTTTCAATTATAACCAAAATACCTATTGCATAATTCCAAAGTTGTGGAATTTATTCAGGACCCGCCGTAAATAATTATAAAAGCTGTTATCAAATACTAAACAGATACAATCTAACTTAACTACACAAAATTACTATTTTATAAAATCTACCTTATTAACTTTATATTGTTTTTTAAGAAAAAATGGTACTCATTTAAGTAATAAATCAATTGAAGTGACTCGTATTTCAAAGGTTGATAAATTAATAATTGAAGACTGAACATAGCGAGAAAGGACATTCACAAGTGCAAAGAAGCACATTCAAAGTAATCAAATAATCCAGCCGTTTTCATTTGCCGTACACAAAAGCGAGCTACCTTAATTTCAGGCCACCCGGCCATAATTGAAATCCCGGAAGTAGGTACCTACCTAATACAAGAGACCGCTAATAGCGAGTTATGGAAAAATACTCGGAGTAAAACAACATTAAATTAGGCTAATTATTTCTAACGGAGGCATGATTCACCGAGGTGTAAGTAAGACTATCAACAAGGGCTAATCTCGTTCTATCCGTTTGCCGAGCAAACATCAGCATGTTTGCGCAGACAATAGCTAAGCACAATAATTGCACATGAAGTGCCCTAGAGGCGAGGCTTGTTGTCAGAGCGGTCCCTAAGCCTTTCCGATGTGTGACTAATGTTTGCTTATGTTAATGAGATGTTAATTGCCGTTGCGAGTTCAGTGTAACTGGATCATCGGTCCCTGATCATCGGGGCGCTGCACCTTCGAGTGGCCAGCTTTCTGAATAAACAATGTTCTGTACTTTGTTTGAGCGCACGGATTCGGTGGGCTGACCGCGACCACTACTTTTACTGTTGTTTAAACATGAATTGGTCACAAAACTCTTCATAGCTTGATGTCGCAATGCAAATAATACGAAACAGACTCAACTCGTCTCGAACGCAAATGGAATATCTATGTTATAATTTGGAATAGTAACAGTAATTTTAGATTAAACTCAACGACGGAGTCTAGACGCTACACCCCAAATGAAATGACAATGTTGCGCGAGGAGCGAGGCGCTTGCGGCGGCGGCGTGCGGCGTCGCGTCGCGTCGGAATCGGTCTCATGTTTTTAATATGCGGTACTTTACTGATATCACTAAGCAGATGTAGAGAGTATGAGTATGAATTATGTCGTGTTTAATAGTTATATTGTAACTAAAGAAAAAAGCAAAAGTAACACTAATTATACAAATCACCTCGTCTTTACCATATTTTTTTTCGTGGTTACAACTTTCTGAATATTAAATCTACGAATTTGCGACTTTCGTTGTTAATTTTTGGAAATTCCTTCATAATGTGATGTAGTTGATTTTCTTCTACACATTGTGACCAAGCAGTCGAAACGAACACATTAGACAGAGCTCTACAGCGACTATAATGGTATGAATAAATAGCATACATAAAGGGAACAATATTTTCTGTCACCTAAGTTTAGATGTGTCACTAATCTGCAATACCCTAATTATAATATCTATCCCCAAGAAATATATTAGTCATCATATTTATCAAAACTGTCTCTAAGTATAAATCACCGTATTAATGTAAATATGTCTCTTAAATTATAGTTTGATCACTTTTTTCTATAGCCTAAATATAAGATCTGTCCTCTAAAAAGTAAGTCCCTGGCAGCAATAATATATTTGTACCTAAAATAGTAAATCTATCACTTTATAAATCTAATCAACAAACTAGTAGTATCATTTAAAACGTTCAATCATCAAAATAATAGATGTGTCACTTAATTCATAGAAAAATTCCTAAGTAGGGGCGGAGTCAAATTGGCGGACTATGAAAATTTAAATGCATTAGGTAGGTTAGGTTAGTGTTTAGACCACTCGCAGCGGAGCGAGTGAAGCGAGCGAAGCTCCATAATGCTTATATCAGGATCAACTAGTTTGGCCTAGCCTAAACTGGTTTATCCTATCGGGCTTAGGACAAACTAGTTTGGTCTAGGCTGTACCAGTTAATACCATCGTATAGGAAGAACTAGTTTTACCTAGGCCAAACTAGTTTGTCCTGAAAATCGGGTTTGGCTGGTAACAAATATACCTAACTAACTCGCACAGCTCGCACTTGACTGCAGTGTTTTGTTTAGTTTTAAATATGTAGTGTTTTTGTTTCGATTATGAATGTAAATTATATGATTAAAACCTTTTGTAGTTTTATTTAATTAATTGCACCCATATCGTCAAATTTCAGTTGAATTATGTAATAAATTAATATTATTTTTCAATGATGAAATAATATATATTTTTAGGTAAACACTTTTAATTGTTTGGTGATTCAGTTTAAGTGACACTTTCATTATTTAGAAACCCAATATAATTATTTGATGATTGATATTATTTCCAAGTAATTCTTAATTATTATTTAGGTAAGCGTTTTTATATTATTTGGTGATTTAATTTAAGTGACAGATCTACTATTTTAGGAACAAATATTATTTATTAGGTCACTGAAAATGCATTTATTAGGTAATTGATAAAATCATACCCATACATAAATAAGAATAAAATTATAAAACATCAATGACTTTTGATAAAGTATCATAACACAAACTCGATGAGCTCTGAGGTCGACACTAAATGCAATATTAAGTTTCTGGAATACATACCAAACAGTAGTTAAATGCATTCCTAGCTTATCTGACTAGTTGGGCCACCAAACTCACTCGGTAACCAATAGCTGTTAACCAGGTATACTAACTTAACTACCTAAAAAACTTGTGATTAAACAAGCACAGAATTAATATAGTACTTACTCGCTAGTTTAATATTACAAAAAATACTAAAGGGAGGAGTAGCTTATGCTAGCGAACTCATTTGATCATTCTTCGTCATCTAGGGTTTTCATAGAAAATAGTTACAATATTGTTATATAAGATCACCCACAAAAATTTTTCAAGCAGCTATTCTACGATGACATTTTTGGAAAACTAAAACACAGAAAATTAAATTCAGTGTCGTTCAATCAAACTATCTTAAATTGGATCCCAACAGCAATTACAACTTCCGATTTTCTTATAATATCCTATGAATCATTGCATTGCAAAAGAATAATTTAAAAAAATCTATTTATTATGAAACCGATTGGATTTATTATTTACTATATTATATACCATTAAACGACGTCGCGTCGTGTCGTGCATGATTCAAATCGTATATCTGTTGGTAGATTATGTGGTATTTACTCGGGTCGACTTGACAGGCAACTTGGCAGACGATTTTAGTAAATTAACGCTTTTTATTGACAATCGCTTGTAAAATCGAATCGCACTTCTTTGAAATTAGGTTTGCGACAAGTCGACCCGTGTAAATACCGCCTTATTTACCTATCTAAAGTTTTCCTTTGAACACGTACAACGCACAACGCTTTTAGGGTGATTGCGAAAAGGCCAGCAATTATTGTTATGTGGCTAAGTAAAACAATCGCATTTTGTAGCCAAAATATTATGTTGATCCACACAACAAATAAAATTTATTGGATCAATGTTTTCACAAATGTAATACATTATTGTATCAAACAAATATATTTCTAGCTTTCGAATAGAAAGGAAAGAGGAGTAATTAAGCAATTGTTATCATCGTTTTAATATTTATTTTTATTTTATAAAAAAAATATTTTAAAATCAGAAATAATATTTTTGAAAAACATTTATTTGGCGGAAATATGATTTTTTCCATATCGACTATCGACGAACCGATAAAAAAGTATATATAATTATAGAACCTACTCACAAATTTTCACGAGAATCGTTTGAGAAATGCGACATGTAGAGGACGTGACAGCCGACAGCCGGAAAGCCGGACAGACATAAGAAAGCATTTTTGCACAAGCTGAAACGGAGATGCTTCGCTCGCGCTTCGCACTCGTTCGGTCAAAAATGGTAGAACCTAGTTTCAAAATCCAGTTCCCGTTTTCTTGCAAGCCAAAATTTCTCTTCAAACTACATAACTTTCACCAAATATAATATTTCTGACGCAAAACTTTCCGACAAAGTAATCATCTTAGGAACTAATTTAATGTGATGGCTGCTCTCCAACTATTTGGTTACGTAAACTTCGTGATTTCGTGGCCCGATTGACTATTCTAGTCAAATGAACCCGAATGTCACGAGCCGAGTGGAGAGGGTGGAGAGCTGCGCCCAACTATTGTAGAGGCATTCCACAAGTAGCTGTTGACCTGGGCCATCGACGTCTTGTAGGTCATCTCCACTAATTTGCTAGCACTTCGATATCTACTATAGATATTTTAGTAAGCACCCACTTGGGGTATTATATTTGAAACACTAGTAACGCTGAACACAGGTTTAACGATTAATAATCGCAATGTAAATAAATACTAATGCAAACCTAAACTCTTCAAACAAACTTAGTAACGCTTTAACTTTTTTGTTTGTTGATATATTGCTATATTTGAGTGATCTCGCAAAATTTGTTATATTATAGTTATTAATAATAATTTTAATTTAAGATACTCACACTATGAAAATAAGGATTATCCTGATATAATAGTTGTAAGAATTGAAGTAAATTAATTAAATATATAAATATTTAAGGTACTACACGAATGGTCAATTAGCATATCGGAAAGGTTCAATTTTGAACTGCAGACTGATTACCATTGAACAAAACTAGTTTACATTTTTATTATAAACATTGTGTTTTGCTCAATCTAATATATTTTTAGAATTGTGTGTAAAATTTTATTTTTTAATTATAGACCACCGTTGTGCTGGAAAAAAAGGAAACACCTAATAATCTGAATACCTAATAAAGCTTTATTATTTGACGAAAGCAGCTTTAATTTGTGAGCTTGTATAACCCAGACTGGCCAGTCCGAGCATGAAAACCAAAATTATAACAGGTATTTAGTACAATATATTCGTAAATTGTGTGCGAGAAAGGTGCGCTGATAACAATAAGTTTTCAAGAATAATTCATGCCCGTTGCATTCATACGAGAGCGAGGCACGTACGGTAAAGTACGGCCCAATTTTGGCGTACAATTTACCTGCAGATGCAACATACACAAAGAGGTTATATTTCGGAGGAGGGTCGCGGGCACGCGGGGGTGCGCGGGGCGGTGGCGGCGGGCAGCGGGTCGGATTACGGCGGCCATCTGCCGCGCGACACCGAACAATCAACCTAACGAGCCGCGCTCGCGAGACCGGATTAAAGCCTAATGCCGCTGCGAACAATACCGTCGACGGCCTTTATCAGTTACAGTTAGACGCTAACAGATCGCTCGTGTCGCGACAATGGCCCTCCTTGTTTATGGCTAATCCTAAGTGGATTACTCGGCGGCGCGCGGCGCTAGCGCGTCGCGACCCGCGACGGTTCCGCGCGGACAGACGTCGGCTGACGAACGATCGCTTGTTTATTTAATAAGCGGACTTGCCGATCCAGCGATGACGTGCTTCCAACAAAGAGTCGCTTTATTTATATGATACCTAATAAGTCATCGACTCTATAACCTAAACCCACTCAAGGCTTTCGATTGGCATAATGAATATTTTAATAATCTGTTGTAAACATCTTTCGATTGGCATAATGTTTATTTAAAAAATATATTGTAAACATTCAATAAAATGTTATCATCTTTTTATTCTTCATTTTCATCTTATTTTTGCATGTTACTTACAACAACCCAACACTTTAATTTACGAGAAATGATAATTAATTTTTAATAACCGCATAGTCATCTTCTAACAGAATCTAATTCTATCAGAGTCGTTGAATAATAAAAGCCCTTACATACATAACAGTGTTAAACGTAAAATGTAGGTATGCTAGCTGAACGGTAGAGGGTTCTACTTAGGCATAATAGAGCACCTCTTGATGAAAAGTTGATTTGGTATACTATACAAAATACGTGACTATTCTCATAAAAAAAATTCCAGCTTCAACATTTAAAAAGTACTAAAATAATATACTAAGAAAAAATAAAATTCTCACCAGATCATATTCTCGGACGGGAATCGAGCCCGCGACCTTTGGAAGTTCGGTCCAAGGCTCTTACAAAGGCCAGACTCCCAAAGGTCGTGGGTTCGATTCCCGTCCGAGAATAATATGATCTGGTGCGAGTCGTATTTTTTCTAGTATATTATTTTAGTATTGTATAAAAATAGCATAGTGAATGTTAAAATCTCAAATTTAAAAAGTAGCCAAGTACTTATTTAGAATAGATTACTGATTGTGAATTAATCTTATTGTGATCAGCGTGAGAAATAATTCTGAAATATTACGATGTAGCTAGCTAGACAAATCAGATATCATTAATAAACCCCCTGTTGGATACTGGCTGGTCGCCATAGAGCACTTATGCTTCTTAAGCTAAATGTCAGTTTGCTTTTTTGCTGTAACGAATGTCATTGAAAAAGATCTGTAACCGACACTATAAAAATACATTATTGTTCATTAGTAAAAAAAAGGTGTTTCTTCATTCTTAGTCCACGCCCACGTAGCAATACCCCCTGTCTAAAAACGGACATTGGTACATTTGATATGTTATTATTATAAATATGTTTATTCATTAGAGTACTAGACTATACTTGTTTGCAACTTGTCACTTTTAAGAGCGTCGATTTCTTTGATATTTGCTGAAACATATTAATAAACCATTAACGACAACCCGATATTGTACAAAGTAACTCTTTATTACTGTATTTGAATTAATAGGATGGTCACAATATCCGCTCCATCAAGCTTCGGTTGCCAAGCCATTGACTGGTTCAGTACGAAGATTGACTCTGCCTTTGTGGTATCAAAGGCTAGGCTCATTAATATTGACAAATTATTATTTTAAGTAGATATTAATATCTTATCGTTTTTTGCCACATTTAGGGCTGATTTTTCAATCCTCAGTTAACAGATATCAGTTAGTTTAAATATTAACCAAATACACAGTATAATACTCTATCAAACAGATAAAGCAAATGAAAATTCAGCCCTTAAAGGTTTATATCCCACATTTAAATTAATATATGTACTATAATCAGCGAACTAAAATCTATGGAATAAGCATTCCGCTCAAAAAATATAACATAAAAATTACAACCAAGTTAAACGGGGCTACAAATGCTAGCATTTAGTTATGCAGCACAAAGCCACTGAACACTGGTTGACCATAGCGACCATATCTTTACATACATACAGATATTTTCTATACTCAAACGAAAAAAAAAATTCTTATGATACGTTATCTCTGCATCTGTTTGCCTTCTTTGTGTCTTTTACACCATTTGACTACACAGGACGTCATTGCTAATAAACTCTTTCTTTTCTTTAAAATACAAACTGAATTATTGTAAAGAACGCTAACGTCTGTCACCGGGCCCGACTCAATGCTGTGCGAGTTGTCATTTTAGCCCTGTGGTGCCATTTGTTTGCAATTACACTTCCATAGATTTTAGTTCGCTGACTATAATAAATAGAATTAATAAGCGGCGTGACGAGACGACACGTAACGTCAGCGTTACCAAAGCACATATTTGTAAATCAAAAGTACTATTTGTTTGTGGCTCCTTCGTAAAAAAAATACCACGTCCGTTACTAAGGATCTCCACGACGATTGTATTGTGCGTTATGTTCCATGATAATTTACATGTATTTAATACCTGTATAAATTTAATACCTGTATTTAATACATGTATTTAATAACTTAATACCTGCCATTTTGTAAATAAATATAACTTAATTAATTTGTAGAAATAACTTACATTAATCACCTCACCGGAAAAACAGTGAAACTCCAACAAATTGCTGTTCATTTTGTATTAAGTGCTTAAATCATACGCTTACCCAATTTAAATACTCATTCATTTTATCGATAATTGTCGAGATTACAATTTACTTTGCGTTTTATTGCTGTAAACATAATCACTGCTTATATTTGCAATAATTATTTGACAAAAAAGCACAATTCTTAGTTTAAAAAATAAACTATTCTTAAACAAAAGACAACCAATAGATTACATTTCGCTGTAAAAGGCAATGGCTTGCACAAAAGTAACTACAGGGCCCTATTTAATAAGGTGACAAATTGTCAATTGTCATGACAATTTGGTTTACATTGCGGTGTAGCTATGAGTAGTTTATTCTATTTTCAAATTGGTTAACCAGGTTGGTCAGGTAACACCTGCCATTGACAATTTTTGAACTGTCAAGAAATAATTTTTTGTATTCGTGTCATACGCGTGATATAGTTGTATGTATTATAAGACAAATTCTTCTTCTTAATGTTTAAGGATTGGAAATAAATGCTTTATCACGTTTAACTGTCAAAAGACAATGGATTTTGACAGTGGTCATGCTAGAGGGCTGATCAAAATTCAAGGGAAGTTTGCGTGGCAACGGATTGTTGGATTCTCAACTGCGCTATGATTCCCCACAATTTTCGGCATAATAATCATTAATTTATCAACGAACAATTTTATATTTGGTAATAAATTAATGTAATTGCCCAATTCACTTACATAACCCAGAGGGACTTAGGTAGTTCAGTTATTTCTGTCTTGCAAAATGAAGTCCATTTTTATTATATACATTTTTTGCTTCAGCGGTGACAAACGTGTCGACATCACGTCCTGCATTTGTTATGTGATCCAGGACATTGCGTGGAAATGCGGTAATGTGGTGTAATATCGCTGGAGATTGGCCACTTCGGTCGCTGTTAGGAACGCCATTCATCGCGCCTCGTCCCATTCAAAGCCGTTTCAGACTGTAACGGACCTAATCTCAGAACCATTTTTTAATTTGTCACAAAAGCCTTAACTATCCCGTCCCCTTTGTCAGGAAAACATACGAAATCTTTCTTCTTTTCTTACTTTTTGCAAAGATCTTTGAAGAAAATAATGTTTCATTGTGACTTTGACTTGGTTTACCCGAACTACCTATTGTGTGCCAAAAATAATATTTAAATGTATCAAACGTTGAAAGTATTTGATGATCTATAACGAAGTGGAAATGTTACCATAGACCTCCTTGATTTTTCTGCCGATTTAGTAACCATACAGTGTCTTTGGTCTTGTACTACCGATAATTTATAGGCATGAAATACACCTAATTTTATCGACAAAAACATCTTCATGTTAGAGTCCATTCCCTCTCCTATTGGAATGACCGCCATTTTAAAGTTGACATTTTATTTTAGATGGCCCTGCAGAAGAATATTATTTTTTCCGGATCTAGAATAAAAAAAAAACTATTCGAACTCTAATAATACCATTTATCAAGTAAAAAACTAGGAAACTATAGGTCTATGCTTAACTGTTATTTAAGTCAAATTATTTGTATGACTGTTTGTTTCTTTACAATAAATAAATAAACATTTTGTGTGCAATTAAAATCATGCGAAAACGTCAGTGTCATAAATGCAAAATATATTGATATACAATTTTAATTATTGGAGAATGATGCCTTAGAACTTTTATTATTGCAGAAGAAAAACGATAACTGAAACTTGCTGGCTGTACCAATAAAATATTAATTCAATTTTCTCAGTTTCCTCGATTATGGTGGTCGTGTAGGCCCCCGAGAACCGTTTGCGGAAAACAATGGCAGATACATCACGGGTCGGAGGGGCCACTTGTCACCGCAGCGCGCGCCGACCAAACTAAACGTTCCTGCCAAAAGTACGTGACCTTAATGTATATCAATTCGAGGATGATTTATACAGGGGGGATCTGTAAAATATGATATAAAATAAACATTGACAACCAAAACGATGAAATACGACGTAGCGTTGTGATTTAAGGGCGCGTTTCAGGAGATTTTATGACGCTATAAAATCAGCTCGCGCGGTGTTTCTCGCCCCGAGCGCACGTACAGCACAGATTTGACAAAACAGACGACGGACATTTATTTGTTCGCTAGTTTTTTTTTGCAAGTTTTATGGACTGGTGCCAGGTTTATGGTCTACGATCGACATTCGTGTTTGACAGTGTTAAATTGAGAGATGAACACTGATTTGTTGTCTGCTGAAACATTATCTGTTATAAGTTTATTTCATTCGTCCGAAAGATTACTCTTATTTGGTATACATTCGCAGAATTATTTTACTCCTGTTGAAATGAAATGAAATGAAATATTCTTTATTCAAATAAACTTAGATATTAAGTGCTTTTGAATGGTCTATATTTTCCTACCACCCATTCGAGACTTTTTTAGCTGACAAGAAGAATGGGCGCAAGAAACTTATCAGCTTTGTCAGAAATCAGAGTAACGATATTTACAAGAAATTATATCGTTACCAAATACCTTCATTTAAAACAACATAATTAAAAAACAATAAAGTTATTAAAAACTGAAAATCAGATAGTTACTTATAATGTTACATCCATGCATTGCTGTCTTTTAAATAATCTTCTACTTTGTAATAACCTTTGCTCATGAGCGTCTTTTTAACATGTATTTTGAATTCATGCAAAGGCAGTTCAATTACATTTTGTGGAACTTTATTCAAAAGGGCAATTCCTTTCCCCATAAATGAGCCCCTAGTTTTTGCTAGTCTAAAACTTGGAACGGCAAGTTTGTCTTTATTTCTTGTATTAAAACGGTGTACATCACTATTTTTAGCAAGTGAGCAATAATGTTTCCTTACATTAACTAAATTATCATAGATGTATTGGCCTGCCACTGTTAAAATATTAATTTCTTTAAACAATTCTCTTAAAGAATCTCGCGGCCGAAGGTTGTATATGGCGCGAACAGCTCTTTTTTGGAGCACAAAAATATTTCCAATATTAGCTGCTGAGCCCCACAACAACATTCCGTAGGACATTACACTATGAAAATAACTAAAATAGACCAGCCTTGCCGTTTCAATGTCAGTTAAGAGCCTTATTTGTTTAACTGCGAATGCCGCAGAACTGAGTCTACTCGACAAGGCATCAATATGTGGATCCCATTGTAGTCGTGAATCTACTGTAATACCTAGAAATTTTGTGCTCTCAACACACTCGACTACTTCTGCATTCAAATTAATATGCACGTCTACCTGCCTTACATTAGGTAAAGTGAATTTTACACATTTTGTTTTCTTCGGGTTTAATGCTAAATTATTAATGTTAAACCAATTCAAAACTTTAGAGAGAGCACTATTTACATCGTCAGAACAATTATTACCTCTATCGACTTTGAAGACTAAGGAGGTATCATCTGCAAATAGCACTGTCTCACATAAATTCTCCGCGTAGTAAGGTAGGTCATTAATATAGATTAAGAACAGTAAAGGTCCCAATATCGATCCTTGGGGCACGCCCATGCTAATGGGGGCTCCAGTAGATGCCGCTTTATTAATAATTACTTGTTGTGTTCTACCACATAGATAAGATTGCATAAGGCTAACTGATTTATTAGAGATACCATAATGTTCTAACTTCTTTAAGAGAGTTATGTGATCAACACAATCGAACGCTTTAGAAAGGTCACAAAAAATGCCAATTACATCTTGCTTAGCCTCCCAAGCGTCAAAGATATGCTTCAAAAGTGCAATTCCAGCATCAGTAGTGCTTTTGCCTTTAGAAAAACCAAACTGATTCTTATGTAGTATATTATTCTTTGTAAAATATTCTAATAATTGAAGATATATAATTTTTTCAAATAGTTTACTTAGTGCAGGTAAAATAGATATTGGTCTAAAATTTGTTGGATCACTTTTATCTCCTGCTTTAAACAGAGGAATTAATTTACTGTATTTCATTAAGTCAGGAAAGATACCTTCGTCAATGCATTTGTTAAAAATAAACGCTAAATAAGGAGCTATTACATCAATAATTGATTTAATAATATTGGTAGAAATGCCCCATAGATCCTCTGTTTTTTTAACATTAATTATTTTAAAAGCTTTTATGATATCATCACTGTTAATATATTTAAAATTGAAAACTTCATTACACTTATCAACACTTGACTCAAGGAGGGCGATAGCAATGCTAGGACAGGAATTTAGATTACCAGTAGTTTCCAGGGGAATCCGAGTGAAAAAATCCTCAAAAACACCCGCAACTTCAATATCGGAATCTACAGTCTTATTTCCAAGTTTAAGAGAGAAAGAATTTATTTTATCTTTTGGTTTCCCTGTTTCTTGATTAATAATATTCCATGTAGCCTTTATTTTATTCGCCGATGATTTAATTTTATTTGAGATAGACATGGACTTTGCAAGAATACATACATTTCTAAAAGTTTTGGAATACTTCCTGACATATTCAATGAAATTAGGGTCACAGGAAGTAGCTTTTAAAGCATACAGTTCATATAATTTATTTCTACTCTGATAAATACCTGGTGTGGCCCAATCACTAAATTCCTTTTTATTGCTACATTTGATTACTTTTTGTTTAAAATTTTTATTAAATTCAATTTGGACCACACTAAATAAATGATTGTAAAGGATATTGGGTTCCATAGAAGGTACTGGTAAATTTTCAAGTTTATCCATAATGTTATTCCTAAATTTATCTACACAATGTTTATTTATTGACCTACAAACTTTTTCGCGTTTAGGACAAACATGATGGTGCTCTATAGAGGCAAATTGTCCGCTATGGTCGGATCTAATACAATTTAATATATATTTTTTAAGGATATTACAATTTGAAAAAATGTTATCCAAACAAGTAGCTGATGTGGGCGTTATTCGAGTCGGCTCTTCAAAAGTGTGAAACAAATTAAAAGATTTAAATAAGTTAATGAACCTACTCGAGAGGTGGTTAGATTCTAGAATATCAACATTAAAATCCCCACATACCACCACTTTTTTATTGCTTCTACATGTTTTTATTAAAACTTCCTCCATAGCGGACTCAAACGCTGGGTAGTTCCCAGATGGGGGTCTATATACACAAATTATAATCATTTGTTCCAGTTCCACACAAGAGAGCTCAATAATTTGTTCAATTGTATGAGATATTACATCTTTGCGCTCTTTATATTGTATTGAATTATGCAATAATATAAGTGTTCCACCTCTTATAGCAAAATTCCTACTAAACGAACTTGCATTACTATAATTATCTATATTTATGATCAGTTCATAATTTTTTAACCAATGCTCAGTAACACATAGCACATCAATATTCTCAGAATTTAAAAACAAACTAACTTCTAAATCTTTGCCAGAAAAGCCTTGCATGTTTTGATGAACTATATTTAAGCATTTTGACTTTTCTTTTGTCATCACTGAGCTAGAGGGCACCTCTATTGTCTCAAGTGTTACGATCAAGGCTGCGCCCCGCGAAGATGAAATAAACAAACGGAGTACTGTCTTCCCCTTTCTTTACTTTAGAACCTTTAGGACCTTTTTAACATGGAGTGCTCAATTATTCATCAGATAAAATATCTTAAACCATTTTTTCTTGTACTTATCTTAAAATGTTGAAAAACGGCCTAAAAACGTCCCACCAAATCTATCAAGAGATTGAATCAGTACCTACCTTGTACTATCAATACCGTTGTATTAATTCATGAAACGATGAACGGCAGTCGTGTTTTATATTTTTAATCTATTCTATACCTAAATACGATACAACCGAGTGCTATAAATAAGTAAATTAAAAAATATGTTGTGAATTTTCAAACACACATGTCATTAAATGCCGACAACGCCACAGAATCTAGGTGCAAGGCTTAAAACAAATGACGATGTCTAAAGAGATCGCTTACTAATGACCTGCTCCATGCAAAGTGCCACTGGTGTCGTAGAATCATTTTATAACACAAGAACCCTAGAACTAAATTGGCGTATCTCATATTCTCCACTAAAGGTTAACATAAGTGCCGTAGGTGTTACTTTACTTTACGGGTCATTGGCAAGCCCATAACGCTCCTTCTCGCTTTCTTTAACTGTTGAATGTTTGTTTACGAGGTTGTATACTTTTAATTGTTGCGCAAGACGTTTATAACTTGTACTTAAGTCTTCCTTTGTGAATATACCTATCTTCTAAACATAACACCATCAATTTGACGACCTCCGTGGTCGAGTGGCTTTGTACACCGGTTTTCAAGGTGTCGCCATCTCTGAGGTCCCGGGTTCGATCCCCGGTGGGGTCAATTTAGAAAACAATTTTTTTTATATTGGCTCAGGTCTGGGTGTTTGTGATACCACCGTTGTCTCTGATTTTCATAACACAAGTGCTTTAGCTACTTACTTTGGAATCGGAGCAATGTATGTGATGCTGTCAAATATTTATTTATTTATGTTATCATTTTCTTTGCACTGCCTACAAATAAAAAAAAAGAAAAGCATGTAAACTTTTCACGAAATTCATTTTCACCCGCACCAAGAAGGATTTATTCGAATGTCGAACTGACCACTACAGAATAGACGACAAAAAAAAAATACTTAAGTACTTTCTTTATAACAGTCATTGGTTTCAATTGCCTCGCAGAAAGTATAAAAAGTAGAGTATGCATCGCGGGCTTAAATATGTATTTGTCTTGGGCGATCATTAACACCTCGTACTCAGGATTCAATATAGCGCCCGTGACATAATACACTACTTTAAGCCCTTATTGCATAATCTACTATTATGGTTTCAAAGAAATTATCGGCAAAGTGGGTCATGATCCAGTTGGTTCGACTGTACCTCCATAGAAATAAAATAATCTGTATAAATAAACGAATGGACGTTGGCTAACTTGTTTTTTATTTGTATTGTTTTTATTGTTTGATAAATAATTACAGATTAAGTTCTAGTAAACTATTAAGTTAAACATTTGTAAGTTAAGATTATTTTTCTCGTCGACGCATGCAAATTTAGCTACAAAATTATAAACCAGCGGAGGTTGACGTTCATGGAAAAGAAAATACGTTTTTCTTAGAGAGACGCAATTGAATTATTCATACCCACGACATGGCTGATATTTACCTAATGACGGAAACGTTTCTCGATCACAGAAAATCACGGACGATAAGGTAATAGTTGATTTTTTATTTACATTTTTATTTACATCAACAGAAAGAAAAAAATATCAACATTTTCTTAATATACTGAAAGATTGAGTTTAAATGTAGGCAAGCATAGCCAGGCATGATAGATACTCGTATGGCGGAAAATTGGTTGGCGGAGAGTCGTCTTTTACCATTTTTAAATAGAAAATATCACTTTTTCTTCGACATACATATGCTAGCTACTAATGCTACTATCACTATTAGGTCCGTTATGTGACACATCTGAGACTCTCATTTTCACAAATGAGATATTAATGATTTGCTAATAATGTTAATTAAGCCTTTATAAATTACAGGATCGTGAATATTTAACATTAATATTTCAGCTTGTATCTATTTTAGAAACCGCATACCATCAGGATGGTCAGTCTTGCATTTTGCAGATTCAGTAAATCTATGCTCAGGCCACCAAAACCGATACCCTCTGTCGATTTATTTGTTGTTGTCAAATTATTCGTCTTACCATTCAAGACTCAAGTATCCAACCAGTATCGAACCCTTATACCTCGCTCGTCACTTTTAATATTTATTCATGACAACAATCAACAGCCATTAAATGTAAAGTTAAAGTATTATGATAATACAGTTTACCATTTTCTAATGGGTTTGTCAACTGATTTACTTTTTTTGTATATTTGTTTTCCTCAGATTTTTAATAATAATTATGATTAATAAATATTAAATAAAGGTACTGTTAAAACTTAGATTTAGGGGATGGATTTATATCTTATAAACATTTTCCATTATAAATTTCCTTTCATATCAAGATGTAAATTTCCTCTAAAGCACAAAGATTCTACAAATTGCTTTCGATATTAAAATTATATTGTTCAAACCAACGCTACACAACAACTGATGAACTCTTTTAAACAAACCTCGCAAAGGTCAGTAGACGATGCTTAGTTAAAAATGCCTAATTATTTAAAAAGAAAAACACTCGGTAGGCATATTATCGATCTTCAAGTGACAGTCGCAATCGCAGTTGTACAAACGTATATACGAATTTGTGTCTTGACAGTAATAATTCTACAACTTACTTGATTGCGACTGTCACTTGAAGATCGGATAAGCCTGCCGTGCTGGAGAGCATCTAATAATTTTTAAATTTAAGTTAGAGTATTGTTACGAACTGACCATCAGGGAACGAACTCATCATCTATAGACAATAAGATATTTACACACCCGGGTGTAAATATCTTATTGTCTATAGTTTGTCTTTTTATCTTTGGTTTTTTTTCTATCTGTTATCTGTCTTCGCTTCTGTTTTCTGTTTGCTGTGTATTTAGGTTCGTATTTTATTATCAAAATAATTTGTTTGCCTTACATGTTTGTAAAATAAAGTATGTAAAATAAATAAACCTAACTACAATATTTTGGCATCTAATGAATTCAATCAGGTTGAGAGATCCATAGAGTTGTCTAAATATTTTGTTAAAATGCAGATCCAGTTATTCTCATTGAAGTTGCATGGCATCTAGTAAAGTTGCAATTCAACTTTTTAAAGTGCACCTTTAAGTTAAATTAGATCAAAACTCGTATTATCTCGGTGTAATTTTAGCTCGACCGCTCGGACGCGTAACGGGCGGTCGGCTAACTTTCTGTGACGGCTCAGCGCGAGCGCGGGCGCAGAAATGACTAACCGTTACTGACTCAGTTCCTACAACAATGAAGTATTCATGAATCTTGTTTCACTGAAGTTCCAACTTTGACAGTGACGCTAACTACTTCTAGGTTATGTCAAATTATCTAACTTATCTGACGTAACCATTATTCATTCTCAAATTAAGATTAGACAAGTCAAGTTCATTCTATTGAGTCGATTGAATATTTTGTAAGCGCACAATGCTTATATCTGCTGTTACTCACTAACAATGAAATTACATAGAATTAAGTAACAGTCAGTGGCATTGTAGGTTATCCCGATGGTGAGTGACTGACTGTACTATCTTCATAATTATTATAATACGTATCATAATGTCACGTATCTATAATAATTAAGTATAAACATGGTTTTTGGTGATAACCTGATAAAGCCAAATATATAGGGTACATACAACCCCGGAAAATTATTATAAACCCTCAAAACACACTTCTTTAAATTTTTTTTTTAAATTAAACTACATAGTGTTAACAAAAGTTTGTTAGAAAGAAACTGTGCTTTTGCCCTATAATGGGATTTATTATTGAAAATAATAGTATATTTGCGTCTAGGGTTGTCACTGCTGTTTTTCATACAAATAAAAAAACTCATCCATGTGGTGGTTTTCAGTGTTTATAATAATTTTCCGGGGTTTTATGCATGGTACCTATCTACTATATTCAACTTATAAGGTTATTATATACCAAACAGCCTGCAGACAAATTACTACATCATAATATGTATGTCGTATCATATTATGCAACAATAAATTACATTAATAATAAATACCAGCGTTTATTTTTCTATCGATATAGTTAGAATTCCAGGGAACAATCCCTAATGCCATGGAACCACGGATAATTAAAATTACCCGTGGACCCGTTAATGGGTCAACCCGCCGAGTCCACGGGTAAACAGTGCGTTTTATGTGTTATGTGCCCGACGTTACAGAAAACAACAGAAAAAAAACTAAACGCATTACACGGACTACGTGTAGTCCGTGTGATGAAGCAATCAAAATTTTGTGTCACATTCTTCGTGTAACAAAGAGCTTAAGAGCCTGAGTCATCAGGCCCATTGTCTCCAAACGAAGCGGGATTATAAAAGTGTAATGGATTATTGTTGGAGGCAGCCACTGGCGCGGACACGGTTTGCCCCCGATTCAATTGCCGCACGCGTTGTGGCGCCACCGGCCGTTTTGGTGGCGCGACCACTACAAATGCTGAACACCAGATGTTAAAAGCAAAGACTCCGAAATTATGGAACTTGTATGTAATTAAGTAAATAGTGACATTTTATGTATCTAAAGTATAATGGATTATTGTTGGAGATAGACATCGGCGCGGGCACGGTTCGCCCCGATTCAATTGCCGCACGCACTGTGGCGCCACCGCAACAAATGCTGAACGCCAATCACATCATTGATGTTAAAAGCAAAGACTTGGAAAATATAGAACTTGTATGAAATTACTTAAGTAAATAGATATATTAGGTACCTTATTTGGATGCATCCACCTACTCCGACACGGTTTCCCCCCGATTTAATTGCCGCACGCATTGTGGCGCCACCGGGCCGCCTTGGTGGCGGGACCACTACAAATGCTGATCTCCAGACACATAATTAATGTTAAGAGCAAAGACTTCAAGAATATGAAACCTACATTTTAGAAGTTAACAATTTCTGAACACAATAGTAATAAATAAAAATACTAATATATGCATTACAAATTGCAATCCGTAAAAGTTTTATTTCATGTTTTAATTTAGCTAGTAGGTTTTAATTAACCTGATGATATTCCAAGTTTTCTAATAGCTGTAAGTACATAATAATTAATATACCTGGGTGTCACGATCACCTAAATAAACACCAAAATAATTACAATACGAGTTTGTACCTCACACGCTCCTATCAAAATGTTTAGAAAACAAAGTTGGAGGAAAAACCATAACTTTATCTTTGTGATTATTATCGTCAGCCAGCGAAGTTTTAATAAGCCTCGTGACACATCGGGAAAAGCTCAATGGTGAGGATTTGCACCTTAATTACTTGACTCGTGTAAGGTTGTATTATTGGAGATATCTTATTAAGTAAGTAAGTATAAGTATTTGACAACATCACATAAATTGCTCCGATTCCAAAGTAAGTAGCTAAAGCACTTATTATTTCTATATTCATTTGGCTTCTGGCAAAAAGTAGCAGAACTTTTGTAAAACGATATTTTCTATTATACTGTAAGACCGATTCAACAAAAACTTAAAATAAAACAATAGGTGCGAATGTTGCCTAACGTTAACACACTCTAACTGCCAATTTAAGTTACGGGCGCAGGCAGAACGGCGAAGCTGTACTGTGTAGCCAGTCTATAGTTATTGACGTGAACACTCACAACAAGAACTAGGTGATTCAAGAGAACGGCACTGGGGACCGGAGCACCCCAGCGGTGTGGAGTTTGAGTAGCCTTAAAACTAAGTTTGTATTTTGAGACCTGAGGGCTCACTCTCGATGCGATTTAAATCATATTTTTTGTGTTTTCATACATTTCTCGAATAAACGATTCGTGATATGCGTGAAAACGATATTATTTTTATGCGAATATGATGTTGAAAATTTAGGAGATTTTACGTTTCAATTTGTGATTATAAAAATAATGAGCTGTTTTAGTATTTACATAGAATAAATAATAAGACCCACCTGCAAGTGTATTACTATATTATTTAGTAATGAAAATTGTCTTAAGGCGACTATATACCTCAAGTGGCGCCCTCATCTTAATTAAATTTAGTGCTCGCTAAGTATAATGTATATAAAATTCACATGTACAGATTGATGCCAAGGTTTTATAGTTTATTTAGAAAAAATGCTGCCAGTATTTAAGTAGCTAACTATATAGGTATTGCTTAACTTAAGATATTGATGAATGTTATTACATATTATGGAATACAGATTTCTATTCATCGCTGTCAGAGACTATGCGTGGGCAATGATTCATTTTTCAGCGCAGTCATTACAGCGCTCGCATTTTTCAGAGTTGCAAATGAATCACCATTGTCTGACGGTAACGGAGGACCATAAAAATAATAGCTTCAAGTAATTGCCTATTAATGTGACTGCGCGGGACAAAGGCTTTATTGGACCCCTCCCGCCCACCAACACTAGGTAATCGCTCAGAGTTGCGCAATATGCTACACATAAAAAAGTTATTAAATATCGTCACCAAAATTATTTATGTTCCAAGGAGATTAAAAACTACTTTTGTGACGCTTCCTTGCATAATAATTTTGATATAATTTATTGCCAATTATATACTACTCAAAAGAAAATAGGAGCCGCTACATAGTTTTCCATACAAACGAACTAACATTGGCAACGTTGTTTTCATGTTAATTCAGTCTGATTTTATTTGGATTTGGTGTTGTTCGAAAGCTGTAATAGTCAACTTGCAGACTTTACTGTCGAGTTAACTGAATAGTTTCTCCTATTTACCGTGTGTCAGTTAGAATCAGATTGTATTTAAAAAAACGTTAAAAGTTAGCTCATTCGTAAGGAAAACCATTTCACTATATACTCCTATTTTCTTTTGAGCAGTATATTTTATAAGAGGCAGACTTAACTTTACGTTTAAAATTTTCTACAATGTTGTAAAATGTCTTATTATATAATTACTACTATACTACATACATGATCAACTTTTACTATGGTACACACGACAGCACTTCAGGTTATACAGTTAAACTGCGAAAACAGCTTTTATTGCGTAGGGCACAAAGACGGTCTCAAGGTCAACATGTATAGTCTGAGGTGCTGTCGAGTGTACCAACTCTGAAATCTCGAAATAAAAATCAGCTGTTTCATTTTGATATATTCGATTTTAATTTTTGTATGAAACAACTGATTTTTTTTCGCGATTTCAGAGTTGGTCCCATAGAAAAAGTTGTTATAATCACTATTTCTGTAGGCAGAATTTGTTATTGCATAGAATCTTATAAAAGATGCGGCTCTACTTGAAAAATTGGTTAATAGGTAATCCGCTACAAAGTAACACTTAAAATTTACATTTTAAACCTTTCAAACCTTATATTCAACACTTTTGTTGCATCCCTCAATTTTACAAAATTTATGATTTTGCTAAAACAGTGCATCAGAATATAAACCACAAACCAATTTCAGTTTACTTTAGTTTTTTCAACATTTCAGGAGAGCTTCAGGGAAAGGAAATCATTTTGCGCAAACTCAGTCTTCACTGGACCGGGTTATCTGTGACTGGACCTAACTATCGTTAGCACAATAGCCTATCAGGCGCGTTAACGAAGTATTTTGTTTGGATCAATGGACGGTTTGTTCCATGAGACCGCTAACAGATGCACTTACTGGGGACTTGATGATGTACTAACAATTCACTGTACATTTTTCAGGGGCCGTACCGGCTAACGCATCGAGCTTCGGAAAGTCTGCCGAGCTTCAAATTAAAACAAATAAATCGAGCCCTAATCGGGCCGAAATGGCGAACCCCAATTCATGATGTCACATGAATATCGATATCTTCTAAATAACTTCGGCGAATAGTACAATACGAAACTCCTTACTTCGATTTATCTGTTTTAAGTAGAAGCTCGGCAGACCCGCCGAAGTTCGAAAAGTTAACCGGTAGGGCCCCTGGTCTGGGTGTTTGTAATACCATTGTTGTCTCTGATTTCCATAAAACAAGTGCTTTAGCTACTTACTTTGGAATCGGAGCAATGTATGTGATGTTGTCATATATTTATATTTATTTATTTGTTTAAATGATAATCTATCTTTCAAAGAACTAAAGTTTCAATTACTTGAATACAAAATAGCACTGCTGTCTGAATTTTTCTTTTGAAATTATTCAGGCCTTTTAGAAAGAGCTTCCGCCGGCCAATTTCACGTTTTGTTCTTTGTAACGCGTAATTTCAACATCCGAGTTATATTTTAAGGTTTAGGTTAACGCCTACGTAATTACATTTTCTAAAGCATATACTCTTAGTTACCTAAATGACAAAGTCATAAAACAAAGCGTATTAAAATGAAGATATATTTTATATTGTTAAGGAATTAAATATTATGTTTGAGGTTATTATTATAAAGATACTAACCCCAAAAAGATTATTACTGCATCCAATCCCTTTCGTATTTTGTTTACAAATTTCCATGGGAAACAACAAGTTATGAAAGGAAAATTTGCCTTCCAATAGGTAATGTTCACTGAATTAATAAAACAAAATAACACGATTTACACTAATTTAAATTCAGTCAGAATTTTCATTTTGTTAAATTATACAGTAAAAGCAAAATATTCAATATAAGGTCGGTCGCCGTGGCGGTCGTGGGCTAAATTAACATATTATGGCCTATGTCTATACGCAACGTATCTTCCCTGCCACTTTTGTAAACAAGATTATACCTTGAGGGTCCCGTATCTTGCAAGTTATGAAAAGCCCGAACGCGAGTGCGCCGCAAATACGGCGCGCAATGAACGTTTATAACTTTGGATAAATATAATCGTTTCAACAAACGTAAGCCGAAATTTGCGAGAACGCGCAGCAGCCGGATGGCTACATGCGGCTGGTTTTATCTATGTTATTGCTATGATTTTTCGACCCAGCTGCACTTTATAGTATTCATATTTTAACCAAAATTTTACAACGTTATTTAACGAAGAAAGAGTAATAAGTTTAATTAAGTATATTGATAAAGCAGCTACAAAGATAGTTATTGTATAATAGGGTGACCTTTGTAAACCAATCAATATGTAAGCCGGGACAACTTCAGATTTTAATATACCTAAGCATACTACCTTAAGAAAGCGTATCAATATTTATGTACAAGTATTTAACTATATTTTAAATTCCCCAACTTATTTAGACACTGCCTCTGCCTAATTTATTATTCACACATTTCATCAATCAAATCGTCCACGTGTACGATTGTTTTATCGATTTATTTCATTGCACGCACTATTCTCATTTCTCAATTTAACATAAATCATTTTTTTTTCATAAAAATCATAAAAATATTGAGATTTATATTCACTACCCCGATTAATCATCTGGTAATTAGATTTCTTCCGCTAAGTCTGGCAATATTTATCAGTCTTCTTGAGCTTTATTCATAGCAAACAGCCATCAAAATATTAATTGTATAAATTTTATACTTATTTTTAAGAAACGTGTAAATTGACATTCTTGTTGCTAAGCTTCATGTACGTACTCCTCAATTCCTCATAGATGGGATCATAACTTTTAATCACCTCGTTAAATTCATTAAAAGTTTTACAGGTACACCGAAAGTAGTGGAAATAATAATTATGTTCATCATAATTAAACGGTATTGCCGGTATGGATTTTTTTCACTTGTTGAAACAGAGATTTTATTCAGTCAAAAATACTTTAAGATTCAACAAAGTTAAATATCGATGGTGACTGTTCATAGGTATTTTTTGTGTACGTACAGACAGTACGGTAAAAATAATCATGTCTGAAAAGTTTAGATGCGTTGAATGAAATTGTATGCTAGTCTGAAGTAACCAAAGATAACGTGAGTAGGGTATCTAATATGAAATTGCTAACCGTATCTGATGGCTATTACGTAATTGGAGCTCATCTCAGCGGATACAATGCAAATTATTATGCTAATGAGTGCCTATTGAACCCACATCAAGTGTTCTTATTAGATGAGATTGTATTACAGATATATTAAGCACTGCGCGAGCACCGAAGCTTATTTAAAAAATCTCCTCGATCACACTATATTCTTTGATGCAAGGCAAAGATGGCACTTAAATCTATATATAAATTACGTAGACGAGTAACCTACCTACTGATTAAAGGCAACTAGTTTGTAGCCAATAAAAAAAATTAAAGATAGTATTGAAAAATGTTTTACTGATTGCTTCAATGCTGATTATAATAATTTCGTAAAAATACCGCTATTAAAAATTAATGATTTAATAATTTCACAAAAAAATTAATGATTTAAATTAGTTCAATAATTTCACTAGAAAAGTTCACCAAAAAATAAACCATTGATTGAAAATACCTTATCAACTTACCCAAATATCAAACTAAAATAATATTCACGTATTTTAAAGTAGGTACTATTTATGAAAACAAAATGTTGTTGATACATTAATTATTAACAACCTGTAACGATTTTCTGAAACCACTAGACACAACGAGGCCAATTCAACATTTCTATCGGAATCCTTTTAACCCTGTTTGAAACACATGAAACAAATTAGAAGTAGTTAAAATCAAAGCCAGGGCTTCGGTCTTTGGCTGAATATTTATGACGGAGCTTCACTGTAGCCAATCTCTATTCTATGCATAAGTAATGAAGAAAATATGGAACCTAGACTCAAGCGAACGATAAATATTGACATGAAACATCCTTCACAAGATACACACAAACAAATCTATTACACAAACATACTTTTGATGATCAAACACTTCTCTCGTTGCCATCTTAATCTACAAATCTGTTTTAGATCTGCATCAATCATTATTCCTCAAAATTAACAATAACCTAAATGTAATGTTGTTTACTGAAACTTTTAGCTATTACTTTTATTTAAATGTAACAAAACAGATGCTGAAATTCGCCTCAATATAAAATCTTCGTAACATTAAACTGATATCTGATTCGTATTGTGTAATAATCCATCAACCGTCTCGAAATGGCGAATTTAAATGTAATCCTCTTTTGTTGGATGCATATTTGTACACTTCATAAATACAAATGTATGACATAAAGAACATTTAACAACGCAAATATACATAGACTTATTTATACTAATAAGTTTATGCATATATATTACTTACAAACCATATCAACCGTACTCTATTATCACGTATTCTTCTGTCAGAAGCTGTTTTTATTTTTATTTCCTTTTAACTGACTTCAAAAAAAGGAGGAGGTTATTTTTTAAAAGCTTTTTTATTTTCAACTTTTATGTTGTAAGCGATAAACTTAACAAATATACATAGAAGTCTTTGATACTTAATAACAAATGATTTTGTTTGAAGTAGGAATAAGCTGTTGTAATCACAACAGCTTATTCCCACTTCCATAGTCAGTGTTGCCAACGCTGTCTAACGTAAGGGCGCCAAGTTGTGTTAAAAAAGCGCTAAATTAGCAAGATCTAAAAAAATAAGCATTAAATTTAAAAAAAAGACTGAATATTTTAATAATAACTTCAATAAACCATGAATACAACTTTGATCTTACGGCCTTGGCTTTTCCTTATTAATGTTATACTATGCATGGAGAAAAACTTGAAATTAAAAAAGCACTAAATTAAGCGTTAAATGTCAGATAACTTTTATGACCGCTAACTTAGTAAAAAAGCTTCAGTTCTAACGCCGAGTAAACAAAGAGTTCATAACTTATAATAGGTAACAAAGACAATACTGGGAAGCATCGACTGACGAGGTAAATATTTTGAATGGCAAAGCATGGTGCGACGAATGACACATTTGCAACATCAATCGGCATAATCTTCAAGCTCGATTCGGATTCAACGAAACAAACGCTTCGTCGAAGTTAATGCATGATAGCTAGTTACAATGCTAGTTACAATACTAGTGCTTAAATAGCGACAAAAGTTGTTATAAAGTGGGATAATTTCTCATCTTATGTAATAAAAATTTAAAAGTAATTGTTTTTAAATGTAAGTATTTGGAGGACTGTTCTAGGAAAAAGGTGAAATAAATATATGTGTTCAATGTCACTAATGTGAGAGTTTATGAAATGAATGTGTGTTCCACCGGAAATTAGAAGAGTTTTCGGCCGAAAGGAGGACCGACAGGCAAGAAATGCGGTAAATCTTTTATTTTTATTTCCCTTGAAAATACAAGTTCGAGGTGTAACACTTTGAAGAACGCTTTGTCGACACTTAGGTAGGTGATTTTAGACAAACAGCAAGTACTGATATAGATATTCGGTGAAGCGTTCAAGTGTTGTTTTGTAAAAAAATCTGCACTGAAAAGCCCATTATACCTTCTATACAACCCTACTTAATTCTATTATCGTAATAGTGGTATCTTTTCGTAGGAACAAATTTCACTTGGACGGTTTATTTATACAAACGAAGTTTGAAACGTCATCAGCGAATAAAATCATTTTATGCTTCGTCACATTGGGTAAATTATTAACATTTTTCTAGTTTTTAGTTTAATTTACTTTCAGTTTAAATAATTAAGTATTTAGTTATAATTAAATTTTCTCATTAAGAGGTTAATAATAAAGACTTATTATATTCTATTCTACATACAACAAAAATAGTAATGGTCCTAGGACGTTTCCCTGGAGCACTCCCGAGTAGTTTTTTTTTATCAGACTTATAGACTAGTACCGTCTGATGTTTGTCAAGTTGTTGAAGTTCTACAAATTGCTCACGTCACGACAGGTATTTTAAAGTCCGTGGATGGGATGATCTCGTACACCGATTATCCTACTGACCGACGGTTGTAAGCCGATTTTTGAAACTGGTCTTGTTTGGTTTAGTGTAGAATACTGCCAAGAATCCTTGTTTTAATAGGCTTATTATGTTTAATCACCGCTTATTTGACGGTCTGTGGTAGTATTTATGCAGTTTTTGTAAATTAACGGATTAATTACGAATTTAATAGCGTTCTAAGTGTATACAATTTGTATTTAAGTTTTTGTGTTATATTCCGTTTTGTATATTTTGTGTACCTACCTTATAACCCAAATAAATTGTATCTCAACAAATATTTCATTCAAAACAGAATATTCAGAAAAACTAAAGCAAAACCTAGCTGAAATGATAAAAAACAAACATGGCACCATACTTCAACTTGTCAATCCTTCATTACAAGGTAACAACGATGCAAAGTTCAGTAATAGTATGACATAATGTTACCACACGAGCCTGCTAGGCGCCTAACCCATTAAAAGCTTAATTAGTACCAGTCCTAAGACAATATTGTATTACTGTTTCGTATAGTTTTAGTTAAACTCCTGTGGGCACGTTGTGTCAACAGATTGCTTGCATTCAAGACTTAGCGATATTGGGGTGTTATTTTCATTTAACTCCTATTTAGTGAATTTAAAATTTTAAAGTTAAGTGAAATATTAAAGCCTCTTATTAGAATAGAATAGAATAAACATTTATTGTTATTTTATATATTTATATTTCGATGTTTTTAGCCGATACCGCCGCTGATAGTGACTTATTATATGAATTACGTCACTGTTCACTGTGACCCTGTCAGAAAAACAGAGCCTCTGTGCACTTTCTGTCCAGCTAAGACTAACACAGAGGCACAAATGCTGAGACAGGGTTTTTATTGGCCTCATATGCGATTATTTTAATTAATTTTTTTTTATTGTTCTCTTTTTAGTTCTTAAGTAGATATTATTTAAAATTATATTTTAGTTTTTCTCCTTTATTCTGTGCCTTTGTTGTGTTTCTTTTTTGTGTTTTTTATTTTCTGTATATGTGAGTGTCAATAAATGTTTATTCTAATCTATTCTATTCTTATTGGTGATCTTATTTCGTTAAGTACTTAAACAGATGATAAAAACATTAGCAAGTAATTAAAGCGTTAGTGTTTTGATAAACGGACCTACTACGATCAACATCAGATTACTTAATAGTAAGCAACCAAGGTAACAGAATCAAAAGTTTTTATGGAAGTAAGTACAAGTAAATGGTGTGTATTCAATATTTTGTTTCGATTTGTGGAATTCGAAGTGATCTCTAAGTAAATGCAGAAAGGTCCCCTTAGCGTATAAAATTTAGATTTTTCGCATTCACAAAGCTATTTTTTATATTAAGATAAATAATATTAGACGGCACCCGTCTGAGGTGCTACGGGTAAGTCGATTTTTTCTAGTATTTTTTCTAATATTATTTATCCCCTTAGCTTTTCAAATATTTATGACCTATACCGTTTTTAGAGAGTTTGACTTCAGCATCGCTTCGAGCATTTTTCATTAGATAAGAAGAGCGCATAGGAGCTTATCCCGGCAGCTTATTTTCTCGCAGACTTAGCCATCATTGTAACCAACAAATTTTAATATACCTTATTTACAAAGTAGAACATAAATGTGTCTCAGACTTTATACGAAAAGAAGGTAAATGTCTGCCTGTATGAAGTCATTACAGTCGACAGCCCTGCGTAATGGAAATTTGCATACGCACCTTAAAATTTTATTCATAAGGAGAAAATTGTTTCACATACGAGGCGTTCGCGACGCCAGCGTACTCAAGTAAAAAAATCGAATTATTGCCGAACATTAGGAAACTCGGTAACATTACCTTAGGCATAACGAACCGTAGCCTTATTGGGGAAAAATGAACTAAACACATCCATGTTTTCAGATCATACTTTACATGGGATAAAAAAATGGATTACCTCTTTTATTTGCGTAGTATGTGATAATAAACATAATACATACAAATGTCAGTAACAAATAGCCTGCAGAATACGACCTTTGGAAGAAGGTTTGTTTATACGCAAATATGTAAAGATACGTAAAAACACGAAAAGTGGTACTTACACATATTATAACGGTACCAAAATCAATCCAAATTTTCAAAGAAAACGCAGACAAAGAACTAGCAAACGGCATCTCGAGTTGCAATCTTTCTCAGTGAGTAACGATGTGAAAACTCAAGTGTTTCTCCTCGTAGCTTTACTCAGCCATAGTACTCTCAAAAGTACCTACAGACAAAAGGAGCGGTCGACTTGCAAGACTTCTCAAAATTAAGTCATCTCTATGGTGAACTCCATTGTGTCGTGGCTATAGGTACTGCCTTCGGTCGTAAGACGAATGAGATATTCTCTCTATTCTCCAAATGATAAACTTGATTATTTCAGACACTAGACTTAGACTGCACTAAAAGAAACTACTTTGACATCCAACAAGCGAAATCATGAAAGCACATTATTTCTATTAATTGTTATATTAGTAACTTTCTATAAAGTCAGAAACAAAGTACATTTTAAAGATAAATTGGTTTGATACAAGATATTTGCAGTAGTGCCTGAGCACGCCATTTAGTTCAACTTCAAAGCTATTAAAACATTTTAAGGAAAATAAGATAATACACACTAATCAGAAGAATACCTATATTCTCGCCTAAAATATAACGCTTTGCCACTTTCAAATATCATCTTCTCCGCTCCTGCCAAGTAATTCATGAAATTATTTTATATTTATGCAAAGCATAATTAATTGACACACTTTATTAGCAGAGAAATCGTACAAAGTTTTAAAGTGGTTTTGAAATAATACGTTTATCGGACAATATCAAGTTTTAACAGAGGTTTTATCGCATTAGTGACATTACGCTCGTGGTTGTTATTATGCAGATTACCTTAAATGGTAAGTAGAGTTTGATAGACTTCACACATTAGCTTCATATAGACACCAAAAATAGCAAGCGCAAATCTGGAGTTGTACTTAGATCCAAAAAAATAGTTTATTCCAACACCAAATAATTATAAATTGAATTATCAACTCCACTGCAGGCGAGGCTGTCCAGCAAAGTCCCGAGCGCCATGCTCATGCAATATTCACACAAACAGCTGAATAACATAATGAAGCTTTATTTCCAATGTTTTATTCGAGATATTCAGTAATAACGGTAATGTAGAGTGTTTTATCCGCAACCGACGTCACTGTAGCCTTTATTGCAAAGGTTATTATGTCATATTTCATAAATTATTTGAGATGGCGATTACCCTGGTAACAGGGCGAGATAACAAGAGGGTCGCGACGTGCGGCCGCGGCTTGGCTGCTCACGATTTACGACTCACTTCTAGGATTCAACGTACAAAAGCTCAATGTATTGTAAATAAAACAGAAAACGGTATACGAAATCGTCACAAAAGTCAAATACGGATTATCACAATCTCACAGGTATTACATAGTTATTTCAATCAGTTTTTTTTAATAACGGCCTGTGACGGCATAAATATTTACCTACTTACTTTAAATTAAAGTTGGGTAACTCTACTAAAATTATTTCTTACTAGCCTCCGCCCGCGACTACGTCCGTGTGGACAGTAGAAAATAATATGACGACCAGTAAAATGAACTCCTTGGCCGAATACGATACTCAACTTTGAGGGGTGCTCAAACATCATGCTGTCTTTGTCGTATCTTTGAAATTTAATGCGACAGGACGCTGTTTGAGAGCCTCTCAAAGTTGAGTGACGTTTGAGTATTCGGCCATTAGTGTATGAAAGTTAGTACTACGTAGTGTTTAAGTTGTTTCCTTAGTTAAACCCCAAGCTCCCAAATGTGCTCATCATAGTCCGTTCAGCAGTTTTTGCGTGATCCGCGCACAAACATTTAGAATTTACAGTTTTATTATATGTATGTAATGTAATGTAGATATATAGTATCGTAAGTATTTACTAATCACTTAAAAGGTTTCTTAAAGGATCATAATTCAAACAAGTCAAAGCACTTTGAGACTAAACGCTCGTAAAATTAAGTTGAAGTATAAAAATATTGTGTTACACCTATCTACCTATACCATGTTTGTTTCAATAACGTACAACGTACTATAGAAAATAATTGTAATAATGCATCGCAAACCCGCTAACTTAAGTTTCCAGATTCAATAAAGCACTTCACCTCGGCTGCTCTTAAGCTGGGGCTGGCGAAGTTGTGCGCACTTACCTAGATATGGAACTCAGTTTTTATAACCACTAAAAGAAGCGTATTATCGTATTTACGGCAGTGCCTATTCAGCACACTCAGTTTAGCCACAAGACTTACGACTGCACAAGTAAAATACTAATCTTCAACAAAAGAGAAAATATACAACGTGTTACAAAAAACCCCTAAAGTCGAATATGATAGATAGAGTAGGCACCATGCAAGCAAACCCCGGAAAATTATTATATCCCCGGAAATCCGCCACTTCTTTTCTTTTCATGATAAACTGCATGGTGGCAACCCTAATTTGTGTTTTGTTTTTGCCCATTAATGGGATTGACTATCGAAAACAATAGTCTATTTACGTCTAGGGTTGCCACTTTGCAGTTTTCCATACAAATAAGAAACAAATTTTTACGGGCTATATGAAACATCCTGTATTTTAGAAACGAATTATCATAAAATATGATTGATTAGTCTAGTGGTAAGACTAGTTTTGTGTGTAGTCAATAGAACCCACTTAATTGGAAAATCATTGTACAATTTTTTATAAAATACTTATGTAGATATTTTGTAAATGGCAGACAAGGACTGTAAACGGTAATCAAACATACTGTTTACTCTGAATAGCAACATTGCCTTTCAATCGGGAACTTTACATTACAAACCAATTTGTTTAATACGTGAAAAATTCGTACCTTTCATCAAATATTATGTAAAGATGTCAAAATTAAATATTTTGCCCATCAGTAATTTTTGACCTCAAACACAAAAACAAATGAAAACCGAATGTTTTTAATAAACACGCCTGAAATAGGTACGCTTTTATATGTGCTATCATAAACGAAAGTAGAATTAAAATCAATAGCATGTTTGGTTTTAACAATGGATCGAGTCAGCCGGTCTACAATGAAGAGTATTCTTCCTTTTTATAAAACATAGACAATGAAGTATCGTCCAATGTGTAGATTAAAAAGGGCTTTTTGAATTGTTTGATGGAATTGAAAACTTTAGTATGAATAGAAAGGTCAAAGTTTTTATTTGTTTGTATGTACCTGTTCTGTTCACATTAAGGGACGACAGGTTAGTCATAATAGATAGGGATTACAAGAATATAAATATAAAGGCTTATGGCAATCTATATAATTGTAATGCCGTACTTTTTATGAAATAAAAAAATCTGCTTTATGTAGCCACTTTCGCAGCTACGATCGTGTGTAGTAATTGATGATAAGCCTGGATGGTTTATCCATCTTATCTCCCCCTAATTTATTTACGTGATTGGGACAACTGTTCAACCACTAAATAGAGAGGGGACAGAAGTTAAGCTTAGTACCTACTACGTGCGCAACGACACACATAGACAGCTTTCACCGATCAACGATATTGCGTCACGAACTCGAACTCGTTTGAGATTCGTCTGAGATTACGGTTATTCCGTGTCGGTGAGAGGGTGCCTATGTGTGCGTTGCTCGAGCGCACGTAGTACTAAGCTTGACTTTTGTCCTCTCTCTTTTTTGTGGTTCCGTTCAACTAATGAGACTTTCGTTCGTCCGCAGTAGTTGAACTGCATAAATCGCATGCCGTGTGCGGCATTATTCCGGATAACTCGGAACATCGTGGACTTGAGTTGAGTCGCAAACTTTGATTCCCATGTTAGCTATTCATTGCATGTCTAGTGTTATCGCTTGTATCTTTATGAAATTCTTCAGTGACTTGTAACTGACCGAAAATAAAATGACAGAATAACAGCGAGGTGGTCAGATAGCTCTGTGCTTATCAACGTGTTCGCTATTCATTGCATGTCTAGTGTTATCGCTTGTATCTTTCTGAAATTCATCAGTGACTTGTAACTGACCGAAAATTAAATTACGGAATAACAGCGAGGTGGTTAGATAGCTCTATGCTTATTAAATTTAGATTTTTCGCATCACAATGCTATTTTTATATTAAGATAATAATATTAGAAAATATACTAGAAAAAATCGACTCACCCGACGACGCACCCTTGGGATTCCGGCCCAACCAAAATAAAATTACAGAATAACAACGAGGTGGTCAGATAGCTCTGTGTTTATCAATGTGTTCGCTATTCATTGCATGTCTAGTGTTCGCTTGTATCTTAGTGAAAATAGTCTCGGTGACTTGTAACTAACCGAAAATAAAATTACAAAATAACAGCGAGGTGGTCAGATAGATCTGTGCTATGTTCGCTATTTATTCATTGTATGTCTAGTAATCGCTTGTATCTTTGTGAATTCCTCAGTGACTTGTAACTGACCGAAAATAAAATTACAAAATAACAGCGAGGTGGTCAGAATGCTCTGAGTTTACAATGTATCTAAAGTCTTTTCATGGTTTATCTGACCGGCCGTTATAGGTTGCGATGACACCGCAACGATGCGACTCGTTTCAATCTGTACTCTATGCATAAGTAATGTAAAAATGTGGAAATACGGCGTGGATGCGAAATCCACGTTTCTCTAAAATATCGCCGCCATTTTTATGATACAGTGAGTTCGGTTATTTGTTTCTCACTGGGACGACTCTGCTGTAATCTCAAACACAAACCCATATTGGTGGCATAAATGACGTCCTCTGTGGTCGAGTGGTTTGTACGCCGTCTTTCAAGATAGCGCCTCTCTGAGGTCCCGGGTTCGATCCCCGGCTGGGTCAATTTAAAAAACTAACTTTTCTATATTGGCTCAGGTCTGGGTGTGTGTGTTTACCACCGTTGTCTCTGATTTCCATAACACAAGTGCTTTAACTACTTACTTTGGGATCCGAGCAATGTTTGTAATATTGTCTAATATTAATATTTATTTATTTATAAACCCTTCTTGCCGCGTTAGTTATATTTTAATTAGTTGCCGTCTTCTCAAACGACGCAAATGACACGACACTTAGCCATTATTTTTACCATTCTAAAAACAATAACTCACATTCATGGATCCTAATTACGATCTTCAAAACTTCAAAAACACTTATTTCTTAATTCTCATTTGTTGTGCAATGGCAGAGTTTAAAGGCAACAATTATGATTATAATATCAACAGGAAATGTGGGAGCTACAGTGATCTCTGAGGCTTAGATTCAGAATAAAATCCAAAAGGTTAGGTTTCCTTAATAAAGCAATTGTAAATGTAAAGGATTAATGATAAAATAAATAAATCCAAATACTAAATGTTGCATTAATGAATCGTTAAGATGGCCCATTAAAATTATAAGTAACATCAACTCCCTTTATCAATGAGCTACCTTGACTCGTTGACGAAATATACATATATTATATACAAATATTATATTTAACGACATCACATACATTGCTCCAATTCCAAAGTAAGTAGCTAAAGCACTTGTGTTATGGAAATCAGAGACACCGGTGGTATCAAAAACACCCAGACCTGAGCCAATATAGAAAAGTTCGTTTTCTAAGTTGACCCAACAGTGGATCGAACCCATAACCTCAGTGATGGCGACACCTTGAAAACCGGTGAACAAAGTCACTCGACCACAGAGGTCGTCAAATTTGTCATTTATGTTGGTAGGTTACTTATCTATTCTTGCTCGTCACTGTCTGTCATATAAGATACTATATTCTGTCTGCTTTGTCATAATTGAACGTATTGAGGACGGAAAACGTCATCGCATGGACGTATAACTTGCTTACAAAAATACCCTTAAAAATGACAAATCGCTATGACAAATACAACTCCATCCGTCTGTTACAAGGCCCGTAAAAACGCGTTTGACGATTTGCGTTCCCATAACTATTTCTAAAACAGTACAAATTTACGGTAGGTTGTATTCATCATCGCGTCGCAAGACATCCACATAACCGAGTTATGGCTTATGGCATGTAAATAAACGAGCGTTTGGCGTGGCTGGTGTCTATTCCGCCATGAGCAATAACTGCGCGATTATCCTATTTGAGCCCAACAACCAACGGGCGTGACTCGCCCACCATTTTTTATATTAACCAACTTTGAACATGTTGCCGAATCCCAATTGGATCGTACCATCCAATATTATGAAGATGTAGACGTCAATGCTACATTTTGCTTTTGATAAAAATTGAGTTTTGATCACGAACTTGAATGAATTTTCCTTTTATAATAAATAGGAACTCCAACAAATTAAAAAAAGATTTTGTAAAAAGATCGGTAATAAAAAACATCAAAACAAAATATTTATTGAAAACAACACGTCTTCATCTTTCTTCGATTTTTTTTCCTTTTTCGTCTCCAATTGTATTTCACGACTTGATAGGATTCTACACCATGGAACAGTATTATCCTTTTACTTACTCAATACGAAATATCTTGTACCAGATTATCTCTTTGTATTATATGTATACCTACCTACGCAATAGTTGAACTCCGAAACAGAATCCTCTTAACCTGAATTCGAGTTACACAGAAAACAACAAATTAAATGTTACTTACATAACGACATTTTGAAGATTAGGTAACTAAGTAGGAATATTTATTTGATGATAATAAAAAGATAAAAAAATATTACAGGTATTAAGAGGTGAATAAATCTTCTTGCCCTTTAAAGACTTTTTATCTTATTTTACAATCAAGGCTAGTAACTAACCAACCACTAATAAATACCTACCTTTTTTTATATTCGAGAAAAAAACATAAACATATTACAAAACATTATAAAAAAACCTTCATGAAAAGCTAATTAAGATGTTAAACGTTTTTAAATATACATAAACCATTTTTTTTATCACATTTGTAATAATTGTTTTTAACATACAACATATCGTATTTCATTTATTAATGTTGATCTACCACGCCGCGTGTTGTGTTGTTTTAATTTTGTTTAGTAGTAGGTACTAGTGCCCCGACATGCTCCAAGTTGTTAAAACATTTCGTTATCGCATTAATATGTTTGTAGTTTTAAGCATTTCCGCTAAAACAATCTTAATTATAAGCTCGTTCAAGCGAAATTCAGAAAAACTTTCTTTTCGCAATTTTCTTCGAAAAGCAAAAAGCTAAAGTTTTCTCTCTACTTGTATTTGAAGTGACAGGAATGTAAAATTAGGAGAGAAAAGCATAAATATTCAGCACGACTATATAAATAAAAGAAGTTTGGGCCATTTATTCCGATACACCGGGACTCGGTGCAGAGACTGGAAAAGTTAGGCGGAAACGGGATTTCCTAATGCGATTTTAATTCGTTCTTTCCGCGACGAAGAGGGTAATTTCAATAAAAGCAAAGTCAGTAGATATTTTGTCCCTGAACAGAGAATTGGAGGAAAAAATACGTGTGAATTCAGATATTTGGAAGTGACAGTGAGTGCCGTTCTGTGTCGTTTTTCTGGGCTGTTAATTGCTCATCATTAGACCGTTGATAATTCTGCCAGAAAAGTCCTCTAAATAGATCAATTTTAAAAGAGTTTTAAAAGCTTGGCTTAGTTCACTTTGGATTTTTTTTTCGTTTTCTTCGATGACCGTTCCTAAATAACCGTTTTATATGTCGATCGAATCGGGGATAAACAGTGTTTGTATTGCAAATGAAGACATAAATATATACTCGTCCTAATACTCGCTTTGATTTGATCTGATGATTTTAATAGATTATTACTTAATTAATTGTTTTCGCACAAAACTTGCTTATGACACGAAGTTTTATTTAGAACATTTAAAATGTAAATTTATATGAATCCAAAAGATGTGTTTTGCCCCAACTACAAGGTATTGAAGGCCACTTTAAAAATTGTAATACTTTTAAAATACACAAGATACATTTTCGAAATAAAAAGGACTAAAAAAATAATATTTTCTTTAAATAATAACTTCACAATCTATAACCTTCTTGAAAAAAACCTTTTTATATTTCAAAACTCTTAACTTCTATTGTTTAAGATTAATTGCAATTTTAAAAGTGTGGTACTCGTAGGTACTAAGTTTTGAAGACCAGTGTATAAACATAATAATGTTCCTACCTGAAATTACATAATTATACTAAACATTCTTATAGTTTTTTCATAGTTTTCCCAATGAAATAGGTAACTATGCCGTTTGTCCATTGTGTTTGCTTCGTAACTGTCGAATGCCAGTACGAAGCCGTCTCCACTTAGTAGCAACATAGCATCAAAATGCGCTTTGTTTTACCCTGCCTGCTGAAATTGACTTATCGAGCGAAAAGCTCGAAGAATAGCGTGTATTAAGCGATTTGTTTACGTTTAGCTCCTATCGTGACCAATTACTGTAATGTGGAATGTTTTGCGCTACCTATGTAAGTATATGTCTACGCTATTCCTTTTATTCAAATTACCCAGCAACTGGTATTTGCACAACAGAAGTAAATATCTGGCATGTTTCTTTTGTTTTATGTTTGCAAATGTTAAACTACTTTTTCAACGGCCTATTCAGAGTTTCTTAGTCTTCAATCTCTGGGACTGGCTGTCACTACGTTAGTACTATTATATATTCTGTGCTGTCACTCCACAGACGGTAGGTATCCACGCATTATTATGTATACAATCAAATTAAATGTATGACTCGGCATTATACACTTTTAAAGCTAAAAATCCGAGTTTTTCACTTGGTGAAATTCTTAAAAACAGTATTTGTATAGAAAAAAACACACGAGAAAAAAACAAACCAGACAATTTTAATGTATTTTGTTATAACATGTTAGAATAAAGTTTTTCATTTATTAATATCATTTCACTATTCGTATTGGATCAGGAAATAATGAATACATTAGGTAGGTACCTACTAATGCATTGGTTTGCATGTTCCTCACAGCCCGAGAGAGAAGCCAAAAGGATTCTGGAGACATATGCGGCTTTGTCTGACATATAGTGGTGAAATAAGATTTATGTTTAAATCTTAAATCTTTGGGACCGAGCGCAGCCAGACCATTCAGTATTTATTGTATGGACCGTGCAAAATTATAAAATAAAACGCCCTCCGATATTGGCCTATTTAACTGCAATCTTTATTGATTATTAATTCGTAATCTTTAAAGTCAAGATAAATAATATTAGAAAAAATCGACTCACTCCAATTGCAACAAGGTAGCTTAATTGGTCAGTGCATTGGGCCGGAATCCCAAGGGTTCGGGTTCGAGTCCCGTCTGAGGTGCTACGAGTGAATCGATTTTTCTAAAATTAATTATTTTAATATAAGAATAGCATTGTGAATGCGAAAAATCTAAATTTAATAATCTTTAAAGTCATAATAGTATTTAAAACATAATTTAATTTCAGCATTATAATTAATATGTCCTGCTGTCACAAAGTTAGCAAATATAAAGAAAAATATAAAGCTCAAAATCCTTCCATAAACCGTGAGATTGTGCTGAGACACTTCGTTAGCCACCGGAACACTTTGCCGCACATAAAGTCTTGCTCGAAACAAATCTCTACGGAATCTCATTCTAACGCCTGATTTACTTAAAAGATTTTTTCAACGATTAGAAAGAGCAGTTGAATACAACAGCACCGTTTTAAATATTATGGAACAAATTCGTTCCTTTGATTGTTCTCTTTTCATCTTCATCTTTCATCTTTTAGAGGACTATTTATTTTATTATTGTTGTTGTTTGTTTAGTTTTCACATTTAATGGAGTTTAAAAAGTTTTTTAGAGTACTGATAACATTATGATGCCATAAAATATCAATGTTTTTTTCCTAGTACACTCGAAACCATTTAATAACTTTTAAATTTTGAGATTTTAAGCATTCACAATGCTATTATATATAATACCAAATAATATACTAGAAAAAATACGACTCGCACCAGATCATGTTCTCGGACGGGTAATTCCTTGTACAATGGTGAGATTGCGCTGGCTTGCAGCGTAAGAGTTGATATACTAGGAGAAATTCGACGTTTCCACTAGTGACTCGGTAGCTCAGCGGTCAGAGCATTGGACCGGATATCCAAAGGTCGCGGGTTCGATTCCCGTCCAAGAACATGATCTCGTGCGAGTCGTATTTTTTCTAGTATATTATTTGGTACCATTTAATAACTATTGATATATGTTTCTGATTTATAGGTGACATCAGACATGTTCATTTTAATTAAATTTAGAACGTTTTACGTCACAACGATTGCAACCCAACGGCCCATTAAGAGCAGAGGAGGATGGTGTTCAGCTGAACAGTTTCCAACAAAAATGAGGTACATTTATTTTTTTAGGAAAAGAACGTTAATTAAAGTATGTTGGAGGAAGAATACATAAAGACCGAATATAATTAACAAGAAAACAGTTGAAAAACTGAAAAATACATCGTTGTCAAGAGTAACTTAAGCATATTATAATATATTAAAATTATTACAGTCGGGTTTTTGTATGTTTTCACTATACTTAAAAGATTTTCTTCAACAGAAATGATTTTGATAACGCTCTTTTTGTCTACAGCTTCAGATAAGTGAGTTCCAAGTTCCAAATTCCATAGACATAAAATGAACTTTGATGTATGTAAGATAAATTTCATTCTGTTTGGCTATCTTGTGATTGAGTAACAAACATTCAACTTATATGTTTGTCATATGATGGAAGATAAACATCATTAATCTGTAATGAAACCCTTCATTACCCATCCACTCCTCATATATTATTCGTGCGCAGTAACATTTTACATTGGCTCCGAGTTTAACATTTACTTTTCTGTGGTCTGTACAATAACAAGTTGAAATTTGCTCCCGGTCTACTTCGGAACAAACTGCCACATTCTGCCTACGTTATGCCCTTTCTTTATACCGTAATAAATTTTCCAAATCCGATTACTTTCATCAATTTTCTGTAACCTGCACAAGGAGCTGGAATTATTATATAGGTTTTAAACTTAACCTTACAACTCAAGGATATCAAAACGAGATTTAATGGGGATATTTCAGAATTCAATCTGCGAAGTGCGAAACCTAATACACATTATTATACTTTTAGTTAACTATGTACTCACAATGGTTTTGAGCTTAGAACTTTTTGTTGCCACTTTGATAGCGAAAAATAATATCTACAAACATCTGATATGCATCACTATCATTGATAATAATTCAGGTTTTATTTTAGAATTACTTAGTTAGGATTGTTTTTTTTAATTCCCGACGTTTCGACTCCTTTCCAGGGGCCGTGGTCACGGGAGGACTAAAGCAAAAAGGCTGCTCATATTTTTATGAAATTATCCGCTCGGATATTTATAAAAATGCATTCAAGTTTATTAAATTATTCTATTGCTGCATTTTTTATTTTAATAATTATTACTGTATTAAATTTATCAAAGTTAATTAGAAAACAAGATCTAGCTACTGAATCTACCACCAGTTTAAACTAAATTATTATAAAACCCCTGAATTAATAATAATAGAAATAAGTTTATCATAATAATTACCATTGGCAACTCTAATTGAAAATCCTGTCTTATTTTTCATGAATTTCACTTACCTCTGCACAGCAACATGACCGCTAGCACCAACACTCGGGGCGGTACCGGCGACGCCATATCGCGAGCTACAGCGCGTCTGCGGTCCAGCTATCGCACCCGCGCCCACAGCCCCCACTCACTCTCATCGTACACCATCATCTGAAACATAATTGTGCAATATTTGTTAACTAGAATGGTACCTATTCATTTCTATACCTTAAAGTCGAGTGCAAAGAGCGACTCAAACAAAAGATAATTGTAATTCCTATTAAAATTAAGGCTAAATTCATCGCTCGACAACGCGCGGTATCGCAGTCTGACATCAACATTGGACGTGGAGTAGAGCGGCTCAACTGAACGGGTGGGTACATGTTTGTATATCTTGAACCGCGCTTGTATATGTAATAAACAATATTACATATAAACATACATACAAGATATGCGCGAAACACATAACCCTTTCCTTGCAGACGGGTAATTATTACTAAAATTATTATTTAAAGTTTTTGCTGTAGTCAATAAAAAAGATTTTTAACCTTATAATTTTATCATTCAGTTAATTAATTCACCGATTCATTTGAAAAAAATCTACATTTACCAACAACATGTGCCAAATTCTAATAATAAGGCCCGTAAAAAACTAATCTTAGAATAAAATCCTTTGATTTACCAATTCATATTGGTTAATTAATTTAGTGGTAAAACTTATTTTACAGTAACATTATATACCTAAAATAATCCGACCGTAAATTGCTTTATTTTAAAGCGGTTTAATCAAATTCAGCCGAAGCACAATCGATCTATAATTCTGTTATTCCTTCAATCCTTTTACAAAATGAATGGTATTTTGATCTCATAAATATCTATTCTTGACACTGAGACACGGTTTCATTGGGTATCATTTATTAAAATTTTAGTTTCAACTGCTTATAATAGAAAAATATATGAATGAATTTATTAATATACATTATTAAATAACATTGAATGAAACCATTGCATGTACTGACATAACTTTTGAATCCATATAAAAATATGAAAAAGGTAGGTTACAGGTATTCTTTTCTGTAACGTAACGTTAAACCAGGTTCACACGAGGCGATTTTAGTTGATCAATTAGTATCAATGTACGCGGTCGCTTGCAATTTGAACGTTAAGACGGTTCTAATCTCAAGCGACTTAGCGGTTGGTCAACTAAAATCGCCTCGTGTGAACCTGCTATTAGAAAGATAGATATACAAATTCTATCAATTTTGATCAAAGCTTGACTATTATTTATAGCACAAGTTCGCAACTAAACTCTCAAGTTCTCGTCTCAGACACATTAGTACAAATAATTTTAGCAGTTCGCTATGTGTGTTAATCGTTGTGTAGGTTGGGTCTAGAATAATTACTTATCTAGATTCTAGATCATTTACCCCAGATTTCACATAATTAGTACACAGCCAAACTAGACCACTCGCATTTCGACTAGGCAATTACGAGTTAAGAAAACTTTCAAACAGATTCTGTAATAATAAAGAGGTTCCATTGAAAAAATTAGATAAACTTTCTAAAAAGAATTCTCTAGTATGGTTTTGATGGTGCATCATTGTAATTGTATGTAAATACGCTATCGCCGTACAATTTTACGTTAACGCTTACGTTATCGTGATCGAATAGAGATCGTACCTTCAGCCCGAGTCTATAAATAAATATATTTTTTTAACCTACTCTTTAGAAAAAATATGTTGATAACTATGTAAAATGTTTGGAATTGAAATAATTATTAAAGATAGTGTCATTTTTACCTGACTGCAAGGAAATGGTTATGTTTTTGTAAATGTAAATAATTTTTATGATTATTGTCTCAGCTGATATTCAAACTTATTAATATCTCAGGGCCAGTTTCGCAGGTTCCGGGTATGTTCCAGTTAACATAACTTACATTAACATATAGTTTTTTATATCGAAAGAGAATACTTATAGGTGATCCGAAAACTGTGAAACAGGCTCTCGGTCCTGTACATTCAGATACCGAACAAATAGTTGGTATTAATTGAGTGAAAACCGAATTTCGACCCCCGTGCACGTCTGTAGCATACGGGCTGGAGTTAAATAAAACGCACGTTCTTAATTGGGCTTTTTGGAACATTAATCAAGTGGTAACGTCGGGGGAGAATTTTTTGAGACGAACCCGCGTGACTGATGGCAACGTCGTGGGGTCGGGGCGCGGTGCATTCATCAAGGACGCGTCACGGTGCCAGCTAGATGCAGCTTATGAAGATGGACAAGGGATGTTATGAAGCTTATAAAGATGATAATGCGACCTCTGTGGTCGAGTGGCGTTGTACACCGGTTTTCAAGTTGTCGCCATCTCAGAGGTCCCCGGGTTCGATCCCCAGTTGGGTCAGTTTAGAAAACGAACTTTTGTATATTGGCTCAGGTCTGGGTGTTTGTGTTACCACCGTTGTGTCTGATTTCCATAACACAAGTGCTTTAGCTACTTACTTTCAAATCTAGCATTGACCAAGCTAGATGCAGTTCCTATGACCACGTTTGTAGGTTACGCGATAAGATTAATACGATTGTAGCCTAAGTGTACCTTGTTTGACAAATTTATTTAAAAATAATGCTAAAATATTTCAACAGCTTTGTCACCGGTTTTGAATGGATTCTATAATTGTACAACGCATGAGGATAGCATTGCCTTTGGGGAGTTAGTTTCAGTGGTATTACTAAGCGAGCGACATCAAGGCCGCAACAGTAATTATTAAATAAAATATAATAATAAACTAATAACTTCACACTCACCACATTAGTAACTACATTGTACCCGTGCGAAGCCGGGGCGGGCCACTAGTATAATAATAAATGAGCCAAAGTTTAAAGTAAAAAAAGAACGATAAATTAGTCAATTGAATTTTGTGATTTCTGTTTGTGTTGCTGCTTGCTGCCCAAAATGAAAGAAGCATCAAACAATTATCAGGTTTTTTTTAAACATACAATTGACAATAAGGGCAGTTGATAGCGCTGTAAAATGTAATTTTATTATTTTTTACGTTGACAAATGCACAAGCTGATTGTCTCATATTTCTCCCAGAAGTTTCGAGTGCTTTATTGTGTAATGCTTATCTTGGTCTAGGTTTTTGGAAATTACTTAGGACTTGGAAAATAAAAGATACTTATGCGTTGAAAACCATTTGGTGTCTATATTTTGAATTGCTCATATTTGTTTTTAGATTAACTAACTGTTTTAAGGTACGACTGCTTTATTAAACCAATTGTCTGGTGTGTGGTGTCTCGTAAAGTTTACAACCGTTACTGGTGAAACTAAAATACAAAAGCCTATCAAATTGTCGTTTTCAGGTGACATGTAGAGCGCTGTGGCTCTCTACAAATGATGAATAGTTCGGTGAGATATTAGAGCACCCACAAATGGGGTTGTGATACAATTTCGGTCCTCAATTACGCGGTCAAATTCGAACGTTGTCAATTTGTATTTAAAGTAGTTTACGAACGGTACGGCTCTTGCTGGAATTGGATCAAGTAACATCAAAACATATCCATTACAAATGCATTACTTTCAAACGTACTTTACTTTTCTATTTCCTTTGCATGTTGCATTGTGAACTTTTCTGACAATTGAAGATATTTGTATAGGTCAAAATAACCTGACAGGATTAAACCTATAGCCATACCAGGCCATCAGACACAGCACATTGCTATTTGTATCAGGTATAAGTAGGTCACTTACTTCAAACCAAAAAGATAAGGGTTGATATACTGCAAACATGGGTTGACATCGCCACGATGATAATCGCTTAGAGTTCAAAGTCCTCTCGGGAAGTTAAACAGTTTGCTTGCCCCCCTGGCTGACAGCTGGTGCACCGAAGAGCACTCAGTAGCTACTGTCAATAGGGAATTACACCTTTTTTTGAAAACATGTTTATATTATTCCTGAGGTCGTAATAAACCAGCACAATTTTTATTTCAATTTTATAAAACCAAGAAATACCTTAAAAATGATTTTTTATTTATGATTTTGAATTATTGCGCAGAAACGCAAGCCGCCATGCTGTTTAGGCCCGTGACGTCACTCCGTCAGGCGTCAGGAAACAATCAAGAGTGGTTACAATGTCTTTTTACAAAAGTAACGAGTTTTTAAAATAATGAGTTGTAATGTTTTATCATTGGTGTCTTGTGCCTGATTGCAGTAAAACAAGTGTAAAATCTCCACTAAAATTGTGGGTTCAAGTGCCAAGTGACATCAAAATGAGAAAAACTTGGTTGAAACTGGTAAGAAGAGATCCAAAGAAATCCAAAAAACAAACAAAAAAATATCCTGTTCACCTGATGGTCTCGTGATTTTTTTTGTCTACTGGATATGCAAGAAGGATAAGCGATGTGAACATAATTGAACACAGCAAATTTTTAGATAGTTTGCTACCTAACTCTTGCATTTTTTTAATCCAAATTCAATCATGTGTTTTGAAGGATTAATACTTACACAGGCAACTTTGAGTTTATATAAAAGGTATTATTATATTATAATAAATAAATATATCAAATAATAAGTATAGTTTTTTTTATTTCCATGGTGCACTCACTGTATAAAGATGATGTTGGTCCATCACAGCCGAGTTGATTTGAAGAATGGGTCAACTTGGCCACCATAAAGATGTTAAGGATATAATAATGTTCATTTCAATGTCATGTGCATGTGGAAAATATGTGAATACATATGCACTATACATAGGGTAGGGTAGGAGAATAGTCAAAGTCAAAGTACAAAAACTATTCAAATAAACTTAGTAATCAAGCGCTTCTGAATCATCTATATTTTCCACCCATTCCAGAGTTTTATAACTGACAAGAAGAACAGGTGCAAGAAACTTATCAGCTTTAACAGAAATAAGTAACAATATTTACAAACTTAAATATTATATCATGATCTGCTATTGTTAATCTGGCTGTCATCAGTCAAGTTTATGGTCACTCGGTTATGCCCTGTCTCTTTAACTTAAATTGGAAATTCGATTATATGAATAACAGAAATAAACACTTAATTGAAATATATCTTTATTACTTTACAACAGTTACCAAATACAATACAACAGATTATAAACAACAAAGTAGGTACTTATATTTGCAAGCTATGTGTTACATTTTTTCCATGCATTTTGATCTTTCAGATTGTCTACTTTATAATAACCATTACCCATGAGCGTCTTTTTAATATGATTTTTAAATTCATGCAAAGGTAGATCAATCACTTGTTGTGGAACTATACTAATCAAGGTTATGCGTTTCCCCATAAATTAACCTTTTGCATCGCACACTGCTGTCTGCAACCATCTCCTTAGATTTTCTTTTAGAAATTTCTTTTGCACACAAAATGTTTATCGATGAGCCAACCTTAGCCAGATTCAATTTCTTCCATTAAAACTCAACCGAAGTACACGACGACAGGGCTTCGGTTCGGCGGTGTACATCGTAACACCATGCTTGCAGCCACCTTCTGACGAGGGACAATCGTAGCACTTAACACTACTCACAGTCTCTTCCTGTTCATTCACATTATGTGTCAATCAGTACATAGGGCTTGGAACGCACTTTATGTTCCAGGCATACCGTACACTACAACGCACGTGTTTTGAACCCGTTTGAGCTGCACATAGCCTATTGCGTCGTCAGATTCCCTTCCGGACCTGATAACAAAATAAAAAAAATAGGTTATGTTTATGTTGGATTGTAATAGTAAACAAACACAGGGTATTATCGTGTGTAGTACTTAATGTTGGAAAAAACTTGATATGATAAGTACTTACATTGCTGTTTTAACATTTCTCCACTCTGCAGAACAGAAATCGGGATTGGACGCAAAAAATTTCGCCACCATATCGTATTTATTTATATATTGTTGGTAGATTAGTACTTTGTGCTTTCACAAAACCGTCTTCCATGATGCGATTTTAGTAAAATAAAGCATAAAAGTCCACAGGCGTGATAATCACATAAAATTATAAAATAACACAGTACGACGAGTACGAAATCCTGTTTGCTTACTGTCGGGCTGACGTCACGTCGGAATCCAATATGGCGAATGGCGTTTTGAACATTTGAAGAATAGATTAAAAAAGTCGATTTTTAAAATTGAATTATAAAATGTATATTGCATTTTTATGAATAAATATCGACGTTTCTCATTCACTTTTTATGAAATCTATCATAAACATGCATTTTTATATTGTTTCTTACATGGTGTAAAATACCCTATTGTAAAGGAATACCCTGGTTCCCCGATAAAAGTTGCAGTTTCAGCATGGCAAGGAATGCTTCAAATCTATAATTGTTTGGAAAATCTGAACAATCGAAATGACCTCTCGTTACAATTGTGAAAAACTGTAGGGCAAATAAATCAATCAATAATTTAAGACATCCCTGACGAACGGTATGGCCCTGTACCCGTAACACGAATAGCTATCGAAAAAAAATAACGCGCGTAAAAACACATTCGATAGAGTAATTTTGGATGGGAAATTTTTACAGCGCCATCTATCGCCGAAAAGCGAGAATACTCTATCGAGTACTTTTCAGCGCGTTTTTTTTTCTGTAGGGATCACAAATTATATTTTATTGTACTCTAGGGATACTGATCTTCTTTTTAGCTAACTATGTCTTTGTTTAAATAGGACAAGCGATAAGTTTGTTGAAGAGGATACAAAAAAAAAATGTGTTGCGTTTAAAGTAACAAAACAAAGAAAAAATTGAATTGAGTGAGATCTGGGAGAGAAACCTAGATCTTTTTATTGGCAGCACGAGCCTACCAGAGTCAACACACGGCCTCCGACTGACCTCCGCAAACACTTGCAATTCTATTCCTGCAAAAACATTTGTTTCGAAATGTGAGCAGAGTGTTTGGAAGTGTAATAATTCATCAAACTAGACTGTTACAAAACTGAAATAATATTCATTTATCATCAAATATGGCATTGCGTTGCAATACTAACTTGTTGAATTTCCATTACGATACATAATTTTATCGTTTAGGTAAAGTTCATTAACCAATTTACATCATTTAAATACATTATCTTTTATTAAACCGTTGAAGCAATCCCACAATCTTATGGGAAAATAAAATAATATTTCCATTTGTGTATAAGAAAATTATATTTGCTATCGTCGAACCCTAGGGAAATACAACGTGTGCAAAATGTTACCAAGAGAATCCTTTACTGAAGTAGTTGGTAACACATAAGCCTAGCGATTGTTCTAAATATTACACTTTTATTTCTATTACTATAGTGCATCATAAAAAACTAAAACAATTCACTATGTTCGTAACAATTATAGTTTAGAACTATCAAAAGTTTGTGCCCAGTGTTAAAGAAGGGGGAAAGGAGAATAGGCTCAAAGTAAGGTAGTAAAGAAATTATATTAGTAAATTAGAATTAAAAGCAAAGATTAAAACACAAACTATAAACAATAATATATTTACAAACTCGGCCTGATGGCCAGTTTGTAACACCCAGTACCCTTAGTAGGAACATCTATCGAAAAAAATAACGCGCGTAAAAACATTCGTAATAAGTAGTAATTTTGTATGGGAAATTTATACAGTGCCATTTATCGTCGAAAAGCTAAATGATATTTTCCATAGAGAATTCTCTATCCAGTACTTTTACGCGCGTTTTTTTTTTCTCGATAGCTGTTCGTGCTAAGGGTACTGAACTACAAAAGTTCGGTGTATTAAAATTGTCAGCTGTTTAGTCAATGAAATGAATCTTGCCGCAGCACTTTTCGGGTGGTCTATAACAAAAAAACATGGAGTCATGCGGCAGCGGGCGGCGAGCGAGCGTAAAAATAAATAATAATAACGCACCGTGCGCGAGCGCAGTGAACGTTGCGGTTCGACAACGTAAACATTACGTCCGTGATGTGACTTCCGACGATATCGTATGATACAAACCACTCGCAACATAACTCTTTGAATGCTCACTTTAAACAAGATACGCGGACTTTATTCTTTATTTTAAATTATTACTATAAACACTGCTTTACTCAGACATAGATATCATAATTTTCTTTGAAATACTTTTATGAATGAATACATAGGTATATCATAACTTATTTTTTACGTTACATACATCAGTATCCACAGAATAAAGATTTTTTTTGTGTCAATTGAAAATACAAAATTACTCTATCGAATGTTTTTACGCGCGTTATTTTTTTCGATAGCTGATCGTGCTACGGGTACTACCCCAGCACGAACAGCTATCGAGAAATAATGCAATTATTGTGTAGTTACCTATGGAAAAGCGAAATTTATTTTTTCATAGATAATTACTCTATCGAGTACTTTTACGCGCGTTTTTTCTCGATAGATGCTCGTGCTCCCCAGCACCCGTACCCGTAACACGAACAGCTATCGAAAAATAACGCGCGCAAAAACATTCGACAGAATAATTTTGTATGATAAATTTATACAGCGCCTTCTACCGCCGAAAAGCTAAAGAAAAATTAAATTTCTCACAGACAATTTACTCTATCGAGTACTTTAGTACTTTAACGCGCGTTTTTTTCTCGATCGACGAAGTACCTAGGTATATACCTACTTTAACAATTTGATTAGAATAGCATTGTCTTTGCATTAACGAATTATATTGGAGTCTAGAGACCCTTGATTTATCAATGAACCAATCTATAAATGTTAAATGAAGTGGTGTTCGGGTCGCCATTATAATAGTACAATACAAAGTTATTGCTTCATAAACATCAATTTAAATTAGAATATTCGTGATAATAGGTATTTGTTCTTGTAGGCTTCCCGCCCACGAGCGATTAATCGCTGAGCGGTTTTTTGTCGTCATGTATAGAACATTCAGAGTTCGATACTTAAACGCCCACGAGCTACAAAAAGTCGCTCACAAAATCGTTTACAAAAGTGTGTGAAAAATCGCCGCGATTACCGCAGCTGTAGCAATATTACCTACCGGGAATTAAGCGTTTGAAGATTTACGCCATTGTCGATATTAAAATTTTTGTACCAAAATATACAAAAAAGAAGCTACTGACTTATAAAGCCTCTTGTGTAATAAGGTATAGTAACAGCGTACAGAACTGCTCCTCAGACTCCGTTAACCTAAAATGGGTTTAATTAAGCTAAAGAGTTTTTGACAATAATTGCCCTTCACTGCAAAGGAGAAGAGAAAGATATTTTTTGACTATTTTTACTCGCTCTTCCTTTTCGCTTGACTTTTTTGAAGTGCCTGATATATTCTGTGCCTGAATGCAGTTTTGCTCTGCGAAGCGAGTTAAACAGAGTTCGTACGGGACTTGCTCTTTTCTGCTCGCAATGGAAACCAGGCTCAAACGTTAGTTATGCAACTTCAAACCAAAGTCAGAGTTCGTATGCAATTTGAATACATTTAACTCAGAATGCGCCGTCCCAGCACCGATCATGTCGGCACATTAAAATTACAAGACGCAACAGATTCAGAATACAAAACGGCCTCTCATCTCATACTGCTTGCTTGCAGACATAAATTTATATCTAAATTATGTAAGTTTAAAAAGCCGGCGAACAGCGAACCCGCTACAAATGAAACGCAACAAAGAGAAAATTAGCATTTTATCCATTTTTCTAATTTCAACTTTTGCGACATAATAAATTAGATAAAGATTTTGAAATAAAATTTAAAATTATGTCAGAATAACTAATTGCATTCTTCTTTATTGAAATTTAACGTAGGTATTTTTAATTCTAATAAAAATAAATTAACAAAACCGCGGACAAGTGCGGTCAATTAATTTCAACTTAATACGTCCACGCGTTCTGGGGCCCTACTTTTGAAAGGCGTCAAGCGCTACTCATTTTTATCCGACAGCCATGGCTGTCTCCGGTTGTTAGACCGACAGCCATGACAGCCATGGCTGTCTCCGGTTGTTAGACCGACAGCCATGACAGCCATGGCTGTCTCCGGTTGTTAGACCGACAGCCATGGATGTCGAATGAAAGTGAGTAGTAAAGAGCGGTCGACCCTTTCAGAAATAGGGCAGTTGAAGTATTCAAAAAGGGTCTTGACAGACAGATATACGGACGGCCAAGTCATTCTATGAGGGCTTTTTTTTTAGTTAAGGTACGGAACTCCATAAACGATATTAGAATTTATAATAAAGTCACGATTTTATTAAGATCAAAGGAGTGTTTACCCAAAATTGTTTAATTTTTAAAAAGCTTCTGAGCACACACTTTGTACAAAGCTTATATTGTAAAAGTCAAGTAACAAGTTTCGTAGGCGTTGCACTGGCAACAAGAACATATCGTATCAACCGACAATTACCTTAATACATATTTCCCTATAAATATTATATTTTTTAAGACAAGAACATAATTATTATAACAATCGCGGCAGATTGTTCCCGGCCCACGCATAGCCCATACTGTTTGCTCCGGTTTGAGACGTTACGACCAAATAAAAGTCATGTTTACGCCGAAAATACACATTAAATTTGCTCTTTTTCATTCGCATGGCTTAATAAATGTATTACTGTGTAAATCTAAGAATATAAATTACGTTTATCGCAAGTTTTGGAATTTTTAAGAAGGTAATGTTTACAGGAGTGTGGAATGTTTACCAAGGAGAGAGATAATGTTAATAACTTCTTTAAATTATTGGACCATAACTATGATGGGTACAAATTTTAATCGAATTAGTATGCGTTGCAGAAATAAATCTACTACCTGGGCCCCATTTAATAACGTGACAATTTGACAATTGTCATGGCAATTTGGTTTACATTGCGGTGTACCTATGAGTAGTTTATTCTAGTTTGAAATCTGTTAACGCAATGGATATAAAATTTAGTCACGTTTATTAAATACGACCCTGCTACTCTAAGTTAAAACTTATAGATAGTGCTATCCGAATCTGTGAAACAAACCTTTCTATATTTTTTAATTGTAAATGCCAAGTAGTTTCATTCTGTATTAAGTTTATTAAACATCCGTCAACATCGAAACAATGTTGAGAAATGTAACATATTTCACACAAAGTAGGTAATGCCTGTTATTTTACATTTTATAATTATATTTATTGGAAAACTCCGCGTTAATGTGTTATGTTACTAATTAACGTCAATTAGATACACCGAATAGACTTTTACCTTGATATATTTACTGTTCTAAAGAGGAAATGTCGGATATCGCGTTATATGTAAAACAAAAAGTTAAAAATTACAGTGATTATTTTGTACGAAGTCTGTGATAAATACTATTGTTGTGCCCTTACCTCGTAACGTATCAATCAAGTTACTTCAGTAAATAATACTGAGATGTCATACTCACAGGGTCACAGGTTATTAGTAATAATGATAGGTCTAAGTAAACACTGTTACATAAATTTGTCTACGTCGAATAGTTTTTATATTTATAACTCTGTACAAACCCATACAAAATTACTCTATGAATTTTTTTTTAACGCGCTTTTTTTCTCGATAAATGTTCGTGCTACGTGAACAGACTATATGTTGAACTTGAGACCGTCTTTATGTCGTGCGTAGTAATAGCTGTTTTCTTAGTTCAACACTACTATTAACATGTTCAACTGTTTAACTTTAGGTACGTGTTGTCGTGTGTACCTACGTACAATGTTTAATTTTGAAGAGCATCGCAACGTCGACGCTCATTTCAAAATATTTTGTACTTTTCAGAGATAAACTTTGTGGAAGAAAACTTTTACGGAAACCACTGAAGTGACTGAATCGAAAAACAATATTTTGCATTTCTACAACAGTCGATTTTATCACAGCATAATTTTATTACTAGGTCAAGATCAACAGTGAAAACAATATTCAGATTATTTATACAATACTAAATAAAATAATATACTTACTAGGAAAAATACGACTCGAACCAGATCATATTCGTCCGAGAAATTTTTCTAGTATATTATTGAGTATTGTATAAAAATAGCATTATGAATGCTAAAATCTCAAATTTAAAGATAATAATTGATTTTGATGTAATTTTTTATTTCTAGATTTTTTACGTTACCCTCATAGATACAAACTTTTAATCAAGTACCTACTTACTTATTCTCATGTAAGCTTTATAAACATTGTGTGTGATTATTTTATCTTAACAAATATTTTTCTTAACCCTCAACAATATAAATATGTTTTTTTTTATTATAAGTTTTACAATCACAATATAATCCACTCTAGCGCTAAGTCTGTATAAGAAAATATAACTCCAATTAAATGTAATTCGTTGGAAATGCTCTTTTACAAAAGTCTGCTTCTTAAGAAAATACAACTCCAATTTAATGTAATTCATTGGAAAGCTCTTCTAGAAAACTAACTACAACAAGCAAACAAAAACTAAAGCACTTTGTTTACTTTTTATTCAAATGGCACCAGAAATATTCTATATTTCTCGAGGAACTACAAAAAAAATTGACGATTAAAGAGTTAGGAAGGAGGGAACTGTTAGCATTTATCAAAAAAGTCAGTCATCAAAAGATTTGCTAACACAATATGAATGTCCTAACCGTAAGGGAAAAGTAGCTCGCTCACATATCTAATGAAAAATAATTTAGGCGCAGACAGGCAGTATTAATATTAATAAATAATAAGGTGACGGTTCGCACGGTAGTACATAAATCCAGCACGCTGCGAGCCGTCACAATAGTAATATATTAGGACAAATGTTATTACAAGCTCGACTCGTTATGTTATTTTTGTTCCCCCGAGTTAGGAAGCCGGGCGCGGGCGCGGCCGCTGCGACCGCAGACCGCCGCCGCCGCGCCGCGCCGCCCCGCGCACCGACTGTTGCCGACTACCTACACCAACTCGCACTAACTTCTATTAATCCACCCTACAACTATAGCTCAAAGGTTTCCAACAACCTCCCACGGCCACTTGGCGGACCAACCCACCAACTTCCAAGAACAACAGTAACTGACCAGATGTTATCATTAATATCCCCTCAACCGAGTTTTTCAGTTAGACAGATATTCTGATTATTATGTAAAGCTTGTAGGTATTTCTCTCTATAGGTTTTATTCATTCTAAATTATTTAATGTTTTCATAGTTTTGAGCTACCCCTGATTCTGATGTACTTATTACATTTATGCACCTAAGTTAGTATAAGATATAGGTATGTGCTTTAATTTTTACTGAAATAACCCTAATTAGACTTTGCTCTCGTAACGAATAGAATTTCTTTGTAAATATTATCTAACTGAATCTGAAGAATTCACCTCTCAAGCAGCTTACGCTCTCACTAGACATGAAATAAAATCCTTTTTTAATTAATTTTAAATAAGTACTTTGGTAATTATTTGATTGAATCAGGCATTACTTGGCGGAAGTCCCAAACCATTGTGAAAAGAGAAATATATGTAGCTTACTCCCGCAAAAATATATGCAGGATGCACCGCCCGCCCGCCCACAAAAAAAATGCACATGCACACCACAAAAATATCAGTGCACCGAAATTTCGGTGTTGGTTCACGCACGATCTAACTCCTGAGGATGCTCCGGGTTGGGGCGAAACACGTGTAGAGTAGTCTAATTGGTGAAGGTGCAAGGTGTGTCGCTGTCATGCTAAATGCAAGTATTGTGCACTGATATTTTTGTGGTGTGCATGTGCATTTTTTTGTGGGCGGGCGGGCGGTGCATCCTGCATATATTTTTGCGGGAGTAAGCTACATATATTTCTCTTTTCACAATACTTTGGTAATTATTTAGTATTTGAATTGATTTTTTATTTTCCGACGTTTCGGGACCTTTGCAGCTCTGCTGCCGTAGTATTTTATTTCGTATCTGAAGAATTTACGTCAAAGCACTTTTGTCTATAGTTAATTGTTTTGTTTGAGCACCGACCATTGTTTGCGGTACTGAAAACTCGACGCCCAGGAATTGGCGAAAAAGGACGTTGGCGAATGTGGAAACAGAGGAATTTATTGGTTGAAGTGACATTGAATATCATTCTCCCATCGCATTTTGGTCGTTGACGAATAGATTAAGCATAAACACTCATTACGGTCTTCGATTAAAATAACGATCCAGAATTTCCTGTTCGATTCGGTTGTTAGAAAATGAAGTTTTAACACAGAATAGATATAAGTACTACTTACAGAAAGGACACTCTCCGCCCCGCCCTAGAATCAATTACCTCACCCCCCGCGTGATCATGTGCCGAATCAAATCAAGCAAAGCAAAACATTTTTTATCACTCATGAAAACATTTGTTATCACCGGTAAATACATATTTATTGTTAAATAGTGAAAAACCAATAGGTTTATTCGTGTGAAGGTGACACGACTCCCGTAGTAGCCCTAGATTTACACACACAGTTGCACGTGTACAAATGTCATCTGTGTAGTATCTGTGTAACGGGTAGTTATAACGGAGCGGTTGTATAGAGTGTTCGGGATGTGGTTATATCTTAACAACTCCGTCATCGCCACGTAAGCAAAACTTATGTTTCGCATTTAATTCACCGTCTCGGCATGAGAATAAAACATTGCAACATTTGCAACGCGTTACTTTAACGCCTGTATAATGACGACGAATATTTGCCAACATTCGCCCCGGACTTAATTTCAACCAACTTTCGGCAGCTCGTATATATGCTGCGGGTGTTTTATTTATGATGAATTTTATTTTCATAGCGTTAAATGCGCCTTGTAAAGTAGCTTACATACAAATTGAACGAGTTAGGAGCGTGGAAGTGTGTTTGGTGGAGTAATTATTTTTTGTTAGGGTGTTGAATTTAATGGGCTGCTGACATGTGGCGCGGGCGACGGGCGCACGGGATTGGCTGTTTACAATAGCCCACTGCGTGACCATATGGAAAAGTCAGCTGATAACACCCTCTTTGTAACGTCAAACTTTATTAAATAATTAAATAAAATCTCATTCCTACTGCCGCTGTCGACACTCACATGATAACGTCTGACAAACAATGAAAACCGAGATAATTAAAATACCAGACTGTAAAAAACCGGATAAATTCAACTAGCAATTAACTTAAGTTGATGAGTCTAGCAGAAATATTCACTGCCGTGAAAAATTTTTTTGCAGAGAGCTATATCGTAACGTAACGCTAATAGAAGCGCGGCGCGATACATCGCGGTGAAGATTAATTAATATAACGGGATGGCAGTACGTGTGCAGTTTGTCCCATTGCGCTGCGCGAACAAAATGCAACTTATTTTTGGGCTGCATGCCATTCATTTGGGTTTCAGTTCGGAGTCAATTATACAATATGGCGCAGTAAAGCGACGGTGTGTCGACGCTCGTTCTCGATCACTTTGATCGGCCGGATGTCACAGTCGTTTGGGCCGTTTCGAACAGTTTCGCGAACGGTCCAGCCAATAAATATCGTTTAATTTTAGAATAATTCCGAACAGATCTGCCAGCCAGGTCCTACGATTCATGACTCTATAAAGTTACCCTGTGGCTTGTTTATTGCATTGCCAATTTGATACGAAATGTAAAAGCAGTAGTAGAAAATAATTGCTATTTTCGATAAATATACGAGATATATTTGCGAAATACTAATAATCCTAAAATAGATACGGAGCTTACTCATTGTATCCTTTTAGCGTGAATAAAATTTAAAACCATATCGAAACATTCAGAAACATAAATGTCTCATTTTAAATATTATTACTAATTGGTAAAGTTTTTACTGTAATAGTCAACTTCACTTGTTTTAATAATATCTATCTTAATTAATAGTACAAGATAGTCAACACTTCCTATCTATAGATGCGAGGTCAATTAGGTATAGGATTGTAGTGGACTAGTTAGCCAAAAAGGTGTCCACGGTAAGTTCCCAGACACTTTTCATTAATTAGATTGCGCTAGTTATTGTAAAAAAACGAAAACGACGACAACATAGTTTAGCGCAAGTACAGTCATTACATTTCAAAGTCTCATTTTACAACCTACTCGATATGATAATTAATGACCAACAATTGAATTTTCCGGACGCCGCGCCGCCGTGCCACCGAGAACCGTCGTAGACACGCATTTAAATAAAGCTGCAATACATTTGGCCACCGTATTGGCAAGCACACTACTTAACTGCACATTTAGGTTGCAATCTGTATTCAAGAGAGGCGATTCTTATTTACAGATTAGATGTTTATGTGCGAAGGGTGGCACTAAAGCTTGAAGTATGGTCGTAGTTTTTTTCCATTAGTTATTTACATTATATTTATGTTTTATTAAATCAATTGCTGCTACACGCTAGGCATTGAAAATAATTCATTTTCTTTTACGACTTTTATTGATTTTTGGTTCGTTGGCAATGTTTTTTTTCCTGGAACTTTTTATTCACAAAACTTTTCACAATAACTTAAAAAATGCAATTGAGATGTAAGTTTTATTGGAAATTTCTTCGCTGGCTCGTATGAGGATAAAATTTAAAATATAAATGTATGTATAGGTACTATAATAGTTTTCATATTACTGGTGATTGACTTTGATAGCTTGTAGAGTAAGCGATGTTTATATGAAGCGGTTTTATCTAAAAATTAAAAAATCTAACTTTATTTGGTTAACAATGATAAAACATTTTATTTAACGGTGCCAACTTTAAATTTTAAAAGAAAAGGAAGAATAATCATTTATTAGTTACATTAAAATAATTTTCGAAATTAACTTGTGGTAAATAATATACCACAGTATACATAAGTCTATGGATAACACAATAATTCGTATAGTCTTTCGTCAAAACGAAATTGTAGAGGTAAATCGAAAATTGAAACAATGATTTTAAATAGAAAACAATACTAATATACAATAACATTTGAGTTGGTTAGGTATATGTGTAAACATTTTGCGTATAGTACATTTTGCAAGAGGTGCATATTCTGCGTCAATTGTTGGTCTGTTTGATTGTAAACAAGAGCTCTCTAGATCCTTTGAGCTGTGTCCAATAATTCTTTCATTAGTTAGTGCTGTTGTTCAAAATAACATTGGCGCAAATTCTCGGAATTCTAACGCCAAGGAAAATATTAGTTTATTGAAACTAAGTTAAGCGCGCAGGCTTGTATAGAGGCAGTACATACCTATACTAGAAGAATAAAGTAACAACTATTTACTATTTATTTATTATTATCCAGGTATGTTTCATTGTCAGAAACCGTGATTGCTTGACTTAAGATTATTTTTAGTTTTTCACCACATGAAACATAAATATAATTTAATAGTCAGCTATCAAAATATAATGGAATGTTTACGTAACTAATACCCCGACATCTTGCACAAACACCAGGATGTGAAACAACATAGAGGCGCCGTTCTTAGAAATTCGGTCAAATTAAATCCTTACGTCGTATATGAGTAACAAGCGCAGATGTCGAACCCGCACTCATTTGCGACAATCGGCCTCAGTACGGCTGATTGCTTAATTGCTTCGTTTAATCAATTGACCGCTTGAGAAACGCCGCCCGCCGCCTCCCGCCCCGCCGCTACGCCGAAAACAATCTAACACTAGAGCAGTACTTCAACTCGGCAAATCGATTTTAAATGACATAAGTAAGGGAAGTGGCTTCGACTTGTTGCGGTACAGCTGCCCTTCGTTTCGCAAAGCGTCTATCGGAAGTATAAACAAGTTTTAGAAACTATCGCTGTTCTTGATGAACTAATAATTACAGAGCAAAATTTTGTTGGAGCATTTGGTGTGGCAGTCAAAAAATTTACAAAACTTTGGATGGGAATTAACTATATTTAATCTACTTCTTCTTTTTTAATTGATAAAAAATAAACATAATATTTTGAAATTTTGTTTCATACGTAAATTCAACATTTAATTATACTGCGCTATTTCAAAAAGTCTTCGAGTTTACTGCACAAGTTTTTGTTGCGTGCAGTCCGCCGAACGCGGAGTTATTGGTTCACGAGTCCGAGGGTCAATAAATCTTTCGTTTAGAGGGCGTTTTTATTAATGAACCCAGTGACATGTTTGCCCCGGCGCATGTGTAATTGCGTTCCATTCGTAAACTGCTGCGCCTAACTAAACACACAGTTTAATACAAACGCCGTTGGTTGCCCATAAAAAGAAGATTTTTTGCCCAAAGCATCGCGTTTTTAGATACATTGTTAGCTTATTTAAATACTGATATTACTGAAATCTTCTCGTCTGGTTTTTGGAGGTTAATATTAAGCAAAATATGGTTGGTCCCGCCTAAGAAGCTATGGGTAGTTATAGTTAGTATTTCCTACGGATGAGTCGATTTCTATAATAATACGAGTAGCATTGTGAATGCAAAAAAAACTAGACTTAACACACAACCATGATGTAACACAATTCAAAGCTGTTTTTTGGGAAATATTAAGTACTTAGATGAGGAACGCGCAAGAAATTTATATTTTCAGGTAGGATACTATGATCTAGGTGCAGAAACTCCCAATCTAATGCGAGTAACAGTTTTAGTTAAACCGAGATCGAAGGGTGAATATGTGTCAGCCACCTTAGGGAAAACTGTATGGTTACTTGACATTAGAAATTAGTTAGTTCAATCACACACAGACAGTTGTAGTAATATTTGTAATAATAATAATAATATGGAAACCAAGGAAAGACCGACTTTTCTTAAAGATTTATTATTTGAAGCGTTTATAAAGGTGCGTGATAAGAACAAATGGACTAGAACTATATACTTAAACACAATTAATTATTTTACATTATTTTAAAAAGTCAGTGCAGTTAGAATGAGATAGTGTTTTTTTTTTTTTGTATACTCCAATTTACTACGGTAATTCATATTCATTGTGGTGTCTGTGAGTAGTTTATTTTTTTAGTTCCAAATTGTTTGTTAATTTACTACGGTAATGTAAATGAAACAGGGCCATTTTTGCCAAGCTTGAATCATCACTATTGCTTATTAGATATAACATTGAAAATATTTTTAAAAATATTTTAATACTTAATTCACAATGATATCAATATTTTATTACCAATCCAAAAGCTTAAGTTTTGTCACACACGACTCATTTATAGACCGAACCCAAATACCTACGTACACAACGGGGTCGGCGATTAATTATCTCGGGTACTAGAACTTACATCGTTCAAGTATCCCAACGAGCGGACACTCAACATCAAATATCGTTCCGAAGCGAAATATTCATGGCCAGTTTCGTCCCCATTTGCTCTACAAAATGGCCGAAGTACGACATTTGTAAAACCCGTACCTATACTAACCCATTCCTTGCTGTGCTATTGATGCTCGAATAAATTAAACAGGTTGCCCTATCTCATCTAATCCACCTTAACTTTTTTACTAGCTTACATAAAACTTTTACATGATTAGAAATAAAACACTTTTTACGGATTACAGCGCGTATATTATTCAATCAGGTGTAAAATACAAACTAAATAATTCTAAAGCAACACCTGAATTAATGACATAACGCGCTGTAATCCGTAAAAAATGATTTATTTCTAATGAACTGTACGCGCGAAAGTTTTAGAAGTGTAAATGTGAACTTTTACATGATATCCAATGAACGCAAGTTTAAAAACTACAACGAAACGGAAATGTCCAAGCGATTCTGAATGCGATGGAACGTTAGTTTAGTTTATTGGGTTTTTAATTTCCCGATGTTTCGACACCTTTTCAACCTGTCGATTCTGTAACCAAACTCGCATCTCACTTCAAACCTCACTTCATTTCGCGTGAATTTGTTATTAGAAATTAGCTGAATATAAGCTACTTTACCGATTGCAAAAGGTTTAGGTAACTACCGTATCTATCTAAAATCTTTTGTGATTAAAAAAACAGCCTATCATTTTCCCATTTATGATTTAAAATTCCCGCGCAGTGAAAAATACCTCGGCCGCTGGAAAGATGCCGAAACGTCGGGAAATTAGAAAAACAATAAAACCAAACTAAATAATCATATATCAACACCTGAAATAATAATATAGGTTGTATATTTGAATCGTCTTTTTTCAAACGAGTGTGAAACTGTGCACTAAAATTCAAATAACAAAGATAAACGCAATAAATGAACACCAAATAGGTAGGTATAGCAGCTCCGAATCGCTGTTATTAATTTCTCACCAAAAAGCATAAGATAAATAATATTAGAAAAAATACTAGAAAAAATCGACTCACCCGTAGCACCTTAGACGGGACTCGAGCCCGCTCCCTTGGGATTCTGGCCCAATGCACTGGACAATTAGCTACTACCGATTGTGAATGCGAAAAATCTAAATCTAACAAATAGCATAAATTGTAACTCCTTATATGCCTATTTTATATGTGAAATTTTCAGACTGTGTGCCACTGTCAATCTTGACGAAGGTATTATATGGCGAAGGGAACGACACCCTGAGGGACATTTAAAATATATTGATCTGATTTCAAACAAGGAAAAGTACTTTGTGTTCGGAAAATACAGAATCAATATATTTTTTTCGTCAATAAACATTTGCCCGGCGGCAAGCGGCGACACGTAGCCATTTTGAATTTGATGTAACACGGGCAAAACATTTTTATTCCTTTTATCTTGTTCTTTTTTAATACTGGACAGTTAAAATACTCAATGAAAACTGGCAACTTAACCACCAAAACCTAATTTATACTAATTTTACCAATATCCAACATTGGATAAACACATTAACTACTTGTCTGTGCCAGGATATGGTGTTATTATAGCTAGCACAAAGGATTTTTTTTGTTGGCATTATGACCGGGCGATTTAATTACAACTGTTGACGAAAACCCACACGCATTTGCTACGATTAAAAAAAAATAGAAAATATTATCAGGCTGTCTGGTTGTTGATAATCTTGTTAAACTTACGCCTACTAATATTATAAATGTGAAAGTTTGGATGTTTGTTACTCAATCACGCAAAAACGGATGAAAATTAGCACACAGATAGTTTATAGCCTGGATTAAAACATATACTTTTTATCCTTGTTAAAGGTTCCCTAGGGTACACACGGAGGAAGTCGCGGGCGGCCGCTAACACACTTATAAAGCCGATTGTGGTACCTGGGTACCATGCATATAACCCTGAAAACCACTTTTTTTTCGTTTTTTTCATGATAAACTGCATAGTGGCAACCATAGACTGAATTATGTTATGCTTTTGTCCTTTAAGGGTATTGATTATCGAAAACAATTTATACATTTATTATTATAGATGTAAGTATTACGTATAAAATGGCAGGCACCGGTCGTCGACTTCAATAGAAGTATCTTGTTTTGCTCCAATAACGTCAGTTTATTACCACCCTGACCTTAACATCTAACGATCTTACACCTACATAATAAGATTCAATTTAGCTTAGCTGTTTAATACTTAGATTGCCACTGACATACTAATAACCTTTTGAAACATTTCATATATGTACCTAGCTTAGATCGGTATTTATTAAATACTAACATATTGAGTTTTAGAGTTGATAAGTTGACAGTGACAGGAGAAGTTATAAAATACTGAAAATGTTAACTAATGTTTCCAGATCATCATCAAGAAAAAACTTATATAAAAAATTAAATAAATTATAATTTATAAAAAGAGTTCAATATTTTGCAAAGTAATACGTGATCACTTTGCAAAAATAATGAACTCTCCGTTTAGTATTAAACATTTATATATTAATTCACCATCAGCCATTTTTTAATGTCCCCTCTGCTGGGGCATATAGGCCTCCTTATATGGAGGATGGCCCATAACCCACCACGCGGGCCCAATTCGGATTTGTGGGTGTTCACGACTGCAAATGCAGCCGGGACCAACGGCATAACGTGCCTTTCGAAGGAGCTCGAGAAAATAAATTTTGGTCACCCATACCATGACCGATCCTTGCGAAAGTTGCTTAACCTCCGCAATCGCCGGGCCATGCGATAAACCACTGCGCCATCGGGCTCCTAATTATAAATTAGTCCTCCTAAATATATTCATTAGCGCTTGTTAATATGTTTTATTTACTTCCTTAAAAGTATCAAAGGAGCAATCAGCTCGTCTTAGATTGCGTAATTTGCATAATCGGTCACACGACTATGCGATGCGATCACGCGATTCAAATGCTAAATAAACGATGTTTCCATGATCTGAAGATAATACGAACACACGATCAAACCAACTGATCTTTGTTTGGTACCTAAGCTGATTAAAACTGCAAGAAAGTAGAACTATGCGGACTACTTCTAAATTTTTCTGCTGTCCGTTCTCTTCTATCAGTAGTGTAGAACTCATCGTTGAACTATACGGATGCAGTGATTTTTTTATCCGTTCTGTCCTACTATTAGAAGTGAATGGTAGAACTATACGGATAGCTATATTCTTTTGTCCGTTTATTTCTACTAGTAGAAATAAACGGATAATTTTCTCCGTTTAGTCCTACTAGTAGAACTATACTGACTACTTCGATAATATTACTGATCAAAGCCATAACAAGAAAATTGCTGTCTTCTGCAAGGTCGATACGCCATCGGATATAATACATAAATTCTTACAAAATACCATAAACATCTACAATACATTTTCAAATAATATATGTCAGGAATCTGAAGATTAATTCCGTAGCGGCCAATTTACCTAGCTGGTTATGAGAACGCAGGATAATATACCAGACTATATGATATTATACCATACCCTTATTAGTTGTCATGGTTATGTAAATCTTAACCCTCAAGGTGGAGACGTGAAAGTCCCTTAAAATATCCAAATACCCTAAGTTAGCAGCGGATTAATAAGCTCACAGCCCAAATTGGTCGCTGCTGCGAAGCCTACCAAAGGCCTTTTCAACGTAACAAATAATTGGCGCAGGTTTTAGGAGCATTTCAGTCAAAATTTAACTAACATACTTATGTGGTATTTATACGGGTCGACTTGGCAGGTGACTTGCTGATAAATTTTAGTCAATTAGCGCTTTTTATCGATAATCGCTTGTAAAATCTAATCGCAAACCTAATTTAAATGAGATGGCGAGGCCAGAACTCTGAGCCTAATTAAAGCTCCTATATACCTCAAGTGACGCCCTCATTTTAATTAAATTTATTGCTCGCTAAGTACATAATGTACCAAAAATTCACATGTACAGATTGAAGCTAAGGTTCTATAGTTTATTTACAAACAATAACCTCAGTAAAATTTTGTTCGTTGTAGTAGTAGTTCGCAAAAGTGCTAAAAGTGTCCACTTGAACTACAATGAACTATATTATACTGAGGTTATTGTTTGTAAATAAACTATATAACCTTAGCTTCAATCTGTACATCTGAATTTTCGATACATTATGTACATTGCGAGCAATAAATTTAATTAAAATGAGGAGCCTTTTTAATATATAGGAGCCTTAAGTCTACGACGGGGAGCCACAGAATATTAGTACTACGTCTTGAGCCTTAAGACTTTTGGCCACAGAGGTCATCAATTACTGAAAACTCTTTTGTAACTTACAAGTTTAATTGATGGTGAACAGTAGAGAGCCAATAGGCCGGCATCAGTGGGATAATATGCCATAGAATCTGTGCTATAATATGGTGGAAATACTTTTATTTGTTACTTAAATATATAGGTAGGTACCGCAAGTAAAACAAGATGGAGAAAAGTGCCAAAATGAGTAAAAAATATATATTTAATTTGCCCATTTCTAAGTTTTTAGATTTGCTTTTGTTTTTGTACCAGAATAAGCGAAATCCAAATATGGACGTAATTAAATTTCTAACAACTCGTACCCACATAGTCCCAAAAGTTTTACCTAGCAGAATTCCCAACTAGCGAGTGCCAAAGTGAGCACAAAGGCTAATAAAATAAGATATTACCATTTCAGACAGAAACTGAATGAGCCGAGGAGTCAACAAGGAGGTTGTTAAAAACATTGCCTTCCTTTGTGTTGCGGGAAGTAATGGGGAATCTGCACGTATCTACGCTGAGGACCATTAGGCCAAATGCGTTGGGAGGAAGCGAATGGCGAAAGTAGTCACGGCTCCTAATGATTCGGTGAGTAGACCTAACATAAAATATGATGGCTGAAATACTTGTGTGCTCGATATTACACTTCACGTGAAGTACTGCGTTTAAATGCGCGCGTTGCGGGATCATGGCGGAAATATTTATAAATCAGATTAAATTACAGGATGACGGATTGAATACAAATCTGTTAAATCATAAATATTTTTTTACCAAAATAATGGTTTGGGAGAATCAGCATTAATGAATAATGATTCTCCTTTTGCTGTATAAAAGCAAATGTGCTTTCTAGCCACACGTAATTCCGTATCCGTTAGAAGTGATTAGTACAAAAAAGTGACCAAACTTTACTTACCACGCATATAAATATGATACCATAGACTACGCTTACGTATTTTATACTTATTTCAATTACTTACCATGCATATACAAGGTGTTACAAAAGTACCCCTAATGCCGAATATGGTAGATAGGGACCATCAAACTGAACAACTTTTACTATGGGACCAACTCTGAAAACGCGAAAAATAATCAGCTGTTCCATACAAAAATTGAAATCGAAAATATCAAAATGTATAAAACAGCTGATTTTTTTTTTCGCGATTTCAGAGTTGGTCCCATAGTAAAAGTTGTTCAGTTTGATGGTCCCTATCTACCATATTCGGCATTAGGGGTACTTTTGTAACACCTTGTATATATGATAATATAGATAGACTATGCTTACGCATTTTGTATCTATTTCATTTACTTGCCACGCATATAAATATGATACCATAGACTACGCCTACGCATTTTGTACCTATTTAATATAAGACTAGTTGATTTGATTTTGACTTTGCCATGTCATTTTACAATAAGACACACACAGAGTTTCTGGTCTCTCCAAGCATACTGCAACACGACTGCAAACGGGTAACTTCATTCACATCGGTGAATTAAATAATAAATATATAATAAATGCACGAACAATTTCACACAGCGCCATCTAGCCCCAAACTAAGAAAAGCTTGTAATATGGGTGCTAGACAACTACTTATATAATTTTTAAATATACACTTATTATTTATAGTAGCACCCAGACCCGTCACAGAAATTAAAATTCAACATTTCAATTTCTGCCCGGCCGGGAATCGAACCCGGTTTCTCTTGTGTGGTAGACCGGCATGTTGACCACTGCACCACTCAAGTCGTCATCTAATTCTTTAGTATAACTCCACATAATATGGCGGACAGAGTTGTGCTTTCCTACTACTGAGTAGCTGTAAATGAGGATTTTAAAATTCAGCTAAAACTTGGGAATTACCTATTCTAACTCATACTCCACAAGACATAATTTCCAAGTATTCGGCATAAAATCTAGTTCACGCTTTTCCTAGGAAAGTTATTGAAACGCTACATTAGTGCGAGACCTAATTTTGTAAGTTGGAATATACCGAACCTATATTAGTTCCGTATAACGCCAGCTTCTACTTTAAAAAAAAAATCATTATTTCGCTAAAGAACGGGTATTTTTTTTTTCAAAAATTGACTGGTAGGTACATCAATACTTTTGCACCAAGTAGATTTATGCGGCCGCACGGTGAAAACCTACTGTGTAAATGGCAATGCGGCCAGGTGACTAAATTTGACCGTGTAAATGCGCGTAGTGACTTAAATCAACCATCACAGTCGACTAAAATCGACCCGTGTAAATCCCACATTTTTTTTACTGTGGAGAGTTCCGTCCTGGCTTTACTGACTTCAGTCATAATTTTAACAATTTATGGGGTATTTACACGAGTCGACTTGACGTCGCTTTTTATCGACAATGGTTTGTAATCATATAATCGCAAACCTAATTTCAATGAGGTGGCGATTCGATTTTACAAGCGATTGTCGATATAAAGCGCTTATTGACTAAAATCGCCTGCCAAGTCGACACATGTAACTATTGCAATTTCAATCAATTCTTTCGACTTCTTTTTATCGACAATCGCTTGTAAAATCTAATCCCAAACCTACTTTCAATGAGGCGGCGATTCAATTTTACAAGCAATTGTCGATAAAAAGCGCTAATTAACTAAAAATCGCCTGCCAAGTCGACCCGTGTAAATACCGCCTTAAGAATAATACCTAGTGTCTGTTTATCGTTACTTGTTTTATAGTAAACAGTTTTTGACAGTTGTCATACGTCTTTAATACTTAAATCGCTACTTAATAAAAATAAATTAGTAACTTTATCAAATTACTATTCATTATTAACAATTTATTTCGTAAGCTTTGTGTGGAAACCCATTTATTGTATATTATAAATGATTATTTCAGTAAAGCTTCCCGTCCACGAGCGATTTTTTATCGCCGAGTATAGAACATTCAGTATTCGATACATAAACGCCCCTCGTGCTACAAATGTCGCTCACAAAATCGCTTACTATAGTATGGCCGAAAAAATCGCAAGAAAAAGTAGTCCGTGTGCGTTTAGCCTAAAGAGTTGGGTGAAGATTGTTTACCAAATAAAGACAAGTAAGGATCAACAGACATTAGTTACCTATTACTGATAGACTAAAAATAAAATGATAATGGTAATGTTATCAATTTGTGTTTGACATAATGACTTAAAATGAAACTGTAATATTAAAATTGTAGGGCTTAATACCAGTTTAACACATTCAAGTTGTTTTAGATATATGTAAACATCATACAAAAACTGCGCTAAAAGAGCATGAAATTGTCAAAACGATATTTCACCACACATCTGAAACGTGTGAGTATTTCGGCAACCTATTAGGGTTAGTCAAAAAAAAGTTAAATAAATTAGTAAAATGCGATTGATATTAATAATCCACTATTTTATAATTAGTACCTTATGGTAAAAAAGAAAGAAAAACTCTAATAGCATACACTCATAATATTAACAAAGTATAAATCGCAAATAAAACCAATATCAATGTAACAATTGCTCTAAAACTCACCCATTAGTCGGCGTAAAATCCGTCATTACATGTCCATGCCCAAACTTGTAAGAAGCAGCTGAAAACTTTTCAAACGCACAAAACTCTGTCACGGCACTGAGTAAACCTCACAAATTGCATCCAATTTCCGTCCGGAGCACTGCTCACTTTTGCGCTTAGTTCGTAAGTTCCGTAAAGTTTGCGCGGCGCTGCCTCGTCGCGGGAACCGTGCGGGCGTCTCGGCAGACAGCGCGAGAATGGATACTTCGGAGCTTTTTGTGCCAGCCGGGTCGGGTTGTCCGCCGTTCCGCCTTCGGAACTCCCGATCGTATCAACCCCTTTTACCATTTTTTCTGTATTCAATGACAGTAATTACTTCAGTGCTCTTCGACACGCCGACAAACGCCGATAAGGTAACTGAATTGATACTTTTTTCGTTTCATCTGTGACACAAGTAATAACACCCATGTACAACCTATATAGCGTAATAAATATTAGGTCTCGGACTAACTTAAGTCCGGGCCAGTATCACAGTTTCTAGATAAGTTCCGGATTTGATTAAAAAAAATCAATTATCAGCATCATTAAAGTCTATTTATTTTGTTTTCTAAGCATTAAATAAAATACCTTGAAAGTGACTCCTCTTTTTGTTAGCGAAAATGACCAGTTGTAACTTATTTTTTTCGGTTTAGTTATGTTGCCTTAGTTAGCTTAATGTTCAAATATTTGTACATAAAAGTTTTGTTACAACAGCGTTGACTAATTTAGACGCGGAAACTTAACAAACAAACAAACACACTCGCATATATAATAAAATATTAGCTGTAATAATAGTAATAGTCAACTGTATAAGCCAGACCATTTCCTTTTCAGTAAGGCATATACGTTATCGCTGAAACTCGAATTCATTTAAATTAATGAGCATGATTTAGGTATCAAATCGGATACAAAACTAATCCTCATTCATGTTTAAAGTCTGTTAAAACAGCCAGTATTTGAAAAGTTGTCAAAGTTCCAGACTGATAAGTAATTTTGTTAAAAGCATGTATGTCATGAAACTTTTCGTAATTAATTTTGATCAGCAAGTATATAATTTATTGGCTTTCAGAGCCATATCTGAGATGAAAACGCCTCACGACGTAGTTATCTGTAATAATCAGGAAAAAACAATTCAGTGCAAATAGGGACGATACGACAAAAAAATAACATGCCCTTTTTATTTGCTTTTCGAAGAGAGAATGAAAAAAGCGATGACCCATATATTTTAGTTTTAGTTAATTTTTTTTTTACTATAATAAAAATGTATTGCCAGACAGTGCCTAAGATTAAAAAAAATGACTGACAGCCGACTGTTACCTCAATGTCAAACAAAAATCAAACAAAACAACTGCTGCTTATTGAAATGAAATTGAACGAAAAATAATAGCGAGGATTAACCGCAAAAACTAAGATCAAACCATAACAAATAAACATTCAGAAAACACGTGAAAAACGCTGTCACTGTCAAACAATGTGACATTTTGAATGGCCTATTTTTTATGTGGCGTACAACGTGAGCAAAGACGTATGCTTTTGTCATGCCAAGCTGTCACTAAGGGTATTTTAAATTACATTTATTTTCTTCATAATATTGCTTTAAAAATTATTTTTCTCCTGAGGGTCAACTTTTTTTTTCTCTCACTCCTGAGGGGCAAATCTAGAAACGTTTTTTTTTTTGTAAAAATATTTTTTGTCATATTGTCCATTCCTAGTAATGGTAATAGTTAGTACAGAATTGAAGGCTAACGGAAGCGGAAACTAGAACAGTTTTGCTGCTATTTACGGCTGGGAAGGGATCGGCTTCGAACCGAGATCCAGCAGGAATCATACACAAATATTCAAATTAAGGGTTCGATTTAGAATTGCCACTTTATTGTGTACCTATATGTGTCGCTGGGGAATTTCGTATTCTCGCCAAGAGCATGGTAAAGTAGCACGTTATAACTTTATTTATTAGTGTACGTGTGGTTTAAGTGAACAGCCTCTGAAAAAAAAATATAATTTAGTAAAATATCTGAAACAAATTTAAAACCGATCTCTATTTGCAACACAATCACACCAAAGATAAATATTTGAATGTGTGCTCACTCAGTCCTCACAGGGGGCTAGTCAGATCTCCGTGTCATAATAAGTTTACTTATATCTTTCGTGTTGTTAATTAATAAAAAGTCTGTAACGTTACGGTCTTTAGTTTTAGATTGACAAGACCCGTAATCAAAAAGTTACTAATGATTCCTAGTGCTCAGTCAATCCTCACGCTTTCAAAGGGCTCGATTTTAACCAAACCGAACCGAATTAAATTATTATTTTGATTAAAGTCAACTTCGAATAGGATATCGTAACATGCCAAACAAATCCCTATAATAGTACGTTATTGAGTACCTAATGATATTTTATAAGTGCTCACTCTATCCTCACGTTTTTGGAAAGTAAAAAACAATAATATCTTTGTGTTAACATTAAGGAAAATGTAATATATTAACAGTTTAGTTTTTACTAAACTGTTAATTAATTACATTTTCTTTACCATTTTAAAAGATATATAATGGTATTTTTATTTACTTTAAGAGGTAGGTATTTCTTTTTATTGTATGAAAATCGCGAGTAGGGTCACCACACGTGTCAAAATACAAAGACATTACTAAATGCAAGGCGCCTACAGCCGTCGGTTACCTGATGAAACGCATAACTTTTTTGTCCTGAACATAAAACGCATAGGTACTGTTTTGGGCATGATTGATGATTCAAATCATTATTTGGCATAACATGTTAAAACATAATTTCGTAACGTACAATATCATAAGGCCGAGTTAAGATGTATGGACATCTTTTTATAAAAAGAAAGAAGTATATATACTTCGCCTAGAGGGGGTCTTGTCCGATATATTGCTTATATTTTCTATCATCATTCAAATTCTTTCAATTATACAATGCATGCATCATTTAAGTAAGAGAATATTATTGCGCGGTAGTCCGTCATTTTGTTTTGGTGAAATACCGTTTTTCTTCAAAGCATCAAGCTTTTCCCGATGTCATTACGAAGGGCCGGCGAACGTGCGTGGAATAGGTCTCAAAATGCGACATACATACATGCCGACACATAATCCATATATAAATAAAAATGAATCGCCGAAATGTATGTACGCGCATAACTTCAGAACGACTGCACCAAATTAGATTTTTTTTTTTTGTTGTGTTTGTTTTTACTAGGGTAAGGTTCGTATCAAAGATAATTTCCAAAAAATGTACAGAAAGACGTAAAAAATGATTTTTTTCTCTTTTCCGTCACTTTAAATCGCAATACGCGTGCAATTTTAATCATTTGGTTCCTGCATCCACTCACTCTGATATCGCAAAAAAATCAAATGTTCCATACATAAAGGTCGGGTAAGTATTGCGCTTTTGTATGGAACAGCGATTTTTTTTTTGACCCAGGACGTCAATTCTTATAAACTCTCTCTTTTCTTTAAAAACTGTAATTACAGTAAAGAACGCTAACAATTGTATATGTCACCGGATGCGTGACTGGCCCGACTAAATGCTGTACAGGTTGTAATTTTTTAGCCCCGTAGTGCTATTTTTAAGCAATATTTATAGATTTTAGTTCGCTGTTTATTCGACAGCCGCCCTCATTGCACGCCGCGCCGCGCAACGCTGTCACCGCACCATGCTCGGTTTGTGGAACTCCTAAAGATCTTCTTCACATTAATTTGTAAAAACGATAACGAACTTATTGCATACGCAGAATGAATGAATTTGACAGTTAATGGCTAGCGAAAGCTTTTGTCAATCGAATACATCTTTTCATAGTGAAGTTCATTATCGATTTAGCATAGTCTATTGGCTAATTGGCCTTAGTGGAAATATTTTTCCTTACTAAACCCCTTGATGTAAAACACGTTCGAACAGTAGATACTAAGCTATCTCCGAAAATAAATAACGTTTTCACACCTGAATAATTCATAATATTCCTAACGTGATTTATTATTCTTATTTATCTTATTATTTATTATCTTTCAAAGCTCGCGGTAGAAATGCCATACAATTAAACACCCAGTCGCATACTAAAAAGAGGACATATTTATAATCTTTTTATAACCATTCCGGGTTTCAAACAAAAAGACATTTCTCTTCCACAGTCGAAGAATTAATTAGCTTGTTAAGTAAATTAATCACTTGTTTGAATATAAAATGCAGTGAAATAAAAACAACAGCATCATTAAGCTTAGATAATGTTTATGAGATTCTTTATTGTAAGTAGTTATTCACATTAATTAAAAGGCGTTTTTGTTAATTATGGGTAAAGTACAATCCACAAGTATAATTTTAAAATGATAACCGCGTCCGCTACGCGTTTATCATTTTAAAATTAACTTATATTGTCATCTTTTTGTTATAGTTATAGTATTCACATTTTGTATTTTTTAAATCGTACTAGGAATAGTACGATTATACTTCCAACTTAAAAATATATTTGTGAATGTTTGGATGTTTGTATGTTTATTACTCAATCACACAAAAACGGCTGAATGGATTTGCATGAAATTTGGCACACAGATAATTTACAGCTTGGATAAAAATGTAGGATACCCCGTTCCCCCTGGTTTATCCCGGTCAAAGCTTCCGTAGGGTTTTTCAAAATGTCCACGCACTCTACGCGGACGAAGTAGAGGGTTGAAGCTAGTAAATATTATTTTATTTGCTCTCTAAATGAAAAGTAAATTAATTATACTTACCACGAAACATAATTTTTAGGACTCCATTATTTTTGGGGGATAGCAATGTTTTCGATTAAACTTATTTTCCAATAACTAAAATGTGCATCATCATCATATCAGCCCCAAGACACTCACTGCTGGGTATAGGCCTCCCCCAAAGATCTTAATAAAGATCGGTCCTGCGCTGCCCGCATCCAGCGGCTACCCGCGACCTTCACCAGATCGTCGGTCCACCTTGTCATATTAATTGCAAATTTTAAATATTATCAGACCATTTTTTTTATTATTATTATTATTATTTCTAAGACTTTCGCGCGTACAGTTCATTAGAAATAAAACACTTTTTACGGATTACAGCGCGTATATTATTAATTCAGGTGTTGTTTTGGAATTATTTAGTTTGTATTTATTGGTTTTTAGAATTCCCGACGTTTCGACACCTTTCCAGGGGCCGTGGTCACGGGAGGACTAAAGCAAAATAGGCTGCTCATATTTTTATGAAATTACCCGCTCGAAATTTTATAAAAATGTATTCAAGTTTGTTAAATTATTTTTAGCTGCGTTCTGATTTGATCATTATTACTGAATTAAATTGCATAAAGTTAATTAGAAAACAAGATCTAGCTACTGAATCTACTACCAGTTCACAAATTGGGAGGCCTCTGAGAGAAAGAACTGGCGGAAGAAAACTCAAAGAGGTTGTGTCGACCTCCCTTTTGATCCCTATCTACAAAACGAACTAACTATATCTTTAGATCCTGCAGTGTGTGATTTGGGATGGGATTTTAGTTGATGAATTATGGGGTCCCAAGCTGGTGGTACTCTCCAACCATCATCTCTATTGAACTGTAGAACGACGACCTGCCATCCTACCGTACATGAAAGGTGTCACTGACAAGATTGGAGGTATTCTGAAGCGTGCGTCCATCAAGACAGAGAAGAAATATTAACATGAATTTACTTAAAAATCGAAACAATTTTAGTTAACCTGTTCCTTAATCACCGGATTACTATCTGATTATTTAGCTACAAAGCAACAAACACTGACCGTAATAAGGTATCGATACGTAATACACTATGGGTATTGTGTAAAATTGAAGGTCAAATTGCTACATGAGGCGAGTTTCATTAACTTACTGCTGCATAAAATTGATAAAATTCCGGATTTCTTTTTTGGAAATCGACATACAAGCTATTTATTATTTTGACGATCTCCGTGGTCGAGTGGTTTTAATGGTGTCGCCATCTCTGAGGTCCCGGGTTCGATCCCCGGTTGGGTCAATTTAGAAAACGAACTTTTTTTATATTGGTTCAGGTCTGGGTGATTGTGATACCACTACCGTTGTCTTTGATTTCCATAACACAAGTGCTCTAGCTACTTACTTTGGAATCGGAGCAATGTTTGTGATGTTGTCTAATATTTATCATTTATTATCATTAAAATCACTGTATACAGTAACTTGACCAGGGAATCTGCTTCGGAATCTCAATCGTTTCATTTGAAGATGTAGTGCCTTAACTACATGGCTTTATGTCACCCGTGCCACAGCACAGTAATGGGGACGGGTGCCCAACAACCCGATCGCATTAACTGCAACTTAACGACCGGAAAATTGTTATTTGTTATGCTATTTACAAAACAAAAATGCGCATAAAACAACACTGTTATTACTTTATGCTATTGTTCCAAAGCATTAATAGGTACGACAAAACGTCTTTTACATTCATTATGTAAAATGGTTAGGTAGCTTGTTTATATTTTATAAGTCTTATATTCATTCTTTTCAAATTAACTTAAAAATATTTTTTCAGCTTTATTTGTATGGCTTTACTTTAAAAACGATTAGATACTATACATTTGTAGACCAAGAACTTTATAATCATATTCTAGAGTCTTCTAAAATTCTTGGTATAATCCACGCGCGATTAGAAAGGGATGGGACCTTGTCAAAGTAATCTAAAATGACAGTTAAGCAGTCAAGTAGCGTTAGCAACAAATTCTGAATCAATTCAAATAAAAAATAATTTAAAAAAAGTAAAAACTTTTACCCCTTATTCCACTCATTATTAATTAATCACTAAAATAACCACACAATAATATATAAATCTCGCATTTAAAATAAAACTCGAGCAGAAATCCACGTGCACAGTTCTACTCAACTAGCATTTTGCGAGCATCTACGCGCGTTTGCCGATGGACCACGCGTGTCTCTATTTCAAAAGATATCATCCCATTCTCATCGCGCGCGGATTATACCAACCCCTTTCTATTGTCTAATTTCAAGATCTATCGCAATCGCTTTCAGGATTCATCCTGAAACATATTGATGCTTCCTTTTGGCACAAATAAAAACTTACCAAAGAAATGCAGCAATGTGTCGGATCCAACTGTCAAAAATGAAAGCGATTGCGATAGATTTTTAAATTAGACAATTAGCCCCCTGATTGCTTCTTTATTTAACTGACAAACCCAGGAGGAAAGTTTATTTAATATGTTTTTTGATGATTCTGTTAAATTGTCAATACAAATTGCCAGTTACTTTTATAATTCAAATTCAAATACCATGTTGAAGTCAAACAAACCCAAATTAAGATACGTTTTTGACCTAGCTGACATGTTATTGTTCGGAGAAGCGGCGAGGCAGCGGAACAGGAAATCAGAGAGAGTTCGATCGTTACTAACTTTTTTTTCAAATCTTTTGCTTCGGTGAATATTGAGAGAAGAATCATTTAAACAATAGCACAGAATAAGTATAGTACTGACGACAAAAGACTAAAAATTAAATGAAAAGAAACATGATAACCAGCACTCATAAATTGGCATATAATGCGGATTCGATGATGCTCCGATAGACAATTACGTGCCAAGTGAATAAAACAATAGCTACTTAAATGTGATGCTGTCACTTTTTTGACAATATTGTTTGATAGAGACAGCATCACATTTAAACAAGTGTCTAAGTTAAACAGTGTTTAAAAATCTTTTTCTTCCTCATGCTCTTAAATATGATGATTACATTTGAAAAGGGTATGCTTGAGGTTCCACATTTACGAGGCAGTCTGGCGACCAAAGCGGTAATGAATTTCAATACTTGAGTACCTGAATAATTGAAATTCAATACATGGCCACACGAACCAATTAAAAATAGTACATTACAGCCGAGAACGGAAAGTTAGCATTTACATTGTCAAGGATGGTTAGATGCACGAGCCGCAGGTGAGGGCTTTAGTCATTTGAGGCAATGTAAATAGCTTCGAGTATAAGGCTTGTTTCATGCTTTTCTCAAAAAATGCGAGAAGAATAAAGTTTTCTTAGAAAAAATGTACTTTTTAAATTAGCTCGTGTGAATTAGTCATGCACCCATAAAGTTTCGTAAAAATAACGCTAGCTGATGAGTTCTACCGTTTTGAATTTGGAATAGGTAGGTACTTGATTAGCACTGAATTTCAAATTAAGAACATGATGAACCAGCCACCACGTAAATGTGGAACGCCCTGCATTCTTTTTTCAAAGGGAATGATAATTAAGATAAATAATATTAGAAAAAATACTAGAAAAAATCGACTCACCCGTAGCACCACAGACGGGACTCGAACCCGCACCCTTGGGAATCCGACCCAATGCACTGACCAATTATGCTACCGAGTCGGGTTTTTTAGTTTAGTTTTTTTTTAGTTATTTCTTTTTACGAATTGTATATTACCTCTTCTCAGATTTTTTTAAAAAAAATTTTGGGCACTACATTGAAACTAATTTTTTTGTTATTTTATAAAGAAAGATGAAGATCATAAATTAATAATAGTTTGAATAATATTAACATAACCTGTGCCCTTGTACTGTCTTGTGCACTAGTGCAAAATAGATAAATAAAAGGTCAAATAAGAGCGAGAAACGGTTTTGCATCATAAGAATTAACTTCATATCATTATTTTACGTTGCTTTCTTGCCAGTGTAATCCAGTTTAAGAAGTAATAAGTAAAGCAACAAGTAACGGTTTACATAAGTATGCAGTATCTGTTCAAACATTCAACGCATTGCTTGAGCGAGAAGTAATTATAAGCCCCTGAGCATTAGCGAACAACAATCATAACTCTTCGGGACACAACTTATATTTTTGCAGGCATCCTGCAAGCGAAACTTCATGTTTATTAGACGCGAAGTTTCTTCGAACTTAAGTATATCCCAGCGGCCCGCGCATAAACATGCATTATTATGAATTCATATTCCCATTAGGTCTGAAACAGATGCCTTGGCCTAATTAGTCCTAGAAATTAGGTCTCGTATTCTGCCAAAAGAATTTGAATAATTGAATAGAAATAGTATGGATAATAACAGTGTTTGCACTTGAGTCGAAGTTACAATTGATTTCCACTTAAATGCATTGGGTAATAAAATAAGAGTAAAATGGATTGCGAAATAAAATGTACATGAACTCATTTCCGAACGGTCGATCCCCTCTCGTCCGGTGGCGCAGTTTTTATCATCACAAAGGCAATTTCCATCAAAATGCACGAATTTGGTCCTCGGAGCGTGAAGCTGCCGGGCACCCCGCCACTGCCTATACGCCGTATGTGCACGTAAACAATACGTACCGCCCACGCTTTCAATATGAATAAACGTGCCATAGTAAGGGGTAATGAACATGTTAAAACATCAATTAGATTTATAAAATACATAGTCATCACTCAAAAGAATAAATTGAGAATTAATATGTTGAAATTACCCAGACATTTAAGTATTGTATTGTATATACGTGTATTTTAAAAAATGGTAGAGCTTACATTCGATCGAATGCGTTTTATAAAAGAAGAAGAGAAGTAAAATTATAAATTCAGATTTTTCAATTAACAGTCTTTTGGTAATGAAACCGTTTCTAAAAACATTTGTAGCATTTTATACCCACAGGATTTCGAAACTTCGATCTACAACATAATCTTAACTCTTAACGGGAAACTATGAAATTAATGTAATATTTATTCCCCGAAGCAAAGAAAAACCGGTAAAATATTTTCTTTGAAGTAAAAATTTCGAAAGAAACAGTTTTTAATTTAATTAATATGTTATCTATCATAAACAATTAGGTACACACGACAGCACGTCAGTTTATACAGTTGAACTGCGAAAACAGCGTTTATTACGTAGGGTTTAAAGGCGGTCTCAAGGTCAACATGTATAGTCTGAGGTGCCGTCGTGTGTACCTACACATAATATTTAGAAGCGAGGCATATTTAATACAGCTGTATCGCATCTAACCCATTCATGTTTTAGGCTCTACTAATTCAGCAAACTTGACTGTTTATTGTATTGCGTTGATCCCAAAAGGGGTCCCAGATTGTCATTCATCGTGATGTACGTTAGGAAACTTGCCAAGTAGCTTCGCGTCTAATGTACTTCAATTATGCTTAACTTAATCCAATACAAATATGGCCTTATTCATAAACGCCTAATAATTCAGTTTTAGCTTTTGTTAAAATATTAAATATAAATATTTGACAACATCACATACATTGCTCCGATTCCAAAGTAAGTAGCTAAAGCACTTGTGTTACGGAAATTAGAGACAACGGTGGTACCTATCACAAACACCCAGACCTGAGCCAATATAGAATTAGTTTTCTAAATTGACCCAACCGGGGATCGAACCCGGGACCTCAGAGATGGCGATACCTTTAAAACCGGTGTACAAAGCCACTCGACCACGGAGGTCGTCATACAATATGTTTTTAGACAAAAGAGTAAAATAAACAAAACACTGATAAGCCTCCTATAACTGTGCTTGTTTTTTTATGAATAAGGCGGTAGTCTATAAATACACACTAGAATTAATTTTGGCACACACTCGAACATTTTATCACGAAAATTATTTTCATAACCTAAATAAAATTAATACAAGCAAGGTTAAAAAAGTGAATCAAGGTAATTAAAAAGGTAAATGAGTATAAACAGGGAGTTCTCAGAGTGGAGCAAGTTGAAGGACGAATTTATTTGATAAATTGTTTTATTACAACGTGAGCGATGTTATCATTACTTTTGGATGTTTGATTCTTCATATAATTACTCAGTATAAATAAGATTTCTTAGGTAATTACTTATTTAATAAGGTGTAACGTTAGGTGTAAGAATAACCATGATTTATTTAACTTATTGAAATTATTTTGCAGTACGCATAATATTTTCCTAGAAAATTAAATAAACTTCCAAAATTCTTTCAGTGCAGCTTGAACAAAAAATCTCCAACATACTTGTTATGAAAGTATTTACAACAGAATACCTGACAACATATTATTTTACTATTTTACCACATTTCACGTTATTATTATAATTTTACTGCTGAATTTTATTCGTGAACTACTCCGGGTCTAGCACCACCAGTAGCACGAACCGTGGCCCTACCATGAGTTGATGCAAACTGTTTACGCTACCGTAAACTATCGGATATACTGCTCACAATCAATGCGATTGAAAGAGAGAAAAAAATAGTTTATGGTAACGTAAATAGTTTGCATCAACTCATGGTAGGGCTACAGAACGCGCGTGAAAACATTAGATAGAGTAATTTTGTAGGGAAAGTACAGTGCCATCTACCGCCGAAAAGCGAAATAAGATTTTCCATACTCTATCGAATACTTTTACGCGCGTTTTTTTTTCTCGATAGATGTTCGATGCTAGGGGTACAGAAATGTATATGGTAATAATGATTGTTTAAAAGACATGAATATACGATATACTTTACCTATATTATTATAGTAACAACACAACATCAAACCAGGTAATAACATCAACAGCTGAGTTCACCAAAGTATCGTAAAATTTACCCTGATTTGGATTCCCACCTCAATATAAAGGGAGTAAACGACAGTACAAACAATTTATCATGATACAAGCTCGCGTGTCAATTCGACGCCCCGTGATAATGCACATATAAACAGACCTAAGTTGAGGGCAAGTGATCCGTACGCATATACAGGGTGACTTATTGTACACAGTTTTCGGTATTTTACGTCAACCAATCCGGAGGCACCTTATTCATGATACTTTGAACTAAGAAATATTGAACATCACTTTACAATTCAATTACTAAATAAGCACATTTTTTTTATATTGACATCAGTAACCTTAGCACGAACATCTGTCGGGAAAAATAACGCGCGTGAAAGTACTCGATAGAGTAATTATCTATGAAAAATTTCATTACGCTATTCGGCGTTAGATGGCGTTGTACATATTTCCCATACAAAATTACTCTATCGAATGTTTTTACGCGCATTATTTTTTTCGATAGCTGTTCGTGCTAAGGGTACTGATAAAACACACCGATGATTTTGGTTGGTGATACCCTAGAACTTTAAATTCTTATCATCGATAGATACCCGATCCCCAATTGTGATTTCATTTCTCTCTAGGTACCTTCAATTTATTTTTTCTTCTTATAAGAAACCGAAATTGTTTAAAAAAAATAAAGTTATATTTCATTTTCAATTTAAACATAGTTAACAGAAAATGTCACTCTGTATAGCAGGTAGTAATAATAGTATCATCGCGTGCGGGTGGCGGGTGGCGGGCAGCGGCGGCGGGGAGAGCGCAGCACGCGCCCGCGCCGCCGCCATGCGCCAGGTGGGAACAAAACATCTGCGCACACGCCGCGCCACGCAATATGGCCAAGCAGTGACCGCATGGCCTTTAAAAAACGAGGCGGGCAAAAAATTTGCATGTTTACATTTTTCTAAGGCTTACCCCAGCAGAGATGTAAGAAAGTAAAGGTACCGATTTCGAATAAGTTTTGGTTAGGCTTGAAGAAACTTTGCATATTTTCAAGGTAAAGGTGTTTTTAGAAGAATACGTTTCATTTTTAGAAGGATACAAAATTCTAAGGATCTATCAAGTTATGGACATTATCGATTGGAGTGCCCGCACCACCACTGGCGGATGCATGCACCTACCCCTCATCTGTGTATATATACCTATGACAATAACGATAATCTTCCCTACCTTAGGTTCAGGTTATCAAAAGAAGAAAAAAAAACTCATGAAGGTCATGGTCTAAAGAAAAGAATAGTTCCACATTAGCCTGCTGCTTATCTTTAGAACTAGTACAAACTAAATATGATGATGGATGAAACACTGACAAAACATTTGAAGTGATTAAATCTCCCAAAAACTTAAAAAAAACCGGCAACAGTTAACCCAGCAACACTCTATTTCCATGAAAAAACTTTATTCAGCGAACTTTTACACAAAAAGGCGAAGAAAAATCACGTCACGTTTTATTCATCAAATAATGTTAAGCTAGCGAGTTAGTTTGGCTTGCTTTTACATGAATCCGGTTAAAACTTGCGCACCTACACACAATGGCGCTAACTCAAGCCGAGAGCTAATTACACTTATTCAACACGTTTCGTATTCCGTAATCAATGTTGGTCCAATCCAGATAAATATTTCCACGAATATAGCACATTATACGATAAAAGTTATTCCAGTACCTTTTGGGTTTCAAGTGATAAATTATCACCATTGATAAACAAAATGTTTTTTGCATTAGAAACGTAATTTACGTTCAATCACAAATAATGGTTTTGAGATTTTAGCATTCACAATGCTATATTTATATAATACTAAATAATATACTACTACTTAGCTACTTACCTAAAGCACTTGTGTTATAGAAATCAGAGACAACGGTGGTATCACAAACCCCTGAGCCAAAATGGATAAGTTCGTTTTCTAAATTGACCCAACCGGGGATCGAAACCGGGACCTTAGAGATGGCGACAACTTGAAAACCGGTGTACAAAGCCACTAGACCACGGACGTCGTCAAATATGAACCTACCTCATCATTTTCATGACATAAAGTATATCTTTTCGTTAGATTACATCGAATTCGAAATTGCAACTCCAAACTTTGGAACACCAAAGCTGTAGTCACTTGTCAATGTTTCTACATCGTTTTATAAAAACGACGCGCCTTATATATATAAATAAATTACAAAATCGCAAAGTTAAATTCAGGACTGCTCATTAAAAGTTAGCAGAGCCGCAGCAAGGGAGCCCCTATGTAATTAATACGTAGAAACTTTTCAACATAGACAAGATCATGGTTAATATAATACGTACAGAAAATTTCGTACAATTATACAACATTTTAAATGGCGCAACATTTTTATTGCTATAAATATTCACTCATTTGTATTCTTAATTATACTTTTAGGAAAAACAAAGTCTTAATTAAATAGTGTCTATCTTTATTGGGTTTTACATTCACTCGAGCAAAGAAAATATGTAATTATTAATTACTAAATGTTATTCAACTCTTGGCAAGTCTAATCTCTAATTAGCCTTAAAATAGAAAGAGCTCCTAATGACTGTTATCTCCTAAATATATTAAAATCTTCTTATATTAGTGTTAGTTCCTGTATCAACCCATACGTAGGCAGTATTCTATACTAATTCTGTGACGTAGCTAGGTGTTCCTATTTATAAAACACCAACAACCTCGCAGGAGTAGATTACTAACATCATAAACAACGACTGTTTTACGACTTTTCCGAAAAAAGTCAAAAAAATCGACTTTCTGAAAAAGAAAGGAAAAATCGACTTTCCGAAAAAGAAAGCAAAAATCTACTTTCCATACAAATGTCCGATCAGCTGATCGAGTTTTGTATGAAAGAAGATTTTTATTATTGTAAATGTTTATCAGATCGTTTTCGTGGGGGAGTGTAACTCGGCTATATTTCCAAAAGTTATAAAGATAACCGAAAGGCAGTTGTGTCAAAAATGCAAGAGATCGTAGGGCATCGTATAGTGCCAAAGTTTCTAAAACCGTTTAGAATAAGAAATTTTAGTTTTGGTCGAAAACCGTGGGCTGGGCGTGGGCAGGTGCCCTTACCAGATGAAAAAAAACCCTAGAGATATGACACTGGGCTACATTTTGAAAAACCAGGACCTCTCTTTCTTTTACGGTCTAGTAGACTGTAGCTTATCCTTTGTGTAGCCAGAGCTGCCGAATTGGGGGATTTTTCCCCATTTCGGGGAAAAAAAATATTATTGGGGAGTAAAGAATATCTGCTCTTCATACAAAACGTATCATTTTGGGGAACAATAAATCACGTTTGGGGATATTTTTAGTTGTGTTGAAGGTTAGTCGTGTAAGTTATGTATAAAATAGTTACAGAAATGTAGATACTCTCTCCGATTTCAATAGACGAGCTGAACTAGATACTATTAATAGTATTTTTTATTTTTGATGTTCATTTTCAATGTCCTCCGATAGTTCTGAGAAGCGCGAAATCTGTAAAAATGTTGCTATGCTATTGGTGTCCGTCCACCAATCCCATATTCCTATTTGCAAGTGAAATCTCAATCAAATGTCAGGCACGAACTATAAAAATTCCACATATTAGAATCTATTCTGCAAAGGGTTATCGCAGTGTCCTATGATAATATTGACTCTATCTCCTTACACAAATATATAATAGATTACTGTTCGAGCCATCATATATGTACCAACTTAATAGGGAAAGGGTGTATTGTAACATTGGGAATATTGATCGGACATCTGAACAAACACTATGGGAACAGTTGAATGTTAACTAAAAAATAATTTCGACCAATTTTAACAGCTGTTACAACATTAATATAATTAATTTTATGAGAGTACTATTTAATTCATTTTTTTGATCTAAGTTTTCTACATAGCTTAAACGAAACGTCTATCATTCAAAAGTGTCATGTTGCTATATGATAAAAATGGTCAAGAGAAAGTCGGACTCGCGCACCGAGGGTTCCGTACCAACATTCTGAAAAAGTTTAGTATTTAGAGACATCGTATTATTTTTCCTGTAACTTTTATATAAACTTGTATCACATTAAATAATTTCTGATTTTTCTCTATGCAAACATCGGAGATAAAGGGGGGGAACGGTATATTTTTACATTTTTCATCAAAAATCGAAAACAATGGGGCCTAAAAAAATAAAATAAAAATGTTTGAGATGTGCAAGCAGCGCTCTTTCTACCCCATACGCCCTAGTAGCCAGCCTTCGAATTTTTAAGGCTCCCTTTCAGTCCCTGTCTGTCCCTGTATTAATATGTGGTTGTTAGAGAATAGCAAGGGAATAATCTCCATTCTGTTACTACTATGCGAAATACCAGAAATAAAGTAAGTAACTAACTTTAATAAAAAAAATACGTTACTATTAAAACTTTTTTTTTATTAGTAAGGGAGTTTATTCTACCCATAAAAATATTATTTTTTCATACATACTCCATTATATCATACCTGCATACCAAAAATAGTTTTCTGTAATGCATTGATCGATTTTCGGTCTGTATAAGAACACGAAATGAGAATCACAAGTAACCATCCTTCGTCTAAATACAAATATGACCACCACCTGTTTTTTTATATGTAGTTGGGAGAATGCATTTACGCATGCCCCGTGCCTGTTATGTGGGACTCGCTTTGGGGAGGCCAACAGAACTAAACTCCCAGCTATGTGCTCTCAAAGGCTAGATCCAAATATCCTCACACGTGCTGTTATCTGTATTTCCATGATTTCATCAAATAGGTGATTAAAAACAAATAAAAAGGCTTCTGTTCAAATCGATTGCCTCCCCAATAACAGCCACGGACACCGCAGGCTCCCCAACTCCATCACATTTTTGGGAAAAGACAAAAATCCAATTTGCATCTCCTTGCTTGCCTCGAGTTACTTCATTCTTTCTCTCTGTGAAAATAAATCTCCCGTAATTGATTCCGCTTTAGTTCAATTTGTCTTCGTTAAAACTCAATTTCTGTAGTCTATTTGTGAATAATAAATTGCGTACTTCAGCATTGTGCCAGGTTTGTTATTTTGCGTATGCTCCGCGTGGAAAACAATTTTAACTGCGCTAGAAACGAGTCAATCTAAATTACCGGATAACACACTTGACGTCGCACTTTTCACTCCGCGCTCATTGGTTCCCGCCGAGTCGCGCTGGGATTGTCTATTTATTAATGCACGAGAGCTGTTCCCAGCCGGCGGCCTCCTGACATTCGAACCAGTGGGTGTTTGCTTTACAAGCTTACCTTTGTGTTACAGTAATCTAATCCTAATACCAACGTGTGTTAACTTTCTTCAGCTAGCTTGCTTATCCTGGCCACTATATTGCTGGCAGATTTACCTGAATAGTTCTACAGGTAAACCAAAGCACATTGGTATATCCCTCGAATGTTAAGTTTAGCTGCATAGTTCTATTATTACGTTATTGTTAATTAACGTTATTATACTCGTATTATTGCCCTACCTACCTACCTATGCAATCTTAACAAAGTGACGAAAATCAAACTCGTAAAAAGTAATGTTACAGATTTTTTACCTCATAGCTGTATTCTCATTATATTTTAAGCACACATCGGTGGCCGAAGGATTGGATTCCACCATTTATTGCATAATCTATGATTATCCCCTTACTTTGGAAGTAATCAAAACACGAATTTAAACATATAACGCACTTTCAGTTATCTTGAATTGAACAGTAAAAAGATAAGGCGCTATAGAGTCGTCAATGTAACGGTCCCACATATTGAGGCCCCTTGGCACGTCTCCGACCCTCCGCTTATCTTCGGGACATCGAGGCTTGAGGGTAAACATCTAATCTACCGCACAAACAAGCTGTCTCAATTGCCTCTAAGGTTATCGAATACTAAATTAAATTGGTTACCACGCTAGGATAAACCCGCGATGCCCGCCCCGGAAACAACGTTTGCACGCACTTACGAGTATACTCCGATACACACACTACAACAATCACAGATATAAAGTCCATTTTGCATTGCAACAATCTGGCAACAGCACTTTCCTACGAACTAGTTGAATTGCTTGATTATAACAAAGTCAGTGCCTATAAAGTAGCTGCCTGTTCTGTGCTCACTGCTCGTCATCATTGATTTCTAGTCGGTATTTTAGGAAAATCATAAAGAAATCGTAAATTGGCATTTTAGTTGCAATTCTGTTTGCTAAGAAGAAAGAGCGTGTCACGAAATCCACAACCGTCGCTGATCAAATTACATATCAAATGTAATATCGCACTTTGATTACATATCAAAAGAAACAAATGTAACGCAGTTGACTTTCCCGGAAGGTATTGTCGGGACCTTTGTAAACCAACAATAATGAATGTTTTTCTTCCAAACAAAGACTCCATGGGTATTGTTTCATTATAGAAAATAAGTGCAACGTTTCGGGATGAAGCGGAAAGGTGTACCATTACTAATGAACCTTACCAAAGATTTTGTGCCAAAGATCATGAATATGGTGACCTATATTGTGAATACTCGTAATTTGAACTAAAAATATGTGCATTAAGGCCGATGATTGCAACCACTAATTTAATCAACTCTATATTGATTTCATTTTGTTTAAGTATTAGTTTTCATTAAATCATTTCCACGATGAAAACGACTCATTAATTCTACATCTTTGTATAAACGTGTTAATAGGGAAATCCAACATAGTAAACAAATCAATCATAAGTCATTTAATTTCATTAGCGTGTTCCGTGTCAAAATCCTTGTTTTCACACAGATACTTAATTCATTGGAATAATCCCATCGTGTAAATATGGACGAGATGCTAATGCAGCGGGAAGAAAGCGTTTTAATGAAGTTATTTACGTAGGAGCCAGGTGAAAGTTCAGAAATTAGTGTTAACGGTGGCGCGTTTAATAAGCAGGATGGCTCGGCGCGCATCACAATCAGCCGGCACAGCACGCCGCCGCCTCACGCGTGGACTTAACGCGTCTTCTTTGGAAAGTCACACCGCGTCTCTGTTTTAATGAGTTTTCGTCTAATGCTCCCTTGCAGAGCAAATTTATGTCATGAATAATAATAGACGCTAACAGAGCACCGTTTAAATCCCGCACAGACACGTCCGATCATAATCCGCGGAAGAAATATCTTAATAAACACTGTTTTAACGAGTTAGCGACAAGAAAAGCTGCGTGGGGATTTCTTGTCGGATACACACTTAAATTTAACTTTATATGAAAACAGTTTGTTGTTTGAGTTGCCGTTTCTTATACCGACAGATATTAACGATATTTTCGTGTAATCTACCTACATCTTATACAACAACCGCTACTACAACAACGCACACACCGACTAGAACCGCTATTGAATCGCAAATCTTTACATAATGTAGAATCCAACACGATTTAAACGCAACTATATTCTCGTAAATACCATTGTGTTGTAAATGCCAAAATCTAAAATTTAATAATATAGACCTGTAAAATTTTTATTTTTTAAATGAATTGCAAGAGCAATACATAATAGACGAGTGAGTGTATTTGCCTAAAATACAATGTTCCAGCTCAGTGCACTCGGGATAGCCAACTACTAGGTACAGAGTTTACCTCTTTCATTAAGAAATAATATCAAAATGTTGAACTGAGGGATAATAAGTGTGGTTAACGTACACAAAACGTTAAAATCTTTTGTTTTAAAATTCACGCTCGCTACTTTGAGCAAATACAACTACTGCGGCACGCTTGTATGAAATCTCTTCTGGATGAGGTAAATATTTAATTTCCCAGCTACATGCCACTCGTGAAACTGATTCATTTGTAAAAATATTAAATGCGAAAGTTAAATTTATTAAGTTCCTTTTAAATTAATAATAATAAATAATAAATTTGACAACATCACATGCATTGCTCCGATTCCAAAGTAAGTAGCTAAAGCACTTGTGTTATGGAAATTAGAGACAACGGTGGTATCACAAACACCCAGACCTGAGCCAATATGGAAAAGTTCATTTTCTAAATTGACCCAACCAGGGATCGAACCCGGGACCTCAGAGATAGCGATACCTTGAAAACCGGTGCACATACAAAGCCACTCGACCACGGAGGTCTTCGAAAATTATCTGATAAAGGTACTTAGAATTAACGTTATAAGGGCTTGACGTTAGTACTTCAGTTTTTTCTTCTTCAAAAAAGGTGTCGCATCAACATCTGAAAACCACAACACACAAAAAAGACATTTTTACACTTTCCGAATATAAACCTATGCGATAAATAAAATTTTAGGTATACTTTACACCTCGGTTTACGTAGTTCTGTTATCGTCAATATACTTAAAGGTACCTACTTTTTCACCATTCATTCACTTTTATGTGTTTATTTTTCACTAGTTTTTTTTAGTTTCTATCGCGTGATTAAGATAGTTGTACATTTTTTTTTAAAGTCACTGATTACCTGCGTGTACCAATATACCTAGGTTTTTATCAGGAGACCTTATTTTTTCCCTTCGCATTTTCTCATATTACATGTAAGTATGTAAATACTTTAAAAAACCATAAAATGAAAGAGCCCAAACAATTCATAAAAGTAAATTCCAAGCATGCAAGAAAGTTAGTAGGAACCAACTATTAACTATTCTGGCAATATATCTGGGAATCGTATTTCATTTTAAAAGTGCTATAAAGGGTCAGTTTTTCTTCATATTTCATACGCTCAAGTGGAACTGAAGGGAAATCGATTTGGTGTGCTACCTATCGTAAAAAAATGGGAAGCAGCTAGATTCAGTTCAAAGTTTATAAAATATATAAACACCCTGAAAACAAATGTTCAAAGATTAAATGTAATGTAATTATTAAATGATATGGTGGATTGGCTAAAAAGTCAACATTATTTTGAAAGGTTTGCAAAACAACATAATACTTTTTGTTTTTTACCGACTTCCGTTTTTTGTATTACACCGATTACCTACTCTGGCGTTGGTTTGCCGATTTTAATAGTTATTTTTTTGTTAGATTGGGTATACTTTCAATTTTCTTCGGAGGAAATCTTCGGAGATATGGGGCCTATGGGGATATGGCATGGGCGTCATGAATAATTAGAACAAAAAAGTCGGTAAAAATAAGTAAAATCATATATGTAAACTTTAACTTTTAGTTCTAGCTAAAAAGTTTGTTCGAACGCCCCTGCGTATTAGTAGGTATACTTCACAAATTATCTATCTAATACAGAAAGTACGTACACTAAAAAGAAAAATGAAAAACCTTGTTTAAAATCCAAAAAAACCGATATAATGTTTTAAATTTCCATGGTTTTTGACGTTATTAGAATAAACTATATCGGGATTTACACCATGTACCTGTTTATTTTTGAGACTCCGATATTTCGGCGCAGTTGCATGCGCCATGGTCACGGAAGAACTGTGTGCGCAGTTGCATGCAACTGCAACTGTGCCGAAATATCGGAGTCTCAAAAATAAACAGGTACATGGTGTAAATCCCGATATAGTTTATTCTAATAACAAAAACCGATATCAAAAAAAAACAGCTTCCACATTAAATACCTCTAAAAAAACAAGAAATAATATTCAAATCTAATGATGGGTGGTAGGACAACTTCTTTTTTTAATTCTAAAACCCCACCCGACTTCATTACACGTGTTTTATTAAATTGATATGCGTAACTATTTTTATTGACGGACCTAGATTAACATATAGGCTACTTTTTATCTTGGTCAAACTTTCCCTAGTGTCCATGCAAACGAAGTCGCGGGCGGCCGCTAGTAAAGTATAGAAATACGAAAAACTGAAAGAATTCGTACTTATGTATGACCTTCTAACTATGTTCCCGAATTAAATAAAAAGGAGGTACATAAACGACGAGAAAAATTACGAAAAGTATTTAAACTGTAAAAGTACATAAGTAGGTTTTCCAAAAAAGTAAAAAAAGTTATTCGATTTCACAAAAAAAATGATGTTAATATCTTATGCATAACCCGTCAGGGGTTGGGAGAAATAATACAAACATCCATTATTTGGGAACAATTGATTAGTGCTCATCATTATCACACAAATATTACCTAGGCTATTAAAAATAAATATTACCTCTGCCAGATACCGGACCTTTACCAGGCTTAGAACCTGCCTTAAGAGGCAGGATCGCTACTGTTCCAACAAGTGGCAGTAAAATATTGTAAAATGCAAAAATGAGTTAATTTTAATATTCAAAACAGCAAAATTTTCGTTAACTGAGTCAATCGGTCTATTCGCGTAGGTACGCTGAGAAAAATTTTGGAATTTACATAAAGATTTTACAAAATATCCTGGGAGCGGGTGAATGAATAATCAGTCCGGAATTCATGGGCATCAGCACTATCGAGGCGGGCAGCGGGGAGGAGGGGCTGGCCCTCAGCCCCAAGTTCTCCAAGGGAGTGTTTTAGCGACATAAATTGCCAGCGCCTATTTACATTACGCTCTCGTAAATTAACATATCCGCGGGTATTCCCAAGCCAACAACCTGAATATCCCCGCAAAATTCACACAATTTACAGAAAAAACAGTAGGCACATACAGTCGGGCAAACGAAATTGTTGAACCTTTTTTAATAAAGGGAACCTTTTCACTTATTTTTCTTCTTTCCTCTCGAATTCTCTCTGTTCTCTGTTACTGCATTTACCTGTTGAATCAAATAATTACCTATCTAGAGAGGTAATAAATAAAGTTCAACTAATCAAATTAAAAATTAAAATTTAAAAGAAAAATTAAAATTTTGTAGGTGTTTGTTCCGCTTATTCAAATAGCAAACTTTCTATATTTGTTTGAAGTTTTGAACTCTGGGAACTCTGAAGATATCCAATCCAGCAAACAAGTTAAGACTAAATAAAGTCCCTAATAGACGGGAGAGTCAAACTAAATACCTAATGGCATTGGCTGCTGAAAGATGACAAAATAATATATAATCTCCGACATTCTCTATTGCCAAATACGAATCACTACAACCACAGTATACATGATAGTTTTTTCACTAGAACTATACGAGACCCGCTACAGTCTGTCTGCCTCAATAACACTGGCATAGCTCTCATTAAAACACTTATTAGTGCACTAAAGCGAAGTTCACCAAATGTTCAGTTAATTGAATACCAACCTCACTTTGGTATTTTGGTATTTGTGATTTGATAATGATATGATTTTTGTTTATCGCTATGGAAACCTGTAATTGGCTTAGGTCTTAAACCTTTACCTTTTGCACCTAATATACCTAGTTGTTGGTGTTCTGAAACAAAATAAATAAATAAGTTCTTATAGAAACATTAGAGCTGTAGGTATGTCGATGGATCTCAACTCAATCCTTTATCAATCCATCTCCACACGTAGAAGAAGATCGGAAAAAAATCTCGTTGCAATCAATTAGTTTTCACACTTGCCCATAACAAACGAATAATCCTTACTCATTGCTTATAATCTATATGATAAAAATATCAGATATTTTATTTCCAACTGAATTACGTTCTCTTCAAAGATTTAGTTCTCCCTAGTTTACGTACTCCCTAGTTTTAAGTTACTTAATAAAAAAAATTGAGTAAACTTTTTAGTTCGCTAACGATGGACGGCCAACAACGTGTTTAAGTGTTGAATAGTGCTTCAAAAATCATTTTAACAGAGATTTTTGGTCAGGTAAAAGATGAAATAGCCAGGGAAGCAAAAGTACCTGGAATACTGTGGGTGAAAACCTGGAAATAGCAAAATTGAACAAATTTTACTGTAGTGTCTCCCGTCCACTTCGACATTTTTCAAAAAAGAACTACACTCAAAAACAACCTTATAGACGTGCCCACAATTATGCAATAACCACGCAATAACTAATATTTTTGGGGAAAGTGGCCACTTTTAGCAATAACAAAGGATTTGACTAAACAACAGGCTAGAAAATAATGTTTAAGCGATAAAAAGTACCACAAAGCTTCTTCGGAGTGCACTACAGAGAGATAATCGTCTTTGTTTAAGCACTATGATTTTTTTTCCAATGGCAATGGCGGCGCTAGTGTGCAGACTACGCGATCTTTACTAAATCGTGCATGTCCAGACCCCTCCGTCGCAGTATATGATATTCTCAAAACATCATAATAGCAAGACATTATAATCTCATAATAGCACAGGTGTCAAGTGATTACCCACGCCCACCAACTTAACGGAATAATATACAAAATCCTATTCTTCTACTTGTTTACTTGCACGATAAAAGAATGATGGCGAGATTTGTACATAAAAAATAAGAAAATATTGATATGTTTTCAAATTTCAAAACAATAATTTGCTACGAGAAATATATTTTTGGAACCAGGAGAAAAAGAGTTATTTATATTTGTAATAAATAAAAAAATGAGGAAACGAAACGCATTTTTCTAAACAACAAGAGTCGGAGCGTTAAATACAAAAAAAAATTCAGGTCAGTGGGCCTTTTAAAATTCTTGCCCGAAACCATAAAAAAAAGCAAGGAGAAGAGTCGGCAACTGTCATCTGTGACTGTCATGTCTTGTCTTTGTCATGTCAAATGTTATTCAATCGGCGTGTTACGACCTCGTTACGACAGTAAATCTGTTTTTTATGGCTCTTCTCCAAAGAGAATGTAATCACTCCATTCCGTTATCGAGTTTTATGTAGTTAATTATCATAATCTTATCAAGGGCCCCATCTGTAGGTACATTTTGCAAGGTCTTCTCATGAAGGCAATGGAATTACACTGTACTTACTTACAACTTTTTTTATTGTGAATATTTTGATATTGCCGGATGTCAAAAATATTCTAAAGGAATATACGTATTCCCAGTAAGATTATCTTTTGATTATATAAAGTTTCAAACTCTATATTTTCAGTTTTTAAAACATTGTTGGGACTCGCCACCATTCTTCAACTTGCAATTTATACTAAATACATTGTTTACCTGCATTAATACCCTGTTTCTGAGTTACTTATCGGTGGTTTATCGGAGGTTTCACTTTATCGGAGGGGACCACATTATCTCAGAAACCGGGGGTAAGTCACTTAAAATCAAGTTTAAATTTAGTTAATTACTTGCCTTATTACGATAGATCTTAACCACAGAACAGATATTTTTAATATTATCAATGTATAACATTTCCGTTGTCCATAAAGAGTCGTGCATTTTGTCGGAATCTTTGACAATCTACAATTGATGAAACAAGCGGCATCTGTTAACCCGTATTTGCTGGCATTTTGTTGAATTGATGATCCAATCTCTCGATGTGATCGAAGAAAACGTGCTGAGCTTTATAACCTACCATACATCTATGGAAAAAATATTGTCGATATTTTTTAAATAATCAAGGAGAATAATAAATATACAAGCGACATTTGATTATCCTTTACTCGATTTTATTATATAAACGACTGATTTAGTCCTACTTGTCTTATAAATAAACAATTAAATACGGCCTAACCCAAATTGAACGTGTTAACAATAAGTATTGTTTAAATTGAATCATCATATTGCCCATGCTACAATTATTTTGACAAGGAAAGCCGTCGACTTAACATAACTCACTCAGAGGATAATAACAGTCAACCAGAATACGAAAGCTCAGTTCTGGTTTGTGGCCTTTTTTTAATATTCAGAAATGTATTTTTTACCACAAAAAACTTTGTCGTTTGTCAAATGATATTCACGTTACACCACTCGTGTGGCCGTGGTCTTACGCGCCAGATGCGGGATGCGTGCAATATCGGCGTGATGAAACAAGCATTGCATGCGGCCCGCGAATCCGCCAGATTACAGCGTCAATCAGCGAAACGTGGCCCATCATCAGCAGCGGCGTCAGCGCGGATAACGACACAAAATTAATCTCAATACATGCATACAGTTTGCGTGTACATTGCTAGGCGTTATTATCTTAGTAGGGCCCTTCAATGTCCACTTGAATTGCATTAATTTATCAAGCAAATACATATTTTGTAACATTTACAAAAGCTCCTAAAGCTTTTGTCTACTTTGTGCCCCTACAGTTTCACTGCATATTTTTCCTAATACCATTACAAGACCAGAGCGTTAATTAATTATTATTAAGGTTAGAAAATTATATATGACTTACTTTAGAATAGACTGAACCAATTGTTAGATGTTATCGATGTATGAAATTAAAGCCAATACAAAAGGGCTCTAGAAATGTCAGTTCGTAGTACACTTAACAATGCCTTTGATATTGTTCACGTTCCAAGTATTTTGTGCCAATGCTAAATACAAAATACCTTCAAAAAGGCAAGACTTATACAATCAATGCCATGAATCACCGAAAGTGCACGAGTACCCAAAACACAACATAACAATAAATACAACAAACGATAGAATATTCCTTTCTCAAAAGTACGTACGCGTAGGGTGTCACATAGCGAATTTCGCTGTGTCCCGTTTTAATAAATCTCTATTTACAATTCCGCGCCCGGCGAGTGGAAAGGCTTAAGCTTAGACATTTTTCTTCATTCGCGAGTGTGTGCTAACAAAGTCGCTGTCGCGGCGCGCGGTAGGGGACATTTACCCTTCTCAATCTTACCAAATTCGGTTATACTTTCCTCGCGACGGCTACGCGAAGAAACGTGCACACGCAGATTAATCTTTAATAAGTATTTTTAATCTGAGCCGTGATTTCCCATTGCTTGTCTTACCTCCAACACTCTTATATCTAAACATTCTTTTCTTTTTAACACTGTAATCAAACTTGGACTACTTAAAGCACAATCATCGTTCAAGACATTAATTTAAATCTACCCACTTTAAAAGCAAAAATACTAACTAATTATCTATTCACAAATGCTATAAAAAGTTCACAAAAAGTTCCTTTGGATTCGACAGTGACAAATATAAAAGATCATTTTCTGCTGAAACTGTAAATTAAGAAATTTTCGTTTTTATCAGTTCTTAACGTAAAAGGTGAAAAACGTATTGTTTTATCGAATAGTCGAAGACAAGCCTATTCCCACTAGTGGACGTCTTATGGCTGATATAATACAGAAGATAAGCTATATGTACGTACTGTAAACAAGTAAAATTACTTTACATCATACTGCTTGGTAACTAGGATTTACTAGCATGGTAAGAGTCTGTGTAAGTTGGCATGTGCAAAACAGTGCATTTTTTAGATAGAACGTTCCATTTTCAAATCACTTATGAATGATGTAAAGTACTCGTAGAATGCTTACCTCGGTTGTAAGTAGCCAAATTGGATCTTGTTCTGTAATAGCTCGCTTACGTCCCTTGTGTCCAATCCAATCCAATGGTGTTTATCAAATGCAACAAGCGCATCGCCGAACATCGCTTAATGGCACCTCAATGAAGCACGTCATGACCCTATATTCCACTCGATTACTCCGAAATAAATCAAACAAAAAAGTACAATACTGTAAATTAGTAATTTGCTTTGCTATGGTCTGTACTTGTAGGTATTCCTTTGATTGGTACAGGGGTTCAGTTTGTTGTGCAAAATCGATTTCCTGCGAATCAGGGACATTAAAGTATGAAAGAAACGGATGTGTTGCCTTTTTAAAATGCATTATGAACTTAAAAGTTGGAACTAGAATGCATAGAAGTGACGCGGGCATCGCTGTAACATGCTTGTGTACTAGTTTATTCATAAACCAGAAAAGCCACAGTTGCATCGTTTCGAGAATCCTGGCGTGTTCCATATTATAATTATGTGAACAATGCGCATTTACCTTGTCTGATTGTGACTATATTGTTTTTTTTTGTCTATGAAGTAAAGTTTAATTTTAAGTACTTACTTTTATTACTCTTTATTATGAATCTTAGAGCATTAAGAACGGGAGATGGCAAATACACGTTCCCCTTTCACCAAAGTACATGACCAATTTGATCGTGACAGTTTATAAAAACTAGTTGGTCTCGAACACCCGTCATTTTGTAAGAACACATGTCACCGATCGCAGCTCCGCAAAAATGGTGAATTGTGCAGTGTTTTCGTGCAAAAGACGATCTGAAAATTCAAATTTTACTAAGAACGGGATTTTCTATCACACGTAAGTATAATTTTATTACCAAACTATAATATAATTACGAAGAAAACGCACTTTGTTTGTGTAAGATAATGACGACATTGCGATAGCAAAACGATACCAAACACATGTCGAATACCATAATAAAAGTCGTAGTGCTGCGACAAAGAGAACGAATGCTTATGCTCTAAGAACGAATGAATGATCAAGTGAATGAGTTTTAACTATTATTTTGATGTGATCAGACCAGCACATAAATTGTCAAAGATTATTTTTTATAATTAATACGTAATAGGTAGGTATTGACTTTTTTTGCAAAATCTATACATAGTATTATTGGAGACACTGTTTTACGGGTGTGATGTTCTCCTTTTTTAATCTTCTCTTTCTTTTAGGTCATCCCGGGATAGTTACTAGTCCTCGGCTGTCTGTCGGTTATGTAGAAGTGGAGAGAATCTTATAAATCAGTCCTGTCAAAGCCCGAGCATAGGACACCAAAATCATTAACCAAAATAAAGGAAACTGATGCCGAGATCCTCAAGTCAAATTGTTCCGATTGTGCAGCTTCTGCAGGTAAGAAATTTCAAAACTTTTGTTTACTTAAACTTTCCTTGCAAAAAAATTACTAACTACCAAAAAGGAAGTTTTCAATTCAACCAATACATATTTATTTGTAGATTATAGGTATTAACATATTATCATACCAACTTTTTCATTTTAAGGTGGCTGCAAGCATTCACTACTGCTTATATTTTGGCTTGAAAAGCGGTGCTGTGAGCCTTCGGTGAGGCATCGGAAGGAACTAATCATGTTTTGGCAGAACATGTAAACAAAAATTTAATGATACCTAATAAAAATGAAACACAAATCACTTGTTTTCCAAGCATTTATTATTTTATTTCACTTTTTTGTACTATTATGTTTTATTAACAACTCGTATTGTAGAGACCACGACGTTTCAATAGTAATTAATACACAATCACAATTGTATGCACAATAAAGTATCATCTTGCCAATGCAAACCAATAGAAACGGTGCAACAGCAAAAGTATTTAGGCCTATCAATTGACAATCGCCACAAATGGGGTCCTCATATCGAAACTGTGTGCCATAACTTCGTGCTCTGTTAGCTAAATTTGTCATAATCCTTGGTAAATCCTATAATTTCATATGGAGTTTCAAGCTATGGACGCACATTTCAACCTACTTAGAGAAAATGTATATCTACAATTACGAATATTAAAGCTTATAGTTAGTATTAAAGTAAATCGTATCTATAAAGATAAGTGTGACGAACTCTTTAGGTAATGCAAGGTCATATCGGTTCATGACAAAGTGAGTTACGCAATTATAACTGAACAACTCGATAACGTTGCTTCTTTGCCGAGGATTAATCATAGAATACAAACAAGATAGATTACGCAGAAGAAACTTCTCAAGGGCCGCTCAAATAACTTTTACGGAAAGAGAAAATTTACTTGTCTTCTTCCTGTTATAATTAACAATCTACCTAAAGAATTATAGGTTATTCTGGATGACCTCAAACACAAAAGTGTGAAGCAAAAACTCAAAATTTATTGTTCTACCAAAAATTTGCTTTAGAATTTCTCGTATTTAAACAATAGTCAGCTTTTTCTTAACATCATCCTGTGCACACGCATTTACGATCAAATATTGTGTTTATTAAGTATTTTTAAGACCTTAAAATAATATATATATGTATACAACGTGTTACAAAAGTACCTCTAATGCCGAATATGGTAGATAGGGACTATCAAACTGAAATCGCGAAATCAAATCAGATCAAAATGTATGAAACAGCTGTTTTTTTATTTCGCGATTTGAGAGTTTAGTTTGATGATCCCTATATACCATATTCGGCATTAGGGGTATTTTGTAACATGGTGTATACATAATTTTTTTTATTTTTTTTATTCATAAGAATGAAGCAATTTGTTTTTTCTTTTCAATACTGCTTAGTTGTATACCGACTATCTATTTTGACGAATACGTAGTGACTGGACAAACCTAATCGGGTTTTACGTTTTAGTCGCTGGGTTTTTCTATAAATTGTATGTTTTACTTTGTTTAATAAATAAATAAATAAAAAATGTATGTTGAACATTTAATTATAAGCGCATTTTAGTGATTGTTGGTGTATATCACAAAATCAAATGAAAACCATTTAACATAATCTTGTTCGTAATCAATCACTCATCTTCCAATCATTCAATTTCATCGGTCTTTTGACGGCACATCACTAGCTGTTGTTGTTAAGTTTGGCGCTGCCGTAGCGTGATCTGTCAGAATTTGTACTGAGATTGTTAGTTCCAAATTTGACCACCCACAATTATAACTGTGTGGGATTTTGTTTTTGTGTGCGTGTGTAACAACAAGACTTTTTTCTACAAGAGTGTGCGTGAATATGAAGTTGTGTGCTGTGCGTGTTTACCTCGTCCCCCTCCAAAATCGGTGAACAAAATCTAGTGTAGAAGAGTGCTGTTGGCATCTCCCGTTCTTAATGCTCTAAGTTATGAATAAATGAAGAAGCATTTAACAATATTTTCTTCAATGTTTAAAGTGTTTGATTAAATATTAGATAACATTAATTACAAATATATCTGCCCACAACTTAGGTTTTAACCCTCTGCGTGTAACCAAGAGAAGGTATTTGGATTTATTAAAAATATCCAGCTTAGATTCAGTAAAGGTACCTAAGTACAAAAATACCTAATGCAATTTCAGATAGAGAAACAAATATCTAATTTTACACTATGTGGAAATGGATGAAGCAGTCAAGTTGACAGTTAATCGACTAGGCACCAGCGAAGCTTAAAAATAATAGAATGTAATACAAGCTCAGTAAATCTGATCCTCTTAACGTGAAGAAAGGGGAATAGGAGCCTCTCGGTCCGAGCTGCGAGGCGTATTTGGAATCTATACCTTCAGCCAACGCTTAATAGTGTTGAGTTCGGATATACAATAAAAATATATACCTACCATACTTAGGACTTCAAAATATACTCGACCGCAACATTTTTCTGGGGTAAACTTTCATATACAACACGTACGTTACAAAAATACCCCTAATGCCGAATATGGTATATAGGGACCATCAAACTGAACAACTTTTTCTATGGGTTTCATACAAAAATTAAAATCGAAAATATCAAAATGTATGAAACAGCTGATTTTTTTTTCGCGATTTCAGAGTTGGTTCCATAGTAAAAGTTGATCAGTATGATACCATATTCGGCATTAGGGGTATTTTTGTAACATGTTGTATAATACTTCTAAAATTTCGCGTTACATTTTATTAGTTTGTAATCACAGGTATTAAACGCGTTTAAAATCTAAAATAAGCACCTATGTTTTAGTTTTATCCCGACGTTTCGGCCAGCCATGGTCACGGGCTGACTGGAGATGCGTATACTTTCATGTAGGACACCCATTTTGCTATACTATAATGTATACCCGTTTCAGTGTCTCTCCACTATTAATTACGCTAACGATTATAGATACAAACATCCTGAATAGTGTCGTTTCAAATAATGTCCTTGTTGATTTTTTTATTACAAAGTCTATTTTAACCTTACAGTTTTGTCAACGAGACTACTTAACAGATTTTTTATTAAGCGATGAATGTTGACATGCATAGATTTTTCAAGAAGCGCTTTAACGAGGGAAATGGTTTTCAAACTATCCAGTTTTTTTTATATTATGCGGCTACTCCCCGCTTTTTGACAGGCCCTTTTTGCCATTTTTCTTTTCTTGTTTTCTTTATGTCTTTATTACTCAACATTTTTTCTTTTAATTCAAATTTTACAATGTAACTTACTTTCTAATACAGTCTTCTTGTTTTTCTTGTTATTGTTTACTTACATAATAATCAATAATATGTATGTCACTTGTTCTTTATTTCTAGTACAGTTATCTTTCTTTTTCTTAATATTATTTATTGTACATATCCTATTCTATCATATTTATATATGTTTAGCGCCTTATATTATGTACTAGTATTTCGCCCTGGTGCGCGGGCTGCTGAAGCAGCCCGCGGGCACCGTTCTGTTGGTCTATAAGTGGCGGCCTTTAAAGAGTCGGACTGCGGATTGTGGTGCGCATCAGATCAAATCACATTGCGATTTGTCTGCAAGTTGCAGTGCGGTGTGGTGATGCATGCATGTGTGGTTAACTTGTGTTGCAGCCCGATGAAAATTAATGCTCTATTCTTTTTTTAATAATTTCGCTGGCTGATATTAATATCTAAAAACGAAAGATCAAATTACATTGAGAAAGCAGTGGGCCCAGCGTAGGGTGCCTATTTTTTGACGAACCCGAACCCGAACCCGAATTCAAACTCGAACTCGAACCCGAACCCGAAGCCGAATCTGAACCCAGAAACCGAACCCGAACCCGAAACCGAACTCGAACCCGAAACCGAACTCGAACCCGAACCCAACCCAACCCAGAACCTGAACCCGAACCCAAACAGGAACCCAAACCCGAACCAGAACCCGAAACCGAACCTGAACCCAAAATCGAACCCTCACCCGAATCGGAGCCCGAGCCCGAACTCGAGCCCGAGACCGAAACCGAGTCCGAGTCCGAGTCCGAGCCCAGTGGCGGATTTACCAGCAGGCTGAGTAGGCTTGAGCCTAGGGCGGCAGATTTTTTGGGGCGGCAAATTTGGGGACCGATTTTTTTTTTTTCTACCAGAAATCAAAAAGATTTCTGAACGACGGTTTTCTGTATTCTGTTTTCTGATGTTTTACAGATAGAAGTCTGCAACAAATTTTGCCGACGACTTTCCCTTCTCACTTATCATTTGTTTCGTGAATCCATTTAGCAATCTTCCATATTCTAGAGTAAAACAGCTAGTAGATTTTTCGTGATAGGATAACAAAAATTACGTTCTTACGCTAACTATTTATTGCGTGAATTCGGAACGAAGGATGCCGTTGCTTGCGTATGAGAAATAAACTTCTTAATTTCATTCTTTCCATTTTAGTTCCTGAATAAAAAATTGTAAAAATGAGTGATGGTACAAAGCGACTTAGCGGAGCGGAGTACAAAAAGAAGGCCAAAATAAAAAAAGAAGAAGAAGAGCAAATCATACGAAAAACCACAAAAATTGACAGTTTTTTCAAAAATGAAAATTGTATCGAAAAGTCGGGAACCTCAACAATGCAATCTGGAAAGGATGAAACGGACTTCAAATCGGCTGCCCATTTGTCATCTGTTGAACTATCGACTAAAGAAAAAGTTGATGATTGTGTTCTTGACGACGAGTGCTCCAAAATCAATGATTGTTTTCTTGACGACGAGTGCTCCAAAATTAATGATTGTGTTGTTGACGACGAGTGCTCCAAAATCAATGATTGTTTTCTTGACGACGAGTGCTCCAAAATTAATGATTGTGTTCTTGACGACGAGTGCTCCAAAATTAAAGATGCCTCTCGGACCGAGTCGTTAAATGATGATCGAATGCAAACAACTGAAGATCAGAATAAGGATCCAGCTTTATGGGAAATTAACGACACTTTAAGGGAAATTATTGCAAGTTGAACAAACTGGAAACGGCGTTAATGGTTGTTGTGTGTAACCCGAGCCCGAACTGGAACGCGAACCCGAAACCATCTTGAACCCGAACCCGAAATCGAACCTGAGCCCGAACCCGAAGCCGACCCCGAGGCCGAAACCGAAAACAAGCCCGAGACCGAGCCCGATCCCGAACCCGAACCCAAAATTGACCCGAACCCGAATTTGAACCGAACCGAATCTTAGCACAAAACTGGCCCGACCCGAACGCGAACACGAACCCGAAACCGAAACCGAACCGAATCTTAACACAAAACTGGCCCGACCCGAACGCAAACACGAACTCGGAACTCGTAAGCAGAGAAACAGGAAATAGTAAGCAGATTTTTAAATATTTTTAAATAAAAAAGTAGACTAAAAATGTATGTACGTACAAGTATAATTAATAAATAAAAACACTAAAAGAGATGTAAGAAAAACTTAAAACAAAGACTTATGTATGGTAAGTAGGTAGGTGATGAAATTATTGATATTACACTAACTGTACAAAATGGGGTGGGCTGGGCACCTTAACTTTTGCACTCTTAAATTATGAAATAATATGAAAAAAATATTTAGTTGTTAAAATTAAGAGTTGTTTTTACGAAGTTGTGGTCTTCTATGGTACAATTTAATACCGTCGTCTCGCTGCACCAAAGTCGCAGTTTTTATTGTTAAATAAAATCATAAAAATAAGAACACCCTTACTTAAAACAGACGAAAAGCACGTATAAAAACTTCCAAGATCAGGACTGGAGCTGCCCCGCATAATGTAGTTATAATAATTACTAATTAATAATAATTTAATCATCAAAATAAAAACAAAAATTAATCAATATCTTTCGTCCTCTTCGCTCCTGGAATTGAAAAAGAAATAAAAGGAGTTAATAAAAGGAATAATAATTATAGATAAATAAATGCGAAGAACAGTTAAAAGAAATTACTTAGAATACATACATACCCTTTATTGATTAATGCAATTGTCATGAAAATGATATTTACAGCGGTTTTTCACAGTATTTAATATTAGCTGTTTGTGTTTCTACAACGAGATTTTCCAAAACAGTATGAAAAGCCTAAAAAATCAAACGATTTCATCGAACATGTGAAGACTTTATAAAAATCTACTTTTAATTTACTTTTAAAATACTTACTGACTAAAAATATGTTGTTCTCAAAAGGAATCAACGAAATTTCAACATTTGTTTTAAAATTATATCAGTCTCCTTAAAGTTCAGAGTAAAAATAAGCTTCGCGGTGAAGAGTGAAAATTTTCCCAATAAAAGGCGGGAAAAACCACGAAAACGGCCAACGCAAGAAAAAAGTATTAGAGTGAAAAGGATGAATGATGTAAAATGGATGTGTGAGAAAAGGATAGTAGAATACCTGAATATTTTTAAATGTTGTCGAACATGAATTAAAATGTTATAAAAAATAAATACATAGATACCAAGAAGTTGATTAACAAGGAGGTTGATAGTTTGAATTTGGAGTATGGATGAAATGAGGTCGCATGTATGAAATAAATATAGAATAAGGAAAATGAATGAAATATAATAACAAATTAGTGTTTTATGTTTGTAAATAAATAAATAAGATGGAATATTGATAAATATGAGAATGTGACGTTGTTTTTCTATGTAAAAAAAAAACACAACGCCTAAACTAAACCGAACCAAACCAGAACCCGAACTCAAACCCGAGCCCGAGCCCGAACGTTCGTGACGGTTACGATTACGATTACGGTTAAGGTTTTGGCTACGGTTCTGGTTACGGTTAGGTACGGTTTTACGATTACGATTATAATTAAGAGGGTTATTGTGGTGAAACGGTAAAAATATTTTTCTCCAATCAAACAAACAACATCATTGTCATTATTTTCCCCCAGTTCAATTGGGGTTTTGCAAATTTCCCCCAAACATCATCATCTTGTTTTTCCCAAATGTCATCATTTTTCTTCAGTTCAATTGAAGTTTTGCACATTTCATCCACTTATCATTATACCCTTTTCCACCTCCTTCTGTGAGAAAAATTATGGTAATCGATAAATAATTTAAACCTGGAAAATGAGTGGCCATTTGGTTTTTCTGCCATTTTGAATATTTCTTTTCTCGCTTCAGCATCTGCTTAAAGTCCTCTACAACGTTAGTTTGAGTACCATCTACCTGTGTAGTGCCATTTTGGCGGGCAGTACCTATTCATGAGGATCATAACCGGGACTTCTACTCAATTCCTTTTTTCTGAGAGTTTTTTTAGATTCTGAATACTTTTTTATACATTATACCTCTTTACACAGCCGCCATATTGTTTTTCCTAATTGGTATAATTTTTCTCCAGTTCGATTGGGGTTTTGCACATTTTCCCCAACCATCACTATACCCTTTTCCACCTCCTTCTGTGAGAACAATTATGTCAATGAATGAAATTATGGTAAACGATAAATAATTTAAAAAAACGAATAACCCCATATTTTTTATTTAATCTGTGAACGATCATTTTGCTATGCTGTATGTGCGTGGAATGACGATGAATATTCATTACGTGTTATCATAAGTAAACATTTTGAAGTTAAACGCTCGATGCCCAGTAATGTGTACCTACATTGAGAGAGAAATCTCCTTCTTAATTAGTTGCTCGTGCTGGGTTTTCTGTAATTTTGTATGGCGGCCATTTTGTTTTTCCCTCATTTTGAATATTTTTTCCTCGCTTCAGGATCTGCTCAGAGTTCTCCACAACTTTAGTTTGAGCACCATCTACCTATGTAGTACCATTTTGGTGGGCAGCACCCCATCATGAGGATCCTAACCTGGACTTCCACTTTAGATATATTTTTTCTGAGAGTTTTCTAGATCCTGAATACATTTTTCCTACATTACACCCCTCTACAACTGCTCTTTTTTGGTAATAAAAATAATGCGGTATCTGGAAAATGAGCGGCCATTTTGTTTTTCCGCCATTTTGAATATTTTTTTGTCACTTCAGGATCTGCTTAGAGTTCTCCACAACTTTAGTTTAAGCACCATCTACCTATGTTGTACCATTTTTGCGGGCAGCACCCCATCATTAGGATCCTAACCTGGACTTCCACTTTAATTTTATTTTTTTTGAGAGTTTTCTAGATCCTGAATATTTTTTTCATACATTGTACCCCTCTACAACTGCTCCTTTTTAGCAATAAAAATGATGCAGTACCGGGAAATTGAGCGGCCATTTTGTTTTTCCGCCATTTTGAATATTTTTTCCTCGCTTCAGAATCTGCTTAAAGTTCTCTACAACTTTAGTTTAAGCACCATCTACCTATGTAGTACCAATTTGGCGGGCAGTACCACGTCGTGAAGATCTTAACCTGGATTTCCTCTATTAATATTTTTTCTGAGAGTTTTTTAGATCTTGAATACTTTCTTAATACATTACACCCCTCTAAAACTGCTCCTGTTTGGTAATAATAATGGCGGTAACCGGAAAATAAACCTCACTTCCAATTCCAGTGTTGCCATCTGATCGATATAAAAATAGTCAAATGTCATTAGTATTGGCAAAATGTAATGGTTTTTGATAAAAAATATTTAAAAATGGCGGTATTTCTATTTTTCTTATTTTTGGGGTATATCTCAAAAAGTACCCCGAAAATGGGTAATTATTTTTTACATGGCAATACTCCTTGATATGTTGCGTAATTCGACAATACATGTCAACCTTCTCAAGTGTTGTGAACTGCCTCAAAATAGCCTTAGAATATTTAAAAAATGTATAAAATTTACAAAATGGCCGCCACCGCGTCCGCCATATTGATTTTTCTATTGTTCATATTTTTCCTATATTCTGCAGCATAAACTGCGTGCAACCACGTTTTGATTTTTTTTCTCACTTGCACCCAGCCGCCGCAATAGGACTTGAAAAAAGGGTATCTCAAAAATGACTTTTTCCTCAGCAGTTTCCAGGGTTGCCAGACGTTGTCGACCAAAATACCAAAATGTCATTTGTATACAATATAGACAATACATAAACCCTCATACTCGAAATTTCCAAAAAGTAGTCGATTCACTTTTTTTCATTTTGGGGTAAATCTCAAAAATTACCCCGAAATGAGGTAAAAATATTCTACCAACCTATACACTGCGTTCATACCTACAACTGTTCTATGAACCCCAAAACGCTCCAATGTTGCCATCTGGAAGAAAATTGACTTTAAAAATGTCATGTTTTCGTACCTCAAACAAAATGGCCACTACAAAAGGCGCCATCTTGTTTTTTTTTTAATTTTCCTAGTTTTGTCAAAATTGAGGGCTATTGTGGTGAAACGGTAAAAATATTTTTCCCAAACCTAACAACACTTCAGAGCTGTGGCCCCGCAGTTTGCGGTCCAAAAATCGATTTTTTTAAAGCCCTCCAGCGCGGCCGCCATTTTGTTTTTGACACTTTGTCTCATTTTCCTAAAAATAATACGTCAAAATCTACCAGTCTTGAAAGTTTGAACACAATCGGTTGGAAAACAAAAAAGTTACAAATCTCCCCACAGCCGCCATCTTGTTTTTCCCAAATGTCATAATTTTTCCCCAGTTCGATTGGGGTTTTGCACATTTTCCCCAAACATCATTATACCCTTTTCCACCTCCTTCTGGGAGAACAATTATGTCAATGAGTCAGTGAGTGAGTGAGTGGTAATCGAGCTATATATAGTATAATTACTTGTCCGCTACTTTTTTGACATACTCTGTAAAAACCTAATATCCTTTCTTTTTTGCTATTCATTATTTTCTTATTCTCTATTGAATTAATTTTTTCTTCCTGGATTTGAAAACATACCCGACGGCAACACGGTTTCTGACGTTATGAGCGTGTGTGGAGGTATAGATTCCATATATGCAGCTGCGAGCGTATCCAATTGGGGTTATCCGCTGCGTCGCCGTCGCAGCCTCACCGATACACTCTTTGACCACGACAATTTTGAATTCCTAGAAATTGTGCCGAACAAATTGAGTACAGTCTTAAGTACCGAGCTGTAGTTATTACTTAACGTTATAATTACCTGCCTTTGATTAACGTTTTTGTAACCATTGATAATAAGACATTTATTTATACGTCGTTGTATTAAATGATAACAAAATTAAAAACAAAACATTTTCCACTATAAGTTCAATTGTACCTAAGTTCCTTTATAAGTTTACTGAAAGTTACACTGTTGAACAGCAACAATTTGAACGCACCTATCGATTTTTTATTACTAAACACGACATCATTGTGTATCCGGCAACGGCTGCGTATATCCCAAATCGTTTTATATATCTTAAGCACTACTCGTATTCAAGACCCCAACCCACTTCCATACGTTGTCCGCCGGGGTCACTCATAAATTTCAATGTACTATTCTGGCCTGCGTACTTTAAGTGAAATATCTGCTCCATTTGGGGATCCAAACACCCAAAACTACTTGATGAATTCCAATACTCTTTCGTGACTAAAAGTATAAGGAGTAACACATTTTTATGCTATTCGAGATATTGTATGATTTTATCCAGTCTAGTCTATTTAATTTGGGCCTTAAATCTTTATAGAAAAGAACCCCGACCTAGGATAACTACGAGAATAATTATATTCAAAAATAAACAAGTCTTTATGAATGAAAAATAACTTATTATTCAGAGCGAAATTGGCAGAGTACGTTTCAAAGTCAGATAAATAAGAAAACCAAAGAAAAATAAAAGGATTTTAATTATTATGAAATATATAATTAGTATTGCGAAAAACATAAGCAGATTATTGTTTTTGTATCATTTAAGCTTATTTAAAACATTACTGGAGAAAAACGTAAATTGAAAATGATTGTTACCTACTCACAAATTACCTTGAGTTTCATAGATATCTACGTAGAGTTTGAAAGTAGTGCACATTATTTACCTGGGGCTAGAGTGGAACACGCGTAATCTACGAAAAATAAAACATTATATTCAAGTGAGAAACTATTCCACGTCGAGACAAAGCGAAAAAGTCGTAATCCTGTTCTAATAAAGCACGAGTATCGAGTAAAGCTTTACATAATAAATACAATGCTCGAGCTTCGCGCTAAGAAGCTCACACGTTCAAAAACAGAGGATAATACACAGAGTCCTTGTTAACATCTGCCCTCTTTTCCCAAATTGCTATTCATTACTATGAATAGATTTTGTTCCAAAATTAAAAAGTCTCGGCGAAGAAAGGACAGTGTAATAGACAAGCCAGATTTAATTGGGTCACGAACGGACGGTGTCGAACATCGGCCGCGATTAATTGGAAGACTTCTTCCTTTACTTATCACAAGGAGTTGCCTTAAAAATAATGGCCAACGATTTGTTCAGTAATGAAAATGACGATTTTAATTTTATACCAATTATAAGTTGCGTGGGGTCGAGACCAGACTTTGAAAAGATCAACGTTTTTAAAGTCTAAAGATTATAAGCTGACCTTCAACTGTCATAAGCTACATGAACTTCGGTACAAAATTATTATCTCCTAGACTTTTTGTACTTTTACAATGATTATTTTTAAGCTTGAAAATTAATAACAATAAAGTATTATTAAATTTAGATATTTCGCATTCACAATGCTATTTTCATATATTAAGATAAATAATATCAGAAAAAAAACTAGAAAAAATCGACTCACACCTCAGACGGGACTCGAACCCGCACCCTTGGGATTCCGGCCCAATACACTGACCAATTATGCTACCGAGTCGCTAGTGGGAGCGGCGAAATTTTCTAGTACTTTTACTGATTACATACATCTATCAAGAAAAAACGCGCATTAATTCGACTAATTTTCTATGGGAAATTTGTACAGCGTCATCTACCGCCGAAAAGCGAAATGAAATTTTTCATAGATAATTTTACTCTGTCGAGTACTTTTACGCGCGTTTTTTTTTCTCGATAGATTTTCATGCTAGAGGTTAATATGAATTTAAAGTGCAATGCTCTAAGGCTAGGGGTAGACTCTCCCACAGACTAGACACAGCTTACTGTAACGTATGTGCACGAGACATAAATATAATAACTTATCAACTGCCAATATTGCTTCGGCAATAAATAACATAAACATTTTGAATAAAATTATCAAAAGCCCTGTGTCCAGCTTTACTTTCTCTATTTATCACCAACGATCTTTATGGTGGACACAGAAGCAGCGACCATGATTCAATTTTGTTTCAAAAGACATTAAAACTTGCTGCCAAGAGTGAAAAATAATCTCGCTAAAATTATAGCTTACAAGATGAACGCCGACAGATAAGGCTAAGCGTGGATTACCGCTACCAGGGCTGGGCGAAGGGGTGTTTATGTTTTCTTCTACTTAGTAAGCTTACCTAGGGTTATTTTTATTATAATCAATTGTTTGAATTCGTTGAATAGACGAATGCTTTAAATGTAAAGATATGATAAGAGTACATAGGTAGCAGTGGCGAAGGGTCCATATAAGCCGTTTTCCATCGGTTGCCTTTTAAAAAAATCCACCCCACCGATCCACTATGCAGATCATAACTTTTTTGCAGAACCACAGAATAAATAATATTAGGTACTAACGGCTTACCGTCGCCATAATTTCACGCCTCGCCACTGATAAGTAGGTATATAAATTTAAAAGAAAAAAAATCAGTTATTATAGTCATTGTTGTAATCGTATCTTTATCTCCGTCATAAATCGGACAACAAGGTGGTTAATTTTCAATTCAACACACAATGGTGTGCCAATAATGATTCAAGGAAGTAACTAAAACATTAACTTTTCCCTTTCTTTCTTCCCCAAAATATACGAATTAATAGATATAGTTCATAAACATAATCAAATTCCGCAAAGCTTCATTATAGATTAGTGCCCTAGTGCCACTCCTGCCGTAGTCCAGATCCCGTAATTAGTTCAAAAGGTATAGTTAAACACATTTCCTTTGTGTACTCGTCTTATTCAAAGTTATTTAACTGTTGTAGTTATATTTTGATGTTATTAACAGCAAAATAAATAAAATTAAAGTTCGTAGATACTGTATAGACATACATTATTAATGCGAATAACCAAAAGGGATTGAAAGTTTATAAAAAAAAGAAAGAAACTCTGAAATCTTCAGAAAATTATCTAACTTATACTAGGTGTTACAAAAATACCCCTAATGCCGAATATGGTATATAGGGACCATCAAACTGAACAACTTTAACTATAGGACCAACTCTGAAATCGCGAAAAAAAAATCAGCTGTTTCATACATTTTGATATTTTCGATTTTAATTTTTGTATGGAACAGCTGATTTTTTTTTTCGCGATTTCAGAGTTGGTCCCATAGTAAAAGTTGTTCAGTTTGATGCTCCCTATATACCATATTCGGCATTAGGGGTATTTTTGTAACACCTTGTATAAAGTAAAACTATCACAGATTTTTTCGCTCGGATAAATGACACTATTAATAAATATAGTAAGTAAATAAAGTCACAGGTTTAAGCGAAATATAAAGCAGTAAGTAATAAACGCGGTAAGCTTGTGGAATAGTTACGCAGTGTTATGTTACAACACTGCGTACATTCAAATCAAAGTCTCAAACGTTAAAAATGAAAGTATATACATAGATAACAATTCAAACCGTTAAGATTTTCAACTCGTTGAGGTTTTTTTCAAATCAAATGACTTAAAAAAACCGGTCAAGAGCGAGTCGGACTCGCGCACCGAGGGTTCCGTACCATCTTAATAATATATTTATAAATACACTGCGGTGCAGAGTATTGCGCTTTTAGGTCATATGATTTTTGAAAAAAGTGTGCTATTCAGAGACATCGTTTTATTTTTTTTGGAATTTTTAAGATGCCCTTTCAGTTCAGGTTGCAAATAAAAAAAAAGTTATTTCGTTCTATTTGAAAAATTGTTAAGCAAACGTTATCAATTTCAAGTAGATGGCATTAGTAGTTCTTGAGATATCCAGACAAACGGACAGACAGACTGAGTCGCACCATAAGGGTTCTATTTTACCATTTTGGTACGGAATCCTAAAAAGTCATCCTATATTAGATAAGTACCTAATTGTTGGTTAGCGCCTTGTGATCGAGGAGTAACAGTTATTTCACCTTAAAAAATAAAATTATTTTTAGATGACCGTTGCTATGTAGTAGGTACTTACCTAAAACATGTGAAATATTTTGATACTAAATATACTCGACGGTTTTAAAATCTGTAACATCTTTATAAGGTCACTGTTTAACCAAGATGAGACGTCACTCAATTTGTTAAATTACGTGACTAAACTAGGTCTCTAAAAGTTTTAAAAATAAAGTTAAGGTTTAAAGACTGTCTTATTAAAAAAAAGAAATATGATAAAAAATTCTGTCGAGATTATTAAGATAGCTTTAACTCATACAACACTAGCTCTGAAAATATGCAAACTTATATAAAACCCCTATAAATAAGGACACTCGTATCTAATAAGAGTTCGTTAATTACAAATGTTGTCGGAACGCACACAAACGGGCCGCTTGCTCACTTTACCTGAGAAACTTATCGGCCCTTCAGCCTGCCATTCGGAAAATATTTATTTAGCATCCTTTCCTTAAGCCCCGTGGTTCTCAGGTGCGCGATCGCCCTAACTCAAACACGAGCCAACCATTTAAATAAGGCTGCGATCTCATTAGACTTAGCGGAGCATTCATCTGCGTATGTCACCTTAAAACAAATCTCCAAATTAATTTGTTCATTTGTTACATAGATAGAAGATTTATCATAAATATTATACTGTTTTTTATAAATTAACTACTTACAACGAACTCGATTATTTTTTATTCTTCTTGCACCTATTTTATTAATGTTTGAATGATGAACAATGACGGATCCGGTAAACTAATAAACGTGACAAGTGGTCTGATTCTTATGAACTCAATTCATTCGTTTTGATTTTTATTTCCGTCTAAACTTGCTATTTTCTTAAAAATATACTTGTATATTCTCTGTCGTACTCGTAGACAAATAAACGAAAACATCTTGGCGACTATGTGCTACGAGCTACGACTCTACGGATTGTCGTAGCACAGCGCTACAGCCACGCTACAACAGTAGCGCTGATCAAAAACCGTAACCAACAGTGGCTCTACCATGAGGTGATGCAAACTGTTTTCGCTAGCGTAAACTATAGTTTTCTTTCTTTCACTCGCATTGGCTGTGAGCAGTATATTCAATAGTTTTCGGTAGACACAATACAATGAGACACAATAGATATTCCATTGTTCTCCGGCTGCCTGCGTCCGCTCTTAAAATATTCGAATATAAATGATGTTTCTTCTATCTTAATAGTATTTAGCATAAATTGATAACAATTAGTCAAATACATGAATATAACATAATTATCAATCTCTATAAAACGACTGCATACCTAACTGTACAAGTAATATAATCTAAATTAGCTAATGATCTATACCGGTCGGAATTTATTAATTCCACTTCAGCAAACAAAAGGCAAGACGAAATATCTTCTTTTTAAAGGGACTTCAGACAAAAGCGTAAATTGGAAGGATCAAAGTGGGGTAAGATTTTTGTTCGGCTTAATTAAGTCACGAACGTCACACGGTGTTCGGTGGCCATTTCTTTGCGCAGGTAATCGCGATCGGAGGGGCATTAATTCAAAACTCTAGTGTGGCTCTCTGGCCACTCAGGCACGTCGCAAATGAACAAGATTCCACGGAAACAAAAGACGGTACCGATACTCTCACATTTAGGTAAGTAATCTTGAGGTTTTCAACTTTTTTATAACAAAAGAATTGTAGTACTTATCAGTCGCATAGCAACAACATTTTTTCACATTCCTTCTGCTTGTACTTACTGATTTGGAATTGAATAATTTTCCAAGTCGTTTAATTCTGTATACCTAAATATTTCTAGGCTTAATGTATCTATTGAACTATTCATGAAATCAATTTATTTTATTTATAGCTCAATTTCAGCCGAATCTCATTTCCAATTAGAGAAAATAAGACAATCTGTAAAGATTCCTACTAAATTGAATTGTCATGAACAAATTGGAACACAATCTAAATTTTAACACCGCCTGTGAAAAATAATAAATAACGCTATTTATTGAAATGATTTTGTTTGTAAGTATTATATATGTCGCAGCCAACTGGTTTAATCAATTTACGGCACCTGATTAAGTTAGTTGACTGCGACATATTATATTGTCTATGTCACTTATACATAACACTTTTTGATAAATTCGACGCCTAAGGGCTGGGATGGCGAAACGGAAGGCCGTAGTCACAGGAAACCTTGAAACGTCTAAAGTCTCAAAGAAAAGACATAATTATTTTCTTATTTGACAAACTCAAATTATATTTTATTAAAATATAAAATTAGCACTATATAACATAATAATCGATTGAACTAGATAAGTCTACCAGATTATATTAAATAGGACACCTACGCAGTGTGATCGCGCTGCGATGTTATTACTTACCTTCAAACAAAAGAGCAAATAATCCTATATTCAAGTGGACAATATTTCAAAGAACACGGGAACAGTAGGTCGCGTCGGCGTCGGCGAGTCAGTGGAACAGAAACAATCCATTTTATCTCGTTGCGGTTGTCCTGTTATTTCGTTATCAGCGCCGTGTCGCTGAGCACGCGACCAATTGCGCGCTTTCTCCGGGTTTGATACGGTAATGAGACTTTGCCCGCTCAGCTCTATTATAAGCCTCTTTGTCAAACCACATTCTCAATTAAAACTACCGAGTATTTGTAACACAAATGTTTGATGTGCAAATGATATTTATTTCCGCGCTCCGTTTCTACATGTTTGTAGAATTAATTATTATTTAAACGCAATGAAATTTTGCAGCCAAGTTTAACGAATACTTATATGCTTAACACATAAGACACTAACTAAACCATGGGTTAAACAACCCGTGGGGTGCGCAGCACTAGGCTGCCAGCCATTTAGATTATCATTGTTTGCTAATTTGATCGAGGTGGGGGGGAGGCGTAAGTATTCTTATTTTTAGAGGGAGATTACACGATCAGTCCGCTGCTGAATGGACTGGCGGCAGACTGATTGTGTAATCTCCCTCTTTTGCGGTCACTGTCTTGTACAGTTTGTTAATGTTGAGTAATTGTATATTTTTAATTTTTATCGAGGGTACCTACTGTGAAAGCATATGATTTGCATGGATTGTTGATAATAACATTGTTACTGAAGCGACATTTTTAATATAAGATAATATAAATAAAAAACCGAGTGCGAGTGCGGGTCGGACTCGCGCACGAAAGGTTCCGTTCCAAATCTATAAAAACGGCAAAAAATCATGTTTGTTGTACACACGACGGCACCTCAGACTATACATGTTGACCTTGAGACCGCCTTTATGCCCTACGTAATAAAAGCTGTTTTCGTAGTTTAACTGTATAACCTGACGTGCTGTTGTGTGTACATAGGTACAACATTTGTTTTATTTTAATTTAGTTATTTATTTTTAAAGTGAATGTATAACTAAGTATTCTGTGAATATTACAAGGTAGACAACTGATGCCGTTATCAATATCAAGCAAAACGAGCAAAAAAAATTGTCTTGTTGTATGGGAGCTCCTTTAAATATTTATTTAATTCTGTTTTTAGTATTATTTGTTGTTATAACGGCAACAGAAATACATTATCTGTGAAAATTTCAACTGTCTAACTATCACGGTTCATTAGATACAGCCTGGTGACAGACGGACCGACAGACGGACGGACAGCGGAGTCTTAGTAATAGGGTCCCGTAGGACCCTTTAGGTACGGAAACCTAAAAAATTACTATTAATTTTCAGGTGCATAAATTAAGTTTTCGGCTCAAATATACTTACATAGTACACACAAAACATCATAGATATGAAATTATGTATTGTGTGAGGTGGTGTTCAATGGGAGCACTCCGGCATATCAATGCGTGCTCATATATCTCAATGATCCAGCCGGCGCATTATGTAGCTGTGACACATTCATAAAGGAATATGAAAATGTGTAAATTCTCCCTCATTTCTCACCTACATAGTTACTTTCGCTTATGAACGCAAGTTGTTTTATGTCTTAATATGGCGATATGGCCATATTACAGATTTATTAACTTTAAGTAGGTTACGCGAAACATGATTGTACGTTCGATACACATCGCACGTTTCTGGCATCAACAGTTACTGCAATAAATATTATTTAATTTTTAAAACAGTTTTGAAATATTTAACCCAATTTAAATCAGTTCGCTACATGTCGTTTTCCTAGCTTGATCATATCATTATAATTTCTTGGTTTAAATAAATACATAGTTATCAGTTCGATCAGTGTTTTTATCATTATCATCATTAATTAAAGGTGTACGGATCATACTCATACAATTGAGTTAACACACCACTTACTAATTTACGCAAACCGCAGTAAATACCCATAGGATAGGGTTAGGTGGTGGAGTACAGTGACACACGGGGTACCTACAATAGAACAACTCCAATATTTATAAACTCAGTGGTAAGAGCATTGGACCGGACTTCCAAAGGTCGCAAGTTCGATTCCCATCCGAGAATATGATCTGGTGCGAGTCGTATTTTTTCTAGTATAATTTTTAGTGCAGACTATGTGCTCTTAAGGAAGAAAGGGAGTAAAATAAGATAAAAACCTAAAAATGTATATGGATTAAGTATTGAAGTTTGGATGTTGATTGCAAAAAAACTATTAATTATAAAAAAACACGTTTTTAAAACGGACTAAAAAGTATAAAATAATTATTTCTCCCGTAACGGCCATAAAGATTTATAATTATAACCTGAGTTAAATAGTACCTACATTATAACTCGATGCTGGTCGACGACATATTGAAAGCTCTCCTTACAGCGCTCTAGGTGACAAGAAAAGCAAATATATTTCAATGTCTTGGCTAGGCAAATTATTAAACGTCATTGAACCGAGTCATTTGCCTAGCTATCCAATTAGGTAGTCAAATATCATTTAGGCCGCTGATTGAACAACCCTAGACACAAATAGACTAAGTATTCGATAATCAGTCCCATTAATGGGCAAAAGCAAAACACAGTTTCGTTCTAGGGTATCAAAAAAGTGATCATTTAGAGTTTATAATATTTTCCGTGGTTAAATGCATTGTACCCTATCTACCATATTCGGCTTTAAAAGGGCTATTATCAAACACCCTGTATTGAATTTATGAATGGTCCAATCAGTTTCTCACAGCAGACTGTATGTGTTAAAGACAGACCGAATAAAATGTAGTTTTGCTTTCAAAGGAGCAATTGATCGTAGAAATAGCTGTTCATTTGGAGCTGGCTCTCAATTAATGAGGTATATTCTGCGGTTGATTCTCGCCGGTTTGGCTGCAGTTCATGTTCGAGCTATAAATTTAGTTAGAAGTCGTATACCTCTGTTCAAAGTGTGGATGATTAGCGGATGTCTGTTACTGGCATTCTTAGATTCTAGACGTAGATTGTTCATTTCATTTATTTTTGTATATGTCGTAGGATATTCATACAAATCGGATATTTACAAAAATCCTAGTATGATTGCGAAAAACCGGATGCTTAGAATCTGAGACAGATTTTTGCGATCGTCCAATTTTAGGATTTTTACAAAAATCCAGCGTAGCTTATGTAAATCGTGGATGACCATCATTTAACGCGCGCTGAATGGCTCACGCTAACGTTATGGACTGGCGGATTATCCTATAAGAGTCAGTCACATTCCGCGCACTTTTGACGCGGGTAGACGTGTTTTCGTCTTCGCTCAGATGCATCCAGAAATCGTTATGAGAGCCGATAAGTCATCAAATGACTTGATGGACATTCTGAAGTAGATAAACAATCTTAAGATACAAAATTATGTACTACGGCTGTGAAAAAATTGGGTGGACCTACAATATCTCCGCTTTCTGTCGCGTTGTTTCTGCCGTCGGTATAAAGTCACAGTTAAAACTGGTTCTACGTCCATCTACCATGAGAACACTATACAAAAATTTAACCTGAACGTACTTACACTAAAGATCTTTGAATCCACGTTCATCACCAAACTATTTATAACAATAACGTTACGTTATGAATGGAAAAACTCAAAATGGCAATAAAAAAACTGCAACTTTTTAGTAAAACGGAAAACAATAGAAGACAAGATATCGATTGCAGTGCAGCTTTACGGCCGTGGCGAATTCTCTCAGAAGGCTTCATGCTAAGGTCCATACTCGAGTGCGGGCTCGCTAGAATAACGGCGGCGAACAAGTAGCAATAAGCCGACTATTCGAGAGGGCGGTGAGGGCCCTCGTTCGTTCAGCGCCCTCTGCCGGAGTCGCCTCTCGACCTAATGTAGCTTGCATTACATGAGCAAATAGGATCACCTAATCAGGTACACTTGAAATAAGGCAATTATTATATGTATTGTCGAACTCTTGTGATTAAGGCTATTTTTTAATAATGTACCTGCTCCTAATGACACACACACACACACTTGTTTGTTATCATTACATTTATATCGTTTTTAATAAGGGAACAATATTTTCTGTCACCTACGTTTATATGTGTCACTAATCTGCAATACCCTAATTATAATATCTATCCCCAAGAAATATATTAGTCATCATATTTATCAAAACTGTCTCTAAGTAGAAATCACCGTAGTAATGTAAATATGTCTCTTAAATTATAGTTTGATCACTTTTTTCTATAGCCTAAATATAAGATCTGTTATCTTAAAAGTAAGTCCCTGGCAGCAATAATATATTTGTACCTAAAATAGTAAATCTATCACCTTATAAATCTAATCAACAAACTATTAGTATCATTTAAATCGTTCAATCATCAAAATAATAGATGTGTCACTTAATTAATAGAAAAATTCCTAAGTAGGGGCGGAGTCAAATTGGCGGGCTATGAAAATTTAAATGCACTAGGTAGGTTAGGTTAGGTTAGTGTTTAGACCACTCGCAGCGGAGCGAGAGAAGCGAGCGAAGCTTCATAATGCTTTATCAGGATCAACTAGTTTCGCCATAATGCTTATCTCAGGATCAACTAGTTTGGCCTAGCCTAAACTGGTTTATCCTATCGGGCTTAGGACAAACTAGTTTGCCCTAGGCTTTACCATTTATTCTCATCGCGTATAGGAAGAACTAGTTTAACCTAGGCCAAACTCGTTTGTCCTGAAAATGGGGTTTGGCCGGTAACAAATATACCTAACTAACTCGCACAGCTCGCACTTGACTGCAGTGTTTTGTTTAGTTTTAGATATGTAGTGTTTTTGTTTCGATTATAAATGTAAATTATATGATTAAAACCTATTGTAGTTTTATTTAATTAATTGTACCCATATCGTCAAATTTCAGTTGAATTATGTAATAAATTAATATTATTTTTCAATAATCAAATATATTTTTTAGGTAAACATTTTTAATTGTATGGTGATTCAGTTTAAGTGACACTTTCATTATTTAGAAACCCAATATAATTATTTGACGATTGATATTATTTCTAAGTAATTCTTAATTATTATTTAGGTAAGCGTTTTTATATTATTTGGTGATTTAATTTAAGTGACAGATCTACTATTTTAGGAACAAATATTATTTATTAGGTCACTGAAAATGCATTTATTAGGTAATTGATAAAATCATACCCTTTTAATAACAGAATAATATTACATAAATGTCTTTTTTCAAATTTTCCCTGATTAACATGTTTTTTTGTACACGTGGTACGCACAACAGCACGGTAAGTTAAACAGTTGAACTACGAAAACATCTTTTATTACGTACCTACGGCGTAAAGACGGTCTCAAGATCAACATGTCTGACGTGCCGCCGACTGTACAAACCCTATCCGCATTTGTCCCACGTGGTGGGTTAGGTAAGCCATACTTAACCAGCGTTCGGAACCGTACGATAATTATCGTACATGTAGGATAATTTCATAACTACGTACGATGTACGATGGTACACTACTATCGTACGCAGATTGTACGATAATTTCCATTTTGATGCAAAATTTCATAATTATGCTGATAGCCAGCCAAATAGCCCCGTAACAATTACAGTTTTCTACTGTCATGCAGCGCCATCTATTGGCTCACTTATTTCTTAGGGACATATTTTAGGAACACATGCTGCTGCTTCATGGCGCAATCGTTTAATTGGTTGTTACTGTCTTCCAATCAGCGATCGATATCGATATCGTCGTTTGATGTGGTGGACGGTTGGCGTTGGCACTGTTGGCAGTTATTGTCGTTTCGAATTTGATCGCAAAAATATTTTTTTAAATTTTTTTTTTAATTAAAAAAACAAGAGTTTACAAATTTGAACGCGGAAGCATTTGCAACATATTATTGCCACGCCTAATATGATTTTGAAATATATTATAGCCGTCTTTCTGATAAATACGATAATTTTACGGCCCTGGTACGATAGCTGCTTGGCTTCAGGTTGTGAACACTGTACTTAACCACGCGCGAGTGGGTTGCTCATTCAGTCATCTAACGGAACTTTCGTACTACTTAAGGACTTGCACTATTAGGTATTCTGTGCTTATGGTCATTATAATATTATGAAGTGTTGTAAACATTTTATAATAAACAACATTCCTACAAATTTCGAGTTACTTAACTTATAAGTACTTAGGGCTGATTTTTCAATGCCCAGATAAAGCTTTATTCGTTTGATAATCTTCTGCCAATTTGAAAATGTTTTTGTCATGTGTTTGCTTGTCAAATTTCTTGAATGACTTTTACTTTATTCGGATAATAATTGAAAAAATTCAGCCCTTAGTATCATAAAACTTCACGCTGACCAACAGACATACGGATCTATGCTGCGAACTACCAAACATGCATTGCATAGCATTTACGTGTATATATCAGTAAAATAATATGAAAGGTATAGAGATTGTGTTTCACATCTACCCTCTTACTAATAAAGATTGTATAGCAGATGTATACTTGCACAATGGTTACTCTCTGTCGAACTATTTAAGTTTGACATTAAAAACCGTTCTGGAGAAGATAAATGGGAAAATGATTACTTCAGCACTCCCTAGCGGCTAAACACCATAACTTATATCCAAGAACCATCGCCGATAACCCACAAACCTGTTATAGTAAACCACATCTTAATCAGTCAAACCGTTCTGGAGATAAATGGGAAAATTATTACTTCAGCGCCCCCTAGCGGCTAAATACCATAACACATATCTAAGAACCATCACCGATAACCTACACACCCATTACAGAAAACCACATCGAAATCAGTTTAGTAGTTTTTGAAAACTTTTTAAGTGCGACTTATTTGGTTGCTGCAGCGCCCCCTGGTGGTCTACCACCATGAAACATGTCTAAGAACCTGCTCTAAAACGAAACCTATCGAGTGCAAAAAACCGCATTGAAATCGGCCTAGTAGTTTCCGAGGAAAATGGTAACAGACAAACATACAAACAAACACACAACCTCTAACCCCAAACGCATATACCGCCTCCGTGCCGTTCCGTCCGTCGTGGGTAAAAAGAAAGGGACAAAACACTGTGTAACTATACATCTGCTATACAATCTTTATTAGTAAGGGCGCTAAAGAATAAGGAAAAGGTTGATATTATTTAAATAAAAAACTGTCTATTCGTTGTTTTTATAATATTATGATAATGAATGACAAATCTTTAGCTACCAATGTAAGTGACACCTACTCTTGAATGAAAACAAAATATTTTAAACTACAACACGATAAAAACAATACATTTTTCTTCATTTGATTGAAATAAGACAACATTAGATATTGACTATTGTAACAAACTTATTGCGACACACACAATACCTATAAAAATCTTCGGTCACACAAGTATAGGGCTACACGTTTTCCGTTTTAAATACACTGGCCTACAAAACTTAGTACCACAATTATAAAATTGTGATAACTTTTAAAATACACGAGATATATTTTCGAAATAAAAAGGATCAAAAAGTTTTTTTTTAATAAATTCACAATTGTTAACCTTCTTAAAAAAAAAACTTTGTTTTATTTCAAAACTCTTAACTTCTATTTGTTTAAGATAAATTTCAATATTAAAAGTGTGGTACTGGCTGAAGTTCACCAACACATAAACAGCTGAACCGTCTGTTTTTATGTATGCAGAAAATGTCAAAAACAGATGGTTAAAAATTAATCGGCTGGTTAGGTAGTTGGTGAACTCGGGTCAGTTTTGAAGCCCAGTGTGGGTATCAAACCAAAAGTTATACTGTCATTTTTTACTGCGCTATATTTAACCATATTAAGAACGTTGACTGCAAACGGCATTTCATACAAACTTTCAAGTCATCCTTATGTGCATGAAGTTTCATTAAAATCGGTTCATTCATTTCGAAAAATAAGGACTTAAAAGTTTGTAGGAATTGCCGTTTGCGTCAATTCTCCTTAAGTTTAGTATGTAAATATACCACAGTAAAAAAGGTTCATTTCAGTTACTGGAATGTAGTAACAAATAAATTACTATAATACAATAGATCTCCAAATGATTTTGGAAAATACCAATAGTACTACTGTACTGTAGTACCTATACAGGGGGAAACGGTAGTTGGAGGGAAAGTACCCTTAATATTGATGATGGCAAATTTTACTGAAAGGCAATATTCCTTTATTCTTTTAAATATGTAAAAGTGCATTCAAAGATTTAAAAAAAAATGAGACTTTTAACTGAAATTGAATGTTTAAATTAAACCACCACTTTTAGTATTTTGGAATTTTTATTTGATAGAAACCTAGACATATAGTCTTAATCCGAATAAGATCACAAGATTAGTTAATTATGCTCAAATTGCAAATCATTTTGGTATTACGTTTGTATGGGAAGCTCGCTGTTCGCCGGACTCTTAATTAGAAGAAATTGACCCTTATCATTGACTGTATTGATTGATTTAGTCTGTTTATCCTTACTTGTCTTATTTAGCAAACAGTTTTTGACAGTTGTCATAAGTCTTTTAAACCAAAATCGTTTTTTTTTATATTAAATTAAATTATTATTTAATATCAACTTCTTTCGTAATCTGTGTGTGGAAAACCATTTTTTATATTTTATAAATTTCAATAAAGAGTTGGGAGAAGATTATTTACCAAATAAGACAAGTAAATATAAACGGACTATATCATAAAAGTACAGGATGTTATTTTTTCTGATTTTATCGTTTGATTCCCGGCTGACAAAAGCGATTAATCAAAAATCTTTGAATACAGAATGATTAATTTTTAAAAATAAAGAAATATTTAGGGTTCTTTCCCTCCTCCAACAGTCTGTTTTTTGTACCCTGTATGTATAATAATAACGATGCCAAAATAAGAACATAATCCGATTCAGCATAATGAATACTTAATGAGATGTATGCACAATATTTAAAAAATCTGATACAAGTTCGATTCACTCTAACGGTAAATAATTTTAGTAATAATTAGTATACATTAGGATTACGAAGGAATGTCATCAGTAGAAATTCTAAAGAGATTACACAATATTAAGTCTTATTGTTTATTTTCACATTATATTGATATGGCAACAATTTTAGCCCACTTTAGGTCTTCCGTACGGCGTGTCCGATACGGACGTGAAATTACGTCTAATTTTGACCAATTTGCCATCCCACGAGTCGTATTTAGAGACTTTCGACAAACGTACGAAAGACGGATCTAATGTGCAAGTGGCCTTAAGGTAACAAACGTGGTATCTTAAATATTAACTGTTATTATTTTTAGTTCAGCAAGTATGTTGCACAATCCGACATCGCCGGCATCGTCCCACATCTTGAGCAACTAGCTGAGAAAATTGTTACTTTTGCGCAACGATTACTGATTATTCGTCTTTTAAAATACGTTAACTAAACTTAGAAATAGATAGTCCATATTGTAAGTTGCTTATCGATTAACAATTGATCGTTTGATGATGGGGAAACAGATTCACCACAAACATTACGAAAAAAAATTTAAAATGTTATCTAACATCATTGACCTACTTGTCGATACGTACACACAAGGGCGATCTTGAAACAACACAACAATGGCAGATAAGTTGAATCAAGAACACAATACAATTCATCAAAATTCTCGATTGAAATCGATTGAAACCGCAGTTACATTGCTGCTTTAGTAAGAACCAATGTGCCAACTATCTTACTTAAAGCAGCAATATAACTGCAGTTTCAATCGATTTCAATCGAGAATTGTTAGCAACAGAGTTATGTAATCAGGGGGCAGATCTACTCACTTTACAAGTATGCAAATTAATTTTTCACATTACATTTCTTCACAACTAAGTAAGTATATAAGAAAAGTCGGGTCTCTACATATTATTAGATTAGTATAGTTGTTACTTGCATACTAACTAGTGGCTCAGTAAGCTGTAAAGCTCTCGCTCAAATTGTATGTTGTTTAAAAAATAATCTGATAGATGTCGCCACGAGTTTGAAACTGCTTTTGAAAAGCAGTACTATGTACTGTTTGGTAGGCACAGGTAGGTTAGGTATATTTTATTATATCTATTCGAAGTAGATGGTGCTTCTAATTTTGAACATTTTCGAATAAGTTATTATTTTTTTCACAAATTTCGACATTACATTGCTATCGCTTCGCTTCGAAACATATATGAATTTGACGTTTTAAAATTAGAATATTAACGAAACCTTATGTCAATCCCATACATGTTTCGAAAGCGAAGCGATAACGAAGATTTTTAAATGTTACTTTAGCTAGGGTGATTGGCTCGAAAAAAAAATATATTTATCGAACCTGCTCACAAAATTTCAAGAGAATCGGTTGAGAAATGCTACCTGTAGAGGAGAACAGCCGGACATACGAAAGAATTTTTGCCCAAGCTAAAGCACGTTTCGCTCGCGCTCGGTCAAAAAGATGCTACAAACATAACAAATTGATACTTAACTTACTTTCAGAAATCAGCAGAGACCTTGTCTTTTTTAATAGAAGTTTTATTCATGAAATCAGTCAAGAATGAAATGGTAAAAAATTTACACGCTGGTATTGCATGTTTTTTTAAAATGAAGAAGTGCGGTGTTTAAAGAACTTATTAATATGTTTCTGTATCAATGACCCAAGTGTTCCCTTATATTTATGATTGTTAAGTTATTTAGATAAGGGTATGATGAGGCTGACATACCTAAAATAGGTAAAAGCCTCTAAATAAAAATAGATTAAAAAAAAAAAAAAAAAAAAAAAATGAAGAAGATAAAATTGCTTTCATGAGTCAGGACAGTTAAGAACTACTAAAACCTTTGCAACCTGTTTAATATGTAAACACTGTTAAGCGAGTAAATAACTTAGATAAAGTGCATTAAATAAAAAAAAATATCATACATCGCTGGTAATTCTGCATTTCATATTGCACTTTATTGGTTGTTAGTATTCACCTCCGCGCGGGTTAACAGTTTACTCCTAAAAACATAACAAACAGACAGATAAACTATAAAATAATGGGATTTTAGTCAACCCAATAAAAAAACCAACTCAACAATGTATCAGAAAAAACTTAATATCTGTATCATGAATAACAATAACCATTTCGTTACAATTAAAACTGTATCATTCTACAAATATCTAGACCTATGATAACCATGACCTCTTAAAGCAAACTTGTATATCTGGTATTAAAATAAATATTTCAAATATGTTAAATCGTTATCACTTTAAATATTGCCCATTCTTAGTCATATGAATTAGCTACTAATTAGCAACACAATATACAAAGTAATAATTATTACATCCTTAGCCTAACCTTACACAAGACGAAACACTACAATATACATATTATTTAAAGCAACTCTAACATACTACATTCTGAGAATGTCGTTTTATAAAATATGGCTACATAGATGTATACATCATATAAATTATAAAAATACATTCTGATTAATCGTTGAAGTCAAATTTAAACAAGAAATACATATCAATTACAATTTAAAGCAAAATATTATAATTAAGAGATTCTTTCTTTGGATATTTGTCAAAAGTCTTGCTATTAATAAATAAATTCTACTCACACTCACATTGTTACATACTATTTTACTGCACAAGGCATGCGAGACAACAGTCGACTTAGGGTTATGCTACATTGACCCGCCTGGCACCGCGTTTTTCGTCGAATAGCTACTTCGTTTACTGGAGCGAGAAATCTTCGGCATCGGCAAGCCGGTCGGCACCGAACGGTATTCTCGCTCTAGCGAACGATATTTCTGAGCAGCAGAAAATTCGGGACCAGGTGATCTAATATAGCTTATCACTGGAAGCTATTTGCATGCGAAAACACACTGAAGTTTAGTTCCACATGTGCCAATTTTCTTATGCAAATTATTTTATTAATAACATGAACGTTATTTAGTGATAAATTTCATTTTGGTTATGTTTGATATGGTGGCTGATATATAGTCGAACGATATATGAAAGAATCACAGATTATTTAAATAATTGTAACAGAAAAACTCTAATATTAATTTGCAGAGCAAAGGTACAATTCAGAGGCATGCATTTAGATTCAGCCCTAAAACCTTTACATTTATATTTATCGACTAAAACTTAAAACTGCGTTGTCACGTTTTCGATTTCAAAAATCGTAGTTAGTACATTATTCAATACGGAACTCTAGCATTTTTATTCAGCTTCGTATTTAGAATTACATTAAAAGTCAGGGGCTTAAAGTATATCGCCCAACAGGCCTTCGCTTAACACTCGAGCAAGCAATTAATACATATAATTTTTGCCTAATACATTAATAGATAAATGATGCCCTTATGAGCCACGCCTTTTTGTCGTACATAAATACAAATAGGATGTAATGTATGTAAAATTTATTATTAGGCGTCTTTTTTCAATAAAATTTCCTACTTTCAATGTTTAAGATACTTCCCCTTCGTGTGGCAATTTAATAATTTTATACTCCTGGTTAGTTCAAACGAGTTTGGTTCAAGTACAAAGGAATGCGACGATCTTTTATTAGATCCTACACACATGAACACTGGTGGGAGAGTGTCGGCGCGTCGGCGTGGCGGCGAGTGTTAGAGCCTTTACTCATTTGCCGGCGCAGCATCGGTACATCAGCATGTTCGGTTTCGGTAAGTTTTCCATATGTTCTCGGTACCGCGTATACAGAGCATTCTGATATCGTACCGATGCTGCGCCGGCAAATGAGAAAATGGTCTTAGTGAGCTAGTATTGCGATGGGTCGGGCGCAGGCGCGGTCGCAGTCGCGTGCGCGTGCGCGGGCGCGTGTGCGGACGCGGGCGCGGGCGCGGGTTATAGCGGCTGCGCGGTTGGTTCGGCGGGCAGCGCGTGCACGCGCGCCGACAGCAGGTTGTGCAGGATGAACACCGCCGGCTTCGGACTGCCCTCCATGTCCAGCTCCTATCAAACAACGGTGCCTCGTTCGCTATACAGGGTTATTTGTTAAACACCAACAATCCTGCAGGGGTGGATTACGAACATCATAAACAATAACGTTTGTTCTACCGCTTTCGAAAAAGACAAAAAAACGACTTTTCGTACAAAACTCGATTAGCTGTTCGGACATTTTCTATGGAACGTCAGTTTTTTTATCTTTTTTCGGAAAAGTCGTAGAACAAACATTGTTGTATATGCCTTTAATAATCTACTCCTGCGAGGCTGGTGTTTTACAAATAACCCTGTATAGATGAAACAAAATTATGTGCAGAGGGTTGCCACGCGCCGGCCGCGACTACGTTAGTTCGATACTCGCACGCGACCATACGCGACGCCCGCCGCGTCGCGTATGGTCGCGTGCCAAGTACGTTTGTCGCTTAAGATATTTAACAAAAATGTTCTAATATTTTTGTTTGCTTTTCTCTTACCATAGTACGTACTATCGCTTTCCTTTTATGATTTACTGCGCAGTTCATTTAAAGCAAGACAACTCTAATGTCGTCAGAAGAGATGAAAGTACGCGATAGAATGAGAGGCGACTTCTAGGTAAATATAACTGTGGGGAAGTGAGCGCCGTTCGATCTGAATTGGGCTTTATTGTACAGGAGCAAGAGTCGCTATTTATTTGAATGATCTTGCGGAGTGTCCCTTCTGTACTTGTACTATTATACAACGTGTTACAAAAGTACCCCTAATGCCGAATATGGTAGATAGGGACCATCTAACTGAACAACTTTTACTATGGGACTAACTTTGAAATCGCGAAAAAAAAATCAGCTGTTTCGCGATTTCAGAGTTGGTCCCATAGTAAAAGTTGTTCAGTTTGATGGTCCCTATTTACCATATTCGGCATTAGGGGTACGTTTGTAACACGTTGTATATTGTGTGGTGATCGAGTGGATCTACTCACGATGGTGTCGTCATCGGCGAAGTGCAGCCAGAGCGCGGCGCGGTCGTCGTCGGCGGAGGCGCGCAGCGCGTGCAGCGGGCGGCGGTAGAGCGCGCGCGCGCCGCCGCGCCCCAGCGAGCCCGCCGCCTCCCACACGCACACGCCGCCCGCGCCCAGCGACAGCCGCGCGCACAAGCCGCGGAACCGGCAACCTTACGTACGATACCATAATAAGGCCAGTATTAGCGAAATTATCGAAACTAACCTATTTTTGATTCAACGGTAAACAATCTAATATTCTTTATTTTGAGCAGATAAAAATATATGTTGTAGTTTCGTAAACGATCTCGATTATTTTACGGTTTTTAACACGATATTCGTACTATAAAAATAGGCAATGACAAAGAAATTTTTAATTATTTTTATATTTTTTGGATAATACTAAAAGTTTATTAACCTCTAAATCACGAATAATATCTAGAAAAATAGGTAATGACTTAAAGAAGAATATTCAACAGTTACTTTTTCGAAAAGTGACTTTATGCTCAAAATAACAACAAAAACATTGAAAAAAATAAAAAGTGAGGTTATTTTCATTACTCTTCACACATAAAGAAAAAGACTGGGACAGAGTTTTTCGAATATACTGGCCTTAACGATATATCCTAGGACAGAATTACCAGCTTTGTTGCGTTCGAAGTAATATTGAACTAAAAGCTTTAGCGTTAGTCACTCCACGCTAAAACTTTTATATTAGCCTACTGCTCGCGGCTGATTTAGTCGAGCCAGCGCACGAGGGATGTCATGTGTCAGTTGAGACAGAGCTACATAACAGAAAGATAAGCGCTTCGGAGGTGCTTATAATAATAGGCACGCAGCGTTGTGCAATTTGAAATTGTTCTTTATTGCCGTGCAGCGAGAGTAACTTATTATTCAATAGTCCTCGCGCAGATGGGCTTCTGTACGTTTAGTACTATTTTATATTCTGTAATTACACCGCGTCGCGCTGCCCGCATCAATGAAATTTGAGGTTTTCCTCGATTGTAAAAACTTACATTCAACTTAAAAACTTGATACTTCTAATTATTTTTACTATCAAAAAAACAATAATATTTTAATTTGGTCGAATGACTTTCGAAATAATTAGTTTACAGTTTTAAAAATCAGCTAAAAAGGTTTGCGAAAAATATTTTTTTAGTACATTAATAATTGAATTTAAAATTCAATAATACTAGGAAGATGTGATCATTTCTACTTTACGTATACCATTACCATTCTTTCACCATTCCATTCTAGTTAATACGTGTTCATGTTTAAGTTTACCACAGTTTACCATCGTTTTATGTTTTCCATGTGTAATGAACTTTAGTATTTTTCCATTACCAGTGACTTTACATCAGTTTTACAATCCATACAGATGGGAAACGAATGTACTTGCGTAGAGCAACAGGGGGGTTCTCGCGGGAGTTGAGCGTTGTCGTGCGGCGTGTCGGCCTGCAGCGTGCGCTCGCACAGCTTGTGGCCGCTAGTGTATATACTCACGGAAGGTGAACTCGGGCATGGCGCGCACGGCGTGGTGGGCGCCGTCGACGAGCGCGCCGGCGACGGCAGCGAGGTCGTGCGGCGTGTCGGCCCGTAGCGCGCGCACGCACAGCCCCGCCGGCGTGCCCGCGCGCACGCCCAGCGCCGCCGCGCCCGACGAACCGCCACTACCACCAGAGTTCCCTGCAACACATTACAATACAGTGATAGTTCCTCATTTTACATTGAGGGAAAAAATACACTGTTTAATACCTATTTATGTGCAGTTTCATACACTACTTTATCTACTCTCATACATTGGTATTGAACCTATTACCTATATAAAAATAGTTGAAATACTGCTTCTCACGGAAGGTGAACTGGGTTATACGCTTAACCAGTTGCTGCCACAGACAAGTAAAAATTGGAATCAAAACTTTTGCAATTCTGTAAAAATGGCGCGTCCTACATATACGTTCCATTAGAACAAAATCATTTGATGGAATCATTTTGATGGATTTGCTAAAAGATACAATTATTTTTTACAAGCGGACCCGACAGACGTTGCCCTGTCTTAACATTGAATATTGATTTCGAATTGGTATAATTAATAAAAAAAAAATTTCGGAAACAACTTTTTTTTACATCATCTTTGACGATATTTGCAGCACGAATTCTATCAATGTTATGTCAAACGCCATAAGGTTACATTAAAAAAGTTTAAATTGTCAAAAAAGATTAAATTAAAAAAGTTTAAATTGTCAAAAGCGCTAAGATTACATTAGAAATAATCTAATATGGTGGTTAAGAATTCTTAAATTTTTTAAATAAAAAAAATAAAAAATGTAAATTTCTCAGAAACGGTGCATCGTCGGAGCCAAAAATAAGGTTTTTTGACCAAATTACCGGAAGTAGATAAGAGGTCTCCCCTCAGTACAAAGTACTATTTTTCACCTAACTATGTTAGAAACAAAACTCGGCAATAATGGATTTTCAAAGAAAATTGCTGGTAGCTAAAACTCGACAGTAATGAAATCTCATACTACTTTGCTGCGCCACCATCCGAGGAGCGCGACAAGCTCGCTTTGATCAAAGAAGGTTGTCAAAATAATGCCCACATTACAAGCAATTTTGTAATGTGGTCATTTTGTAAATGGTACCTGTGCCAGTAGGTCCACGCCTCCACCACGCCAAGCGCGTCGCTGCCAGGCTGAAGCTCTCCGTGGGCGCGCACCACGCCTCCGCCGACCACGGCGCCGCTTCATACAACCTATTGTCGTAATATTTGCTTATTACTAAAGAAGCATTAAAAAAAAGCAAAAACCTCTTCAAAAACCATAAACAAAGCGTAACTTTTTTGTGTTAGATGATATTATAAATAAAATGTTTTAATATTGTTCACTTTTCAGTCGTAAAAAACAAACCTTGTTACGTTTGAATTATTTCAATCGGTTCAGTCGTCTTCCGAATAATTAGTGTAGGTACATACATATAGTTATGCTAACCTCCTCCTTTTCAATTTTTGAAGTCGGTTAAAAAGATCCCAGTTTCAATACAAAATACTACAACGATGATTGTGTCTTCACGTTTTACCTCAGTTCACGATCTGTAATAGCGACAAAAGTCGGCTGCCAGCCTTCTGCCTCGTCTGAACTGTCCGAACCACCAGATGCACTTATCTGTAGACAATAGGGTTTTATTGAGACCAACTGCACTTAATAATTACGTAATTTTGCCTTCATAATTATAAAGTATAAAGGCCTTCTAAAAACTAAGGTGCCATCGCGGACTCGCGTGCGTGACCACTTTGCAGAAATTTTTGTTTGCACGCCCGTTGCCCGAGTACATACAAAACCTATGTAAATGGCGACGCGAGGCATCGATAAACTATTTCCGTATCGGCTGTCACACTCAAAATCTCGTAAATTACACTTAACTATCTCACTCATGGCAAGCAGTTGTGCGACGAAAAACCGTTTTTTTTGGTTTAAATAAAAATCTATATTTTTTTTTAAATCCACTGGCATTTTCATGCGTGTTTAGACTAATCTACTAAGAAAATTTAGAGGTTTGTCTGTAAAATGCAAATCAATTTTTTTTAAAGGGGTTTCTTTGTTATTTTTTCTCTGTTAAAAAAGTTAACGATTCGTGATTCTGCAACTGACAAAATGAAGTCAATGAAATAAATAAGCAGGTTATTAAATGTCACTTTCATATGTTTTGTAATTGATGAGAAAAATCGAAATCCGTCCTCTTAAACATCTTTTTACTATTGAAGTTATGGGGCGAGCCGTGTACATACATGATCTTGCGGCGGCCTGCGCGCGAGCCACCCGGCGTAGCGCACATCGCCCAGCAAGGAGCGGAGGCGCGGGCGGGCGCGGGCCAACGCGGCGCGGGCGGCACGCCTCGCGGCTGCGTGCAGCGCGCGGTGCCACCCCGCCGCCGCCGCCGCCGAGCCCGCCCGCAGGGCCAGCGCGTGCACACCGTCCGGCGAGTACACTTCGATTGTGCGGTCCTCTGTAGTACCATATTCGGTAAAGTCGAAATCGAATCTTTAGCATCTACACTCCAACCAACTTACGAAAAGAATGTTTGTAAACAAAACTGCACATTTTTCGTAACTGCTTCATAAGTCTACAGACTTAAAGTTTCAGTGAATTAACACCATAAACAACTTGTTACATAAAACCTCTAAAGCCGAATAAGGTAGGTAGGGACCATCAAACTGAAAAACTTTTACTGTAGGGGCAAATCTGAGATAGCGGAAAAATCTGCTAGTTCATACATTTTGATATTTTCGTTACTAATTTTATGAAACAGCTGATATTTTTTTCGCGATTTCAGAGTTAGTCCCATAGTAAAAGTTGTTCAGTTAGATGGTCCCTATCTACCTTATTCGGCTTTAGGGAGTTTTTTTAACACGTTTTTCAGATTGGATAGCATAAGTATCAAATCATAGCTATCAATGATATTCATGTTTCTAAAACGTGCAATAAAAAAGTACTTTTGAGGTTAACTATGGGTTCGTTTACAAACAATATTTCTTTATGTTGGCTAGAGTGTTTTGACAATGAAAAAATTACATTCTCCGAACTTCGGAAACATACATACATTACATACTTCAGAAATGGGTCGAAAACGTCAAATTAACTAATAATCTTTTCGGCTTCTGCATGTGTCGCTGAGTAATACCAATATTTTTGTTATTTTCGACCCATGCGTCTCTTTACACAAAAGTGACAACCAAACGATGACGTGCCTCCAAAGAGCATGCCTGTGACTCGTGCGATACAAGAGTCCAGCAATTATAAGCACGATATTAAATTCAGTTTAGCCGATAAGTCATCTCTGGGGATCTACCTAAGTTGATAACTATAAATCTAAGTTATGTGAGGTAAGACATTTGGGTGTGTTACTTTAGTATTCAGTTTATAGTGCAGCTTTTTATGTTTTACTAGCTAGATACTGGATTTGTAAGTGTAAAATAAAAATATATTACCTGGGTCGTGATGACGTAGGTTTTTAGCGACACAGGCCATCAACAAAGGCACGTAACGCGTGTCTGCGCGGCGGCGGCGCGGGGACGGCGGCGACGGCGGTGCGTCCGCCATGTACCCGCGCTGCAGCTCCCACCCCACTTCACTGATAATTGACGCCTTACGGAAGTATGGCGTCACCTCTCTCAGGTATTTCACTGAAACATGTTGCATTATGTTAGTCAACTAATTTTATGTTTTAAATTGTGAAACACAAAACTTTGCGCATTTTTTGTGCGATTTTCTCACTTAAGACGACGCGCCCGACCCCGTCGCAAATTACGGGGGTCGCGAGCGACGGAGGCGCAGATCTGCTTAAGAGCTTATTAGACCTTCCTGAATTAACTACTAGACATTCCTTCCTGGATCCTTAATTCAGGAAGGTCTAATAGCTCTTTAGACCTTCCTGAATTAAAGATCCGATATTCAGAGTCCGATTTAGAATCCGTTAACGACAAGAAATTCAGTCGCGATTACACGTTCACTGATTCAGAGTTTCTACAAGAGACGGACGTACGCAATAGAAAGAGAGGCAACTTCTAGGTGAATAACCGTGTAGCCGTAGGAGCTGTCCTAGATGCGATTACAATCTCCTGAATTGCTTCCGATTTAGCATCGGTTACGTCGGAGACCCTTTCATCCTGAATACGGATGCTAAATCGGATCCTACTTTCCTGAATGCAATACCTCTCTGAATTTAGAAGCGACTGAATATCGGATCCTTAATTCAGGAAGGTCTAGTAAGCTCTTTAAGGTCTGACCCGACTTGTGCGCTTTCGTCTTGCACTTTCCACTTCGTTTAACTTCATTGAGATCAGAAATAGACTTCACAAATAGATTCTATTCTGAGTGTGACACGGACCAAGGGAATGGAGATGGCAGAAGCATGCGACAACGCATGCTTTAATTCAACGCAAGGCAAGTGGTAATCTTTAGAATCGGGGTGCCTGAAATGGGGATTAGATAGGAGGGATAAGGGGGGAGAAGAAACCCCCCCCCCCCCTAATGCCACTGCCGCCGCGCGGAAATAAATAATTACTGAATATGATTTTAAAAACCCTAACCTCAAAACACCACTATTAGTACATCTTAAGCTAGGGCCCTATACTTATATCTCAAAGTGGCGCCTTATCTTTATATAATACTAAATAATATACTAGAAAAAATAGTCTATCTTTATTAAATTTATTGCTCGCTAAGTAATTTATCGAAAAGGATCCCGGACCTATGGTTAGAAAAATGTGGTTTCAGTTAAATGTCCTGGGATTTGATATGTTAAAGATTTCAGTGCCCTGAGTAAGAGTTTATATGCTGCCCAAATGCTGTCCTTTAGTTAATCTTTGCTTTTTATATGTCGTAGCAATTATTCAACCGATCTTAAAATTATTTATTTATACTTTGGGACTTTTTAATTGTAGAAATCTGTCCCTCGCACCTGTGAACTTAGTGAACACCTGTTCATATACCTTTCTTTGTAACGTTCCAGGGTTGTATCTACGGGCAGCAGTTCCCCTACCGGAGCTTCCTGCGCCGTCTACCGTCTACCCACTACACCTTCGGGCACCTACTTGCCCGAGTCACCACCTGCTGCTTCCGGCCTAACCCGGAGCATCACCGACGCCGAGTCTACGTACACGCATCTCTCCGAGCACACCCTCCTACTGAGGTTGAATTTAAATACCGCTCCCTCAACGTAGCGCTCGTGCTGTGCAGGCACTTCTGCCTCTTCTAGGCAAAACTGCAGCTAAGTCCCTCTTTTATGTCAAATCAAATTGCTAACTAAAATAAAAATTGGCAGTGCAGAAATAGAGAAAATTAATAATAAAGATTGGCAATAATTATACAATTAATACTAAACTAGAACATATTGATTTTACCATAATATATTTTTCTGATTGCCAAATTGACCATCAGCCATTTTTAATGGGTGGATAAGGAGGATGGGCCGTAACCCACTACTCAGGCCCAATGCGGATTGGTGGGTGTTCACGACTGCAAATGCAGCCGGGACTAACGGCTTAACGTGCCTTCCGAAGCACGGAGAAGCTCGATATAATAAATTTTTGGTCACCCATCCCAAACCCTTGCGAAAGTTACTTAACCTCCGAAATCAATGGGCCAGATGCTATACCACTGCGCCACCGAGCTCCTCTTATTTGATTGCCAAATTAAATTCAATAAATCTAAGTAGTATTCTACGGTCATGGTAACTATTCAAATACAACTTTATCAGTATTATACCTACATCAACTTAAAAAAAAGCAATTTGACAGGTCAACGCTTGTATGAGAAGTGGTCGTTGTTCTTTAACTACTGTATATCGCGCGCTTTATTTTCCTCTGGCGGAGGTCAAATGCGCTCCGACACGGGCAGCTTGGTTTGAATCGTACAAAAATAAGCATGTTGCGATATTCAGACAACTTCATTTAAGTGCCATGTCCTGTCTACTATATTTAATTAACCTCAAAAGTGACACTAATAAAGAGGTCATAATTTTAATTATACACACTGAACTGACCTCTTCATTACAAGTTCAAGACAGGATTATAACTAGGTAACTAGCGGCCGCCCACGACTTTATCTGCGTGGACATTTGTTTTTCCATTCCTCGAGAACAGTTATTTTTTTCTGGATTTAAAGATACCCTATGTCCTTTTCTATACCCCTGGCAACAACTGCTGTTAGGATGTGAAAGCGTAACAAACAAAAAACAAACTTTCGTGTATTAGTAAGGATAAGGATAACATCTCAAGCATTTGGCACAAAAAAATTATTTCTGGTAATTTTAGTGTGATAAAAATGGAATTAAAGCACATAATTTGATATGGGTTTATTTAACTTTGTTCTGTAGGCAAAGGCCTTCTTAAAGACGGTACGTACCCTGCCCGAAAGTGACTTGAATTTTTATAAAACAAAATTTGAACAAAACTAAACGTGGAATTTTTAAGACCCATAGTCTAGTATTTTAGATGATGTCATAGCATTCCATCATAGTCATTTCTAGAAGTAAATAGCAAAACTGCTAAGTGTCCATTTTTTACTACGGGAGACTACGAGTACGAGGAGGGCATCTAATGATACCATCTAAAAATACCAGACTTTGGGTTTTAAAAATTCCACGTTTAGTTTTAATACAATCCTTTTCTATTAACAATGAATTAAGACTGTATGTTCCCATTTCAAGAGAAATTGCCGTTTTTCCAAAGACAAAATCTAAAGAATGAAAGCATTGTTATTGACTGTAGTTTGGTAAGCAAAATAATTCTTAAATTAGTGTCGTAAAGAGCTAAAAACATATAGTTCAGGTCAGTGTATTCCACTTTAGCTGGAAAAAATTCAAAGAGTTTGATTTCTTGTGTGTCAGGTAGCACTGAGGGTTTACGCAAAAATATGAAGTACTGATATTTTGTCACTTTAGATTGTTTCTTTTCAGGCAATAAAATAACAATAAAAATAAAAATACGCATTTCCTCGCCGGGAGAGTGGTGAGTACAAAATTTTGTATATGGACCGTCGAATGAAGAGTTGGGGGAGGGATGGAACCTAATAGTTTTTGAGAAAAATAAAAATCAAGGTCATTTAAGAGGGTTGACTGAGGTGAAAAGATGAGAATAGAGAAGGGGGACTTGCCCATACCCCCCACAAAAGCTTTATGGGGTTTAAGAAAGTTATTTCTGTTGTTTGTAAAAAAAAATAACCTATGATGTGATCTATAAGAGTAAAACCTTTATTATCTGTTGGTAACAGTGAAACAAAACGCAACTGACAGTGTACTGACAGCTGTATTAAAATAAGACAATTAATCCTCCAAAACTACATTCTTCCGCTATCTGAAACTTTGCAAAAAGACTTCTTATACTAAACGGTAATTTCATTTAATTTCTACCGTAAAGGAGATCATAAAAAATGGTACATATTGCTGGAACTAGCCATAGTGTAGCGGCGCGATCATACTGTTACATAAGCAATCGACGAATGACGAAGAAATGCAGGATTTGCGAAGTATAATATGTGAACATTAAGCAGACGTGACGTTGCACTACGTCAAGCTAACATCAATGCAAAAATGTATGGAGACCTGAATCGCGATATCGAAGTTTTCTAAGCACTTCGCATAAATACTTCTACAACATCTACTGGAGTATCAATACCTCCTTTCAGACACTTAGTATATCTGGTGAAATGACATGACATGACTCACGATATCGAAGTAAGCACTTTGCATAAATACTTCTACAACATTTACTGGCGTATCAATACCTCCTTTCAGACACTGGGTATACATAGCATAGCAATAGTTAATATGGCACATCCTAGGATTACTCTAATCTATGTTAACCAAGATTGAAGATTCGTCATTTTCATATATTAATAATTTTATTGTATTCTCAAAGTGCTCAAACATAAAATAATGATACATTACATTACAAATAATGATACATTATTTTATGTGCTCAGAAACAATATAATGATACATTATTTTTTGTTTCCGAGATTGTTTCCGAGAACTTCCGAGCACTGAGCAATTGCTAGAACTAATCATCTGAAGTAATAAATAACTTTATTGAATTTTATTTTTATTTTATTATTGTATGAAAATAGCAAATCTTCAACCTGGATAACTTGGCTCAGAGTAATCCTACAACTTTTGTGCCATCAACTATTGCTCTAAATGGCTAGTTCAAACAGTACGTACCATTTATGTTTTTTGTGGGCCGGTTCTTAAACATACTATAAACTCCTTTACCGTTATCCAACTCAACGGTCCATATACTAAATTTTATTTGAGTGGTGCCATTTGAAAGGTTTTTCAAAATTCTACAAAATAAGAATATATTTCAATTCCAAAATCAGGCACACCGATTCTAAAGCCAATCCTTTGATCTTTTTTATGAAGGCTTCTTTATCATTATTATTTGTTTGTTATTTTCGACTCTCAGTCCAAGATTTATTATTATTAAAGTTTGTTTAAGTTTTTATTAATTCTAACTTAGATCAGCTGAAAAATTATATTATCTGTTTATAACTGTTGTACAACCTGTGATCTTACCTTCTAACTGTACCATTTTTCCAGCCCTCTTTAATGCCTTCACAGCTTCTTCATGTGTTGCATCTTTTAAATCTTCTCCATTTACTGACAATATTGCATCACCCACATATAACTGTTCTGTAAGATCAGCTGCCATACCTTTAAATATCTTAGATATCAATATGGGCATATTATTTTCTATTCCACCTTTTATTGAAATACCCAAACCATTATTGTCGGACTTCACTACTTGCACTAAACGTTTTTGATTTGCAATTGCTTCTGGCACTTCTGTGAAATCACTGTTTGGAGTCTCTACATTGTTATTATTGATAGACCCATTGAGTGTTGTAGTCGCATCATATCCGTCGTCCAAACATACACTAAAATAATCATCTTCTAAGGAGCAATGTACTCTATACCAGACTCCACGCACCAATGTTTCTAGTAGTCCAGAACGAACACATGTTGCGTTTGGGCTATCGCTTCCCCCACTAGACGCGCCGTTTTCCACCATAATTTAATAAAATATAATGCTTAAAAACACCAAAATAGTAAAGTTTAACTTGACAATCCACAAATGTTTTCACATTCAATATTATTCTGTTATCAATATCGTTAGTATTTATAAACTCATCGCAATTATTCTAAAGACACAAGCCTGTTTTATATTAAAATGAACCACAATACAATGCAACCAGCCACCAAACTAACAATGATTTTTAGAAGAATAAAAGACAAATTAAACACGCATTCATTGCACAATCAATAAATAAATTTGACCGACCACAGCATACTTCAGCATAGATTACAATTTACAGTCGACTGACGTACGTCAAAACCACGTCAAAACTTGAACAAGAAACTCTCATTCTGAGAAAAAATCCAGCCACTAGATATAATAGATTATAATGGGATGAAACCTTGTCGAAGTAAACCGAAAAAAGACTAATTAGTTAATTTTAATTTAATTTTGTTTAGTTGTTATCTTACTTGATGTTACTGCAGCACTGAATGCAGCATAGACTAATATATAATACGAACTTAGAGCATTAAGAAATACGAATGCAGCAAAAGTTCCCTAACCTTGGATGCGAGGGTTGCTACACACATAACGGTTCGGCAGTATTTGTCGAACAACAAAGCCGACCCGAAGAAATTACTGCAATGGTTCGGCTTCAATCGGCTTTGCCGATCGAGTTGTTCATTTGGGTCGACACATCATTTCGATTCGGCAGTATTAGGCAGGTGTATAATTCCCGAACATTCACCTACGTATATTCGATTTTAAGGATTTTGCCGTCCGGCCTTACCGATTAATGCCGGCCCCCTCTTATGTGTGTAGCAACACTAGCAACCCTGACCAGCGGCGGTATCGGCTAAAAACATTGAAGTTCATGTTAACTGTGTTTTGACAGATGTATGTGATACATTGCTACTTTTCTTTGGTAAGTTTTTATTTGTGCCAAAACAAAGTAGCAATGTATCACGTACATCTGTCAAAACACAGTTAACATGAACTTCAATGTTTTTAGCCGATAGAGCCCCTGCGGCTCTATCGGCTAAAAACATTGAAGTTCATATTAACTATGTTTTGACAGATGTATGTGATACATTGCTACTTTTCTTTGTTAAGTTGTTATTTGTGCCAAGACGAAGTAGCAATGTATCAGATACATCTGTCAAAACACAGTTAACATGAACTTCAATGTTTTTAGCTGATAGAGCCCCAGCGGCGGTATCAGCTAAAAACATTGAAGTTCATGTTAACTGTGTTTTGACAGATGTATGTGATACATTGCTATTTTTCTTTGTTAAGTAGTTATTTGTGCCAAGACGAAGTAGCAATGTATCACATACATCTGTCAAAACACAGTTAACATGAACTTCAATGTTTTTAGCTGATAGAGCCCCAGCGGCGGTATCAGCTAAAAACATTGAAGTTTTTAGTAAGTTTTTATTTGTGCCAAAACGAAGGAGCAATGTATCACATACATCTGTCAAAACACAGTTAACATGAACTTCAATGTTTTAGCCGATAAAGCCCCTGACAGCCTGACACCGTTGTTTTTGGATATCCGTGGCTAGTCGGAGTAGTCGGCGTCCATGTTCCTTGTTGGCGCCGGCGCGCGTACCGTGCGCGTCTCAGTTTGTTAAGATTCCACCCTATTCTCATCACGCGCGGATTAAACATAATTATAATACTTTAAAACAAAGGTTTCTTAGAGGCTGTTTTCCATATTACTTTATATTTTGGTAGGGCTTTTTACCCGAGCCCGACTGCAAGGAAAGGGTTATGTTTTTCGCGCGTATCTTGTATGTATGTAATATTTTATAATACCTCATATTTTCAATGATATTATATCATCTACCTATACATATACACCGTTAATTTTGAAGTACCTATATCTAAACATGAAATGGGGATTGGAAAATATTGAATTATAATTTGCCTCAACACCCTAATTTTAAGAATATTTCGCTGTTTGAAATATATGAAAATAAAAATGATTTGATTTTTGGGAAATGCATATTTCGGCCTTCTTTTAGTGCATATTTGCATGCATATATTTGGCACTTTGTTAGTGCATATAATCCAATGTCGCAGTTAGAGCAAGAAAAAAACGCGCGCGAAAAAAATTCTAGCGCGTTTCTCACACCGATGACGGGACGGAAACAACGAATGGAGATTTTTGACTCGAGGTGACGACTGGGAGTATTTTTCTTTTTGGGTTGTAATTGACAAAAAAAGGAACCGAAGCGAAACGAGAGCTGGTCGCTAGTATAGAATAAACGGCATGTGGCTCTGCAAGCTGTAGACCTCGCGGTTGTCATTTTTTGAATTGGCTGAAATATTTTTTTTTCTCATTATTTCCGCCGTTTTGAAAAATTTCGAAAGGACATACGAAAGCATTTTTGGCCCAAGCTGAAATGGAGACGCTTCGCGCTCGCTCGGTCAATTAGGTATTCTCAGTGTATCTTCCATACAAAAATAAACCACTGTTGTGAAATGTTTATTTATTGCTTACAAATACAGAAAAATGCGTACCTATCAAGGAAATAGATAAGAAAATCAAAAAAATATACAGGTTAATCATAGCATTTCTAAAATTGACCTTATTTTACTTAAATCTTATATACAACTCGTAAAAAACATTAATATTTGAAATATTACACATATTGTTATTGTTCAATGCAGAATATTATTTACAAAAACTCATCACACCAATCTTTTAAACATTGATAACAATCGGCTGACTGTTTGGAATTTGCACTACATGTTTCTTTCATCCACTCCTGGAAGAGTTCTTTATCCTTTTTCAAAACTAAAAACTGACCAAGCACCACAAAGGCCTGAAAATAAAAAATATATAATTATAGTTAAATAGTTATTAACATGACCAACATTGACAAATGCCACATTCTATAAATACCAGATGAGCTTAAAACGCCAGAATCTATGAATGCCAGATTCACCAAATGCTAGATTTTAGAGGTAATATTTTTGTTTTTACACCTTACACTTTCTTTTAACAGCCCGGCCGGTCGAAAACTGAAGAGCCGGAGTGACGCCATCGCCAGTGAGTGGGCCGTAGGGAAATCTATTTGGCATAAAATTTGGCATTTGGAGTGAGACGCCACAGTTTTACGTCTGGACTGACGCGCAAAACTGACCGTCAATGCCCAGTAGAAAGTAAACAGAGGCTACTACTAGGATCACATAAATATGGCGAATATTTATGTGATCCTAGCCTTCCGTCGCTGAACATGATATTCGCAAAACATGATCATGAATTTTGAGCGGTGACATTTAAGGTTCGCGCACATTATGCCAGGCCGCAGCGGGTCGGGTCGCATCGCAAAAATCAGCTCATGTCGCTCGTATGTATTTTATATGACTATCGTACACTATGCCGGGGCGCAGCGGGCCGCATGATCCGCCGCGGATTTTGGTTGCGTGCGATGCAGCCCGTCCCGCCCCGCTGCGCCCCGACTCACGTGTGCTATAGCAAGCGGATTTTGCTATGGAGTGAAAATTGAAATGCAGAACAAATTGAATGTTTCCAAATTTTACGATTTCTTTTTTGACCAACTTTTTGTATAAGTTGTTTATTAATTTCTTCTTCTAACAGGAAAAAAACCGTCAAGAGCGAGTCGGACTCGCCCACCGAGGGTGCCGTACCATCATTCTGAAAAAGTTTACTATTTAGAGACGTCGTTTTATTTTTCCTGTAATATTTACATAAACTTGTATCAAATAAAATAATTTCAGCTTTTTCTCTACGCAAACTTCGGAGATTAAGGGTATTTTTTTTAATATTTTTCATCAAATGTCGAAAATTATGCGGCCTAAAAAAATTGTTATTTGGGAATGTGCATGTAGCGCTCTTTCATAAATGATCTTTTTTATTTCTTTCATATGATTGAGACCCCTTTCAGTCACTGTGCAAAAAAATATAAATATTTTTATTTCTCTCTTATTTGCAAAATAGTTGGTCAAACGTCATCTAAAACTATTAAAAATTCCAAGATGATAGAATTAGTAGTTCTCGAGATATCCAGCTGTGACAGACAGATTACGGAGCTCCATAACGTATAGTACGTCTGGCAGTATGCGCTGTCAATTGTGACGGGCCCGGCCCGTCACAATGTGCTAAGTAAGCATTTTGCACTGCGCTGCGGCCCGCTCCGGCCCGACATAATGTGCGCGAACCTTTATTGTGCAGAAGTCTTTTAGGTCTCATTGGCGAGCGACTACAAACATGCACAATAATCCCCTCCAATATCTGATTTCTCTCACCACTCACGATTTGTGCCGCTCACCTATATTTTTGTGAAAAGAAAAAATATATTTTAAAAATATCAAAATGTGATTGAAAATATTATTTCACCATATCTACTAAAATCTGGCATTTGTAGAATCTCACATTTATAGAATCTGGTGTTTTAAACTCATCTGACATTTGTAGAATCTGGCATTTGTCGACTAATTCCATAATTTTTGTTTGAGATTTTTAGCATTCTGAATGCTTTTATTAAATAATATACAGGGTGGAATTTTTTAATGCCACCTGGAGGGAAAGTACTCTTATCAATGGAAACAGCAAATATCACTCAAAGGAAACATTCCTTTATTTTTGAAAAGAAACAACACTGCATACAAAGATTTAAAAAAATATGCTTCCCACACTCAGGAATCGAACCGGCTAAAATTCGAAAAAAAGACACCCTGTACTTTTATGATATCGATAAATAGGGTCAATCGTAAAGATCAAATCTGTCTAAGAAACCATGTTTCTTAAATTAAATACCATGAATGACAAGAATAAAATGTATCCAACAACATGGGAGCCATTCCAAACAACTAATTAGTAATAATAATAATTAATAATAATAATAATAATAATTTATTTGGAACAAGTTACATTGTTACACTTAGTATTGTACGTTAATGACTGTTAAAGTTATAAAACTGTGTCACAGCACTAACGCCCGTCTCCGGTAATAACAGGGACAGCGTTCCAATAAATAAGTAACAAAACCACTATTTGAAAGTTAAGTACTAAGACTGTCTGAAACACAGCGATATAAATAAAAACTTATAACAACCTTATTCTCAATGTACCACACAAATGCCTCACTCAATACAACTCGAATTGTAATTAGTGTGTAGTAAAATAAAATAAAATATAAAATGCCACTATGAACGTATACCTACCATCACCCTACAAAACTAACGTGAAATGACTCGGAGGAATCACTAGTAACTACCATGCGAATCACATCGAGACCAGCCTTGCACTGGCGACGCAGCGCAGGCGCAGCGTGATAAAAGTGGCGGGGCGATGGGCGACCGTGTTTACATTAACCGATACAATAGAATAATGCAAAGCTACTGTTCCAGTGCAGAAGCTATACGAGTTATGATTTATTGCATTCTACTATTTGTAAATTAAATAAATAAATAAATAACAGATGTCCTCACACGTGTGTTTATACATAATTTTGTTCCGTAGTGTATTTGTTTGTGTATAAATTTGTGTAGATTTATTTAGTCATTTTAGTTTAAGAGCGAGTTTGTTTCAGACATAGTCACAGTTCTAATTTTTGAATATTTTTCCTATAGTTAGCTTACTTACATCTTTTTTTGACTCAATAAAAATAAGTTTGGATTTCGTGATGTGAAAAGCCATCGGTCATTTATGTATGAAGACTGGCATACCTACCTATCCGCCATTTTGAAAAAAGTCGGTTTTGGAGGTCTGTGCTAAAAGTGGTGTCAATCGAAAGAATAAGAAATCACAAATAAAAAATAATAATTAAAAAAACGATTTACGAGATTTTTTACTTATTACTTTTAGTTTGTAATGACTTATTCTATCGATTGATCTAAAAAAAATACTGATCTTGTTTTTCAACTTCAAACTCAAATATCTGAAATATTCCGATCTGTCACCCTGCTCTGTCCCCATGGGGTGACAGAACGGACAAAAAAGTTTGATCTGTCCCCTTGTTACCGATGAGGGGACAGTTCGAACTTTATTCACCTCCTTAATGTTTTATCTGTCCCCCTATCGGTATTAGGGGGACAGATCAAACTTTTTTATTCCTGTTTTTCCCTCATAGAATTAAATATATAAAATAATTATTATTTATATTTTATTATTTTTATTTATGTTCTTAAAAGTAATGCAACCTATTATTAAATAAAAGCCAAAATGGTTTCGGTTTATAATCACCTTTATTTATATAAGTTATAAATATTTCTTTTATTTCTCTAATAATTATCAGTCTTATTAAGATACAAATATCCATATTTAAACTTACTATTATAACATATATCGAATATGATACGAATATATCAATCAACATAAAACTAGTTCTCTTAGTATCACGCATCATTGCGACTGCCAACAACTTTGAAATATGTTTGTTTGGTTTAAAATCTATTGTTTATTTGAACTAATGAAGTTCCCGGAAGGACATGGTCTTTTTCTGTAAACAACAATACAGTGAAAGTAATTATGAACTTTATCGAATAAAGATTAAAGCCGTTATTTGCAGAATACAGTGCATGAATGAAGCACGTGTAAAAGTTGAGACTATTTACAATATTTACTTTTAGTTTATTAGTCCAGGTTTCATTTGTAGTAACTAGGTAAGAAGTAAAATCAGAAGGCTGATTTTAATACAATATCTACTGTGATTTATATTTAAGGCAAGGTTTTATGTTGATTGATATATTCGTGATGTTATAATAGTAAGTTTAAATATGATATCTTATTAAGACTGATAATTATTAGAGAAATAAAAGAAATATTTATTACTTATATAAATAAAGGTGATTATAAACCGAAATCATTTTGTTTTTTATTTAATAATAGGTTGCATTACTTTTAAGAACATAAATAAAAATAATAAAATATAAACAATAATTATTATTTTATATATTTAATTCTATGGGGGACAAACAGGAATAAAAAAGTTTGATCTGTCCCCCTAATACCGATAGGGAGACAGATAAAACATTAAGGAGGTGAATAAAGTTCGAACTGTCCCCTCATCGATAACAGGGGGACATATCAAACTTTTTTGTCCGTTCTGTCACCCCATGGGGACAGAGCAGGGTGACAGATCGGAATATTTCAAATATCTCAGTAAGTATATCACTTACGAGATTTTTTTACTTATTACTTTTTGTTTGTAATGACTTATTCTATCGATAGATTAAGAAAATGACAGATTTTGTTTTTCAACTTCAAACTCAAATATCTCGGTAAGTATATCACTTACGAGATTTTTTTACTCTTTGTTTGTAATAACTTATTCTAAAATCAATATTTTATCAATTAACACCACTTTTATCACAGGCCTCCAAAACTGACTTTTTTCAAAATGGCGGACAGGTAGGTATACCAAAAGCACATGATGCTCTTTGCTATAAGAGTACTTTCTCTCCAGGTGGCATTAAAAACATTCCACCCCATAGTAAAGTTATTCTATCTCACTAAGTCCGTTGGGCTATGAATGTTGTTAGGCGTGCACATGCACATTGTTTTAGTATGCATCTGCACGCACTCGAGGTTACAGACTCTAAAATAATGTGCATGTCCACACCTAACAACATTCATAGCCAAATGGTCTTTGTGATATACAACATCAATACTAGAAAAAATTTGACTCGCAACCAGATGATTTTCAGGTGGGACAAGGGAAATTTAACATTTTATCTTTATTGATTGTCTAACATTTGGAAAAATGCTTCAATTAGATGTCAAAGGTACTTCCTGACATTTTTGAATTAACACTGGTTTGCAGCGAAACATTATGATCTACTAGAAAAACATCAATGACCCCAGTAGTGACTCGGTAGCTCAATTAGATAGAGCATTATTGGGCCGGACTCTCAAATGTTACAGGTTCGGGTCTCACCTGAGAAGCATCTGGTGGGAGTCAAATTTTTCTGGTGTATTATTTAACATTAGACAGAATATCTATCTCCACATATTTATTACCTACTTGACTAAATACCTATTTACATATTTTACGCTTAAAGCAGTGCTAGTACCAGTGGTAAATTATATTCATCCACTTACTTAGTTTGACAATTAGGTACACTGGTTAGGTACAAGGGTATACAGATCCCATTAATTTGAAAGAAATATAATTGTTGAATTACTTTAATGTCCTGTAACTAATTTATCTGAATCAGCAGCATCTCTTTGAGTTTTTTGTCTGTACTTGTATTCCTCTTGGTGGCTCTTGGAAACAATGGAGTGAAATTAGCATGCTCAAAATAGAAATTCTAAATTATTTATTCAGTTTAGGCTAGGCATTCTAGGCTGTTAATAACATGTGAGATTGTCAATGTTCACTGGCAAACCTAGCTCTACTACCAATCGGCCTCATCATTCAAATTTTACATTAGTAACTAAGGAAGTGATAATTATAAATTGAACCATATTTCCATTGTCGCGGGTTCGATTCCCGTCCGAGAACATGATCTGGTGCGAGTCGTATTTTTTCTAGTATTTTATTTGGTATTATATAAAATAAGTATTGTGAATGCTAAAATCTCAAAAATTTTAAAATTAAATATTTAGACAGAATTTCTTATAGTGTGGTTTTATTATATAAAACTATAATACATAAAACGTAGATGAAGCAAAAGAACCTTTCAGTGATTCAAATCTGCATGAAGCGAATCTTTCATACAGAGGGTAATAAACGTTTAAAATTTTTGTGGATAATTACCTAGGTACTTTACTTAATCATCATTCACTTTATTAGTATAAACCTTAGAGCCTAAAATAACAAACAAAGTTACACAACTAACCTTATCAAAACCTGCAGTTTCTAGTCTTTTTCCCAAAACTTCACCCACACCGGCAAGATCCGTGACCGGTTTCTCACCCATAGGCTCAGCGACAAAATTTCTGTGTTTTTGAGATGTGCTCGACATTGTTACTTCCAAAAGAAATCAGAAGCACATAAAAAAACACTTACGGATTACGAGATTTACGGAGATTCCATAAAAATAAACACAAATACTTATTAGATAGCGCACGCACAATTGATTAATTAAATAAAAAATGGCGGATTTGTTTGGGTTTTTGTTGTTGGCTTGGTTTTGCAAAGAAAGACTCTATTGTAAAACGTTGAGGGTCTTGTTGGCCTCCTTGGTTCTTCACTCAAGCGAGCTTCACTCTATCTATGGCTTGGCAGCACAGACTAGGGTGAATCAAGAAAATTACCTATTCGTTTTTTGCTATTTATTTCAAAATGCATTATATACATTTTTATACAAGTTGCTGAAATCCAAAATCGTTTAGCACGTATATTTTTGACTCAAATTAAAATAAACATGCTCTAACGTTATTGCCATATAAATAAATGTTGTCATATAAAATAATCTGTCTCATTTTTACGATGTCGGTATGTACTCCGCATCCGGCGCCAGCCGCCGATTCGGTAGCCGGCGCCGTGTGCAAGTCTTAATGCTCTAAGTGTGCAAGGCGTCGTTTCTGGCACTTAGAGCATTCTTAATGCTCTAAGTTCTGGCACTTCGCCGGCCGCTGCCTACCGCAGCACGCTCACTCCGCTCGCTCGGCTCTCGCGTTTTTGGTCACCATACTAACCTAACCTAACTTAATGAACTCTTAAAATAGTAACAGTTTTATTTTTAGCCATTTCATCCAACACAATCAATAAATTTAAGTTTCACGCATTTCAGATTTTCCTCAAAATTATTATTAGTCCCAAACACTAAAATCACTCTCTACCCGTAGCCAATGTCACATTTACTCGTTATCGCTGTCGCTTCGCTTCGAAGCATGTATAGATTTGGCGTTTTAAAATTCGATTGTTAAGGAAACCTTATGTCAATCCCATACTTGCAAATATTACTTTGTCTAGGGGCCCTGTTCTAATTAGTGTCCCGTACCAAATTGGTAAAAAGGAACCCTTATGGTGCGACCCACTCTGGCTGTCTGTCACAGCTAGATATCTCTAGAACTGCTAATATTTTGCAAATAAGCGAGAAATAAAAATATTTATATTTTTTTACAACAGGGACTGAAAGAGCGCTGCTTGCACATTCTCCAATTTTATGGCCGCTTTCAACTTTTAATGAAAAATACCGTACGTCATCCTCCCCCCTCCCCCCCCCCCCTCCTTTATCTCCGAAGTTTGCAAAAAAAAATCTGAAATTGTTGAATGTGATAGAAGTTTATGTAAAGATTACAGGAAAAATAAAACGATTACTCTAAAATCTCTAAATAGTAAACTTTTTCAGAATATTGCTACGGAAACCTCGGTGCGCGAGTCCGACTCGCTCTTGACCGTTCGATTCTCGACCGAATCGAATCTCTCAGTTTTTTCCGAGCTTCACCCAAAATTCAGTACCCAAAACGGACGACCGTCGTCGTGTCGTTATCTTCAAGATTTAAAAAAGCTATCATTGGGTGCATTCAGCAGACCGATCGCTTAGTCATCGGCCACCACAGTATACATTTTAACCATGGAAAGTAATTTGTTTTACTGTTCAATTTTATTATTTTCCATGGTTAAAATGTACTCTATGGCGACGATCAACCCACCTGTGTATTTGTATTTTATCTAGTTGCGATGGATTGTGTAATTATTTTATTTTTCCTTCATTTCAAATTATTATAACTTATAGGAGGTTAGTTCTCGTAAAAAGCAGAATAGGTCCCATAGTAAGAGTTGTTCAGTTTGATGGTCCCTATCTACCATAATTTCTGGTTTCAATTCTGTCACACGTTCATAATATTACCTACTATAGATATAAGTATATATTTAGGTATTATAGTAGACTTTTCTTCATGAGTTAAGAATGTAATGAAACGCTGACTTTAATGTAAAATAATTATACCAACAAAAACTTTTCCAATCTGCTTATCAACACAATATTACTAAATCCGCTCTCTTCTAGCATCAACACAGAATACATAATAGTATCTACAATAAAATTGCATCAACAAAAGTGCTACCGCGTCACATAAGTAGGTAGTTACATACTTCTGTACTTATTCTATAGATTCTATGAGAAATATACCTAGTAAGCTTAGAGCAAAGAACCTAGCAGGCTGCAGGCATGCTCTTAAAGTTTACTCAGTTTAATGTAAGCTAGGATTAGAATGATTGGAATAGTTTAAAATTTAAATGATCTAGCAAAAGCTCATGGACGCTATTTTGTAAATGATTTATTTATTATGTATTATGTTCCTATCAGTGACACAATATTTTTTAGTAGGTACAAAGCTACGCTATCTAGCATTTGTGTCGAACTAATTTAAAAATAATTTTAAACAAGGGTTCGTTGTGCTTTTTTACGAGTTATCTGTTATTTAGATTAAGTCTAGATGGCGCTGCACGTTCAATAAACATTAGACGTCATTCACAAGACCTTGAATGATACCTTTTTACTAAATTGGGCTTATTTAGAATAAATAAAATAAAATCGACTGGCGGCGCTAGTTGGCTCATGTCAGCCCCTTAATTTTGCGGTCAAACGAGTAGCACAGATAAGCGCCGCCCCTTAGCCCTATTTTTATAATTTTGTGATGTATTTAAACACAATCTTAAATAGATCATAATCGGGTTTAAGGGGCGTAGCTATAAATATTAAACGTCTTTAATTATATTATTTAGACTTAATTTTGTATAATCATAAACCCGTAATTTAATTACTCTAGACATATTTTTTTCTATCTGTCAGGACGAGCTTTCAAAGATTATTCTAAATAAAACATTCTTTATTTAATTTATTACTTGCCAAATGGCCAAGAAGTTTGTAAGCGATGCAGTCAAGCATCACAGTACCTACCTATTTAAGTGTCTTGTACGTACCTAGTAGTATTATACAAATATAAAAAAAAAAAATGAAAAAACTGCGAGACTCGATTTCTGAACCATTTATAATGCAGGTATGTACGGAACCCACGGTGGGCGAGCCCGACTCGCACTTGTCTGGTTTTCTTCTTCTTCTTCTTTTTTTGTTATGGTGATCTACTTTCCTCTTGGAAGTAATTTTTGCCAATGTCAAGTGTTAAATAGTTCAGTGGTAGATATTGTTTAATTTTTCATTAGAATGCGGGTGCACCGCATTCTAATGCTGCTTGGAGCATTTGGCACCAAGTATATCAAGACAGTTTACTCGGTTAGTTCTGCCGAGGAAGCCACCACTTCAATAAAAGTCTCAGCTTCACACAATGGAATACTAAGAGTGCAATACTTCCCCAAGCTGTGGAAGGTATCACAAATATTGATGATACACAAACTTGGAAAGCCAGCCCATGAAGTAGTTTCTTATAGACCTATCAGTCTGCTGCCGATTTTATCAAAGGTCTTCGAAAAACTTTTGCTGAGAAGAATACTTCCATTCTTGGAAAATAATAACACCATCCCAGACCACCAGTTCGGCTTCAGGCAGCAACACTCTACAATTGAACAGGTACATAGAGTTGTTGACAAAATTAGAAGAACACTAGAAAAAAAGGAGTATTGCTCATCAGTCTTTCTAGACATCCACCAAACTTTTGATCGAGTGTGGCATAAGGGCTTGCTTTGCATAATCAAAAACAGTCTTCCTCACAGCTTCTTTGTACTCTTTGAATCATACTTGTCGGACAGACTTTTTCAAGTAAAAGAGGGCGAGTCCACCTCTTCCTTTTATGAAATCAAGGCGGGTGTACCTCAAGGTTCGGTGTTGGGACCTGTATTGCATACCATCTACACAGCCGATCTGCCCACAACAGAAAATGTCACAACTGCTACTTTCGCTGACGATACTGCTGTACTTGCCAGTGATAAGAATCCTGACCTTGCAACTCAGAAACTACAAAGAGGATTAGATGAAGTATCCAAATGGCTCCAAAAGTGGAAAATAAAAGCCAGTGCATCAAAATCAGTGCAAATCACTTTTACGCTACGAAAAGGAAATTGCCCCCCGCTGCAACTAAACAATGTGACACTGCCTCACGAAGATTGCGTGCGCTATCTCGGCTTGCATATAGACCGACGCCTAACGTGCAGACAACACATTAAAACCAAGAGACAGGAACTTAACCTAAAATACAAAAACCTCTATTGGTTATTAGGGCGAAACTCTAAACTCACAGTAGATAATAAACACCTCATATATAAAACAATACTGAAACCTGTCTGGATGTACGGAATTGAACTCTGGCGTAGTGCAAGCAATTCCAATATTTTGATCATACAGCGGATGCAGAATTCCATATTGCGGTCACTATCCAACGCACCTTGGCTCGTTACAAACAACGAGATCCACAATTACCTGGAGATGAACACGGTTAAGGATGAAGTCCATAATGCCACTGTAAATTACCGAAAAAGGCTGGAGAGACACCCTAATAAATTGGCGACTAAGCTAACAACCCGAAGCTATGAAAAGCGCCTTAAGCGGAAAGACATTCTGTCTCTGTAATATATTTCCAGAGTGACCAATGAGTAGATGCCCTCTCTGGAGGACACACTCTACACGAGAAATCGCCATAGTTGACACATTTGCTTATAGCATTAGTTGAGCTGATTGCAAATAAAAGTATATAAAAAAAAAAGCTTCACACAACCAAGATCGCGCCTATTTCAATAATCCCACATATTGTTCAGTTGCGTAGACACTTGTACCATATAACTGCACCAATTTTAAGACACAATATCCACTATGAATCAATTTGAAAATAATTAAAATAGATACCAAACCGAACTCGACAAAATGGCGCCTAAAACTCCGTCTGGTTTTTTATTAATTACACGTGAATAATGAGTTTTAATAGTAACATTCATGGTCACACGCTTTCAATTTTGTATGAGAATCCAACACGGTAGTAATGGATTTTGCAGAAGCGGTTTAGTAATGTCCAGTTACTCCGATTTAGCACGAAAAAGGTTGTCAAATAATGTTTGAATTTCCAAGCATGTATGAGAAAAAGTTACTTAATAATATTTTAAGAAGGTCATACGATACGACATAATATTGTTATCACTGATACTGATAATACGCTCACTGGCTGGACCGAATCACTGATTACGTACGGTCCCTACTCCACACAATAATATCTGAGTACCTAGGTGGTGATATTAATACTCATGTAGGTTGGTAGGTATATCAGTCTGCAGTTGTTCTGCAGCCGAAGCGCTTGCGTTTGCGACTATACGGCGGCGGTCTCATTCTCATTGTCTTGTAATCTTGTCTTGTCACACTGCTTCGCAAGCAAGAAATAGGATGGCTGAAAACTACCAAAATAACCAGTCGGTTTTAAACTTTGTGGAATATTTAAGAATTCCCAGTGTTCAACCGAATGTCAACTATGGTAAGTTGTAATAATAATTATAAATATTTTTAACCTACCTAGGTAGGTACAAATCTTCACTAGGTATTTTAGTTTAAATTCACCAAGTCTCGTGACTCTCCCGTAAAAATATGTGAGATCTGTGCCTTGTTTATCAAAACCTACATGTTTACAACGTACATTTTAAATGAAAAAGTTTTTGAGTTTATGTAGTTAAATTAGGTTTTTTTCCAAATAGTTAGCATTGAAATCTATACATAATTATAAAGGCTGGCGCCCACTGCCAGCACGGCTGCATGGCAAGGCACGGCAAAGGATTTTATTACTAATAAAGTTAGAATTCATGTTACTTTATTTCTATACCACGATGCCGCGACGTGCCGCGGGATGCTGCGGCATGCCACGGGATGCCACGGCATACCGTTTCATTCCACGGGTTGCCGGGGCACGCCGCATGCCGTTGCATCCCGCGAGACGTATGGGTTGTTGCTAAGCTAGTAGAAATGAGAGAGAGAGAGAGAGAGAGAGAGAGAGAGATAATTTTTTATTAACATAATACAAAAGACCACGCCACGTTACAAAAGTTAGACAAATATAATAATCTGGCATCAATCAGTTGTTTTAATTTAAATAAATTAAAACAACTGATTGATGCCAGAGTGGCTGGACTTACAGCTGGATGCCACGGTATGCCACGGGACGCCGCAGGATGCCGCAACACAACCTGCCGCATGCCGTACCATGCCAGCAGTGGGCGCCGGCCTTAAAACTCTAAATTGATTGATTGACTGATAATTGATTGGTGATTGGTTGATTGATTGTTGTGATACGCCTATAGATCCCTAACGGCTGAAAGTAGAGACACCATTTTTAATTGGAGGGTAGATACTTTTCATGGAGTAGGTGAGCTGAGCACTACTACAAAAGGATTTTGGAAAATTCACCCCCTAAGAGGATGAAATAGGGGATGAAAGTTTGTATGGAAGTCTCTTAGCTTCTAAGCTAGGATGTTAAAACTTTGTGTTTAGGCTGACGATGACGATTAAAAATTGTTAGGGGAAGGGGAAGGGCAAGAGGAAAGGGGAGGGGGGGGGACGGTGACGGTTACGGTGATGGTAAGTGTAAGTAGTGTAAGTGTTAGCGCAAGCAAAAGCAGAAGCGAAAGCGGAAGCGTGAACGTGAAGTAAGCAGTGAAAAGTGAAAACGTGGAAAAAAGAATAAGTGAAAAAATTTTCTTCTTTTTTCCTTCAATTTTTTCAATTTTTACATAATATGGGTATCAAATGAAAGGCCTTGATGAGCACATTCCAAAATTATATGTTTTGTCAAAAATATTAAGAAAAAATGCACCGAAGCGAAGCGAAGCGAAGGCGGGTCGCAAATAAGCAAAACCTACGGAGCTTAGATAGTGATCTCTGATTGGTCAAAAAACTCGGTACATAGTTTAGAATTTGCACGCAACGGTACGGTACCTACCTAATTTATTAACCGACTTCAAAAAAAGGAGGAGGTTCTATGTTCGTCTGTTTATTTGTTTTTTTTATGTATGTCCACCGATTACTCAATAACGGCTGAACCGATTGACATGATTCAAACGTTACTTTATCAAGTTTATTCCCAAGTAGGTCCCATTTTTTAAAATTTTAAATCGGTTCAGTAGTTTTCGAGTAATCCTGAAAATACTGTAATTTTTTAGGTAACTTTTGCACCAGTTTTAACGGATCTTCAGCCATAACTTCTTTGTTTATAAACCGATTTAGATGATTTTTGTTTTGTTAGAAAGGGCATACTTTAAGGGTGCTTTCATTTAAATTTTCTTTACATTAGACCTTGGACTTCGAAGATACACAAGAGAACTCTTAAAAAATTAAAAAGAAAAACCTCCTTCAAAAAACCTTAAAAAAATGGCTATAAAAAAAAGCTTCAAAAAGCAACAGCTCTAAAAAGCAAGAAATATTATTCAAATCTGCATAATTACCACTATTCAAGTACCTACGTATATCTGATATAAAAAAAACGTCTTTTGAAGTCGGGTAGGGTTAAAAGATATTTTCCTTTTTGAATTTATATAAACATTTGTAGTGGTTTCTCTTTCGTAATTTGATTTTTTAAATCTTACTTGAATAGTAATTATGCAGATTTGAATATTATTTCTTGCTTTTTAGAGCTGTTGCTTTTTATTAAAGCTATTTTTTATAGTAATTTTTTGCTATTAAGTTCAACGCAAAAACACTGAACCATAATGCACATTAGAATGATGAGCATGCTATTGTTGTACCCTTTCCGTATATTACAAGATAGAGTATATTGTAATATACCTTTGTATGCGTTGTACCTACCTAATTAATTCATTTTAATTTCATATATTTATTGCAAGTCACTCACATCACAACATGTTTTAACAATAGGACATACCAGTTTAGAACCCACAAACTGTTATCAAACAAAATAGCGCAGCGCAAATTGGTTCTAGGGTGATAGCGCCTAAATTCAGCCACGTCCTAAATTCGACCACTCAGACAAAATTTTTACTAATATAAATTATATATAAATTAATTACTATTATATCACTCATTATAATTTTAACAATTCCTAATGAGTAATATAAAAGTTTATATTACTCATTAGGAATTGTTAAAATTATAATGAGTGATATAATAGTAATTAATATTTTGTTTGATTGCGGCAAGCCATCGTCATCCGGTTTGCACTCAGCAGCAATTTGACATAGTGTATTTTAATATTTTTTTTATATTCTGGGGTATGTGATTTTAATTACTTATTCTGATTTCTCAATCCAATGGAGTTTATCTATCTATAATATACCTACTATAATAAAATGTGGCCTATGGTGGCCGAACATAGACCATGAGTCTTATAGCCAATCGTCAACTGGACATGGGCATTATGATATTTTCTAATTTCAGCCACGCATTATTATTCTTCGTTGTTAATAATAAAGTAAATTGTATAAGCTAAGCCTATTTTTGATAAGCTAAATATTATTAATGTTGATCATAATAACAAATGAATTATGTTAATTTTTGCTATCTAATATGTAAAAACATCAAAATTTTATGATCTGAGTTTCCTTCATTTTACCTATGCTGAATTTAAAGGAAGTAATGGACGAATTTAGGGCAAAAGCGGCCGAGTTTAAGAAAATTTGTTCACTCGTCAGACATTATAATTTTTGATAATTTTATTGTTATTGTTTTCTTGCTATTATAAAGAACAATCATATATTAATCGAAAGTATCAAAAAATATACAGCTGCAGTTCCATTTTAAATTTTAATATAAATATAAAATATTTAAGATTTAATTCCAAAAATTGATGACTTGGCCGAATTTTAGACAAGTTTACCCTACATAGTTACGTACCTATATAAGTGGCAGATTAGTCTGAAAATATTTATGAATTGGATGATGATAGCAATCATGGCTGAGGGGGCGAACCATCTAATAGACGGACGACAGATAAACTTGCAATGTAATGTGGCTATACATATGAAACCTAGTTCAAACTAAATGATTTAGAAACTTGCGCAATAACTTGAAACGAATTAATTAAATTATTATACAATATACCTAATACTTACCTACCTACCTACTTGTATTAAAAAAAAAATAGATTCGATCCCGTGACAGAACTAAAAATGTATGTAAGTGAGTACCTAGGTAGGTAGTGTAGGTACCTATAAAGTTATGTTATATTCAAGAATATCGTTCGTTCGTTACACAACAAGAATGAAAGAGAAGTATTTACTTACCTATGGCTCATCTGATGAGGACGATGGGGTGTACTGTCGTCAAATTGAAAATGGTAGGTAACTTAAGTCTTGTGTAGGTCCACTAAAGGTGAACGCAGACCTGGCCGCATCGTACGCGCCGCAGTCGCCGCATTCAGTAGTCCGACCGACATCAAAGGGGTTTATGGATTTGTTCACTGTGCCCGCCACCGATGCGGCCGCAGCGGATGCATCGGACGCTGCGGACGCTGCGGCCGCTGCGGGGACTGCGGCGCGGACAGGTGTGCGAGGGAGGAAGCGATGACTGCGGGGACTGCGGTGCGTATAGTGCGGCTAGTTCAGCGTTCACCTTAATTCGATGTATACATATAGTAGGTATTCGTCGTCGGTGCCTAGGTAGGTATGTGATCAAAAACCCAAACCTGTAGGTAAGTAAGTATAAGTAAGTACCTACTCATTTTTACAGATGACTGCGTGGCATTTCTTGAAAAGCAAGCAAAGGAACTTGATCTGTCTTTTAAGATCTATGAAATAGTGGAAAAGAAACCGATTGTTATGTTGACATGGTTAGGACAAGATCCATCGCTGCCATCTATTTTGTTGAATTCTCACATGGATGTGGTTCCGGTATTTGAGGTACCTACTAAGATAGTCCTTTTACTATTGATTTTATAATAATAATCGTAAAATAAAACAGATTTATAACTCTCATTTAGATAGTTAAATTAAGAGATTGGTTTTGTTTTCAGAACAGCTGGACTTACCCACCCTTCAGTGGTCATATAGATCAAGATGGAAAAATTTTTGCTCGAGGTTCCCAAGATATGAAATGTGTAGGTATTCAGTACCTTGAAGCTATAAGAAAATTGAAAGAATCCGGAGTAAGCCTAAAGAGGACACTTCACGTGTCTTTTGTACCAGGTTGGTATTATCAGGTAAAGTGGTAGTGGTATATACATACTATCCTTGATAGGTGGGTAAGTATTAAGTTTTGAAGTTGAGTAATAGAGTAGAATAAATTAAATTAAGTATAGTTACTTATCTGCCAGATTTGTACCCTTTTTGTTTTGTAGATGAAGAAATTGGTGGTCATGATGGTATGAAAATATTTGTATTGACTGAAGATTTCAAACAATTGGATATCGGTTTTGCCTTAGATGAAGGAATGGCGAGTCCGACCGAAGACTTTATTATATTTAACGGAGAACGAAGCATCTGGCGTATGTTTACATCACATTATTATTATACTACATAGGTACTTAATAATCTTTTGGCTACCCAGACGATGTTCTTATATTTTATACCTAATCAACATAAAATAATTACCTACATACTATTTTGGTCAATGATTGAAAAGTAGTTTAGGGGGTGCATTATAATAGGGTGAGTGGTAGTGTAAAATCACAGACCATACAACAACCACAAATACTTTATAAAATGTGTGTAAAACACAGAACAATGAAAAAAAATCTGTGTAGCAGTCTCAAATGTTCTAGATTTAATATACTTCCACGTTATTAATTTCATTTCGAGCTTTTTTTTAAGTGAAATAATAATTATGCATACCTACTTCTATTCTTTTTTTAAGAAATCCATGTGCACTGTCCTGGACAACCAGGACACGGTTCTCTGCTAATTCCCGACACAGCCGGTGAAAAGGTAATGTTTTAATGTCAAAACTATTTATTAAGTAAATAATTAAAAAAAAGTATCTAATACACACGTTAATATCATTGCACACGTTATCGTTTTTTTCCAGTTAAGGTGCATCATTGATAAGTTCATGGATCTTAGGGAAGAACAGAAGAAAGTACTCGACAGCGACCCAAAATTGACTATTGGAGATGTCACTACGATTAATCTAACTCAAATATATGTAAGTTATGTATAAATACTATAATAGCCAAGTCCACCATGAGTATGCCAAATGTGCATACCAATAATAGAATTATAGAATTAAGTAGGGTAAGCTTTATTTACCTTAGCGCCCCCACAGTGATTGGCACTTGGAACATTTAAACGCAGATATTAAGAATTGTAATTGCAAAATCTTACTACTCTGTTTTTTTTAATTTGGTATTGAAACACTTAAAAAAATTATAATAGACTTTTCCTCCTAATTATAATGGCAACATAGAATCATTCAAAAATAACGCGCGAAAACTTTTTGGTTTTTCTTGGGAATTTTAACGGATCATTTTCGTTTAATTTTTTACCTAGGTATACTCTAGGTGTTTCTATTATTTTCGTGTGTGTTCACGCACATCACATTGATAATAATTGCAATGATTACATTGCATGAAATGAAATTATTATCAATGTGCTAATTTGTAATATATTTCCAATGCTAATCCCAAGTAGTTGTACTATGAGTACCAATTACTATACTTTTTCATGTTATTTAGAAGTTTTCAGTTTTATTTAGTTAAATACAATTTATTTTCATGCTAAATAGAGAAAGTTTTATTTATCTTAACACCCCCACAGTGATTGGCACTATTAACGTAACCCTATCGTATACTTAAAAGTAAATACCAATCACTAGTAAGTTTGTGCCAATGATTGTACTAGAAGTGACAATAGCTATAGTTTTAGATGTTTTTAAAAGTTTTCTGTTTTATATCATAATAAATAACGTTAAATTTTCCTCTATTATTGTAATAAATAAACCATAAAGAATTCATTTAAAGTCCTTATTTACGCCTAAATATATTACAGATTCATATAATATAATATACAAGGTGTTACAAAAATACCCCTAATGCCGAATATGGTTTAAAAAAAATTAAAAATATATAGTATTAAAAATTTTGTGCATACATAAGTATAAGTTAAGTAGGGTAAACTATACAATGATAGGCACCCTAAGCGAAATCTTTCCTTAATTTGTTGATTATAATATACAACGTGTTACAAAAGTACCCCTAATGCCGAATATGGTAGATAGGGACCATCAAACTGTATAACTTTTACTATGGGACCAACTCAGAAATTGCGTTTTAAAAATCAGCTGTTTCATACAAAAATTAATTACGAAAATATCGCTTTTTTTTCACGATTTCAGAGTTGGCCCCATAGTAAAAGTTGTTCAGTTTGATGGTCCCTATCTACCATATTCGGCATTAGGGGTACTTTTGAAACACCTTGTATACAGGGTGGCCAGTCAATTGGCGTCATAAAAAAAAATTTAGGTCCCGCATGTCATGGGGTATCCGAATCACCCCCATGTATGTTCCGCGACTTTGTATAGTTTTCGAGTTATGATTTTTTCCCCGATTTTTTGAAAAATTTCGACATGACCAGCTTAAAAAAATCAAAAAAAAAGGTGAAGACTTTTTAAAGATTTTTTTTTTTGCAACTATATCTTCATGAGTTGTACTTTTATGCATAAAATAATCAGCCACGTAACTTTGATAAAAGTTATGTAAATCTTGGTCTAAAGTAAAAAAATCACGTTCCGTGAACTATGTCTTAAATTTACAACTTTAAATTAAAAATCTAAACAGGTAACCTTATGATTTTTTAGTTAGCTTAAAATATGCGCCAGACTCTCAGCTTTCTTAATCATAAAACAAAAATAGAACTTAATGGAGTAATTTGGCTGATATCGGTCTTCAAAGACAGCAAGGTGGAAAATTCTTAAAATTAACCATCTGAATAAATATTTTTTTTGCCATAATTATCATTCCATAGGCTAATATTAATGATAAGAGAATGCTGGAAATCAAGGTTTAATAAGGAAAGTTTTTAAAATTAGATGATAACGTAAAAAAAAATTATTTCTTAAAATTTACAATAGGTTTTCAAAGTAACTACCTCCAGCAGCAATACACATTCTACACCTACGTAAAAAATTGTTTTTCAATCGTCTAAAAGCTTCTCTGTTCTCACTGACTGTGAGCGTGGAGGCCATGGAATCGGTCCATTGCGTTCTATCCATCTGTTAGGGTATGTTTCATTTAAGTAATTTCGGACTTGTGTTGCGTAGTGACACGGGGCGCCGTCATTTTGAAAGACCATAGTACCTTAGACGTACGTCTAAATTCGAGATTATTAAGATACGTCTACAAGTACGAGAGCTATGGCTCGTGCTCTGGACATCCCAAGGACTTCTATCCAAGCCATACTTCAAGATGAAGGATACCACGCGTTCCACATTCGACGAGTCCAAGCTTTGCAGCCTAGAGACCATCAATTGCGCATTGATTTTTGCCAAACCATGTTACGAAAAGAGCAAGAGGATCCTGGATTTTTTAATAAAGATTATTTTATGCATAAAAGTACAACTCATGAAGATATAGTTGCAAAAAAAAAATCTTTAAAAAGTCTTCACCTTTTTTTTAGATTTTTTTAAGCTGGTCATGTCGAAATTTTTCAAAAAATCGGGGAAAAAATCATAACTCGAAAACTATACAAAGTCGCGGAACATACATGGGGGTGATTCGGATACCCCATGACATGCGGGACCTAAATTTTTTTTTATGACGCCAATCGACTGGCCACGTGCTCTATATTATAATCAACAAATTAAGGAAAGATTTCGCTTAGGGTGCCTATTATTGTATAGTTTACCCTACTTAACTTATACTTATGTATGCACAATTTTTTTTAAGTCTGTTTACTTCATTATGTACACACGACGGCACCTCGGACTATACATGTTGACCTTGAGACCGCCTTTATGCCCTACATAATAAAAGCTGTTTTCGCAGTTTAACCCCAGAATAGATAAAAGTACTAGTTTAATTGTATCAGCCTTAGAGCATTAAGGTATCACCGAGACGTGCTGTCGTGTGTGTGTACAGTCACGAGCAACGAAATGTAACCTACACAAAATGTATCTCTGTCAGTCAGTGTTATATTAAAGGTATACATAATGAAGTAAACAGACTTAAATATTTTCGTGCATACGGTAGGTAGGTACATATTTAAGTATAAGTTAGTACTTAATTTTATAATTCTATTATTGGTGTGAACATTTAGAATACTCATAACGTACTTACTTGACAATTATTATAATTTTTAGGGTTTTAATTAACCGAGCGAGTGAAGCGTCTCTGGTTCAGCTTGGGCAAAAATGCTTTCGTATGTCCTTCCGGTGTCCGGATGTCCGTTTGTTCTCCTCTACCATTTCTCAACTGATTCTGCTTCAAACCATTTCTGGCCAGTATTTAAAATTTGAAAATAATAAGGTTGTGGCAGAACTTATGACTACGTATTTTATTTATTTGTTTTTAAATAACATACAATTTGACCTTTTAATGACAATCTACAGCTGCCACTGCCACTAGTTGTAGGTATAGGCACAGAAGAAGAAATAATAGTACTAGCGTAGTTAGGACAGGATCATTGTATTAAATTAAACTAAATCTCCCTTCTCTAATGCAGGGTGGTGTACAATCAAATGTTGTCCCAGAGAAGTTGACTGCAGTTTTTGATATACGACTAGCAGTAACTGTCGATCACTCCCAATTTGAAAACATGGTATGTGTATATTCTTGTTAATCTGGACCATGGAAAGTATTATCCCTCTTTAAAGAAACATAATTTTTTGTAGATTCAGCAGTGGTTCAAGGAAGCTGGGCATGGTGTTACCTATGAATTTGAACAAAGAAATCCCTTTGTGGAGTGCACTAAAACTGATGCTTCAAATCCTTATTGGGTGGCATTCAAAAGTGCAGCCGATGAAATGTAAGTAAATACCTACCAAACTTTGTAACAAAACTAAAAACTCATCGGATAAATAGGCATTTAAGTCAAAGAATGTGAAGATTACGAGTTATCGGTATAGAATATACCTATTATATTATATTAGTACTATAACGTACCTAGGTGATGGCACCAGTAATTGTACATCTTATGATAATTTGCGACTTATTATGAAATTAAAAAAAAACTTTTTGCATTTTTAATAATAGTGTAAAAATATATATTAGCGAATATACTCAGTAATAATTACAAATGATTGAAGTCTAGTAAAAGTGTATAAATTATTAAATATATGGAAAATTGAAAAATTTCATAAAAGTCTCAGTAGTGGACATTAGCTTCCCCAGTATTGGACCCCTAGTAATCCACACTGAAATTTTCAAGATAATAATTAAACTGGTATAATCCACGCGCGATTAAAACGCGCAGTCAAAAAGCGTTAGCAAAAAATTCTGAATCTATTAGAATAAAAATGAATTTAAAAAAGTTATTTACCCTTTTTTCTACTCATTATTAATTAATCACTAAAATAACCACACAATAATAAATAAATCTCGCATTTAAAATAAAACTCAAGCAGAAATCCACGCGCTCAGTTCTACCCAACTAGCATTATGCAAGCATCTTCGCGAGTTTGCCGACGCTACGGACATCCTAATACTACTAACAGTAGTCCGACTCCTTTGTCGTTCAATGAATGCCGTCACTGCGTATTGGAACGCACAGAAACTCAGTCAAGGGTCAGGGTTGTCACAAATATAATTACTTAAATATTTTACGTAAAAGTTTCTATTTAATGTGATTAATCTTTGCGTTAAAGAAACGGCGGATTTTTTGACAGTAAATGACATAACCAATAAATTCTCTGCAATTTTTAAACCAATTGGCTGATTCTTGTGACAGATGCCATACAGATGGTGATGAGATACATTTAAGATTGATAAGGAGGTTTTTCCTTTTTTTAAACCTTTTTTATTTTCATATTTTTTGTAGTATGTAAGCGGGTAAATATTTTTATACTTTATTTAGTTTCAATGGTACAATGCCCATAACTCCACGCTGTTTGTTTTAAAGAGTTTCAATATTAATTAAAGGTTAAGGTAACTACACGTAAGGTAGTTACCTTTTCCAACAAAAAAAAATCTAAACCGGTTCATAAAAAACGACGAAGTCGTCAAGGTACTTAGTTCATGTAAAATCATAATAATGTCGTCAAAGTAGTTCATCCAAAACCATAGTATTTTCAAAATTACTTGATAACTACTGAACTGATTCGAAAAAAATAAATAAATGGGACCATCTCAAGCGTATACCCTTCCGAATGAAAAAATATTTTTGAAAATCGTTTCACAATTCGGAAATATGGAGTGACATACATACAAAAAAACAGTTGAATTGAAAACCTCCTCTTTTTTGAAGTCGGTTAAAAATTTATAGATTCTTATTTTTTTCTATATTTTTTCAATTTTCTATCTCTAGTGCTTGTCCATTACCGGTGCCATCACCCTAATATCGGCACGGGCGAATCTACGTTGTTTCTTATTCTGTGTCATTGTCGTTATTAGAAAATCTTTAAAAATCCAATGCATCGCAGTAAATAAATGAAAATATGCAAATTAACATAATTTGCTATCGTACTCTAACGTAAATGATGGCATGTTTCCTTGTGATGCATTGGATTTTTAAAGATTTTCGAGTAACGACAATGACGCAGGAAGTAAGAAACAACGTAGGTCGTAGATTCACCCGGCGGCGGCGGCGCGGTGGCGCTACAGCTTAGAGCTCTAAGCGCTACAGTGTCCGATTTTTTAATCAGAAAACTGAGTGTAAGTTATCAAGTCCAAACGGTGTAAGCTAACAAAACGTTACTATCGTAGCGTCGTCTACCACACGAATTTCAACGCAAACACGGATAACGCGGTAGTCACGTTTGCACATTTTAAATAACTTACACTCAGGTCAAGCCTCAATATGCCCACTGTACTAGTAAACTAATCGGAAGCAAAGTTTATAGCTTGGTAGTATGTACTAAGAATACCTATGTCAGAACTTAACGTTTATTTTTTTAGGAACTTAAAATTGGACTGCAGGATATTCCCCGGCGGCACTGACAGCCGCTACATAAGGCAAGTAGGGATCCCTGCAATAGGGTTTTCTCCTATGAACAACACTCCCGTACTGCTCCACGATCATGATGAATTTCTAAAAGCCCCTATATTTTTAAAAGGCATCGACATCTATATGAAGCTACTCACAGCTGTTGCTAATGTTTAAACAGTTGCTAATGAAAATTTCTAAAGTGACTCAATTCATCTGGATTGACGACGCTTGTTGGCAGGCAGGTTGGAGATTGCAGTATTGGACCGAGTACTAAATCATTAACATAGAGAAAACACATGTAACCTTTCAACTAAATAAAGTTATAATTACAAGATAATGCTTGTATTGTAATTACTCTTACATATTTAATACCTTGTATGAAATAAGCTGGCAACAGGCGAACAGGGCTCTATCACCTAACTTACCTTGCTATCGTAAATCGTAATCGCATTGGTAAGTTTTTATTTGTGCCAAAAAGAAATAGCAATGCAGGTATCACATCCAAATCAAACCTATCACGATACTCTTACGGACTCTAGCTCAGAAGTAGTAATTCTTCTGAGGACTCTAAAGTAGACATGAGACCGATATATCAAAACGTATCTTAAGGCTATCTATCATATCGATATAAGATTTTACGTAACCGATATTTCAAAAACTATAATATCAAGACCAAAATTCAAAACTGTACATCGAAAAACTATCGAAACCACAAAACTCAAATAGACGAAACTATTCATAACCGAACGTACATACAACGATATCTTAGTTCAGTTTGTATTCGCTTTTTCTCTTTCTGAGACGGTATACTTACATTGGAGCACAAGAGATGACGCGGTTATTCAGATATTATGGCGTAATGAGTAGGCGATTTCCACTCTAATTTGCTAGCAATAAGAGTCAATTAATCGTATGTCCGTTCTTAGTTAGCTAACCGTACAACTAGGCAATATCGATATCTGAGCCGTAACTGAATAAACCGTATAACCGTTCCTAGTTAGCAAACCATACAACCATACATCGATATGTGATATCGGATATCATAACCGATATTAAAACTCTATATCGGTTACATATCGGCTATCATAAAATATCGAAAACTCTCCTCCCATGTCTACTCTAGAGAGTCAGCCTTGAGCTAAGTCAGCCGACAGCTTATGGATTTTTTAAAATTGGATCTGGCAACACTGTACACAAAGAAGTCCGAGAACGAGAAGAAAAGGAAATTGAACTTTTACCATTAACACTAAGTTTATGACTTGTACTGTCATGTTTGGCATTAAAGGGCAAGAACCCAGTGCCGTTAAACCAATAAAAAACAAACATTTTTGTTTTGTTTGTGATGTGAATTGCTTAGAGCATTATTGTGAGTGGACCAAGGAACATTTATTTTTACAGCTGCGGCGGTATCAGCTAAAAACATTGAAGTTCATGTTAACTGTGTTTTGACAGATGTATGTGATACATTGCTACTTCGTCTTGGCACAAATAACAACTTAACAAAGAAAAATAGCAATGTATCACATACATCTGTCAAAACACAGTTAACATGAACTTCAATGTTTTTAGATACCGCCGCTGGAGTGAACAATCAAATCAAAACCTATAGATATCTATCTGTACTGATGTACCTATCTATATAATAAAATGAAGAATCTACCTCAGTCAGGTACACATAATCCTGAATGCTCTAAGGCATAATCAGTCATTTTATTTTAGGTTTTTTGTTATCGGACAGTGAAATGAATAAAATCTGCCGTATATGTTTAGAAGAAGGAGTCGTTATGTCTTCAATATTTACCAAGAATTTCAATTTGTCGCTTAGTGATATGATAGAGTATTGTTCCGTCATCAAGGTGAGAATATCATATAAATAAAATACTTAGAATCTTAGATCAAAGAAATGTGTATTTAATGACTTTATTTTGGCATACTTTAGATTATGTACTTACCTATATTTTATTCCGACTAGGTACATACCTATCCAGTTTTTTTTTCAGATAAGCAAAAATGATGGTTTGCCAGAACAAATGTGCAGTAATTGTATTTATAAATTAGGCATTGCATATCATTTCAAACAGACTTGTGAAAGCGCTGATATACGTCTCCGACAGTATCTTGGTCTCAGAGTACCAGAAAAGTAAGTTTCATTATTTAGTCAGTGTTTTAATTAATTTTGTGATAGATAGTATAGCTAGCATCGAGTACTAAGAAATTTAAAAAGGAATGGAGAAGACCTTCACCCCAGAAGGGATTCATAGTTAATTAAAAATAAGATAAATTCTTGAAATGTAGCTGTATACATAGGTAACTGTGGAAGATTAAAGGCATTTATTATTATAGCAAGCAATACATCAGCCATTTTCAATGCCCCCATCGTTGGGGCTCTAATAGCTGACTTATAGCCCTCCACATACGCAGGCCTGGCCGGGAAAATTGTACCACAGAATAGACTATAGAAGTTGATTTAAAGAAAGCGTAGCAATCACTAGTAGAACTTGGCTTTATTTTACTTAAAGTAGGAAACTATAATAATAACATTGTAAACTATAAAATGCAGACATTGGTAGCAAGACAGATAGCTGACAGACGTCTTGTCACACAACAGCTCTATTGGCCGTTGCGTGCAGGCTGCCATCATAATTAAATCAATCTCCCCTGCTTGAGTTTTCATACCGACCATCTACCTTGAGGTCTCTAAGGTGGGTTGGAAGCTTTCTGTCACGGTGAGATCTACGTAGGGCACCATTGTGAGTTATTTCATTGAGCGGAGTCGGGTAGGGTTCCTCTTGTTCCAGTTCCAGTTGATAATATACTTATTATATTTAGAATTTTCCATGTCTGATTTTCAGATACAATGATGCTGCTGTCATGACAGATCCTATTGTAAGTATTAAGCGCTCCGGTAACGATTATTTGAACAATTTTTACGTACTTACTTGATGTTTTCAAATGATGAGCAATTGATGCTACGATTGAAATTTGAAGGTGTATCATTCGCAGTCATTTGCGCAAGGCTCATTTCATTCATGACCAGTGTTGAGAAAAGACATGTCAGTTTTACAAGGCCAGGGTCGCGTAAATACAAAAGCGGATGCAACACAGACACCAAGTCTGCGCTGCATAAGCGCATTTGTGTGCATAAACTATTATGTATTCTATGCTATAAGACAATGAATTGGGAGTTCTTGTAGTACACATTCATAAATAAAAAATATTTTTATTGCCAAAATTTTTCTTACAAAAAAGTAATTAAAAAAAAAAAATTTTACAAAAACTTTTTTTAAGTTGAAGTTTGGTATTTCTCTGTAATAATCTCCACTCAGTGGACAAGGTAATATAATAAACAATAGTTATATTATCGTACCTATTAGCTTACACAAAATAAGAAAAATAAATTAATAATCGTTTCTTGTTTCTCGCCCCTCATAAGTTAGAATAACAACACACAAGCATGTGTACAGTCAGCAGTATGCCAAGTTATACAAAACTGTCAAAAATGGCATTTATTTTGAAACTTAACGTCTTCGCAATGATCCCTTCTGCTACTGCCTGATCATGTTCATTTTGAAGCTTCAAGGTTGTGTTTATTACTTTCCAGAGGCCTACACACACAACTATTATCAAGAAATGGTATGTAAACCACCATGAGGTCAGCTGTGATGTGAGATCTTTAGATGAAGTTTAATTTGCATTATAATATTAATGTTTTACAGCAGCTGTAAAGCAACAGAACAAAGAAAAAGTAGTTGTAATTATAAAAAGAAACCAGAATCTGAAAAACAAAAACGAGGCCCAAAACCAAAGCCCAAGCAAGACCATAACTGTTATCAGTGTGAAAAGCAGTTTAGATGCCAAGCCCAACTGGAAATGCATGTCAGGTAAATAGATAATTTAATTTTGTGATTTACAATGCGATTAATTAAGGGAAGGACTTCAGAGCGCTCGTGATACAATATAATGTATTTTAATCTGTGCACAGACAGCGCATGAGCGCACCATGAAATACAAAACATTCTCGAGTGAAGCTCCATTGGGTCCATTGTCAAATTAATCACATTGTATATGTTGCAGCCAACATTTAACGGCGCCGTTTAATTAGCAGCCTAAATGATATTTAGTTTCACACGACAGCACGTCAGATTATACAGGTAAACAGCTTTTATTAAGTAGTTTATGCCCATAAAGGCGGCCTCAAGGTCAACATGTATAGTCTGAGGTGCCGTCGTGTGTTCTAAACCACATCCCACAGCTGTGCAGGCACACATTTGCGAGTGAGCGATCGCATGTGTGTAGACACGTAGACAGAAAACTTGCTATTCGCCTCGCAACTCTAGCGTGTTGGGATCGGGGCATTCTTCCAGGCGCTCTAGTCAAAGGGGCCTTTATTTAGAGTGATAATATTCTGTGTCTTTATGACGGAAAATATAATCTACGGTCCTGTACGAGCGTCCAAAAGCCAAAATATTCGTGAGCATGAAAGTGTCATCACGGTAACAGACTAAACGGCCAAATACTCGAACGATTCTTAAGGTGAACGCAGACCTGGCCGCACCGCACGCGCCGCATTCAGTATTCTTTGTATGAAATTCTATTCAGCCTCGCACGCCTACCCGCGCCGCAGTCGCCGCAGTATCTCAAGCGCTCGAACTTCCCCAAAACTGCGGCCGCATCAGCGCGGCGGCGCGGGCACAGTGAACAAATTCATACAGTGGGTTCATACAGTGCCTTTGATGTCGGTCCTAAGGTCGGACGACACCGCCAAATGCCGCCTCCCGTGTAGGTACAAATTATAGTACGTCAGGTTAAACTGCGAAAACAGCTTTTATTTACGTAGCTAGTGCATAAAGGCGGTCTCAAGGTCAGCATATTCAAGTCTGAGCTGCCGCCGGCGGCGTCGTGTGTACTTTACGTTATCAGTCGCAAATGTGCAAGGGTTATCAAAATAGAAAAAGAAAATCAATGTGATTATTAGGCTGGCCCCAGACCTACCGGTTTCATTTCTTTGCTTTGCTGTTTTAGTTGAACAGGGGCTACCAGCTAACGCATCGAACTTCGGAAAGTCTGCCGGGCTTCAAATTAAAACAGATAAATCGGGCCAAAATGGCGAACCCTAATTTATGATGTCACACGAACATCGATATCTTCTAAATAACTACAATACGAAACTTCTTACTTCGATTTATCTGTTTTAAGTTGAAGCCCGGCCAGACTTTCCGAAGTCCCACGCGTTAGCCGGTACGGCCCCCTGTTTTACTAGAACAGCAAAGCAAAGAAATGAAACCGGTAGGTCTGTTGCCAGCCTTATGTAATAAGTTTTTTTTTAGTTCTAGAGACCGAACCTAACTCAAGAATTTAGCTAAGAGGCCTATTAAACTGAGTAAATAATATAATCATGTTATTGTTTTCAAATTATAGAACTCATACAGGAGACAAACCTTTTCAATGTATGTATTGTCCTCGTCGGTTTACTCAGAAGCACAATTTAACTATTCATCTTCGTGTCCACACTGGAGAAAAACCATTCCAGTGTGACGTCTGCAGGTAATTATACAACATGTTACAAATATACCCCTAATGCCGAATATGGTAGTTATATAGGGACTATAAAACTGATCAACTTTTACTATGGGACCAACTCTGAAATAGCGAAAAAAGAATCGGCTGTTTCGTACAAAAAATAAAATCGAAAATATCAAAATGTATTAACCACTGATTTTTTTTTCACGACTTAACAGTTGGTCCCATAGTAAAAGTTGTTCAGTTTGATGGTCCATATATAGCATATACGGCATTAGGGGTATTTTTGTAACATATTGTATACAATGTCAATCAAAATAATTATGTTACTTTGTGTACAAGTTTCTTACCATACAATTATATTTCTAGCAAAAGATTTTCTGCCCAGGGAAATCTTCAAGCACATCTTAAAATACATACAGGGCAAAGAGATCATGTAAGTGGTAAAATTAGATGCATTTTGTTGAATAGTATTATTATCTGTGGTTAGATTGAATTATCCATAATGTATTTACAATAAATTATTGTTAAAAGAACATTACTAATGAAAACTTGATGAAAACGAATTATTTTCAGACATGTTCCTTGTGCTCCAAGTCTTTTATAACCTCAAGTGAACTGACTCGACATATGAATAAACACAGAGGTGTTAAAAACTTCAAATGTGATTTGTGTGGAGCTGCTTATATACACTTGAGAGATTATGTAAGAAAATAAAGAGATAGTTAGGCTGGCCCCAGACCTACTGGTTTCATTTTTTTGCTTTGCTGTTCTAGTAGAACAGAGGGCCGTACCGGCTAGCGCATCGAACTTCGGAAAGTCTGCCGGGCTTCAACTTAAAACAGATAAATCGAAGTAATAAGTTTCGTATTGTAGTTATTTAGAAGAAATCGATGTTCGTGCGACATCATAAATTAGGGTTCGCCATTTTGGTCTAATTGGGGCTCGATTTATGTTTTAATTTGAAGCCCGGCAGACTTTCCGAAGTTCGATGCGATAGCTGGTAGTAGCCCCTGTTCAACTAAAACAGCGAAGCAAAGAAATGAAACCGGTAGGTCTGGGGCCAGCCTTAATCATAATTACTTAAATATAATAATAATTTGTATACTTAGCTAGATACTTATAATTTTTTTTTTCAGAAACTACATAAATTGAAAAAGCATCATATATCTACTCAAAGTGCTACTAATACACAAAATGAAAACTATAATAATAGCACAAATATAGACATCATTGGGTTGGATGTGAGCAAAGATTTGCCTCAAATGCCCATGAATCCTACTAAAGATATGAACCATCATAATATACAGCATCTGATCAATGATAAGCCACCACAAAATGTATCAGTACCAGCTCAACATAATCAAAACATAGTTCCATATGGCCAAAAAGGCATTAAGGACATTTTTGTGAGTGAAAATCACAATTGTGCAATCTGTGGTGAGAATTTTGAATACTTAAATACTCTTGCGCAACATTATTTACATGACCATAAAGGCTATGATAGTTCAACTATTATAGGCATGAAAAGTTATAGTGCTCTCTGAGAATAATACTAGGTTTCCATCATAGTTTGCAAAGGTTCATATGGGGAATAAAACTGCAAAGATTACAAAGTAAATGTTAAATAATTATAATATTAAAACAAATAAAGTTTCTTATTTTCACTACTTGCATCATTCTAGCGGTAATTAATTAAATAACTTATCGAATTGGGATCCATGGTTCCAAAATATCCCCAATCCTCTTTCTTTCTGTAAGAAAAATGGTGACCAAATTAGTAAGTAGCTGATATGAAAGACACATTTTCATAAACATTAAAATTTATAGAACATGATTCTTATTTTCGTTTGAAAGATCCTATTGATATTACTTTTTCATATCGGAGGAAGGTGTCTGCTCCAGTAGTAGGTAGAAACATTGAAATAAGTAGGTATTAACCCTTTGGCTGCTCAAAACTCACGTCGTGAGTCGAATAATTGCGACAGGTGTGCGCGTCGACTCTCCTAGCGAGTCGGACGTTTTGGCGGTTGCGCCAGTGCTAACGACTCACAGCGCGAGTCCACCAAAACAAAACGGCTGTGCTCGCAACTCGCGAGCGGAGTCCATACAAATTCTTTGAAAACTGAGTTCAAGATTTTACCCGAAATCATATTTTTTGTGCAGGTACCTAGCCTGTCGTAAATATTAATTGTTGTATTGAAGTCAGAAATGGCGTCGTTCATATTCACTTCTCGTTCTCACTCTAAACACTACATCTATCGCTCTCTCACTCACACTCATTATCTGCGCGGGTTGTATAGTTTATTTTAAAAACTCGCATAATCTTCACTAGATTGCAGGGTAGCTAAAAAATATACTAACAAGTAGGTACTGAAGAAATAAATCAAAATCTTTAAACGTATATATTATGTTTAAACAATTTATAAATAAATGTTTAAATAGAAGTTCATTAGAACACAAACATTTAAATATTGATTTTTATTTATACATATACAATACGTTACAAAAGTACCCGTAATGCCGAATATGGTAGATAGGGACCATCAAACTGAACAACTTTTACTAAGGGACAAACTTTAAATCGCGAAAAAAAAAAATCGGCTGTGTCATACAAAAATTAATTACGGAAATATCAAAATGTATGAATCAGCTGATTTTTTTTTCGCGTTTTCAAAGTTGGTCCCTACTTCTTAACTCGACTAGCATGTTCGCGAGCACAGCTGTTTCACCATCGCCGACTCACGTCTAGAGTCCACGCGCACAATCGTTGCGCCAGGGCCCGACTCGCCTAGTCGGTCCGGTTAGCACACGCGGTGCAATTTATCACTGGACAAACGCGTGTGCTATGGACTCGCCTAGCGCGTCGAGCGCAGCAGTTCACGGTACCGTGCGAATTTAGTTCAGCAGCCATAGTGTTAAAGAATTTAAGCAAATGTTCAAAAAGTTGTCAAATCTTTCAGGTATTTCATGATTAACAGGCAGAATTAATAGTCAATCAAGATAGGGATAGGCCTCAACCAGATAAATTGCTATGCACCATTTAATAGCATAGTAGTTGTGCCTTGGGTTCAAAAGGGAATTTTATTATCAGTTGCCAAGGTTGCCCAAGGTGTTGCTAGTAGCCTTCCTCGTATATGATCTGGATTAGTTGTTTGACCACGAGGTCAAAGGTCAAACAACTCATCCAGATCAGGCCACATCCATTTTTTCGATCTTATAATTAGATATTTGAGAGTCATTATTTACCTGGAACTGGGAAGTCTTCAGGGTGTAACTCAACGTAATGTACAAGAGTTGCATCTTTTTCTGCTAAATAATCATCACGTTTATTTTGGACGTATGTTAAAAGTGCTACCCATCCAGCAACACTAATTACGTGTTTTTGTATTCCTGCCAAAGCATAATATTATTGAGGCTTTCAACCACACAATATTAAACGATTATTATTTTGTTAATACATAATTATGTAATAATACCGCTCATCACTGGACGTCTTGTGCCAAAGTTGATGGCAGCTGCCGATCCTATACCGAAGAAAGTCCCAAGTATTTGTGGCCAGTAAACGTTTAGAAAGGGTCGAGTTCTTCCATTATCTCCTAATTTGAGGAGTTCAAGTGCAGACATATTGGACGCCATACTGATTTGATTCCAATATATCTGACAAACGAAATAGCTAATTCAATTCACAACGAAAATACGAAAATTTTTCGATTTGAGTTGACTTGCTTGATAGATGTCAAATTAATGCCAAAAAGAAAAGACTTGACATTTGATTGTAATAGTAGTTATATTCGTCCTTTTCAGGACAGGCGAAGGTCTAAGCCATACTGCCAGTCCTTGATTGACATTTGATCGAATGCTCTAAGTTTGACATGGATTTGACCATCAATGAGTTGTTTTTTTAATTCACCCATTTAAGGGAAGGCAAAGGATAACTGACTGGGATGCATAATAATATTTTGGATACAACAGTTCATATTTTTGTCAATTTGTTTTGCATGTTAAAAGTAACCTGTGAATTACATAAGTTACGAGTGCCTTTACCGTTTTCGTTCATCCCAAAAGGAGTGTAATTGAAATATAGCAACTTATTCGCTAAAATAAATAATTAAAAAAAATAAAAAACCCGCCTGCATCAAAAGACAAGTCAACTGAAAAGATGGAAACAAGATTAAATATTGGCAACATAATTACATGCTTATAACATGCAGTCGGGAGGCATGTATTGCATTCAATGATTATGTATAATGAATGATTTGCCTTATCATTAAATTCTATGCCTCCGACTGCATGTTATTATGTTGCCTTTAATATTTGATCTTGTGTCCATCTTTTCAGTTGACTTGTTTTTTGATGCAGGCGGGTTATTTCTATTATTTTTATTTGTCTTTTTAGTTCTTATACAAGGTGTTACAAAAGTACCCCTAACGCCGAATATGGTAGATAGGGACCATCAAACTGAACAACTTTTACTATGGGACCAACTCTGAAATCGCGAAAAAAAACAGCTGTTTCATACGTTTTGATATTTTCGTAATTAAATTTTGAATGACAGCTGATTTTTTTTTCGCGATTTCAAAGTTGGTCCCATAGTAAAAGTTGTTCAGTTTGATGGTCCCTATCTACCATATTCGGCATTAGGGGTACTTTTGTAACTCCTTGTATATTTACGGTCATGATTTACTTTTTTGAAATCCTTATGAGAAGCCCTTTAATTTGATACCCACATTGCAGTATTCCAAAGATTTTTTTCTCTCTTGAAATAATAGCACCGCACAGCCGCCATGTTGGTTTTTTTACGTCACTTACCTAAGAACACTTGGAGTTTTTGGCGCCATTTTGTCGAGTTCGGTTTGGTGTCTATTTTAATTATTTTCAAATTGATTCATAGTGGATATTGTGTCTTAAAATTGGTGCAGTTATATGGTACAAGTGTCTACGCAACTGAACAATATGTGGGATAATTGAAATAGGCGCAATCTTGGTTGTGTGAAGCTGAGACTTTTATTGAAGTGGTGGCTTCCTCGGCAGAACTAACCGAGTAAACTGTCTTGATATACTTGGTGCCAAATGCTCCAAGCAGCTTTGGAATGCAATGCAGCCGCATTCTAATGAAAAATTAAACAATATCTACCACTGAACTATTTAACACTTGACACTGGCAAAAATTACTTCCAAGAGGAAAGTAGATTGCCATAACAAAAAAAAGAAGAAGAAGAAGAACACTTGGGCTGTCAAGACCAGCGTTGCCAGAATGTTACAAAAGTAACATTTTACGTTACTTTTGACCCTCTCATGTTACCTCCATGTTACACGACTCAATATGTTACTTTTGTGTTACTTTTTAGATTTTCCAGCAAACAAAAAAATATTGTGAAACGGAACTCATCCAAGAATTTTCTTTGTTCGACATCTTGCTTGGCGCACTTGATTTTGTGAACTTACTGAATGCGACATATTCACTCACTCGCATGTATTTCTCAATTTGCCATCCCGCTTATAAGCATGCGCAAGTGAGTCGAGTGGTGACTAGCAGCGAATGATTACAATCGAATTTAAAATTTTAAATGCATAAGCAAAATCATTAGGTACAAGTTAATTGTAATGATTATTTGACCAAACCGTCATCACCGCAAGGCCCGGAGCGCGCGGCGTGCTACGCACGCCGCGACTAGGCTTTTACGCGGATAGGTACGAAAATATAGGCACCTTTCAAACACAACCCACCTATGTAGAATTTTAATATAAAAAACTAACTGAAATGTTTTTTTAAAACTGATACTAATTAGTTTACTAGTGGATAGGAGCCCACATCAGGCATTTTTCAGCGTCGCCAGTCGATTATTCGATCAACATTTATTACGATTGTGTAATAAAATGCCATATATGTATGTATTGTGTCGTTTTCCACAATAACAAGATAGGTAATGTTACTTTTCTCGTGAAAATGTTACTTTTTGAGCTATCTCATGTTATATTTGACTATCTGCCACTGGCAACACTGGTCAAGACAAATCTAATGATATAGATAGGTACATACTAATAATAGAAATCCGTTCAGCCGTTTGAAAAGATATGAGGTAATATAAAGAATATTACATACATACAAGATACGCGTAAAAAACATAACCCTTTCCTTGCAGTCGGGTAAATATACCCTGTTGTGAATCACCTTCCATACTGAGTCATTAATTAACAACTAATGCAACGACTCTGTGGACATTTGAAAAATCCCTAGGGAACCTTTGACTGGGATATAAAGAATCCTGTTTTAATCCAGTCTATAAACTATCTGTTGTGCCAAACATCCAAATCCGTTCAGCCGTTACTGCGTGATTACTGATATTAGTAGGATATCTTCTTCTTTTTCATATTATTCGAGTGACATACATACTTAAAACGAATCTGTATATATTCTAGATTACCACCGTCATACGCGACGTCTTTTTTTGGTGCTGGCACAACTCATTTTAACCGGCCCTTCCCGTATACAGGGCCGGATTAACCATTAGCACAGTAGGCAACTGCCTAGGGGGCCTGCACATGCACCAAGAAAAAAAAACATTTTATCGAACGATCATTTTGTACCCATTCTCAATAACAATATTTTTGCTTTTTTCGACACATGAAATACTTAGGTACTTTATATATACCTACAGAACCATCTAGTATCGAGTTAATTCGGAACGCTGCCGCCGTGGGCGGTCGGCGAATACAATACAAGACTTCATTCACGTTGGGGGAATCCTAGATTCGTTGGTCTGAGATAGCTTGGTGATTTTGGGCAGTGTCGAAACAAGGTGACTTGTAACCCTATAGTTGCAGTAGTTCGGTTGTTAATCCGATTTATTTAGGCTCGGTTGCATCATCTTAATTTAACTTTAACAATACATAACACAAACTTATCTGAGCCGGTGGTCAAAACTGGAACCAAGTGTTATTACATATCGTTACCTAGGTTACGCTATAGACGACAACGACGCTGTCAGCGAGTCAGATAAGTTGGTGTCTGTTAAAGTTAAGGTTAAATTAAGATGATGCAACTCAGCCTTAAAATCACCGAGCTGTTGCTACTATATTAGGTGTAGCAAGTTCCGTCGGCGACTTAATATATCCAAGGCCTCTTACCTACTCATTGTTGGAGCGGTACCGACACAGATTATGTACCGAATCTGTACCGCGCCGAGTTAATGTTGCTCCGATAAAATATATGAGTAACCTTTAGTTATTCTAAGTGGGTAACGCTCTGTCGTTCTCTTGAAATATAGGTTGGTATGTTTTCGGCACGGTACCGCGTATCCAAGCATGCTGAATTGCTGATGTCGTCGTACCGATGCTGCGCCGACAAATGAGTAAAGGCACTAAATTATTCAAATATTTCAAATACATCTACACAATGTATACAAGATAAATTAAAGTATTTGGAGCGTGGCATAGTCCTTGTCTGCCATTTTGTTTTAAGTCGCGTCGCACTATAAAACATGTATATTTCGATTGCGGACATAAAGACGAGCAAAAAATTATATAGGTATAACATATGGGTCTAAAACGGCACGTTTTAGAGATATTTGGACAAAGAGATCATATTTTCAGGCGGGAATCGCACCCGCGACTTTTGGTAGTCCGGTCTATTCGTGGGTCTAATGTTCTTCCAACCGAGTTGATAATTGATTAAGATGAAACAGTGGCCCTAACATGTGTTAACGAAACTGTTTTCGCTACCGTAAACTATCGTTTTCTCTCTGTCACTCGCATTGACTGTGAGCAGTATATCCGATAGTTTAAATACGGTAGCGTAAACAGTTTGCATCAACTCATGGTAGAGCTACTGCTATATAATTATTAAATTTGTGATTTTAGCATAACCCGACTGCAAGGAAAGGGTTATGTTTTTCGCGCGTGTCTCGATACTCTCTTTCTTACCCCTGCATTCAAACGGCTTCGTTAGATTTGTCTTGACAGCTCTAGTGTTATTAGGAAAGTGACGTTAAAAAACAACTTTAATGATAAATCAAATCATTCATAAATGTCACTTTATAACATAACTTATTAAACTAGCGTTAGTATAAGTCTATGCATTTACATATCCCATTTATCATAGTATAAATAAATCTATGATACTTTATAGTTTAAACATGCCTCCAACTGACTGCATGTTATTATTTATTTTTTTATACAATACTATTTTGACGATGCCACTAGTGACTCAGTAGCTCAGTTAGAAGAGCATTGGACCGGACTTCCAAAGGTCGCGGGTTCGATTCCCGCCCGAGAATGTGATCTGTGGCTCTACCATGAGTTGATGCAAACGGTTTACGTTACCGTAAACCTTAAACTATCGTTTTCTCTCTTTCACTCGCATTGACTGTAAGCAGTTTATCCGATAGTTTACGGTAGCGTGAACAGTTTGCATTAACTCATGGTAGCGCCACTGGTGTGCGAGTTGAAATTTTTCTAAGTATTTTAGTATTGTATAAAAACAGCATTGTGAATGCTAAAACCTCTTAAAAAATTATAAAGCTGTTTCATCTTAATCAATTGTCAAAATATCTGAAAAGAAGTTTCAATTCGAATTTCAAGGTAATTCCTCACATTGATGAAATAACGCTGGCTTGCAGCGCAAGAGTAGATATACTTACTAGAAGAATTTCGACAATGTCATTAGTGACTCGGTAGCTCCGTTGCGAAAGCATTGGACCGGACTTCCAAAGGTCGCGGGTTCGATTCTCGTTACGAACAAATAAACCAATCTTGAGCTAAAGTTGAAGTGAAGAGGAGAAAGGGCGCGTAGTTTTTTAAGTACCTACTTACCTATATGAATTTCATACACACGAATAAATACAGAAAGGTAGATCCAAAATTATGTTCATGGGTTTGCTGTGATTTCAAAGTATTGTACTAATTCAATAAAATATTAATGTTTATAACAATGGAATATATTTTTTAAACTTAGGTACTTAAAATTAATTTTCAATGTACCAGAAAGTAGTGAAAGGCACGAGATCTGTCAATTTTTTAGCTGAACAAAATGTTGTGCTTACCAAAATCAATTACTGGCTTACTCAATGCCCATTATATTTAAATTGCTATACAAAAATTTTGAGTACAGTTAACGGTACGTCAGACTATACATGTCGACCTTGAGACCGTATGCCGTACGTAATAACTAACATATTTTTGAATCTCTATTAACAATAATGGATCTTTGTTATCTTGAATAAAATAAATTATTAATAAAATCTGTTTTCGTAACTTAACGTGTTGTCGTGTGTACTATGGGCAACAGCGTTTCTTAACCAGTTATGCTGGGGCCACATTATCGCGCTGTCGCGAAGCTTTTCGTTGTCGTGTTGTACAATTATAAACTTTGAGTCAAGGAATCAATGTTTATTTTCATTAAAACCCTTTAATTTATTTCATTTAAGTGAAATTAAACTCTAGTTTCTTGACCCAAAGTTTCTAATCGTACAACGCGACAACGAAAAGCTTCGTGCTAGTGCGATAATGTGGCCGCAACATTAGCAACAAAATTCGTGTGCACGCATATCGCCCCTGCACGAACTAAACGTATGTTGTGTGGGAGTGGTTAAGCGACACTGTTGCCCATGGTACCTACCTAGTCCTATTTGAAATTTATTAATTGATTTAGAAATATAGTTGCTCGCCATAAGTTGCTGACCAACTAGTCATTTTAGCTGACCGAATACATTTTTCTGATCACAAAAATACGAATATTTGCTAATCATTTAAATCAGGGCTTCCCAAAGTGAGTGATATCGACCCCTTGGGGTCGAAATCGGTTTCCCAGGGTCGACATAAACGAATAATAATAATAATTGTTAATTACTTACATTTGATATTTGATAGGATTTTTAAAGCAATCTGGCCATGGGGGTCTGAAGGTGTCAATTTATTTTGGAAAAGGGGTTTCTTACCCAAAATAGTTTGGGATTCCCTAATTTAAATCATACCTTTATTATTTTCTATTTGGTACACTTAACAATATTATTAATGATTTCTTGACATTTGGTAAATATTATTACTTATGTACAGTATAGAGACTCCACCTCATTTTCGACGCATAAGAAATAGCTTTTGCCATAAAAGCAATAATACTTTAAATTTACCAGCTGCAACCTGTATATTTTTGTTTATCATTCTAGCACCGGTCTAATAAACACCCAAGGTATTTACTGGGTAAGTATAAGCTGTCTAGAACAGGTTCCTGCGATGTTATTACATTAGTTGTGTAAACTGGAAAGATTCGAACATACAATTCAAAATGGATATAAGTTTGTTACATACACATACATAAAGGTAAATATATGCGGACCACAGCCGCAGTCTGTATCAATGAGGGCTTTTCAAAAAGACAAAAAACTGTAGGCTCGATAGATGGCGTTGATAAACAGGCAAGTGTCAACTGTAGAAAACATAGGAAAAATAAAACACAATTCACAAAACACCGCTAACAACCAACGAACGCCAAGGAATGAAAATGACTTTTTTTATAGTAGCCATTTATTTTTCAAAACCAATTTTGACACATCACTTGCCCATCAACGCCATCTAGAGAGGCAAATAGTATTATTTTTTAAATTTTAGTTTGAAAAGCCCTCATTGGAAAATAAAAAAAAAAAATTAAATTCAGATAAGAAGTGGAGTCAATCTATGTATGCTGTTTACCCAGTATAACATGTCTAAAGCAAAAATTATAATACCGATGTTAGGCCATAACTACAACAAAAAATATGAAAAAGAATATTAGTACACCAAAAACTTTAAACATGAGAGCTCTGTTTCCAGTAACACTCTGAAAGTACTTCATAATTTCTCTGTGGCCAGCTTCAACATTCATCTCTGCTTCTTGTATATTAGCATCAATTCTGCCAATAGCTTCATCTTGTTCCTTAACCATATGTGCCAACTGCTGAAATATGCCTCCCAACTCAACAATTGTGCTTTCAATGTTATGCATAGTCTCCGCTCTTTGCTGGACATAAGAATCTGTGTCATCTCTCAATGTCAACTGCTGCATTTGAAGACTTGAACCAGCATCGCCAAAGTCAATACTAACTTCATTTGGTTGTAAAAGTGAAGGAACTTCTGACACCATTGGAGCAACTCTTGAAAACTGTTCACGTCTACTATTTTGTTGCTTTAAGTTTTCGGATCTCACTTCTAGTACCTAAAACAAATATAGAGCAAAGTCAAATATTAAATCCTTACCTATGAAATTGATGTTTTGTATGGAGAATATTTCATATATTTTTTAACAACTGTGAACACTAACAACTTGTAACAAAACTTTTATGTATAAATGTTCGGACTAGGCAACATAACTAAGTTCAAAGGTCATTTTCACTAACAAAAAAAAAGTAACTTTCAAGGTATTTTTTTTATGATAAGAAAACAAAATAAATAGCCTTTAATTATGTTGATAGTTGACGGCTATGGATGATCATAATTTGATGTAATATCCAGCATATTAATATTTTGAATCACAGAAGTTATGAGATTGAGCGAGTCGGACTCGCGCACCGAGGGTTCTGTACCATTATTCCGAAAAATTTTACTATTTAGAGAAGAACGACCCTGAAAGTGACCCTCCGACCAGGAGTTCTTGTGGTTCTACCACAATAGTGTCACATGATAGGTGTAGAAAAATAAAAAAATGAAGTTATGGCCCATAATAGAACATCTCTTAATTACACTGAAACCCTGAATTTTTACTATTATATCAAATCTGCAAACAGAAAGCTGAATATGAATAGTAATAATTATTATACCTGTTTAAACTGGTTACTCATAGAAGCCAGCCGAGATTGTAGGGCGACGACAACACTGGATGAATGGCTATGCATACTGCGTCTACCTCTTGGCATTTCTCCCAAACGAGCAATTTGTTGATTTAGGGAGCTCAAATCTCCTTTTATGATATATGTTAGCTCTTGTATTTCAGTGGGACGGTCATCAAATAAAGATTTCTTTTTAGCCACTGAAAATATAGAACAAGTCGTGAAAAACCTATAAATTAGAAAGGTCAGTCTGAAAATGTTGCCATTTCCCACATTTATTTATTGTTATTTTATTGTCATCATTGACAATGGTTAAATTTATGAAAAGGAAAAGTCTATTACTTATCTATAAATGTTACAACTAATAAGAGGCGGTGACACCATAGGTGTTAATACTTAAACTTATGATCTTATTTAGCTTTACATTAAAACTAGTCCAGTAGATAGCAGATGTACAAATGCTAATCTAAAAGCACGAAAACTTAACTGTAACAGATCCTGTTTCAGTGGTAATGTTAGGGGGATTAGCAAAATAAAACTACTTCACTTACATAAGGCCAATTTTTCCAATTTAGCATAAGTGCTTGTAATATTTTTGCTTATAACTTTAGCCATACTCATGAATTGTGAGTATGTCTCAAGAACAGCTGCCTTTTTCTCATCTCTTATCACTGGACGTGCTAAAGTTCTGCCTTGCAAACTTCGCACAGTAGAAATAAATTCATTCGTACGGTCTCTCGCTGCCATTACGGTTTCAAACACAAATTCTTCAAGAAAGTCAAATTTAAAATCTTCTTCTAATCGAATCTCTTGTGGTCGAAGGTTCGTTTGATAAGATCCCGAAGTCTCAACTGGTTTTAGAGTTTGATATCCTTTCTTGTCCAATTTATCGTAAGTATCTCTTGAGTTATCCGGCAAAGCACGTTCACTCAAACTTCCTATGTTCCGGCGGCGAGGTAGCATTGCATGCTAATTGAAAGTTTCCAGACAGTGGTAAAATAAGATAAAAAAAATATTTGATGGTTTACGAAATTAGTAAAAACAACCAAACCCACACAGCATAGGCATATGCATATAGTAAATGTGATATTGATAGCTCTACCAACAGTTTACTGTGCTAGTACTAGAAGACAAGACAGGGTATTTTTTAGCACTTTAATGGTGGCGCTACTTTCACTCTAAAACTAATATCTTATTGGAAACTGATCCTTATTTATAACTGCCAAAATTAGTTCTGATTTTCGCCACGTGCCAAACTGCTTAGCCAAACTGTACCTACCATGGTACCTTACCTACCTATTTTATTTGACGTTGTCGTTTGTCTCGTTGCTGTCGACTGTCGACCGTCACGTCATCATCGGCACAGACGTATTATAAATAAAGTACAGACTGTAGTCTGTGAAAACCAATATTATAGATTAAACGTTTTAATTTTAATCTATAATATCGACCCTTATGTCTACCAAGCCTACATCCTACCACGCTGTCTCAGTTGTAAAACCAAAAATCTTTATATTTTTTTTTAAAAAAACACGTATCTTTCTCTGTCATTTCATTACCTCAAAGTCATTCATTAGGCTTGAACTTAGAGCATCTAAGGGCTTGAATCTTATCTAACCTCAATTAACGTAAGGGCTGTATAGCTTTTATTTTGTTTTGAGGTTAGAGCTATATTATAGCTCTTAAAAAAGCCTATTAGGTATATTGAGAGCAGCCGTTATGAACAGAATACCTACCTTTGGTGTGGTGGAAAGGCAGGATAAATAAACGCTGTAAGAAAGTCATCTCTGTCATCAATCAATCAAAAAACAAAAAGTTTCCTTAAATCAGAGAAAATACCTAATTAACTAACAACGATTATGGAAAAATTGGAAAACATGGATACGCCTGCAGAAAAACAGGACAGTAAAAATTCACTGCTTAATAGCTGTTGTATCATGTCGAACCACTCCCAACATACTCCAGTGCAAAGGAATCAGCTTACAAGAAATGATACAACAAGTACACAAAATTCATCACAATCGCGTATTAATGGAGAAGTGGCCCTCACTCCTACTCACAGCTCGTATACCCCACATTCTAACCCACATAGTTCTATGACTGCTCTAACGCCTATGGCAAGTGGGTCAAATCAAGCCAAGAACAGTATAAAGATTCAGTAAGACAATTTTATTTCATGTTATCTATGTTTGATGGTACATGCATGTACCATGTGAAAAAATATTAAAATCAATAACAATAATGTTAAAATGCTCAAATTAACCTTTTACTTTTCAGAAACTGTGTTTCTTCATTTGCTCTTGGCTGCGAGCTAAAGTTATTAGATATTTATTGTAGGACAAGATTTTCTGAATATAATCCAGCTAGATTTCAAGGTGTAGTAATGAGAATTTTAGAACCTCGAGTTACAGCCTTAGTATTTCGGTGAGTAGCTATAATATTATTGGTTATGAAATACTTATCTTTAAACATTTAGACCTGCAATTGTATTGGACATATGTTTAAAAAGGTCTGGCAAAATAGTCTTAACTGGAGCAAGAACTGAACACGAGTCATATATAGCTGCAAGGAAATTTGCAAGAATAATTCAAAGATTGGGTTTTCCTGTGAGTATTCATAGTTTACTAATGGTTACAATCTTAAATTTGTTTCTTTGTACATATATTTTTATTCTGCCGAAATTGTTTTGCCCGTTTTTGTTTTCTAAAATAACATTTTAATTTTGCTAAGACACAACACAATGAGTAGTTTTCCAGCTTTGTCAGTTTAGTTCTTTCATGATAGAAGTGTATTATGGCTAAATAATTATAATATTTTTTAAACTGTTAGTGGAGAAACTACGTTCAGCCAACATAAATAGATTACTGATGTTTTAATTAGCTATAATTTATATTATAATACATACAAAATATAAAAAAGAAAAAAGAAACTAGGTCCTTTATAATGAATACGTAGTATAAGGACTGTTTCATAATTATATGCGAGGACCTGTAAAATTACTTCCTACTGTTCTTACTAATAGTGCTATTTGCTTGAAGCTAGTTGTTGGTCTTCCTTAAGATTAAATAAATAAATAATATAACAAGAAGTTCTGAGTAGCTAACTAGATAGAAGATTTGTCATTTTTCATATCACAACCTGTTAAATCACCTGTGAAGTAAGCAACTCGAAATTTAATTTTTGATTTGACAACCTCCATGGTTGAGTGGCTTTTGTACACCGGTTTTCAAGGTGTCGCCATCTCTGAGGTCGCGGGTTCGATCCCCGTCAATTTTAAAAACCGAATTTTTCTATATTGTCTCAGAGTAAAAAACAAACAAACTTACTTTCGCATTTATAATATTAGTAAGGAAGCAAAGTTTATATTAAAAATCATTAAAAAATTGATATATCCTCTAACCCCAGCCAACTTCAAAAGACGTTTTTTAATATCGGATATGCATACCTATTAGTAATTATGCAGATTTGAACATTATTTTCTGCTTTTTAGATTAGTTTAGATCGTTTTATTTTTGAAGTTGTTTTTGTTGGCATTTTTAAGGTTTTTGAAGGTTTTGTTTTATAAAGCTTTTTAAGTAACTATGTGTGATAAATAAATGGTTGTGATGTATTTTATTATAAGTATCTTAATTGTTGCAGGCAAAGTTTTTGGATTTCAAGATCCAGAATTTTATAGCCTCGGCTGATTTACGATTTCCTATTCGACTAGAAGCACTTCAGCAAGCACATGGCCAATTCACATCATATGAGCCAGAACTTTTTCCTGGTTTAGTTTATAGGATGGTCAGGCCAAGAGTAGTTTTATTAATATTTGTTAATGGGAAAATTGTTTTAACAGGTAATGGTATGAGTTAAGGCTGGCACATTTGTCAGACATTACGTGTTAACGGGCATTTTCACTTTTAAGTGTATCCCCAATTTTGTGGCTGTCTCACGTATTCAATATTTGATAGCAACATAAATATGGATATATTATCTAATTTTTGGAAAAAGAAGGTTAAAATATGTATTAAATTGATAAATTCATCAGCAATCCTGGTAAAATACGCTTAAAATTATTAATTATAAATATTTCAAATGGGGGGTACGCTTAAAAGTGAAAATGCTTGAATGAAATGAAAAATGTGAAAACTTCTGTCAGATTTCATTGTTAATGTATGAACTATACAGTATGTAACAAAAGCCTGTCAGATCCGAAAGGGGCATAAAGGTGTACCAATAATGTTACCCAGAAAATTATAAAAAATCTTTTTTTGCTAATAATGAAAATTCTGTTGTAATATAAATTTCATCTTTTGACGGACCTTTAGCATCCAAATCTCCCCGAAACGCGGGAAATTTTCAATGAGTAACATGCTTATCACAGTAGCAAAACATCATGACGTCACTACAATGTCATAAGGTCATTCTGCTGTCAGTGTTGCAATGTGAGTTTCCCATTCTGTATTTGCCATCTCTTGGATTTTAGAGATTTCAGAGAGATTTAGTTACTAAATTAACATCTACCAGTGATGAGGGTTGTAATTGACAAACTTTCAAAAATATAATTGGGTATATTTGACTTGAGAATGGATTCTACTTTTTATAATAGAGCAGAAAGGGAAGCAAAATAAACCCCTACGCGAAATTCTGGCTCGATTTGGCGAATTTTACTATGATTTCCAAGATTCCAAAGTTGGTAAAAAAACAAAATTTTCCAATGACAAAAATAGTGTTGATTTTTTGAATCCTTATGTAATTACCAAAAATGTTGTTAACATTCTTGTAAAAACATGTTTTGCTTAGATAATCACAAATTTCTTTTGCGCGCCATACATATCGGCCGCGCGGTGTGAAATGTGACGCCACAGAATACTGACGTCACATTTCACAATGCGCGGCCATCGCAGTATCTGCTGCTATGTTTTAGCACTATCCAATATAAAATATTGATAGGTACTCGATAATGGTGTCGATGGTTTAGTAGGCAAGCACTATCATTCGAGCAAATAACAAATTGTAACCAACTGTCAAATTGACTACTTAGTACTGATAATACATTGATTTTATTTATTACTAGTGGCCCGCCCCGGCTTCGCACGGGTACAATGTAGTTACTAATGTGGTGAGTGTAAAGTTATTAGACTATACTACAGGATATCTATATAGGTATAGTAGTGGCCACAAAATAAGGACGCCAGTCGATTTTCATACAAACGAAGTAACTTTTAAGCATTGCTTCTCCGCCAGGGATTGACCGAGCGGTGATCTGGTGATGGCCATCCAGGGAGTGAATGGAGGAGATCCAGATTTCTATACACACCCAAGTGATCTGACCAGCATTTTAAGAGATGTAAGGATATGTTTAAAAAAAACGCGAATATAGTATAGAAATGTATGAAAACTTGCAACTGTAAATTCTTATGCTTACATCTCTTAGAATGATGACCGATCAGTTGGGTGTGTATTGCTATCTGAATCTTCTCCATTCACTCCCTGGATGGCCATCATCAGATCACAGCTAGTTCAATCCCTAGCGGAAAACCAAGACTTCAAAATTACCTCGTTTGTATGAAAATCGACTTGTGTCCATAATTATGTGGCACCACTATATGTATATACGACGTACACAACATACGCAAGGGGTGTTATAAGTTTGACTTGTGTGTGTCTGTCTGTCTGAGGCAACCTAGCTCCCAAACTTATGGACCGATTTTGATGCGGTTTTTTATGCATAGTTTAAAAGATCTAAGTGTACAGACGGCGGGACTCCTGAACCATTGATCCGATTATGATGAAACTTTGGCGAGTTGTTCTGCTTACGACCGAGAAAGTCCCTGGCTAAAAAAACGGAGCATTGCAATATAAGCATGCCGGGTGCAGCTAGTTCTAAATAAAAATATGTTGTGCATTAGCAAAATTCTCAATCTCGATCATCCAACACTTCTCTATAATAAAAATCAGCTGTTTCATACAAAAATTCAAATCGAAAATATCAATATGTGTTTCATACGTTTTGATATTTTCGATTTGAATTTTTGCTGATTATTTTTTCGCGATTTGAGAGTTGGTCCCAATAGTAAAAGTTGTTCAGTTTGATGGTCCCTATATACCATATTCGGCATTAGGGGTATTTTTGTAACATGTTCTATACCTACCACATTTCTTGTCATGTTATCCGGTTGCAAAATAAAAAGGCTGTTCGGCGAGCTGACTCTCGAGCAGGCGACATTAGAGCTGGCCATGGGAAAAACAATCACTGCAGATCTACACCAGCCGCGCTTAAACTTTGTCCCTGTGCTTTATTAATTGTCATAGCATAGGCGACTTGACCGAATATTGTATTCTTTTAAAATTAAACTGATAATTAGAAGGAATAATTTTGCACCTTATTACAACGCAAGGAAGGAAAAATGACAGCACTGCCAACATAACGCCATAGGTACTATTCAATGAAATGCATTCTACCTACTCTCAGGGGAAATGACCAAAGAGAATGTAATACTACGTTGAGATGACAAATGATATTTACTTTTCTTAATTAATCAATCAAATGCACAAAAAAGTTTAAATTCCGACGTCGAAGTCAATCACAGCAAAATTAGCTTTATATCACTTTTTAACCCTGTTAGGTGATAAATATTTAAAAAATACGAAACACGTGTTCAATTAATTTTGTGGAAGAATGTCTATGCCAAATTTCAAGTCAATCGGGCCAAGGAATCGCGTTCTCCCATACAAACTTTGCCACCCTGTTTCACCCCTTTAGGGGTTGAATTTCGCAAAATCCCGTCTTAGTGAGCACCTACGCCCTAAAAGGAGCCCCCATGCAAAATTTGAGACTCCTAGCACTTGTAGTTTCTGAGATTTCGTGATCAGTGAGTGAGTGAGTGAGTGAGTGATTTTCCCTTTTATATATATAGATTAGACAAAGAGATTCAACTCAAAATGCCTGTCTTTCTTAATTGGGACAGGACTAGATTCCAAATGTTTTTAAATCTAAAATCTTTTAAAATAAAAAATACTGATCTTAAACTTCTTAAAATTTTTTTGTCATTTCTCAAAATGAAATGTTGTTATGGCGAAGTTAAGCCGCTCTACAAAAATCTTGTGATCTGCATAGTGGATCGGTGGGATCAGAGTGGGACTTTAAAAGTTAAGCCGATGGAAATCGGCTTGTATGGGCCCTTCGCCACCGGTACCTAAGTACTTACCTAAATTGTTATAAGTCATCTTACATTAGAATATAAACACTTCACACAAATCACATACATTACTCCGATTCCAAAGTAGCTAAAGCACATGTGTTATGAAAATCAGAGAAAACGATGGAACTACAAACACCCGGACCTAAGCCAATATAGAAAAGTTTGTTTCCTAAATTGACCCCGTCGGGAATTGAACCCGGGACACCAGAGATGACGACACCATGAAAACCGCGGCGGCGGCGTGCGAATCACTCGAACACAGAGGTCATCAGTCATCAGTCTTCCTATCTAGGTACTTCTAGAAATGACGAGGGAATGTAATGATACCTTCTCGAATAGTTTTAAAACCGTTATCGAAAACCAATGCATAGTTTCGGTTTGGTATGCGAAAAATCCGTTATTACCCATTAGCAGCACATTCTTTGATGCTACTTTGGAACGATGAAAACCTATTTGTTTTCATAAATATTTTATTTTCATCAATAAATATAATCAAACGATGACACATTGTCTTAACTATGAATATTGATTTCGAATTCGTATAATGGTTTGAAGATTAATAATGCTTATTTATAGATTGCCTTGAAAACTATTTAGGTATTAAATTATAAGTACGTGTTAATGAATGAACCCAAAATTGGAAAACCTCTTGATTTGCGGATTTTTTTCGCGATTTCAGAGTTGGTCGCATAGTAAAAGTTGTTCAGTTTGATGGTCCGAAGAAACGGTTTTCCCATTTTGGGTTCATTCATTAACACGTTGTATATTACCTATTATAATCTACTTACTTCTGTTTGTTTCAGGTGGAAAAACAAGGAATGAAATTTATGAAGCATTAGATATAATATATCCAATCCTGAGAAGTTACAGAAAGAGTTAATTTTAAAGACTCACAAGTAAGTCGCTCTGCTCCCCTAGCATGATCACCGAAACACGATATTAATTTATGATATCTGTCAAAACAAATGAATTTTGACAGTTGAATGATAATAGCTATATCTCGCTATAAGTATACATATATCGTGTTTCGTTGGTCATGCTACGGGGGCAGGTGTGTAAATAGTGTTTATGTATATACAGGGTATCCCAAAACTTATTGATTGACTGATTATTAGATCGATCTCAATTGTCATTTGACCTCCCGGGCAGTACTCATTATATCTTTGATGTGAACTATCGATTTATGAGGTTTTATACGTGAACACCATTTAAAAAATAAAATCAAAATGGCGGACGTGATTTGGGCCTAAAGTTTCAAACCATTTTGCTGTGAAGTTGTGCAAAAACAACTCGAAAAAAGTGAAAAACAATATGGAATATCATATTTTCATTGAGCGTACACATTCATTGTACAAAAATTTAAAGTAAAACATGTTCTGAAACCACCTTTATCATAATCATTTATTTACATCAAAAATGGTATAAAATGGCCATTCTTAATTTCATTATTTAAATTAAAATATCACAATATTAATGTAAATAATATTAGAAAAAATCGACTCACCCGTAACACCTCAGACGGGACTCGAACTCGCACCCTTGGGATTCCGGCCTAACGCACTGACCTATTATGTTACCGAGTCGCTAGTGGGAGCGACGAAATTTTCGACAGTCACAACACAATCTGTTACATACATTTTTTGTTCGTCTTTATGTCCGCAATAGTATCATAGTGCGATGAGATTAAAAAAAATGGTGGACGAGGACATGCCACGTTCCATAGTCATACTAAAATTTTCAAATCTTATTTTCAATATTTAAGGTACTTTCCCAACGAGAGGCAAAGTTTTGGGACACCCTGTATTAGCCACGCAGATAATGGGACCGGAAATTTCGTTTAAACGCGCTGACCACCCGCGCCGTTAAAGAATGGGATTGAAAATAGCGTCGTACAATTGTTCACTTCTCGCTCGCCTTAGAGCGTCGCTCGCACACCAGATCGCCAACCTTTATCTTTCTCTTACTCATACTTAGGCCGATTTACACGTACATAAGTAAGTAAAAACCACGTGTGGACACCGGCCGGGGCGGTCGGCAAGTAAGTAGCGACTTGCCGCAGGATAGGGTTCTATTTTTTACCGACTTCGAAAACCACCAACTATCAAGATAAATAATATTAGAAAAAATACTAGAAAAAATCGACTCACCCGTAGCACCTCAGTCCCGTCTGAGGTGCTACGGGTGAGTCGATTTTTTCTAGTATTTTTTCTAATATTATTTATCTTAATATAAAAATAGCATTGTGAATGCGAAAAATCTAAATTTAATAAACACCAACTATCACTTGGGGGGAGGGACCAGTCGTTATCATATAAAGACCTATTTGCTGAGTTTAAGAAAGGAAAAAGCCTAGTGTGGCACAGAAAGAATTTAAGGAGTTGTGGGCTGATGCGAAACAAAAATACTTGTTATCCTGTGGGGGAGGGGGGTTAAAAATGTTGCTAAAAACATCACGTGATTAATGGATGGCCCCTTACTTACCTTTGGATGTGTAAATCGGGCCTTTATTGTGGCAAGCGCGATTAACCGAATTTCCAGTCCCCTTCTTTATCTGCACGGGCTGAGTGTTGACAGGTAGGCAGTTAGTTGGGTGACATTAATTGTTATCACAGACCCACAATTGAAAAACAGTATTTGGCCATTACTAAAAAAAACACCCCGAAATCCAGGTAAAAGGATATTATTGTATATATGAAACTACTTTATAGGTATAAGTCTGTTTATCCCTTACTTGTCTTATTTAGTAAACACTTTCGATTTTGACAGTTGTCCGTCTTTTAAACTTGAATTTTTAATTAAAAATATGTTTTCTTATATCCAACATTTGTCGTATTTTATAATTGATCTTTTAATAAAGAGTTGGGTGAAGATTGTTTATACCAAATATGAAAAGTAAAGATAAACAGACTTGAAATAATAAAAGCAATATTCAAAATATATCTTTCTTACTTATTTATTTTTAATTTATTATTAATAATTCTAATCAAAAATTATGAATGCAATGACAATCAATTATAAATAAATCCAAATAGAAAAATAATGCAGTGTTTTATTAATTTACTTAAGATGAAGTTAGAACATGATAATATACTAGATTTGGTTTGACACAAGAGATCTCTAGATAGAAAAGAGCACTTCGTTGAGCATGCTTCGCAAAATGAGATATCGGTAGTATGATGGTTGTAGGTAGGGAATGCAATACCGGGATCCCGCATGCTAATTGCGGAATGTGTTATAGGCCTCAGCACGGATCTTGAGCCGTGAAATTTAATGCGCAGAAGCATAGCCGTCTCTATTGGAGTAGCATTACATTACACCGCTCAAGATCCGTGCCTATTACACTTTTTTTATTTTTAGCCACATAATACCATATATCTACACTACACAATGCGATAAAATATGCAATGAAACGTAATTATTCCAATTAAATATCAATAGTGCAAAAAGGGGTACAATTGATTATGATTTTACTTAATAACGCTACTATTAACTTATACCTAAACTTTCACCTAACTCATTAACTTTTGCTGTCGTAAAAATGATACGCGGAATCATGGTTTGTATCATATTGAACTGCTTGCGTCGCATTAGCTATGCCAATCAATGGATGCATTTTTTTCCATAATCTAAGCTGATATTTATTACTAATATTTCAAGGCACTTATTATTACATGCATGACATTCAAAAGCAACAGTATGTATTTACTTCATGATCCACAGCTCATACAAGCATCCTTATTCTGCAAGGAACATGTGATTGCCTCCATGTTTGTTTCATCGTTATCAGTTGTGCCATTTGTAACTTTACCTCTGACTTTAGATTTATCAACAGTGAACTGTATAGCATTAGCTGCAGGCTTTGTTCTTAAATAGTACATACCAGTTTTAAGACCCATTTTCCAGGCATAAAAATGAATTGATGTTAATTTCCCATAATTTGGTTCAGCAACATGAATGTTAAAAGATTGACTTTGATCAATAAATGCACCTCTATCAGCAGCCATTTGAATCGTCGTTTTTACAGACACTTCCCAAACCGTCTTATATAAATCTCTTATTTCTTTAGGGATCGTCTCGATATTTTGTATTGAACCATTATTATGAATTATTAAATTTTTCATGTCTTCATCCCATAAATCTGCTTCAGTCAAATCACGAAGTAAATGATGATTTACAACTTGGAACTCACCCGACAACACTCTCCTTTGATAAATATTTGATGTAAAGGGTTCGAATGACTCGTTGTTACCAAGAATTTGAGCTGTTGATGCAGTTGGCATGGGAGCTAATAATAGGGAATTGCGCAAACCATGTTTAGCAATTTTTTCTTTCAAGCCACTCCAATCCCAAAGATCGGTTGGAATTTTGTTCCACATATCGTATTGTAATATACCCTGACTTGCTGGACTCCCTACGTATGTTTCGTATACTCCATCTTTTTCTGCCAATTCACAACTAGCCTCTAACGCGCCATAGTATATAGTTTCAAAAATTTGTTGGTTTAATTTCATTGCCGGCTCACTTTCATATGCAATACGCATTAAAACAAAGGTGTCTGCCAACCCTTGAACGCCTATGCCAATAGGTCTATGTCTCATATTTGAAGTTCTCGCTTCTGATATTGGATAGAAATTGACATCAATAATTTTGTTTAAGTTTTGAGTAATGATTTTTGTAACTTCTTTTAACTTGTGGAAATTGTATGTTTTGTCTTCATTTACAAACATATTCAAGGCTATAGATGCTAAATTACAAACTGCGACTTCATCCGCTGATGTATATTCGACAATCTCGGTGCATAAATTACTACATTTGATAGTTCCCAAGTTCTTTTGGTTACTTTTGTTGTTACAAGCATCTTTGTAAAGCATGTAGGGTGTGCCTGTTTCAACCTGTGCTTCAATAATAGCTTTCCACAACACCTGGGCCCGGACTTGTTTAATAAAACGCTTCTCTTTTTCATACTGCTCATATAACGTTTCAAATTCGTCTCCCCAGCAGTCTGCTAATCCAGGACAATCATGCGGGCACATCAGACTCCAATCTTCGTTATTTTCGACTCTTTTCATAAAAAGATCTGGTATCCATAGAGCATAAAACAATTCACGAGCCCGCACTTCTTCTTTACCAGTGTTCTTTTTGAGATCTAGAAATTCAAAAATATCAGCATGCCAAGGTTCCAAATAAACTGCAAAAGCTCCGGGACGCTTATTCCCACCTTGGTCTACATATCTTGCAGTATTATTGTAAACTCGAAGCATGGGCACTAATCCGTTTGAGACGCCGTTAGTGCCAGCAATGTAGGAACCCTTAGCTCTGATACAATGAACATGAACGCCAATGCCGCCAGCAGATTTGGATATAAGTGCACACTGTTTAAGAGTATCATATATGCCCTCGATACTGTCATCCTTCATAGCTACGAGGAAACATGATGAAAGTTGTGGGCGTGGTGTAGCTGCCGCAAACAATGTGGGACTGGCATGAGTAAAATATTTTTCAGACAGCAAATTGTAAGTATTTATGGCAGCATCTATATCTTCGCCATGTATACCAATAGATACTCTCATCAGCATGTGCTGTGGACGTTCAGCAACCTAAAACACATATTTAGGTACTTGTTAATCCATTATGAACATTATTTAAAATAGCTTGTCTTTATTTTTTAGATATTCCGTAAAACAACCCTCAATAGTGGCGTTTGGAGATCGATGGATATTCTTTGAAAGGGTGAACCTTCCGAACCCACTAAGAAGACATTATTTTGAGAAGGGGAGCCATCTTGGATTTTGTTTGCGAGGGAGGGAGTTATAACACATTTTTTTTGTATGGATATTTTTTCTAAAACCTATCGTGTGGGGTATCAAATGAAGGGCTTCTTGAGCTGATTCCAAATATATACAATATCATCATTATATTGCAACCACTGGTTTTTAAAAAAACAGAAAAACATTTTCCTAACATCTACAATTTGCTTCCAGAACGTTAGATATAAGTATGATATTGAATATATTTGGAATCAGCTGAAAAAACCCTTTCATTTGATAACCCAGACGATTGGGTTCTAGAAAAAAGTAATATAAAACCGATACAAAAAAAATATTGAGATCCCATACAAAAATTCAAGATGGCTCTCCTTCTTAAAATTATGTTTGGGTTAGATTTTAGAAGGTACACCTTACCAAAGGATAACACTCGATCACCAAACGCCGCAGTATATTGCACTTTTATGTCGTGAGCAGACGCCACTAAGATGGATTCCCATTTGGGTGCAAAAATTAATTCAATCAAAAGTCATTTAAATGTATTGTATACTCTGAAGCTGACGACGACGATCTCTTTTAATAGGTATTAAAAGAAAATTGATAGGGAAAAAAATGTTCACCTTGTTATTGATTTTCAGCAAATATGATCGTTCAAGTGTTTTGAAACCAAAATAGTTGTATTTAAAGTCTCTATCGTAGACAATAGCAGAGTCCAATCTTTCTTTATTCTGCATTATTATATTATAATGAAAGTCCGATATCATGGGAGCCCTTTTTTTTGTATGTGGGTTGACAATGTTGTATAAACTTGTCATTACCTCTGAAATTAATAAAATAATAACAATGTAATTAATGATTATTAAGGCTGTGTTTAGTGATCGATTGACGGTGAGCGCGTATGTGTACCATCACCAGCGCTAACACCGTTCGTCGGTTGTGATGACGCGTTTAGTGCTCACTCAATTCACGGCTTTGATCGCCGCCCGCCCCCGGTTATATATATAGACTATAATATAGTATAATATCCCGGCAAGCATCTTGATTAATCTTTGGTGTAGTGGGGGGCAAAAATCGGGCATTATTCACTTTTGAGTTGTGAGCAACCAATAGCGCGCTCGTACGACCTAGAACAGGCGACGGCGCGCGACGCCATTATTCAAGAAGTTTGCCGTCATGTACCTACCACATAAAAAATATTACTCAGTACGGAACACTCGGAGTCAACAGTCCTTTAATCGAGTTATTCCCATCTGATCCCCTGCAACCGATCCCCTGGTGGATCGGTTTTATTTTTTATCATTTTTTATTCCCATCGGATCCTCTGTGTAGGGGATCAAGAATAAATATTAATATTTTATTCCCATCTGATACCCTATAGCATTTATTAGCTTATTTTTTGTAGGTACAATGGTACAGTCAACAAGTCACATGCTTCATAGCCCGGGGGCAGTTTAATATTTAAAAATAAAACTTTTTTATTGCTTATAAATCTCCCCTATAAATAGTACCCATTGCCCCCAACTCATATGCTTAACTGCACCCATATATTTTTTGCATTTTATTTTTGTACAGTCATGTTGTAAATGTCTTTGAAGTTTTATCTTCATAGTACGGTTTCTTACAGAATTACCTAACGTACTACTACGTTACCAATTTGATATTTCTAGTCAAAATAAAATTCATATGATAATTAAGCAAAAGTGATGGATTCAGTGAAAAGTATAACCTTGAATTGACGATATAATCGGTAACAAAAGCCGACATTTTGAAGGGTTCAAGTGGTTCAAGCCCTAGAAATTCTTAAGATTATATTGTTTGAAAGAAATTATGCTAAGTACAAAAAAAAATAATAAAACTCCCGATTAAGCCCGATTTTTATAACCCTTAAAATTGATATCTTTTGTTTCATGGTTTCACCGCATCGGCGGCACTAAGTATAGACTCACAGGATAGATAAAACACAACAATAGACTTAATCTCAATTGTCCCCAAGTTAGAAACTATCTTTTGTGTATCGCACCAGGTGCATCTTGCATTTTGTGACCTAGGTATAGAGATCATACTACTTTTTTATCTTATGGTGTAAAAAATGCATGTTAAAATTATCAGTTAAAAATATAAATAAAAATATAATTATAAGTTTACGAGTGTTTTGACTCTACACAAAATAAATGATAGATAAATAAATATTTTCTCTTGACTCAATCTGTTTTTTTTAATAAATCACCTTAGTAAACCTGTAACTGACTGTACTTTTAATTTTGCGGCAATGGAGCATACTTTCAATATTTGGAGGCAGTAGGGAATTTCTTTAAAATATTAAACTGACCCCGGGGGCTATGGAGCATAAGTCAACAATACAACAGGAACTAAAAATTAAAAAAACCGAACTCTTAAAATTTACCCTCCATTCGGATTCGTGGAGCGTTCGGCTTATAGTAGGTACAGAGAATTTGTAGGATATTTTTATGAAATAAAACTAATAGTATTGTGAATTATCAACAATTATAATAATATTTTTAAATCTGATTTATCTGTGATATTTTTTACATTAAAAATAATTGCTCAATAAATAAATATTTGATTTTAATACTTCTTTTTCTTCTGACTGTACTCACCTACCTTTTCTTGCTTAGAAATACAATGAGGGGATCCGTTGGGAATTGAAAACTATAAGGGGATCGGTTGGGATTTTTAATTCTTGGTGGATCAGTTACAGTGGATCGGATGGGAATAACTCCTTTAATCGGTTGGCTACCGCTAACATCGATTTATCAACAACACAGGCACTGTGATAGTGTCAGACATTTTCTGTTCTGCCCGATACTTGATAGGGACCTTGTATTCCTAATGCAAATGTAGAACGCGTACCAATTCACTCTGATTTAGGAGAAAAAATATTCCGTGGGAAAAAAATTGTTGAACAAGTGCGAAAAAACTGACTTATGACGGAAGTTCTATTTTTGGCAGGATTTATAATATTATAATTAGTAAAAAAAATGTAAAAAATACCTCCTGCCGGCACAATAATAAAATCTCTGCAACAATGTCAAAATCGTCGTCAAGCGTCAGACTTAGGTAATATTATGGTTGCATGCAGCTAGCCAAGCGGGCTTGTAAATGCCCTACCACCAACCAAACCGAGTACAAAATGTACCCGGGACCTCCTGGGAATCGAAACCGGGTTCCCTTTGTCTCACAGGTGGGCGAACCACTAGACCACAGAGGCGATGGTTAGCGTGCCCCTATTGTTATTCCTTACCTGAAAAATGCTTTTTAGTTTCTTTGTGCAAGTTGGAAATGGCTAATCGGGCTGCCAAGACCGCGTAGTCTGGGTGATTAGTAGTCATTGTTGCGGCGGTCTCTGCTGCTAAGTTATCTAATTCAACAGTTGTTACACCCGAGTATATTCCACTTATTACTTTTAGAGTTATGGATACCTATGAAAAAATACAAAAATGGGTATAATTTAAACTGTTGTCAAATAATCGCACTTGCAATTACCTAATTAATAAGATCTATCTCCAAAATAGTAGATCTGTCGACTAAATCAAATCACCAAAAAATAAATATCAAAACGATTACTTAATTTTTAATACTAAATGTTTTAAAAATCACCTGCAAATAATATAAATTAACAAAATAAATAGATCTGTCGCCAAAATTACCATTTAAACAGATCTGTCGACAAAATCGAATCACCTATTGGTAGTAAATTTTACAAAAACGGCGTTTCTTGCGCTTCGCCGCGCCCGCCGGTCGCTGGCTGCTGCCGTGGCCACCATGGCACACACCCTCGTGTTTTTGGTCGCAGTTCTAACCTTACCTAACTTAATGAACAACCTTTTTCATGCAAAATCGCCATGCCATGCAAAACGCTCAGGGAAAACCCCCCGCCTTTTTCACGGCGGGGGGCGGGGGGGGGGGGGCTGTCCCTTCTTTAATGTGTACCCCTTTGAAACCAAATTTTTCGAAAATTTTCAAAATAAAAAAAAAACTTGTTTCAGCCTTTTCGAAAAATGGTCAAAATTGTCAAACGCGAGATTTACAGCTCACGGACCACAGAGCCACTAGCCGCAGCTGAGGCTGGCCGTTGGTGTCGGCCGATGCTAAAGATAGCATAACACCTTTTTATAACATTATTTAATTTAATTTGCAAAATAAAACTTGTCCAGTATACTGAAAAAAAATCAAGCAATAAGAAATTATATGCAAATAAAAAGAAATAAGATAACTTACAGGATCTACAAAATCCATATTTAGTCCATAGCAAAGTTTCTTGATTCGTGATGTTATTTTGTCAATATGGACCTCTTCCATTCTCCCTCCTGCACAAAATAAACGGAATTTAGTCTTCCAAAGGATGTATCAATGACCCAGGCCCAACATGAAAGAGAGACCTATCTCAGTGTTCTTAGTTCTAATCTCTACTTGAATACCTACCTAATTTTGTTTCTAAATAATATTAAACTTAAAAATGTCAAGAGATAATTTCGAAATTAAAATGTATCGTGCCAATTGGATCGTGTTTCTGGTTCAATACATGTCTGGATAAAAATATCAAGAAATATTTATCTTTATTTCAGATTCGTAGGATCTATTAGCGACCTTTGGCATTACATCAAAGTGTTATTTTTTTTAACCCTCTCCTTAACCTCCACAAACGAAGGGCCAGGAGCTATACCACTGCGCCACCGAACTCCTCTTGTGTAATGACTTGATATTTTTCTAGAAATCTTATTATTCTAATATGCATAGCTTTTTCAAGGATCTTTGATAAGATAGGTATTAATGATATCAGTGTATAATTGCCAGGATTTGATTTGTTTCCTTTCTTAAATATCTGCTTGATTACTGATATTTTTAATGCATCTGGAAATTCACCTAAGCTAAAGATAAAACTTAAAACTGCTGCTATTTCGTATTTCAGATTCAGAAACTAAACAATGGGCGGCGCGGTAAGCGAATCAGGATCCCGACCGGGTTTTTTAGTTCCGAAATTTCCGGGATTATCCGTTACGGATTTATTTGTCCCGGATTATGTTTTCTTGGTCTTGGGATTTCAGGATTGTTATGATTAAAAAAAAGTTGATAATAGACTGCGTGTAGCAAAAAGCTTAGTGCCAGTGCTCACAACAGAATTGCTTGCCTATCATTTTAATACAACAAGAAAAACTTCTAGTATTTGTAGCTTGAATGAAAGCTAAGTTTTGAACATGAAAGCTGTCTATTATTTTCGAAGTTTAATTGCAGAGTTTGTTAGATAAATGATATTTTTCAATTTATTTTATAGAGATAGAGAAGTTAATAAAGTATCTAGGTGTCAGGAGTAACCATACTTCAAAAGTAAAAGTTAAATTAAGCTGATTTTTGTAAGATTACTATATTTTTATTTTTAACCTCCTACAATAATCCCAGGATTGACTAAACATGATCCTGAAATCCCAGGGATAGAAATAAGGGCCGGGATCGAATTCCGTATTCACAAAGCTGTTCCAGTGCTGTCTCTAACCCTCGTTTTAATGCAGCAGTACTTTAATCATTGCCAATTGATAATCACCAAATAAACCAAATTTCACGAAGAGACTCTTTCTTTGCATGGAAAACATAGATGTGTTGTCTCACAGACTGCTGTCAAAGTTTGAAGCAAAACAACAACTCATCCAAATTGCAACCAGCAATACAATATCCCACTTCAGTTATCATTTTGGCACTAAAGCTACTACTAAGCTCAGACATGGGAAGTGCAGGGAAGAGTGAAAACTGTGGCCACAGTTAAAGGTTAATACTTATGCTGTGGCCACAACAATGATAAGGAGTTTCTTTTAGTTTTAACAATGATGCTTCTGCGTCCTCTGTCTGACGCTTGGTGTAGCCTCGGCACAAACAACTCGAGTTTTTGATCTATAAAAATGGGCGAAGGGTTAAGCCTTAATCCCATAAACACAAAGGGGCCATGAGTTGAAACCCTTTCTAAATGCAATGTAGGTGAGATCAAAATGTAACGTAAAACTAGTACTTATAAATAAGTGCTCATGCATGACGTTTTTAATGGGAATTCTGCAAATTATTACTCACCTCTTTTCAAGACATATAACCTGTTCGTTTTGCCAACCATTTTAACGAAAACTTAATGTAGCCAAAGAGATTACTTAGGGGGAATCAGAACAGACAAAACTGTAGAAAGTCTGCAAATGAGATAAGAAGATTATTAGATTGAGGTGTGAAAGAAACTGAAAGATAGAACCGCTTGCTTGCACTACAGTCACTACTTGAAGTCACTTTACAGTTCACTTGAATTTGCTTTGCATTGCATTGCAATTAGCATTGACTGACATCGAAAAACGCGGGAAGCAAGCAAAGTACCTAGGTACCTACTCAACTTGGCTATGGTAAACACAGATTAGCACACGATAATCGTTCATAAGCACTTTGAGAAACTTGTTTATGCTCCCGGTCGGTGTAATCTCAGAAGAATAACTTAACGATAAATATGGGGAGTTTTGATCCATAGTGGATATTGTGTCTTAAAATTGGTGCAGTTATATGGTACGCAAGTGTCTACGCAACTGAACAATATGTGGGATAATTGAAATAGGCGCGATCTTGGTTATGTGAAGCTGAGACTTTTATTGAAGTGGTGGCTTCCTCGACAGAACTAACCGAGTAAACTGTCTTGATATACTTGGTGCCAAATGCTCCAAGCAGCATTGGAATACGATGCACCCGCATTCTAATGAAAAATGAAATAATATCAACTCAAGGACTGGCAGTATGGCTTAGACCTTCGTCTGTCCTGAAAAGGACGAATATAACTACTACTACTACCACGATAAATACGGTGAGTTTCCTTAGCTAAGTGAGTTTCAAACCTCGCAGACGAATTAATTATTTGATAAAGATCTTTAAAGATGTAAAGACATGACGTAAAAAAAACTAAAGTCATCAATGAGAATGTATATAAAAATATACTCTGTGATCTAATCCTAAAATCACCTGAATTTATTATACTTGTTTTAATTAGTGTAAAACTATGAAGAATTCTCCATTGATAGTAGATGGACATAACTATGACACAACCTCTTTTACTATCGGTTTAGTTCTTGCTATATCATCTAGTCTATTCATTGGATCAAGTTTCATTATCAAGAAACTAGCACTTAAAAAAATAAGTGCCTCTGGTAATATCAGGGCTTCGGCGGGAGGTTACGGATATTTGAAACAATGGATGTGGTGGCTAGGATTGATAACAAGTTAGTAGTAACTATTCTATTTTGAATTTCATTTAAATCATTGATACTTTATTTTCATCATTTGTAATTTTAGTGGGTGTTGGCGAGATGACTAATCTCTTAGCATATGCATTTGCTCCTGCAGCTCTAGTAACACCGTTAGGTGCTTTAAGTGTCATAGTAACAGCAGTGCTATCTTCAAAGTTTTTGAAAGAGAAATTGAACATCATTGGAAAGGTAACGTGTACCCATATAATATTGTTATCATAAGTAATGCAACAAATACGAATCAAACAATACATACTACTACCCAATGAAACTGAATGAAAGAACTCATGCTAAACAAACTATGTAACAATAATTGACAACTTGAGAATTCAACAAATCCATTCATTTACCCCAGGGATCCCAACCTTTTACCCTATGCGCCTCCCCGAAAGACATTTAATTTTCAGAAAGTACTAAAATTAGAAAACCATTTCGAGATTTTAGTGTATTAATGTGAAAATTCGAGATTTTAGTGTATTAATGTAAAATTAGATAATATATTGATATTTATGTTTCTATAAAATATTGAATATGTGGGACACCCAAAAAATGGGGGGTACATTTAAAAGTGAAAATGACCTTAAGATAAGAAACAATGAAAAATAAATGGGTGTGTTTATTTTAAGTAGGTTATCAACAATCAAACACTAGAGGTGTACTACGGTATCACTATCCGCGCCGTGTAAAATTATTAATTTCAATCAGTACTATGCATACTTTATCTAAAAACGCACGCCGCACCCCTCTTTGGAAGTCTCTATGCTCGACTGGTTGGAAATCCCAGTTAATAGATTCAAACAGTATATTATAAATAATATTGCGCGTTCGTGCATACACAGCCAAACCTTCAAATTTAAATAGTTTGTTTTTAAATATTTGTGATGATATTCGGTAAATATCTACTATTCGGAGAATACTAATATTCATATTCGTATTTGATGCATCACTAGTTAGCATACAAAATGTGATAAAATTCTATTACATATTTTTTTTTACAGATTGGTTGTTTCTTGTGTGTCATTGGATCTATAATTTTCATTATTCATTCACCGAAATCGGAGGAAATCAAATCATTTTCTGAATTAGTAGAGAAATTGAGTGACTATTTATTTTTATCATATGTGGCCTCTATATTTGTGATGAGCCTTATTGTAAAGATATTTTTTGTGCCAAGGTTTGGTAATACAAATATAGTTGTTTATTTATTAATGTGTTCAACAATTGGTAGTTTAACTGTGGTTTTCTGCAAAGCTGTGGCTTTGGGTATAAAGGAGACACTTGGTGGTAGAGTGAATGTTTTTTCACATTATGTATTTTGGTTATTATTAATTACTTCAATATTTTGTATTATGGTCCAGATGAATTATTTGAACAAGTCATTAGATAGTTTTAATACCAGTGTTGTCACTCCAGTCTATTATGTAATGTTTACTGTTCTGGTTATATTAGCTTCTAGTATTTTATTTAGAGAATGGGAACATATGCCTCTTGATGACATAATAGGTTGTTTTTGTGGATTTATAGTTGTAACTACAGCAGTATTCATGTTAAATATTTTTAAAGATATACAAGTTTCTTTTAAAGATTTGAATTTTAACTCCAGAATAAGGAGGGTAAGTAACAATAATGGTTTAGAGACCAATAACTATATATTAAATACAACACAAAATCGATAATCAAACTTATATTTTAACTCTGTACAAATAATTGTAGTGTTACTTTGTACAAATAATTTTAAGTTAAATTATTAAAAGACCAAATAGTTAAAAGTATAGACAAAAGTAAGTGTTAAGTACATAAACGATACATAGGTACATACCTACACAAGCAGAAAGTCTTACAATAATTACAGAAGTTCAATTTTTTATTCCCTGTTTCTTATAATTTTGGGTTTCCACTTTAATGCACAAATTAATATACTAGTTAAAATTTAATGCAACACCTTACCTACTTACACCTTTTTTGTAAGGGCCACACACAATGTATCTATAGTCCATTTCAATATTTCAAATTATTCAAAAATACTATCTCTGTAGGCCACTTCAACCCACCAAGGCCCGGAAAATGAGACTATAGATATTCCATTGTTGTCCGGCCTCATTCGGCCATTGATGAATATGTATGTACCTATGTAAATTTTCAGACACTGTAAAAAAAATAAAAAACCAGTTCTTTACATTAAACCAGTTTAGAAATTAATTACTTAAGTATGTAAAGATGTTCATATGATTTTCTTTTGTAGTAGTAGAAGGTACTTATTTAATAAGTACATATCAAAGTGTTTAGTAACAAACAACTTATCAATAGTAGAGACCATGATAGTGTATTAAAAAAGGTAGGCAAGTGATTCGCTCATATTGAGCCATTTGACACAATTTCAACTTGTAAGGAAGGTACCCAACTGCCTGGCTTTGATTTCATTTATTTTTGATATAATGTTAGAGAGTAGTCTAGAATACCAGACAAGTAATTTTTTTAGCTACCCTACTTCAACCTATTGGGAGAATTTGTCATCCAAAGTACTAATAAAAACCCTCTAACTTCTGGAACGAGATATATTCATTGAAGCAAATTGCTAGTTAATTACTGGTAGGTATATCCTAATTGAGTGTTGGAGACAGTTGATCGCTTTAGGACAGATTCGCTTTACGACACAAGTACAGTCAACTCGATATAACAATAATAAGCACGTGTTTTGTTACAACGGCTCCGACTCATATTTAGGTACCTACGTAAAATAAAGGCCCTCTAACGTTTTCTATTTCTCATCATTGAATTTTGGTTTAGCTGGCCTTACGTAAATATGAGTTAGAGCCGTTATAACAAAACACGTGCTTATTTAAACAAATCTCGTTCCAGAAGTTAGAGGGTTTAGTCACAAAGTAAGTAACGGCGGCGCACGCCGGAGCAGAGTCCGCTTAGAACAAAATGCCATTTCCACCACGCACACATAGACGTTACATTTATAGAAACTCTCGGGCAGTCTCGGACAGAGCTCAGTCGCAAGTATTTTCCTACTATAAAAAAGTACTCTGTGGCGAGTATCGCAAGTGCTAGTGCGCGCGTTGCTCAAATGAACTGTTAAAAGTGCGTACATATTATTGAAAACTCGACTGTACCTATATTATATTCCAATCATGAATAGTTTTATTCAATTATATTATACTTTAGCATAATAAAGAAATGGGAAGTTCTATAAAAAATATTATTTATTTAAAATACATTATAATAGGATTCACCATTCTTTAAATGAATCCCAAAAGTATCACATCTATGCTTTTAGTGTGGTTGGAAACCTGAAGAGAAGATGTTTCTATAAACATTCAAATAAAGAAATCGAAAAAAATAATATGTTAAATAAGTAACAGTTTCCAAGCACATTTTAAGTCCTATAGAAAAAATTGTCATCCAATCCAAAACTGTTTTCTTATTCCATCCATTGTTTTCTTTAGTATGTTTATCCTTGTCCTATTTATCAAACGGACGTAGTTATGCAAACTAGAACCAACCCACAAAAAGTTACTTTCGAGATAATTAAACTTTTGTTTTAAAAGTGAATTGAAAAACATATGCAGGTTATTTGACATTTCAACTTATGAACTTTAAATTTAATATTGATCACAATATTATCAAAGCTAGCAGTTTTATATTTTTCTTTGGTTTTGTATTTATTTTGGATAAAAAACCTGCTAGTTCCTTATTGCAAAATTACTCTTTTGTGGGATGGTTCTTTTTAACAATATTTTATGTTTTTCGGATAACCAGAATAATTACTATAATAATTTAAAACACATATTTTTTTCATTATATTTTTATTGTAACTTACTTGTTTTAATAAAAAATTGTAAAACACTGTTTTTATCACCCTAGATTACTTAATTACTAATATTATCCTCTTCTACCTCAAAATCAACTTTACCAGAAACCCGTCTAAGTTATCTTCAACCATTAGATTCATTACATCTCCCGTTAATGTTTTGTAAAGGTCTTGGGCATCTTCTGGGATAAGATGCAACAAGTTTTTTAAAGTCATTCAACTTTGCTTCGGGAATAGGTTTCCCATCAGGCCAAAGTGGATCCATTACTTCTTTGGTTAGTCGGCCTGTATTACCTCTTGTATTTTTCTTTAAATTTATTTCTGCATGGTCATTGATAGTCATCATCCAAGTTAGATATCGCATAAAAATTGAAAACTCGTCGTCTTTTTTCATCATTATCTCTTTAGTATTTAGCCAAGACACTTTTGACCCATCAGAAGCTTTCTAACTATTTATTATTATGTCTTCTAGGTTAGAACTTGTCAAAAAATCTTCTTTTGCTTTAGTCCTCCCGTGACCACGGCCCCTGGAAAGGTGTCGAAACGTCGGGAATTCTAAAAAACCAATAAATACAAACTAAATAATTCCAAAACAACACCTGAATTAATAATATACGCGCTGTAATCCGTAAAAAGTGTTTTATTTCTAATGAACTGTACGCGCGAAAGTCTTAGAAGTGTATATCAATATTAAACTTAAGTTGATGTCAACTATACAATGACTTTTATTTTAATATAGTTATGAGTTATGGCATATATTTGAAGATTTTTGCAGTGGCTTTAAATGCTTATTGATAAGTTAAACATTTTGGAAATAGCAACACTGATAGTCTGATAGTTACCCCATAGAAGTATAACTAAATCTATACTTCTATGAGTTACCCGGTAACCAAAATTTGATCTAACCTTAGCCATTATACTGTTAAAATTAATGTGATAGTTACCAGGTAACTATCAGTGTTGCTATATATAGAACTTGCAAACGCGCTAGGTTTTGGTAGGTTATTGTATAAAAAATTTCTCAGTATTTTTCTACTTTGTTAAACGCAAATCAAATCAAACATGTTTTTAATTATTTTTTGTATTAAGAACAGACATTTTATATACTGTTAAAATGAATGTGACGAGTAGAAAATTGCAAAAGATTAAAGGTTACTAAGTATTTTTCTACTTTGTCAAACGCAAAACAAACCCAAGCTTCAATTTTTTCTACTAATCTTACAGAAAGTAACAATCTAGACAAAACTAAGCCTCATGGTTATTTTAAAAGCTACTTTATTAAATATGCGAAATAGAACCAAGTATCATTGGTTCTCTTTAGCAGAAAAAAAAGACAAAATCCATGTATTTTAATTTTCAACGAGAACCATGTGGCTTGGTTCCATTTTGAGTAATTAAACTGCTTAAGACTTATAGGTACCATGCGACATAGATCCATTTAGTTTTTCTAAAGTGTCTCTATCTAGTGTTGGTACCCTAAGCAGCCTTCTTTTTTTTTGTTGTGACATGGAATATCGGCCTGGGAGTTTTTTAAGGACGTAGAAAACGTAGTGGGGAGTTTATTAAAATATGTAACTCGATTTCACCTGAAATGTGGGTTGGTTCTAGTTTGCATAACTACGTCCAAACAGTTTTTGACAGTTGTTATACGTTTCTTAAAGAGCATCATGTGCTTTTGGCATACCTCCTCCTCCTCCAAAACCGACGTTTTTCAAAATGGCGGAAAGGTAGGTATGCCAGTCTTCATACATAAATGACCGATGGCTTTAAAATTGTTATTTAAAAGTGTGTCTACTAAATTAAATTATTGCAAACAGCATTTCATACAAACTTTCCAAGTCCTTAATTTTGAAATGAATGAACCGATTTTAATGAAACTTTATATGACTAAGCAGAATACATGGTCTAAAAAGTTAGCTGAAAACATTTTGTATGAAATGTCTTATTTTAAAAAAGATAACTGGAAATTTCTGTTTGTATGGAAAATTTAAAATTAGTCTAATTTAACTGTAACACTATTTATCGAAAATGATTTCAACTAACTTTTTAGACCAATGTATTCTACTTATGTCTATGAAGTTTCATTTAAAACAGTTCATTCATTTCTAAAAATAAGGACTCGAAAGTTTGTATGAAATGCCCTTTGTAGTCAACACTCTTAAACAATTAAGTTTCTTTTGTAATCATGTGGGAATTGTTGTATTTTATAAATTACTATTACAATAAAGAGTTTGGTGAAGATTGCTTACCAAATAAGTTGGAAATAAAATGAACTAGAAAATTCTAGCAATGAAATTAAGATATTGTCCTAGATAAAAATGACTGTTATTCTGAAAAGGCAGATTACATTTTGAAACTGCAGTGTTGTGTAAAAAAATATTAAATGCTTTAGAAATAGGTACATGGAATGTGAATTTCACATATGAAATATAATAAAAGTTTCTTGAATCATCACAAATAAACAGTAACAGAGTGATATATAAATGTTCTACATATTGGACATGTTCTTTGGTACCCATAGAGGCGTCTACAACACTCAGCACATAAGCAAACATGACGACAAGGTAGAGTCAAAACACACTTCTGACGTTCCTGGCATATAATACATAGAGTATCAGCATTACTTCCATTGTCTAACTCACTTGAAATTAAGTTAACTTCCTGCTCTGCAACATTTTGACCACTTGCCATATCCCTAATCACTCTAACCTCAGAGTCCACTAAATAATTATAAATTGTATAATACAAATACAACATTTTTCTAATGAATGACCAATACATTTCTGATAGATAAGTCAATAATAAAACTCGAAAATGAATACAAAGACGCCCAATAATAATGGCAATTATAATTCCTACAAACGACTCCAAAGGCACGTCTGTCAAAAAATTTGTGAATTCTAATAAAGCCATATAAGAATCTATAATAACCACAGATAATATATTTCCAATATAGTTGAAACTTACTTGTAAAAAATGAGGCAAGTGAATAGGCAAAAAAGTTAGTATTAACCATATTGTATTTCCTGATAACACTAAAGCACCTTTCAGTAATAGTAGTAATTCACTCAGCATGAACAGTATTGTATTTAAAACAGACTTGATTGATCCAAACAAGGCATCAAATCCGAATGTTGTCTCACAATAAACTAATATTATCCCCTTATGTATAAAACGCAGCTGATTAATGATCGTGTCCACAAAGTCATTTATAAAGGCGGGTATTTCTTCTGAGAATATTCGTATGTTATCTTCGTAAACGATTTGTAGGAATATTAAGACATTTTCAAATACTCTTAGCACAGCATCTGAGATTCCCGCTACGCTTGCAACAATAACTTTTCCTATGAATGATGCCACAAGTAGAACTCGTTGAATAAGTAAAGCGAATAGATTTAGAACTTTCGCTACTATTGCAATCATAATTAATTCTCATGTTTCAGATCTCTTTAAATCAACGATGTTTGAAATATGTAATCTACTTTTGGTTTTTCGTCTTTTGTTTGTTGATCGGATAATCGGCAATTCGGCACGGCAGGCAGACAACAAATGTCAACTGTCATGTCAAAGTCAAAAGTTGGACAAAAAGTCCTAGGAGTGCGTTCCGTCGTTTTGGGCTTAGGTTTTGGGTGTAGTTATTTGGGTAAAGTCTTGGTAAAGTTTAACTCGTTTGAGTTGCAACCAAGCCACAGAACGATCGAGTTGTTTTTATAACCTAAAAGAACTTTAGATTTCATTAAGTACACTGACTATATTTTGGTTCTTAATGATCTAAGTGTTGTACTGACTTTTAGTTCCATTTTATTTCATTTCTAGATTTTCTACTCGTTTCTGGGCAAGCTGTAATTATTAAAATATGACATCGATAAATCGATTGAACTTCACGTCTCTATTGAATTTCCTCACAGCTATGTTGAAATTACACGGTTCATTATCACATTTGCCTTTCAATTTGTATGAATCATCCAAATTCAATCATGCAAACCTTCTTAATGCTTTAAGATGCAAACCAATGACCTCCATCTTAGAGCATTAAGAACACCTCCATATACCTAACTACAAAAAAATGATGCAAACATACAAGTAAAGGTCGTGGCACACTATAATGGCACCGCTACAACCCAGCAATTAACTTGTCATTCAAATTAGCGCGTTAAATCATGTGACGTAAAATATATTTCATAACGTCAAAAAGAAAAAGCCAACGGCGGGCAGTCAGCGCGCTTGCCGCTCCCATACAACTTAGAGTTGTGTAACTCATACCTAAGAACTCATACAAGAGTCACCTCAAATGTCCCACACAAAACGACAATGTCCCATCACCTCAAAGATTTAAATTGTCATGCATCAAATGAGGCATCAAGAATGAACTACTGCTCGCTACTTCTATCTATTCTGTGATTTGAAACGTGCGACGTGCGACCGCCGCGCTCTCTACTCTAGTCTCTATGGACCATTACAAACAATTTTAATTCTGCACCTGGCCAACACGCGTCAATGATTATGAAACATATGTTCGGGGCATACGACCATTGTTAGCTTGTCACCTGTTTTCTTTCCCCCGCCACGCGCCGCGCCGTCGTCGTCATCTCGCTTGTTTACACTGCGTGAGAGCGAGCGAGAAACAGTGAACAAGCGTAAGCGCCTCAAATGAGTGAGTGGGACAATCGTATAATGTTGTATGTATAAATAAATTTTGATATTTTCAATTTTAATTTTTGTATGAAACAGCTGATTGTTTTTTTGCGATTTCAGAGTTAGTCCCATAGTAAAAGTTGATCAGTTTGATGGTCCCTATATACCATATTCGGCATTAGGGGTATTTTTGTAACACCTTGTATATACAAAACCTTAGAGCATTAAGAACAAAACAATTGGGACAAAACAAATAGGACATTGTTCCACGTCGTTTGAGGTGGTACAATGTCCCAATTGTAGTAATGTCACAGTATACCTCAACTCGTACTAATGTCTCATTGATATTACATTGTCTCACCTCATTTGAGGTGGTACAATGGCCCAACACACAGTTCGAAATGAGTTACTCATGCGTGTCCTACCCAACTCTAATACAACTCTACTCGCGGCCAGCTCGCTGTAAGCGAGCGGACCACGCGCTTGCACCTCACCGTCCACGCACGGACTGCGAGCTTATAAGTAAATCATTCAATGTCATTGATGCCCACTAAAGCAAATTATCTGTTAACGCTGTCAGCGCTGAAATAGATTTTAGCCTGAATCGGAAGTCCCATGTTTGCCACAAAAGGCCAGAAAAGAACCCAGTGCCGTTAAACCCAAATAAAAAACTAATTAGGTACTAGTCTCTGTCATGTCATGTCAATAGATAGTGTCAACCATCAACTGTGTCAATGTCATTCATATATTTTGATTATTTTTGATGTCATTCTCTGATTCTCATTCATTTCATTACTCACTGCGTTTGAATAAAAAAATAAATCTAGATTCATCGATAAGTTGTGTTGTTGTTGATTTGTATTAAGATAAATAACAATGGCTCCAAAAGCTGGTGGTGATTCTGCTAAAGTTAATTCGGCGGTTTATAAAGATAAAAGTAAACCTGCAGATATCCGCCTGAGCAACATAAATGCCGCTAAAGGTATGTACAAAATCATCTGTTTCTAATAACACCTTTAGATCTAACATTTATGTTCCAACACTTAGTATTATTATTAATTCAATTCTTTTAATGACAAATTGTATTCTAAGACTTTTTCCCTGACTCTCCGACCTTAACTTGTAAAGATTTGAGTTGGGAAAGATTGACAAACTTACTTTCATCTTTTTATTATTAGATTTAGTAAGGTTAAAGGATCTCTAGCGATCGCCCGTGACTACTCTGTGTGGACATCATAATATCCCTGGTTCTATCCCTCTTTTTTTCCTGGATGAAAGGTACCCTATGACAATGTATCTTCAAAATATTATGATGATCGGTTGATTAGGTAACAAACAAAAAAACTTACTTTCGCCAATGACTTCAATTACAAAGATGAGCTGTTCAAAATTAAAATTGTGTCATAACCAACCTTCGCAGCGCATCAACTGTTTTTATTAGTTGCTCGCAATAGATAGACTAAAGGAGTTGCGGTGCATGCACTGTAGGTAACTTATGAGCAATTTTTCGGTACTATACAGCCTGTTTAGTGTAGTATACACATACATTTACAATAATTAATTAAAATAATTTTTTGTCCATAAGAATATTTTTTTTGTCCATAAGAATAATGTTGTTTTTATAAGTCCGGTTTAGATTAAATTCAATTTTAATTATTAGCATAATGTAATAATTATTATTAGTTAATTACTAAAGAATAAATTTACAAAGAAACAAAATGTGCAATTACAAAAAATGTGAAACATTATTATATGTCTTGGAGATTAAAGAACAGACTTTAATAATAATAATAAAACTTTTAATAAAACTTGACAATTCAACTTAATAATACAAGGTGCCCGGGAAGTCATGATAACCTTTTACCTGTCGATGGGCCACATTGGAATCTACCAATAAAAAAAAATTACCTTAGTAAAAGTCTTCTAAAGTTCTTAGTAGTTTTTTGATATTTTATGCAATATTGGAAATTGTCTACCTTTGATCAGTTTTTTCATGACATTTCTACAAATTAAAACTTTTTCGAGCACAGTTTTTTATTTTAATTTTGAATTATCCTGCCATCAATTGAATACAATAAAGTTACAGAGATATCTTCTTTTAAATACCTAAAATTTAGGTCCAAAATAAAATTATAAATAGTAAAATTTTCACCTACAAAAATGTTTTCCTTACTTTTGATCTGCTAAGGTCAGTTTTTTTTTATTTTTTTATTTGTAGATCCCAATGTGGCCCATCGGCAGGTAAAAGATTTGAAAGAGTGTAAAGGATTCATGACTTTCAGTACACCATGTATAGGTATTTTAATTTAATTTGGGTCTGAACCTCTGGGTAAAAGCCTCCCCCATCTGTTTCCACACGTCTGCGCGCCGGTCGTAGACAGGGCGCGCCCCGTGCCCAAACCGTCGCTAGCACCGGTGGTCGTTAACAAACCTATGTTAACAAACTGACCCATACATAACCGGACGGAGACTCGGTTTTAAACCGTGCCTAGACCCAGGAAACCGTCTTGTTAACAAGGGGAGTAAGAGTATGTAAACAAGTTAATAGGCAATACATTGTATACAATGTTTTAGCAAATAAAGATATTCTTTTTCACTCATATTTTATTTACAGCTGTCTCGGATGCTATCAGAACAAGCCTCGGTCCTCGTGGAATGGATAAAATGGTAAATATCAACTTTATTTTTATGGAAAGAACTACTACTTACTGCTTGTTATTTCATAGCTGAATAATTATTTATCAGTATTTCATTATTATAAATTGCTAATGCATAATTTCAGATACAAGCTGCAAATGGAGAGGTTACCATTACTAATGATGGTGCTACTATATTAAAACAAATGAGTGTAATTCACCCAGCTGCAAAAATGGTAAAAGACGTATTCTGATGGTAATATTTTTTAAGGCCATGGCAAAATAGCTTTATGCAATGCAGCAGTGATTGTCTATGAATGACTTCAATTTCAATTTTTATGGTAAATGGCTGCATCTCGTTTTACGTGACGATTCTGCCAATGTCCGATTTAAAAGACACATTATATAGACAACTTTTTGCCAAATGACATTTAAAAGTAATTATTTATTATAGTAGCAGGCATAGCATGACAAACCCGACGGTTTGTCATGCTATGCCTGCTGTGGCTTCTAAGCTCTTAGTGCTCTTAGTTAGTGATTTAATAGTCTTAACATTATTCCAGTTGGTAGAACTATCTCGCGCTCAGGACATAGAGGCTGGTGATGGAACCACATCAGTTGTTGTTATCGCTGGTGCCTTATTAGATGCCGCTGAGAAACTGCTGCAGAAGGGTATACACCCAACAGTGATTTCTGATGGTTTCCAAAAAGCTTTGCAACTATCTTTACAGGTAATTAGAAACAAAATTAACGCACACTGTGTTAGGATTTTACAGACCTTTACTTAAAGTGAATGATTGGTCATTACGATCTGACATTTCCAACAGATCGAGATGACGTATCGCAGCGTCTATGTCGATTTTATCGGAAATCGCAAACAATAGAGCAAGGCCACTACTACATACGAAACGATAAAGAACACTAATTATCAGACGATGCTCGTCGATCGATTTACTTGATTTTGAACCTTGAGCATGTCACTTTGTCGAACATCATCCATAAATATAAGAGGCCTTACCAAAGGTGAAGCGGCATTTTGATGCGATCTATCTTCAGGATATCAGTGACGGATGGACGATGGATCGTATCGACCGATCGCACCGTTTGTTGATATTGAGCAACTAATCATTTGATTTATAATGATAAACTGATATGATCTACTAATTTTTACTCTATGGGTAAATTTTTTTACATAGGTTTGATTGAATATTTTTGTGACATATGTATTACAAAAAAAGAGCGCGACCAGCCATAAAGATAGTTGTCTAACTCCAAAAGAGTTGAGAGAACAAGTTTCTAATGCTGAATTTAGCTTTTTACCAAGGCAGTCATGTGAAAATAACTTTTCTTACCTATAGCACTTTTCTTGCTGGTAGAGGTAAAATGTTGTATGTTTCACACGAGACCAAATTTTTGTGATATCTCGCGCCCTTAAATCACTGCTCAGTAGTTTATACAAGATGTTACAAAAATACCCCTAATGCCGAATATGGCATAAAGGGACCATCTAACTGAACAACTTTTACTATGGGGCCAACTCTGAAATCGCGAAAAAAAAATCAGCTGTTTCATACATTTTCATATTTTCGATTTTAAGTTTTGTATGAAACAGCTGATTTTTTTTGGTCCCTCTATACCATATTCGGCATTAGGGGTATTTTTGTAACACCTTGTATAGGCTACTTCGCTATTTTGCGATTTAGTTTGTGTTTTATTCACAGTACAAATTGACTTTGGTCTGTAGTATAACAAATAACTATTATATTTACTAGGTGGTGGAAGGTATGTCTACACCTGTGGACCTCGCTAATGAAGATGCTCTATTGAAAGCTGCTGCTACATCTCTTAATTCCAAAGTGGTGTCACAGCATTCTACTATTTTGGCTCCCATTGCAGTTCAAGCAATTCGTGCTGGTATGTACTTTTTGTCTAATTTATTTATTTAATCTATGGAAAGATTAACAAAGTAGCTTAAAACCAAATAGCACTGGTCTGGTGAAAACAGGATAGAAAGAAATTTCCAGGTCTTTACTCCTCACATATAAAAAAAGTTTAGAAATTATTGAAATAAGTAAATATAAATTTTCTAGGGGTTTATTCAATGGACATGTTTCATGATGTTAAAAAGAACTTAATTTAACTTCATAGAATTAAAACATAGGTTAAAACTAACAAATAGCAGAATAGTCGCGCAACGGATTGTTGAGCGACCCAGTTGTGGCTTCAACTAGCGCATGGGTGCGCCCCACTAGAGGGTCGTAGCCCTATCCAAAGGGGGGCGCGGCTGGCGGCTTTAGATAAACTATAAAATAGTTAGTAGAGACTGATTTAAAGTCATAATTTCGCACGGCGCAGACGGTGCCACCGATGCGTAGTGCACCTCTTTTATGTGTGGATTCTAATCCACACATAAAAGAGGTGCACTACGGTTAATCTATTAAGGCTTCGTGTTGATGGCAGTGGATGGACTGGAACCAGACCGGAAATCAACTAGGGCCAGGCCAAAGCCGAATTGACGCCGAACCGACATTTTGTACCATATCATAGCGTACATAGGGTTTTTGCAGCGGCAGCGGGGTGCACTACTGGTTCATCGGTCTGCTAGGATTTTAACTAAAGTCTAGTTTTAATGAAGAAGACAAAACACGGTTTAACTAAAATATGTTTATGAATAGTTTGATTTTTTTAAACATTCGCAAAACAATTACCTTTACCTTTATGGATCGGTTGAGTAGCTAGACGTGAAGGCGTAAGGAGCCAATCGAGCTCCGAGCTCGGCTGCGGCCCAGCTCCTGTCTGGTTCCAGTCGATCTCCGACATCCGGTCACCGGTGCCATTTACACGAAGCCTGTAGGTCAGCGAACTAAAATCTATGGAACAAGCATTGTGTTGCAAAATGGCACCATACGAAAATAACAACTTTTTTTGTATCCACTACGGGTTAGTGCTTGGCCTTCATCTCACCCGATGTTAAGTGACGATAAGGCCGAAGGTGGAAGCGCACTACACCTGGAATCCTCAGCACTGAGGAACTGGCTTAATATCTTACCTCTAACTGCCGGAACAACAATTTTTAAATTGCTGTTATGGCGTCAGACTTAGGTAAGATGGTGGTAGTTAGCCAGGCGGACTTGAAGTAAGCCCTACCACCAACCAAACTGAGTAAAATGTACCTCCCTACTGGGAATCGAACCCCTGCGTCTTACACGGGTGGGCGAACCACTAGACCACAGAGGCGGTTACTCATATAATATATGTACAATACGTTATTTTTGCATATTTTTACAGTCTTCTTTGCGTCTTTAACACTATTTGACTACACAGGACGTCATTTCTAAGAAACTCTTTCTTTCTCTCTTTTCTTTACAATACAGACTGCAATTATTGTAAAGAAAGCTAACGTCTGTCACCGGGCGCGTGGCTGGCCCGACTAAATGCTGTGCAAGTTGCTACTTTTTAAGCAATATTTGTTCGCAATTACACTTCCATAGATTTTAGTTCGCTGCTATAGGTGTGATTCTCAGTTTTTAATGATTAATTATTGTTACAGTAATGGAACCTAATTCTAACGGAATAGGTGCTAGAGTCGACTTACGAGACGTGAAAGTAATTGAGCGCATCGGTGGAACTGTTGAAGATACAGAATTAATTAAAGGCCTCGTCATTGCGCACCGCGCCGCTAATGTGAATGGGCCGCATCGTATTGAAAAAGCTAAAGTTGGACTGATACAGTTCTGTATTTCACCACCCAAAACCGATGTGAGTACATACAGGAATTTAATATTACACAATACTAAATTCTTCTCCCCTAGCATGACCAACGAAACACGATATGATATAGCGATTAATCACGTTTAACTGTCAAAAGACAAATTTTAACAGTAGGGCGTCGATAAAACGCTATATCACGCGATATATATCGTGTTTCGTCGTTCATGCTAGGGGGGCTTGTCAAAAATCCTAGCAGGACCTAGGTAGTGTCAAATTAACCCTGATCACTTTTTTCAGATGGATCACAATGTCATCGTATCAGACTATGCCGCTATGGACCGCGTTTTAAAAGAGGAAAGACAATATATTTTGAATATTGTAAAACAGATTAAGAAAGCTGGATGTAATGTTCTTCTGGTGCAGAAATCTATTTTGAGGTAAGTAATTATTCAAAACTTATTTATTTTCTTCATGTAAGTATAGCAAGCTGAAATAAAATTGTTACCACATTTGATTTCAAATCAAAAAAATTGTCTAAGACTCTTTAACTGTTACAATTGTGTACAAAAATGAAACATTGTCATTCATTTAGCAATCGAGTAGGCGTATTATAAGTTTACCCTTACTATACTTGATAGCGACTGTAGTTAACATTTGTATGAAACCTTTAAGGCCCTTAACTCATTGGTCAGCGCAGCATCGGTACGCTCGGTATACGCGGTACCGAAAGCTTACTGGGCGCCTATATTTCAATAGAGCGTTACTCATTTGTCAGCGCAGGAGCGGCGCGGCACAGCACGGCGTACCGCGCCGATGAATAATAAAATGCTCTTAGTTTAGTAGTGTAATGTTATTATCGCCAGAGGCGCTGTGCCAAATTGCATACCAAATTGCTTACTACAGTCGCCATCAAGTATAGTAAACGTAACTGTGCAAACTCATAATATAGGCACAGAGATCAAACGAAACTCGACCAAAGCCGAGTTGGGCTGGAGTTCAACCGGAACACGCCTCACTCACCTTTTTAACCAACTTTAAAAGTTGTTTTACGCGTAATTGTTACTAAGACAACCGAATGTGTTAGCATCACAGCTTTTTAGGGTTGTTACTCTATGGCAACGGGGTTGTTACTGTGGCAACATGGCTACCCTGTATTAGCATGGTGACTCGGTTTTACTCCGGTCAAGCTCCGGTCGATTTTTTTTTATTTTTTTATTTGACAACATCACATAAATTGCTCTGATTCCAAAGTAAGTTTAAAATTTAATTTGACCTACACGAAGCCGAAATCAATAGATTGAGCTTAGCAATGCGAACATACATAGTCTGTTTTTCCATAATTGTCTTATTTGATTACGAAAGAAGTTGATAATTATTAATAACAATTTCATTTAATTATATATTTTTTTAATAGCGTTAAAAAGTTAAAAAGATGTATGACAACTGTCAAAAACTGTTTTCTAAATAAGACAAGTAAGTATAAAAGACTATAGATCAAAGCAAAAACTAAGCAATCATTATGAGTGAATCCCTGGCCCCCTAGCATAACCACCGAAACACGATATACAACGTGTTTATGAATTAACACGTTGTATATCGCGTGATATAGCGTTTTATCAACACTCGACTGTCAAAATCCATTGTCTTTTGACAGTTAAACGTGATAAATCGCTATATCATATCGCGTGTCGGTAGTCATGCTAGGGGAGCTGGGTATGTAAATTTAGATTTGTAGGTTCAATATTTTAGCAATAATTTATTATTTCAGGGATGCTTTAAGCGACTTGGCTGTACATTTCTTGGATAAAATAAAAACCATGGTCATCAAAGATATAGAACGCGAAGATATCGAGTTCGTTTGTAAGACTTTAGGATGTCGCCCCATAGCATCGCTGGATCATTTTACTGCTGAGAATTTAGTCAACGTCGACTTGGTAGAAGAGATAAATGAGCCTGGAGGCAAACATATTAAGGTATGAATATGTAAATTAAATATTGTTTTCGAAAAAATATAATCTTATCGTATGAGGATTAGTGGAGGTGTCACTGCCGTACTGAGAGACGTCAATTAAGTTAAATGCTTCATTAAGTATCGTGTCGTCTTATACTATCACTATGGAAAAGAAAGAGATAGTACCAATTTTAAAGAAGCATTAAACTTGACGACCGAAAATGCCGCCGGGACCGACGCTCAAATTGCCTTCCAAAGCACGGAGGAACCGCCCGACCGACCGACCCTCGCGAAAGTCGCTTAAGAGTTGTTTATGTACGTTTCGTATGTCGCCGAAGTTAATAAGCTGTGGTGTGTGTGGTGCAGATGACCGGGTGCGGGCAGGGCGGGCGCACCGTGTGCGTGGCGGTGCGCGGCACGTCGGGCGCGGTGGTGGCGGAGGCGGCGCGCTCGCTGCACGACGCGCTGTGCGTGGTGCGGTGCGTGGCGCGCCGGCCCGCGCTGCTGCCGGGCGGGGGCGCGCCCGAGGCCGCCGCCGCCGCCGCGCTCGCCCGCGCCGCCATCGCCGCGCCCGGCGCCGACCACTACTGCCTGCGCGCCTACGCCGACGCGCTAGAGGTCGTGCCCTCTACGCTCGCCGAGAACGCCGGTCGGTATATCCACAGAACTCTATTGAATTTGCCAACAAATATTGCTTAAAAATTACACAACGAAGCTAAAAAACGACGTGTAGTGTGGGAGATCTCCTCTACCTTTATATCTATACTCGTGTACGAAGGACACTTTTTAATCCCATTATTAGTTAATTTGATCACTTGTAAATATACGCTCCGATGTCCGATTAAGCCAACTTTTACGACTATTACTTTCAATTTTCTTTTTATGACAACTTATTTTGTGTGACGTTTAAATCTGAATTTTATGTTTTAAGTACAGTACATAAATAAAAAATAGACAATATCATAAACATTGCTCTGATTCCAAAATAGCTAAAGCACTTGTGTTTATGGAAATCAGAGTCAACAGTGGAACAAACACCCAGACCTGAGCCAATATAAAAAAGTTCGTTTTCTAAATTGACCCAGCCGGGGATCGAACCCGGGACGTCGGAGATGACGAAACCTTGAAAACCACAAATAAACCACTCTACCACGGAAGTCGTGAAACATGTGTACTGTACAGGGCTGAACCCGATCGAGACGGTGACGGAGCTGCGCGCGGCGCACGCGGCGGGCGCGGAGTCGGGCGCGTGGTCGGGCGCGGGTGTGAACGTGCGCCGCGGCCGCGTCACCGACATGCGCCACGAGCACGTGCTGCAGCCGCTGCACGTGACCGCCTCCGCGCTCGCGCTCGCCACCGAGACCGTGCGCGCCATACTCAAGATTGACGACATCGTGAGTATCCTTTATCCGACACCTCCCCAATTGGCTTGTACTTGTTGTGTTGTAATTTCCAACATTTTGTCGGTTTTTAGAGATAACGATATTACATCTTGTAATATCGTTATCTCTAAATATCGACGTGACTGACGTATTAGGGCATTTACCAAAAAAAAATCCGTTCGTAATGTAATCTAGAACTAGTTTTCGAGTTATTTTATAGGGTTTTGCTTTAAGAACCGTGTTCTAATATCAGCCCTGTAACACGGTAAAACTATCTACCAGTATTCTAACTTAGTACAAATGGTCGAAATGCGAGCCATACCTACGTGCCTCGATTTCAGTCTGCACTCGGTTCGGTACACAACAGCCGCGAATGCGCCTCAGTGACGAACGAACGGTGGTTTAGTATTTGTGATCAGCGAGCGTGATAGTTGTGAATTAGTAAGATTGATTGAAATAAAATTAATTATAATGGCAAATTGCAACTATAGACTATATTGTGCTGTTTATGGTTGCCTCAATTCATCAATAACGCACCCAGGGATAACATATTTTAAATTACCTGGAGCGTCCGATAGGTAAGACAATCTTACTTTTTAAACTTACTAGTAAGTACGTAATTTGTTTCTTTGAATAGGAAAGGCATTTAGATTTTTCCACCCAGTAAAGTACCTGGATTAATAAATAAATAAGTGGATAAGGTAATAGAAAGTGACAGTGACACGACACGAGGGTTTTGACGCAGATCGTCACCGAGCACTTATCACGGTATCACCATTAGTTTTATTTCTAAAATATAACATAGGTACAATCACAAAATTAGAAACAAACTCAAGTAGGTAGAGATAGGTACTGGTATCTTAATTTAATCTACTTACTTGAGTTTGTTTCTAGTTTTGTACATACAGATGCGGGCAGTCCTATCGTATGTTGACGTACCGCGCGGCTCTAGGTTAGTATTTCAAGGACAGCGTCGAGTTAGAAAACTGGTAGATATCTTTACCGTGCCTGTAGTTAATCTCTGTCAAAAGTCGTAGGACAAGCCATTTTCGAAACGTCATTTTTTTGGTAAATGCTCATTTTCGAATCAAAGAAAGTTGTCAGTGATTTAGAAATATTCTATTTTATTTCCATGACTTTTATTTTTACCTATTTTGTTGCAGGTAAATACGATGAATTGATATGGCCGATAATTCGCAAATAAAAACTTATTGAGTATTAAAAACTTATAATTCTTTTAACTGCATAAAAAAAATTCTTTTAATCCTCTGAGAAACTTATCTGTCAGATAAATTAATATTGAATAAAGCAAATGCTACTCGTAAAACAAGAAAATAACATGATTACAAGTTTTCTCTACCTGTGATATATTGGTCAGATAAGTTTTTCCTGGCTCCTGAAAACAACTGTTTTTATTAGTGCTTATTTTAATGTATTTAGTGCATAAGGCCTTTTGTCACAATGTTAGTATTGCCGAAGTAAGCAAATATGGGCAAAATATCTTTACTTCTGGGCCAGGCTCGTCTTTTGGAATAGTTCTTGAATTACTATTCTAGCAGTAAAAATACAGGACAAGCTAATGGTTTGTATGAAATTCAAGCTCAACAACTTTCGCTGTCGTAAAAACAGATGGTCAAAACTTAACCAGCTATTTAATTGTTGGTGAACTTGCCTCACCGAGCGTTTCCACTAGTCGATTAACAATGTTGTAAAGATCGTTTCGAAACAGTCATAAGACAATTAAAATTTGCAACTACTTAGTAATTTGCTTTGTAGCTACAAAAGTGGTCCGCCGACTTGTTGAGCGTCGGTGTGTTGTTGAGTGTACTGGAAACGCGGGGTTAGTCAGTTTAGCTTGTGAAGAAAATTTCATAAAGGCTTGCTTCATAATTGTCTTTTTATATGCTGTTTGAAGTCCTAATGTTCCCACTTCACCAATTCAATGTTATGAAATAAATTATTAATACAAACTAGTTGATGTTTCATTTGAGTACAATTTAAGGCCGGCGCCCACTGCCGGCACGGCATGGCATGGCAAAGGATTTTATTACTAATCAAGTTATTTTAAATCCTATTTCAATGAGTTTAGAATTGATGTTACTTTATTTCGATAGCACGATGCCGCGACGACGTGCCGCGGAATGCTGAGGCATGCCGTTTCATTCCACGGGTTGCCGGGGCACGCCATTGCATCCCGCGAGACTTATGGGTTGTTGCTAGCTAGTTGAAATAAGGTTGAAACTTGTGCAGCGGTCATCTGGTGCGCGCGTTTTTTTGTCTTTCACACTGGCTGAGCCATGCCGCGGCATGCTGCAGTACAACCTGCCGTGCCATGTCGGCACTGGGCGCCGGCTTTTTATACTATTAAAAAAACGACTGCCCTGCCAAAAACAAACTAAAAAGTTGAATAATCTCAGTCGGGGGTCATTTTGTGGAATAATTTTTATTCAAAGAGGGACTCTTTGAATAAAAATTATTGCTGCCCGACTGCAATGACACTTGTTATAGTAGATTATGCAATAAGGGCTTAAAGTACTGTATTGTGTCCCGGGCGCTATTATTGAACCCCGAGTACGAGGGATTCTATGGTTAACTCCCGAGCGGAGCGAGGGAGTTAAGGCTAGAAGCCTGAGTACGAGGTGTTCAAGATCGCCCATGACAAATACACATTTAAGCCCGCGATGCATACTCTACTTTTTATACTTTCTGCGAGGCAATTGAAACCAATGACTGTTATACAGAAAGTACTTAAGTAATCATTTAAAGTTAGAATAATAAAATATGAAAAATTAAGAATATTTATTGAAAATTAAAAGTTATGTTAGAAACATTACACCAATCGTGCAACGACAAAGTTACATTCTTTGGTACATTTATAGAGAGTTTATGTTTTTGTCGTCTATTCTGTAGTGGTCAGTTCGACATTCAAATAAATCCTTCTTGGTGCGCGGGTGAAAATAAATTTCGTAAAAAGTTTTCATGATAACATACAGCCTAACTCAGAATAAGATCTCATTGCACCTAAACTTTTTTGAAACCAACATCGATCAAGCACGACTACATGGGTTGCATTCCAAATTCAAATCACATTATTCCCCATGGGAAAAATGACTTACTTTAGGAAAGGTTAGCATGACACATAATATGCCATTGACGAGCAGGTAGTATAAAAACTTATAAATACGTTATGGGCAGACGGCAGCGAGCGAGAGAGCGGCAAAACGTGGACGGCCTCGTAAGATGGATAAGGCCACTATATCACCTATACTTTACTCTTTACGCCATCAACCAACAGGATGGAATAATACAAGATAATTTCTCTAATGCTTTATTTTTTATCGATAAGGATGAATTTGATTTGCAGATTTAATATTTGTCTTAATAGCAGAGGGAGCTTTAGGCATAGTAGGTGCTGAAGGTCCCATCGGCGGTGCGGGACCGCGCGATGGTCCCATGCCGGGCGCGCCTATACCGGCCGGCACTATAGACGGCATGCCTGGTCGTAAGCCTTTGCCAGTCCCCACAGCAGTGACAAGGGCATGGGTGTCGGCAAGTATGTGAGTTGGCTGTATTCCTGAAATATAATAATAGGTAATTGAATATTATTACCTAAGTATTGCTTAATTAATTTTACTTAAAAACAAATATTTCATTTTTAACTACATAGCATTACCTGCAGATCTCATTGATTCACCTTCCCAATCTTCGCGACCTTTAGAGATTATCTCCCAAACATGGCTTACAACTTTAGCAAATTGGGCCACTTGTTTCTGTTGACAATGAGATTCAAAGTGTATATGTAAAGAGCTTATTAATCCTTCCTGAATTCCGGATCCGTTATTGCAGTCAGGAAGGTAGGATCCGATTTAGCATCCTTAATTCGGGATGAAATGGTCTCCGACATAACGGCTGCTAAATTAAGGTGAGTAATAGTAATCGCATTTAGGACGCTCCGCCACTACTTCATTTAAATGAATAGCGACTTTTGATCCGACACAATAAAGTGCAATTCAGATCGGACACCGCTATTAGTTCCTATGACGTCTCTTCTCTCTCTTTCTGACGACGCTAGGGTTTGTTTATTAAATGAACTACGCTATCGATACCTTGTGGCTCAAAGGGCGTAACTAAGTTGTTATTATTCGAACATAGACATTAGTATAATAGGTACTAATTTACCATTCGAATATCCAAGTAGGTAGTTACGAATTAGTCGAAAAGTAGAATCATTCGGAGTCGCGCATCGCTAGTGGAAAATATAATTAAGTATATATTTTTTTAAATTTCGATAAAAATACCCGTTAATAATATTATTAAGGGGTATTTTTGTAACACCTTGTATATAATAAATATACAACATGTTACAAAAATACCTCTAATGCCGAATATAGTATATAGGGTCCATCAAACTGAACAATTTTTACTATGGAACCAACTCTCAAATCGCGTAAAAAATCAGCTGTTTCATACATTTTGATACTTTCGTTTAAAAGTTGATCAGTTTGATGATCTCTATATACCATATTCGACATTAGGGGTATTTTTGTAACATGTTGTGTAGGTAATAAATATCAACGATATTATCGTTGACTTTTTCTCGATATAATTATCATTAGATCGATATTTTTTCTCAATAATATTGATATTTCCAAATATGAAAACCGTATCAAAGTCGATATTTTTTTAAGATCTTATCATGACGAAAAAAAAGATTTTTAACATAAGTAGGCTGCATGTGTTTAGTTGCCTTGTAAAAAATATCAAAATATCGATACGATATATATTTGATTCATTCGCCCATCCCTATTAAGGATGCTGAATCAAGGAAGGTGTAATCAGCGACTAAATAACAGATGCTAAATCGTACTCTGAATAACGGATCCGTAATTCAGGAAGGTCTAATAAGCTCTTTACTGCTGCCTGAATAATAATATCATTTTTTAAATTTTGAGATTTAAGCGTTCACAATGCTATTTTATATAATACTAAATAATATACTAGAAAAAATATACTAGAAAAAATAGGACTAGCACCAGATCATAATATCAGTTAAAACTAGTATTTATGTTCAAATCCATACCTGAGCAGTGTCATAGCTAAGAGTGCTGGCCTTTTGATTAAACTGCTGAAGCCTTTGTTCAGCTTGTGGTTCAGGTTTGGTTCTAAGAAGATCTGGTACTAAATCATGAGTACATGCAGGAACTCTTCCTTCTGTTAACCGTGCCAGTGCTTCATCACGTTCACAACCAAGCTGCAGTGGTAATACAATACGAGATCTCAAAGAAGATGCTAATTCTGCTTGCAAGAATTTACTTAGAGCAGTTAACTGAAAATAATGAAATATGATATTATTATTTTTATTTTTTATTTATTTATTTATTTATAATCATTATTATGCATTGTAGTAATTTTATTCACCTAAACCCAATCGTTTTAAACTGGAAGTAGTATATGTATACTTAGATATGTATATATGAGATACTTAAAGATTTTTGGAACAAATGTCGGTCGGAGAGTCAGGTTCGGGGTCAAAGATTAGTTTATTAAAACTGAATAAGATTTTTCCGTAATTCAGGTGATGGCAGGCCTAATTACAACCCAACACCGTCTTTAATTTGTATTGTGATAGTGATAGTTTTGAAATTCTGACCTACCTACCTACCTACTACAAATAGTAGGTCAGAATCAGAAGTTTTACTATCCCAGAAACATAATGATTTAACGAATTAAATTATTATCTTTAAGTACTTACATGTCCGGACAAAATAGCATAATTATCTAAAAACGTAGGCCAGTTGATGGTTTCATATTCAGTTTCCAGTTTTGTAATAAGTGCTTGTATAGCACCTTTTAAATCGTTAACTCTGATCAATATTGCTTGTATTGTATTTTCCAGTTGTTTTTCCTCTCGTTGTTGCATATTCATTGTCTTTTTTACCTCGGAAGAACATTTAGTTATTCTTCATAGTTTGAGGTTTTATAATAAACACAGTAATCACTACCTACGTTTTATTTAAATCTCAGACTTAAATAAATTGTTCAACTTCGACTTTTATGGTGAATGGCTGCATCTCGTTGATATTGACAATTAATATGCATTGCATGACAGTGACAGCATAAGCCCTTAGAGCATCTTAATGCTCTAAGCATGAACCGAACCATTATATTACTTTACTCTTTGGCATATAGGTGCGTTCCGTCGTTTTGGGTGTAGTTGTTTGGTTAAAGTTTAACTTTGGCAAATACGCAAACTTGCATTACTAATTCAAATAGCCATGTGTGGAGCCACCATAAGGATTATACATTTTTTAACTTGGACATTTTAGCAAAGATGAGCAGTCAAAGAGAATATGAAACCACTGAACCATTCCGTTTTACGTAAAACGAGACTCAACCATATTCATCTGCGCCTTTCTGCGCAATCTGTGATGTTGTGGGAGGGAGGGAGACCTAAGGCCTAAGGAGAGAAGATTAAGGGAGGACGTCTGTGAATGTTTACTTACAACAAAAATAACACTTATCAATATCAATCAAACAAATTAGAAAAATTCACGGCATTATGCATGGGATGATGGGACAAGCAAGACAAACAGACTAAAAAGTGTTTAAAAGTTTCTTTAAGCAGTATTCTAATTGTGCAAAAAAATTAAAACATGAGTTCTATGGATGAAATAGAAGATGAAGCAAAGTCTGCTGCTGAAAAAATGGTGATGAATATGATGCAAAGACCTGGACAACTGGAAAAAGTAGGTACCTACTTATCTCATGTACTACCTAATCCATATCGACATAATGCCATGACTCTACTCCTATTTTATTTATAGTGAACCTGTGATCATAGGTCCAACCTGCATCAGTCTACATTTATGTATATGTTCTAGAAAATTAACGCAAGAACGCTACAAAGTCAGGAAATTCGCTTGCAAAAGTCTTAAAGAGTTCATTAAGCACCCTCAGAAGAATTATTCTTCTCTGCCCTGAACCTGACTCCGACTGAAACTGCACCAGAAACGACTTTTTGTAAAAGTTACTGAAAACAATGAATCCCCACTGTGCAAAGATGAAGTTTTTATGGTAGAGACAAAGTTTTTATTTAAAAAAGGGGGTTCACTCCCCCATCTCCCTAATTATATTATTAGTATCAACTACATTATTCATACTGTTACTGGGGCCAGGCCCATCTTTCCCACTGGGCACTCTGGGCACTTATCCAGGGCCCCGCAATCAATAGGGCCCTCCTAGTTCCTGGCAGATCGCCAAACGATAACGGATGCTTATTACCAAAAAACATATAAAACATATTTAGGTATTTCGAAAACTTAAACAATAATTACTGACTACAAATACTACTTGCTTACTAGCTTTTGCATGCGCATAGCTATCCTACTCTTGCCCGAATATCAGGCTTTCTGATCTAATTTTGGCATGTTTAGATAAATTTAAGTCAAGGTCATAGGGGCCCCCAAATGTGCCCAGGGCCTCAAATAGATTAAAGGTGGCCTTGACTGGGGCCACACATGGCTTAATGCCAAAAATCATAATGATGAACCTTGGCCTTGACCCATGGCAATACTAATTAAATGTGAAAAAAAAATGTTTTTTTATTAGGTGGAGCAGTACAAGAAGAGGATAACTCATAAAAAAGCTTCAATAGAAGCCCAACTAAAGTCTGCAGTTCAGGGAAAATTGGATGGAGTTAGTGTCGGCCTCAAGCAACTGCAGGAATGTCTAGATGATGTGCAAGAAATTAGTGTGAAGTAAGAAATTAAAGTATGCTTTTTATCTTATACTAGTGGCTGCCCGTGACTTCACCTGAGTGGACCCTATGAAACCTGTGGCCTATGATTTTTTTAGTACTTTGTCACAGCTACTTTTTGATAGATTATTCACATTTTGAAACATTTGTCAAAAAGTTAGTAAGAAATGTGCTAAAATGGTAACTTTTGTTGCTTACTATATACATACCATTTCATTCATCTCTGATTGTATCATTCATCAACACTTAACACCATTCCAAAATAAAACTTCAAATAACCCAATTTATAAAATACAAGAAATTGAATTGGAATTTTGATTTTATGAAAAGAAAACTGTTTTATAGACTGTATAATGTGATTATTTTAACAATGTACAACAGAAGTAACCAAATTGAGCGTGCTTGCGGTACAAGGCGACATATATTAATATTTAAAAATTTCTCTTTGCCATACATTCTTGAGTGAAATTGCAGCAGACCACTGTCTATTGTCAAATTAATCATATTGTAGATGGTTTTCTATTTTTATATTTAATTTTTATTATATTTTGGGTTAAATAATATAGGTACTAGAAAAAAAATTACTGGTCATCAGCTCCTCAGGTGGGACTCGAACCCACAACCTTTGAATTACTGATCCAGTGCTCTTCTAATTGAACTACTATTTTGGATTTCAGATATTTTATAAAGATGTAAATGCCAGTCTTGAGTGAAAAACTGGCAATTAACTTTGATACTTTAGAAAAATGTGCAAGAGTTCTTTATTATTTATATTAATTCATCAACTCCTGAGCGGCCACATATGACCTGAAAACGATGAAATATCTATTGTCTCATTTTCCATGTGTTGATGGTTAATGCAACCAAAATACAGTATAATTATAATATCATACTTTTATTGATTGCACTTTCAGAATGGACGAACTTGAAGAACTTTTAAAAGGTGTCCCTCCTTTAGTGGCATCACTACAAGCAGTGAGGGAAGAAGATTCACGGCACTCCCAGTATGTCACGGCAATGGACAGCTTGAAGCACATATTTACTGTGCCTGAAAGTGTGGCCAAGACTAAGCAGTGGATTGGGGAGGGCAAATTGTTACATGCACATCAAGTAAGAAAAAGATTAAAGACAAAGAAAGAAAATTACATAGTAACTTAGTGTTATACCATAGCCTTATCTATTGTTACACAAGCCGTGAACTTATAGTTTGGCAAACACCCGTATCTGTGAGTGAGTGGTCATGTCATCACTCAGTCTCTATACTAAATGTATGGGAATCTTTGAATTTAAAAGCTTGATATTTTTTTTTATATATTTATATTATTCTTAATATAAAAATCTGTTTTTTATAGATAGAAAAAAATGACAGCTTTATCTGTCTAAAATGTTGTTTTTATTATTCTGTTTCAGGCACACATACATTTTTCAAATTAAAATATTTAATATGATTATGCATACTAGAGCCACACAGAGCCGCAAAAAAAAATATAAGAATTTACTTAACACCATGAAAATAATTTTATCATATTAAGCACGTACACACACATAGACAGCCTCACCGAACGACGACACACTGCGTCACGCATTCGAACTCGTTTGAGATTCGTCTGAGAATTCGGTTATTCCGTGTCGGTGAGAGGTGCCTATGTGTGCGTTGCTCGAGTGCGCGTAGTACCTACTAAGCTTGACTTCTGTCCTCTCTATTTTGTGGCTTATGTTCATGGCTTATGTAACAATAGAGAAGGCTACTGATAATTTATATTTTTTACATAAGAATGTTTGAATGAAACTGAAAAATGCTTTTCAGTGTCTCAACGACTTGGAAAATTCCAGGGATGATTTACTCTATGAACTGCACAGATTACCAAATCAATCGTCACATGATAAAATAATGCTAAAAGCTTACTTTGAGGATGTTGAAATTGTTTCAAATGTTCTTGAAAAACAAATAAAACTTATTTTGGCAAGAACATTGAACACAGTTCGCAAGGAACCCACAGTGATCGTTACTGCCCTAAGAATCATAGAAAGAGAGGAAAAGAGAGATGAAATGGCATTGCAGGTAATTATGAAATCTAATGTGGGATTTACAAGGGTGGCTAAATATTGTTACCTAGGTATCGCCATCGACTACGTAGACGACAGGGACGCCGGCGCCGTCACCTACGTGTCACCTATCCTTCTACAAGCGACTTGTTATGTGACTAAAGTCAACAGTCACAGATGACTAAAATCGACCCATATAAATAGCCCATAATGCGACTGGATCAATAGAAGGAAATAGGAATTATTTTTAGAAAATTGTGTTTGAATCTTCTTTACAGATTCCCATTTATTAAAGTCTGTACCTATTTTTTTATTTGTTAGGATATGAGCTCTACCATGAGTTAATGCAAACTGTTTTCGCTACCGAAAACTATCGGATATACTGCTCACAATCAATGCGAGTGAAAGACAAAAAAACGACAGTTTACGGTAACGAAAACAGTTTGCACCAACTCGTGGCAGAGCCACAATTTAACTGCTAGTTTAGTTACAGCAAGATTAATGTACAGTCAGCAGCACATCAAGTTATCATAAAGTATTACCCCAATTGATAGAGATAGCCTAGCACAAGTGGGTGAGACACATAAAACATAGCAAAAAAAAAACAAAGATCTCTTTACCTACCTACTTGTTTTCTTAATTTATATGAGTGAATTAAGTTAGCTACGGTCCCGCCGATAAACGCTGATTGGTGCTACTTAGTTGTGCAAGACTCCTCCAAACATGAAACACTAGCTTCGCATGGCAAACATTGAATTGAAGATCAAAGTCAAGTCATTATAATAACTTCAACTTCAATCTCATGTAGCGCTAACTTAATTCACTCGTAGAAATTAAGAAAACAAGTTAACCCACGCTGACCCCAGCATCCCAGAGTCAGCGTAATTTTGATCTAATTTGAATCAGTACACTCTTAGCCTTCAAAATTTAACTTTTCGTTTACTGCTTACTTTAAATTATTTCGGCCATACATATAAAATTAAGATTAAGTAGGTATATTAAAATGGCCTATTCCCGTTGTCCCCCACTGTTTGTCCACCACTGGTGGTTATTGGGAAATAAAGTATGGACGGTCTATTCCCGTTGTCCACCAGTGGGGGATATCGGGAAGAAATGTAGAGATAAAAACTTTTTTTTCCGATATCCCCCAGTGGTGGACAAAGGTGGGAGACAACGAGAATATGCCATTTTAATATACCTACCTAATGAAGAATAGGCCTATTAAAATGTAATCAATCTCACAGCAACAACAACAATCTGGTTTTTTACCTCCTGGTCGACCCAAGAACTGGCGCACAAAAGCATTTGAAGTGTTGGAGTGTGCCGTAGCCCAAAGAATAGAAGGAACTCGAGTGGATGAGCGCGAGGACAATAAGTTATGGCTGGTCCGGTATTTGGAACTGACACGGCAACTTATCTTAGAAGATTTAAGAGTTGTCAAAACACTCTGTGTGCCATGCTTTCCACCGCACTATGATATAGTTAACAAGTATGTCAACATGTACCATACATGTTTATCTTCCAGTGTAAGTTTATTTTATTATTTTAAGTAAATGTTGTACTTTTGAAAAAAGTTTTCTTAATTTAATAAATTAAATACATTTTAGTTACAAGACGTTGTTCAAACTGGTATTGAAGGCAATGAATATGTAACACTGCTGTCATGGATTCTTAACACCTATCCTGGAGAGGAGCTAATGGGAAGTTTGCAGCTCGGGATAGATGTGTCGAAGCTACCACCACTGCTCACCGAAGATGCGATGCAAAAACTTCAAGATGAATATTTACAGGTATGTATTTGCACCTGCACGTGCACTGCGAGCACAAGTATGTACGATCGGCAACTCATGCGCTTTACCACTTTGCACAATATTTTCATTGCGGATGTTATGTATCATTTGAGGTTTATTTAACGAAATAATTCAACCATATCGTATTTGGAGAAGCCCAAACTTGGTATGTTTTGAAAATATGTTTTTGGTCTAATTTAAAACTAGTGGCTGAAATGTAATGATGTCGTAAATTTTTAGAATTGTATCAGAAAACCCTTTTGATTGATTGCGACATTATGAATCGGATCAATTCAGCGTGGACGCAATGGCGACAGGTTACGGAAGTTACATGTGACCCGCGGATGCCTCTTAAGTTAAAGGGCAGAATTTATAAGTCCGTAATAAGGCCAGTAGTCATGTATGGATCAGAATGTTGGGCTATGAAGAAGATGGATGAAAGAAAATTACATGTAGCAGAGATGAAAATGCTAAGGTGGATGTGAGGTGTGACGCGAATGGATAAAATTAGGAATGAGTATGTGAGAGGAAGTTTAAAGTAGCACCAGTGATAGAAAAGTTGAAAGGGAATTGTCGGACTTGGTATGGGCATGTTATGAGAAGGGATGAAAGGCATGTTACTAGAAGAGTAATGGATATGGATGTTCAGGGTTGGAAAGTAAGAGGAAGACCGCAGAAAAGATGGATGGGTTGTGTGAGGAATGATATGAATGTAAAGGGAGTGGATGAAGACATGACGATTGACAGGAAGGAATGGAAGAGAAGGACACACTGCACCGACCCCAAATAAAATTGGTATAAGGGTAGGAGGATGATGATCAGAAAACCCTTTCATTTGATATCACACACTTATTTACTTTAGAACAATTTTTTTCCCATACAAAAAAGATGACGTCGTAACTCCTCTCTTAAGGAAGTTTTTTTTAGGAACTGCAGCTCAAAAAATTTGTTTTGACCTCAAGTATACGTGTGCCAAACGGCTATATCCTGTAGGTACATCGTTTTTTTTGCGTACGCCGACCACTATACAATGCCATTAAATTAACAATAGACAGTGATCCGCTGCAACTTCACTCGAGAATGAAAAAAAAAAAAGTAAAGAGAAATCCTGCTGGACTGGTACCATTTTTATCGCCAGGGAACGCAACATTGACATTATTATTTTCAGTCGATATTTTATTGTTTTTAATGCCCTTTTATTGTTTGTTTGTTTTTTAATGCCCTTTTATTGTTCTATAGAAAATGGAGTCCAATTATGTGGAATGGATGGAGAAGACGTTGGAATCCGAGCGTGCCGAGTGGAACGGGCAACAGCTGCCTGAAGTAGAGCCCCACTCTAATGCGTACCACACACATGCACCAGTCATCATATTCCAGATGATCGATCAGAATTTGCAGGTGTGTTATTTAACTAAAATTATTATATTTATTTTCATGAAAGCATTGTTTTTTTTGTATTTATAGCATTGAGATGAAAAAAATATTACATACTCTCTAAATTGTCTTAATCTTGAAATAATTTTTGATTCCGACTAGTAATAGTGGATGAGCACAAGTTACTGATTTTAATTTTCTTTTATTAGGTTACTGAAACCATAAGCAAAGAAATAACTTTCAAGGCCTTGCTGCTTAGCATAGATCAAGTCACTCGCTATGCCAATATGTACAGGGAAGGTGTCATTCAATTTAAGGTTAGTATTTTTATTTTCGATGATAAATGCTTAAATGAATTTAACAAATACAATCAAACTGATGACGTAGTTATTTATCATTTAAAAAAAATACTATAAATATGAAGGTAAACTTTCAAAACAACTAGAAAATTAACATTCCATATATTATTACAAGTACCTAGGTTACCAAATAAAATAAGTTATCTTATTATAAGTTTCAGAAACTTTACTGGGAGACGGTGACAGAGCCGCTGTTGTTGAATTTAGTTTTGTCTATGAATGAGATTCACCTTTTTCATCCAAAAAATATGACGAAGGGACTTATTAAACTATTTTTTACGTATGGCTGCCCTGCACAACAATAGATTTGACAAAATAATGACATTACATTACTTCAAAGAAGGTCCGGCACATTCCATAAAAAAATGCTTAACTTGTATTCTTTTGTAATTGGTCTTAATAATATTTGCTACATGAATCAAGTTCGGTCTTATTTTTAGCGCATGTAGAAAAAGAGTTATTCAATGATGAATATTTTTGATATTGAAACACTTATAAGGAAACGACGACTCATATAAAACGTTCCGTTGTCCACAATGAATCTACAAAGAGCAGAAATGTCACTATGAAATGTGAAAACATGACTGCATAAACCACAATTCTTTTGATTTTTCTTTGAAAATGATTGATTAAAATGTTATACAAATGAAGCATACCTAAAATAATTGTCAGTTGAGGATGTCGTGTCAGTTGAGACAGAGCTACGCGACTAACGCGACATAAAGAGAAGATGCATACAATAAAAAGTGCAATTTGAAATTATACTTTATTGCCGTGCAGCTAGAGTAGCTTATTATTCAATTATCCTCGCGCGGATGGGCTTCTGTATGCTTAGTACCATTATATATTGTGGCATTATACACAACAGTGATTGTAATGCGCACGCACTTTGTCCAGAACGGGCACTTCTCGGACCGGTCCCGCGTGGCGTACTTCACGCACCACATGATCACTATAGTGAACAACAGCGAGCAGATGGCGCGGCTGGCGCAGCAGACGCAGGCGCGCCACTGGCCGCCCGCGCGCCACGACCCGCCCGCCGAAGCCAAGTTCGACAAGATGCTCGCCACTTTCCAGGTACACCATACACATGAATCATAAAAATAGAGATCGGACAATCGATGCTAACATATTATGGAAGCGGCTTCTTATAATATTTTAAAATTGTATATTTCCATGAAGTTTAATAGGCCTTGTTACAACGTTATAAGATTGTGTTTGCTTCGTCAAAAATCACTGACAATAAAAGTAGGGAAAAGCAACCACTTACATTTGTAACTAGCCAACTGGAATTTGTGTCTTATCGGGTTTATTTATTACATCTCAAGGAGTATACACTAAAATTTATTAATCCCGGAATCCTTGGATTTTTTTTCTGTCGATTCTCGACTGAGACAAGCGTTTTATCAAAAATATTTGAATTCAGTTTTACTTACTTTTATAAAGATGTTTCCTTTCAGTAAAATTTGTCATCATCAATTTTAAGAGACTCCTCCTAACTTCCTCTAACTACGGTCTTCGTCCGATTCGAGTATGGGTTGCGATTGTGGACGCTTGATGCATGTCGGCGATTTCTAAACTAGGTATTCGTTATCAACTGCTTCCCGAAAGAGCTCCAAACAAAAATTGTATTGGTTACTAGTTTCCTCACAACTCAAGAAAGAGAATGAGTCGATAGTGAAATATGCTTTTATTTCAGAATTTACGAAACGAAGCGGCACGATTTCTGCTAGAAGAAGCATTTTTAGATCTCGAAGTTCATTTTGACGCTCTTTTCACATCAAAATGGCTGCCTTCAACCATTCCAGTCGACACCATCTGTATAACTCTTGATGATTACTTCCAAGATTATAATCATTTGAGGGACAAAAATTTTGAATATGTCATAAATGAAGCCCAAAACTTGGTATATAAGAAATATATAACAGCCATGTTGTCAAAGAAAGTGTCATTTAAGACGGTCGATGAAGCACAACAAGCTGCTACTAAGATAGTAAAGGAAGCAAATCAGATAAGGGCATTCTTCAAGAAGATTGCTTCAGAAGGGGTTAATGTGGATTGGCCTTTTGAAGTGATCAGCATGCTGGCGGAGGTGAGTATATCTATTTTCTTAACAAATGTTTTAGTACCAGGTAACGTTACAAATTTAATTTTAGTACAGTCAGGACCATTTATGGTGCTGACTGTACTGAATAAGAATGAAAGAAACCAATGAGAGGGAAAAATGTGTTTAAGTACCTTATAGCCCTCAAAATGGCACCCTCCTCCTTATTAAATTTATTGCTCGTTTAGTACATAATGTATCGAAAATTCACATGCACAAATTGAAGCCAAGGTTCTATAGTTTATATACATTATTGTTGTGTGAAATATGACCATTAAATGACTAAGTTAGTTCACAATCTGCCATTTGAATGTCCCCACTTCTGTAGCACAGCACAGGCCTCATTAGCCTCACCACGCATACTCAATGCAGATTGGTGACTGCAGAGATTCGGCTCGCTTCGTTAGGTATTCCACTTGCCACTGCGGCATCGAGCGGCCCCTGTAAGCTATTTAAAGGGTTGAATACTTGAATGAGGCTTGGGGCGCAGGTGCTGCGTTGCCAAGACGTGGAGATGCTGTCGCTGGACCTGCACGGCGTGGTGGCCAAGTGCCCGGACATGACGGAGGAGCAGCTGTGCCGGCTGCTCGCGCTGCGGGCGGACGTGCCGCGCGCACACGTGCGGGACACCGTCGCCATCGCGCTCGCTGCGCGCCCGCCCTCGCGCGCCTCCTCACACCCATCGCTCTTCGCTAACATTACCTTCAGCGATAAACTACTGTCGCACTTTGCCTTGTAAATTCAGTCACAATCAAAACATTACATTCAATGGTTATGCCAACTTAGTACCATTTTAAAAATACCGTTTTTTTTGCATATACGCTTTGATGAGGTGAGGATGCTGGCTGGAAGCACACTTAGGAACGATGAGGGATAAGCTCACGACGACGAATACTGAATTATCATTTTTTTGTATCTTGTAAATAGTAAAAACTTCGTCATCATGATAAAGCTAGGTTAGGTAGCACATGTATTATTATTATATGCAATTCCTTCTACCTTATGTATTCTATGCCTTAGATCGAAACAAGTTGTTCCGGTTTTTATTTACCCAAACGGCTGAACGGATTTCTATAATAAATATATCGTTAGATTTGTCTTGACAGCCCAAGTGCTCTTAGGTAAGTGACGTTAAAAATCAACATGGCGGGTGGGCGTTTTTTTTTAATACTGCTTATGGATATCAAATTAAAGGGCTTATCATAAGGATTTCAAAAGGTATATCATGCATGACCGTAATATATACATAAAAAATAACGGTGTATAATATAATAACTAAAAAGACATAAAAATACCCCCGCCTGCATCAAAAGACAAGTCAACTAATGCTAGCAATGTTTCTAGCAGAGTATTAAATATTATCTATTTTTATATAATATTTGCATACCCACGTGAAATTGTTCACATTTATTAAGGCACTACAAACCACTTAATTTAATTTAAAAAGTTAGAATATTAATTCACTTTTATGAAACTTAAAAGCTATTTATGCAAAAAATAAAAAAAGGGAATATTTTTAAGGACAATAATAATATTAATAATCACAAGTAAAGTTTTAATTATGTACAATAAAACATTTAACTTACTTATATTATTATAATGGAATCTATTTTTAAATAAATATCGAAAAGCAAAGTTATTTCTTTTTTTTCTATTTTTGTCTTCAACAAAAGGATGTGGCTAAAAAATACAATAGTTCCATTTGGTATGGCCGGCATAGAGCAATAATCGCAAGCGAAATCAAGGCCAATTTATGTATCGAAGCGAAGGGCGGGCGGGAATCACAGTCTAGCGTGACGCGTAATCTGTGGGCCAGTCGCGCCGCGCCCGAGCACCGCGCCTGAGCTCGTCGCCGCGAGCGCCATGCCCGCCACTTTGCCCGCAAGTCTGCTTCTTCTGCTGTGCGCCGTGGCAGGTGAGCGCACATGTTGATAAACAAATTCTGACATTACGTGATAAACAAACTTGCCCTAGAAAAAGTGTTTTCTACTTATAGCTTTATCTAATGTAATTTTTCTTTGAAAATAAAGTGTTTTAAATATTTTCATTATTATTTTAATTGTTTCTTGTTTTATTTTTAAAATATTATTGTAAATCTGTTTTTTTATAGTTTAGAATTATTTCGGATAGTACGCTTTAATTTTTTTAGACATTTGTGATGGTGATGGATATTATTTGGTAATCGGCTCTTTACAACGGTTTATAGGATAGATCAAAATACTAAAAGGATGATGAAATAAGCAGTTTTTTAAGACGTCAATGGCTGTAAACATTTCTTTATGAAAAACATTTTCAAAATTTCATTAAAAGTCGGCAACATCTTGGGTTACCAAAACATGTCAAAATTAGTTAATCGATTTTGAACTTAACTTCTACTGCGTTAAGGTTTAAAATTATTTGGAGAAATTCTTGTTTATCCTGATGTGCTGCTGACTCTTACCTCATTGATTAGTTACTATCTATCTATTAATTTTATTTTAGCTTTTTTATCAAATTTCTAAGTATCTAAAAACTTTCACGTTTTCACTTGTTAGTCAGGGTCTGATCCAGCGTCTTCGTCGTTCTTTGCCAATCAAAAACGGTATATTCGTTTTCGGCACTCGGTGACAAACCGGAAGTCATCGACTAGGATACTTTTTTGTCCAACGGCGCCGGCCAGCGTTGTAAGTCCATCCGACGCGGTATTTACGTATATACATCAAGTAATGCAAGATGTTTTAAATAAGTTAATAAGGGCCTGTTTCAAAGTTCCGGATATCACCTATATCATCACAATGCCAGCTATAAGGCGCCCACTGCTGGGGAGCTTCACGACGATCGGTCCTGGGCTGCCGGCATCCAGTGGCTTTTCGAGACTCATCAGATTGGCGGGCCAACATACTCACGAAGCATCCTCCAGTGCACGATCACCATTCCAGAATGTTTCCGTCCCAGCGGATTTTCTCGCCCACTGCCATTTCAGGTGTGCAATCTTTCGAGTGATGTCTTCTATTTCTGATTAGATCACGCAGGTAAACACCAAGTATTCTTCTCTAACCATTGTCGATACCAACAATAAAATAGAGAAAAGACTTCTATATAATTCAGAGCTTATTTATCAGAGGAAGTTGAGATATTCCTGCAGCTGTAATCATGTCGAAAATGACATTTCGTTGTAATCCAAAAATTATCGGGTTCGTCCTTCATAATAGGTACGCCCTGCTGCTGGAAAGGAATACTTAGGTATAACAATTTACATTATGAAAAATGTCCCCCCGTCATTTGTTTATTTTTTTCTTGCATTAGCGCTTGATATGATTAAATGTTTCGTCGTTCATGTTATTGTTGATGCCCTTGGATTGGACCTTGACTGAACAACTTGCCCTCCCCTAAATCGGGCCCTGTACTCAACTCAGTGCATCGCCGAGTTAACTCGAGTCGTGTGAGTTAGGCCGCGGTATTTTTAACATTCCCGGACCGCCTCAAGGTTGGCCGAGATAGTCGCGCATTCATTGAGATATGACCTAATTTTCTACAAAGATTTATAAATAGCACCCTGAGTCCAAGAGGTTTACGTCTTTAGTGGCATTTGATGAATTTACGTCGTCGGTCAATTCCAACATCCGACATTTCGCTGCAGAGCGTCGCAAGTTCATTGTCGCCCGCTCGCTCTCTATTCATGACAGTTTAATTTTCCATCGCATAATACCACCAACAGACCTATCATAAGTGAATGGTCTAGTGAGTAGATAAAGAAACCGAAGGGTCTAGAAAAAATCATTTTAAATCGCAGCCATAGACTATTATTGCAAAATGTTATTTTTAGTTTTTACGTATACTTTAACAGAAATATGGCACATTATGGGCTGCCCACATCTACACATACCATCCGACACGTGTAAGTCAACACGAATAGGTTTGTTTCCAGGCTTACATGTCAAAAATATTTTGGTAATGGTATTATAGAAACAAACAAGGTGATAATTGAGTGGTGAGATATGAGACTTCAATCTATGTGATGAAGGTAATAGTTGTCATTTGTTTGGTCTTGGATTGCTTTGATTGCGACGATGTTTCGAAATGATTCAAAATAGATGTTCGTAAGTGGTCCGCAGGAGTCATCTAGAATGATTTCCGACACTAGCGCTCCCTGCCTCCCACAATGCCGATCTAATGTCGGATTTGTCTTTTAATTTAAAAATTGCTTTCGTGGGTGGACTTGAGATCCTGGGACAGCAACACGTAAAATATTAAGCGTTCTCAACCGTCTTCCTGATTGTTCTGTCGTGATTGTTAATGGTACATAATATAAGTATTATTAAACGTGAGGTGTGATGGTCTCACAATCTCATTGCTTTTTGTTAAAGCTGATAAGTTTCTTGCGCCTGTTCTTCTTGTCAGTTAAAAAAGTCTGGAACAGGTGGTAGAAAAATATAGACGATTCAAAAGTGCTTAATTATTAAGTTTATTTGAATAAAGAAATTTTGACTTGAAATATTCTAGTAATCACACACATTATTCATTTAGGTAGACCCAAACCAGCAAAGCTGGCAGGTACCTAATAACATTCACTTCTACGGAACAAAATAATGCTTGTGCTCATCACACAAACAGGTATGCCACGTCCAGGATTTGATTGAATCCAAGACCTTAGAATATTATAGTCTACCTACCTACTAATACAGTAATGAATCAGTCATTCTTAAATTGTCATTAATTTAAATTATATTCTTACCATTGAACTCATAAGGTAGTCGTCAATTGTCGATAACCGAGTTTGCCGTGCCGAGTGCGGTGGAAGCCGGTCAGAATGCAGAGCTGCAATGCCGACACAGCGAAGCCGAGCGCGTGGACTACGTCAAGTGGTGGTGGACGCCGCTGTACGCCGACAGCGATGACCAGAACCGCGTGCTCCTCTATCAGAGGCTCACCGGCCATCCTGCGGAGATACCGAGGAGGAATGTTGGTGAGTACGCTCCTTCTTCGGATGAGTTGTTAACGAATGAGGGAGAGGACAGTAACGCACGCTTTACTAAAGTTTATTTATCATCACGTCACGACGGACTTTGTGAGACCCCTATAAGCAAAACACCTCGGACGATACGGGGCCGTGCTGTGCACCATACATTTCCACCACGCCCCGTTCCGATTCTCGTATATTTTGATACTATATTTTAATATGCAACGATGTCAAGAAATCGCCTCGTGCATAATAAATAACGCTTCACATTTGTTTACGTATGCGGCTCCAAATCCAAACCAAATAAATCGCAATAGTTGAACCAGCGTAATGAAGATAGTGTTGTTGTGTTGACAATATGAACAGCTGATGTGATGTAACAGATGGAAAATTATCCAATAATTAATTTAAAAAATACCTTTGAATCTTACAGAGGCCAGAGAAAATGACACCATTGTTATAATGGACCTGCGGTCGAATGACTCGGGTGTTTACGAGTGTGAAGTGTCCAACGTCGCCGAAGTACGGCGGCATCAAGAACTGATAGTTTTTTGTAAGTACTACCTAGTCATTCCTTTGGGGCCTGACCTCCAGTGGTCTGTGGTTTTTTAATTAATCAGCCTTAATTTTAGTAAACATTCCGCGGTGGGCACCATACTATTCTGCGGTGGGCACCAGACTATTCCTGGGGTGAGCACGGCCCACACCACAAACATTACTATGAGGTCTCACAGTACCCGCGAACGCGCAGCGTCCCAACTTCCAATCATACGTAATACGTAAAACAATAGAATCAAGTAGTACTGTTCTTGAATACGGGTGTTAGTTTATCTGAACCGTTAGGGTTTCGAATGTGGCTAAGAGTAAGCCAATTTAATAAATCTTTTAACTTGTCAGCTAACGGGACAGGAGTACAATTGAACGTGTCGAGAGTGGAGGACGGGCCCGACGAGGACGACGAGGACGATGTGTTGATACAGTGCGAGGCGCTCGACGTCACGCCGCAGCCGGAGCTGTCGCTGTCCGTCGACGGGTGAGTCATGACTATTAGAGATCTTAGATACACATTTACTTAAATTCAATTGTTTGCTAACATATTATGGGCGCGGCTTCTTAAGAAATGTATATTCCCATAAGGTTTAATAGGCTTTGTTACAACGTAATAAGATTGTGTTTGCTTCTTCAAAAATCACTGACAATAAAAGTAGGGAAAAGCAACCAATTACGTTTGTAACAGGCCAACTGGAATTTGTGTCAAATCGGGTTTATTTATTACATCTCACGGAGTATACACTAAAATTGGTTAATCATCTATCATCCTTAGATTTTTTTAATAAAAAAGTGCTTTCCATAATACCCAACATCTGAACTTTAGGTAAAGTTTAGGCATCTGAATACCTATGCGATCTCTAGTCATAACATAACACAACGCTTCGCAACCTTTCAACTTGTCAGCTACGGGGACGGAGACGGAAGACGATGTGTCGATACAGTGTGTGTGAGGCAGGCCCGTAGACGGGGGGAAGGGATGGGGGGTGGGGGGGATATGGGTGCCCTAAATCTTCGAAAATATGAACACGTTACATTACACATTACATGGTTTGTTAAGGACTATCCTCCTTGCATATCAGGCATTTCTTAATGTCCACACTGCTGGGGCATAGGGCAATTTTAGAATGTTTGCCCGTTTTACTGATTTCAATTTCTGTCACGTTTATTAAATAGGGCCCTGCCTACCACTGTAATTTGTTTTGCAATAATGATTTCAGCGAAGAAATCGACAACATAACTCAGTACGTGAGCGGAGGCGGCTACGGGCTGTACGAAGTGTTCGTCAACATCACTGTCTCCTCCGACGCCGTGGAGGGCAGGACCGTGCGCTGCGAGCTGCTGTTCGAGAACCGGAACGTCAGCCACACGCCACACTATGCTAGCGAACTACTCTACACTTCAGGTAACACCAGAAGCCAATATCAGATGCTCCATCTTTTACTTTCGGGATATAGGTTACTATAATATATGTAGTTTCTAAAAGTTCTTGATTGGTATACTAAAGTGAGGAAGATGTGATAAATAACCAGGATGCTTATTGAGTAATTTCAAAATTTATCGCAATCGCTTTCATTTGCTGATGGATGTGACACATTGATACTTCTTTTTGGCGCAAGTAAAAACTTACCATAAAAATGTAGCAATGTATTGCGATAGATTTTGAAATTAGACAATAAGTACCCTGGTCGTCGAAAGTGAAGGACATTTTTAAAAACGCATAGATGTTACTTAGGACTTGAACTCTGTCATTTTCCATAAAATAACATCTCTTTGATGGATAAAATACAATTTGATTCAATATTGTAGATAACAGTAATCACTACATAGCGAACATTGACCAACTCACTATCGTTTTATGGACTTGTACATGGCTATAGTACGCAACATTGGAATTAATTTTATGAAGTCTATAATCATGCAGATAGAGTTGTGTGGCGTTGTATTACTTATTTATGCAACTGTTGTATAATTAGGGGTATTAAAACACAATGTGATAATAGCTTCACATGAGTGTTTGATTACCTAATTATGTAAAGTTGCATACAAGACTTTATCTACAGCCATGATTTGAATCCTCTATAAAAAACTTCTGTAACAGTTGGCTTTTTGCTAACATTAAGACAACCAGTGTCATAGTAACCATAATTTCAAAGGAGTTGCATTATCAAATTTAGTCCAACATTATAACACTCTTATAGATGATATAATAGTTATTATGACACTAGTTGTTTTAATGTTTGCAATAAGCTAACTGTTTCAGAAACTTATATAGAGGATTTAACGCATGGGTGTAGATAAAGGTATTTCATTGCATATTCAATCGTCCAAGTAGCATGAGGTAAGGCGCGTTTAATTGACGTGAAAGTTTTCGTGCGGCCGCGGCTGTGCGGCGGCGGCGTGGTGATCGCGTAGGCACCGCGCACTTGTGTTCGAGCGAATTTCAGCTGTAATTATTAAACCAGAACATTCACTTTCCTCGAAATTATTTAAAAACCTCTTTTCATTATTCGCGAACATCATCAGGGGGGTCTCACTCCGCGCTTGTATGTTTATGTTGTTGTATACCATAGAAAAACCATTGATGTACGCGATAGCGCGGCTTCTAGAAAACTTTCGCGTTATCTAACTGCCTAACTAAAATTTGGGTACTGGGCGGGCACTGTTTGATTGAACGAAAATAGCCAGCCAAAGTGATTCGCTTTTGTTTTAGAGCATGATCCAGCAACCACTAGTACGAAACGAATTTTCAGTCCTTCAATATGATGAAATACTCATTCTGACTAAGGAAGGCTGAGAATTGAGTTATTGCTATAGATTTCTAGCTAAAAAACTGTTTGCGATGGAACATATTTGTTATGCATGCATGCATGCATTTTGAACTTAAACACTATATTCAATATTTTAGCACTTAACACAGTCGACTCGATGTGATAATGACCATTATGAAAATATCACAACTCGTTTACACCTAGCGAATATTTTAAATGACGGTGTACCTTATTTAGTTAAGCTAGCTGCCATGCCAGTCACTTCTCAGCCATAATATGATGTGAACATGTAATGTTATATTCATTTCTTACCCGTTTCTGTGATATGCTGATATTCGCTAGGGGAAACGCTTTTATTTAAGATCTCCCATTGAGTGCTCGGGACAGAAAAATCACCCTATATAATTAGAGTTGGGAATGTATGTGTGCACTAGGTATGGTATGCTAGTCGTAGTAGGTATGTGGCACTAACGAGGTTGGTTGTGGTCGCGCCAGGCCCCGCGCTGTCCACCACGGAGGCGCCTGCGGACACGACTGACTCGGAACTCGCATCCGAATTGAAAAATACGAGTAAGTCTGGATTCCCTGCGAACATTACCCTATACAAACATCATTCATTTGATTTGAACACTAGGTATATTCATGTGACAGACTTTTCTAATTCCTATTTACATTTAAAAAATATATAATACAATATAAATATTTCACATATTTACCCTGTATTTACTACATCTTTCTATGTTCCTACCTAAATGATATTTAAAGGAAGTATTTTTTTATCTGCAATTAATCTAAATGGTTCGCAAAAAATCAGCAGTGTAATTATTTGGCCAGCAAACAAATATTTGGTCAGCAAACCTTGATCTGCAAACAATTTTAAAATCTTCTGCAATTTAATAAACAGTTGGAGAGCAAAATATCTATTATTTTATTAAATATAAATTGGTCAGCAACATTTCAAAATTGGTTAAATGGTAATGACAATCTAATCAAATCTATTTATACCGTTCCGTCCGTCGCTGAATTGCTCACCAAAAATTATTACACGCAGATCACTGATTGCAGCTAATAATAGATTATGCAACAAGGGCTTAAAATAGTGTATTATGTCCCGGACGCTATATTGAACACATTTAACTCGCGATGCATACTCTACTTTTTATACTTTCTGCGAGGCAATTGAAACCAATGACTGTTATAAAGAAAGTAGTTCGAATAAATTCTTCTTGGTGCGCGGGTGAAAATGAATTTCGTAAAAAGTTTTCATGTTTTTCTATTTTTTAATTTGTAGGCAGTGCAAAAAAAATCATAACATACAGCTTAACTCAGAATAAATCTCATTGCACCTAAACATTTTTGAAACCAACCTCGATCAAGTACGACTACATGGATTGCATTTCAAATTCAAATCACATTATTTCCCATGGGAAAAAATGATATCCAGTACAACATTATGACCCGGCTAGACCGTGGGGCTGTAATGAATTACTTTAGGAAAGGTTTGCATGACACATAATATGCCATTGACGAGCAGGTAGTATAAAAAAAAATTAGAGCAGTCCAGTAACTAGTAGCTCCGTGAGCTGTAGACCTCGCGTTTGTGCGTTAAAAAGTAGCTCAAATTGTATGTTGTTTCAAGATTAATCTAATAGATGTTGCCACGAAGTTTTCAAAGCAGTAATGTGCTGTTTGGTATGTTATTTGATATAGTTGAAGCTAGATAGCGCTTCTAATTTTGATCATTTTTCGAAAAGGGTTAATTTTTTTTCGATAACTTAATTTTGAAGAACTGGCACTTCAAAAAAATTTTATATAGTTATTGAACCTGCTCACAAAATTTCACAAGAATCGGTTGAGAAATGCGACCTGTAGAGGAGAACAGACGGACAGCCAGAAGGACATACGAAATATTTTTTTCCGAAGCTGAAACAGAGACGCTTCGCGCTCGCTCGGTCAATTAATTTGCTGATTGATTTAGAAATATTTGCTAGCCAAATGTTGCTGACCAATTAACCATTTTGGCTGACCAAATAGATTTTTCTGCTCACCAAAATACGAATATTTTGCTAACCAATTAAACCACACCCATATTAAAATTGTGCAGTTCATGTTACTCACGAATCTCCCTATTATCTACCTTTTAATTTCGTTATATGTATATTACTTTATTATTTTATTGTAAGCACTCAATTAAAATAATTGGAGTAATGTTGCCTTTGATTATGTATGCCGGAACTTTCTTATTTCGGATATATTGCATCATTAATCTGTCTAAATATGTTTTGGTTTAACATATACATAGTTAGATTAATATTTAGGAAATAATAAAATTTAATCCGGGTTAAACAGTACTATTGAAATACAAGTTCACGAGAAGAAGTATTGTATTTTTCTAACCTTATTTTATCATTTAACCCGGACTGTTCGTAATTTTGTTTGCGTAATTGGTGATGTTGTCGTTTTGTTGTTATCATGAGTGGCCAGATTTAATTACTACATAAACAATATAATACTACGCGTCCTTTTCGTGATTGCCGTCGTCGACCGTTATGACGTCACAGCTAACGGTACTGTAGACAAAAAAGCAATCATGTTTTTGTTTATCGGATATAGTGCAACTTGAGTGCGAAGAATTGAGCGGGCTTAATTGATTTTAATTGATATTAAGATCTTGAACATCACATGGCGTTATCAACTGTTTTTAACCGACTTCAAAAAAAGGAGGAGGTTCTATGTTCGACTGTTTATTTGTTTTTTTTTTTTTTTTTTTTATTTTTTTTTTTTATGTATGTCCACCGATAACTCGAAAACGGCTGAACCGATTGACATGATTCAAATGCCACTTTATCAGGTTTGCTCCCCAGGTGGTCCCATTTTTTGAAAATTTTAAATCGGTTCAGTAGTTTTTGAGTAATCCTGAAAATACTGTAATTTTTTAGGTAACTTTTGCACGAGTTTTAACGGATCTTCAGACATAACTTCTTTGTTTATAAACCGATTTAGATGATTCTTGTTTCGTTAGAAAGGGGATACTTTAAGGATGTTTTCATTTAAATTTCCTTCACATTGGACCTTGGACTTCGAAGATACACAAGAGAACTCTTCAAAATCAAATTGGATAGTGTATTAGTGATTACTCTACGGTATTGAAAGGTTTCGCATCAGCCATTTTTATTGTCACTACTGGGGCTGGGATACAAGCCTTACTTATGGGCTGATGAATGGGATGGACCATAACCCACCGCGCGGGCCCAATGCGGATTGGTGGGTGTTAATGTGCAAATGTAGCTGGAACTAACGGCTTAACGTGTCTTCTGAAGCACGGAGGACCTCGAGATAATACACTTTGGTCACCTACCCCATGTCTGACCCTTGCTAAAATTAACAGTGCAAAAAGTGGATATTGAGTTACTAGGCGTATTATACCATTGAAATGTGTGAAATATGAATAAAATATATTTATATCATCGCTCTTATTTACTTATACATACCTACCACAAAAAAGTTAAAAATAAAAAACTTTTAAAAATTAAAAAGAAAAACCTCCTTCAAAAAACCTTAAAAAAATGCTATAAAAAACAGCTTCAAAAACAGCAGCTCTAAAAAGCAAGAAATAATATTCAAATCTGCATAATTACTATTCAAGTACCTACGCATATCTGATATTAAAAAAAACGTCTAATGAAGTCGGGTGGGGCTTTAAGAATTAAAAAATCAAATTGAGCAAGAGAAACCACGATAAATGTTATTATGATTAAAAAAGAAAAATATCTGTAGCCCCACCCGACTTCAAAAGACGTTTTTTTTAATATCAGATATGCGTAGGTACTTGAATAGTAATTATGCAGATTTGAATATTATTTCTTGCTTTTTAGAGCTGCTGTTTTTGAAGCTGTTTTTTATAGCATTTTTTTAAGGTTTTTTGAAGGAGGTTTTTCTTTTTAATTTTTAAAAGTTTTTTCATTTTTTTCTTGATCAAAGAGTATCATTAACCTAAATTACAAATTATCTACGTTCGCCATTGTGTAGGATTTTTCCTCTTTTACTCATTATAGCAACACAAATAACGAATGTAAAAATAAATCATCAGAAACAAAAATTAAGCTTTGCTTTGCTATCCGTACTAAAGGAGCGGCGCAGGGGGTGCGGTATGACGAAGCGGGCCGGGAGGTAGCGGCAATCATGAAGTGAACGCGTAGTATATAGTCTTCAGGATCGTTAACACCCATCAGTCGCCTATAGGTCGAATCACCGGTTATTTAACAATCTTTCTATGTTTAATATGATTTTGTCCATTGAAAGTGCGAGGTTGATGCGCTGATCGCAGGTGACTGTTGCGTGCCAGTGATTATTTACTTGAGTAGCTCAGTTTATTTAAAAAATGTGATACACTGATTAAAACAATTAACTAGCATATTTTGTTAAGTATATGACGTTTGAGTATTTAAATAACAACATTACATTCACTGCCATACTAATGCTTTTATTTAATAGAAAAGAAAAGTTAAGTACGTTGTGTGACAAGTCAAAGTCTGAATTGATTGAACCCCTAATGAGAGTGACGTCTAATGGCCTGCGCCCACTGACAGCGTGGATACTTAATCATTCTCGTCTGCTGGGCGCTCGCTCGCGCTAGCCCACTCCGATGGACCAGATTACTTAAGCATTCGCATTCCTTTAACAAATGAAGTGACTTATGCGTGTCACGTGATGCAACGGGCGTGCCGTGGCATCCTGTGGAATGCTGCGACGCGCCGCGGGATGCTGCAGCACGTCGCGACATTGCATGACCTATTCGTATTAAAACAAAAGAATTTCAGTGCTAAGTTTATTGAAATAAGGTCTAAAATCAATTTGTCCACGAAAAACATCCCTTGCCGTTCGTGCCGCGCCATGCCGTTAGTGGACGAGGGCAATAAAAATTTAGCACCGAAATTGTTTTGTTTTAACACGAATAGGTCGTGCGTGACATCTTGTGGAATGTCGCGACATGCTGCCGCATCCCGCGGCGCGTCGAGGATTTACACAGGATGCCACGGCACGCCGCTGCATCACGTGACACGCATAGGTATGACACTTCATATTGTTAAAGAAATGTGAGTGCTAAGTAATTAAAAAAGGTTGGATTCGGCCTGTCGGGGCGGCAATCTCAGCGGCTAGCGGGACGGTAGACGAGTGTCGTGTATGCCGCGGGATGCTACAAGATGATTCTATATTCGATGTGCTGTGCCACGCCGTGCCATACCGTCAGTGGGCGCATGCCATAAAACGCAAAATGCCTTAGTATCCAAATGCCTAAACACACTCGTTGGAAGAGATTGCTTGATTGCGTGACAGCAAGAGAGTTAGACATCATTTTTATACTATATTATTTGCAATAAGTTATAACAATGTTTTGTTGTCTGATTGTTAAGTACCTACATTATTTATTATTATACATATTATTATAATATAAAGTAGCTATGTGCAGCTTGGCCAGAAAGAGATGAAATTAAATAAAATGGAACTAAAATTTTTAGTACAAAATATAGTCAGTGTTGCCAAGTTATTCGTGATTTTGACGTGTTTGCATAGAAAGTGGCGCCCTCATTTTTTGCCAACTCTTTATGGTACAATGGAATATGTTAGTTAGTTCGGATATAGCCCTTCCTTATTCTATGGTACAATAACTATTAAAAACAAGACAAAAAATTGTTTTACAATAAATGATTTGAATTAATTTGAAAATTAATAACTTAGATATCGGTTTTCAGATGGCGTTGTTTGTCACGGAAGCCGGTGGATGCTGTTTGCTGGTACTATATTTCTTGCTGTTATAAACAAATTATATTTAATGCAGTATTAATTGTAATAAAATTTATGTTTTTAATCATAAATTGATTGTTTCCTATTTTTAATAAACTATGCGCAATCACAGACCTAACGATTCTGTTCTGTTCTTACTAGATCAGAACGGATTCATATTGTCACACTCTTGACGAGCACTACCTACTATACTATAGTATAACTTAATTTAAAAAATATGTTAATATCTCATAAACGTTGCGTCGGAGCCAAAAAATAAGGTTATTTTCGACCCCCTTAGGAACCACGGAGGTAGAAAAGATGTATTCAATGAAATGTCAAAAAAGGTTAAGTGTGAGTTTTTTATATTTTTCTTTACTAATTTTACATAATAGTACAAAAACGTGTAATAGGGCTTTCTCCCCTCGATGTACAATGTTTTGTTTTTCACCTATGTTCGAAACAAAACTCTGCATTAATGGATCTTCAAAGGAAATTGCTGGTGGCTAAAACTCGAATTAATGAAATCTCACACGACTTCCGAGTAGCGTGGAAAGGTTGACTTTGCTCAAAGAAGGTGGTGCGAGCGAGACATTATTTAAACGGACTAGCTATAGCTATAATTTTCATTATTGTAACTAACTGCAGTCCAGGTCTTGAGGGCTTATTAATAAATGTAGTACGTGCTGATGCACTCACTTTTTAAAACTAACTATAGTCATAATGAGAGTGAAAGTTGCATCAACTCGTACTGTCCTATGTTAGTCAATGTCAAATTTTTATTTAAAAGTTCCCTTGTAGATGGCGCTTTATAAACCATTCAAAATTAACAATTATGATGAGTTTTGTTGAAATACTACCTACTGAAAGCTGCAGCCATATTCGTGTCCAAACACTCCATGAACATTCTGTTTGTGGACGCATTAATTTCTCTCCAGCATTCAATATATTTTTGAACCGAAGATGTAAGTATATTATATCATAAATAGTAATTAGAAATTACTGTAATTGCTGTTATAATATACAAACGTGCTGGTTTCTGGATCGATGCTAAATTGCAATTTTTAGCTGTAACAATGAACACACATTTTAGTAAGCAAGTGCGGTTGTAGGTATTTAATGCATGTATAGTTTACGGATTTACAAAAAAAATACTAACCCAAACGCAGAAATCTCTTCTTTATAGCAGTATAAGCAACTTGTGGTAGACATAACCGACATTTTATTTCTTGGGGAACTTGCTTGCATTTAGACAATGCTAACTGTGCTCTACTCTCGGCGTTGTACAGTTCCTTGTCATGCCATACTCTCTGGTATTGCCGAGAAATGGGTTCACTAAAATTATCGGAGAAATTTATTTTGAGAGGTTTCTAAGAAAGAACCGCGACTCCGACAAAGTAACTTACTTGTTGTATTCAATAATCAAATCCGGTTGAGGAAATAATCCTCGAGCAATACACGTAATGTTAATAATACTTTTATGTTGATCATCAACGATGAGGTCGATTTCTTGCTCAGGCGCTGTAATAAATTCGACTCTGAATTCAGTAGGTACATAAGGCAGTAACACTAGTAACCCAGTTTGAAAGTACAAATACTATTAAGTAGACTTCTCCTTCTAATGGATTTTAGGACTCTCTTGATGGCGTGGTACAAAATAAAATTTAAAACAGAAAAGCATACTCATGAGAATCAGTTACCTATTATTAATATTATTATTTGGAACTTACTGTATACTTGCATTCTCTTTTTCTGTTTGGATTCGTTGCCGTTGCTTATAAGGACACACGTGTAGTCGCCGCTCATTCGCGGCTCCACTTGGATGATACGCAGAGCGCGGCCTTCTTCCGTTGGTACTCCTTTTTTAATAAAATACTTATACTTATTGATGCTTTTATACTGATCAATCAGTCTTGTCGCATAATTTAATACTGTGTAAGTAGTTATAATAAAATGCCTCTGCGTTAGGGTTATTATTATTACACGTTATTCTGCAGAGTTCAGTACAAAAGGCTATAGATTCCGAAAGTTTCGCACCTAATTCGGGTTCGATTCGGACATATCCTTAGCGTTTTCATTTGACTATCTTGGCTTTTTATGAAGTTGGTAGAAAAGTTCATATTCTTACTTCATTAGTTACATTTACTTTACGATTGATCAACTATGTGTTTTGGCAGGGAAATTGCTAACTTGCAATTCTACTCGGAATTAAGAGTTTATTTATTTTCTTCTCAATACTTTATAATAGTAATAAGCTGTGTTCGATATTTTAATTATTACTTACTTAATTAAAACTATATTACTCACGTGACGCTTTATAGAGAAGATCAAGATGTCCTTCAAGCACACCAGCAACTTCGGGAACCGTTCGGGGACTCCATTTGTAGACGGGTGATCTGTTGCCATTGAACAACCATAGCAGCTCGAAATTATCGTCAGGTACATAATACTGGCAGTCCAGTGTGACATCGGTGCCACTTTGAGCGACCTCTGGTACGACTACGTTTTCTATTTTAGCAGTGCTTAATATGTCTGCAGATAATATTATTTCAATATAAGTAATCTTAATCCATATTATAGTACAGACGTCGGCATATGACATCAGACTGTAATCCTTGAAAGTTGAGACCGTCTGCCCTACGTAATAATAGCTGTTTTTGCAGTTAATCTGTTAAACTTGATGTGGTGTCATGAGTATGACGGAATTGATAATAACAAAATGTGGACCAACTTACTAGCGAGTAATAAATATCCTTTTGACACAGAGCTTACGAGATCATTAGAATCCATCTGTGTTTTATTGTAAGATGTTTTATCACTTGTATTCACACGGGCCGCGAAACGAACCCAACTCATGCCAGTAAACGTAAGAAATGTGAATTAAAGCGACTGTGAAGCTACACAAGAATGTGTGATTTTCTACACGTAACAATCGAGAGTTTGAACCACTGAGTTAGTGTTTCCATGAAGATCTTATTCAACTTAAGATGAACTTAAGCATTATAAATTAAAACTTACACTGGATTATATAATACCAAATAATATACTAGAAAAAATACGACTCGCACCAGATCATGTTCTCGGACGGGAATCGGTAGCTCAGCGGTCAGAGCATTGGACCGGATATCCAAAGGTCGCGGGTTCGATTCCCGTCCGAGAACATGATCTGGTGCGAGTCGTATTTTTTCTAGTATATTATTTGGTATTATATAAAATAGCATTGTGAATGCTTAAAATCCCAAAATTTTAAAATTACACTGGATTGTTTTAATCTAGCATAGTGTTTCTTTCAGACAAAATTCTCCGGGGATACTATTAAGAGGTTCGGGGGTAATTCGACGTCCCATAAATAAAATTTGATACTACACAGAGGTTTAAGAGCAATTTTTAAGAGAAAATATCAAAATGTATGAAACAGCTGATTTTTTTTTCGCGATTTCAGAATTGGTCCCATAGTAAAACTTGTTCAGTTTGATGGTCCCTATATACCACATTCGGCATTAGGGGTAGGGGTATTTAAATTATTTATTTTTATAGTGAATATAATAACTATAATAATATAATAACTAAATATTCTGTGAATATTTTAAGCATCTAACTGTTGCCGTTATCAATATCGAGCAAAAAATAATCACGTTTGTTATATGGGAGCCTCCTTAAATATTTATTCATTATCTGTTTTTTAGTATTGTTGTTATAGCGGCAACAGAAATACATCATCTGTGAAAATTTCAACTATCTAACTTATCACGGTTCATGAGATACAGCCTGGTGACAGACGGACAGACAGACGGTCGGACAGCGGAGTCTTAGTAATAGGGTCCCGTTTTGCCCTTTGGGTACGCAACCCTAACAACGCATGCCGGGGACGGCTACTATTAAATAAAATGAAACTTAATCACACTTAACTTCTCTCTTTATTTATGTCGATACATAAATGCGATTGCAGTCTTTTAAAAATAATCTATTTGCCTAATATTTGTATTATGTACATACATAACTATTTAATGGGTAACAGAATTAATCAGAAAAATCTTAATAATTTATCACGTCATACCTTCTAACTTTCTTATAAGTAATTATATTATAATTATCACTTTTTAATGTCATTATCTTTTGTTACTATTACTATTAGGTATAACCTGGAGACGACAATACGTCAATAAATTAAAATGTTGTTTATCTAATAACGCTTCCAGTCTGCATAAAAAAAAAATCCATTAGGTTTGGTAGGCACAGGAAATATTTCTCAGTTACTGTTTTCAGTAGGTACAATCTAGATTTAGAGCAATTTAGCGGGCGTTTGAATTTTTTTTAAATTTCGATCCTAGGAATTTATTTGTGTCCTCTGCAATAGAGCCACCATGGAAAATACTGATCAATTGTATCTCAAACTAAGTTCGTTAATCGTACATACTGTACTACATGTGCTTGTTATCACTACGTATTTTACAAAATAATAAGCGTTGATTGTGGCAGTGGTCTAGCGCCTGGCCCTACGATTGCGGAGGTCAAGCAACTTTAGCAAGGGTCGGTCATGGGATGAGTGACCAATAATTTATTATCTCGCGTTCCTCCGTGCTTCGGAAGGCACGTTTAGCTGTTGGTCACGGCTGCATTTGCAGTCGTTAACACCCAACAATCTGCATTGGGTCTGCGTGCTGGTTTATGGGCCCTCCACATCCACCCATAAAAGAGTTCTGTGCCCCAGTAGTGGGGATAATAAAAATGGCTGATGTCGTGGCTCTGCCAGGGAACATACTCTACAGCAGAGCCACCTAAATAAAAAATCAGGGATGTTAAAAGCTGCCGTTTTTTTATGAAATCTGATAGTACGAAAACGGTGAATTGTGTACGAGTTGAACATCCCAGAGTTCGTATTTGAGGTGGCTCTGCTGGAGACTTTTTTTTATTCACAACGGGTTAGCGCTTGGCCTTCACCTCACCTGGGGCCCTACCGGCTAACTTTTCGAACTTCGGCGGGTCTGTCGAGTTTCAACTTAAAGCAGATAAAACGAAGTAAGGAATTTCGTACTATACTATTCGCCGAAGTTATTTAGAAGATATTCGAAGTTCGTGTGACATCATGAATTGGGATCGCCATTATGGCCCGATTGGGGCTGGATTTATCTGTTTCAATTTGAAGCCCAGCAGACTTTCCGAAGTTTGATGCGTTAGCCGGTACGGCCCCTGATGTTAAGTAACGATAAGGCCGAAGGTGGAAGCGCACTACACCTGGAATCACTGAGGAACTGCCTATCTTACCTCTAACTGCCGGAACACAACAATTTTTAAATTGTTGTTATGGCGTCAGACTTAGGCAAGATGGTGGTAGCTAGCCAGGCGGACTTGAAATAAGCCCTAACACCAACCAAACCGAGTACAAATGTACCCCCCTCCTGGGAATCGAACCCGGGACCCCTGCGTCTTACACGGGTGGGCGAACCACTAGACCACTGAAGCGGTTAACGTACAGTGATAGATAACAAGCACATGCACATCATGTACGTTTAACGAACACATCATTTTCAGATATAATTGATCGGTATTGTCCATGATGGCTCCGTTGCAGAGGAAGACACAATTTAAATAAAATATTTATTTGACAGTTTCAAAATACTCCTAAGAACTAGTGTCACCAATGTTTTCATTTATTGTTGTATTGTCGTCTCCAGGTTGTATACATAAAATAGGAGTTGGTGAAAATCCGTTTCAGACACTGTAGGTACCTACTTAAGATTATTTTTTATTATAGTCGGTCACAATTCCACATCTGCGCAGTGCGCACATTCACGAACAGTGTGGTTCGGCCTGAGTTTAGACTTTAGTAGCTGAGCTGACACTTCAGTATCTGTCCTGTCGCATCAATGATTGCATTCATTTAAAGTAAGATTGAAACTTTCAGAACAAGCGTTATAAGTAGTAGGAGTGCCAAAATGCTAGTGTTCAGTGCCCTTTAGTTTTACCAGTAAAACTATGCAGTAGGTAGGACCACGCACGGGCAAATTATTGCTACTTCAGAAGCTGCCCTGTTGCATCACGCCACGCAAAGTAAACGCGCGTTCATTTCCGTTCGAGGGGCGTAGTGTGTGTTTGTGTGTGTGTGTGATATGGCGCACCCACCCTTTTATAAGTATTACAGCCAAATACTCATACGATTCTATGGCCATTAAGGGCAATTTAAAATTCAAAAAAGTTGTCAGTTTTACAGAAACTATGAAACTGAAAAGGAAACCTGAACCAAAGATTTTATGAAGCTTTTTGATCAATTCTGTTAACCTTTTCACCGCCCAACTATCCTGCACGCGATGTCCCGCTGTACGCCAACGTATATATGTATAACAAATTCTATAGTACGAAAGCAAGGATGGCGGTAACGTCATATCGATAATAAAAAAAATTACGTGTAAATTTAAGTTTGTATCTAAATTTACAAATATAAATAAACACTGATACATTATAATGGTAGTTGGTTTTATTTTATGAACAATTTTAGTAAGAAAAATGAAAATCCATTATCAGAGACAAAAAGACATGCATATACTTGCTAGAGATATATTATAATAGGCACTTCACTATTCATTTCATAACGTCGTCCGTTGACTTCATATCAAGTCTTTGGCGCTCGTAGCACGATAAATTTCTTAAGGAAAAGGGTTGTCTATGCTTTTTTTCATTCTAGAGTTTTGTTGGTCTATACTTAAAATAACCTATCGACGTTTTATGTAGGTACCTAAAGTGTTCGCGTTCAGTTTTAATGTTGATAGGTATACAACGTATTTTGGTTAAGTGGCTGGCTTACAGACTTTTAACTACCGCTGAGTTACTGAGTGTACGTTCTCTGTGAACGTTTGAGTACTCTTTGTTTTACAATAAACATTTGATAAGTGTTTTCGAAGTACTACTATTTTCCGTTTCGCAATCAAATTCTGAATCAGGTTCCACACCTTGTAAAATCCGTAACAACTCATTAGAACATTCACTGTCACTCATCATTTGCACTTTTCCCGAACCGGGCAAAAAACACGGCACACGTTTGTTTTGTTTGTAACGCCCAGCACTATGACACGATGACCTTGACACCTGTGCGCTTACGACGTCACGAGCTAACTTGAAATAGTCGGTGGCGCAGGTAGCACTGACATCTTGCCATTACGTAGAGATGGGTGTTGCAATATCGAAAATCCTCAGTAAACTTAACTAATTTTAATAAAGTGATTTGATACGTACATTAATTTTAAAATGTATTATGTAATACGTTATTTCCTGACCGGGATTTATTTTAAATCATAGAATTTATGAACATTTGGATGGAATAAAACATAGTAAATATGGAGGATTGTAGTGAATGCAACTTTCGCGTCACATCACTGGCCTACTTGATATGAAGTCGTTGGCGTGCGGGACATCAAAATATTTGAGACGTTTTTGTTTTTATCCATTTTAAGACTCAAAAAAGCCTGTTTTGCCTAGGAAAATAAAAAATAGGGCTTCAGCTGTGTCCATCTTACAAAATTACAAAAGAAACAAATGTTTTATGTATCGTAAATGTATTTTATCAAAGTAGGTATAATGAAGAACTTCTATAGAAGTCCTGGCGTGGAGGGCACGAAAATCTCGAACTTCTATAGAAGTCGTTGGCGGTGAAAAGGTTAAATACACTTAATTTAGGTACTCAGAAATACGACTAGGTATATTTAATAAATTGTCGATGTAGTGAAACTATAATAACTATTAACTCTAAGACATTTTTTTTTGGTTTGGTTTTATTTCATTGGGATCTATTAAATATTAATAAAAGAGAAAAAAAATGCACCTAGAAAAAATATAGATAGGTTCCTACCTATCACACCAGCTATTATTGCCCGTTTAGATGGTATTTTTTAGCTTTATTTTTAATACAATCATACGCGGGCGGATTGAAAAGTTCCTAGAAGTAGACTAGACTGTGACCTAGACTGTGTATTAAAACGTGAAATTGAAACGCAGAACAAAGAAATAAAATGCCCCATAAAATGGAGATTAATGGTAAAAAAAAATACGTATTTTATTTTGTTTTCATGTCTAGGCCAGGAACTTTTCAATCCACCCTCGTATCAGAAATTTTTAACCATGCATTAAAAAAAACCCGGCCAAGTGCATGTCGGGCCACGCGCAGTGTAGGGTTCCGTAGCCCATGGTTCATATACTTAAATGTAGATACTACCGGTTTCACACACCTGACAACGTTATTTAAGTAGTTCCCAATGAGGAATTTGTACTGCGCCAAGTACATTTTATAAGTTAGTCGACAGTTACAACTTGTAAAGCCTACTTAGCTGTGATAGTTTTCCTTTTAAGTTCGTCATATATACAAATACAACTACCGTGAATTTTTTCACGTATCGAAAAACAACCATTTGGCTGACAAATCCGCAATATTTTTAAAATTGCTATCCAACGACACACCACTCTATGGGGTAGACAAGAAAAAAAATTACATCCCCACTTCACGTGTAGAGGAAGAACCTATAAAAAAAATATTATTCAAAATTTTACTTCACCACTTTGTCGGCGTGATTAATATGTATATCCATGCCAAATTACAGCTTTCTAGTACAAAGAGTCTATGAGCTAGGCTGGGGACGGACAGACGGACATGGCGAAATTATAAGGGTTCCTTATTGACTACGGAACCCTAAAAATGATCATTCCTCCTATAAGACGTAGAGCCGTAACATTTTAATAAATTACTTAACAAGATATCAAAAGGATATCAATGGATAATATTTTATGAATTTTAGTTTAGTTTTAAATTGTAGGTTTATTTGTAACTCAGTCTATAATCCCTACGCTTATATTAGTCACCATTCGACAATCGAATCCCGGATCGTAGACATTTTATGCAATTATTGTAGAACCGGCTTTTTGTACGTAATGCATGTGCGTTACGGCCTTATGAGGTTTCGGCATTGAAATCTATCAAACAAGAAGAAATGTAATAATATTAAATAAACACTCATAAAGCGAGTGTTACTGCACGAAAATGTATCATATAATATTTCTATGCCTAAGGTAACTTAAAATAACCTGACCAGTGTGCAAAGGTTACCTTTACGGCTTTACCTATCTTATCGAGGCTTTGATTAGGAACTAGGTATCCCGGCCTTGGAAGACTTGGATTATGCTGATGACATACCCTCACTGAGTCATTCACGCCAATTTCAATCTGAATTGTTTATAATGAGACAGCAGAGGGTTGAAGCTTGAAAAGCTTTCAAATATGCTAATGACTATCGCGTTTGAATTAAGTTTTGTATGATAGACCTTAATACTTTAAGAATAAGATCTAAATTTAAAATCTTAACTCAAATGCGATAGTAAAGTTAAGACATTTGAAAACTTACACTCGGGCCTCTGAAGTAGGTCCTAAAGCATATGGCAATCTGAGGAATGAAAATCTCAATAGAACATTTTCTAGAGACTTGTTACAGCCCCTTGTGTGCCCTTAGAGCATGGTGTGGCAAACAGGCCTGAACAGCATGAAAATATAATGTCTACAAGGAAAAAGTTTAGAATCATGCTGTTAGGTTAGCTATGTGAAGCAGAAAGAGAAATATTCTAAAAGCACACACTGCCCCAACAAGGACAAACAGGGTCTTTAAGTCAAGCTAAAAAAACAAATATGGAACTAAAATATTTAACGTAACATCGGTTACAGTACATTATAAGTTACCTACTGATTCACTACAGAAATAATTATAAGTAATATTATAATTTTTAAATATTATTATATGTATCAATAATATTATAATAATAAGAATTGACAAAGGTTAAATCTTTAGGCCGCTTGTTAACGGCCGTTGTTTTGTCAGATACTGGGCTCATTTGCGATAACTTTTTTATAATCTTAATCGAGGTGTTGTCAGACAAAGACAAAGCTGTCGCATTGGCCAGTTATCCATTAAAAAACGACGTTTAAAAAGAGGCCTTAAATCGGTCACATCAATGGCAACACAGTCGTCGAGCGATACATTTATTTTATTTTTCTTTATACTTTTATTGTTGTTTCAGTTCTAGGTATTTTTCGATGGTTCAAAAAGGTTTAGTTACTTATATAAAAGTACTCACAATGTAATCTGCTTACTCATCATAAACATTAAAAAGTTTTAGTGGAATAGTCTATTCAAAAAACTTGAATTATTTATAGACTAGATTATTTTGCAAACATAATTTTTGACAGTTTATTATTTTATTATTTGGGAAGTACTTATTTAATTTTTACGAAAATTCGATGATATTTAGTTCTACATAAATGACGAGAAAAATAACGAAAATATATCTTAACTGTAAAAATACTTTGATATAGATAACTCTGGAACTTATCATGCTACAAGGGTTTACTTGTTCATAAAAAATCTCATTAAGCTATTTGGTGTACTTTCTTTGGCAATATTAAGATACCTACCTATTTTATTTACAAAATATATATTATCATGATAATAGTTAATTCTATGCTATCAATAGTATTTGGTACATACCTTATAAAGTAAAGTTTTGGATATCTAGTGATTTTAATTATTACTCAGCTTGCCCTTTTCAAAATTCGAACTTCCAGGGAATAATATATTGCATGAGTTATGTCTTGTTCTCCGAGAACTCTCCATTTCTGCTTCATTAACAGCAGCCACTGAAGTCAAAGCTACAGTTTTCTCAAAATCAATAGTTGTATAACCAATAGCTGCCAGTGGAGTAGATACTGGCCCTGTTGATGGCTTTTCTACGCTAGTTTGAGAGATCAGCCTGGCTCGTGCCTGCGAAGAGCATGAGGCAGTACTTTCATTTCTAGAGCTAGTATAGGACTGACTTTCAGGTGACATAAGATCCCTTGACCTCCTAATAGTATCTTTGTTACAATCTATATCTAATATAGCATAGTTCACTTCCAACTCTTCAACTGGTGACATAGAGGTAAAAGTATCTGATTCAGAAAATTTTTGATTATATTCAGATGTGGCATTGTATAGAATTTGTTTAACATTTTTAACACTTTCTCCCATATTGCCCAGAGTTAAATTGGCATATGTATTCATCTCGGGCTTGACTCCAACAGGTAAATTACAATAATCAATTTGTTTGGGAGTTAGTGGTGTTGCAGGTACTTGTTCAATTTTGCTTTTATCTGCCTTTTGTTGTAAGTTTGTCTCGTTAGGAGGGACATTCACATATAAACGAGCTGCTTCTTGTTGCTCTACACTTAAGTGTGCATAATGTTCACTGCTGTTACTTAAAGTAGGAGACAATGGGTTTGCAACTTGATTATTGTTATTATTGTTGGGGACATTTTCATTTAAGTACCTTCCTTCAAGAAAGCGGGTTTCATCTTCTATATCTCTCATTGTATTTAATGCTGTTTCTTGACGTAATGTATTTCTAAGGATTGCCAAGTCCCTTGTGAGATCATTACTATAAACATGGTTAGTATCCACAGCAACAGGTGTTTCAGATGATTGATTATTATTATTGTGTTCTCGTTTAAAATCCCTGACTTGATATAAATTGGTAACATGGTTTCCATTTGTTTGAGGACGGGGATACAAAGGCATTACTTCTAAAATATCTGCACTTGATGGAGATCTTGAAGCCTGAGTGACAGTTCTTGGTATAATATTGGTTGTCAAACTTGATACATTGTTATTACTAGTAGACCTTGCATTATTTTCAGGTTGACCATTGTCTATGGAGGATCTATGAACAACACTCGCTTGTAATGTTTGTCTGCCTTGTGGAGGTGGAGTCATACGGGACACTGAATAAGGTACCGAGTCATGAATAGCATTTCGAAGTTGGATTTGTTGTTGTAAAGTATGAAATAATAGGGAAGCCCTTCGACATCTGAATGCATATATACCTTCACCAGTTTCACATCTTCTACCTGAAATAAACATAACTTGTTATTATTAAAGATTATTTAATTAAAATCTTCCTAGAATTGACCCACTTAATCTCAAATTAAAACAAAGCTATCAGTAATGATAGTCATGGTTTTACATACGCAGAAATAATAATACAATATGATAAAAAAGCCGGTGCCAAAGTAAGCTTACACCACATCTTGACATTTTCAAAAAATGGACAGTTTTTTAAGGCTGTACAACTCTACAACCAACCACTTGCTGAATAAGCCCTCCAAGGCAGTAAATTTGACACGGCACTCAAAAACTTCCTTCTCAACAAAGCCTATTCTGCAATGTAGGAGTAAGTACTAAGATGATAGATTGCATTTTATATAATACTGTGGGTAATAATAATGTAAATGCTTAATATAAAATAGAATAAGAATGTAAAGTATCTATTACAATAATGCAATAAATTAATATGACCTGATTCAAAACTGAATATTTCTCCTTCGAATCCATATCTTCTTAGAGAATGTAAAGGCCATACAGTAGATTCTCTTCCTTCGCGATATAATAATATATCAGATTCTGTAATCTCGAGCTGTCCTGTACATAATTCTGCACCATTTTCGTCAATATTAATAACCCGATAATTATTGGGATGAGAGTCCGTAGACTCCTTTTTACTATGAAAGCAACCCATTAGTCCATTATGCGATGCGATTTCAACGCACTAACATAACTTATCTTATTTCATAATAGTTTGGTATATTTGATTCACTGAATGCACTGAATTCACTCACATTGATCACACACAGTCATAGTCATAGATGAATATAAATAAAAAAAAATATTAATTTGATTGATTGATATGGATGGCGAACGAAAGCCAGTGCTGCCAGTGGCCGATAGTCAAAATTAACACAAGACCGCTCAAAAAGTAACATTTTCACGGCAATAGTATTGAGATTTTTTTTTTAAACCGTTTTAAAAAACAAACTTTTCTATGTTCCTCTTCCTCATTCTTCAAGTGTTAGAAAGAGAAAGAATGGTGGCTCAAAATCAAGTGCATCAACACGATGAACGAAAACTTCCTTAGGTGCGATAGGCTCTTAGAGCATTAATAATGTAAAATCAATGAATCATGTGTGGGAGGGATTTGGTTGACAGCTTAGAGCATACAGGCCTTAGAGCATTAAGATACAGGCAGTGACAACACTGAAGCAATCAAAACACTACTGGTATAAAAAGGCAAGAACCCAGTGCCGTTAAACCCCTAAAAAAAAACAAATCACTACGTTAATAATATATTCTCTTCTGGTTCTGTTTTGACAGTACTAATGTATCGTATTTTATAGTACTGTCGATCTTTATAAATATAGTACTAAAACAGAGTGATTGGAGTTTTTGGCGCCATTTTGTCGAGTTCGGTTTGGTGTCTATTTTAATTATTTTCAAATTGATTCATAGTGGATATTGTGTCTTAAAATTGGTGCAGTTATATGGTACAAGTGTCTACGCAACTGAACAATATGTGGGATAATTAAAATAGGCGCGATCTTGGTTGTGTGAAGCTGAGACTTTTATTGAAGTGGTGGCTTCCTCGGCAGAACTAACCGAGTAAACTGTCTTGATATACTTGGTGCCAAATGCTCCAAGCAGCATTGGAATGCGATGCACCCGCATTCTAATGAAAAATTAAACAATATCTACCACTGAACTATTTAACACTTGACACTGGCAAAAATTACTTCCAAGAGGAAAGTAGATTGCCATAACAAAAAAAGAAGAAGAAGAACAGAGTGATTGATTACTTACATTCTCTTTGTATAATATTATACTGGATGTTAGTGTCAGTCGATTGTGAATTTCACCGAACCATTTCACTAATTTGTGCCCAGTGCCCAGCACCCATGATTTAGTTAGTACAATAACTATATAATTTGTGACCCAGGCGATGTTGTTGTTGAATGTAATTATTTATTTGAATTCCTTTTTTAAATTTTAGTTTATTTATCTTTACTGCTTTACCTGAGGTCCTGAGCACGAGAAAATACTGAGATCCTTGAAAATGTCTTGTGAAGTAGAACAAATTGGTGACTGTGGAGACACATCAACATTAGGAAGAGCTCTTTTTATAACGGACAAAGAAGGTTGGTACCTATTTATTTTGATTAATTTTATGATTATCGTAATTTTATATTTGGCCCGGGTCGTATTTTGATATCTTGATTCTACTTTCAGACTCTAACTGGCTTGCGCAATGTTCAGTTTCCATATCGCCTTGCGGTAACTTACTAGCAGTAGGATTTAAAACTCGACTTTGCTTGCTCACGAGTCAATGGATCAGTGCCACTGACAGTAACACATATTTAATTTCATGGAATGGTACATTGTCCTCGGATATATCAGTTGTCTTAGTGTTACCAATATGCCCATCACAACAATCATCACAGGTAAGCTAAACCTTTATTACATTACATTATCAAACTTATCATAGTATTATATTGTATTCAGTCTAGAAAATCGGTACCTATGTATAAATAAACAAACAAACTTGAAAAGGAAATTAACTTAATGGTAAATTTGTCTACATTATACCTGTGAATATTTTATTTATTAGGTATACCAACAAATTTATATACAGAAACAAGCTTAAATCCTAATTTTTGCCAGTTAAAGTGGCTTAATTATTATATTTTGATAAATTTCATTATTTCTTTTTAGTTTTATTTCTTCTTTTTAATTTTACAACTCATTTATTCACTAGTATGCGCTCACTTTATGATTGCCGCTCCCTCCCTGCCTGCTTCGTCACGTCATACTGCACCCCCTGTGATGTCCCTTTAATACGGATAGCAAAGCAAAGCTAATTTTTGTTTCTGTTCATTTATTATTTATGTTGCTATAATGAGTAAAAGGGGAAAGGTCCTACACAATGGCGAATGTGATTTTTTATGTAAGTTAATGACACTCTTTGAACTAGAAAAAATACAGTTGATTGTTATCAACTAAACAGTGTTTAAAATTTACAGCGGTCCAATGCCTTTGAAGTTGCACGAAATGCCACCATCGTCTAGATATTCGTCATTGTTACAGGGTTGTCACATTCATTTTTAGTCTATTTCATATTTTGCTTATTGGTAGGTATGTTTATGTATATCAGAAAAAGAAAAATATAAGTTTACAAAACGTTTCATTTTTAAATAAAATATGGGTATACCTATTAGTAATATAATATACAGTAGCTTTCTTTACAGTTAAAACAGAGATATTTTACAACTAATAGGTCCCGCTCCCCCCACACACCCCTCACGATTGCTCTGTCTAGACGTGCCCGTTGGCCGACTGTAAGAATTATATAATAAAGACTGTGATAACGCCATATGTGTTCAAGATCTTAACATCAATTAAAATCAATCAATTATAGCGCCACCTAGCTCCATTCTTCATACTCAAGTCACACTATATCAGATTAAAAAAAAACATGATTTTTTTCTACAATACCATTAGCTGTGATGTCATAACGGTCGACGACGAATCACGAAATGAATGCGTACTACCTACTCATAGTTTTTGTAAAATTGTCAAATGTAAATGCAATGAAAATTTTCTGTGAGTGAATCTACTAAGTAATCATTTCTCTTTGAGTTGTGTAAGCAAATTGCTTTTTAAAACTTTTTTTATAATAGGTACCTACTCATATATTTTACTTATTAAGCTAACATATCAATACTTTCAGAATGGTCCTGATTGGTTTTGTATAATAGTGGGTTTTAAAAATGGCAATGTTGCATTTTATACTGATACAGGGCATTTACTTTTATGTGAGAAACTGGACGAAAAACCTGTTACTAAAATCACTTGTCACACTGGAACATATGGCACTCTACCAGATGATATATACATCTTGTATCCAACATATCAATGTATAATTTCTGGGCCAAATTTATTCCAAACATTAAGAAATGCTAAGTCACAGTTGGCCAAAGGTAATATTAGTTTACTAAGTTGTAGTAGAATTAAGATCAAGTTCTTCATAAGAAGAATTTTAATTATATTATATTAGGTAGTCGAAAAAGTTCTAAAGACCACAGCGAGGAACATCTTTATCATTAAAAATTATAAGACCTGAGTCTGCTGATTCATTTTTTTCAGTAGTATTGACAAAGCATCTTCTCCATGAACATTGCAAACCATTTTTGAGCACTATTAATTTATTTTTTAGGGTTCCATAGTCAACAATTCCTTATAGTTTCGCCATGTCCGTCTGTCTGTCCGTCTGTCCGTCCCCAGCCTAGGTCATAGACTCAGTACTAGAAAGCTGTTATTTGGCACGGATATACATATTAATCACACATTAATCCGCTTGTGAATTATTAAGTTTTAAAGTGCAAAATTTTGATAGAGTCAAGTGTGTGTCGTCGTCCCGTGAAAAAATTCACGGTTGTTGTATTCAACATGTTACAAAAATACCCCTAATGCTGAATATGGTATATAGGGACCATCAAACTGAACAACTTTTACTATTGGACCAACTCTGAAATCGGAAAAAAAAATCAGCTGTTTCATACAAAAATTAAAATCGAAAATATCAAAATGTATGAAACAGCTGATTTTTTTTTTCGTGATTTCAGAGTTGGTCCCATAGTAAAAGTTGTTCAGTTTGATGGTCCCTATATACAAAGATAGATATCTTTTAGTTCAAGCTGGCATTCAAGATGAGTACAGTGTTGATAGCCGCAATATCAATATACGAAGATGGTGTTTTTCTGATCAAGAAGTGATTCATGATGCATCAGTTGTTGGTTTGGAACTGAAGAACTCATATGATCATTTGCTAGCTGCATCAACATACGGCGGATATGACACGTGGTTAGATATGCATTTTTTTTACAAATAAGCCATACCCACAATATGTAGGTACTGTCAAACAATTTGATTCCCAGGCCACTATAAAACTTTAACATTTATCTATAAAAGAGATTATCGAATGACGTAAGTTAAAGCGACAGGGTTCTATAGTGTTAAGTGACTAGGTATTCAAAACGTTTACAAGTATATACAACTTACTCAGACTAAGTTGCCCCTGACCAAACAAGGAAATCTGACAAAGATCCCTCAAGACCAGAGAAGCCTTCAATTGTGCATAATGGGGGAGGAGTAGAAGTCCCACCGTAACATAACCCAATAGGGAATATGCATGTGGTTTAAATTTACTTGTTTTTTTCCCTTGAATCCTTATTATCTTGACATTGTATCTAAACCATTCTTTTTTTATTTATTTGGTATTAATTTTCATAAAATATTAATGAAAAAGTGCAAAAGAAGCGAGTGAAATTAAAATTTTCGATATGCATCACCATTGTTCGATTCGAAGCGTGACGTCACATAACGCGTTGGCGTCGTTGTTCATATAATAATATAGTATTTCAAAGATTTTTTTATTTTATTTTTCTTTCTGGGGTGTTTTTCATTTTAAATTATTATGTTAGCATTAAAATCTAGGACAATGTCTGAAAGTGGTTTTGTCAAACCGTAATCAGATAAACTAATACCAAAAATAGATGCAATCATGATGACAGTATGACAGGATATTTTGCATCAAATTCAGATTTTACGTCCGCTGAGACCAAAGGAGTGAAAACTACGAGGTGATAGTTGTACCTAATACACTTCTAATTAGGGCATGCAAACCGGTTAACCGGATAACCGAAAAAACCGATTAACCGACAGAATTTTGAACCCGGTTTTTTCTAGTCATAAAACCGAATTATTCGGGTTTTTCGGTTATTTCACTTAACACACAGCTTACACAAAAACTTTCTTATTTTCTCAAAAATGCAATAGTCAATGGTATTCAAGGAAAGTAATAAGCGTGTATACATATGAAACGCATTTTTGTCTCTAGTTCTTGAATTGACGTTACCGGCTGGCTGCCATTTTGTTTTGTCAGTCAAGACAAGTTTACACAGGGTCAGTCAGTACCGACTGACTTCAAAATATTCGTGTGGGAATTTTCAAGTCAGCACTGACTTCATGCCGCTGTACTGACTTCATACCAATTTACATTAGGTTTTTTTTGGGTCAGCGCTGACTTGTCTCGATTTCGGAGTCAGTTGCTTACCTCGTATAAACCAGCCTTCACTCTCTGGCAAGTGCCAAGTCACAGTAAACGCAAAGAAACTTTCACGATACAGGTAAGCTCTTCAACTTTTGATTTTTGAATAATTGTGAAAGGAAATATGAGCAAGGACGTAATTGTTTTTTAAATTACAACTTCAGCCAACTCACGGCTGAAGTTGTAATTTAAAAAACTACAACAACAAAAAAACTTAGAGAATTTTATAAACAAACCACCGATACCTAACCTTAAAAGCACTTTTTATTCAGGGTTTGTTAATCTTACCTGCTTGTTAAATAAAGATTTGTGATTTTTTGTGAAAACCGAAATATTCGGTTTTCTAAAACTACCCGGTTTTTGCATGCCCTACTTCTAATACATGATAATTATGTATAATATAGGTAGGTATTACATTGGTGTTTTTGTGGATCAGAAAACTCAGAGAGTTTCATTTATTACATGAACCAGTGTGAGGGTACCACAACCACCTACAAGCACTTTAAATTAATTACCAATTTTCAGGTATCGATCAGTACCTCCAGTCAATTCCCTTATACTCGGAACAGGCGTTAAACCATACATAGGATTCCATTATGCACTAGAAGGAGGAACAACCCCTCCCCTTCAAGATGTAGCAAGAGCGGTTGCAAACAAAATCAAGTTGGCTCTACCGTAAGATACTAAAGCAAATCTACGATATTACACTCACCGCCGTCGGTTTGTTTTATACAATTTATCTTGGTTGCAGAGGTTGGCTAGGCGGGGGTAGTTCTGAAAGTACGACTACAAATACGGAGCCGCTTATTCGAGCAGAATCTCTGTCTCTGCGTAATGGGTTAGCTGACTCTCAGAGGCAGGGAGCATCAGTGGCTGTTTCACCTGATCGACGTTTGGCTGCTTTCACCGATAATTTAGGACGCGTTGCAGTCTTAGATATCAAAAAAGGGCATTTGATTAGGATGTTTAAAGGATACAGAGATGCACAATGCGCATTTCTTCAGGTACATTTAAGAATAATTTAAAAATATCGTGTACTTAGTTATTAAATACCAAAATTAATAAATTTAATCTACCCTTTAAAATATTACAGATTTTCGATGTAGATAAAAAAGTACCCCACATGGATGTCGTGAAAGATATTAAAAGAGCTATATTTTTAATAATATATAATCCTAAAAAAGGCCTCATAGATATCAGATTAATGCAAAGAGGTAATCGGGTCGCTGTATTCACAGCTACTAAAAATGGAAAACTCATTTACAATACCTGCGGGTTAGTGGGAGCTGAAAAAAACTACACCCATAAAAAACTCAATTTACCTGAATATCAGTGTGTATTAATTGATCCTGATGGAAAACTGAAAAAAATTAACATTCCCTTCTTTTACGCTTTGGAAGGTGAACATTCAGAACGATCAAAAGACCTACATACCCTACGTGATTTACGTGACTATATAAAGAAAACACCTAAAGAAACCGAGGGCTATGATGAAGAAATCATCAAGAAAGCTGCTGAAATAAAAACGTTAGATCTAAAAAAGCATTGTTTAGAAATGTTGATAAAAAAGTATGAAATACCTATTAAAGTTATAATGTCCTGCTTGTCGATATTTTGGCACAGTATTGAAGATGTTCATGACGACGCACAAGTGCAAGAAATGAAATGGTATTTTGCGAACTTAGGACTTTTGACTCTTTTTTTCCGGAATATAAATAATGAAAACACTGATGACATGCAACCGTTATGTGTTAAAATACACGAAGAAAAGAAATGTGAAAAAAAATATATGAAACAGTTTCCTGAAAAGTCTCAAGAGGAACCTATAAGTTTTAATCTCATAGAAGACGATGGTTGTATTTTAGAAAGGTTGCTGGTTTTGGTCCAAGAAAGTAACTACAAAGAGCAACCACAGTCGAAAGTTACATTTGCTGATAACCGAGAAGGCTCTTACAAAGAATTTGTGTCCTGTTTTATTTTAGATGGAACTTCGAAATATATTTCACTTAAACATGATACACCCACAGAAAAATTGAAGAGCCTGGCTTCAGATACATTTGAATCCATATTCAATATCAAAGACAAGACATTGATCGGCGATTTTGTTAAAGCCAGTAACATCGACCCGAAAGACGTGGTAAAGCTTATAATAATTCATTTGATGGATATGCCCTTAGAAAAAATGACTATAAACGTTATTGAACAAATTATAGAGATATTTTTCTTTTTGTGTTGCGTTGCCGAAGAAGCCACAAACATCTCATATAATGAAGTATCACTTTGGTGGCAAAATATCCGCGATCTATTGGTTGATATGCCGTGTCCGTTGCGAAGTTTGATTGTTGCTATGGCTTGTAAGGCCGTGGGAAGAATATTCGAGAGCAAATATAACGAAAAGGATGACGATCCATGGGAATCTGTTACAACCGAAAATGCCAAATGGGGATTACTTATAGGAAAATTAGAGGATATATCGATATTAAGTGTTATTTTAATGTTTAAGGACGAGTTCAAAGGGAAGGAAATGCCTAAATTGCAGTTTAATGATATTAATATTAATCTTAGATTTATCTATACAAGAGGTAAGGGTTCAGTCACAGAATTAATAGCAAAATGGCTGTGTAGTATGGGAGTGCCACCGGAAGCTATAGTTGCAAATGAATTAATGGAGATACAGGCTTCTAAACATTTTGATTCACCCGATAACGTCGACGATGACAGTACGGACTACGTGCTATTAGAAAACTATCGTTACTTAGTCGACGATAATCCAAAAATATTTAAATGGATTTCTTTATTACGTCGACAGTTCCCATTAAGTACAACGGCTGATTATTTAGTAGCCAACATGTGTTGGGAATATGCGATTGCTTGGCAAAAAAACACCCAGAATACTGATGAATTCCAATCAGTGGTTTATTGTCTGAGTAATATATCGCATTTGCATTTAAGATTAGGTTTATTTTCTATTATTTGGTCAACATATATCAAACATATGTTTGAATCAGTATGTCGATTAGTAAATAAAGTAGGACGGTTACCAAAAGATCCACTATGCATTCAAGATGTTGGATTAAATAATGCTAATATGACATGCTTTTTAAAAATTGTAACTGACTTTTTGAGTAATTTTTTGAAATGTTCATCCATGTCCATAAATGAAGAAAAGAAGGAGGTCAAATATGAGAAAATTTGGGAAGAAAGTATGCCCTCTCTAGTGGAAGTAGCGCAGGATGTTCAAAACGTAAAATGTGATATACTTAACCTGAACTATCAAGTTGCGTGTACGATATATTATATGTGCCACTTTAATATAAAGTGCTCTAAGCCGCTTGACACATTATATGATGTTGACTACCAATACATACTTGAAGCACTTGCAGGCAATACTATTCACAGGGAAATAAGTTTAAAAGCTTCTGAAAAAATAAGGAATCCCAGAATGAAATTTATCACCAAACTAATTCGTGCCGCTATTGAAACCATAACGCAAATTGATACTGAAAGTCCTTTTAAGAAATATAATAATGAAGAATGTAGTGTTTGGATGGAGAAAATATTAATATTAGCAGAGCTTTGGAATACGGAAGTGGATTTTGTGAAGAGGCAGCAGGTTAGTGAAGTGCGATGCAAATATCTTTACTTTAGCAGATCTTAATTAAAGTAGTAGGTACCTACTTACTTACTTACTGGTGTGTTCAGGTCTTCGATCAAGAATATCCTAGGTAACGCTTCACGTACAAAAACAGCACGCAAATATGGCATCGAATGACAAAACTAGTAATGGAAAAAAAAATCTCTAGTTCGATACTCACTCACGCGCTAATGGTTCGCGCGCCAAGTATGTTTCTCGCCAAAAATGTTCCAATATTATTGTAAGCTTTTTTGAACCATAGTACGTAGAATCGCTTTCCTTTTATGATGTGCTCTACGCAGTTCATTTAAAAGAAGAGAACTCTGACGTCGTCGGAGAAGATAAAAAGTGAATATAACTGTAGGGCATTAGCGCTGTGCGACCTGAATTGCACTTATTGTGTCGGAGCAAAAGTAGCTATTTATTTAAATGACTTTGCGGAGTGCGTCGTCTGTACTCGTACTATTATGTATTCTATGCTATTACGCGTACAATATGCACCCAACTAAACGCTTCTTATAGCTCAAAGATAGCGCCCAACAGTCGGCGACTCACTATACCTTAATATATGTGAACACGCCCTAAAAATAATAAAGTTGGTGATTTTTCATAAAACTGCGTTTTACGAAAGCGTGCTCAGGTGTATAGGCCTAAAAACAGATTGTTACAAATCAAAACTAAAATGCGCGAGAAGCGCGTTCCAAAATCGTTTTCAGCGACGCTTGAGCGCGTTGGATTGGAATCTATCCGAGCGTGCATAACAGACTGGTTAATCTATCAGTTAGTTGACTAAAATCATGTTTTTAGATCATTGCTTTGTACCACTTGGGATACGATACGTTAACGGAAACCGAATTAAGCTACGTCAAGGAGCCAGAGCTAGTACTGCCACCGCTGCTGGCCATAAGCATACAGCGGCTAAAGCGCAGTCTAGAGCAGTCGAGTAATCAGCCTGAATGGATCGTGTCTGTGTCACCAAATCTCTATAAACGCCTTCAAAACACTGTAAGTTAAATCTTAATGCAAGAATATTATATAAATTGAATGATTTCCTTTCGTTAATCAAGTTTGGACATAACATCTCGCACGTTCATCATTTGGAGAAAGTAAGAAGAAAGTTGTACTTACATCAAATTAGCTTTAACTTTTTTACTCTGGCCTTCTACTAAAGATTTACCGTCTTATTCATAAAAAGTTATGGCAGGCCTACAAGATTTTATCTAAAATTGACTATAACTCTATTTTATAATAAACGCATGTCATACCTCGATTACCTAGTTATGTGCGCCTGTAATTATTTACAGATACTCGACACGTCCATTCCAGCTCATCCCTCCTTGCCGACAACAAAGTCAGTACTTCAGAAGATACTTTCACAAATAGATAAGAAAACAATGGACACAGCATCAAATCTACAAAACATCAAATTGGCAGAACTCATTATTGAAAACTGTGATGTGTTGGAAACCCGTAAACTGTAAACTTGGATTTTTGAGCCACAGCAGACACGATTGACGATACTTTTAGCGTCGGCGATCGACGATTAAGCTGCTTTCGGAAGTTAAATGCAGCGACCAAACACTACACCGCACACATGAAAAATCAACGATCACGGCAATCGCATTGCTCAACACAGCAACTGATCGCTGTATCGCTACACCCCACACGAAAGTAGCGTGTCTGCTATGCTAGGGCCCTTATCCGATGCGCAGACAGGCAAGTCGAGTGATTTTACTTCAACCTGTCCTCATGATTTGAAAACTTCGATCATCTATACCCAGTTTGAAATACGACTCCCACCAGATCATTTTCTCGGACGGAAATCGAACCCGCGACCTTTGGATATCGTATTTTTTTAGTATATTATTTAGTATTATATAAAAATAGCATTGTGAATGCTAAAATCTCAAAATTTAAAATTATATAGCTTTCTCATCTTAATCAATTGTTTAAAATATCTGGAAAGGTATTTCAATTGAATGTCGAGGTAATTACCTACTTTGTACATTGGTGAGATGGCGTTGGCTTGCAGCGTAAGAGTTGATATACTAGAAGAAATTCCACGTTCCCACTAGACTAATGACTCGGTAGCTCAGCGGTCAGAGCATTGGACCGGATATCCAAAGGTCGCGGGTTCGATTCTCGTCCGAGAACATGATCTGGTGCGAGTCGTATTTTTTCTAGTGTATTATTTAGTATTATATAAAAATAGCATTGTGAATGCTAAAATCTCAAAATTAAAAAAAAAATCTATCTGTTACGCATTTATATTTTTTTATATAGGTATCACTGGATGCACCTTTATTATTTCGTTATTTCAAATTAAAACTATGTAAAATATTTAAGTAGTTTTGTCTGTGACAACCCTGACCCTTGATTGAGTTTCTGTGCATAGGTATACGCACGCAGTGGCGCGGCATGCACGACACAAGCTCCCTTGGCAAGTTAAAAACCGGTTTTTCGGTGTTCTAACATTAAAATTAAAACACTGAGGCATTACACAGTATTTATTATGCATTTTTTTAGCAAAATAGCAATAAAAACGTAAGCATGCGCGAGCAACCAATGCGCCTACTTCGCCTGGCGGGCGACAGGAACCATGATCATCGCGCGATCGAGTGCCCGTCAGCCATTTTTAAAGATGGAAAAAAGTAAAAACAGTTATTCTCGTATTTTTTTATTTATTACTTTGGCGTTTGTAGAAAAAAAGGAGTCTTGTCTAATCCATTTAAGGGATTTTTGATCGGGTATTTCATAGACTTTGTTTTGACAAACCCTATCATGCGGTACCATGGACTTACTCCAACGAAAGCTTATCCAGGATATATGAAGCAGTGTTGATAAGTTCTGCCCATTGAAATTGTAGCATGTATTGTAGGATCTTGCCGCTTTAACCTGTGTTCTATTTTCCTGCTCACTACGCCCATTTTGTTCTGGCGTGCCATAGCACTGTAAGTCTTTGCCGTATGCCACGGCTGTTCAGTACTTTTCCGACTACTTCATTTTCGAATTCTCCTACGTTATCGCTTAGCAATGTTTTCACAATATGTCCGATAGTATTGATTTCATTAAGAATTCAAATGAATTTGTCTTTGACTTTAGATTTGTGTCGTAAGAAGTAAACATGGCGATAGCTAGAATAGTCGTCCTTGAAAAAAAACGAAATATCTGAATTTTAATCCACTTGGAGGAAATATAAGGGTCCACAGACATCGGTGTGTAGCAGTTCACTAGATTTGGTTGCTCTTGGCCTAGTCCCTGAGCCTATGTGCTTTTCCGAATATGCATGCCTCGCATTTCGTCTTATCAGCTGGTAAATCAATTTCAAATTCCCTTTTGACATGAAGACATTTGATGAACAAATCTTTCAAGGTACACTTGCAGCATATTTGTGCCCGTAATGGCATTTACTTCTACTAAACTTGACTGCTTTCCTTGTCTTTATTTATGTATCTTATCAGCATGGGTCTTTTTCGAGGACGAAGTGTCGATACTAACCTCGTTACGTAGGTATACTGACCGTATCATCAAGGTCATTATAGCTCATTAGAGCCACCCGGCACCCGACCAGCACCGCCTCGCCTCGTGCGGTTAATATTCTTTATCAAACAATAATAATTATTATTATTATTATGAAAGGGGGGACGCCAGAAGCCGGACGGATGATCAGTCTCCCTAGTTGGAACCATTTCACCCAGTTCCCAAGTCCCCTGAAAGCTGGAAGCAGGGGAGGCGGGTTATCGTTTACCGCACCGGCGTCGGACCCTCGAACCTGCCTGTGCGCTTACCTGCTGAGTTGACTTATCGTTAACTGCTTTAGATCCTCTTCCTTTAGCTTGTCCGCTCCAAAGAACTCCCAACGCAGCGATGCATACATCGGGCATTCTGCCATGAAGTGGTAGCTTGTCTCTTCTTTTTCTTTACACAGCGGACAGATGGGGTCCTCTGTCCGTTTGATTACTGCCAGGTGTCTGTTTAGTGGACAGTGTCCTGTCAGTACTCCTACTATGGTTCTTATATTTCTTCTACTTAGTTTTAGCTTATCAAATAAACTAACCGCAGGTTAAGGTAATCTCCTGCGTTGGGTGGAGTCCTACATCCGTAACCGTAGGCAAGCAGTCGCACTAAAAGGCTGTGCTAAAAGGTTACACATCCAAATTCCTTGATGTAACTTCTGGAATACCTCAGGGTTCCCATCTTGGCCCACCTTTACTTAACTTGTATGTTAACGACATGCACATGCAGAAATGCTTTAACCCTTCAACGCCCGGAAAATGAGACACAATAGATATTTCATTGTTATCCGGCCGCCAGCGTCCGCTCGGGCGTAGATGAATTAATGGCTCTGACAACCTTTGCTAATGCTGATAACACCAAAATATTCAGAGTTATTAAATCTCACCACGATTGTCTCCTACTTCAAGCTGATCTGAACTCATTCCAGGAATAGGTGCGGCGACAGAAACCAGTTGATTTTGAACCCTCAAAAATGTACCTACCATTACCTTTTCCAGAAAACATAATCTAATAGTCCAACCTAATCAGCTCTCCGGTCAAAATCTCAAGTGTGTCTCTTATGTTCGTGACCTTGAAATCACTAGATTCTAAGTTACATTTTAACTTACATATTGATGATATAATAACGAGGGCTTATAAAAAACTAGGGCTCATACTTCACCTCTCTAAACCCCTTAAAAAAGCGTTCTCTCTAAAAACACTTTATTTTGCATGTTCGCAGTTTGCTAGAATTTGGTTGTGCGGTGTGGCGCTCGATGTATTCTGTGCATATAGCTATCTAGTCTTAGAGCATTCTTAATTATAGCATTAAGAATGCTCTAAGTATCTAGTAATGTAACGTTACAACATTACAAAATGCGTGTAATTGTTTAAAAACGGATTTGAACCAACAGTGGCCACTTTTAACAACATCGCGTTTTAAACTGTTTGAATGCCTTTTCAAACTGTGTAAATTAATTCAATAAATATTAGACGTTATTAACAAAACCTTGACTATTTCCTTTTTTAAGAAATTGGGCTTATTTAGAATAAATAAAATAAAATCGACTGGCGGCGCTAGTTGGCTCATGTCAGCCCCTACCCAATCGTTAAAAAGTACCACATAGCTTCTTCGGAGTGCACTACAAAGAGATAATTCACAATTTTGTCTTTATTAAGCATTATAATGTTTTATCCAATGGCGGCGCTAGTAAGAAAACCTATTAAGATGCCGGCGAACAGTGAGCTTCCCATACAAACGTAATACCAAAATGATTTGCAATTTGAGCATAATTAACTAATCTTGTTATTTTGATTAAGACCGTATATGTCTTGGTTTCTATTAAATAAAAATTCCAAAATACTAACAAAAATCTTAAAAAAAAAGATGTCAATGTCTGTCTATGTCAATGTCACGAACCAAACTTGTTTATTTTTTATTTGAAGGATGATTGTATTGTAGGTACTTACTTAATTTATGATAAGTAACAATGCATTTGGGTCATATTAAGTATTATATCGGTAGAATAAAATGTGTTTAACAATATAGGTACGTCAGCTAAGTGCAAGGAACAGAAGTGTGTTAAAAGTTTAAGGTTATAATGTGGTCTATCATTATTTTGTTAATTCTATCATGTATTGCATTTTTTGTAACAAATGAATTGATACCTAAACTTAAACACTTATTCATTAATGCTGGTCTTTACGGAATTGATTTATGTAAAGATAATAAAAAGAAAATGTAAGTCTCAAAATATTGTTTACAATACAAAAGTATTTTTGCGTATTTCTTTAACATATTCATTATGTAGTGTAAATTTTTCTACGTTATCTTTTCAGACCAGAGGCGATCGGTGTTGTGTCAGGATGTATTTTTCTAGTGACTAGTTTTATATTTATACCAATTGTCTTTGGAAATGGTCTCATGGACAGAGAATTATTTCCTCATAATGAGGTAAAGCAACCTATTACCTACCTATCTATTGGTTCTCATTGGTATGAGATTTCGACTTTCGTATCAGGACAATTTTTTATAAACAAAGTTTTAAATAATTTATTAGTAGGTATTCTATTGTAAAAGGGTAAATTATTGTTATAAATTCATTTCATCCTTAGGAGTTTTATGAATGGTATTTGAAGCTGAATAATGGTTGCAATTGCTATGGTTTATCATCAAGTCTTACTTTAGTTTGCAGAATTGCTGGCAGCTCTGCTCTCAATATGTTGTATGTTGCTGCTGGGATTTGCAGATGATGTTCTAGACCTGAAATGGAGATACAAACTACTTCTTCCAACAGTTGCCTCTCTGCCACTGCTTGTTGTATATTATGTAAATTTTAATTCTACCACTTTTGTTATTCCAATACCTTTGAGACAGTGGTTGGGAACATCTATTGATATTGGTAATTGTTTGTTTTATAATGTATGACTGATAATATTGAGGTGACAAAAACACAGAATTTAAAATTTATAACTTTTTTCATTACAGGGTGTTTTTACTATCTATACATGGGCATGTTGGCTGTTTTTTCTACAAATGCTATAAATATTTTAGCTGGAATTAATGGACTAGAAGTTGGGCAGTCAGTTATAATTGCTTTGTCAATAATAATATTTAATATTTTTGAATTGCAAGGAGATCAGTCCAAAGCTCATACATTTTCATTGCACATCATGATACCTTATTTGGCTACAACATTAGCCTTGTTGAAACATAATTGGTAAGTTGGTGAATTCATATTCTAGGTGTTGTATAACTAAAGGATGCCAAACAAGTTTTATCTATCTTTTTTAAAAAGCTTGCAATAATGGAAAGTGTTTAACAAGTCTGAGTCATTTCATACTACATTTGTAAATTTATTGTCTTTAATTTCAGGTACCCTTCAAAAGTCTTTGTGGGTGACACATTTTGCTATGTATCTGGAATGACGTTTGCGGTAGTTGGGATCCTGAGTCATTTTAGTAAAACTGTATTATTGTTTTTTTTACCCCAAATTTTGAACTTCATATATTCTGTTCCTCAATTGTTTCACATGATCCCGTGTCCAAGACACCGGTTACCAAAGTACAGTGCAGAGACTGATTTGCTTCAAGCCAGTAGAACTTTAATTATTAAGAAAGAAATGAGTTTTGTTTCTAAATCCATAGTACAGGTTTTAACCTTTCTGCATTTGGTAGATAAAGTTGAAGATAATGAAAGCATTGCCATGAATAATTTGACCTTGATTAACTTTTTTTTAATCAAGCTAGGACCTATTTCTGAGAATAAGTTAACTGCATCTTTATTAATCTTTCAGTGTTGTTGCACTTTTGTAGCTTTCCTGATAAGATATCCCATGGCCGCATATTTTTATGATACATGATTCTATTTACCTATAAGAATGAAAATCTATATTGTTAAATAATCTTAGTTTAAATAAAAGAAAACCTTTTTATTAAAAATGTGGGTTGTTATTTTTGCCACTGTCTGTCATTTTAAGGTTTTGAAAGAGCTACAACGAATTCTTTATAATATCAGTCTTAGAAGCCAATCTGAACTAAATGAATGCTTGATCTTTACAAAAACTCTCTGAAGTCATTGATCAATAGTGCCCAGAAAGTGCAAGAGAAGTAGGAATACAGTTGAAAAAAGTACACTCAGCAGATGCACCTTTATTAATTGCGACGCCCTACCTACAGCTACAACATAGATCTATACAATGAAAGAGAACGATAACGGATATAACTCGTATCTCGATGAGTGCCGACAAATAGTCGTGGTGCGCAAGCTAGGCTTAACTGATGTTGTTGTGTTGGTGGCATAGACTTTTTTTCTCCAGTAACATTTAGACTTCCTTACATTCTCAAGCGATTGCTCTGTTTGTGGCGGCATACCTACGCCGTACATACCACAACACACGGTCGTCGTCGAGTTGTCACAGAGCTTTACTAAATGGTGCTGATATCAAGAAATGTATGGAAACGATGAAATAGTATGTAAACCTACACCAACGGAGTTCTCTCAGCGCCGGCTAAAATACCACCGAGCCCAGAGAAAGATGTTCCATTTGGCCTTCCTACCAGGCCCATGTTTCCCACTGGGCACTCTGGACACGCGCCCAGGGCCCCGCGATTGATAGGGGCCCCCTAGTTCCTGCCATATCGCTAAACGAAAACGGATATTACCAAAAACATATTTAGGTATTTCGAAAACTTAAACAATAATTACTGAATACAAATACTACTTGCTTACTAGCTTTTGCATGCGCATAGCTATCCTACTCTTGCCTGAATATCAGGTTTTCTGATTTCGGCATGTTTAGATAAATTTTATTTAAGTAAAGATCATAGGGGCCCCCAAATGTGCCCAGAGCCTCAAATAGGTTAAAGACGGCCTTGCTTCCTACAAGTGGCATACCATCCTCCTACTATTCCTAAATTGGTGACCCCGACGACGTGATTTACTAAGAAGAACCACCTACATGTTTTACTAAGAGCCTTTAATCATTTGTCGGCGCAGTATCGGTACAACATCAGTATGTTCATTGCTACGCCGACAAATGAGTAACGCTCTATTGAAATATAGGCGCCCAGTAAGCTTTCGGTACCGCGTATACCGAGCATGCTGATGTACCGATGCTGCGCCGATCAAGGTCCTAAGAAAGAACAACTTTAGACAGGTAGAAATATGAAATAAAATATTGCTTTGAAATAGTGTTTTTTATGAATAATATCTAGGTACATGTGATGTAATATTTTTTTTACACACGGAATTATATATCTAAGGTATGATTATTTTTACAAAAATATTCAAATATTACACTTTTATAAATTATTTTTACAAATGCATTTATATCCTTTGATTAATTTAACCAAATATCATACAGTATATTATCTTCAGTATCATTTTCATTTATTACTCTAAGAGTTTTAAGTGTCTGCAAGTAAAAAGTAAGTTCTGAAGTTACTACTCCATGTTGAGGGCTGCCATTTGCTACAATATTCATTTTTGTTAATTGCTCCCTGAGTTTATCCTTAAAATTATCATGCACTCGTTTATAAATTATTCTTATTTGTTCTATAGGAAGTATATCTGTCAGTGCTTCATGCAATTTTACAAGATGCTTAGAAATATTCCGGAATGTTTGTGATGGTACAGGAGGTTTTGCATCCCACCCTGATAGCTGAGAGCAGAGCATATTACTGACTATAAGAACAATTTTATTTTCTATTTCATTTTTATGACTAACTATATCACTTTCCATATTACTAAAACCAACAAGAGAAAGCTCTTTAGAATGTATTTTTCCAAGCAAACCTTTTATAAGAGGTATAAACCATAGAATTACCTGCAGGGATCTAGAAACTAAAGCTAGATTGGATGTAGAAATTGTTTTTAAACCTGCACTTTGTATAGCTCCTGCTCCAAGCACTAACTGGCAACATCGAGAATTAAATAATCTTATTAATTCCAACATGCAGTGAATTAAGTACTGTACAATAACAGGAGATTGCTTAGTGGCATCACAGTATTCTAGTAAGATTTTGATTAAAAGCTGCACAGTTCCAACTACAGCAAAACTCTCTTTGTTGATCACTAAGTATTTTCCCTCAGGTTTTCCAGATTCATAGTGAATTGTGGAAGGTATTTCACCATTTTCACATATTTTACTTACTACACTTTGCAGTTCAAATGACACATCTGCTGTTTTCCATCTTTCCGCATTTAAAGTTGCTGTAAGTAGCGATCGTCTCTCAGTGTGTAAAATCTGTATATATTTCATTGCAAAACTTCTTAAAGCCAATTTCATTGCGTTACTAGAATGGCCAGTGATCTTTTCACATTCATCAGAAAAAAACTCAATCAATTCTGATAATCTTGAAAGTTGTGATAAATCAGAAAATACATAGTCTTTTTCAGTTTTAGTAACAATTAGATTGGCACAGCGTTCATTGCAATAATCTGATAGTGACACAACAAGTTTTCTTAATTTTTCTTCAATAGAAACTAATTCCTGCTGAGTCCATGCTTCTTCACTCTCATTGCCAGTTACATCATCCATCTGGCTGATTTCTAAGATCAAATTATGTAAAGTAAGAATTCTTTTGAATAAATTAATTAAGTTAGGGCTCACTTTTTCTAGAAACACAATACCTTCATTGCACATCAACCACATATTATCTGCATTTGATCCTCTCAATACAATTTCTGTATTACCCTCTCTCTCAGAGATGATTTCTATAACGCATTGTTTTATGGTAGCTTGGATAGAGGTAATAGCTTCTATTTTGAAAGTATCAATAAAATCAAATTCTTTCAATCTAAGCATTCCAGATACTATAGAAATTATTTTTTCCCTCTCTGGAATTTCACTTTCATCCTTTGGATTTCTATTAAAGTCTGTTACAATAAACCTTTGGAATTCATTACTTAGCATTTTATGAATAAGTCTTTTCATTTCAGTCAATTGAGGTGACAAATGACGAAAAGCTTGAATACCAACTAACTTGGTAGAAAGCACTTTCTGAGTAGAACTAATTAAATCCAAAGCAGCCACATAATCTGAAGTGCTTAGAAGCAACTGAATCATTGGTTGTGTTTGTTGAACTGTTCCCATTAACTTTAAAAGTTCATGGACATTACTGATGTTATGATTAATTCTAGTCAAACTTATTAATTTCAAAGGACAATCTGTCAAATTTTCTTTCACATTTCTTATATTCTGACGGGTTAATTTAACTGTCTTTGCTGCTCTTTCCATTTGCTCCATTATGGTATCATGTGAAAGCATTGCATGAAAAAATGCATCAGATTTCTGTGCTACTTGTTTAGAAATTTTCATTTCAATAACATCAAGGTATGTACTTAAAGTCTCTTGAAGGGATCTGATGGCAACACTAGAGTCTTCAGACTGACATAAACTAGGAAATACTTTATAAAAAACCTTTGGATCACTTAAGGGTAGTGATGGTTCAAAAAATACACCTGGTACCTCACACACAGTCTCTAATACTGGAGACTTTGATTTTATTGGAATGCTTTCTTTTAGCCTTGTATGTCTACGATAACGTTTGGCTATTTTTTTGCAGTATGATTCAAAGTGTGCTAGAGTGATTTCAGGTAAATATGGACTAGGATAAATATCTATTTTATCTACAAAACTGTCACCCCATGTCTTGGTGAAAAAATTACTTTGTTTACCTCTATTCGGATCATTTAATACTGCTGGAAGATTTTGTGATGATGAATAGAAAGTCCAATCATCATTTCCATCCTTGGAATACAGATGATACTCTCTTACGTGATATTTAAATCCAGCTTTCCGCAAATCACCGAATTGTAGTGCAGAGCAAATTCCATTCTGACCATATTGACAAAGTATAATAGACCCTTCCTTGATACTATGCTTGTCTTGTATATGTCTAAAAAACAGGAATAAACAGGTTATTATATAAAAGTAAATTCGTTTTCACTTAAATTGGTATAAATTATATTTATAAACAATAATATGACTAAACCCTATATTAACCTTTCAAATTCCGTGGCAGTGGAGAAGAGTAAATTTGGACAATGAGTGCAGTTTTGCCATGAAGGCGATTTTGTGGTAGAGGCAGCTTCGTCCTCCATACCATCATCGTCTTGAACCGAAGAAAATAATTAAATCAATGGACTCTAATTTAATTTACGTCCTTAGGTAATAAATTAAATACAATACAATATTTCCATGTCTTCCATTTCTTACACAAGTTCCACATCCAAAATCCAATCCAACCAAAATGAATGACATTGACATTGCTTTTTTTAAGTTCGTTGCGAAGACAGGCTAAGGTTTTAGACCATACTACCTCGTCATTAGTTATTCACATTGACATTGAATGAAATCTATGGATTGACTTGACTTGTCACCACAAGTGTTGCCAACACTATGTTTGGAAAAAAGAGCAATATAAAAAAATTATGAAATCAACCTATTTGACATTGAGAAACACACATTTTATGTGTTTCTTTATGCTAAAAAAATCATATCTTAAAAGTAATTGGTAGGTATATAGGAGCGTGTTGCTAAATTTCTGACAGTTCAAATAACTGTTACCTTGTTACAAACGACAACCTTTTGTACTCCAAGTCCAAGGAAGGTCTTCCACGCGTAGTAGTATTATAATAAATTACTATTAGTAATTTTCAATATTTTAAAAAAAGATTACAAAGCAAACAAATTATCAAAATCACTTTTTTTTTTACGATGGTACTCTTTGCTACTATAGCACGTTGTTGGACAGCGCCATCTAGTAGATTTTTAAGAAACATTGCCTGGAAAGTCTCTCATTACTTATTTCTATGTTAATTATTGTATAAATTGCTTGTTGTAAAACACAACACAATATGCATAATGTTGTAATAAAACATTATGCATTAATAAAATTCAGGTGTTATTTTAGAATAATTCTGTACCTTCCGTGAAAAGAGGTATAACTCTAAAAACATGATTTTCGGGAAATTGACTTTAAAGTTAAAAAAAATCTCACTCTTCAACTGAGAATGATAAAATAAAATAAGTGCTTGTAGACTGTAGATGGTTAAGCTAACTTTGTTTTCTTGTATTATTTAAAGAGAAATGTCTTACAGATTTTTCAGTATTCATGAAATTGTTTAGTTACATCACTAATCACATTTATTTGTTTTGTGTATATTGATGTAATAAGACTTATATCATTTTTCACCATGAAAATCTGCTTTCGTGTAAAATGTTAACTGACTTTATTTTTTTGTGTCTGCCTTTTCAATTGTATGTTTTTTTTAAAGTTGTAGAACAAACATTGTTGAACACACTCTAAATGTTAGTAATTAGAGTTTAGTTTTGTAGAATCGTTTAAAAAAATCGAATTATATCAATTTACACAACTTTTTTGAAAAAAATCGATGTGGATATTGTTATAACTTTTATCACAAACGATATAACTAGTACGTATACTATGTGAATAGTGATATAACTTATGATAAAATACTAAATAATATCATGAGGTAATGTTTGCTGTTATTAAAACCCAAAAATATTTCGGTAATTTATTACTAACACTTTGGTAATCATATAAAATACTAAATCTTGCTTCATTAGCGCTTAAATCAACTTGGATAAGCAGAACAATGTGTTTTAAATTTTGAAAAATAACAAAACAATTTTAAACTTAAAGGTTTACTTAAACAAAACATAACAGATGTTTAGACTTGTTAAAACTGTTGTTGTATCGAAATTCAACGTAACATAATAAAGAAAACAGGCTGGTATTTAAACACCTACTCAGAGAAAAGAAAATGAATATAAATGTTTATTCCATTGAGCTCGGTTCGGTGATCGGGAATTGATCCCATTGGCTTAATATTGACTTGACTACGGAGTGCTTCATGTAAAGACAACACAATCATCACTACAGTCATTCAGACTCAAACTTAGCCAACTTGTAAATGACAACTAGCAATAAACCGATCTTAAAAAAACCAATCATAAGTCCCATTTCCATTCAGTAGCAAATTAAAATAAATGAATTTACTCCCAAAATAGTACATTTAATAATAGTAAATAAATTATTCTTTAAAAACTCCCGACACAGAAAAGCTAACTCTTAATAAAAACCCCCCATACAAAATCATCATTATTATCAAGTTATAAATAAATCTATGGAAAAATCGTAGACGTCGGTGGACCGCGAAGTTAATGTGACGAGCTTACATGTAAATCCATTAACTTAGCGGTCCCCCGACGTCTACGATTTTTTCATAGATCTATTTAAGACTTGATGATATAATGACATTATTTTCAACTTTTTAAGAGTAAGCTTTTTTGTATGGGGGTATTTTATTAAGAGTTAGCATTTTTGTATCGGGGGTTTATTAAATTTTTAATTTCAGTTTTATTTGAAGCTTTTTAAACTAAATTTTTGGCAGCCATTATCATTGAAGTAACACGGTACCAAATTTTGAATTCAATTTCAAAAAGCTGATGAGTCCTGATTACCAATCTAGGAGTATAACCTAATCATCGAGACCATTCCAATGAGCCCAAACACGATACCTCTGCTGTATGTTGTTGAAGAGTTGGGTATCCTTCAGATTCTAGATGATGCCACATCGTCACCACCTATTATACTTTATTCGCAATTTACTCATTAAAGACCATTTTAGTGATCTCAAACACGATATCTCTGCTGTATGTTGTTGAAGAGTTGGGTATCCTTCAGATTCTAGATGATGCCTCATCATCACCACCTATTATACTTTATTCGCAATCTACTCATTAAAGACCATTCTAGTGATCCCAAACACTATACCTCTGCTGTATGTTGGTGAGGAGTTGAGTATTTAAGCTTCAGGTCATGGTTACCTTACCATGTTCTTTTAATATCATTGCAGTAACACGGTACCAAATTTCGAAAAGACTGGACATATGGAACTTAGTCAGATCCCTGATCAACTAGAAAAGAGCTGATGATCTTCTAACGGCTGAATTAGGTCATGGTTACCTTACCATGTTCTTTGAATGTCATTGAAGTAATACTGTACCAAATTCCGAATCGATCGGACATAAAGAAGTTAGTCAGATCCCGTCATCAACTAGAAAAGAGCTGATGATCTTCAAGCAGCTGAGTATTATCTTTCAAAAAAAAAACTAAACCAAAATCAGTTCATCCGTTTGGGAGCTACGATACCACAGACAGATACACAGACACGTTAAACTTATAACACCTCTCTGTTTGCGTCGGGGGTCAAAAAGCAGTTAAAAACACAACTCTTTTTCCACGTGTTAGTAAGACAGGCAATAATGAATAATAATAAACAAAAAATACGCCCGAATCAAAAAATACTATGTATTTTTAATTTCTTGTAAAAAATAACGTGCAATGGTGTAAAAAGTTAGTGTATATTGATACAATTCACTATTATGCATCGAAGCAATCTCACACTTATTTTAAGGAACATAGGGCAGATTTTCATTCCATCAATGACTTTAGCCCATTATTAATAAAATGGCACAATGTATTATGCTTTGTGTAAAGTGATACAACTTACATTTCAATTCATCTTGTTTAGTGTCGCGGAGACTATACTGATGTGACCGCAGCGCATGAACGTCGGTGCAATACTGAGACAACACACTGTCGTATCCACACAGACGCGGGGGAAGGGTAGGAGGGAAGGGGAGGTCGCGGGGGGTTTATTGGGCAGTTATATCATTTTACACAATAAGTAATCAAACGTTTTACTTCGTTTATTCATAATATTTTTTGATATGAGTCAATTACATCATTTTACACCTATCGCAAACCTATATGTGATTATTGATTCAACTTAATTTATATCGATAAACACAAAATAAAACTTGATTATTACTTCATTTTTGATGCTATAAGTCGAGTTGAATCAATGTTCACAAACTAGCATACTGTGAAATTATATGTGTGTATTGATATAATTCTAGATAAATCACTACGCACAATTTAAGTCAGTTGTTATTGAATTGTGTGTAAAGTTTTAAAACGAGTTATATTTCTAGACACTAATTTAAAGAGAAATAAGTTTCGGTACACATTGTTTTAACTAGAGATATATTAATATACACATTTTATTTAAAAAAAATTATAGAAAAGCAAGCACTTATATTTTTATGCACAAAATTTATCTCTGTTGATATAAGTCGTAAAAATACACCGATTAGACACAAAAAAAGCTAATTTTTCGATGACTTGAATAGTGAAATAAATTCAAAATCGATATAACTCGAGTTAGATCAGTTTTCACAGAAGGTACAGAATTTAGTTTAGATTTATTGTTTTTTAAAATTCCTGACGTTTCGATACCTTTATTCCAGGGGCTCTATCGGCTAAAAACATTGAAGTTAATGTTAACTGTGTTTTGATAGATGTACATACCTATGTGATACATTTTATAAATTTTCTAAGGTAATATTGGTAATTTCTAAAATCGATTGAAATCGTTTACAATAATGACAGCTTCAGTTGCTAACAGAGTAGGTAGTATAATAGCAATTTGCCACAGTTTTACAAATGTAATGAACTAGAAAACCATTTTAGGTAGAATTTTCGTTCATTTGCTGGAAACAATATTATAGAGATTTTATTTAACGTATTAAGTAAAGCATAATTTAAATTACAGCCATTCTCATGTTTCCCTCAAACGTTTATATTATGATAAGATTGTTCAATCCGAATGCAAAATACATTACCTACATACTTAATTAAATTGAATAGAGCAAACCACCCTTTAAAGTGTCACATAAACTAAAAATGCAGTGCAACACATGTAAATGTTAATGTTGTTAATTTTGTTCACACAATAAAGTTGGAAGATTTTAGAGCAAGTTAATATTTTTTCACTTTTCATGCTCTTAAAGTTCGTCTCTGGGTATAGGCTGTATTAAATCGCTTTTCATGCTCTAGTCTAGTGCATAAAGTAAAATCTTCGTCGTAAACAGCCACATACGCAATTCAACTTTGATTAACTTTGTTAAGTAAACTTGTTATTTCATTCCGTTTCTTCTTTTTCATACCTACATAATTAATGTTAAAATACTAAATTGATAAAACTAGTCAATACTAATGAATTTTCTAAAAATAAGTACCTATTTCAAGAGCATTATGGGCTACGACATACGCTTAGTGCCACTGCCACGTATAAAAAAAGAAAAAAAAAGTATTTTTGCGGGAACTGCGGCTCTATCAGCTAAAAACATTGAAGTTCATGTTAACTGTGTTTTGACAGATGTATGTAATACATTGCTACTTCGTTTTAGCACAAATAAAAACTTACCAAAGAAAAGTAGCAATGTATCACATACATCTGTCAAAACACAGTTAACATGAACTTCAATGTTTTTAGCTGATATCGCCGCTGGGAAGCGGAAATCCAATTTATTTGTATGCAACTTGTGTCGAAACGGTTCTACTACAAGTTCTTGAAGGATGTTAACTTCTACAAACTTCTATAAGCGACTTGCACATAGATAGACAAATTGCAGTCAGTGGAAACGGTCGTCAGTTGACTTCTACAAGAAATTGTGGAAATTACTTGCCAGTGAACATCTCGCTTAATCGAGGCAGGATCCCATCAATCCCATGTGTAGTACCTACCTATATAAAACGTAATGATTATGGACTTACATTCTCTTGGTAGTTCCTAAGTACTAACCTATACAACATAGAAGTCTTTGCATGTAATGTAGTCCATGCAGGGAAAAGTAGAATACCTAAATAAATAGTTAGTAGGTAGGTAGGTAGGTACTTTACATAAATTAGATTTTTTTTATAAAATTATCAACTATCGCATTCATCCGGAAACCAATCATTTGCTGTAAGATTTTAATAATAAGTGTTTTAATTTATTAAACTGCTTTTAATAATTCATACATAAATCTTTGTTGATATGAATATCGTTGCTAGGTAACCGGAGCTAGGCATGCCACCGCGCCAGCGTGCTACGTATTCAAGTGGCTAACTCAGACAGTGGCTCCCTATTTTGTTGTGAGCGTTATTTAAGTATCACATTTATTTTGGGATTATACAAGTTTGAGGTTGCAATCAATTCTTTTGAGAATGGAAGATGACTATAAATTATTAAATCTTTATAAGACAAAAAACTATGACGAATGTATAAAATTATGTTGTTCCGTGCTACAAGGAAAAAATCATCGATTAATAGAGTTCATTCAAATGCGTGCGATGTCTATACAAGCCAAAATCACTGGTAATGGTTATGAAGAAGTGGAGTATGTTCCACAGCAAGATGATTTGATATCAACGGCTGTAGCGAAGACACCAAGACCGGGTACAACTTTTCTAAGAGAATCTATAACATCTCGTCATTTAAAAGTAAGTATTTTAATTTAACCACCGACGAAAAACACAGGAGTGTTATAAGTTATTACCTCATTTAAATTTTGATATTTTAGGATTCACAATGCTATTATATTTTTATATAATACTAAATAATATACTAGAAAAAATACGACTCGCACCAGATCATGTTCTCGGACGGGAATCGAACCCGCGACCTTTGGATATCTGGTCCAATGCTCTGACCGCTGAGCTACCGAGTCACTAGTGGAAACGTCGAATTTCTTCTCGTATATCAACTCTTACGCTGCAAGCCAGCGCCATCTCACCAATGTACAAGATGTTCAGTTGAATGTCGAGTGAGATGGTGCTGGCTTGCAGCGTATAGTAATCTCATATAAATGATTGTATTACTTATTATTTTGTTCTAATTATTCATGACTCCCATGCCATTAGGCCCCATATCTCCGCAGATTATCGTCGCATCTCTATGAAACCTATATGGGACCAAATTTAAAGTATACATAATCGAACAAAAAAAACAAAATCGGCACACCAACGCCAGAGTAATCAGTGTAGGTATTACATACAAAAACAAAAAAAATACGAGTCGAATAATTGAGTACCTCCCTCCTTTTGAACCCTAACCTAACCCAACTAACCCTACCACGACCTTTCGCCACCGTGCCAGCTTTACCTCTTTGATATTATAAACAAATGTTTGAACTTGAGACAACCTACCTAGTAGTACTATAACCCGAATGACTTTTTATTCTAAATTATAAAATAAAATTGATCTAAATGTCGAACACTAGAAATAAAATGTCCTTACCTAATATTTTTATTCCCAACTAGCGGCCGCCCGCGACATCGTCTGCGTGGATAGTTATTTTTCTATCGCTCGGGAGCTATGCTTTTTTTTCTGAATGAAAGGTATCCTAATGTTCTTTTCTGTACACCTGCGGCGGTATCAGCTAAAAACATTGAAGTTCATGTTAACTGTGTTTTGACAGATGTATGTGATACATTGCTATTTTTCTTTGTTAAGTTGTTATTTGTGCCAAGACGAAGTAGCAATGTATCATATACATCTGTCAAAACACAGTTAACATGAACTTCAATGTTTTTAGCTGATAGAGCTCCTGAAAAGGGTAAGTTTGTATGCAGTTCATGATGATCGGTTGAGTATTATAACACGTGAAAACATAACAAACAAACAAACTTACTTTCGCATTTATAATATTAGCAGCAGGGATACGTAGTAATCCTGAATTCCATTCCTTGCGGCAGGCGGGCAAGATTATGTTGATAACTTTTCCAACTTGACTTCGTTACGTTTAGTTTACTCCACGCAAAATTGTGCGTATGTAATTAGAATTGCTTTGATAATACCTAGGTACACACGACGGTACCTCAGACTATACATGTTGACCTTGAGACCGCCTTTATGCTCTACGTAACAAAAGCTGTTTTCGCAGTTTAACTGTATAACCTGACGTGCTGTCGTATGTACTTAGTTAATATTATCGTATACAGGAGGGTATTAATACGCATTACGTTGTTACTGCTAGAGTGCAGCATATACAGCCACAACAACGGCGAAATCACGAGGCTACACGAAGACAGCGCGCGCTCGCAGTGCTAGGAGCGCCCTGCACACGGCTGCTCGTGCATCTCGGGCCGCCACTGCTCTTGCCGGTGGGCCCTTCACGTCTAGCACTCCCCTTTCTCTCCGATTCCTAACGAAAGCAGATAAACTATTCACTCCAGCTGCTAAAACATTGTTTGAATACGTTTATTATTGTGAGGGTGATATTCGAAAGGTATTTTTGTTTTATTTCTGCCAGTTACCATACTTTTCGACCGTCTACCGTTATCATCGTACATAAATATCTTTTAGTTTTTGTTTTCTTAAAAATTTTAGGCAATGGATATAGCCTTCGAAGCGCAAAAAGCTACTGATAATGTCGATTGGTGGTGGAATTTTTCCTTGGCCCGATGCTATTTAATGTTGGGAATGCACAGGCATAGCGAAGATTGTCTCCGCCAAGCACTCAAACAGAATAAACATATCGCTATATATCTTCGTTTAGTAGCGATATATGTTAGTTTGAATCAACCCCTGTCTGCGCTAGAAGTTTGCAAACAAGGTTTGTCAGTATTTCACGAATATACTCCATTATCATTAGAAAAAGCAAGAATACACGATCAAATGGGCAACACCACTTTGGCGCTACAGGAATATAGAATGGTGGCTTTGGAAGATCCCTCTAACACCGAAGCTATTGCCAATATAGCAATGTACAATTTTTATAATGATCAACCAGAAATTGCTCTTCGGTACTACAGGTGAGTGAAATTAAATTTTATCAGAGCCATCAAGTTTGACACTTTTTTAACGGATACTAGCCTGGTTTTATTTTAAGTACTTTGTTAGTTGGTATTTGTACACACACATATAACACACATAGTCCGAGCTCCCATTGCATGAAACCATACCTCACAAGGTGGAAGATCAAAAGTGTGTTACAGTAAGTAATAGATACTAGTAGGTATCTACTTAGGAACACTAGATTTTAGTGGGTTGCCATCGCATATCCTGGAAGTACATGTATTTTTTTTTGTTTTCGTACCGCTCTTTTGACAGTAAATTGCATCATGAGGTGGAAGATCGAAACGTATACCCATTGAATAGAAAGATAAATATTTGGAGACCAAAACCCGCATGGGTTGCCAACCCCAACCAAGGCAGGTTTCAAGGTCAGCCAAGTTTTATGAGGCCCAAAAATGGGGTCACTTACCTCATCAGGTGGCGAGATAAAATTCATGCAGATCGATAGCCCTTAGACGTGCCGTTCATGAATATACAACGTGTTACAAAAATACCCCTAATCCCGAATATGGTAGATAGGAACAAACTATGATATGAAATTAAAATCTACGCACTGTATGTCTTGCGCAGTAGTGATATTATGGAGTTGAAATAATAGGGTAAATGCACCAGTAGTGGTCATTTTTCATTGGTATCTTCAAATACTGAAAAATAGCGGTACGAAAACGAAAAATATATATGTTCTTCCAGAATACCTGGTTTCATGCTATGGGAGCTTGGACTAACATTGCACTTGGATCCATAGACTTATTTATACTAGCGGCAGGATCTAATGATACAGTTTGTTTCATTTGTAAGCAAATTGATAAAATAAAAGACGGAGGTCGGCAATCTTCTAGCATTAATTAATTCATCGCTTGAGGGAGGCCACGAGCAGCTTCACTTCAGTACCCCGTGCCACAGCAGCTGGAAAGGTACCTACCGAAACGTCGGGAAAATAAAAAAAATATCAAAGTACTTCAGGGGGTCCCTTAACCCGGCACCCCTAACCATCTTCTTGAGACAAAATAGATGTTTTTGTGTAATTAAACAAGCGCAGGAGACCCGACTTTCTGTTTTAGACGATTATTAGCTACGACGTATCCAGGGCCAGAAATATATAACAACCTTGGACTTTGCTGTCTATACTGCAATCAATGGGATTTGATATTGCCTTGTTTCCGACAAGCATTGTACTTTTCCACAAGTCCCGAAAATCGATCCGATATTTGGTTCAATCTAGCGCATATTGCATTGGTATGTATATTAGATTGTGTACGTCCTCAATTAAGTCAAACAAACATTTATTATTATAATTTTTTTCATAATTCACATTAATAATACTAGAATATTTGTATTTTATCACTTAAAATTATAATTTTGAAGTAGACTGTATGTTCATTCACCCCTTTGTTCGCAAAATATTCTTGCTTTGGGCGCGTGAAAAAAAACCTGCGCGCCTTTTCACATAATTTTCATATTTTCAAAAACGTCATATGAAACTCGTGTGCTTTGCTTATTGCTCACTTGGCTGAATTACGCCCTCGTGTGCGGCTCGGGCTGCAACCCACAGCCTCGTGTGCAATGAGCAACTTAAGCGTAAAAAAAATCAGTAAAAATCAGTACCGTAATAGTATGATACAATTAAGTGATTGTATCATACTATTACGGTACTGATTTTTTTAAGCCTTAAGGCCGGTGCCCAGTGCCGGCATGGCACGGCAGGTTGTACTGCGGCATGCCGTGGTATGGCTCAGTTAGTGTAAGAGACAAAAAAATCGTACGCGCGCCAGATGACCGCTGCACAAGTTTCAACCTTATTTCAACTAACTAGCAACAACTCATACGTCTCGCGGGATGCAATGGCGTGCCGCGGCATCCCGTGGCATGCTGCAGCATCCCGCGGCATCGTGGTATCGAAATAAAGTAACATGAATTCGAAACTCATTGAAATAAGTTTCGAATTAACTGGATTAGTAATAAAATCCTTTGCCGTGCCGGCAGTGGGCGCCGGCCTTTAAAGATTGCGCAACTGCAATTTTCAGTACAAAAATTTTAGTAATACCTATGAGTCAAGTTATTTTGCGCGAACTGTACATAGGTAGGTATGTAATAGAATTCTTTAGAACCATAATATTCAATTAGTTCTAAATCAACTGGTTAACTTGATATTATTGTATGAACTTTGTTGCAATGTCTCTTATTCAGTCCACAGGAGATATACCCCTTGCCCGCCGCTGCTTGCAGATGAGTTTAGCTAACAATTCTGAGCATGACGCTGCCAGGCGGTCTTTAATTGCAATCGAAGCAAGAAAGAAGCCAAGATTTATTACCACATGAAAGTTTATAACAGGAAAATTGACCAATATAATAGCACCTTTGTAGTAACAGCAAATGAAATAAACTTTGTACAACATTCATTATTTTATTTATTTTCTTAAATTATTAATATAAACCAAACAAATAGTCATGTAAAGAAATATCGAGAAATTCTAAATTGCGCAACTCTTCGTAATTTGTAATAACTTTGGAGTCCAATAATGGTTCAGGATGAGACCGGTGAGGTGGTAAGCTTGTTTCAGCTGCTGCGATATATGACTCGGATGTTATTCGCGACAGATGTCGAGCATTTACCTAGGATCAGAACCAGAACATCCGATATAGAATAATTGTAGATAAAACCACAGATAATATAATACTATAGGTACTAGTAAAAAAAGTTATTATTGTGGTCAACTTTTTATATTTCTAGGTACCTTTAGGCCGTTTGTCTACCCCTGCAGTCACCAAGAACGAGATTGGTCACGTTGAAAATGATGTGACAGCGTTCAAGGTAAGTGCGCCAGTGAATGAAACCTTAAGGCAATTTGAAACTTGTAAAATTACAAATACCTATTTCTGGATGACTGCTATAATGATGGCACTACATACTATTCAGATTTTATTAATTTTCAAAATAATACCTATCTACAATATGTCAGAAATGCTCATAGTTATTTAGATAATCTGCAGTCTATACAAAAATACCCCAAATCATCTACGAATGTGCGGCAAAATCGAGTGAATGAACGTTTGAAATCCAATAAATAAACTATCAGTTTCATATAGTACATGTAAACAAATCTTTAATTTATGGCTGTACACCATATTTTATAGAATTACAAACTATTAACAATTATAACATTTCAAAAGAAATTTAAATTCTCAATTTCGTACGATACCCAACCCACTGCTGGGCATAGGCTTTTCCTTCCTGGAATCCTTCTGACCATCCTTGGACCCTGTACGATTGTTGTTATTGTTGTTGTGTTGTTATAATGATTAAAAGCGTAACGTTCCTACATAATGGCGAACTTAACTTGTAATATAAATTAATGACACTGAAAAAAATGAAAAACCGTTGAAAAAAAAAGTTTACTTTTTTATCCACAGTACTGTTAGCTGTGACGTCATAACGGTCGTCGACGGCAATCATGTAGGTATAAGAAGAAGAAAAGAAGATCACGCAAATGGTAAAGTAGCGTAGTAGTTTGCCTGTTTCCAATGAAACTGACCTTTATAATATGGCGCCAAATTAGTTTATTTTTCACCCACGAACCAGCTTTCGTTATCTATTAGAAGGGGGAAGGCCAGCGAAGTCGGACGGGTGATCTGTTGGACTGCGCATGGCCAGCATACGCGCTACTACCAGAGAATAGATAAGTAGGTAATTCAAAACCGTCATTCCCTTCTCGGTGATGGCAAGGTGATGCATAGCGGTGATGGTAAACAAACGGCCTTAAAGAGACATGGACAGTAGACGAAAAATAAGTTGAACCTTAAATTACCTATATGATTGTCTACATTCGATACCGACCTGTTCATATGTTGATGGAGTAACACCAATACTTTCCCAAGAGTCTGCTCCCTTTGGGATGTTCAATGGTTTTGTAAAATTAATATTCTTGTCCTTTAAAATTACACCATTCCCAAAACCCATATTGTGTAACAAATCTTTGGCTCTTCTCGTTAATTGTGAATCTTTTGAAGAGTAAAAGATCAAGTGAGCATGGAAGAGTAATGCTACACTCCTCAGAGTAATACAAATAGTCTTTCGTATTTCAGCATCTGAAATAAAAGAAAATGGTAGGTTAGGTTCCTACGAGTGAAAGTATACACATAATTATAAACCGTGGTTACGGCTAATACCCGAAGTGCGGCTGCACCGGCTGGTAGCTGCTGGAAACCTAAGTGTAACCGATTTGTTCGTGTGCCTACATCTTGGCAAGGACCACTTTGAAAACCGCAATTCTGACTACATGGTCAATTAGACCCCATTCGTCCTATTTTTGCCGGAATTCGTCCTAAAGGGGACGAAAAGATATAATAAGCGAAAAAAAATCAGCTGTTTCATACATTTTGATATTTTCGATTTTAATTTTTGTATGAAACAGCTGATTTTTTTTCGCGTTTTCAGAGTTGGTCCCATAGTAAAAGTTGATCAGTTTGATGGTCCCTATATACCATATTCGGCATTAGGGGTATTTTGTAACACCTTGTATAGCCTGTCCCTGCCAAAATGAAGGTTTGCTTTGGCATGGACCATTAAATAGCTTATATCTTTTCGTCCCCTTTGGGATGAATTCCGACAACTATAGGACGAATTGGGACTAATTGACCATGTAGTCAGAATTGCGGTTTTCAAAAAGTTCCTTGTAGCACACGATTTGTTCACGGCGCTTAGCTGAGACAGGTGTTTTTAAATTTCACGGATGAAACAATAGATGGCAAGATTAGTGGATGAAACTGACTAAAAATCGCACTGCGCGGCCGTGTTTTTACAATAGACCTTAGAGCGTTAGACAGACAAGATTACAAGATTAGTGGATGAAACTGACTATATATCGCGCTGCACGACCATTTGTTGAAAATTGTTTCCTAGAGGGTGAAAAAGTTCCTTCTTTTTGAAAACGTAGATCCGGGGCTGGGTCCAATGATATTGAAAAATATATTATTGACCGCCTACCAGAATCTCGTGGCATTTAAAGAAAAAATACTTGAAATGGAAATGTTAGTTGTCATGTCACCAGTCAAATAAATCATTTGTCAATATGTAGGTATTACCTAAGTTGTTGAGATTTCTTTGTAAAAAATTGCTATTTTTTGTGAAATAATGTGTATTTTCAATAAAATGTGTAACACATTTTCACAAAGAAATGTCAATAACTTAGCATGCATCAGTTGACAATGATTTTTCAGGTGACAAATAACATTTCCATGCCATTTTCTTGATGCCATGAGATTCTCGGGGTCTAGCCCACAGACATAGCCAATGTCACATTTACAAGTTTTCGCTTTCGCTTCGCTTCAAAAAATTTATGGATTTGACGTTTTAAATTTCGATTGATAACAAAACCTTATGTCAATCCCATACATGTTTCTAAAGCGATAACGAAGATTTGCAAATGTTGGTTTGGCTAGACCCCCTGGTAGACCTATTAAATCAATAAATAACATTACATGGGGGAAGCGGGTAGAAAGGGCGAGGCAACCCCGCCCATCGAGTCGCTTGTGTTACTCTATACAAGGTGTTACAAAAGAGCCCTAATGCTGAATATGGTAGATAGGGACCATCAAACTGAACAACTTTTACTATGGAACCAAATATGAAATCGCGAAAAAAAAAATCAGCTGTTTCATACAAAAATTAAAATCGAAAATATCAAAATATATGAAACAGCTGATTTTTTTTTCGCGTTTTCAGAGTTGGTTCCATAGTAAAAGTTGTTCAGTTTGATGGTCCCATATCTACCATATTCGGCATTAGGGGTACTTTTGTAACACCTTGTATTTAGTTTTAACCGCGTAGGAGTTACATCTAGTTATAGCCAGCACAAAGAAGGCTAGACCTAGTTTTAACCGGATAGAACTAAGTGCAGCCGCAATTCGGGTATAGCCGTAACAAACCTATAGGTACTAATAGTACCGTACAAACCTATAGGTACTAATAGTACCGTACTATACATTTATGATAATATTGGTATTTTCTTTTATTCAAGTGTTCTTTTGTACACCAGAATCTTTAAAACTTCAATGTTAAAATACGGCTTACCATAATTTTTAAAATGGTCATATTTGCCACACACCATAACAATTTCAGGCAAATTTGAATCTCCATATGTTTCTTTCACAGCCAGAATACAACTGTTCAATGTACTCCATATGGTTTTAACTTTACTTAAGTCGATCATGATGCAATAATAACATTTTCCATAAATTGGAACCGACGGCAATATATTTGTCAAAATATCTAATTTTCCACCATACTCCCAAATATGACAAATCGTTCTCTCAAGTCCTTGCTTCTGATTTGATTTTCTACCAAAAGAGTATTCTAAGACTAAAGTTTCTCGAGGAGCGTCAGTTTTGTCAAGAAACGTGTACAGCAAAGTAGTTTTCCCCTGAAAAAGTTAATTATAGTAAAGCGGCTTACTTTAAACCGGGAAGCTTTGGTCCAAATTGGGAAAAGGTTCCAGAAACAAACTTTAGTTCTGTGCACCCCATTTAGGTAGGTATTTAAACTAATTCCGATCCAAACACATTGTAAACTCCGATCCAAACATATTGATCATACTCTATCAAAATATAATACTACGCGTTCACTCATCATTGCCGCTACCTCCCGACCCCGCTTCGTCATACCGCACCCCCTGCGTCGCCTTTCTAGTACGGCTAGCAACGCAAAGCTTAATTTTTGTTTCTGTTGATTTAATCATTACGTTCGTTATTTATGTTGTCATAATGATTAAAAGAGTAAAGTTCCTACATAATGGCGAACCTAACTTGTTAAATAAATTAATAACACTCTTCGAACAAGAAAAAAATGAAAAACAGTTGAAAAACATGGTTACTTTTTTGTCTACAGTACCGTTAGCTGTGACGTCATAACGGTCGTCGACAGCAATCACGAAGTGAACGCGTAGTAAAGTACATACCACTGATGAGCTTCCCAAAAGAATTATAGTACGGGCATTGTCTTCATTTATTTTCGAAAGTGATTTGTCCACCATCTGCGTGGCCAGTTCGGGAATAGATAGCATTGTCGTCGTTATAGTTAGTGAACTGTCAGCTGACAAAATAAAAAATACTTACGTACAAAAAGTTAAAAATGATAGATTTTTTAAAAATTATACTTAAGTAATTTTAATCTATAATATCGGCCCTGCATGCCTACACGCAAAACCCTGCAAGCAAGGTCTTTAGAGCCCAATATAATAACGGCCCTGCAGACAGGACTTTGAGTAGCAAAATACCTTTTTAACTTAGAACCTTTGATATCTTAAATTTTAAGACTTAAAACGTAGTGATCACAAATTATATAGTTATTTGTTATTGTAGTAGTAGTAGTGATTAAATTATCTTTTTATTTGGTTACGGCATGTTTCCGTACCTACTCAGAGGTTACGTCCAAAGAGAATGTAATCACTACGTTGTTACGGCTATGGTCACTTAGCAACCAAATTAATGACGGTTCACGTCTATTAAAGAACAGAGAGACGGCAATAGCAGCCCTAACGCATTTTTTGAATCCCAATATGGCAACCCTGGGTAGGGTAGCAGCAGGGTGCGTTCAAAAACCCTAACTTGATAACTAACTTAATATTTTATTTTTCATTTTAGCCAATGGTATTTATTTCTATTCACTCTCAATAAAAATAGGTCTTTATTAGCCATTGTTCTATGCTCTAAGGTTCTTTGATATCAAAATGGAGCCGCGGTGTGCGTAAGGCGTAACGCGGGTCCATAGCGAAGCTTTTTCGAAAACATTCAACAAAAACACATACACAAATCTTTGTTTCTGAAACATGTTTCCCTACACACGCCGTCCACAGCGAGTGGCTTGTGTCGTAAATGCTATAAAGCTTTTAATATTACAGCTTTAATATAATCTAACCTCAATAAACGTAAGGGCCATATAGCTTTTATTTTGTTTAGAGGTTAGAGCTATATTATAGCTCTTAAAAAAGCCTATTATATTATATTAAAGCTTAAAACTTTTAATATATTGGAAAGCAGCCGTTATGATCGCTTTTGGGAAGTTCCTTTGTGGTGGCATGGCGTGGGGCTACTGCCGCTGATGTTAGTTAGTTAGTAGTTTGTACTGTCAAACATAGATAACCTAACCTAACCTAAAAAAAGTATACTTTATAAAGTTACTCCGACTTGCACTTGGCCAATTTTTGGGTGGCTGTGACCACAAACTTTTTTGAGGGCTGGATCCGCACCTGCGGCGGTAGGTATCGGCTAAAAACATTGAAGTTCTTGTTAATTGTGTTTGACAGATATATGTGATACATTGCTACTTTTATTTGGTAAGTTTTTATTTGTGCCAAAACAAAGTAGCAACGTATCACATACATCTGTCAAAACACAGTTAACATGAACTTCAATGTTTTTAACCGATAGAGCCCTGCTATTGTCCCGACTTTAGGTGTTTATTTTTATCCCGTAAGCGTCCGGGGTTCGGCGGGGTGGCGACCCGATACGATAGTTCCCTTAATATACTCTAAGGTGCCACCACACCTACATCGGAAAAAAATCCCAATTGTTATAGAAAGTTCAAATTGTGCTTTTCCCCTATATTTATATACTACCCGATCAAGTTAACTCGACACCTGAGTCGAAAGCGTCTTTTCTTACAACTGTTCACATATTGCGCTGCAAGTGCTGTTACCAGGTTCTATCATTCCACTACCATATTGCCTATTTAATCTAAACCATTAATTACACAGCCAATAACGTATCAGGCCATAATGTCGTCTCGAGTGGGGAAAACTCATGCGAGCCAGGTGTCGAGTTAACTTGGCCGTGTTGTAGAGGGATACTTATATATATTCAGAAAGCTACATAAATTTCTTATGCGTTAAATATTGTTATAGTACCAATTTCACTTACTTGTTATGATAAATGTAATTCATTCAATCCAAAATGTGTTTTCTTTCTTCGAATTTTGTATTTCACACGCAAGATGCACTGAATTTACAGCCACTATGCACATTATACACATGTTATTTTAAAGCCTGACACTACAAATATTGACCGATAATGGTGCAACCGTTGAACTTTCCCTCGTTTCCTCGTGGTCATACTATCTGTTGCATAAACATTTGTTTATTGTGTAGTCAATGTGTTCTTTCGTAAATAAAATTAGACAAATAGATTTGTAAAGTAACAGGCTTCAAATTAATATGTATATAATGTTTTGCCTTGCTCGTGAACCCTGGGCACTGCATATGTCCCCTAGACACTTATCCGGTTAGCTAAGTATGTATAAAAGCTGAAGTAGGAGGATGAAGTACAGGAAAAGTGTAGACAGAAAAAAATTTATGTTTACAAAATAAAATAAAGTTTTGTTAGATATACATTTTTAATATAAACTACCATAGTATATATTCTGTGCTACCGTGCCATGCTTGTAATTTTATATAAGTTATAACTGTCAAGTCAACATACCTTCCATTATTAAAAGTTAACTTAAAAAAAATCATTTGGTAAGAGACTGCAGCTTTTGGCATTCTAGTTCTTTATTCATTATTTCTTTATTTAAATTATGAAGAATATCTTGGAATCTTTGCCTCAATGTCATATTTTCCATACCAGAAATTTCATACTGTGTTCTTTGCCGTCTTTGTTTTAATTCTTCCAATTCAGCTCTAAGCTGTTGCAATTTTACACTGTATTTATGATCCACACTACCTTGAAAAAAATCTTCAATGGAGAAGTGTTCTCTATTTTTTAATGCCTCTAGGTTTGAAGAACCAGGTGTGCTTTGCAGTTCTTCCTGGGTGTAAAACATATCTGAGCTGAACTGAGTAGCAGGTTGATTTACTTTCATATCTAATCCTTGTAATGAATCTGATGGAGGATCGTCATAAGAAGACATGCGACTGTCGTCAATATCAACATTAATGTTTTCATCTTCCAAATCACTATCACTAAGAGTGCCACCAAATATATCTTCTACTTTGGAAGCTGATTTATGTGCTGTGCCTACTTCTGATTTTGTGCTATGTTCTTTCTTAGTTTTTATCTTTTCTGATTTCGTAGGTAGTTGAATTTCTGGTTTTTCTCCTTGTTCATCCTCTTCATTAATTACTTCCCAAGTAAAACTAACAGCTTCATTATCAGCTCTCAGAAGTCGCTTAACTTCTTTTTCAATTTCTGGTGCTTCTACATTTTTCTTTTTTAATGTTTTCCTAAAGCGCCTTTTTCTGACATTTTTAGTTGGCGGTGTAATACCATGAGGCCATAGAAATTTTTTATCCACTTTAAATGGATCTTTTTTCTTGTTTTTTGTAGGCGACTCATCTTCTGTTGATGAGGGATCCATTTCATCTTTGCAAATCATTATTTGACAAATGTCAGCTGTTTTGTAGACACTTTTCCTATCAATCGTTTTATGAGATTCAACTATTGTAGGCAAATCAACAATCTTAGCATGCAACAACCAATGATCGAACCGGATTTCTCCATGTCGCATATCATTCTCCATTTGAATAGTAAGCCTATTCTTTAAATTTTCCCCAGTGTTTAAAACGTTTCGTAGAGCTTTAGCTGGTTCCTCGGGCATTCTCATTATAAACTGAGATTCCAATTCAACAGGATACTCTGGTTCTTTTTTTTCTCTATTCATTATGATTGTTAATGTGAATTGTAATGATAAACACTTATATTTTTCACAATACAACGATCCAGTAGGTAACAAACACTGACAAGTATTGTGCTTGCGGGCAGTACCTACTTAATTTCAAAGATCTTTGCTTAATAAATTTTGAATTTACTTTAGTATCCACTGTAGGCACCTACACGAAACACAAGTTAAAATATGCAGCTCGTTTCGTTCGCTCACAGGCTCCAGATTTTTCCAATCCAATCCAAGAAGAATCAATCAATATAATCACTACGCCGGATTTTTCAGCAAAGAGTAGATTTAAATTTTCTCTATCGCTATCCTATCCTATTCCTCCTACTTTGTTTGTACGTAGCGTAGGTAAACCCAAACAAGTAGACAAAGACTAAAGTATTATAGGGGAGCAGTGTTGCATTCGAGCTGTCAAAAAATTATAGTCTATGGAAATTATTTATTTATTTGCATTTATTTGTCACAAGTTGAAAGGATGTTACAAAATTGGTAGGTATAGTACAAGTGACGCCCTGCTAGGGCACAGCAAAACATGAGGGGTAACTATCGCCTTTTACTTGACTTATAAATTCAAATTAAATAAAACTTAGAAAATAGTATTCAAATTGGCACATGCATACAAACTAATAGTGACTAACTACAATTTGCAAAAGGTAGGTACATACTATAGTTTCATATATATATTTGATTAACATTCATCATTATATTATTACATAGGTAATTATTATATTATTTTATTATATAAATTATATTGCACTAAGTATATATTTATTTTTTATTTAAATTTTGTTCATTTAATTATTTGATTAATTATTTAATTTAAAAGATAGTACGATATTTTTAAATAAGTTTAATTTAAATTGCAATGTAAATACGCTTTATTGTTCACACAATACAACTCACAACAACTATCTGAATGCGTAAGGCTAAGATAAGAAGCTTACTTAGTAGTAGTAGTAGTAGTAGTAGTAGTAGAAGTTATATTCGTCCTTTTCAGGACAGGCGATGGTCTAAGCCATACTGTGCCAGTTCTTGATAAACAAGCTTAGATTGTTTGTTTAATATTCGCGCCATCCTTCTGTCAGCGACAGCAAAAGACCATAGATTTTTTTTGTTGGCTCGAACCTTAGAGCATTAACTTAGAGCTTAGAGCATTAAGTGAACGATAGTATATAGTACTCAATATGAAATTGTAGTACGCACGATTGTAGTAGTCAGGTTATACAGTTAAACTGAGAAAACAGCTTTTATTACGTAAGGCATAAAGGCGGTATCAAGGTCAACATGTATAGTCTGAGGTGCCGTCGTGTGTACGAATACTATAATTATAGTACGGAATGCAACACTGTAGGGGAGACTGGTGAGTAGGGGCTCTATCGGCTAAAAACATTGAAGTTAACTGTTTTGACAGATATATACGATACATTGCTCCTTCGTTTTGGCACAAATAAAAACATACCAATGAAAAGTAGCAATGTATTACATACATTTGTCAAAACACAGGTTAATATGAACTTCAATGTTTTTAGCCGATACCGCCGCAGTAGTGAGCACGCAGATCGACTCCTTTTCGATTCAAAACATCTGTTCCTAGTAATATGGGAGCACTGATACACTCATGGGGTACTGCAAATAAATCAACCTCCACGGATATTTCCGGAAACTCAATTACCGTCGTTATATAACAAGTCGACTCGATGTCTTGGCTACCTATTCCGCGCATTGAACGATTGCAGTATTACAACGCAGCTCGAGCGCGTTCACGAGCGTTCCGAATCGTTGACCTTGACAGGTCCCAATTGTCATAAGCAGTGCTGCCAGTGGCCGATAGTCAAAAGTAACACATGACGGCTCAAAAGTAACATTTTCTCGAGAAAAGTAATATTATCTTATTTTATGTAGAAAACCTCTTACTGTAATATGGCACTTTATTACGATTATTGTTAGCCCACACAAGTCGACAACAAATAAACCTACGCAACAAATAAATTAATAAAACTCCGTTTTTAACCGTCTTCAAAAAAAGGAGGAGGTTCTATGTTCGTCTGTTTATGTGTTTTTTTTTTATGTATGTCCACCGATTACTCGAGAACGGCTGAACCGATTGACATGATTCAAACGCCACTTTATCAGGTTCGATCCCCAGTTGGTCCCATTTTTTGAAAATTTTAAATCGGTTCAGAGGTTTTCGAGTAATACTGAAAATACTGTATTTTTTTAGGTAACTTTTGCACAAGTTTCAACGGATCTTCAGACATAACTTCTTTGTTTATAAAACGATTTAGATGATTCTTGTTTCGTTAGAAAGGGGATACTTTAAGGATGTTTTCATTCAAATTTCCTTCATATTGGACCTTGGACTTCGAAGATACTCAAGAGAACTCTTCAAAATCAAATATGATTGTGTATTAGTGATTACTCTACGGTATTGAAAGGTTTCGCATCAGCCATTTTTAGTGTCACTGTTGGGGCTGGAATACAAGCCTTACTTATGGGCTATATATAATGAATAGGATGGACCATAACCCACCGCGCGGGCCCAATGCGGATTGGTGGGTGTTAATGAGTGCAAATGTAGCTGGGACTAACGGCTTAACGTGTCTTCTGAAGCACGGAGGTGCTCGCGATAATATACTTTGGTCACCCACCCCATGACTGACCCTTGCTAAAATTAACAGCGCGAAAAGTGGAAATTGAGTTATTATTATTTCTTGCTTTCTAGAGCTGTTGCTTTCTGAAGCTGTTTTTTATAGTAATTTTTTAAAGGTTTTTTGAAGGAGGTTTTTCTTTTTAATTTTTAAAAGCTTTTTTATACTTAATGCTCTAAGGCTTTATAAAAACTTTATTTTGTCGTCGATCGAAGTTCATGCTATTGCTATGTTTCTCATTCTTCAAGTGTGAGAAAGAGAAAGAATAACGGCTTAAAATCAAGTGCGCCAACACGATGAACTAAAACTTCCTTTGGTGCCATCCATTTAACGATTGTTTGCTAGGAACTATTTCAATATTTTTTACTAAGTCCTAAAACTTGCGTAAAAGCAACATTTTGAGAATGTGTAACATGGAGGTAACATGAGAGGATCAAAAGTAACATAAAATGTTACAAAAGTAATATTATGGGAACGCTGGTCATAAGCGCGATATCTGAATCGGTACGCTTGTTATCGCTGTTAGCGTTGAAATTGATTTTAGTCTGAATCGGAATGCATCCTTAGTATTAGTAGAGTAGTAGAGTAGTCTGTGAGAGAAATCAAGAAATGAAATGGCGTGTTTTTTGTGATTCTGTCTGATTCCTAAATAGTTTAGTTCAACAGATGGAAAATTATTATCGTCCCTTCGTTTAAGTGGTTTTAGTGGAAGTTGTTTTCGGTATCTAGTACAATTTGGAGATAATATCATTTAGTTTTTTTAATAGGTACCTTGGATATGTTGTAATAATCACTAGAGGTAAGACAACGTAACCTTCTCTCTTGGTCTTGTCCTCCATCTATTCGTCAAATTTTAGCTCAATCAGCTTGAATTTAAGGTTAAAGTTCCTAAGTTATATTAGTTTCAATCTACATTTTGATATCAAATTAATAAACTTGATTATCAGGTACCTTAGTTTTTGTCTGTACGTACTGAAAAGAGAAAGGTGTATTTGTTAGTGTAACCTACATTACGTTCTATTGCGTTTTACATTTTAATCACATTTCTGTATTTTGAGATTCACATCTTTAAATTTTATTATTTATCCTATTGGTCATAGAAAAAAATGTTTTGGTTATCTACCTACATTCAAGGAAAGGATTAACATGTTTTTTTTCCTTATTATTTAGCTAATTAACGTGAAGTTTTTATGATACTCACCAAAAAAAATGTAGAGATCTTTTTTTATACAAGAGGACTTTAAGATGAATTAACACAATGGTTTATGGTGTGGGCTTAAATTGTATTTTGGTTTGGAGGCCTATTAATGCACTAAGTTTTAGTAAAAAACTTTTGAGTCTTACTAGACTTGATTGGTGTCTTGGATTGGTGCTCCAATATTTTAGAATTTTTCAATGTTTTTCTGGATCAAGTCATTAGAGCAATATACACTAACAACAAGAAGTCTAAAGTTATGGGATTTCGCAGAACATACATGGGGGTGAAATAGTTGGATTTTAATGACTTCTAACACCAGGCAACCCCTGGTACACATTTCCTGGGTCACCCTGTATATAAAAATAGCATTGTGAGTGCAATAATTTCAAATTATTGTGTGTAAAAGCTAAGCTATTTTGACAATTACTGACAACAAAACCCTCTGGGGCCCTTTATTTGAAAGGCGTTGATCGCTCTTTACTAATAAGTACCTAGAAAAGGCCCTGAGGTGTTTGTAAAAATTTTGATCTTATTTTTTTTCATTTTATAAATCTAAATGTGATGATTTGTTGCAGGTAGTCTGGGCAACTACCCACTATAATCAAGGTAAAGATGAATGTTTTTTTGCATCAAACAACAATAAAATATAAATTTTTATATCATGATTTAGATATCTTTGCGAAACAAACTAAAGAAACAAAATAAACGGAATAAAGTAATATTCAACAATGTATCACCATGTGTCAGTGCCCGTTCATACAGCAATCTGTTTTATAGTTCCGTTCTATTGGATACATTGTTATTCGGCGATGGAGTATGTAGTTGTATGAGCATGTTCACATAACACAGTATATCAGATCCAGTTTACACACAATCTGATGTGTTATTTACTGTATCCAGTAGTGCCACGATAAATGCGGTGTGAACATCACATTCGGTAGATCTGATGGATCCTTAAAAATATGGCACTGTAAATACGGTTAATACAGACATTCTTTGTGAACACACATTTAGTCAACATAAAAACAAATCAAAAGGTTTAATCACATCACTAGTAAAATTATATCAAACACTTCTTGCAAAACTAGAACAGATCGGGATACGCGGAATTCCGCTTTCACTTTTCAAAAACTATCTCTCCAATCGCACTCAGGCCGTCAAAATTGAAGAATTTATTAGTGACACTGAGGAACTGGTCTATGGTGTTCCTCAAGGATCAATTTTGGGCCCCACCCTCTTTGTCATTTATATAAATGACTTATGCAAACTTGACATCCCAAATTGCCAAATTTACACATATGCCGATGACACTGCACTGATAGTCAAGGGTTCAAACTGGGAAAATACTTACCTTCATGCTGAAGCTGCCTTGTCCACTGTCTTAACTTGGCTAGAGCATAATTTACTAACTTTAAATGTCAATAAAACTAATTATATAGCTTTCGCTACTAGCACACAAACACTGCCTGCAGAACGCAACTTTAACATTACGGCCCATACCTGTCTAAAAACAGGCAGTGTCTGTCACTGTCTTGAAATTTCAAGAGTTCCAACTGTCAAATACCTAGGTATTTATATAGATCAATTTTTGAGATGGGACCACCACATTAATTCATTAATACCCAGAATAAGAAAATTAATATATGTTTTTAAGAATTTAAACTCCGTTACTGACCTAAACAGCTTAAAAAGGGTCTATTACGCACTAGCTCAGTCTATACTGACTTATTGTATAACGGTATGGGGTGGTGCAGCTAAAACAAAAATTATATCTTTAGAGAGGGCTCAGAGGGGAGTTCTAAAGGTCATGACAATGAAACCTCTTCGGTACCCCACTGTTCAACTATTTGCCGAAACAGCAGTATTGTCAGTAAGACAGCTATTCCTCATGTCCACACTTCTTCGTAAACATGCTCAATTGTACTTTGACCCTACAATTTTTACCCGTAAGCGAAGATCTGATCTTGTCTGCTGCACCCCTCGACATAGGACCAGCCTTGCTAAAAGGCATTTTAGGGTCCTTAGTTGTAAAATTTACAACAACGCCAACAAAGTACTGAACATATACTCCTGTACGAAACGGGTAGCTAAATGCAAGATTCAAAATTGGCTAGGGACCCTAACGTACGCGGAAACGGAGGATCTACTGATTACTCCCAAGTGATAATGTATGACAAATAAATTAAAAATTAATTGTTTTAATTTGGCTTTTCTAAATTGTTTTTTGCATTGATAAGTGACTTGTGCTGTACACTCACACTCCCACGCATTGACTCATACACTCACACTCTCTTGACAGTACACTCGCACAGTATTAATAAAAAAAAATAAAAAAAAAATAATTAAAAAGCACACAACACACCCACCCACCCACTCACATACACACCCACACACACCCACTCACACACAAACATATATACACACACACACACACACTCAAATATATACAAACACATACACACACACTCACACACGCGCGTACGCGTAGCGGCGTTTGAAGCATGAATTCCCGAATAAACAGAATAATAATTCTAGTTTGGGAATTCTCATAAACTATTTTTGTGTACCTTTTTATGTTTCTTTTATGCTAAATTATAAAATAGTTTACACACAGAATTTCTATCAGACTGTCTTCGCTTCCTAATCCACGAGATACAGGTCTTTTGTGCCTAGTTCGTTGGATTGGGTGGGCGACTGATCGTGTGATTAGACAAAATCTATTGTTTGTAACACCTGCACTGTAAATTGTTTTAGCTTAGAAACTATTCAATAAAGTATTTTTTTTTTTTTTTTTTTTTTATTATTTATAAAATCTGAAAATTTATAGTTTGGGATCCTTGGTGGATGGACAAGCCCCTTTTTTTTTGCCTGATTTTTTCATAGTTTCTTACATTCAAATATTAAGAGTCCGGCGAAGTATTTTTGACTTTTTATTTAATAGAAACTTAGACAAATACTGTCTTGATCCGAATAACATCACAAGAAAAATTCATTATGCTCAAATTGCAAATCACAAGGGAACCGTCAAAACACAAAACGAAGAAGAAGACAAAGATGTTCAGGTTTTATATTGGCCTAATGTTGTCCCATTACTTATTTATAGATGGCTGAGGTGGATCCGGAGACATTGCTTGAATGGCTCCTGACAGGGCAGGGTGATGAGCGAGACATGCAGCTTATAGCTCTTGAACAGCTCTGCATGTTGTTGCTCATGTCAGATAATGTTGATAGGTGCTTTGAAAGGTAAGTTATTAGTAAGTAAGCAGAAATGAAGGAACTTACAAATTCACTATATTCATAAAATTACTGAGTCTCATTTTATTTTACAGTTGCCCTCCAAGAACATTTTTACCAGCTTTATGTAAAATATTTCTTGATGAATGTGCACCTGATAATGTCCTAGAGGTTACAGCAAGAGCCATTACCTATTATTTAGATGTTTCAGGTTTGTAAATAAGTGAATATAATATTAAATTCATTTCATATTTCCGAATATTTAAATAAATTATTATATACAATTCCAGCTGAATGCACTCGGCGTATCGTAGCCATCGATGGAGCAGTGAAAGCTATTTGTAGCAGACTGCTCACTGTTGATCCTAATAATCGAACTAGTAAAGATCTTGCTGAGCAATGTATCAAAGTAAGTTATACAAAGTTTGTTATTAACATTGTAAGGTTTTTTTCAAGTTATGTTGGTACACAGTATTTTAAATTAAACACAATAAATATCCCATGTTTATAAATATTGTAAGATTCAAAATTTTTGAAATGTGAGAAAAAACAGGATAATTAACTCTTCTATATCGAATATCTTCTAAGATGTTAAGGATTGGTTACGCCGCGGCCGCGAGAGAAAATTAGCCGTATCGAAGCACTATCCACACAGCGATCAACGCACAGGCGTGGTTCACGCGCACATCTGCGCTTTTATAGTGGTGCGCTTGGCAGCTTGCGATCAATCTAACCAAACACTGAACTTCGCACGAGTAGTACCTAAATTACTTAGAATGGATATTTTTTATGGTATATTCATGGTATACTTTTAAAGTTAAGAAAAGAAAAAAGTACCTTATTATTAGTATTTCCTTTTTTTGTTAGCAGAAATGACCTCTTAATTCGTTGTAACTTAGCCGATACTTATTTTTTTTTGCGTAAACTAAGTAGCATACGTTATCTTAGTGTTTAAACATTAGTGCATTAGCGTTCATGGTTGTTAAATTGAGAAAATGTTAGTATGGATAATTCAAATTCTCCATAAAAAACGGCAATTTCATACTTAAACCCCTAATACTTTCATTGCAGGTATTAGAATTAGTGTGCACTCGCGAAGCAGGCGCAGTGTGGGAAGGAGGTGGTTTACCTGCTGTTTTGCATTTCATCACACACTATGGCACCTCAGTGCACAAGGACACTCTGCATTCCGCCATGGCTGTTGTATCCAGGTAACATTAATTTCAGCATATCATTATATTCGTGCGGCGCCCAATGCTGAAGGCCTGTCCATTGGTAGCATATTATTCACGGAGTGTCGTCTGGTGCACGGTGCACATACGTCATATCAGAAACAGGTCATCAATTTGATTTTTGTGATTTTAATCAACCCATAGTCAGCATAAACTTTTTTATTTTACATAATGAGCGGTTTTCAAAAAGGAGATTAAAAAAAGTAGGTAGTACATTAAATCCGCTAGATAACGTTGAACAACTAAGTAGATTATTTATTCTGTGTTAGGTAGGTTTTTAAGAAAAAGTTAAAGGATGAAAGGAATCAAAGCCCATTTTGACGTAAATACTTTTTTGACCTACGTTTGTTGAGTCTGTGGTTTGTTGCGTTGTGCGTTGGTTGTTTTTCGGCATGTTCCTAGGGATTTTTACTTTATTTAAGTTACTTCTTGGTTTGTGGTTTCGTTTGACGACTTTGGAATCTGCTTTTCATCTTTTAGTTTATCATTATTTCACTTATTGTTTTTATTTCAATAAAGAATATTTACGCAAAAAAAAATATTCTAAAGGATAGTCTGATAAATAAGTTTTACAAAAATATATACATCTTGTATGTTAGTTATGATAACAAATTTTTAATAAATTGAGAAAATCAGAATATCCCTAGACGGTGTTGATGTGTGTATTAGAAATTGATACTTAAAAAAGATGCTAAAATATGATAACTGATTTTGACTTAAGATAACTTCAAGTCAAATTAAAAAATTGAGTAGAATTGGTATGTATGTCAGGAACGAATCTGGAACATAATTGAAGAACCTGTAAAATTGTCACCAAATGTTGCATTTTCGTTATCAGAGTGTGTGGTAAAATGGAGCCCGGCGATGCTCGCGTGGGCGACGCGGTGTCGTCGCTGTCGGCGCTGCTGCGCCACAGCGATGCTCGCGTCGCTGACGCTGCGCTGCGCTGTTTCGCCTCGCTCGCTGACCGGTTTGCTCGCGCACACGCTGACCCGGCTCCGCTGGCAGAACATGGTAATGTTACACTACTTAACTATCATAAAGAGGTAATCTTTGTTTGTATGTAGGGGGTAATCACCGGAACTACTGAACTGATTCCAAAAAATCTTTGTCTAATAGAAAGCACTATCCCTGATGGATATATGCTATATTTTGTGCCTTACACGGATAGGGGAATTCCACGCGGAAGAAGTCACGGGCGCAAGCTAGTAAACTTATTTAGTCGCATCGTTATAATTGCTAAAAATTTGTTTCCCGTATTGTGGTGGATTTGATTAAATACTGAATAGATTTTGGAACTTATCCCAGGTCTCATAGAAGAGTTAGTGCGCCGTTTAGGAAGCACAGAAAGTAGTGATGACAAATGTCTCGCGCCATCAGTTTCCACCACAGTGAGTCTACTGTCGACACTATGTAGAGGATCTGCACAAATAACACACGTAAGTGAATGTCAATCAATTTATTACCGGATTATGATAAATAATTTCTAAACCGAATTTGAAATACATGGTTCGAAATATTTTTTATGCATAATTTGTTTTTTAGGATCTTGTTCGCCTCGAATTATGCTCAGCTATCGAATCTGCCGTGCAAGCAGATGAGAGGTGGTGCTTGGAGTGCATGCGACTCGTAGACTTACTATTGGTGTTATTATGCGAAGGTCGACATGCTATTCAAATGTGAGTATGTTTAAGTTACAGAGTATGTCTCCTGCAGGTACTTTACATATTGTCTTTTATATTGAGTCGTCGAAGATATAATAATTATATTATGTTCCAATGTTCGAATCTTATGTATTCGTGCTTTTACGAACATCCTAAAAACGTAAAAGGTATTCAGTTGATGTCGAGGTAATTCCTTGTACATTGGTGAGATGGCGCTGGCTTGCAGCGTAAGAGTTGATATACTAGGAGAAATTTGACGTTCCCACTAATGACTCGGTAGCTCAGCGGTCAGAGCATTGGACCGGATATCCAAAGGTCGCGGGTTCGATTCCCGTCTGAGAACACGATCTGGTGCGAGTCGTATTTTTTCTAGTATATTATTGGGTATTATATAAAAATAGCTTTGTGAATGCTAAAGTCTCAAAATTTAAAAATCCTAAAAACGAATCAGAAACAAACCGATCACTTTCACGCTAAATACTTGTGCAGTGGGTCAAATCGCGTGGGCTCAAGTTCTGGCGTGAGCGGCAGCGGCGAGGGCAGCAGCGCGGGCGCGGGCGCGGGCGCGGGCGCGGGGGCGGGCGCGTGCAACGCGCGCGGGGACAAGTCGCACCGGCAACTGATCGACTGCATCCGCGGCAAGGACACGGACGCGCTGCTGGCCGCCGTCTCCAGCGGCGCCGTCGACGTCAACTTTACCGACGACGTTGGACAGACGCTCTTGAACTGGGCCGCAGCTTTCGGCACGCGCGAAATGGTCGAATTCCTCTGCGAGAAAGGTGACTAAGTGCATATTTTTATTTGATGAATTCTTTAATTGACACGCTATAGGTGCAATATGGTATAGTATAATAGTTGGACGCAAATTCCAAACTTATTCTGCAGTTTGCTATGCTGTTATTTTATCATAATAAGCTACTATCCGTGTTTTCTAACAAAATCAGCTTTTTTTTGTATAAGTACTTGCAATTTACCGATTATGACATATTGCTTTTTTGAAAACAAAACTAATCTGTTGTAGGTGCGGACGTGAATCGTGGCCAGCGTAGTTCATCCTTACATTACGCTGCTTGTTTCGGACGTCCAGCTATTGCGAAAGTACTTCTGCGATATGGCGCTAATGCTGATTTGCGGGACGAAGATGGAAAAACGCCTCTCGATAAAGCTAGAGAAAGGCATGATCAAGGTAATGTTAAGTTAATCCGTTTTTAAATTTTATGTAAACAGTTTGATGAATTACTAATTTTGTGTGTATTATACAGGTCATAGAGAAGTAGCAGCTATATTGCAATGCCCTGGGGAATGGCTTGTCGTGGGAAATCATGATTCGCCAACTTCATCTAACGAAGATGATTTTCCTGATACTGGAGACAAAGAGATGGCTGAAATTTATCTGGAGTGAGTATTTCGTCTTGTTACACTGTCACAATGCCTGATTTGTAAAAATATTTTGTAAAAATAACCACCACTTCTCCATCAGGCAGCCTGTTTACTGAAAATAATTAAGCTAATCAATTTGTATTTGACAGACGACTGGTGCCAGTGTTTTGCGCGCGGTACCTGGGCGCGGGGGCGGCGGGAGTGCGGCGCGCGTGCCTGTCGCTGGTCCGCAAGATGGTACACTACGCGCCCGCGCGCCTGCTGCGGCACATCTCCGCGCGCCGCGAGCCGCGCACCGCCGCGCTACTCACGCAGCTGGTGGCCGCCGTGCTCGACAACGCAGTCAGTATACACCGCGCTGGTACACACGTGGCCAGCCGCCTGTCGCCGCTCCCCTAGATGGCGCACTACGCGCCCGCGCGCCTGCTGCGGCACATCTCCGCGCGCCGCGAGCCGCGCACCGCCGCGCTACTCACGCAGCTGGTGGCCGCCGTGCTCGACAACGCAGTCAGTATACACCGCGCTGGTACACACGTGGCCAGCCGCCTGTCGCCGCTCCCCTAGATGGCGCACTACGCGCCCGCGCGCCTGCTGCGGCACATCTCCGCGCGCCGCGAGCCGCGCACCGCCGCGCTACTCACGCAGCTGGTGGCCGCCGTGCTCGACAACGCAGTCAGTATACACCGCGCTGGTACACACGTGGCCAGCCGCCTGTCGCCGCTCCCCTAGATGGCGCACTACGCGCCCGCGCGCCTGCTGCGGCACATCTCCGCGCGCCGCGAGCCGCGCACCGCCGCGCTACTCACGCAGCTGGTGGCCGCCGTGCTCGACAACGCAGTCAGTATACACCGCGCTGGTACACACGTGGCCAGCCGCCTGTCGCCGCTCCCCTAGATGGCGCACTACGCGCCCGCGCGCCTGCTGCGGCACATCTCCGCGCGCCGCGAGCCGCGCACCGCCGCGCTACTCACGCAGCTGGTGGCCGCCGTGCTCGACAACGCAGTCAGTATACACCGCGCTGGTACACACGTGGCCAGCCGCCTGTCGCCGCTCCCCTAGATGGCGCACTACGCGCCCGCGCGCCTGCTGCGGCACATCTCCGCGCGCCGCGAGCCGCGCACCGCCGCGCTACTCACGCAGCTGGTGGCCGCCGTGCTCGACAACGCAGTCAGTATACACCGCGCTGGTACACACGTGGCCAGCCGCCTGTCGCCGCTCCCCTAGATGGCGCACTACGCGCCCGCGCGCCTGCTGCGGCACATCTCCGCGCGCCGCGAGCCGCGCACCGCCGCGCTACTCACGCAGCTGGTGGCCGCCGTGCTCGACAACGCAGTCAGTATACACCGCGCTGGTACACACGTGGCCAGCCGCCTGTCGCCGCTCCCCTAGATGGCGCACTACGCGCCCGCGCGCCTGCTGCGGCACATCTCCGCGCGCCGCGAGCCGCGCACCGCCGCGCTACTCACGCAGCTGGTGGCCGCCGTGCTCGACAACGCAGTCAGTATACACCGCGCTGGTACACACGTGGCCAGCCGCCTGTCGCCGCTCCCCTAGATGGCGCACTACGCGCCCGCGCGCCTGCTGCGGCACATCTCCGCGCGCCGCGAGCCGCGCACCGCCGCGCTACTCACGCAGCTGGTGGCCGCCGTGCTCGACAACGCAGTCAGTATACACCGCGCTGGTACACACGTGGCCAGCCGCCTGTCGCCGCTCCCCTAGATGGCGCACTACGCGCCCGCGCGCCTGCTGCGGCACATCTCCGCGCGCCGCGAGCCGCGCACCGCCGCGCTACTCACGCAGCTGGTGGCCGCCGTGCTCGACAACGCAGTCAGTATACACCGCGCTGGTACACACGTGGCCAGCCGCCTGTCGCCGCTCCCCTAGATGGCGCACTACGCGCCCGCGCGCCTGCTGCGGCACATCTCCGCGCGCCGCGAGCCGCGCACCGCCGCGCTACTCACGCAGCTGGTGGCCGCCGTGCTCGACAACGCAGTCAGTATACACCGCGCTGGTACACACGTGGCCAGCCGCCTGTCGCCGCTCCCCTAGATGGCGCACTACGCGCCCGCGCGCCTGCTGCGGCACATCTCCGCGCGCCGCGAGCCGCGCACCGCCGCGCTACTCACGCAGCTGGTGGCCGCCGTGCTCGACAACGCAGTCAGTATACACCGCGCTGGTACACACGTGGCCAGCCGCCTGTCGCCGCTCCCCTAGATGGCGCACTACGCGCCCGCGCGCCTGCTGCGGCACATCTCCGCGCGCCGCGAGCCGCGCACCGCCGCGCTACTCACGCAGCTGGTGGCCGCCGTGCTCGACAACGCAGTCAGTATACACCGCGCTGGTACACACGTGGCCAGCCGCCTGTCGCCGCTCCCCTAGATGGCGCACTACGCGCCCGCGCGCCTGCTGCGGCACATCTCCGCGCGCCGCGAGCCGCGCACCGCCGCGCTACTCACGCAGCTGGTGGCCGCCGTGCTCGACAACGCAGTCAGTATACACCGCGCTGGTACACACGTGGCCAGCCGCCTGTCGCCGCTCCCCTAGATGGCGCACTACGCGCCCGCGCGCCTGCTGCGGCACATCTCCGCGCGCCGCGAGCCGCGCACCGCCGCGCTACTCACGCAGCTAAAATTTTAATTTTATAAAAACACTGATATCTGCAGACTGACTGTGTTGTGTTCGCGCTTACAATGTTTTATCTTAACACATATACCTATAAAACACTAAATAATAAGCTTAAAAAATTCGACACGCACCCGATCATACTCGTATTCATTCCAATGGTCTTGCATTGGACCGGACTTCCGAAAATATGATCTGGTGCGAGTCCAGTTTTTTCTAGTATATTGTTAAGTGTTATATAAAAATAGCATTGTAAATGCTAAAATCTCAAATATAAAAACATAAGTAAAAGATACAAATGTATGTGGCCAGGGGGAGGTGCAATGGAGGCGGTCGTACCCGCGCTACCTACGCAGCCGCTATATCCGCCCGCCTGTGGTAAAGTTCCGATGGTGTGATGCACTTTAGGAAGCACTATCCGCTAAGACCGCTAATGTGTCCAATATCTTCTATTTTAAATCGGTTCGATTAAAAGGGGCTTATTTTGAGACTATTTAATATTGAGATACGTGTACATTCTGACATTAGCCGCCTAGTGGATTATTTGAGTGTGATTGTTGTGCAATACCGCGCTAGTGCAGGCGTGGCTTTAAACGCCGAACCATTTTATTGTGAAATTCCATGTTTCCTTACATTATATTACATTATAACTAGCAATGCATTGTCAAAGGTGATACAGATTGGTATCGATGTTAATAACTTGTTTAGCATATTGTTATTGGTAATACCACTAATATATTCCCGAATTCGATCGCATTTTCCGATTCCATTTTGTCATTTTCCCGTTAACGCATCAGCACTGTAAAGTTATCACACCATCGAAACTTACTTGCATCAAATTATCCTGTATTTGTGTTTCTGTGAATTTTTAATATTTTTGTCATATTACGCGTGTTTGCTTTTTCCTTAATACTTTTAAGAACTTTTTTGTAATTCACCAAGTGTATATTTAAGCTTACGAATATACTACAGATCAGTTTTATAAATAAACTGTATTCAATTATAGGTTTTGTAGTAATTTTACGAGTAAATTATGCTGTGTCAATGCTACCCCATCTCTTGGGCGTTGAAAGAGATGCTGCTGCTCCTCTTAGGCTCAGTTTCATTAGCTTATCCATAAGACGGGCAGCAGCGTCTGGAAATCTTGGCGATCGCGTTCGCAACTCGCCTGCCAAACGTAGCAGTCAAAACAACGACGGCTGATAATGAAAAGATAAAGAACCTGGGCCCTATTTAATTCATCAACGCCCGAGCGGCCGGACAACAATAGAATATCTATTGTGTCTCATTTTCCGGGCCTTGAAGGATTAATAAACGTGACAATTTGTCACTTGCCTTGACAATTTCATATCCATTGCGTCAACGAATAAGAAAACAGAACAAAGTGATCATAGCTACACCGCAATCACAGAATTAGTAAAGTACTGACGAATAGAATGGCCACTCCCTCCCTCCCACCGGCGGCGGTACCGCACCCCGCCCCGCACTAGGTTGACGAGTTATCTGTATCATTATTGAGGGCCGTCGTCGCTCGGTTCGACAGTTGCAAAGAGTACTTTTGTAATATGACAAAGTTTTCATAACAATTACCTTTTCAGCGAATGTTTAAAAAAGGTTTAATCTCAGGTAGGTAACCTGAACACTTCACCCGCACGAGTTTTCACTGTACTTGTAATTTTATTATTTGAAGGAATCCTTACTGCGAAAGTCCGTTTGTTTGTTTGTTACGCCTTCACGTCTTAACTACTGGACCGATCATCATGAAATTTTGCGTACATGTTGTCAGGGGTACAGAGAAGGACATAGAATACCTTTCAACCCGAAAAAATAATTGTTCCCGAGGGATACTTTCCACGCAAACAAAGTCGGGGGCGGTCGCTAGTATATAATATTGAATGCTAAGTGTAAAAATTTTGGCAGACAAATAAATAAATAAAAAAATTATTTACGTAGGAGGACGATGACGGCCACCTGATCGTGCTAGGCATCGCCGAGGAGCTGATGGTGAAGGCGGCCGATATCTACTTGGAGCAGTTCGCGCGACTCGGCGTGTTCAGCAAGGTTGAAGCACTGGCCGCCGCGCCCGCCGCCACGCTTAGCGCGGACGGCGAGCCGTTACTCACAGGTACTGTAACTATTATTATTTAAAAGCCTCTCCTTCGGCAATGCTCTCTAGCGTATGCGTTCTCCAACGTGTGACAAAACACGAGCGCTTCGAAGTTAGCCATTGTTAATTTATTTTTGTACACATGTTGAACATCATCCTAGTTAAACGAAAGTAAGTAGTTAAATGTTCAATAAAATAGGGATTAACTCTTTATATTTGTAAAATGAACTTCATTAAACTTTGTCTCTAAGGCACTGAAATCGGCAAGTCAGTCACTACGTTGTATTATGACGATTATGTACTATTTTACTCGCTTTAAATACTTATATTGAATTATATTAGCACCAGCAGTACATCTCACAACTCGTCACGCCACAGAATCTATTGGCCGCCAGAGGGCCACAGATTAAGAATGGTTGATTACGGGTGTTCCGAAATGACTCTAAAAGTTGTGATTCTGAGCAGTTCTAAAAGTATCAGATTAGGCAGCGGCAGCGCCACTGTGCCGGAACCTGTCAAACATGTCTGGAACAGTTCCAAAAGTATCAGATTAGGCAGCGGCAGTGCAGCCGTGTCTGGAGATTTGTCAAGAGGCCTCATTGTAATCTCTCGCTAACTGTGATGTATGTGCGTCTGATACAGGCAGCAGCGAAGACGCATCATGCCTATCGAGCGGTGTGGCGTACTCGTGGGGCGAGTGGTCCGTGTGCCGCGGCCGCGACGCGCTCTACGTGTGGAGCGACGCGGCCGCGCTCGAGCTGAGCACTGGCAGCAACGGCTGGTTTCGGTTCCTGCTCGATGGCAAGCTCGCCACCATGTACTCCAGCGGCAGCCCCGAGCACCAGACCGACAACACCGGTGAGTCCGACTAGCCTCCATACTACCGCGGCACTGTACGTGTGGAGCGACGCGGCCGCGCTCGAGCCGTTGCTGAGCACCGGCAGCAACGACTGGTTCCGGTTCCTGCAAATCAAATCAATTGATCAAGAAATCAATGGATTATAATTTGATTAAATTGACTGCTCGACTGCAAGCTCGCCACCACGTACTTAGCTCACTAAACTTTTATATTAGCCAACTGCTCGCGGTTCACTCAGTCGAGACAGCGCACGAGGAATGTCGTGTGTCGGTTGAAACAGAGTTACGCGACTAACGCGACAGATAGAGAAAGTGCATACAATAATAGACACGCAGCGCTGTGCATCTTGAAATTGTACTTATCGACGTGCAGTGAGAGTATCTTATTATTTGATTGTCTTCGCGCAGATAGACTTCTGTACGTAGTTGTGATGGTTATTTAAGCTGTGGCCAGTCTTTGTTCTTTAGTCTGTTAGTTTAAAAGCAACGGTTGTTATATTTTTTCCTGACTGTTTTTCGTTCTTGTACAAAATTGCATTGCTACATTAAAATCTCTTGAAAAGGCTGTAATTCGTTTTACTTCCGCGACAGTAGTACTATTATATATTCTGTGGCTTAGTCTATATTTTTTTTTTGCTATTGTCCGAAACTCCATCTTATGAAGTGTTTTCAACCTTTCTCTGACCAAATTGAAGATCAACATATCTTTTTGTACAGTTTTAACAATTTGCTATTTTTAATAGAAAACCGTGGAGAATTCATAGACAAACTTCAGAGGGCCAGAGCATCTGTTAAGAATGCCGTTCCCCAGCCTATTCTCTCCAAACCTGGACCAGCGAAACTTATTCTCGGAAATTGGGCGTTAACTTGTAAAAAGTAAGTAAAGCTCTAGAGTGAAAGTTATTGTGTTATAGAACTGAAATATAAAGCTATTCTTGAGTCTTATTTGATGGTTTCTTTTCACAGAGAAAAAGAACTCCAAATACACAATACGGATGGTCAGCAACAAACTACAATATTACGGGAAGATCTTCCGGGCTTTATTTTTGAATCCAACAGAGGCACTAAGCACTCGTTTACGGCTGAGACATTTTTAGGTACTAACAGTAGTTAACTAATTTCTTTTTTTTGGGATAACTCATACTCATGTGATAATAACGACGATATATTTTATTTAGGTCCAGAATTGGCAAGTGGTTGGGCTAATAGAAGGCAAGTTACTACAGATTTCGCAAGTTCCAGTCAAAACAGATCAAGGCTTTCTGCGAAAACTGAGGCACTCAAAGCACAGGTATTTACTTTTACTTTATACTCGATACATTTTTGATCGTTAGAAAATAAGTTAAATACTTCGTGCTTTATGACAGACGTACTCATTTCGCTTACCTTATAATAATGTTTATGTTAGGTTTGCGATCGTGCTCGAACACTATACTCTCGCCATTTGGCGAGTGCCGCGACAAGACAGCCGCGGCCTCCCGTGGCGAGACTTCGAGCGCTTCTGGCGAGAATGCAGCGACTTGCTACACAACCGACAAGTAAGTGACATATACAATATTTAAAAAAAAAAGGTGTAATTTAGTAAGTCAAGTTGTCATAATCAAAATTTTCAAAATCTCATCCAGTAGACTCAATTAAAGTCAATCCGTGTTATTCATTACAAAAGATTTTTAAACACAGACACTGATGTGTTTTTAGTGGTGATGTATTTTTTTGGTCCTTCAGTCGATTGGCAACAAGAGTTAGCCGAATCGCTGGATCAGTTGGCCGAGCTTTTGTGCGGCGACGAACTGTTGTCTGCCTATGAGCTACAGTCCTCCGGTCTGGCGCCTTCGTTGCTTCAGGTGCTGTCACCACAACCAAACGGTGAGTATTGTTTTGTTTGCGGTTTTGTCAAATACGACATTCCGATGTAGAAAACCTATCTTTCAAAAGTATAATATCGCTGTGGACAATTTTTTTGCGCCCAGGGACCGGAACCCTTTCGATTTTGATCTACGATATCTCGTATTCTCATGATGCTATGATAATTATGTTTGCATATCGAACAGGGTTTCCTTATCAAAGAATCTACTAAACTAAATATTTTTTTCAATCCTTAAATTAAATACTAAGGCCTCGTACAGACGTACGAGTTTTCTGCGCGCGCGGATACAGCACGCATCGCGTGTTTTCCCAAAAGTTATTGCAATTTTGGGTTATATGCTAATTACATAAAGTTTATTTTGATATCTTTCCACAAACACCGCGTACGCGCAGCAAACGCGCTGCCACCGCGCAGCCTACTCTCAGCGACCGCACAGCCTACGCGCAGCGACCGCGCAGTTTACGATCAGCGCCCGCGCCACTAGTGTGCCTGTCATTTCGTTTGACGGACGCATTGTTTGAGTTTCTCGCATAAAATAATCATCAATTTATTAAATGTCTTAATTTTCATACTCCTTTTTGTGATCTCAAAGTTCCTTATATTGATATTCACAACACTCTTTTCGTCGAGTTAAAATAGAATGCACACAATGTTTTCCTTCATCTTACCATTTTTTGTAGAAGTAATACACAATTTAAGAGCCTTTTTTTTATTCACGGAGAACATGGCAAACACGTCTTAATTCCATAGTGAACTGCGGGTGAATGTATGGAAACCATAGCGGCCGAGTGGGCGCTGCGTGGTGGCTGCGTGGCAGCTGTTCGGTGGCTGCGCGTTGGCGGTGCGAAGGCGGTTGCAGCGTGTATGCGGATTGTAAACGTAGTCATATGAACGCGCCCTAACAATGCAAACTAACGAAGGAGTTTTTAAGCGCTTATCCGGTCTCTGTTAAGCCTGTTGAAACAAGTTTTTTAATCTTTATGAAATATTGTGTTGTGTGTTTATTAGTACTTTTCGAAACAGACTCGCCTGGGCAAGCAGCGGAGCGCGAGCGCATAGTCCGCACGTGGGTGAGCTGTGGCGGCGGTGGCTGTGGCGCAACACTGGCGGCGCGGCTGGTGGGCGTGCTCGAGAGCGTGGAGCGGCTGCCCGTGCTGGCGCCGCCCGGCGACGCGCCGCCGCCCGCGCACGGCGCGCTGCACCACCTCACCAAGAGGATCAGGTATGTACCACACCACTACACTGGCTGGTGGGCGTGCTCGAGAGCGTGGAGCGGCTGCCCGTGCTGGCGCCGCCCGGCGACGCGCCGCCGCCCGCGCACGGCGCGCTGCACCACCTCACCAAGAGGATCAGGTATGTACCACACCACTACACTGGCTGGTGGGCGTGCTCGAGAGCGTGGAGCGGCTGCCCGTGCTGGCGCCGCCCGGCGACGCGCCGCCGCCCGCGCACGGCGCGCTGCACCACCTCACCAAGAGGATCAGGTATGTACCACACCACTACACTGGCTGGTGGGCGTGCTCGAGAGCGTAGAGCGGCTGCCCGTGCTGGCGCCGCCCGGCGACGCGCCGCCGCCCGCGCACGGCGCGCTGCACCACCTCACCAAGAGGATCAGGTATGTACCACACCACTACACTGGCTGGTGGGCGTGCTCGAGAGCGTGGAGCGGCTGCCCGTGCTGGCGCCGCCCGGCGACGCGCCGCCGCCCGCGCACGGCGCGCTGCACCACCTCACCAAGAGGATCAGGTATGTACCACACCACTACACTGGCTGGTGGGCGTGCTCGAGAGCGTGGAGCGGCTGCCCGTGCTGGCGCCGCCCGGCGACGCGCCGCCGCCCGCGCACGGCGCGCTGCACCACCTCACCAAGAGGATCAGGTATGTACCACACCACTACACTGGCTGGTGGGCGTGCTCGAGAGCGTGGAGCGGCTGCCCGTGCTGGCGCCGCCCGGCGACGCGCCGCCGCCCGCGCACGGCGCGCTGCACCACCTCACCAAGAGGATCAGGTATGTACCACACCACTACACTGGCTGGTGGGCGTGCTCGAGAGCGTGGAGCGGCTGCCCGTGCTGGCGCCGCCCGGCGACGCGCCGCCGCCCGCGCACGGCGCGCTGCACCACCTCACCAAGAGGATCAGGTATGTACCACACCACTACACTGGCTGGTGGGCGTGCTCGAGAGCGTGGAGCGGCTGCCCGTGCTGGCGCCGCCCGGCGACGCGCCGCCGCCCGCGCACGGCGCGCTGCACCACCTCACCAAGAGGATCAGGTATGTACCACACCACTACACTGGCTGGTGGGCGTGCTCGAGAGCGTGGAGCGGCTGCCCGTGCTGGCGCCGCCCGGCGACGCGCCGCCGCCCGCGCACGGCGCGCTGCACCACCTCACCAAGAGGATCAGGTATGTACCACACCACTACACTGGCTGGTGGGCGTGCTCGAGAGCGTGGAGCGGCTGCCCGTGCTGGCGCCGCCCGGCGACGCGCCGCCGCCCGCGCACGGCGCGCTGCACCACCTCACCAAGAGGATCAGGTATGTACCACACCACTACACTGGCTGGTGGGCGTGCTCGAGAGCGTGGAGCGGCTGCCCGTGCTGGCGCCGCCCGGCGACGCGCCGCCGCCCGCGCACGGCGCGCTGCACCACCTCACCAAGAGGATCAGGTATGTACCACACCACTACACTGGCTGGTGGGCGTGCTCGAGAGCGTGGAGCGGCTGCCCGTGCTGGCGCCGCCCGGCGACGCGCCGCCGCCCGCGCACGGCGCGCTGCACCACCTCACCAAGAGGATCAGGTATGTACCACACCACTACACTGGCTGGTGGGCGTGCTCGAGAGCGTAGAGCGGCTGCCCGTGCTGGCGCCGCCCGGCGACGCGCCGCCGCCCGCGCACGGCGCGCTGCACCACCTCACCAAGAGGATCAGGTATGTACCACACCACTACACTGGCTGGTGGGCGTGCTCGAGAGCGTGGAGCGGCTGCCCGTGCTGGCGCCGCCCGGCGACGCGCCGCCGCCCGCGCACGGCGCGCTGCACCACCTCACCAAGAGGATCAGGTATGTACCACACCACTACACTGGCTGGTGGGCGTGCTCGAGAGCGTGGAGCGGCTGCCCGTGCTGGCGCCGCCCGGCGACGCGCCGCCGCCCGCGCACGGCGCGCTGCACCACCTCACCAAGAGGATCAGGTATGTACCACACCACTACACTGGCTGGTGGGCGTGCTCGAGAGCGTGGAGCGGCTGCCCGTGCTGGCGCCGCCCGGCGACGCGCCGCCGCCCGCGCACGGCGCGCTGCACCACCTCACCAAGAGGATCAGGTATGTACCACACCACTACACTGGCTGGTGGGCGTGCTCGAGAGCGTGGAGCGGCTGCCCGTGCTGGCGCCGCCCGGCGACGCGCCGCCGCCCGCGCACGGCGCGCTGCACCACCTCACCAAGAGGATCAGGTATGTACCACACCACTACACTGGCTGGTGGGCGTGCTCGAGAGCGTGGAGCGGCTGCCCGTGCTGGCGCCGCCCGGCGACGCGCCGCCGCCCGCGCACGGCGCGCTGCACCACCTCACCAAGAGGATCAGGTATGTACCACACCACTACACTGGCTGGTGGGCGTGCTCGAGAGCGTGGAGCGGCTGCCCGTGCTGGCGCCGCCCGGCGACGCGCCGCCGCCCGCGCACGGCGCGCTGCACCACCTCACCAAGAGGATCAGGTATGTACCACACCACTACACTGGCTGGTGGGCGTGCTCGAGAGCGTAGAGCGGCTGCCCGTGCTGGCGCCGCCCGGCGACGCGCCGCCGCCCGCGCACGGCGCGCTGCACCACCTCACCAAGAGGATCAGGTATGTACCACACCACTACACTGGCTGGTGGGCGTGCTCGAGAGCGTGGAGCGGCTGCCCGTGCTGGCGCCGCCCGGCGACGCGCCGCCGCCCGCGCACGGCGCGCTGCACCACCTCACCAAGAGGATCAGGTATGTACCACACCACTACACTGGCTGGTGGGCGTGCTCGAGAGCGTGGAGCGGCTGCCCGTGCTGGCGCCGCCCGGCGACGCGCCGCCGCCCGCGCACGGCGCGCTGCACCACCTCACCAAGAGGATCAGGTATGTACCACACCACTACACTGGCTGGTGGGCGTGCTCGAGAGCGTGGAGCGGCTGCCCGTGCTGGCGCCGCCCGGCGACGCGCCGCCGCCCGCGCACGGCGCGCTGCACCACCTCACCAAGAGGATCAGGTATGTACCACACCACTACACTGGCTGGTGGGCGTGCTCGAGAGCGTGGAGCGGCTGCCCGTGCTGGCGCCGCCCGGCGACGCGCCGCCGCCCGCGCACGGCGCGCTGCACCACCTCACCAAGAGGATCAGATATCGGCATGCTCGCGCGACAGCATCGAGTGCGTCTGTAGCAGGCCTGTCCAACTCTGCGTTTAAGCACGATTATTATTAGCATGTTGCTAGCAACTGCTCGGCAAGCTAGCGTACGAGGGACGAGGCACTGCGCGAACGCGCCCCGAATGTGAATCTTGAGACAATACATTCGTGTTTAGCTTTGTTTTCGATTACGACGAAGATACTGAAGTACACAACACAGTGCTAAAAGTTTATAATTTAAGTTTGTGAATAATGATCATTTATGCTGTTTTAGTTGATTCTGAAATCAATAATGAACTAAATTAATTCACTTCTCTAGACTGCGAGTTGAACGCGCTAATGAGGCCAATATCGAAGAATCAAACTCTAACAACGGCAACAACTCAGGCCGCAGCCTCAAAGTGGAGGCACTGACCACCGTGCGACAACTAGAAAGGTTCCTCGCAAAATACTTTGCCCGCCAGTGGTATGACATGGAAAGGAGCACCTTCAACTTTGTGCAAAAGATAAAAGCCGAAGCGCCTGTCACATTCACTTACGATGTAAGTGCCCTTAATTTCGTCTGTAATTTCGTGTCAATATTTTTTCCTCCTCACAACTCAAGGTAGACATAGTTTTGCAACTTAAAATCATCGACATGTATTTTTTAGCTAGTACTACTACTAAGACATTGCCATAATACTAAATTATTTAATTGGTTGCAGCATGACTTCGACGAGAACGGAGTCCTTTACTTCATTGGTAGTAACGGCGGTACATGCGAATGGGTGAATCCCGGAGCTCACGGTCTCGTCAGCGTGTGGTCTTCAGACGGGCGGCAATTGCCCTACGGACGCGCGGAGGACGCCCTCTCCCGGTCACCGGAGCCACTGAACGTTCATACCAATGACGACAGACGCGCGTTCATCGCGCTTGACTTGGGCTTACACATCTTACCGTCTGCCTATACGCTGCGCCATGCCCGGGGTTATGGACGATCTGCGCTTAGGAATTGGCTGTTCCAAGTGAGTAATATTATGATAACATAGAGAATGGGAAAGGATCCTTGTCGAGAAGCTAGTGCTAAGCATTGCTGTGCTAGTGCTAAACAACACCGCGCTCGCGATGTCTCTCCCAAATGCTGAGGCCACATTAACGTGAAATTAAAGTCTAATTAATTTATTCAAAGTACACGAAAGAGACAAAAAGGGCAACTTTATCTGTCAAATATATTTTTTTTGTTTTTATGATTCTGGTTCAGATTAAATCAATTTAATTTAAATTACCTAAAGAATAATTTGCAAACGAACGAAACATACAATTACGATTAATGTGAAACGTCATTTTTGTCTATCTAATAAAAAACCTTAGACATAGTCTCCCCATGCTAGGCCAGCTGGTCGGGTCAAATGAGTAGTCTCGGGTCTTGGTGATAAGGTTTGGTTTTATAGATTATTATCATCGTCATCTTCCTAACAGCCTATAAAAGTCCACTGCAGTACATAGGTCCCGTGGAAGGATATTACCCAAATACTTCGATTAAAAATATTCTAGACAACGCTTCACGAACTAAAACAGCACGCAAATTCAACTTTAAATAGTAAGTAACAAAGAAGAGAATACTTTGTACAAAATAATAACCCATTTTGAAAGTGGGGCGATATTTTGAGGTGCCGTTTTTGAGACTGACCGGACATCTAGGGTATTCTGCGACGCGACTCGCGAATTTATACATTCGTGTGATGTTGAGCATTGTGAATTAACCACACTGTGCGATGAGCATGTCGAGCGTGCAATGATGATACAACTCGCGCGTCGCGTAGCCGGTCGCTGGTTTCCCGTGGCCAGGTGGTAATTGCCAAGGATTCTACTCTGTCGGATGCCAATGCATCTTAATATTATTTTAAAACTTATACACCAATTATCAAGGTGTCGCTGGGTCAATTTAGAAAACGAACTTTTCTATATCGGCTCAGATCTGGGTGTTTGTAGTTACACCGTTGCCTCTGATTTCCATAATACAAGTGTTTTAGGTACTTACTTTGGAATCAGAGCAATGTTTGTGATGTTGTCTATTTTTTTCCTACAGATGTCAATGGACGGCGTGACATGGAGCACGCTGCTAGCCCACAGCGACGAGCAGGCGCTCCAAGAGCCCGGCAGCACCGCCACCTGGCGGCTGCGCGCTGACGCTCCCTACAGATACTTGCGAATTCAGCAGAATGGCAAGAACGCGAGCGGGCAAAGTCACTACCTTTCTCTGTCTGGCCTCGAGCTGTACGGCAAAGTTAGTAGAGCCCTTAGTGATTAATCGTGGCGACGTCAAAACAATAAAAAACTTATTAATAAAATATGTGATAACATAACTAGTCCAGTCCAGTTATATTGATCATCACTACCATCAGAAAGCTTCAGAACAATTGGGTATTATGGAAAGCACTTTTTTTTTACGAAAAAATCCAAGAATTTTGGAAAAATGCAAGGATTCCAGGATTAACCAATTTTAGTGTATACTCCGTGAGATGTAATAAATAAACCCGATTTGACACAAATTCCAGTTGGCCTGTTACAAACGTAATCGGTTCCTTTTCCCTACTTTTATCAGTGTCAGTGATTTTTGAAGAAGCAAACACATTTTTTTTACGTTGTAACAAGGCCTATTAAACCTCATGTAAATATACACATTATAAGATTTTTTTTAATATTTTAAGAAGCCACTTCCATATTATGTTAACAATATGCATCAGATCTCTAATTATAAGCTACATATTCCTCATAAATAGCTACAATCCACTCAGAATAATTTTCACAGCGCGCGCCGTAAATATGCACAAGTCATTAGGAAATCTAAACGAAATAAAAATTTCTTCAACATAGGTGGTGAGCATTTGCGAGACAGCGCCGCGTCAATGCGGCAGCACCAATACAGGAACAACACCTGCCAGCGGTACTCAATCCTCGGGTGGGGGCGGGGCGCGAGCGCGGCGTTGGTCGCGGGGGGCGCGGGGGCTCTGTGCAGGCGCGCGAGTCATGCGTGGACCCGATTGGAAGTGGCGAGACCAGGACGGGCCCCACCCCGCTACGGGGACGGTCACCTCCGATCTACATAATGGATGGGTCGACGTCAGGTGAGGAACATCAAAATTAGTTTAAGTAATGGGGGTCGTTGTTGTGTGATTTAGTATATCAAGCGTTTTTCATGACGTTACCATTCCAGTTTAGTAGAATAAACAAAACAACTTGATTTTTCCAATATTTGTTTCGGGGTCTGGGATCGTAATTATTGTATAATCAAAAACCTTAGGTGGGACCACGGCGGTCGCAATTCATACCGCATGGGGGCGGAGGGCAAGTTCGACCTGAAGGTGGTGAGTAGCGGTGCGACGAGTGGCGAGGGCGCGCGCCACGGACGCAAGAGCCACTCCACGCCCAGTCTACCCGACGCCACCGCTGTCGACCAACAGGTGAACACGAGATTAAAACACGAACGCACTCTTTTCATTTATTTTTATTTGATGGTGATACATACAGCTTGGCCAGAAAGAGTAGAATTTAAATAAAATAGAACTATTTTTTTCAGTACAAAATATAGTCAGTGTTGCCAAGTTATTCGTGATTTTGATTCGTTTACATAAAAAGTGGCGCCCTAAATTTTTGTCAAGTCTTTGTGGTCAAGCTGTATATTCAAGTTCATGCCATGCCGCGCCGTCAGTAGGTGCAGGCCCTCATTCGTTATGTTGCTTTGACATAGCAACAGATTCCTCACTTGTAAATCAGCTGCTTTATTTAGTTGAGAGGGTTGTTCAAGTTGTTGTTCTGTAATATAGTTGTTCTATCTCTTACGAAATCCGTCCTCGATCTCTTACCAATAAAGTTGAAACTCGTTTAACTCATCAGTCTTCGTGAGATAGAACAACATACAATGTAAGTTTGTTTTATACTTCTTCTTAATAGCTGAGAATCCATTAAAATATTAATATTATTTATACTTCAACAAAAGATTTCATGTAAACAATCTTGATGTGTCTTTTAATCTTAGAAGTAAATCAAATAACGGCTTAAGTAAATAACTTAAAATAATTTTAGAAAATTTCGACGTTTATTGACGTTGTAATAAAATTATACATTTTTTAATTCATGTTTTGTGTTAATGTAATGATTGAACTTTGACATTTCATTATCTCGCTAAAACGAATACGGTATAGTATTCATGACTTGGTGTTCCGTAATTTATTATGTGTATGTATTAGTATATGTATTAGTGTATGTATTAGTGTTCCATAATTTATTATTAGTGACAGTGTCGATGTAAACTACGGAATCCCACAGGGAAGCGTGTTGGGACCGACACTGTTCTTAATTTATATTAATGAGATGTGCAATATGAAGTTCAATAATGGAAAAATTTTTGCTTATGCTGACGATACAGCAATAGTGTTCACGGGTGACACTTGGGAATCAGTGAAAAAGACCACAGAATCGGGCCTGGCTCAATTGTCTACATGGCTTAACCAAAATTTGCTATCTTTAAATATAACAAAGTCAAATTATATCTGCTTCACTATATATAACACCACCCAACCTAAAAATGATTTTAATATTAAAATACATAATTGTAAATTTTGCTTAAACTGTAATTGTCCACAGTTGAATCGGCTTTCTAGCGCAAGATATTTAGGTGTAATATTAGACCAAAGACTAACCTGGTATTCCCATCTGGAAGTAATGTCAAATCGTTTAAGAAAACTTATATACATTTTTAAATCTCTAAGACATGTTTGCACGAAAGAAATTATTAACAAAATTTATATAGCTTTAGCGCAGTCTATACTAAGTTACTGCATTTCAATATGGGGTGGTGCAGCGAAGACAAGGTTTTTGGAACTAGAAAGAGCGCAAAGAAGCCTAATCAAAGTCATGTACTTTAAACCTTCTAGATTCAGCACTACAGAATTATATACTTTGAGTGGCTTACTGTCGGTGAGAAGACTTTACATTTTTACAATAGTTTTAAAAAATCATAAATCCATCATCTTTCAACCAAATATGACAAATAAAAGACGGAAATATAAAATTGAATATAAAGATAATTTTAAAACTAAATATGCATGTAGACAGTATACTAGGCGAGCAATAACCTTATACAACGCTGTAAATAATAAAATTGATGTATACGGTCTGACATATGTTGAGTGTAAAAAGAAATTGAAAATATTTTTAATGCAACAAAGCTATGATGAGGTTGAAGGTTTGTTATAATATATAAGATAAATATATACACATATACATTAACATGCACACACACACACACACATACACACACACACTCACACACACACACACACACACACACACACACAAAAACACACACATACGCAAATTAACTTTTTTTCTTTTTGTTTCTTTATTATTATTTGTTCATAAAGATTTAATAAGTCCTACATTTTAGAGAAATTATATTAAAGTGCACTTACATTTAGAAAATTAAAACTAAGTAGATTGTTTCTGTCGTGCTAATGCGGAGGAGCGGGGCTCCTCTACTACAGGTATTACTATACTTAACAGAGGGCCCCAACACTATAGTTAAGATATCTACCCTCTGTTAACGAAATAAATATTTTTTCATTTTTTTTTCATTTTTTCATTATGTTCATTGGTCTAATGAAAAAGTTGCCAGTAATTAACTGTAATGTTAGGTGTCAGTGGCTTCGACGGAACAGGCGTCATCGGCTGACAACATATCAGGCGAGGAGATGGCGAGCAACATGACACGGCCGCGCATGCACGCTACTGATCTCTCTGCCATCAACAATTCCACGCACCATATCAACACAGGTAGGAACGGTATAGTTGCACAAAAATATTGACTAGGCAACTACGAGGGGAGTTCAAAGTAAGACTATTAAATTTTATCTGACAAGTTAAAATAACTTTACAACAGGGCTTAATACAACTCGTTTCAACAATTTTAGCTAATGGTGTTTCAGATTTAAAGAGTGTTTCAGAGTTTGATATATGGTCTGTTTATCCTTACTTGTTCTATTTAGTAAAAAGATTTTGACAGTTGACAACGTCTTTTAAAAAAACTTTGTTTAAAAATACTTTGTTTTAATAAATCAAATTGTCACTAATAATTAGTAATTTCTTTTGTAATCTATGTGTGAAGAACCACTTGTTGTATTTTATAATTGTTTTTTTTAATAAAGAGTTGGATGAAGATTGTTTACTAAATAAGACAAGTAAGGATAAACAGACTATATTAAAATGTATTTCATTTAGATCTCGCAACAATAGTAGAGTCGCTAACGCTTGGCGCCGAAAGCAACAACTGCATGGCAGACTTGGGCAACACTTCATTCACGAACATGGAGATGGGGCCGACCAGCATCACTGACATTACAAAGCCTTACCCCGCCAAGGAACCCGTGCCCGAAACCAACTCCCAGGAGGTCAGTAATATTGCTAGTATGTGGCTAACATGTTGGTTATTAATTTTATGCAATACACTGTTTTAACAAAACTGATTTTGTAAATAAAATTTTCAAAAAGACCAGTTAACTTTGGCTCCTATCATAGTAACGAGAATGGTGTGTCAGATATTTACTTCTTAATTACACTTATATCAACCGGAAAGCCAGTGACACATATTAAACGTTTCGTTTCGGGCCCTCCACATCCAGCCAAATCTCAGACTGAGGACGCCGCGCCTCTTCTTACACAAGTAGATATTTGGCCGGAAGGCCGAGGGAAGCCGCGCCTCTCCGTACGATCCTGCAGGCCGGGCCTGTAAATGTGGAGGGCCCGTTACGGACAAATATGTTTGTATTTTTCTATTCAAGAGTTGATGAACACTTGCTGGTTTTTGGTTTCATGTTACTATTTCACTATGTAAAAACTTGGTGTGTGTATAATAACAGATTATAGCATATCAGAATTACATATTGTATATGAATATATTTATTGTAAAAACCTGGTGTAACCTAATGTTTCTTAGCTTTAGTAATTGTGAATAAAGTTCTTTGTGGCCTTACGCGTGACTGTATCGTGGAGTGTTTATGCATGCACAGGATAATGTAGCGCGCAACAGTGAGGGCGATGCGGTCCGAAACAGCGCTAACGCGCTGCTATCTAGCGAGCTGCTTGCGTTGCCCGCTTCGCTGCTCCACACGCTAAGAAATAACGCCAACCGTTTGCATATACAGGTACTATTACGGCAACGATTCTATCTGTACAAATCTTACTGTTGCGCTTGTTATCGTTTTATGTGTATAAATTAAATTTAATATAATTTTAATTAAATATGAATTTGATTAAATTGCAAAACAAGTTGCTAAGCAAGCCAGCCGTCGGTGCGTACGCAACCTAAATCATGATCTATAGATATATTTTTTGTTAGCAGTGTGAAGACAACGACAGTGGCGAAAGTCAATATGTAGACCATAAGAAAGATGGACAGTCGGGTACAGGCTCTGGTACCATGAGTGCTAGCGAACCTGATCTTACGCAACAGGTAAAATAAAAATTTGCAATGGTATCCATTTTAAATTTTTCTTTAATTTTGAATCAACTGACTTACTAACTTTAATTGATTACTTTTTAATTGAGTTTTAAGTCGCAAAATTGTTTGTTATTTTTATGTAAGTATTATTCGTTAGACCATGTGTTCAGTATAAACAAATGAAAGACTGGATAACCTTTTCTTAACGTTTACTGCAGTTTCCACAAATTTCTATGAAAATATTAGGTATGTTTAATTAAAAACGTGTCAGTCGTGGCCGTGCGTGGCGGTGAAGGAGCGAGACGTAGGCGTAGTGTTGCCATCCATCCGTCGTAAGTGATGCGATGCTGGCGGCCGGAAAACTATGTAAATTAAAGAGATAAAATTGTCAATTTGTCAGGGCGCGGCACGTTTGCTGGAATCGCTGGGAGTTGGACGCGGGTCGAGTGCCGGTCGCGGCGCCAACCCTCAGCGGACGCAGCGTCCGAACCACTCCACCAGCCTGTTCCCGAGGTAAGATTGCATTTGATATTGTGTTTTGACGACCTCCGTGGTTGAGTGGCTTCGTACGCCAGGTTTTGATCGCAGGTCCCGAGTTCGATCCCCGGCTGGGTCAATTTAGAAAACGAACTTTTTTAGAAAACGAACGAATATGGGTGTTTATGATACCACCTTTGTCTCTGATTTCCCTATTACAAGTGCTTTAAAATCAAAAATCAGCTTTTCTTAAACACAGAAAAATGTTATACTATCTCATTTACTCGTAAGCATCACCCGATTGTACATAATTATAATATATGTGGAGACACTATAAAAAGGGTTTCCACCATTCGTGACCTTGGTATAACTTTGGACTTCAAACTTCACTTCAATAACCATATCGATAATATCGTTTCACGTGCCTTCATACTGCTAGGTCTAATAAATCGCTTAGGAAAACCTTTCAAAAAAATAAATACATTGATTGTATTATTCAACAGTTATGTCCGCAGTATTTTAGAGTTTGGAAGTGTTGTTTGGAGTCCGCGGTATGCGGTTCACATTGACCGGATTGATAAGGTTCAAAATAAGTTTTTAAAATCATTGAACTACCGCGCTGGAATCATTCACGATGACTACAAAACGAGTGCCACTCGGTTTAATATATCCCCTCTACAGATGAGACGCATTGTCCTTGATTCGACGTTTCTATATAAAATCGTTAATAGCAAAATTGATTGCACTCCTCTTCTAGACAAAATTAACTTTAAGGTTCCACGTCCATCCTCACGTTCCAAAAGTACATTTTACATTCCTTCATCACATACAAATTACACAAAAAATTCATTCTTAAGGCGCTCACTTGATTTGTATAATAATAAATTGACCAATATAGACATTTTTTTTCATATCTTTACCAAATTATAAAAGACTAGTTCACGAGGCGTTATCACATAAAACTTTATAAATGTTGTTGCTACACATAATAAAACTGTAATTTAAATGAATTCATTATTATTAAATATATAATACAAGTTGTTATGTCAAATTAACTTCCTAATTGTAAGTCATTGTAAATTACTAAACATTTCTTTGTTTCTTACGTACTCATTTATGTAAAATTTTGTTAATAACATAATGGTACTGTAGGTCTATTTGTGTGTAATATTTGTTACCTTAATTGTTAAAGACTGTTTGTTACCTAAATAAATAAATAAAAAAAAATAAAAAACTACTTACTTTGGAATCGGAGCAATGTATGTGATGTCAAATATTGTTTTTCCTTGCGTAAATAAATATTAGACAACATCACAAACATTGCTCTCATTCCAATGTAAGTAGCTAAAGCACTTGTGTTATGGAAATCAGAGACAACGGTGGAACTACAACCTGACACAGACAGACCTGAGCCAATATAGAAAAGTTCGTTTTCTAAATTGACCCAGCCGGGCATCGAACCCGGGACCTCACGAGATAGCGACACATTGAAAACCGGCGTACAAACCACTCGACCACGGAGGTCGTCGTTTATTTATTTATTACTTTTTCGTTGAAGCCACTCGTCGTTATGCCGTGATACTATCAAAGTGTAAATACAAATCTCATAAAATTCTTGAATGGGGTACGACAACGTCGCGTTTTCATGCTGGTGGAGGTGACGTCTTACCTAGACTCGGTGCTGTGATGCGGTGCAATGTGTTGCTTGTGCTAAGATTTAATATATTTTTAATGGCAAGTGAGTTGAACAATTCACAACCGTCGACCCGACAGGGTATCAACTCAAATAAATACGACATTTTACTTTTCAATGCAGTCCTAATAAAAAAATCGAGATCTTTCTAACGAACAAGGTCTTACAAAAAGTTGAAGTTTTTGAGTTAATACCCGGCTCATCCAAGGCAAATTGTGTCAATCATTTGTTACAGCCTCGTGCGGCTTGCCCTGTCGACTAACTTCCCTGGAGGGTTGTTATCCGCAGCGCAAAGCTACCCATCTCTAGCTCCGAATGCACAGAATGCTCTCACACTGTCCCTGACCTCTACTTCTAGCGAAAGTGAACAGGTAAATCAACAAAAAATACATATAATTTTTTGGAAATTTATTTAATTTATTTGAATACGATCTTACAGTCGAGTTCAATAATATGTACGCATCTCTGACAGTTCATCAACCTTTATGCCTTTGTAATGAAAGTCAACATTCTGTCACAAGTGCCAACATTATTAATGAACTCGACTGTACATTAGTGTTGTAAATTGTAGGTGTCTTTAGAGGACTTCCTCGAGTCGTGTCGTGCTCCGGCTCTGCTTACCGAATTAGAAGACGACGACGAGGGAGACGATGCTCTCGATAGTGACAAAGAAAATGAACCTACTTACCAGGAAGTGGTGAGTTGACAAAGTTGAAGCTGAGGATGGTTTTAATCTGTGTTGTTGAAAAGTATGCATCTTAAAGGTACATTCTAATCCATTAAAATTAAGTTCTGGTTCGCAAGTTTGTGATTATATAGTTTTTTTGTTTGTTTGTTTTTGTTTTTGTTTGTGTTAGTTTGTATTCCATATGTATTTAAGTGATACAGGTGCACCAAATAACTAGCTGTTTCACACTTAATCCACAGTCGACTTTTTGACCTATTCACTGGGGGATATCTGGGATTTTTTTTCCTATACATTTCTTCCCGATATCCCCCAGTGGTGGACAAATAGTGGGGGATAACGGGATTAGGTCGACTTTTTGCATTACAAGTGTATATTTTGTACAGGTGTCCCGCAACCTTCTGTCTCTAATGGAAGAGGAAGCGTTGGAGGCGGTCCGCGGCGGCAGCGGCGGCGGGCCGGGCGCGCGCTCGCGCCGCCCCTGGGACGACGACTTCGTGCTCAAGCGACAGTTCTCGGCGCTCATACCCGCCTTCGACCCGAGACCGGGAAGGACTAATCTCAATCAAACTGTCGGTCAGTCCATTTATCAACATGATTTTTAATCAATCAGTTCTTAACAGACAATTTAAAAAATAAAGTAAGCAATAAAAACTGGTTGTTTAAATAGATGTGATTCATCAGGGTATATTATTCTTGTTTCAGATCTCGATATACCTTTGAATGAGGATTCAGAAGCCGAAGAGGCGACAGAGCCGTTGGCTAGCGGCGGCAGCGGCAACAGCAGCGACAGCGGGTCGCGGCTGCCAGCGTTGCGGCTGGTGCTGAGCGCGGGCGGCGCTATGCTGCCGCTCGAGCGGCCCTCCTGGACGCTGTACCGTGCCGTGCTGGCGCTCAACGCGCGCCTGCCCGCGCACGACACGCACCGCGACACCACATACACGTGAGTACTGAGTGGCGCGCCGCGGCTGGTGCTGGGCGCGGGCGGCGCTATGCTGCCGCTCGAGCGGCCCTCCTGGACGCTGTACCGCGCCGTGCTGGCGCTCAACGCGCGCCTGCCCGCGCACGACACGCACCGCGACACCACATACACGTGAGTACTGAGTGGCGCGCCGCGGCTGGTGCTGGGCGCGGGCGGCGCTATGCTGCCGCTCGAGCGGCCCTCCTGGACGCTGTACCGCGCCGTGCTGGCGCTCAACGCGCGCCTGCCCGCGCACGACACGCACCGCGACACCACATACACGTGAGTACTGAGTGGCGCGCCGCGGCTGGTGCTGGGCGCGGGCGGCGCTATGCTGCCGCTCGAGCGGCCCTCCTGGACGCTGTACCGCGCCGTGCTGGCGCTCAACGCGCGCCTGCCCGCGCACGACACGCACCGCGACACCACATACACGTGAGTACTGAGTGGCGCGCCGCGGCTGGTGCTGGGCGCGGGCGGCGCTATGCTGCCGCTCGAGCGGCCCTCCTGGACGCTGTACCGCGCCGTGCTGGCGCTCAACGCGCGCCTGCCCGCGCACGACACGCACCGCGACACCACATACACGTGAGTACTGTGTGGCGCGCCGCGGCTGGTGCTGAGCGCGGGCGGCGCGTACATAGCTCAGAAAAATAGTTTACTGCGAAGGAATCTAACAAACATTAATGATTTTGAATTGCGCCTGAATGTTCGGCGTTTACATTCAGGCGCACGAAAATAAACAACTTAACGAAAAAGCTTTAAATTTATCATCTTAAAATTATAATTATTTGTTACAGATTAACTTATAAGGAAATTGAAGGCATGGACACCTTTGCTTCATCAAGTGATAGTGAAGACGACGAACCATGTGATCCCGGTAAGTTTCAATTTTTAGCTGACGTTAAAATGGATAGGAATTTCCCTAATATACATGTCTCATTTTTATTCTCAACACTTCAGGTGGTGCTGTTATCCATTCAGGTACTTTGTACTTAGCAACTGTATTTAAAAGTAGAAATTTGATTTTATAATGTTATTTTATTGTACGGTAGTTCAATTAGAAAACTTAATCGATATCTGTATTTATCAGTCTTCAAAGAAAGAAAGAGTTGTAGCAACAGTAATGTACTCAACTTATTATAGAGAGCACCTTTACATTCAGAGTTTAATTTAATGTAGAGCGTGGCGTCGCTGGGGCGGAAGGCACGGAAGGCGCGATGGCGACGTGTTGTGTGCGAGTTCTACGGCGACTACGCGCCGCCGCGCCCGCGCTGCCCGCCGAGCCGTTCCTGTCCACCAAGCTGACCAACAAGCTGCACCAGCAGCTGCAGGAGCCACTCACCCTCGCCGCTGCCGCCACGCCGCACTGGTAACTACCGTGTGTCGTGTGACACCGCCGAGCCGTTCCTGTCCACCAAGCTGACCAACAAGCTGCACCAGCAGCTGCAGGAGCCACTCACCCTCGCCGCTGCCGCCACGCCGCACTGGTAACTACCGTGTGTCGTGTGACACCGCCGAGCCGTTCCTGTCCACCAAGCTGACCAACAAGCTGCACCAGCAGCTGCAGGAGCCACTCACCCTCGCCGCTGCCGCCACGCCGCACTGGTAACTACCGTGTGTCGTGTGACACCGCCGAGCCGTTCCTGTCCACCAAGCTGACCAACAAGCTGCACCAGCAGCTGCAGGAGCCACTCACCCTCGCCGCTGCCGCCACGCCGCACTGGTAACTACCGTGTGTCGTGTGACACCGCCGAGCCGTTCCTGTCCACCAAGCTGACCAACAAGCTGCACCAGCAGCTGCAGGAGCCACTCACCCTCGCCGCTGCCGCCACGCCGCACTGGTAACTACCGTGTGTCGTGTGACACTGCCGAGCCGTTCCTGTCCACCGAGCTGACCAACAAGCTGCAAAACAAAGTCACATCTTAGGAGAAAACAAAGTCACATATAGCAAGGATATTGCAAACCCTTGCTAGATGTTTTAAACATCAATGATTAGCGATGCGTTTTTGCTATTTCGCAATTTCTTTTTGATTCCGTGGTTTTAAAACTATCCCTTGTCTTTTTATTTATTTATAATTTTTTCATAATTTATTTATTTCATAAATGTACGATTCGGAAAATTACATTTTACATTAATATATTTCAAATAAATCGCCTGTTCGAGGCAAGGTACCCAAAAGACTGGCAGCATTGCGTCTTTGAATGGACAAACTTCCCCTGTGTTATTACAAAAGATTTTTAAACACAATTAATTTAGACAACTGTTTAAATATGATGCTGTATCTTTCAAAGAATATTGTCAAATAAATTGCTGTCACTTAAATTAAATAGTGTTTAAAAATCTTTTGTAATAACACGACCCTTGTCTAAAATAAAATAATTTCATAACGTCAAAATTAGCTTCATTATGATATTCATAAACAAATAACGCTCAGTGCACACTTTTCTTGCTCATCGATTTCTATCGAAAAAATAACTACAAGTACCAAGCTAATGAAAACTATCGTACCAAATAACTCATATTTTGTTGATCAGGTGCCAGCAACTGAACGACTGGTGTCCGTTCTTGTTCCCGCTGGAGACGCGGCAGATGTTCTTCGCTTGCACCGCCTTCGGCACTTCTCGCACTATAGTTTGGCTGCAAGCGCAGAGAGATCGTGCCCTTGACAGACAAAGGTAAAGCATACTTTTAAACATAGCTATTGCTACATTGTCTGTTTAATTCATCTCCCAAGCTAGGAGCCAAATAATTTACCTTTTTAGCACATGACAAATTTGATATAATAAACCTTTTTGTTTAGGTTTATGAATGAAGGTTTCTATTTCAGAGCTGGCAACACTGTGTCACCTCGTCGTGCGGAGTTAGAAGCAACAGAGTTCCGCATGGGTCGTTTGAGGCATGAACGCGTGCGGATACCGCGGCAACCCGACTTGTTGCGTTCGGCTATGCAGGTTGGTAAATTTTTATTATCTTATGCGTTATAATAATATTATTTACTAATCACAGTCGGCTAAAGTATAAAGGAACAATATGTACAAGAATTTCTAGTTATTCGTTTTTATCCGTGACATTATTTTTTATAATTTGTCGCTTCGTTTTTAACCTACTTCCGGTTTTAAGTAATTGCTACACGTTCGATTTAACGCAGGTGATGCGCGTGCACGCGCCGCGCAAGTCGGTGCTAGAAGTGGAGTTCGCGGGCGAGGAGGGAACGGGCCTGGGGCCCACGCTGGAGTTCTACGCGCTAGTGGCGGCCGAGCTGCAGCGCGCCGACCTCGGCATGTGGCTACACGACGCGCCCCACCCCGCCGACGAGAACGCGCCCTACCACCTCGCGCTACCAGACGGTCAGTACGCGCTTAAATACGCGCCATTTTATCCCTTATTAACTACTATAGTTAAAGTGGACCTGAATAATCGAGTGGGAAGGTATGATCACCGTGAGGTGGAGTGGAATTTCAATGGCAACACACGGTGTTGTTTGTCAGCCATTTCTGTTTGGGCGCCAGGTTGCCTGGCCTAACTTCTCGACGACACTGCGGAGTCGTTAAAAGGGTTCTGGCTACGGGCTGGCACCGGTCGAGCTCTGACCGTCTAGATGAAGCCTAGTATACCAAGTTCAGAGCGACTTGGTGCTAGTGTTTCATTAGGTCTGATGTCGACCTTTATCATAATGTCAATGTTTATACGTTTTACAGAAAAGCCTCCTGGTTACTACGTGACACGCGTCGGGGGTCTCTTCCCAGCACCACTTCCTCAAGACTCTCCTATCTGTGATAAAGTTTGCAAATATTTCTGGTTCTTAGGAGTATTTTTAGCTAAGGTAATGACAAAATAATATTTTTAACTGTGATGTTTGTTTTCTTAAGCAAGATTCGTATTTTAATGAATTAAATTTTATTTTAGGTTCTACAAGACGGGCGCCTCGTTGATTTGCCGCTATCTGAGCCGTTCTTGAAAATAATGTGCGGTGAAGAATTGACGACGGAACATCTTGAAGAAGTTGACCCGATTAGATATAGGTATATTCAAATTGTATGATTAAATTCAATTTTGTTTTAAAAACAGATTTCTTAATGATGATTACTTTTGGTGTAGGTTCTTACAAAACGTGCTACAAGCAGCCGAGCAGTACGAAGTGATAAACCGTGACTCGTCGCTAACTCCCGAGGAGCGCGAACAGAAGGCGAATGATCTGACGGTAGAGGGCGCCACGTTCGAGCAGCTCTCCCTCACGATGACGCACGTGGCCGCGCACGCCGACCCTTCAGTATCTGTGCAGCCACTTTGCGACAGTGGAGAACACATCGAGGTTTGTAAACTGGCTTGTCTTTATTCTACGCTCATATAATAAAATTTACGAAACGCTTTTTGTATTCGAACCGCACATTCGTTTATATTTGAGTTTTTAAATAAAGATAAAGAGCTACGAAAAATGCAATATATAAATATTGCATTTTTCGTAGCTCTTTATCTTTCCGCTGCATAGAAACACCGTCTGTTAGATCGCAAAAATACTGCTCGGTGACGAACAGCTCGCCGATGCCGAAGAGCGCGGTTGTGATCGAGTGGTTTTCTACGGATTGGTGGCTGGTTGCAAAAAAAATATGTAATAATGTACACTAACGTTTGATGTCATCTATGGAATTCAAATACGTATCAGATATTATTTATTTCATACTATTACAATGTTTATCTTTTTTTAACTGATAGGTATTTACTTGCACTTATAAATTACTACACGGTATATTGGTAAACAATGTGATTAAATTGACGATGGACAGTTATCTGCGGCAACTTCAGAGCGCTTGCGGTACAAAACGAAATATTTTAATCTATAAAATTTGCTCTTTGCTATACATTCTCGAGTGAAGTTGCAGCCGATCACTGTCTGCTGTCAATTTAATCTGATTGTACTGATCGTTCATGGTCCGTAAACAGGTGGGAGCACACAACGCCCGCGCGTACGCCGAGGCGAGCGCGCGCTGGGTGGTGCGCGAGGGCGTGCGGCGGCAGACGGCGTCGTTCCGGCGCGGGTTCGGCGCGGTGTTCCCCGCGCGGAGACTGCGCGCGTTCTCGTCCGCGGAGCTGCGGCTGCTGGTGTGCGGCGAGCGCGGGCCCGTGTGGACGCGCGACCACCTGCTGCAGTACACGGAGCCCAAGCTCGGCTACACCAGGGACAGGTACCCGCACTACACTATACGGATATAAATAACTAGCTTTTGTCCGCGACTTCGTTCGCGTGGACATTTTATAAAATCTTTGGTATCCTTAAAATGCTGGTAGAAGGCGTTTCCGTCCCCGTCCACGTCCCCGTTCCCGTTCCTATCTCCGTTCAGAGTTGGGATCAGAGGTATTAGTTTCTCTTTCCCTTTTCCTGTCCTTTTTCCTTCCCCTTTCCCTTTCCAAAACCCTTTTTAGTGCTCCCCTACCTACACCATGAAAGACAGTTCAAATATCTTTCAGAAACGACAACCTTTTGTACTTCAGCAACACGAAACTGTAATACATGTTAAAATGTCCGTAATCTTACATTGCGAAAAGTGGCCGGAACATATTTTTTAATTACGCACTCAGATTCAAGAAATCTTGAGAAAACATGAAATGTGCGAGCGAGAGAACGGGAAAACGTATACGGCCTCTTAAAGTTTGTCGTGTACTTAGTTGTCGTTGTTTAACAGCCCCGGGTTCCTGCGGCTAGTGGAGGTGCTGGTGGAGATGTCGGTGCGCGAGCGCAAGGCGTTCCTGCAGTTCGCCACGGGCTGCAGCAGCCTGCCGCCCGGCGGGCTCGCCAACTTGCACCCGAGGCTCACTGTCGTGCGGAAGGTGACCTAACCTGCTGATTTACATTTATGGGCTTAGCTGCTTTGAGTTATCTTTAGATCGGGTTACAAATATGTAACAAATTACATGGAAGCAATATGGAGAGGTTCATACGAATAGGCGAGAGCTACTTAACTTAGCATCAGACCTTGGAATGTCCTGTCATGTCACACTAAAAACGCAGTAGTATTTTGTATCACGATTTAGAGATTGAACAACAACTGACTAAAAAAGAGTTCAGATAAAAAATGCATTTTAGAAAAAGTAGTGACGATAGCTAGGAAGAGTAAAAGATATACTACGGCTAAAACTATTTTGCTGATATTGTGCTTTATTTTCTAAAGGTGGATGCAGGCGACGGATCGTATCCGTCTGTGAACACCTGCGTGCACTACTTGAAGCTGCCTGAGTACTCGTGCAAGGAGGTTCTTCGCGAACGATTGCTCGCCGCCACCAACGAGCGCGGTTTCCATCTCAACTAGATAATAAATGTCAAGCAAACTCAAAAGACACCATACTACGACTGGCGCAGCAAACATCAACTCTCCCATTCTTAAAATACAGGCTAATCCCAGAAACGAGATATCTTCGATAAGAGCCATTCGTGTACAGGTTACTTTTGATTTGAGTTGACTATATTTTTTTTGTAATGATACTCTAGCATGATAATTCTTTAGCGTTTGCACATATAACGATTACCACGTGCTATTAAATAATAAATATATAATAGTTTTCGTTAAAACAAATAATACGCACGGTTGAACTACAGATTAGTTAATTCTCATTCATTGTTATAATTCTAAACTTATAGTGTGACTGACATGTTGTACAACTCAAAAGTATATTTTTAATAGAGAAACGGTTTAAAACTTATATATTATGTACTTTAAAACAATTGTTTTTGCATTCGAGTGTATAGTTAAATATGTATATTATAAACCAAAAGACACCCATAAATGGCATCTTTAATGATATTTTGGGATTGTATACAATTTACGGTACGATTTAAATGTATCTCTCAGTTCTACATTGTAATTACCCGTCGTGTTTAAGACGTAAAATCGGCTTTTCTCTATTTGTCCTATTCGATGAAAAAATTTATCAATCATAACGATATATTTGAGTAATAATAAATGCCAATAACCTTTCCAAATGCCAATAAATATAATGTGTAGACTGGTTTCCATTTGGTAATTAATCAATTGTTCGGACAAATGAAGAGAAACCGATTTTGCGTGATCTTCTGTTCAAAAGGCACAGAGGCTAACTTTAGATTGTTGAAAGTGCGCTTTCAACTGGATCTCTTCAAAGTGTGATTTATATATTTCGTAAAAGTGATAATTCTCAATTCTAAAACATGTTTTGTCCTATGATTGAAAGTTTATTGTGTTTTTCAAATTACTTTTTTTATTTTATTTTAATTTACATAAAAATGGACTTGAATATTAATATTTTGGCTTTGCTCATATATATTGATTGTCGCTGCGGGTGCCCAATGCGCCATTATTGTTTAGGTTGTAAGTGGCGAATTTATTCTTCCAATAGTTTTTAGTTCTCATTTGAGGCAATGTTTTTAATCAGACAATGTTAGATGAGATACGCAAAGAAATAGGTAGACACTAATGAATTTATTAATCAAAGTGGTTTTTGAGCTCTGAAGTTGCTTCTGCGCGTTTCCGACAATTATGTATGAAGTGGTATATTAATCTTGAAATTAATCAATTCTAGCCCTCTTTTTTTGCATCTTTCTAACACAATTTATTATTCAAAGCACACTCGCTCAGATCGAGGTATAGTTTTATCGTTCGTTCTTCTTCTCATTCTTAACATACCGACTAAAGTAGACCGTCTCAATAATATTTTATGTTTCATTTATATAGTCGGTGTAAATTTGGTTATTGTATTAAGCTACATTCTCTACATGGCCTATATTTACATCTAACTAAATTACGAATATCTTTAAACAATCGCAATGTTTGCACGAAGCTAGTCCACAGCTCCAAATAAATCTTATAAAAATGTTATTTATCAAGTTCTCTGATGTAAAACAATCAGCAGCTGCATTGTGATTGGAGCTTTATTAAAAAATCTATAAAAATGTAACTTCAGGGTGTGAAACACTTGTGTATTATTCGAATGATATTTAGCTACTAGTTCCTTTAGTTAAATACTTTGTCAACTAAAAGTTGATTGTGATTTACTATTAATTATGTACGAAAAAAAAATTAGTTTATTAGGTATTTAATGTAATTTTATTAACAATTAAGCATCTTGTAGTGCTCCTATATTTGTTGTTGAGGATTGTATCAATAAACTTAATAAATTGAAAATTGTTTTTTTATTAATGCGATGCGAGTACCTATTTAATGATGATAATATTATTTTGTAGAATAAAAATAATACCTGCGTTTAGTTAAAAAAGAGTTTATTTCAAAACGTTTCGCATAAGGTAGCGACTATTTAAATAAACCTAAATTGAGTCGGCCAGGTGCGGTATTTATATGACTATAGAGTTGGCCCGACACGATTTATGCAGGGGGATGAGCCGTTGCGATCGCGACACTTCCGGGGCAACTCTCGGAAGTGTCGACTCGACCGGGGTCGTGAATCATAGAATAATTCCCCTTATACCACTACGAAACTAAACGATCCGACAATGCTCACATAACTTACATACTAGTCTCTAGAGAGTAGACGGTTTTGACCAAGTACCTAGGTATAAAGTTTTGGTCTTGATCAAGAACTTTGTTTTGACACTGATTTCTCACTTTGAATGTCCGCGGCACAGAATAAATAATTGCTAAATATTCTGATTTGGAAGCATTTATTATTTATTCTGTTATTTTGGTTTTACAATGTACCAAAATAACAGATTTTTCCGTTTATTCGATCCTGCCTCCCTAGCATGGCCACTGAAACGCGATATGATAAAGGGATTTATCACGTTTAACTGTCAAAAGACAATGTATTATGACAGTTGAGTGTTGATATTACGCGATATATATCGTGTTTCGGTGGTCATGCTAAGGGGGCTGATGTGAACTCGATCCCGTCGAGAGTAGGGGGTCGTTAAGTTTATGTCAATTTTCCCATATTTAGTTAGGATACTTCAAGTTCTGCTTAGTTTGAAACTAAATATTAGTAGGTACCTACCTATTTCTGTTGCGGTTTTTAATAAGTATCTATTTTCCTTTATTATATTATGAATAATTTACCCAACTAAACGATGTAATGTTAACTTCCGTTACAGCTGTGACTTGTCATTGATCTTCGCATGTGTTTTGGATGCTTTGTTTAAAAAATATATTTATTAAATAGTTACTTACTTATCAATTGTATACAATGTGAAATAGATGTTCTGAACAAACAAAACCATATTTGCCATCATCATTTTACTGCTAGTTGTTTTTATGCTCCAAGTATAATGATTGGTCTGCTCTCTTTATTTTTGGCCTCTCTGTCGCCATTGCACTTTCTGAACAATACTTACGATAAAGTAATGTAAATTTCCATTTTTTATGTTGATCTGGGTTTCTTTGGTTGAGTTGAGACACCGGCCGGGACGCTGCGCAACCAGCAGCTCAGCGCCTGTACGAGCAACCTTGGTGCTTTACACAATTTTCATTCAACACAGAACAAACAAGCTATTAGTATAAAAAGATAACAGCAACTGGAACTAGTATCAGTCTTCCACTTCTGTTAAGCCTGTTCAGTAGATATGAGGGCTCTTATATTTTGTTGTGTCGCTTTAGCGGCACTGACATACGTCAGCTGCCGGGAAGTGAGCCGTCAAAAACGGGATGCTGACTTAGAAGGAGCAGCGAGTCACCACGGTGGCAAATGGGATAAGGGCGGTGGCCATGAACACCACCATGATCATCATCATGACCACGGTGAGAAGGGCCATAAGGGGTACAAAGGACACCACCACCATGAACACGGCAAGAAAGGCCATCACCACCACGAGGGCCACAAAGGCCATCACGATGAGCATGGCGGCCACAAGAAACATCACCATCATGATGATGGTCATCATCATGAACATCACCATGGCGAGAAGGGTCACAAAGGGCACGGTCACCATGAAGAGGGACATTACCACAAAGGACACTCTACCAAGGGACACCACGGAGTGCACAAACATGATGAATTCAAGAAGGAGAAACACTTCCATGATCATCATCATGAGGGAGGCCATCACGAAGGGCATGGAGGTCACCACGAGGAGCACGGTCATAAGAAGGGCGGCCATCACCACAAGGGACACCATCATCATGGCCATCACGATCATCACCACGGCAAGAAGGGACATCACGAGAAGGGTGGGCACCACCACGACCACAAGGGCCACCACGATGAAGGCGGCCACCACGAGCACCACCACCACCACCATGACCACGGCAAGAAGGGCGGTCATGAACACCACAAGCACTGGGGCCACAAGAAGGGTCACTAATCTGCCATTTCCTATGTACCAGTGCTATTTAATTAGGCCTTTAGCTAGGTTTATTTAATTAAGCTTACTCATGTTAGTTATATTGTTATGTTGACTGTGATTTGTTATTAAAAAGTTTATTAAAATCTTTGTTTATTCAAATGCTGCCCATTCATTCTACTTATAACAATATAGGATTTCGGCAAATAGGTGGTAAAACAAACTTATTAATTTCACGTCACGTTTCGACAACAAAGTTACATAAATAGTTGGCGGTGTTCCGTTGGCAAAGGCTCCCAAGCAGATAAGTAACTAGGCGTTGAGAAACTAGAGCGGTGCCCGAGACTGGCCTACATTTAAGCTGGCTTCGAATTAGCCGTGGTTGCAATAGAACGTTTCCTATAGAAAACACTTGCAGCCACACTGAAATTGATAACGTTTCTCAATAGATAGTGAACTCGGTGCAATGAGCCTTTTTGGCAACCGCCTCTTTATCTCGTCCGTGCTCGAAACAATAAGTTTTCTTCTAGATTCGAAGCGGTCACCTGTTTCTGACATTTTCATCATTCGATTTATATCAACTTCACAGTTTTTATCGTTACTTTTAAAGTTATGAAACGTGGTTACATTTTCAACAATCATCACGAAGTAAGTAAGTGCATATTATTTGTGTGTCTGCCGCTTGTATAAACCACCACCACACAGCGACCACGACCAGCACAGATTGACGGGGACAACTTCCATAGTGACGGTTGGGATAGTACCTACCTACGGAATAATCTCCATATATCTAATTAGATATATTAGATATATCAGATAAAATTTAGTCAGCTTACTGTAAGCTTACTGCCGATGATGGTTAATAATAGCCACTCAATAAAAATAATGAAACATCTACATAACTAAAATAATGTAATACCTACTTAGTCAAGCAAAATAAGATGTTGAAAAAGCAGTAGGTTTAGGTAAGTAGGTACTTTTATATTCTATCTTTTTCATTGTGATCGCTACGCTACATGTATGACATTAGGAACGACTACAAGATCATGAAAAAATGCCTGAAATTAGGGAACTTTCATGCAGTCACAGATTTTTTTAGTCTGTGGTCGCAGTATGGAGCTCTGTTTATCATATCAGGTAGGTTTTTAGATGCTACAACATCAATTTCAAGGAGGCTCTATTGCCACAATATGTGGAATGCTATGACGGCTTTAGTATACGAGTATCTATTTCAACACATTACTAATTCTCTTTGATTTAGCGCTAGCAAATTAGCCCCACACAACTTCACCCTCACACGGCTTCAATTTGAGAGGGAGGCGCTTTGCTCAAATTTTGTGCAAAAACGAATTAAATACCTACATATTGACCGTGTGCTAAATACCTAACAATAGATTTAATTATAAAATTGATTCAATTATTTGAAGGTCTACCTTTGTCGTTTAAATTAGGTCTTACTTTCATGACTGGTCAAGTCTAGTATAGATAGTTGCTCAAGCTGTGATCGTGGCCTCTAATTGCTGAATAAGACCTTTAAATTCATTTATTCCACTTTAGTTATAACAAGTATAGGTAGGTAGTAAAACCGATCAACATTTTAAGAACGCAATAAAAGTATTTGAAATAAAAGCAGTTGAGTGTTAATCTAATTTGGCTGTGGATTAAGTTGTTTAACTGAATGTGATAATAAAAAAATGATGATGTCACTTTTGTAGTGTTGTTCACTGTACCTACTCTGTGAAATGCAGTGTGCGGTCGCCAGCGAGTGCCAATTGAGTACTAATGGAAAGGAGACATAATCTCTTTATCAGCAGTTTATACGGAACTCTCCGCGCGAGCCTTTCTACCAACTCGGGCGGTCGGTTTTCTTTTCAGGACTTGCGCCATTTCGCAAATTGTTGACTTTGTTCAATGAAGTTCTCAGCGTTTATTTTAGTTTAAAAATATGGCTTTGTCTGATTGTTTGATACGAAAGAAAATTCAACATTAAGATATAGAAGGACGTAAACTATTTTTTAATGATAACTGAAATAAATGAGTTGTAGGGATGGATGATAAGAGTTTTGTTTCGAGTCAAGTCTCAGTATACATGACGGATTTTTTCATGTCCCGGACGGAACGGGGCGATTTCTTGACAACGTTGCATATGAAGATATAGTAACAAAATACTTATACGCGACGAGAACACGGACGGGACGGGAAAAAATGTATGGTACACAGTCACACAGCACGTCCCCGCCCCGTCCGGGGTGTTTTCCGTTACGTATACAGCGACCTTTAGTAGCATCCGGCCACAAGAGAAGGCCCCACTCTTTAGGGTCTGTAATGCCTACCGATGATGTAAATGCGGTAAGTAATTATGTAAAGCTTTTTAAAAGTTTATTTAACGATAGCGGAGCAGAAGTGAGCCGAGCTAAGAGATTACAGTGAGTGCAATGAAATAGATTGATGAGCAAATACAACCTCTGTAGCATGACGAACTCGTCAGGGGTTTGGTCTACATTGAAATATCAAATATAACAGCCCGATGTACCTACACGAACCTTGTGTTTTGTCTACAAAAATGACGTTTTGATGTAGACATAAGTTTTGACGAGTTCTTTTATACTTCGCCTGCAGGAAGGCTTATAATATGACTTGACTATTGTGAGGATCGAAAACACTTTAGTAGGTACCCAGTTCAAACTAGTTTAGTTAGGTTAAATTAGAGTTTCGATAACAATAAGAAACTTTTTCAATATTAATATCTACTTGAGTTTATAAAGAGTAAACAATTATTATAGCTGGGAAAATACTGTTAAAAAAAGCAAGGTGGGTAAACCTTCGATTTCAACCTTTCAGGATTCAATAAATGTTAAATGTACACGATCGGCGATCCTGAATATGAAAGGTCCGGTTTTAGTTCCAAATAGGTCACATAGGGTTCATTGAATACTATTTGAATAGATTCGAGTAGATACAAGGAGATCCCTCGTGTTTTCAACTACACAAAATGAGAGAAGTTACTTGTTCTTAGCCGCCGAGGTACTAACCATTCCCTTAATTAAAAAGGAATAGGTACATACCTGCATAGAATAAATCTTATTTATAAAGAGATACTTCAGTATTTTAGGAATGAGGAGGACATTCTATCTTTTATTCACAGAGAAGATAAATATAAGTATTACTCATACACAATAATAATTGATGTATGTACAGTAGGTAGTCGAAGAAGTGAATAACATTGTTAATAATAGTTCGCGAAATCGCATTATAAAAACATTCCTACTACCTACTAATTAAATGTGTAAACTGAGGAGCTCGGTGGCGCAGTGGTATAGCGCCTGGATTGCGGAGGTTTTTAAGCAACTTTCGCATGGGTCGGTCATGGGATAAGTGACCAAAAATGTATTATCTCGAGTTCATCCGTGCTTCGGAAGGCACGTTAAGCAGTTAGTCCCGACTGTATTTGCAGTCGTTAACACCCACCAAACCGCCATGGGCCCCTTGTGGTGGGTTAATGGCCCATCCTTCTTATCCACCCATAAGGAACGCCTATGCCCAGCAGTGGGGAGCGCCTAAATGGCACCTTATGGCGTACGATCCAACTCAGTCTGCGCGCCAAGAACCTGCCAATCGAAAACTGGGAAAGAGTCCTAAAGGACGCACTGCATTGTGTACGCTCTCTTCTCTGTACTTCAACAAATGCCACCCCGCACGAAAGACTATTTGCCTACCCAAGAAGGTCTCCGAATGGCGATTCTCTACCCTCATGGATGATAACCCGTGGGGACATTAAAAATGGGTGATGCCAAACTAATAAAATAGGTAGAATAAACTCATTTATTTTTATTTGACTACCTCCGTGGTTGAGTGGTTCGTACACTGGTTTTTAAGGTGTCGCTATCTCTGAGGTCCCGTGTTCGATCCCCGGCAGGGTCAATCTAGAAAACGAATTATATTGGCTCAAGTCTGAGTGTTTGTGGTGCTCTGATTTCCATAACACAAGTGCGTAAGCTTTTATTATGGGATTTGTGATGTTTACTAATATTAATTAATTAATAATTACTTACAACTTTATTATGCACAAGAAAATTAACATCGTAATCAATAGTTCTATTATCAAAAGCTTAAATAGTGGCTAGTGGCGATTCGTGCTACTGGCTACAAAAGGCGCATTTATTTCAGTAATACAAGTATAAAGATAAATCTGTCGTTAATTAGATCTGAATGACACAGGTGGGCACAACTAATGTCGTTCGAGCAATCTCTTATTGCGAGCCTTCTATTGTTCCACTACCATTGTTGGTTTTCTTTAATGCTTGATAGTAAATCGTAATTAAAAAGACACATGAATTGAAACTTAGTCGTTTTTCAAAGATCATAAGCCAAAGTATTGTAAACATATTGCATAATGATACTTGGAGTGTGACAGACTGAAAGAAAATAATGGATCAATATTAGAAGAAAAATTGTAACAAGCAAATTGTATATTATGCAAGCTGAATAATTATACGTGGACCAAAATTGAAGGATTTATAATATTATATTCTTTAGTAAGTAAGTACCTATCTAGTAGAAAAATCACAGTCGTCAATTTTATTCGTGTCTTTATTGAGTCTTTAAGTATTTTGGATGTTGATTTTTACTAAGAATTCATTATGTTTTGGGAGTTTGATTCTAATTCTGAATTTTGGTATTGTTGTTACAAATATTTAAAATGTTTCCTAACATCATTACTTATAACTTTTTGTTTTAAAAATAATTCCTAAACTTAAGTGTAAGTAATGTCTTAATTTCTCCTTAAATTTTCAATTCAAAGTTAGATATCTTATTGTAATCTCATGGTCACATCACGAGGAGGAGCTGGGTACTGGTGCACTGAGACACAGGTCTTGCTTAGTTTAGTTCAGGCACCATTCTCTCACTTAATTATATTAATAAGTAACTTAGCAGCCCCGGATCTACGCTTTCAAAAGAGGGAAGAAGGCAATTTGGCGCTAATCTCTGACTACATCAGTTTCAAATACCCAGAGACTATCCCCAGCAACAGGGTCTATGGAATCTACTGGTTAAGGACTAGTGGGCTATTGGGTTGGGAATTAGTATAGGACTAGGATTTGGGCTATATGAATAGATACTACCGGACACCTGCCTTATCATAGTGTACAGCCTTAAAAAAAAATTGGCAGGCGGTGACTGCCAAGGACTAAACGGGCCCTCCAAAATAGCCGCAATGCCAAGAGAGCAACATTAGTGTCTTCGACTGCAGGATGTAGAGGTGTGCACCGATTTCTACCTACTGTACGAAGAAGGGACGGTGTGCTAACTCGCGTTTGTTATCTAAGCAGAAAAACCTATGAATTGCTACGTTTTGTAAAATATTTTACTTAATAAGCACCTATAGATTAAATTATTTATTTTCCAAACTAAGCAAAGTGTTTACTAAGTTTATTCATAAGTGTCATTACATGCGTAAAGGCCATAAAAGTAATTACAGAAAAAAAGCTTTTTAAAGCGTGTGATCATAATCAAATTCTATTTTAATACAGTAATTGAGGCCAGGTAACTCTTAGACATGATTAATTAATCAGCTCAAATCTCAGATTTGTTAATTAAATTAGTTACTACAATATGGAAGCCCCAATTAGAAGAAATAAGGGTAAATATTAGGTACCTACGCGATAACGTGATAATTACGAGTTAAAATTTATTTGAAAAATAACCTTTTTTATTGAAGCGTATAATCATTCTGGCGATTCAAAAGTAAGTTACACAAATAAAAAAAAATGTATCTACTAATAACACTATCATAATTTCTACACATCACAACATCTGTTCATATTTATTATGAAATAAATATAAATATAAATAAATATTAATAAACATTAAACATTAATTATTATTAATAAATAAATATTAATAATATTAATAAATTATTTTTTTAATTAACACTTCGATCAATGATATGATCGAAGAATTAACATCTCAAATCTTGACAGGAAAAGTTTTTCATTCAACGAATAGATACCTGCAAGCCCTTAATTGCGTGAGCACCAGCATAGTTTAAGCAAACAAGTTCTCGAAGTTTACCTGACGTCGAAATCAAAGTCAGCATCGGCGAGTGTTGACGAGTGCGGCCGATGGCTTGTCTGCGCCCGCGCCGCCAACTAGACCGCGACGTGACGCGACCACCACGGCTAGTACACTGACCGCATCGTTTTCACGGTCAAAGATATGATATGACGACTCTGTACCCTTAGTACGAACATCTATCGTATCGAGAGAAAAACGCGCGTAAAAGTACTCGATAGAGTAATTATCTATGGAAATTCATTTTGCTTTTCGGCGGTAGATGGCGCTGTACAAATTTCCCATACAAAATTACTCTATCGAATATTTTTACGCGCGTTATTTTTTTCAATAGCTGTTCGTGCTAAGGGTGCAGATCGACATAAATCAATACTAATGATAACAATTTAAAGCGTTGTATTGAAACATACGGAATAACCGTTTCGGGGATTTGAATCGGTTTCAAACGCATGTCCAGGTTTGTTAAATATAAATATATCAGATAAAAAGATATATTATACCTTTTTCAATAGAATTTTCGCACTTTTCATTTAGATTATTACTTATCTTTCTTTCTTTTTGGAATTATAGTATTAGGAACAAAATGTATTCGTCTGATATTTTATTTATGAAAGATATTGATTGATGTGTTATGTGTTACATGATATGAGTTAAAAAATACTCTAACCTGAGAGAAATGTATCAAATAACCGTAATTAAATAGCAGCAATTTTGACAGAGAAAGAAAAAGATGTAAATAAAAGTGTTATCCTATATCTGAAAGTTTCGGCGTTTCGTTGAAGATTTTTTTTCTATGTAATAGATATAAGATCCTATAAGTCTTATGCGTAGAGCTTTATATTTTTGCGGTTTATGGCATGGACACACGACCACAAAACACCCCTCACTCAATGGTCGGCGTCTAACGTAGTTACGTCTGCACGCAAGCCCATTCACATTACATGAAGTACACAGATATAATACACAAAAGGGTTTATGCAAAGAGCTCACTTGTTGCTCTCTGCGCACAACTAACACGACCGAACGCCATTTAATATTGTTGTTGAACGCTGACTACGGTTACGAGAATGCTTCAGCATTGGTGTTAATTTTTAACCTGGGAAATGGTACTTACATGGAAAGTTTCTGCGAAAGCTTTTATCAAAGAGGTATACCTACAGGGTTATTTGAAAAACACCAACTACCTAATAGAGTAGTAGTAGGTAGTTTGATCTACTACTTTTCCAAAACAGTCAAAAAAGCTTTACATACAAACGTCCGAACATCTGATCAAATTTTGGATGAAAATTTTTTGTATAAGATGTTAACTAGATCCACTCCTGCGAGTTTTTTGGTGTTTTGCAAATAACCCTGTAATGTAGAACGAACGTTATCGATTCACAGCTCTTTATTACGAAGTAGATTAATTAAACGGAGTATTTTCTTTGTCACTTATTTATGAACTACAAATATTGCATAAGCAGCCAGTGCAATTTTTATTATGCTATTAGTTACAGAGGTGAAAAACTGTGAACATGTTTATATATTTGGAGTGAATCGAATTTATTAGTATGCTTTTGTATTTGAGCTTGACAATGATTCGCGGAATTCTTTTATCTAGACAGGCGTAACTTGTCGCCTTGCCAAACTCAATCCAAAATGTTGTGCTGCTTTTTTGTCAAGTCTCTATTTAATTTATCGGTCGTTTCAGCAAAACAAATTAGCAATAATTAAATCGAACAATGTCTCATGACTAAATTTGAATTTCGTGAGGTTATTTTTATGTTGACACTTGACACAAATTTTGAAGACAGGCAATTTTTCTTTATTTTTAATAAAACTTGTCTGGCTACTGTATTGGTGTCAAGTACGTTTTATTTTACATTTAGCTAGTGAATAGTGCAGCTCATACCGCTGACGTTATGATCATTCATAAAATAATTTATTTACACTATAGAAATTAAAATAATCATATTTTGAAGTGACGACAAGAGAAACGGCTAATGCGGTCGCAATAAGTTCACGGCCTTCTCTACTATGCCAAAAATACAATATGTAATATACGTAAGTATTTATAATAGCACTATGGCAAAAATATTGCTTTTGACAAATAAATTTGTAATATTATTATCACTGAGGTATATGTTATTATCACTGAGATATATGCACCTGATATGATGTATATGATGTACATATACCTCAGTGATTATTATGATGCAAAGTAGTTACAGCTACAGACTGGAAAAGTATTTTGACTACTAGAATACCTACTAGGAGGCCAAACTCAGGAAATACATACTTATCATACTTCCAAACAATCTTCATATTGTGGTGCACTTAATACAAAGATTCTTCTAAAATCTGGTTAAAATCCTAATACTTTCTGCTTTGCTATAATGTGCTCACATATTGTGCATATAATATTTTCTGTTTTTAATTAACACTGAACCTAAAATGAATAAACTCATGAAAATTTACATAAATCTATCATTTTATAATTGACATCATTGTGATCTGTAACCATACCAATCAGCATTGCATGACGATTTTTACCAATCAGGTTACTTAATGCAATTTGTTTTGACCAGTTTTCACCATCGTTTATTTACTTTTGCTTAGGGTTGCCACCATTTTTAGACAGTAATAAAGTTAATGCAATAATCAAAATAATCTAAGTAAATATTACAAATACTTAGAAAAAGATTGGTCTAGTTGAAATTTAATTTTCATTTAGATTGTTTTCATCAATTAATTAGGTATTGAGAAATAAAAAAAAAGTTTATACTTTGCCTTTGGTCAGATTTTTATCACTAATATTCACAATATTTTACTGAACTTTCAACTCAAACCAACCTGTAAGTATTTGTATTACATAAAATTTAATTACTTATGTTGTTATTTTAGTGTAGTGTTGGTAAACTAAACTAGCGGTGTGGAAAGCTTTTTTGCTATCTCTCGGGATCAGTACTTTTTGAAAGGAACCATATGTCCTTCTCTCTACCTCTGACTACGTGTATGCAAAATTTCATGATGATCGGTTCAGTAGTTATTTGTAGACGTGAAGGCTTAACAAACAAAGAAATAAAAATCTTATTTTCGCATTTATAATATTAGTAAGGAAGATAGTAAGTAAGAATCATAATTTCAATTCAGAATTATATTGTTAACTATGAAAATTATTTTAATGATCTCTTCGATTTGCATTTGATTCATATTTTATGAAATATTTGATTTCTGCAATGGTTTTATCGATAAATTGCTAACGTACAAAACATCTTTTTTATATTTATATATAGGTGGTTTAAACCTAGATATTCCTATATCAATTCAAAAGGTACGGGTGATAGCCCTAAGAAGAAAATCAAGGTCAATACAGTTGAAAAACTGAGTGAATCTTAAAGTCTAGTTTCGTAACTTGAGTGCCTAGCTAGACAATCATATGTAGATTAGGCCGATCTGGGGAGCTTTGCAAATAGTTTGAAATAATAGTACTAACGGGTTCTATTTTTAGTCCCGTTGCGGTGCATATGAACCGCGGTTTGTGGCACCTGCCCGTGAAAGTGTCTGCCAACTAGTTTAGATTTTTGAGATAGGCACTCGTGTGTGCTTCTCAAAATAATTTGCTGTAAAAAAGCATTCGAAGTGAAAATTTTTAAACGTGTTTTCGCTAGTTTTTCTTTTTGTTTTTCTGCTAATAGGTCAATGACGCGAGGTGTTTCCTGAAAGTGTTATTTTAAAATACAAATAGTAATGTGTTTACGTAGACTATTTTAAATTGTGCTCAGTTTTTCTGATCTTAAAATCATTCACGCTTGCGGCAACACAGCCAAGAGTCCGACTCGCGACGCGCCGGCTGCGGCTTACACAACGGTTTATATAAAACTGCTGCGCCATCATTGGATGTCGATAATTCTCTAAGTGGTGAGCATCGGTCAGCATCAGGAGCGCGTGAGCCCTCAGCATGAGGTTGGTTTTAGTGGTAACTCTTCTGACTATTGTGACGGTAGCGTACGCGCGCCGTATCCCAGCTGAAAAAAATGAGAAGTTAGTAAAGGACCAGGATCCCGCCCCCAGTGACCACAAGAAGGAACATCATCATAATCATGATTTTAAGAAGGGTGGCGGGAAGGAACACCACGCGCATCATCATCACGACCACGGGGAGCACGGGCACAAGGGCTACAAGGGTCATCATCACCATGAGGAAGCCAAGAAAGGCCATCACGATAAGGAACACCATAAAGGTGAATATGATGACCATGGCGCCCACAAAAAAGAACATCACCACCACGACGGCCACTACGACGAGCATCACAAAGGGGAGAAGGGCGAGAAGGGCCACAAATACGAAGAAAAAGGTCACTACAACAAGGGCCACTCTACTAAGGGGCACCATGAAATACACAAACTTGACGAGTTCAAAAAGGACAAACACTTCTTTGACGAGGAAGGTGATTCCGGACATGAGGAGAAGCACGGAGGCTTCCACGAGGAACACGGTCACAAGAAGGGCGGCCACTTCCATAAGGGTCATCATCACGGTGACCATCACGAGAAGGAACATGGCGAGAAAGGTCACCATGAGAAAGGAGGACATCACCACGAGCACAAGGGACACAAGCACGCCGAAGGCCACGACGCCCATCACCATCACCATCACGACCATTCCAAGAAAGGTGGTCACGACCACCACAAAAAGTATGGCTACAAGAAAGGTCATTGAGAACCTCCGTGATTCCATCGGCTATACTGTATTTAATTGTTGGAACTTTGGTGTGAATAATGGTCTCGAAGTTACGATTTTGTTAATGTTTCATAAAACGTTGCAATTACTAAACAGATTGCGAACTACTATTACAGCCGGCTATTTGTCGCAAATCGTAACTAACAAACTGTGATTTAAAACCTACTCTATTTTCTAAACTTAATTATAAATTAAATTATTGTATTTTAAGTTACTTAGGTCGGTAGAGAAAGTTTTTGTAAATACGTGTTTTTATTCAAATAAAAAAATGTTTGAAACACCTGGTTGTTTGTAGTTTTAACATTTTGCTTTTTCAAGTCTTTAAGTTCGTCTTGTGGAAATTCTGCATTCGAGACGGCCGAGCCCCTGATAAGAAATTATAAATTTATATATGGTAGATAGGTTTAATCAAACTGATAAACTTTTAGTATGGGCACAACTTTGAAATCGCGAACAAAAACCACTGTTTCATACATTTAGATTTTTCGTTATTAGTTTTTGTATGAAACCGACGATTTTTTTTCGGTTCTTCAAAGTTGGTCTCGTAGTAAAAGTTGTCCAGTTTGATGGTCCCTATCTACCATATTCGGCATTGCGGGTTCTTTTGTAACACCCTGTATAATACAGGCTGTTTGGTAATAGCCTTATGAAGCCAAATATGATAGGGTACAATGCAAACAAACCCCGGAAAATTATTACAAACCCTGAAAACCGCTACATGCATGGCTGAGCATAAACAAAACACAATCTTGGTCTAGGGTTGCCACAATGCAAGTGGCAACCCTAGACCGAAATTGTGTTCTGTTTTTGCCCATTGATGAGATGGATTATCGATAGTATATTCGATAATCCATCACATCAACTATGCTAACATCGATTATACTATTTGCGTCAAGGGTTGTCATTTTGCATTTTCCTTAAAAACAAAATTTCTCAATAAAAGAGAGTTTATTTTTAAAGTGGTGGGTTTATAATCATGTTCCGGGGTTGTGTGGTACTCCTATCTACCATATTCAGCTTTATAAGGCTTTTACTTACGTTACACTTACCAACAAAATAATTGATAGGACTATATTACTCCTAATGAGATCTTTCTTACTCACTTTGGGCCTTAATTTCTAATGAGCATTTTATTTATTTAATTAAATAAAATTATATCAATAACACATTATGAAATTACTTAAAACAGCATAAATGGTAGAGTATCAAAGACTAAGATACCAATTCATCTGAGAGTGAAACCACTTGTATTGTAAGCTGTTGAGCGTCTCGCAAAGGTATAATAAATTCGAAGTTCAGATTATTTATGTGAAGTCGTCATAACGTTGTTAAAATATGTTTAAAATAATTAACAATTTGAATTATGAATCAAATACAATTTTAATGGAGAAGCTAACGAGCTTTTAGTCAAATGAAGATATCAAACAGTCCCGTAAAGGTCTGATACGAAATATTTGTTATTAAAGGCGGGGTTTTAGCGAATAATGGCTGAATATTTTAGTATTCGTCGAGCACGCTCATGTAATCCATTGATACTGCTTTTATACTAATTAGCGAGCGAGTACGGGGGCTTAACTATATCACACACTAGATTTATGGGCCCAGCCGCTGTCAGGCACTAATCCTGGCTGGGAGACGCAGTCTACTCGCCATTGACGGGTTATTTACATACTACAAAAACGGTGGAGCTCGATATTTGATAGAAACAAAAGGAAATTCTAGAAAACTAATTGAAAAAGTATAAGGCTGTTCATTTTTGAAACTATACATGCATTTGTTTCATATTAGTTCCTTAAACATATAAACGCTTTAATTTCAGTTGTTTTTTTTGTATAAATTAAAATGATAGAGAATAGTATCGTTCGATTCACTATTGTATGTCGTGTTTGTTATCGTTTTGTGATCTTTTACTCAAATATTTGAACAAGGAATATTTTTGTCGTTTTCGTAAACATTAACGCCTTTCTGCTACGTTATCTGTCTGCTGATAGGTTACTTTGCGGTATGTTATTTTACTAGGCGCGGGCTTGTTCCACCATGTTTTCTAATTGAATTTAAAAATCGAACAGAATATGTAGGAAGTTATCTGTCAAATAAAGTATAACCCCCGCAAATTGTTAATATGCTGGAACCTTGTCACTTTAACATCTAAGTTGTCGTCATCCGCAACTAAAAATGACATAGGTACTTATAACAATAAAATTGTACTAGGTACTTTTTAATATATGTTTTTTTTCAAGTTTTCAACAAGATAGGTAGGTATATAGAAATATTTTACATAACTATGTTTTTCGTTTTTGAGGTTAAAAAATGGCCGCCAGACGCATTAGTAATTTGTAGGGATAGTAATGCTATAGATTGGCCCAGATATTTTTTCCTTATGAAGTAACAATAAAATTTATAACAAATATGATAATTTCAAAAGGCGAACTAGACTGGATTGCTGGAAGATAATTTTAAATACATTTTTTATATTTTTTTTTAAGATTTTCCTTATTAGTAAGTAATAGAAACTTAAACAGTCATAACAAAAAAAAATATTACTATCGATGGTAATAGTAATTTTTTTTTTAACCGTCTTCAAAAAAAGGAGGAGGTTATCAAATCAACGGTATTTTTTATTTTTTTTTATGTATGTTTTAACATAACTTCACCAGTTGTTAACCGATTTCAATTATTCTTTTTTATTTGAAAAAAGATAGTTCGTATGTGGTCCTATAAAAAAATAACAGAGATCTGGCTATTCGTTTTTTCATAATCCTGAAAAATATCAATTATTAAGCTTACCATCGCACGAGTTTTTACGGATTTTCAGGTATAACTTCTTTGTTTATGAACCGATTTCGATGATTCTTTTTGGTTTGAAAGGATATACCTCAAGAGTGGTCACATTTTATTTTCATTGGTATTAAACCTTGGACTTCGAGGATACACAAGGGAACTCCTCAAAGTCAAATAGGATATGTATAGTGATTGAGATATTGGTAGGTTTATGACAATCCAAAACAAACCGAGCTATGGTCTGCGACGTTTTGGACTAGACTTGGACTACGAAGTACGAAGGCATAATAAAACTCCTTAAAAACAAACAGCGTGAATTTGGAAATTGAGTTATGGGCGTTGTACCATAGAAAATATTACATAAAGTTAAAAAACAGTTACACGCTTACATACTTTACTACAAATACTATACTATACACGTACGCGTATGTACGCGTGTTTTAGTGGTAGATATGGTAGGCTTTTAGAATTAGAAAAAGAAAAGATGGTCCTCCCGCCCCTCCCGACTTCAATAGAGGTATTTTATAAATATTGATATGCGTAACTAATAATTTGAATATTATTTCTTGCTTTTTAGATGTATTTAATTTTGAAGCGGTTTTTGTTTTTGTTTTAGGTATTTTGAAGGAGGTTTTTCCTTTTTTTTTTTTAAGTTTTTTGATTGTAATTATGTGATTTATTTACGTATATTTTGTGTGGGATATTGCTTGGAATAAATATTTTTTTTGCTATTAATACTGACATAAACTAGGATAAAATATTTTTTAATATAATCGTATTCCTCAAACCCTGTAGGTATATTTGTCAAAAACGAAAGTCATGTGGCGTTCAAAAGCCGTGCCGTGACCAAACCGTTTATGGGGCCCTCATCACTGTCATTCGCTTCAACAAGTTCACACCTTCAATTTCCATAGGTGTGTCATTTCCATATGTTGATTTTGTTTTATTTATTATAAAAAATGATACCTATTAAATAATTTGATTACAAGTTTTTAATCCCTCTGCAAGGTTCGTATAAAAGTTGGCCGCTTATTTATTCACTTTTGAGTGACAGTTTAGTTTCAAAACTAGCAAAAATTTAAACTTATAGCATTCGCACATTCGTACAGTAATATGGTGTTATCTTAATGACATAACTGGAAATAAGTTATTTTATTGTAATTGGCATTGTAGTATATGAGTATTGGTGTTGATTTTATGTATAAAGATGTCGGATAAAATTACACTCAGATCAAGTTTGCGCCTCTAATACTCAAGATAAATTAGGGCTAGGTACACATAACTTGAAATAACTTTTATACTTGTCAACCTTTTTTTAACATTGTGTTGTCCTTATTTATAATTATCATTGTATATCATTGTAAATATCCTAAAGGGAAAGTAAGAAAGAATCAGAAAACAATAATCGCAAACAACACACTCTGCGACTAGGTATAATGCATTGCATACAACGTCTTGTACATTTAGTTCACAAACCTATATGACTATCAGTAATTTTTAATGTCCCACTAGGGCACAGGCCTTCCTTATGCGTGGATAAGGATGGGCCATGACCCACCACGCGGGCGGAGCTCGAGAAAATACATTTTTGGCTACCTATCCCATGACCGACCCTTGCGAAAGTTACTTAACATCCGCAATCGCTGAGCGAGGCGCTACACCACTGCGCCTCCGAACACAAATCAATTTCATCGAACAAAAATATATATTTTATTTTTTTTGCGTTAGAGATTTAAAAGAATATTATAATCTTATTCGGCTAGTGCAGAGTTCAGGGTCGTATAAAACATATAATAAACTATACTTAGTGGAGTATAAGTAGTTTATTAAATCTCTTTCTTTTAAATCTCTAACGCAAAATATTTTATTTTAATGTTTATTTTTGTTTGATTAGATAGGTTTGTGAGCTAAATGTATATACAAGACGTTTGTATGCATTATACCTAGTTGCATAGCGGGCGTTTAGCATTATCTAGAAAACGCTTACTTTCAGGCACCTTTCAGGCACCTTTTAGGCACCTTTTAGGCACCTTTCAGGTACCTATACTATTTATTTAGTAACAATTTTCTATTATGTTTAATTATTGAGATTTGAAATCTGCCACAAAAACGTATCAACAATAATATAGTTCTCAGTTGATACGCGAATAAGCATAAAAACCTTATAAATCCTTCTTTTGTCTCACTTTGAAAGTTGGTAAACTTGTCTTAATATTTAATGCCTAGTGTTTTCTATATTATCGTTGACCTGAATATCAAATACGTATAAGTTACGAAGCTTATAAGTCGAGAAACCTAATAATTTATTCAGTTTCCAGAAAGTTCGACGCAAATACATACTTAAGACCTATTCTACCAGTTGAAATTATTACTGGTTGCTCGTCACTTAGCTGCTTCTATGTTGAAGATATAATGGTGTTGTAAAAATAATAACTTTGACTATTTTTAATCATTGAAACCATAAGTTTGCTTCATGTATTTTTATATTAAAACATATAAAGTCTTTATTTACACTATTGTTATAACAAACAACAACAAAGTAACAAATTAAACGATCATAATATTCTGGCTTAATGTCCCTTTTTGAAGCCCCAGTGTTTATGGTCTTCGTGGCCACCCTTTTTGCCGTGGTCATGATGGTGGTGGTGGTGCTCGTGGTGGCCGCCTTCATCGTGGTGGCCCTTGTGGTCGTGGTGGTGTCCACCCTTCTCATGGTGTCCTTTGTGACCATGGTGGTGCTCGTGGTGTCCGCCATGTTTGTGTCCCTTGTGGAAGTGGCCTCCCTTCTTGTGGCCGTGCTCATGGTGGTGGCCACCATGGCCTTCTTCGTGACCAGATTCTCCATGCTTATGATGGAAGTGCTTGTCCTTCTTGAACTCGTCTACTTTATGTACACCATGATGTCCTTTTGTGGAGTGACCTTTGTGGTAATGTCCCTTTTCTTCAAAACCGTGACCTTTTTCTCCTTTTTCGCCGTGGTGGTGTTCGTGGTGGTGGCCATCATCGTGGTGATGGTGCTTCTTGTGTCCACCGTGTTCGTCATGGTGGCCTTTGTGGTCTTCGTGGTGGTGGTGTCCCTTCTTGCCGTGTTCGTGGTGGTGGTGTCCTTTGTATCCTTTGTGTCCTTTGCCACCGTGGTCGTGGTGATGGTGGTGGTGGTGTTCCTTGCCTCCGCCCTTCTCGTGGTGGTGCGAAGCGGCTGACTCTAGGTCTGCATCGCGCTTTTCTCGCAGGTCCCGTGCACTCGATAACGCAACCAGGAGCGTTAGAGCGCCCAAGACAAGAGCCGCTCGCATTGTTGTTGACGTCGACCGACCGTCGTATACTGTACTTGTGTTTGCAATCGACAACGACTTTTTATACGGGCTTTAGTTTTCTCGGTGCCCATGTTGGCTAATCGTTGCAGCTCGGTGGTGCTTGCACTCACATCCAAGGTCAGTGCAAGCAAAGGTGTCTGCTAGTATGAATGAAACCCATCGAAGTTCAAGAATTTGTTATTATTTGAAGACGGCTGCGCTATTATGTCATTGCAATAAAACGATGGTATAAGAACATACTTATACTACATTATATACATTCGCATGAGAGTATCAGTGAATAATTGTAGTACGCCATTCAATAATGATATTTTTAGAAAACATTGATAGTACATCACATATGTTAAGCAGTTAAGTACTTATGTTATGGAAATAACGGCAGCACCAAAGGCACACAAACCCAAGAGAAAATAGAAAACTAAGTGCGACTTCAGAGCTGCACAAACACCGAGGTCGTCGAAAAAAAATTGAAACTTTGTCTCATTATCAAATCAATTGTTTCGGATCTAATACGAGTAAGTATTGATAAATTTCAATACAAGAACTTGCCCAAGATAACGATTATATTATTCACCGAAAGTGTCTACAAACTTTGTTTAAATATAACCTGAGGTAGATTGCAGCTTAAAACATTCTCAGCTCTCGTGGACAAACTTTTGTGGTAGAATCCGGTACTTATCAAATATTCCTGACCTAGGAATTACTTTGGCTGGCAAGCAACCGCAAATGAGATTTTTAAGAGTTGCGAGGCACCAACAGAGCGCAAAAAAGATAGATGCAGTGCAACTTTACCGAAGCGCATTTTAATAAAAAGAAACATTAAATGACTTAGCGCCGATACTTTAAAAATATGTAAGTTTTTGGTTGGGAAAAAATTCTATTTTAGATTTTTTTCTTCTAAATTCTAAATTGAAAGTTAATAATAGTAAGTTAGACTTTTAAAATGCCTTTTTTAGCCGATGGTTTCGTTTTAAAAGCTCATCATTAAAGTACTGTTCATTAAAACTGATAGTGATTAAAAAAAATATATAAAAAATTAATAAATTTTTAAAAACTAAATAACCCGCCTGCCTCAAAAGACAAGTGAACTGAAAAGATGTTAATAAGATTAAATATTAAAGACGACATAAATTACATGCAGTCGCCTTTTTGAAATCCCTATGATAAGCCCTTTAATTTGATACTCATATTGCAGTATTCTAAAAAAACATTTATTTCTCTTCAAATAATAGCATACTACACAGCCGCCATGTTGGTTTTTAGGGTTCCATACCTAAAGGGTAAAACGGTGCCCTATTACTAAAACTCCACTGTCCGTCCGTCTGTCTGTTTGTCCGTCTGTCACCAGGCTATCTGATGAACCGTGACAGTTCGAAAGTTGTAATTTTCACAAATGATGTATTTCTGTTGCCGCTATAACAACAAATACTAAAATATTAAAAAATAACGACTCGCACTTGGCCGGTTTTTTTAACGTCGCTTAAGATGTCGACCTAAGAAAACTTGGGCTGTCGAGACAAATCTAACGATATATTAATGATAAAATCCGTTCAGCCTTTTGAAAGACATGAGGTAATAAAGAATATTATATATAAGTATACATACGAGTACATACAAGATACGCGCGAAAAACATAACCCTTTCATTGCAGTCGGGTAAAAAGCTCAGTTTCACTCAACTTCACTTCAGTTTACAAACAGAATTATAAGTTTTTGTGCTACGTGAAATAGGTTGCTACGAAAATTGTTTCTGCTACGATTTTTTCAGATCGTAGTAAAAGATGAAATTACTTTATAATCGGAGTACTACTGATGTTGATAGTCGGAAGTAATATTATAGCCTGTTTGGTAATGATAATGTCTTATGAAGCCGAATAGGGTAGATAGGGTACCATGCCTCCAACCCCGGAAAATTATTATAAACCCTGAAAACCGCCACATGCCTGAGAAATTTTGTTTTTTTATTTGTATGGAAAAATGCAAAATGACGACCCTAGACGCAAATAGACTATTGTATTAAGGCTCCTATATACCTCAAGTGGCGCCCTCATTATAATTAAATTTATTGCTCGCTAAGTTATTGAAATGAAGTTATTGTTTGTAAATAAACTATAGAACCTTAGCTTCAATCTGTACATGTAAATTTTCGATACATTATGTACTTGTCGAGCAATAAATTTAATTAAAATGAGGGCGCCACTTGAGGTATATAGGGGCCTTAAATAATCAATCCCATTACTGGGCAAAAGCAAAACACAATTTTGGTCTAGGGATAACACGTCAGTTTATCATAAAAAGTTTTTTTTTAAATTGTGGTTTTCAGGGTTTATATTTTAATTTTTCGGGTTGTACCCTATCAACAATATTCGGTTTTATAAGGATAGTACCAAACACCCTGTAGAAAAAGTTTTTATAAATAAACCTGCGACCCGGGGGCTGATTACGTAACTCTGTTGCTAACAATTCTCGACTGAAATCGAATAAAACTGCAGTTACATTGCAGCTTTAATCATATTCATGAGTTGACTCATTAAAAATATATCATAGATATTCAAAAGAAACTGCCGACTTTAGACAACAGCATAGCTGATTGTGTATTGAACCTGAGACATCAGATATGAAAAATCATGAAAAATTACGTGCAAGCCGCTCGACCACAGACATCGTCGTTTCAAGTACTTCGTCGTGGTAGTGGTACTCTAGTGTACACACGACAGCACCTGAGACTATACATGTTGACCTCGAGACCGCTTTTGTGCCCTACGTAATAAAAGCTGTTTTCGCCTACAACATAAAGTGTTTTTTTCCGAAGTTGAATTGGGTACGTAAATTCAATACGTTTTTTTATCTTACGGGGCTGACATGAGCCAACTAGCGCCGCCAGTCGATTTGATTTTGTTTATTCTAAATAAGCCCTATTTCTTAAAAAAGGAATCAGTCAAGGTCTTGTGAATGACGTCTAATATTTATTGAATAACGTTACAACATTACAAAATGTGTGCAAAAGTTTAAAAACGGGTTTGAACCAACAGTGGCCACTTTTAACAAAATCGCGTTTTAAACTGTTTGAATGCCTTTTCAAACTATGTAAAGTTATTCAATAAATATTAAACGTTAATATTAAACAAAACCTTGACTGATTCCTTTTTTAAGAAATTGGGCTTATTTAGAATAAATAAAATAAAATCGACTGGCGGCGCTAGTTGGCTAATGTCAGCCTCTTAAAAGCATTTATTATAATTAACATTGTCATTGTAAAACTTTTGAACAGACGACTTACCCTATGTTGTTACCTACTTAATTAAAATTGTTCAGGTCAATTGAATCTGTATTTTCCAATGCGGATGTTTTTGCTTATAACGGCATAGTGTAGGTGTGAATTGACTCCATTTCTGATTTCGGGTCATTAACATATATTTGCATTTAAAATTTAATTTCAGTAAATTGGACATATAGGTGTGCCGTGATATAGGCCTTTCGTTTTAATCACATTGAAGGGGTATCTCGCTATAGGTCAAGCATTGTATCGTCAGTATACTGTGAGTCAAAATACAGCTAACTATCTATATATATAAAAATGAATCCCTATTTCCCTTGGTCACGGCATCACGCGTGAACGGCTGGACCGATTTCGCTAATTCTTTTTTTGTTGTGTTTGTTATTGTTATTGTTCTTAATATTTTTATTTCATAAGAAGGTTCTTATGAAATAAAAAAATTAAGAAAATTGCGCGTAAAATTAGATAATTTAAGAACACTTATCCACCATATTAAATTCTTTTGTAATTTAACCTTTTTTGACAATTTGTTTTTAATGTAACCATAATATGTCGTTTGACTTATGTTATCATTGACAGAAGGTGTGCTGCAAATATCGTCAAAGAGGATGATGTAAAAAAAGTTGTTTCTTCAGAAACAAAATTTTTTTTTTAAAAATTAATTGTACCAATTCAAAATCAATATTCATAGTTAAGACAGGGCAACGTCTGTCGGGTCCGCTAGTAATAAATAAATATGAATTACAAGTCACACTAATCATTTAATCCCAAACTATTATTATTTATTATACGAGTATTATAACTTTATGTAAATATGAATAAATCATCAATGACTCAAAATCAAAATGCTTGTTCAACATACAAATATGCCTCTCATAGAATTCAAACCCTGGACCATTGGTTCAATCAGCAGGGTCGCTTCAGTTGCGCCAAGTGGCTGTCATAATTTTAAACGTTACATAGATTATTGATTTGTAAATGGATAGATCAGAACCAAAGTTAACTATTATTTTGCGAAACTCTACTGTGTTCATTAAATTTAGATTTTTTGCATTCACAATGCAATTTTTATATTAAGATAAATAATATTAGCAAAAATACTAGAAAAAATCGATTCACCCGTAGCATCTCAGACGGGAATCGAACCCGCACCCTTGGGATTCCGGTCCAATGCACTGACCAATTATGCTACCGAATTATCTACTGTGTTCGTTGGTTGCATTGTCTCGGTATAATGGCACAATAATGGTGCACTATGCTATTTTACCGGATGTTAAAACGGTGTTTTGAGTTCTACTTTTAGTGGGTAATAAAAAAATATGATAATGCGAAAAACATAAGAGGGTATAGTATACGAACTTAGGGCATATTTAAGACATTGTAAATGGTTGTTTTTTATCTATGTCCTATCCACTGTCCTATATCCTATCCTATCCACAGAAATAATTCGATAAAAGCTGAAATGTGTTTCATGAAGTTGACAATCCATATGAAAATGGCTTAAAATAAAAGCTGGCTAGTCGTTGATTACGTTTCCCGGAGGCGTAATAATTGCAATAATTACATTGTTATTGGTTCGAAAACTGATACATTTTGCACAAATTTTAAAACTACAATTTGATGTTTATATCTGCAATGCGAATCGTTGTCAGTTGTAACAATAATCAAGTTTTCTAATGAATCGGATTAAATAAATATAAACAATTAGTGATAACTTTCACACTAATTAGTACTAACACAAAAAAATATGTAATTATTATGATAATTAATCTCAATAAAAAATATATATAAAAAAAAATATTTTTGGATTGGAGGAAAGTGTGTTCTCATTTTGCTTTTTTTTCTACTTTTACCTACCTAGATAATATGCCGTATTTTTTGCTGTCATTCTACAGCGTCCATCCGAAATCAACGCGGTGAAATATAGCGGATTGATTTGTGATTCAGGATTAGTAATATGCACAAGAAATTGAGGAAAACGATAGTCGATTTAGAGAACAATCAATACTTTCAACAACTTCTGAAACACGCCGTGTCGTAGTATAGGTAGCGGCCCCGAGTGTGTCTGTAGAAATCGGAAGGAAGCAATTGACTTTTGATTTCGACGTCTTCGGTAGTCTGACTGTTGCAAGATTTCAAAACCTAGGTGACCTCAGTGAGCTATTAAACTATGAACAAGAAGTAAAATGAGAATAAAGAAAATTTGTTTTCTATAAAATGTATTTCCTTCTCATAAAAACGTAATAAAACACGTCAACAAATAACAATAAGAGGGAGGTGGGTATGAACAGATTAGTGTCCCTTCTTGTAGCCCCAGTGCTTGTGGTCACCATGGCCTTCTTTGTGTCCGTGGTCATGGTGGTGGTGGTGGTGCTCGTGGTGGCCGCCATCGTCGTGGTGTCCCTTGTGGTGGTGGTGGTGTCCTCCTTTATGGTGGTGGCCTTTCTTGCCATGGTCGTGGTGGTGGTGGCCTCCGTGCTTGTGTCCATGGTGGTGGTGTCCTCCCTTCTTGTGGCCTCCTTCGTGGTGGTGGCCGCCGTGATGTTCATGGAATCCTTTCTCGCCATGATGGTCATGGAAGTGCTTGTCCTTCTTGAACTCGTCAAGTTTGTCGACTTCATGATGTCCCTTTGTGTCATGGCCCTTGTGCCAGTGTCCATGCTCCTCGTGACCGTGGCCATGGTCGCCTTTCTCGCCATGGTGGTGATGGTGATGGTATCCTTCATCGTGGTGGTGGTGTTTCTTGTGGCCTCCGTGCTCACCATGGTGTCCTTTATGGCCATGGTGGTCGTGATGACCATGGTGTCCATGATGGTGTTCATGGTGACCCTTGTGGCCCTTGTGGTCGTGGTGTCCGTGGTCGTGGTGGTGGTCTCCGTGGTGCTCGTGACCACCTCCCTTGTCCCAGCCGCCACCGTGTCCGTGGTGGTGGGATGCCGCTGTCTCCAGATCGGCTTCCCGTTTCTGGATTTCTCTGCCGGAACAGAGCGCCGCAAGGGCTAACACACTAGCTAACACCAGAAGGCTTCGCATGTTTGGTCCACTTCCGCTGTCTGTGAATGATAAGTTTGATACTGACGAAGATTTTATATACAAGTAGTGGCTGCAATTTAGTAATGTAGCGTTCGCTATTGTCAAGGTTGTTCTTTCATGACGGAAGAGTTTTTTCAGTAGTTGTCGTCCACATAATGTGATTACACGGTTTTATATCTTAAGATTGAACTGTTATTGTATTAATTAACGTTTTGGTTATATTTAAGTGATTTAAGTAATAAAGTTATATTTAAAAAACCTAACATGAATCGATCTCAACCAATCGATGTGTGTAATATCTCTTTAATTGAATCATGCGTACTCATACCTACACAAAATGAGTTGTTTAAAATAACTCGCTCAATAAAATGAATCCATTAAATGTTCTCAATAACATTTGAACACTTTGGCAATTATTTGAATTTGTTGAAATAAAACAAAGATTTGAAACGTCCTTTTTATTTATTTAACATCTAGTGTTTGTTAGTTTTAATATAATTATTAAAACTAACGTAGTCGTAGGCAGTCTAAATATATAAAGGCAAAGGTGACTGACTGATCTATAAACGCACAGCTCAAACTACAGGATAGATCGAGCTGAAAGGAGGTCACTAATCGCTTCATACATTTCAGCCCATTTTATGTACCTGAGGTACATGTATACCAAAATGTAGGGAAAAATTCGAGGATTCCGAAAATTATTTTATTTTATTACAATCTTTACATAAAACTTAGAAATGAATCATGAAAAGTGTAAACCAAAAAAAACTGTCAATCAAAACGTTATGAGAGAAACGTCATTCCGTTCGTTTCGGCGTTTTAGGGTGCTCGTTACTATCGTTTGTTTTGTATTTTTTATAATAACTCGACTAACAAAGAGCTGAATGTTATGATCTGTGTAACAGGTTCTTATTTTTCAAATAAATTTTTTTTTTTCTTGTCTCCAAATAACCATAAAAAAATATATTACTGGTATATTACTCAGGGTATTTTAGGGTATTGTTTTCCGCAGAGTGTACCTCGGTACATCATTTGGGCCATTTTTGGTGACATCCTTTGGCACACTAATAGTTATGAGAGCAGTAGACATCCGCTTAGAAAGGATTTTGAAAAATTCACGACTAAGGGAGTGAAAAAGGGGATGAAAGTTTATATGAAAGTACGTCAGTTTCGAAGTTAGGATCTTATAATTTTGTATTAACTTGGGCTCATGATTGAAAAATAATTATATGTGTCTCAGCGTTTCTGATAATTCCACCCCGAAGGGATGAAAAGGGAGACGACGTAGTGTATGGAAACTCCTTCGTATTCAAAGAAAAAAATCACTAAATTTATATTGAGGCTTATGGTTGGAAGAAAACTAACATAACGTTTCGGTGTTATTGGAATTTCAATCCTTAAGGGGGTGAAATGGGGTAATTAAACCTACAAATCTATGGATGTCGTTATTGAGGTTTAATGGAATGTTGATTGCGAAAATAATATTTATCTATACAACGTGTTACAAAATACCCCTAAAGCCGAATATGGTAAAAACATCAAAAGCCTAAAGTTGGTACATAAGATGCTTAAATTATTCTTTCGCTATCGTATTGGGATGCACTGCACTTAATAATTTTCAGGGTAAAACTATTTTTTATATGTGTTATTATAATTACCATCAATACCTGGAAAACGCGAACCATCATTAGGTTTATTATTGGCACGTGTACAAAATAATAACGAACAAAACACATAAAGCAATAAGAGTAACAATCATTACGAGTGCTTCTAATAAAGAAAGTAACAAAAAAATCGGAAACGAGAACTCCGAGGACGGAAACTTGTGTTATCCGGGATAGTTTGGAGCCGAGTTGTAAGTACTAAATATACTGCACACACAACCATAACACTGTTGGAATTACCAACATTATTACTAGCAACTTTTTATAATTTTTTAATGCAATTACTACCTATATCAATTACTAAAAGACGGTGATCACAGTGCGTGTTCAAAATTGCAAGTCTACTTCATGTATACCAGTCATACAAGTTTAAATACAGCCTACTACTATTTTGTTCAAACACCTAAAATCCACTTCGTATAAAACTTGAGATTAGTTCAAAATCGCTCGGTGTGATTCGTGACTAGAAATATCACTTATTTCTTCTTCTTTACTACTTTTTTAATGTCATCTGATATTCAAAATAACTTATAAATAATGTAGGAAATTTCACTTCGAGAAATGGTCACATGTTCTAGAATATGAGATGTGGATTATTTGCTACGTAGGTTTTTTGCATTGTAGGTATTGACAGCCGGACTCTATAAAACTGTCTCTGGTACTACCAAGGAGTAAATGTACTAAATCTATGCTCAAGTCGTAGTGGTTTGTCAGAATGATGACGTCACATATTGTGCACATTCTTAATTTAATCGCATGGTATCTTATATCTATCTATCTTAGTATCGTCTTGGTAGCTCTTGATTGCTTTTAATTTACTAACGATTTCGAAATTCTGTTTCTAAAGTGGAACTTTTATAAGTTATCTTTTGCACGAATACTAATTTAATTGCTGTTAGTTTGGATAAAGTTCTATCTGACATTCCAAAAGCTTTGGTTATGCAGCTGCAACTATTGCAATATTCAATAGTTGTTAGTGCCAAACAGTGCTTCGGTATTTTAGTTAAAATTTTTGGAAGCCTGTATTTTTTTCTGGGACTGTTTTATAGAGAGAACGCCATAATTTAGTGTCATAAATATTATTTTAATAGGTGAAGTCCGGTTTGCGTCATACTTTCATACGTGTAACAATGGTTTAACATAACAATGACGTCATTTAGGGGAACACTCGGAAACCCTTTACAAAAATAGCCTATAAATAAGTTACTCTGTCTATTAAATTGTAGCAAACAAAAAAATAGGACGGAAATAACACGGTAAGTATTAAGTAAGCGAGCTTATTCTAAAAATAATTTAAATTTTATTTTTTAATAAATTTTAATTAATAATTTTAATAATAGGGGCTTTATTTATTATGAATTAGTAATTTTTTCCGACATGCAAAGATCTTCGTTCCTTCTATAATTTTAAAGGTGCATCAATAATAAAAAAATAATCAAGAAAGTATTAGGGTTATTAATATGGAAAGTGCAACTTTGGACATGATGATGATGATGGGATAAAACTATTTGCTTAGGGTATATAAAAAACACGTGTACTTACAGAAAAATATATCTTTTTATTTTACTTTTCAAAAATAAAAATCAACGCATGCCTCATATGTAAATAAGAGTACAATACCAGTATCACAAAATATCAACAATAACAAAACATTTTTACATCATCGAAGGCACTGACTTATTAATAGCCTTTCCAGCCCCAGCCTTTGTGATCTTCGTGGCCGCCTTTGCTGCCGTGACCTTCATCGTGGTGGTGGTGCTCGTCGTGGCCACCTTCATCGTGGAAGCCTTTGTGGTCGTGGTGGTGGCCGCCCTTCTCGTGGTGGCCCTTCTCTCCGTGCTCATGTTCATGGAAACCACCATGCTTGTGTCCCTTATGGAATTCACCTCCCTTCTTGTATCCGCCTTCATGGTGGTGGCCACCGTATCCTTCTTCGAAACCTGATTCACCATGCTTATCGTGGAAGTGTTTGTCCTTCTTGAACTCGTCTATTTTGTGGACTCCATGATGACCCTTGGTCGAATGTCCTTTATGGAAGTGCCCCTTTTCTTCGAAGCCGTGTCCCTTCTCACCCTTTTCGCCGTGATGGTGCTCATCATAGTAGCCGTCGTCGTGATGGTGATGTTTCTTGTGGCCGCCATTTTCTCCGTAGTGGCCTTTGTGTCCTTCGTGGTGGGAGTGGCCCTTGTTGCCGTGGTCTTGTTCGTGGTATCCCTTGTATCCTTTTTCTCCATGTCCACCATGCTCGTGATGGTGGTGGCCGTGGTGTTCGCCACCGCCACCTTTCTCCCAATGATTTGATGCAGCCGCCACTAGATCAGCTTCTCTCTTGAAACGAACTTCCCTTGCGTAGACTGCTGCCACGAGGGCCACTAAGCAAACTAACACTAGTGCTCTCATCTTTCTTATTCCAATTGTAGGTACTGTTGAGCAATGATTTCCAAATGATGCCTGTTACTGTTTTCACTTAGTTTATATAGTATTGCCAATAATAACGCAGTTGTTATCGATGTCAGGGTAAACATTGGCGGTCGAAGGTACTCTGACCTGAATTTGTTTTTGACACGTTATTGACACGCCTATCCATTCATCTTTCAACTGTTAGTTTTATTTTTTATTCATAGAATATTGAATCTGTTTTTAGCCTTAAAGAAATACTAACAAATAACAATTAACAGTCTATTCTTAAAAAAAAACTTCGTAACAAATTGGCCGCATTTGCGCTCTTGATGCTTTTAGATGTATATGTTAAATAATTCATTGTACTGAAAACAGTCATTTTTTTCGGGAAAATTGGATTTATCTAGTGTAAGTGTAGTCATAATATGTAAGCCATTACACCTGTACACACAATAACAATGAATTTATTAAGAATTATATGAGTGTCATACAACAATTCACCAATTTTGATGATTACTTCGTGTTCATATTTCCCTGTATAAAACGTTAATTGCAGATTATCAGCTAGTCATCAATAAGCCAGACATAATAATATCCCTAGACTCGTTGGGTTGGTATATTATACTAGCTTTTGCCCCCGATTTGTCCACGTGATCAAGATGTGCATTTATTTGAAAGTCACGGTTTACCAATATTCCTAGGTATTTATCAGTAGACCCTTTTGTTCCATGCTTACATGATGGGTCATAGTCTTTGTTCGCTTGGTTTTTGACTCTAGCTATACTTAATTACAAATCGGGCAACCGTTTGGGCTATAGGTATGATATGACGTCATTAAATCAGTTGCAGAATGGTTTTCTTTATACCTGCCTATATTACTGTATTAATAATTATATTTTTCACATTAAAATTCATATGAGTTCTCATAACAGTATTCTTTGTCTCATTAAGAATTCGCATCGTTAATTCGTTAGATAGAGACACACAGGCAACGTTAACATACCATTCCATTAAACTATTTCCAATAAACTATCTATCTAAAATTTACTGAAATAAAACACTTCTTGTGGATACTAATGCGATTTTATTAAAGGTTTTTGCATTTGCCAACCTTTTGTAGCTGCTAAAAATAAACATACTTTAAAGGTTCATACTTATCAATAATATTAAGGCAAGGCCAGTTCACGGAATCTACTCTTTCACTATCTCTTTAGAATATGGTTGATTATTGCATAGATTTAATTGTCAATTTAGTACATTCACAATGTACTAAAGTTACTAAAATGATTAATAAAAAAGCTATCATTTTTGCATAAAAAAATCACTGTCGTTGAAAATTACGGAATCTGACGATTGGAAGTTTATAGTTTTTATGTTGTTAATTAGGATTTTTTCAGAGTTACCAGGCCATATTTAAATATTCTGTTCGGTTATTGTTTCTTTGTTTCTCTTGATTTTTGTGAAATAGAATTCTACATCAGTTCTTTACATCAGTAGTTAAAAAATCTTTTTTTCATCAGATCGTGAACTGGCCTTAAGTAGGTAATTGGAATTGACACGCGTGGATTTTCCGAAAGTGCAATTCATATTTAATGAATGATCCTGTCTGAAACACAAAAAAATCAGCGGCTGCTTTTCAAAACATTTGATAATAGGACCTAATATATTCAAAATCTTTCTAAAGTATAAAGTATTTTTTTGAGGCACAATTCAGATAACAGATAGAAAATAAACAAAATTATTACTAAAATAATAATATAAAACAAATGCTTTGCTACATTTGAGCCCAATTAAAAGTGCACATCGTTTACAACAAGTAACAATCATTAATAGATTAAATAAAACAAAATAAAAGGAAATACATTAAAATAATAGGGGCTAAAGTATGAAATTGCCGATTTATTCTCACACACAGATACTGTCATATCTTCTGTGATGTTAAAGGTGCTTCGGTTGTCTATTTCGAATTATGATCATAACGGCCAACTACCTGTCGGCAATAAAAACATTTCTGTTTTTCTTTCCTTCACTAAAAATAAAGTACCTACCTTATTATTAGTAGTTCCTTTTTTTGTTAGCAAAAGCGACCTCTTATTTCGTTGTAACTTAGCCGATACTTATTTTTTTCGCGTCACCTAAGTGGCATACGTTATCTTAGCGTTTAAACACTAGTGCAAGTTATGAAAACATTAGCGTTCATGGTTGTTAAATAAATTAAGGAAATTTTAGTATGGAAAATTAAAATTCTTTAAAATTCTCCATACAGAACGGCAATTTCATACTTAAACCTCTAATAATATATTATACCTTTATGAGACAAATATAATAATCAATGTTTAAAATTGGTAATAAAAACCAATCATAAATTATTTCTTTTACGTATTTAAAAAATAGTAAGTACGTATTATGATTTAAACATTGATTAAAACCGCGTCTTCGGCGAACTACATTACTTATGTATTTGTATAAGTAATTTTTATCATCCAATAATAGTCATTTATATATTGTGTGTCTTCTTCTGAGAAAATAACCCTTACAAGAGCATAGTGTTATCAATTCATAATTACAATGCTTTGAATATTATATTTTTTTCCTCAAATTCTTTTAGTATATTTTTAGAATCATCTCCAACAAACAGATTACCATAACCGACTGTAAAAAGGAAATGTTGGTACTTAAACTAAAGCGTTTGAGTGACGGACGTTACCTTCTAATGAAATAAAATGACTGAAGAAATTCTACAAGGTCTTCCGGCGTCGCGGTAATCGGACTTTCGGCGAAGTAAGATGTCGGCGTTGCTATTTATTCCTGTTATTTATTTATTATTTTTATTTAACGACAATTATGTTGTGAAATAGGGATAATTTATACACTATATTATAATTCTAATTCTTGACATGAGATTAGAGCTGAATCAAGTTTGACAATTTTGTCGAAGAAGAGCATTGTTTTTCTATCCCTCGGGAACTGTTCTTTTTTCTGGAAGAAAGATACCCTATGTCCTTTTCTGTACCCCTGACAAGGTGTATGCTAAATTTCATGATGATCGGCTAAGCAGATTAAGACGTGAAAGACAAACAAATAATCCCACAAACAACTTCACTTTCGCATTTATAATAAAAATTAAGATTAGGATTAGGATACACTGGCAACGAACATCGGAGCTTGTTTGGAGGGAAGAAGCAATAAGGATGAGATGTTAACGGCGGAGTTTTCACCGAGTCAAGGTCGTCCGGTGTCAAGGTGCTGTTGCGAAGGTGTCGCCCCGATTTTTTTCCATTCCTTTGTTTGAATAAATTTCTTGTGACCATTTCTTGCGACACTCTCGCCGGTTGAGCGCACACGACCGGAGCAAGATACAAGAATTTGCTCCAAAACAGAGTTAGTTCTTAGAGCAGCAGCAAAATGTTTGCTACATTGGTTCGACCGATAATTACACTCTCGGATACCGTTTTAATATTTAAAATTTTCATAAGACTTTCCTTAAACTGTATTAACTTATTTTCTGTTAAAATTAGAAACGTAAACAGTTTAGGCGAGAGATATAAAGTGTTAATTAAGTGTTTTGAGATATGATTACCAACGCTCAGCAAACTGTAAATTAGCCTAATAAAATTCATAATTACAGGACAACTCTGAGCCAGGCTGTAATCTAATACACTGCATAAAAGCTACAGGTGACATTTAAGTTTTAGTTTTCATTTACCAAAGTTAATTTCGTAAAATGAAACTTCAGTTTAAGTAGAGTGGTACAATTACTGAAAACCTAAATTGCAGCTCGGAAAGTGTTGTTTTGACATTTTTAATTTAAAAGTGTATATTTTTAATTAATCGTTTAATTGTCAGGTATTTATTAGGAATTTTGTCAGTAATATTTTTTTCTTGTATTTATGAATATATTAAAAAACGAAAATTATTGTAATTCTTAACTGTGCTGGGCTTAACCTTAAATTTTATAATTAGTAATAATCTGAAATTTTAATAAAACCGCGTGTTTTTGTTCATAATATTGTATGCTAAATAGTGATAGAAACAATTTGTCACTACTTATTGTATTTCCAAAGATAAAGTACAATATGCCAAGTTTGCTTTGTCATACGGCTTAAATCAATAACGTCTATTTAATTGGTCGCTTAACCTAGTTTTGAAAACATCGATCCGTATATCTGAATTTAAACAAGGCTGTTGTAACTTTATGCCAAAGTGCTGTATTTTTGCATAAAGAGTAGGTATTTGGACTGTAAACTATCCTCCGGACCATCTGACCACTAAATCCCACCACCGGTGGTCAGTTGGCACTCCAATTTCTCTACTGACTACCAGTGACAAAATAACACAATGGTATACTCCCATTTCACCAACCAGTGGTGTTAATTGTCCCATTTCACCACTAAGGCTGTTGAATACCGTAATAGGGGGCCGATTGATGCAGCTTATCGTCATAATTACTCTTTGATCTGATATTCTGACTTCCAAATTACCTAAGTATCATAGCATGGGAAAGACCAAACGGATTCAACTTGACTGAGGTAGTATCACGAGATTTTAAAGCATTTTAGAGTAGTGGTAGTGAGTGGTTTTACCTGCTGGGTATCATAAATTACATTTTATACACATTAATTAAATACTGTTTTAATATTTTACACAAGGGGTCTCAGGGATGCAGTGAACAAATAAATATCTAGGCAGCGGTAGTGTTGTTCATTTGTTTCGATATTTGTTCGAAGCTCAAAGCCGAAAGTTCACCGTTCTATAGATTTGGTTTGCATTTGTTCAACATAGTATCATATAGCAAGGCCGCCCAATTTGAATTTGCCCGCCAGTGGTCGGCCAGCTTGAACGTAGAGGACCGGCGCTGCCACAATAAAAAAAAAATTGCCCGCTTGGAAAATCTATTGGGCCTCTCTTGTCATAATATAGTATTGGCCCCTGGATCATCGCCGCCGCGCACCGTCGGGCGCTTCGAGCACGTTCTAAACCAGGCATGGCAGCAACAGGGAGTAATGCTTTATTACTTAAATTATTTTCCAGATAAATTATTTAAAGTGTCACAATGCCTACTTCAAATTAATATTTTGTGGTAAGATTTTGTTGGTTGCAGTAAAGTTCAAATTTTCAATTCCTAAAAGCCATGTTTTTGTAAATAAATAGAATTGCTTCGGGCACATTAGAGATGGCCATTTTAGATGGGATTTGGACGATTGATATTATGACATCTTAATGTGCGTTTTCACTACAGTGATCAGTAAGTCATTTTGACAAAGTTGTGTTCTCACTTCCTGTCAGACTCTGTTTCGATACAATGTTTAAAACATCATTAATTGACTAGTGGAAACGCACAGTTATGGGCTATTTACATGGGTCGATTTTAGTCACCTGTGACGGTCGACTTAAATCACCTCGCAGGTCCCTTGTAATATTTAATCGCAGATGACACATCGGTGATGGCGTCGCTGTCGTCTATGTAGTCGATGGCATTACCTAGGTAACAATATATAATAACGTAATTGTAGTTTATTTTGTTTCTTTGTTCTGTGGCTAAACATCACATCAGCGGTTTAAGTGCAATAGTGCAATGGTGTGACTCGGTCTGTCTGTATGTCACAGCTGGATATCTCGAGAACTACTGATGCTATCAACTTGAAAGGAATAGTTTTAGATGAAGTTTGCCCAAGTATTTTGCAAATAAGAGAAATAAAAACATTTATATTTTTTTTGCAACAGGGACAGCAAAGGGGGTCTTAGAAATTCGAAGTGAGGCTACTAGGGCATATGGGGTATCATATGAAAGGGCGCTGTTTGCACATTCTCAATAATTTTTTAGGCCGCATAGTTTTCAGCTATTCGTTACCTAGTATTACTCGTATTATCCCCCGGTTCATATGATCTGGGCGCTGGTAGCAACAAGCAAGTGAGATGTTATTCGAATGAATCATATTAGTTATATTGTATCATAATAACTATTATTTATTAAATTTAAGTTAATAACGAGCAGTTACAAAAAATAAAATTTAATTATTAGCATCAGCTAATGTATCAACATTCCATGGTTGGGAAATAACTACGACAAGAGATTTGATTGAATGGGTTCTTAGTGCTAGAATACTAGTTAAATTCAAAAAATACTTAATGTGAGTATATTAAAACAATTACTTAAAAGTTTTAAAGAAACTATTTAGTGCTCGCTCTGTTCACCTACTTGTGAGATACAAAACTGGAACTAAATAATTGTGTATTCTAACTACTTTTCTAACTAAGGATAAACGGACTATACACTATTCGATTTAAATCCTTTGTGCAATGTTAACATAAGGAGATAATAGAAGTACCAAGTAGTTATTGCATAATGCTAGTCACTCCGGCCATGTTTATAATAATTTAATTATGTTGCTCGTAGCACCATGCAGTATGCTACGAAATCCGTAGCAATTCCTCCAGTGAATTGCTTTTCATTGTTTATCTAAGTTACATGAGTTGAATATATTATTACTTAATAGCATTATGTGCATTAATTCCATTGCAAAGTAATTCAAGCATAATGTAAGTATAATTATAACGCTGGCTTGCAGCGAAAGTGTAAAAAGTACTAGAAAATTTTGCCGTTGCCACTAGCGTCTCGGTAGCATAATTGGTCAATGCATTGGGCCGGAATCCCAAGAGTGCGGGTTCGAGACTCGTCTGAGGTGCTACGGTCACCCGTCACAGACGAGACTAGTCTATATTTTCTAGTATTTATTTATCTTAATATTAAAATAGCATTGTGAAATGCAAAAAATCTAATTAATAATGTAAGTATATCCATATGCATATGTACCGACGCATTGCTTTTCCTCCTGCTATATTTGACTTTACTTGTGCTTAGCGCGGCACCACTCTTATTCTTTTCTTAGATTACCGCGCGTAGATACTAACCCCCTTACTAATAAAGATCGTATAGCAGATGAATAGTTACACAATGGTTTCTCTCTGTCAAACTATTTAAGTTTCACATTAAAAAAGGGACAAAACACTGTGTAACTAACTATACATCTGCTATACAATCTCTATAAGTAAGGGGGTTATAAAATAACACTTCTATATGGATTAAAAACGGTTTATACCAAAAATACCGTATTATCACTATGCAGTAAATAACTACTTTTATTTTCTTCTCAGTGTTTCAATTCTCCTAGCTTCTCTTTTATCATTTACAATCACGATTTTATATATATAATAAAATGTCAAAATTAAAAAACGAGCGTTAATGTTCTATAAACTTTCAGGACGCAGTTTAACTTCATTTATATATTATCGCCCTATCAATTTAATTAATGATTCGCGAAGATACACGCGTGTGAACGGGAAAGGAGGCGGCACGTTCTCTATTACGCCGAAGCTTTGTCTATTTAGTTAGTGGAAATCACACTGCTGAAACTAATTACAGAGTAATCTACGTAATCTAATCACGCGGTACAACGGATCTGCCTACTGTCTGTGCGTGTGTACATCGCATGGTTATATAAAAAAGTAGCCTGTGTTCAGGTTTTGTAGCTTACTAATTCAAATCAAAGACAATAAAGCTTTTGATGAATCGAAGAAATTCCTTCGATCTCCTCTTAAAAGTATTATTTTTTTACTTTTATTCGTAAATCAAAGCATTTGAAGTTCCTGCCTTTTTAATTATTGAATTGTTTTCGCCCGCGACTTCGTCCGCGTGGACTATCGGGAAATCCCTAGAAAACTTTTGACCGGGGTAAAAAGTATTCTATGTTTTAATCAAGGCAAAAAACTATCTGTGTGCCAAATTTCATCCAAATCCGTTCGGTCGTTTTTGCGTGATTGAGTAACAAACATCTAAACATCCAAACTTTTACATTTATAATATATGTCAATAAACCCATGTGTTATTCGTTATTCGGAAAAATTAGAGAATGAGAGGTGATTATTCAAAGAAATTACACGATACTAAAAAACCGTTAAGATGCACAAAGATCAATACACAACAACGAATGAAGGTTTTTATCAGTCTTTTCTCATTGACAGCGTTATACAACTATCATTCGTATCGGTTTAAGCTTCAAATATCGACCAATTTGATGTATAATAATTTTTTTATATAAATAACTTTAAAGTTAATAGGACGAACGACACAGCGCTATCTAACGTGGATTTACTTCATTCACGATGGATCTAAATACCTATGTACGTTTAAAAACGTATATGAAAGAAAAACTAAGTCTCGTCATTTTCTTTTACATTTTAAAATGTAATATTTTCTCTAGTATTTTTAAAGATTAATAATTATTAAGTATTAGTGTTATTAAGTGTTACTATATATACAAAAAAAATAAACCAAAATAACAATTTCAATTTAAACAACAATATAAATTCTTGTACGAGTCAATACATTTGCGAATTTTAATCTCAGCATTCTCAGCCCGTGTATACTCGATTTATGTTATGATTATATTTTTCTAATTTAAATAATTAAAGCTTGACAATGCTGTTTATTTTGCTAATTAACAATTTGTTTAATCAGCATGATAAAATAATGTAATATGATGCTACGCCAAGCTTAAAGTAAAGTACAGGGTTTTTATTCACTCTTAAAATAAGGGTATGTGTTCAGTCCAAGAACTGAACTGTGTCAAAATACACCATAAAATTTTGGTCATCCCTTTCTAAACTGATAGGACAGTCATTAATTATTTTACATATTTGGCCTTATATTTTTTAGAGAAAGTTGTCCAGTTTTATGGACAGGAGTTGTCCTTAAAATTTGGAGTGTGAATAAAAAATAAATCTGTAAGTATATTTTATTGAGTTGAATCATTTTCGACTTTTCATTGCAGCCAACTATGTCTTTTTAAATTTCTTTTGTATTTTGCAGCAAAGAGTTTAACTGTTTTGTATAAGTACGTGCGTCACGATACACTCTGCGGCTTAGTTCAGATACCAGTCTCTCCACAAAATTGTCTTCCACCCTTGTAATTTATTAGTATTTTATTAATAGAGAGCTGGAAAGTTTAATTATCCGTCGGCCAGACAATCAGATCAGTATCGGGCCAGAGCTTTGCGCTATTTAGCTAACAGTAATCGCGCAGCTGAAACTAATTACGGACTAGTCCCACTAATCCCGGTCTATGGCACGCGGCATCTCATTGTAATCCCGATTCGCGAATTGTAGCAACAGGCGGGAATATTATTCTATTTTTTTTTACCAAAATATTGATGGACTGATTTACGTTCTATCAACAAAATAAACATGACACATCATCATTGATATGTATAGATTTTCTGTTTTACAACCTTTGGTGAGACAGTGAAATACTTATTATCTCGTGGTCAGGCGTGTCAGGATAGACTTCATAAAAAACCGGCAAAGTGCGTGTCGGGCCACGCGCAGTGTAGGATTCCGTAGCCCATGGTTCATATACTTAAATGTAGATACTACCGGTTTCAAACACCTGACAACGTTATTTAAGTAGTTCCCGATGAGGAATTTGTACTGCGCCAAGTACATTTTATTAGTTGGTCGACTGTTACTCGTAAACTTGTAAAGCCTACTTAGCTGTGATAGTTTTCCTTTTAATTTTTCATATATATAACTACCGTGAATTTTTTCTCGTATCCAAAAACAACCATTTGGCTGGCAGGGCAATCAAAAAATTGTATTCACAAACACGCAATATTTTTAAAATTGCTATCCAACGACATTCCACACTATGGTGTAGACAAAAAAAAATATTACATCCCCACTTCACGTGTAGGGGAGGTAACCTAAAAAAATATTTTTCAAAATTTTACTCCACCACTTTGTAGGCGTGATTAATATGTATATCCATGCCAAATTACAGCTTTCTAGTACAAAGAGTATAGTATATGAGTTAGGCTGGGGACGGACAGATGGACATTGCGAAACTATAAGGGTTCCTTGTTGACTACGGAACCTTAAAAATGAGATGCATAAACTATTGTTTGTTAATAAAATAAGAAATAATGAACGTACAACAACAAGTTGTTGGCCAAGGCCTAAAAACAGAATGTTTGTTTTCCGAAATGGATCCGACCGAGATGTTATATGCGTCAGTAATCCTGTGACCATGGCGACTGAAAAGGCCATGAAAATACAAAAACTAAACTCGATAGTTCGTAAAACGTCGGGAAATTTAATTCTCAACCGTAAATACTTTCTATTTCACTCTATTCATTGACGCCGCGTGAAAATCTAAGAAGTGGATATAGGTAGACTCATTCGTATCAGCTTGTATTTCATAGACAAGAAGGCTAAATATATTTTAGTCCCTCCAAGCAAGAATTGAGGCAGCGAAATAAAAAGCATGCGTTCACTTTGAAGCTGTATTGAGAAAAGAGTAAAATTGACAACAATTGATACTGACAGTTGACAGCTATCAATGAGCATAGAATAAACTAATTTTTAATGTTTCCAACACTAGCACAAAGTAAACAAAAGTTTTCGTTGTTTATATTTATGTTTGTGTTGCTATGTAATAAAAGAAAAGCTGTAATCGTAAAGAAGAGACAAACTCTGTTATATTTATTTTATACAACTGAATTGAAATATAAGATCAGTTACGGGTTTGTTGTTGGCATGTAAAAGAAAACAGAAAATTATTATAATAATCGCGACAAAGAAATTCTCTTCAAAAGTTGTACAATGCTTATGTAGTACAAATAGGTACCAGTTCGTATGTTTTTGTTGAATGACGATGTAAAAATATAAAATTTGTCATCATAATTATAGAACATTCTCTTTTTATAGAAAATAATGCTGGAAAGAAGTGATTTTTCTTTTAGTAGGTGAATTGATAAAAGTTGTATCTTAAATCTTCTATAATAGCTTTGATTTATTATTAGATTTCGATTGAATTTAGTGGTTACAATATATAGATTCCAAAAATCAAACACACCTATCTAAACCTTAGTTTTAGCTTAGCTAAGCTTTTACAATGAGCTTGTAAAGTTTTTTCTTGAGTAAACTATTCTGAAGGCCTGGAGCAAAGGAGTTGTAGCAGGTGACTGTACATTATGAAGTAGATAAATGGATGTTCATAATTGGCTTGTAGCTCGGTAGAAGAAAAGGCCTGTTTCCGAATATTCCCTGCGGACATTGGAATCTGGTCGCTTTAATCGGAAATGTTCACAAGCAGACTCTGTGTAAAAAACTTCGTTGGCAGTTGTAATGATTTTCGTCGCCAAAGAAAATTGTGTTCGTTTGTAATAGAAAATTGGATTTTTTTCGAAAACTAAAATCCCTGGAACTCTGTTAATTGTTTCTGTTCAGTGATTGGTATTATTCTCGAAGTTGTGTTTTAACCCTTTACGAATCGAAATGTTTTAGGGAAATCTATTGAATACGTAGTTTCTATCCCCAGTGTGCTCAGTTGGGAAGAGTTGTCTATAAACCGAGGGGCGACAGGCTCTGCGCCTGTCCCCGTTTGGTCGTTAAGAGGTATCGTAAAATACTTTGGCTTTACTTATGTTTCTAGATTGCAGTTGTTAATGCCTTTCTCTGTCATCAAAGTTTCACTGATTATTTACTATTTTGCTTTGGAAACTTTAAAATTAACTAAACATAAATTACCTCATAAAATTGTGTAAATCGTATGAACAAGGTTTTTACGATAAGTACCGAATTCCCTAGAATTGTCTCTCTTATTAAGTCTATAACAAAGTTTTTAGGTCATATACAAGTATATATTTCTTCTATCACGAAAAAAAATAAGCAATAGACGACGGAGATGTTTCATAGAAATCGGCACTAGGGAAATAACGACATATATAAACTAAATACAGTAATACCTATTTGTATCTGAGTTTGCATTCATACTAGGTAATACGAAACCAGTTATTAGGTACCTAATGTTGTAAACGACTAATGTTTAAATTTTTCTTTATCTAAATATATAAAAGGCTAAGTGACTGACTGAGTGTTAAATTTTGCGTAATGTTGTATGAAACTCAAATTTCTTTCTATTCTATCTGAGACACGGCAAATGGGAGAAGTTATACAGTAATATCGTCAGTAAATTCCGCAAGTTGACTAATACAGCTTTCGAACAAAAACAAAATCAGATTGAATTTATCATAAAAATACCTTACTAAATATTATACTAGAAAAAATGTTCTTTTTAGCTGTCCTAAATAAATAAAATAAAATTTGATAGAATTGTCTGAGGCGGGAATCGAACCGGAATCTTTTGGAAGTCCGGTCCAATGCTCATAGCCAACTGAGCAACCGAGTCACTGGCTTAGTTGGTAAGAGCATGGACCGGACTTCCAAAGGTCGCGGGTTCGATTTCCGCCTGAGACAATTCTGGTGAACAGTCAAATTTTTTTAGTATATTATTTAGTGTTATATAAAAATAGCATTGAAATCTCAAAATAAAAATAAAAGTACCTTTTAGAAGTAAGCTCTCTTGTAAGAAAACCATAAATTGGTAGTATATATAAAAAATCAATCAGTTTTAATTATACTCGAAACAGCAATATTATTTACATTGTTTAATTCAAAACTTTTTACTTCTTTCATTGCAGGCAATCTTTCCTGTCCTTCGTATTTGTGGGACATTATACGACGTAGCAGCAAGAATAATTGTCCTAGCCCATTAGTTGAATAAAATGCACAATATTTCCTCGGAAAACTCAATGTGAGTAACATAAGTGCAAACATTTAATCATGTTTATTGAAGTGGTACATGAGAAGAAAACCTTTTACATGTATCATTTGGGCCAAGTTTGAGCCGCAAAAAGGTCTTATTCGAGTAGTATCTATCTATTATATGAAAATGTGTATCTATTATGTGAAAATATGCAGCATTAAGGGAATTGTTGTCATTCCTTTTAATAAAAGTTAACTGAAGATGGTATGTTCAATGTCTGTTTAAGTAAAGAATGATTCGAAAAAAATCCTCGACAATCGACACAATAACTGTGTAAGAAACCTAATTAAAAACAGAAGATTGCCCCAATCACCGTATTATACGGTGATGTCACGGTGCCACTAAAACATCCTCCATGAAAATGGCAGTCACCGAAATGTCAGGAAAAATAAAAAAATCTGATAAAAACACCGTGTTAAGACTTGAGACACTAGAAATAGATTTACCGCAAAAGACAGCCACGGCCAAATTAACAAGTTGTTAATAAGTTGCCTGTGCCAATTAAAAGGTACTGATGTGAATAAAATGTTGTTGATGATTAATCAAAAAGTAATTAAAAACAGAATATGTCCGGGTATTTATATGACGTACAAACAAAAATAATGCCGCTGCCAGCTCAAGTACTTACTGAAATTGTTTGTAACATTAATTCAAAATGTTAAATGAATTTATTGAACCTGCAATCGGCTTTAACCTATATCATCAGTACCTAACTCTAATCGCAGTTAATTAATAACATGGCTTTAACATTTTGTGAGTAGTAAACTGATTCATAATTTTAATTAGAGGCCAAAATTATATGCCAGTAACAGCAAACAAATTAACCTCAGAATTTTAATTCGACATTATTTTTCTGTTTGAAAACCAACAGCTGAGGCATAAACAATTTGTTATAATAATATGTTGAACGATTGCATATGATACATGGTATGAATCAAAATACCATTCACAAGGTTAAATTAGGTTAATAACTATTATTATAATAAATATGTAATTCGTGGAGAAATCAAGTGCTTTTTGAAGATTCCAATTGAGCAGTGTTGTGAATCCCCAGAGAAATAAGCATTTCTACTTTCGAAATAAATTGCTGTTCAAGGGTTGATAACGATATAATAACAAATCAAAAAGAATAACGGAGTTTTTAGGTACAATGCTATTTAGTTTTTAGTAATAAAATAAAAACATAAAGACAGAAATTAATTTAATTTATATTATTAACATATTTTGAATATCAGGCTCCACGAGTGGGAAAGCCATAAGCGTAGGTATTGAATGGCAATCGTGGAACAATCAAGACCTCAAGACATTCCGGATGCGAGCTGGGCGGCACCCGGCCGCCGGAACCCATTAATGAAATTGGAATTGTCGCTGGTCCCCAAGCTCCTCGTTCTCCCCAATTGATTTTCATAGACAAGAATTGTCATTCCGGCGGAGAGGCGAATCCTCGGGGTCGGCAATTGTCGTGATATGAAAAGCAGGTGGATCGGCCTTTCGTGACTGGAATACTAAACGCCTTGTTATCATCTCATTGTAGCCGCCGACGAACGCTAAAATATCTTCCGCCGCCGTCTCCGTTTGACGTTTCTTTTTGAATTCAGTTTCATTTCGGATTTTAATTTACTTTGCACTCCCGTGGGTGGCGCAGCTGCTGCATCGGCGGGGTTGGCATGGAATGCAAATTGTGTCCTATATTATACTGTAAGATTTTCAACTGGCTTCAATTTTAGTGTTCTTGGCGTTTGCCGGACCGCAGCTTGGTGGAACTATTGACGACAGTCATAACTTACGCAGCAATGTACCGTTTGGGGAGCCTATGAAGTGGTGAAGTAGATGATTTATAATTTCTGTTTTCATTTGATATTGTAATTATTAGAAGGGTTACAGCATTCATTAAGGGCATACCCCATGACCCAATTTTTTTAAAGTATAAGTAGGTATGAACATACATATTTTTGTTGACGCGTGGCATTTTTTATTTTAAACGGCTACCCGTTACACTCTCGCCAGTTACTTTTTAGTTAAAAACCATGATAGGAAGTGATATACGTGGGAACACTTCATATTTTTTTTATTTAATCAGAATTTTGAAACTCGTGATGACAATCCCGATTGTTGTGTTTCGTATGTATTTATGTAGTGTACCGAACTTGTTGGGATTTCAAAACACGTTTGTGCGTTAAAAAGGTTAAAAATAGATGAAGAAAAGTTTATCAACTTAATTTACGAACATAAATGTTCGAGGGATCAGAATGATTCAACTACAATTATATGTCTTTAATAATAAAATGAAATTCACCGAAATAACGTCTTTTTAAATATTATATTTCACGCATCCATTCCGTTATACGACAGCGACGACGCCGTCGTAGTTTCCGAGTAAAAACAGAGAAGATACAGATTTATATTATTCATCGCGCTCCAACCAAAGATGACTTCACGAATGCGATTTCTATACCTATTTGACGGAGAAAAACGTATACAGTGTGCGCACTTAATTCGTACGACCAGGATCATACGTTTACTTACGATGCAAATTCGTGTCCAAAGTGCTCACGCTCACGGCCTTAGTTGTTTTCACAATGTCAGACAAAGCGGTCGTTGTGCTGAGTGCGGCCATATTTATTCGATATTGTTGTACAGCCCAATGTAGTACTCGGTGATACTTGAGTAACAAAAACAACTTGCGAATAAAAATATAATAATTTGAAAACAAATGAAAACGTATTTACATTGTGCCGTTAAAATCAATAGAATCACGCGTCATCAAATAATCGACGATCGCTAATAAATAAAAAAAGAAATGTATGTTATTTCTAAAGACTTTTCAAAGAAAGATGAAATGAGAACAAAGTTGAAGATTGTTCTATACGTAAATAAGCAAAAGAAAGGATATTGGTGTTATCCTCGAACACAGAAAACATATTTCCCCTGTTCTGTGGGCGTTACGATTTATTTCAAAATCGCCGCGTTTATGTTACAAGTTGTATTAAAATGTTCCACTCCTTCCTTTTAATAAGTTATAATACAGTTGCGAGGCGGGTAAGGTTATCAAGGAAAGCCTATTATAATTGTTGTGGCAATATTTCCATGAAACTGAAAACTGGTAGATGAATAGCTGTCAGTGAAGGTTGCCCGTGTTGAGGGCGCAAGGGCACGTGCGTGCCTTAGGCATCACCACACTGATAGTTGATAGCGCACCATATTAATAAATAATAAATAAATGCTTGGACAAATTCACACACCGCCATTTAACCCGAAACTAAGCAAAGCTTGTAATATGGGTGCTAGACAACTGATATACTTACTACTTATATACTTTTTACATAAAAACTTATTATACACAGTAACACCCAGACCCGCACAGAAATTGAAATTCATCATTTCAATTTCTGCCCGGCCGGGAATCGAACCCTCATGCGTGGTAGCATGTTGACCACTGCACCACTCAAGTCGATATTATTATGTTTATGAGATTACAGAGATGAAATTTCTCTGTGGTTGAGGAATCTGGGTGAAGAGTGGTTTTATGCCTCTATGGCCACTTAAAAATAGGTCAGATGAAGTCCAAGCGCTTACTCGTTGTAGATTTAACAAAAGGACAGATGAGAAACTAGGTAGTAGATTTATATATTAGGCCATTAGATTAAACTAAATTACCTACATTTTTTTTTCATTAAGTTTGTAGTTAACAGCTAAAATCAAAATCACTAACATTCCTATAATAAAATAACACTAATTTATAATATTAATAATAGTTTATACTTCTTCACCTAGGTTCTCAAGTCAATAGAATGTACCATTACCAAAATAAGTCTGGCCACAAACTAATATATAACATAGATATTGTATAGGTACTGTGGTCTGGCCGAAGGTTTCAGTAGCAGATAAAATTAAATCGCTTCGCTAGTAGTTGTGTGGTTCGGGTTTAACTCGCACAGCTCGGTCCGATCACCACCCATGTATTTCTCAGTCCGCTGATTCGGAATGTATATATAATTGATTTCTGTATTGCGGTTGGCATGCTAACGAACCCTGAATTCCAATGAAAAGTTTGATCTCTCTGTTGATGCAGCATTTTAAAGGTTCGTTTGTACAGTCGAGACAAATTAAAATTGATGTAAAACTATGTTTTGGTGTACCGAAAATGGGAAATTATTGTTTGTAAAGTTGAGAGGTTAATGTACTGGAGCGTAAAACTATAGGCAACTATTGCGGTAATAACAAAAATTTAGAATTTAAAAGAATTAAACATAAAATTATTCCGAACAAATCTCACCAATTATTATGTGATTGCGTCTTTTTCTTGTATATTATTCAACCGTAGAAAATTAACCAATTTCGGTAATTCTTCTAGGTCTATGCTTTATTCGGATCAATTTTGTCACATCGGTTAAATAATTAATTCTTAAGTCATAATTAAAAGTTACTTACATTCTGCATTATGCTATTGTACCCATACATTTAAGATGTAGTTCAAGACTTTTCCCTTTGGATTCCAACAGATTGCATAAAAAATTACATCTCCCCACATTCAATTTAAGGTAGCGTCGGAAAAGCCTAATGGAGTAATCAATTAGCTATTGGCGAGCGACGTAAGTAGGCAAGTTACACACTTAGATATTTCATAAAACGCGGAGAGCGTTGTGGTCGGGCAGGTATTAATGGGGGCTTAAATGGAGGTGAAACTTTAGCCAAGTCCCGTTACCGGGGCAATTTGTCAAACAAAAAATATGACTGAACTTTCAGCCCGGGAGCGTTGTCTGACACGACTTTTATAAATAACCGGCCCAAGATCGACCGGTTAGTTCAAACTTTACGGGTCTTTTTTATTTGATAGAATATGAGGCCCTAAAGTTTGTAAATCACGTTGATTTCTATGTATTTACCGCCTGTGAGTTGTGTTTAATACGCTTGCTTTTGAGTTTATTGTTGGAAATACAATCTTTACGCAATGTGTTTTGAAATAATCGAGTCGATTAGTAGTTATAAATTCTTATCAAATAATTTAAAAAAAAGCACTGACAAGAGTTCGACATGGTTCTATTTCTGTACTACGGAACTTATGTAAATATTAGTGCTTTGAACCTAACATTAGAAAATTCATAAGTATTATTATTTATCCATCCAACAAAAATCACAACTTCAAGAAAGAAAATAGGAAATTCAGGACTGAACTGAACTAAGTATTTTTTTTAAATTTCATTTACAAGTATGTGACCCGCCTTATCCCTAAAGTAACCGGTGTACGTGAACTTCCATTACTAGAAATTTCGCCAACATCCTAATAATGATGTGCTCCACATTGCATAATTAATGGCGTGTACGAAACTCACGAATTTTGAAGTGGCTTACCTTTCGTGTAGTGCTTTGTTGAACTTGCCCCATATTGGTCTCATCATGTTAATAATTGAGAAGTAAATGTGTTTTAAGCCTAATTACAACTTAGAAAGCTCGATCTTAATAAATAGATTTTATAATAATTGAATAAGTGCGGGCTTCTGGTTGACAAACGATTCGAGAAGGGATTTCAAGTTCTGACATTACGTAAATTACGTTAAGGTTAAGATTAATTCAATTTAAGACTTTAGGTTTGCCACTTGACTACGCAATGAAGCCGTTTCTTCGTCGGTGATATTTAGGTTTAAATGAATTATTAAATTGCTTTGAAACATTCTTCCTTACCTAAAGTAAGTAGGTACATAAGCTAAGTTCTATTATGTGCTTTTGAACTGCCAATAAGGTTTAATAATATATCTGAAACTATATATTGAGACATTATTGTAAACCCTCGAACGTACTCGTACATTGTTCATAAATAACATTTTTGTTCTAATTAAGACATTCCTGAGAATGATATTTTCTTCAATATCCGGTACCACACCAAGATCAATAATTCACATTAAATATCCAATAATAGACTCAGTGGTTATTTCCTTTAGGTTATTTTCCCCTAAATTTAGGGGATATTGACACGTTAAGGGAATTTTTTAGAGTATAAATTTACTTGGGGAAATAATTCGAGTGACATTTATTGAAAAAAATAGCCACCGAAAAGTTAAAGCCTTCAGTGTTTTTTTAAAGCCATGTCGTAGGAAACTTAAACGATGGATGCATTCCAAGATTATATAGAAATGTTAAAAAAAAGTTAACAAATTCATAATAAATTCACTTCTATTTGTGTTTTATTTTAGAATGAATGTTTAGGGAAAAATATTTTGAAAAGTGTCTAATTTAGAAAAAATTCACAAGGAGTCCAGGGAAAATCAATATCAGTGGATGGCAACACTGAATATACTGTGTATAAAATAATACAAGGTGCATAAGGTTCAACCTCCTTAAATATTATTATTGGATTATATCATTATAATATGGACACATAACGTACTGACGTTTGACGTGGGTACATACTCGTACCGTTTCCTGTATGATAAGGTTGTTAAATAAGAAATAATAGTTCCCGCATTGCAAGTACAACGGCCGGGTACAGCCACCCTCTGGGAAGTTATCTATCGCGCTAACGTTTAACGAATTACCACAGGATTACCAACTTATTTCATTAAGAACTTCGCGCTCGCCCAAATGTTATTTTGGATAAATCCCTCAAGTGCTTGCTACCTGGGTGATTGCAGAGGAAATATCCGCCCCTCTTATAAACGTTGATCGACATGATATACACGCACACTAATTAGCTTTTTATTTGTTTTATAAGGAATGTTTGTGTTCTGGTTAATTTTAGATTTTTTTTTTTTTAAAAAAGAAGATTATATTCAGGGTTCATGTATGTGTGTATGTTTGTGAGTTTCTTTATTCCACGATAACTTTTAAATACCTGAACAAATTTGAATGTGTGAGGTATCGTCAGAATCCTTACATCACCTTGAGTGACACTCACTATAGATGTTTTGAAAAAAGTAAATATGTCGGAAGCATGACGCCATTTTGTAATACGAAATTGCGACCACGGTAACTAAAGGGACATTGTTTGTATATGAATTTTCAATCGTCAGCCTATACACAAAATTTGAAGAACGAAAACTGACGGACTTTCATACAAACTATCATTTCCTTTTTTACTCCTTTAGGGATGGAATTTCCAAAAATCCTTTCTTAGTGGATGTCTACACTGTAAGGTATCTATTTATGCAAAATTTAAAGTTTCTAGTTTAGTGGTTTGGGCTGTGCATTGATATATCAGTTAGTCGGTCAGTCAGGACTTTGAATTTTATATACATAGTGTACCAGGAATTTAAATGTGTACCAGGGGCTGTCTGGTGTGTGTTGGTTATCACCCCCATGTATATTCCGCGAAATCGGATAGTTTTTGACTTATTTAAAGCGTGTTTTCCCCTATTAACGACTTGATCTAGAAAAACATCTGTTGATACAACAGATATTTAGGAGTCTAGCACTAATATTTTAGAAGATGTTATTCTGGATCAAGTCGATAATCAAGCAAAACATGCTTTGGTTGGTGAACACCAACACACACCAGACAGCCCCTGGTACACATTTCCTGTGACACCCTGTATATTTAAGTTATAAGATATAATTAGGAAGTTGGGATAATATTCACACAATTATTAGAATCATCATGCCTAATTATGACGGACTCATACCATCCATAAAATATAAATACATTTAACAGCAAAATGTGCACATATGTCGCACACAGGTAAGTGTGCGACATATAAAAATAAATGGGTGTTAAAATCGTATAAGCCATGTTGAATGGAGCGGATTCTTTTTGAAGTCTGTTGATAAAATCGTCGTGGGCGTACCTTTCCCAGCCAAATAAATACGTCCTTCCCAAACATTTCCCCGTGCAATAATTCTTCGGTATATCTCGACTGCGCGCTGTCCCTTTGTCCGTTGTCTTTGATCGAAAGCCTACCCGATTGATGACTCCTATTTGCGACGACTCGAAGCGCCCCTCTCGGATGACTTTTGAGTTCGCCCTCACTGTTACGCTGATTTGAATATAAAATAGATATACCTACGTAGCTTTATGTCCGTTCGACCGTAAAGGTTCCCTATTGTTCCGAGTGTATTAGAGGGATATATGTCAAAATATTGTATGTATCCTTTGATGATGGCGGTTCTGTGACCTGTTATTACAGCGGGAATAGATAGTTAAATTGGGGAGTAGTATTCATAAATGTTCGAAAGTGAGGGTGTAATTTAATCGTTAAGGATCGCATACATGGTATTAATGAAAGTCATAAATAAATAAAATATATCAATAAATTAAAAAGGTCAGAAAATAAGTGCCTAATTATCTAGGTAAGTTGATCACATAGTTTGTTTATGAGTCGGTTTCTATTATTTTTATAATGATGAAATTAGCAGATTGCAAGTTCAATTGGTTTGGTTTCCGGATCGTCCGATAAGTATTTCATTAAAATCAACTTCACAAAGAAAAATCGTAAAATAGCATTTGAATTTAAGTCGCATTAAAAGTTTTCGTGAGCTGAGTTCGGGCACAATGGGGCCGTTGGAAAAATTCTAATTACTTGCAGAGTTGGTTTGGAATTTTAAAAAGTTACGCTCATTGACCGGCCCCTGGTCTCGAATGAGTACTTTGCAACGTGAAACCTCAATATATTATATCGATAGATAATATCCGTGATAAAGCTTATTTTCGATGAACAAGGATGAAATGAGAAATACTAACATATTCAAACACATTTTTACGGTACAGCGCAGCATTCATCGAAATCAAAAATACATTAAACTTTATTAATAAAAGATATATGATGACTGCTATTCATTTGCATACCAAATATACTACATCCCTCATAACCGCCATCACATTTTAAGACGCAGCAAAAAGAACGTTTTTTTTCTATATTGTCTTACAAGTACTATATACCCAGTTTAAAAATACTTAATCTATCATCTCATCTTATCGTAAGGTTGGCGTGGGGTGAAATTATGGCAAAGGGAAGACGTTCTACAAAAATATAATGATCTGCATAGTGGATCCTTGTATGGACCTTTCGCCACTGTTGTTTAGGCATCTTTCAACGCGGCTGTACCTACACTATCCTATCTTAGTTTACTAGTCAAACAATCATGATATAAAATATGAATAAAAAAAATATGTGCAACATTATTTCATAGCTAATTAACGAGATTATCTAAACTGATTTCAAATTAATTAGTTAAAACATTATTCTGATTTTTTTAATTACTTCTAAGATACAAAACAAGTCAAAAGATACACATAGATTTCTTTTCTCTCGTTAATTTTTATACAGTATAGGTATTATGTGAGTGTTATCGTCAGTGACATACCTAGATAGAAAATGAGAATTCCAAATATACTTCAAGACGTCATTAAAATACAATCAAGGATTAACTTCTCTAAATATAAGCCATGCGAACGACGTGCTTTGAGAAATTATCAGTTTCCAAGCTTCACTGTATTTTTTTATAAGAAGGTTGAAAGGTACTATTAACAGTGCCAAGATCGATGCCTTGGAACAAATAATGAAGTGGAGCGACCAGGAGTGTTGGCAATTCGCGGCAGCCGGCGCCGCCTGTAGCCCTCGTTTTTCTTGCCACTTTCTTCAATAAATGTTCTCCCCGAGTGCCCTTCTCGCAGTGTTACCTCGTTATTATAGCCCAGATGTGTTGTAACCGAACCGTTGTAGGCACCGTCGATTTCTTACAGATTTCCCAATCGTTAATTACGTTTTGTAACCTGTCGCCTGGATAAATGTGTAGCGAAATAAGCGACGAGTTTCTAAGAAATCTGTAATGTAATTGTGTGAGTGATTTGAAGTTATAAGGCAAAATGTAAATTGTTCTTTAGAATGTTAATAAGAGCTTTATATCGATGAGAAAGATGTGAAACAACTTTTTAAGACTCTACAAAGCCTTTTCAGAAACTGCTATAAACTAAATTGCGATAGTGTAATAAAAAAAATATATGAAGGTTGTTAATAATGTTTTACACTGCTAAATCAAATTATATAATAAAAATAAAAAATCTAAGGAGCTATGTTTTTGTCGGAAGTTGATCGTAGTCATTATCACCAAAACGTCCCTCATAATCATTCCAAGTAAAATTCCAAGGTTTTAAAAAAGATGTTTCAAATGTCCGAAGACCAATAACCAACCAATAACCAATATTCTGTGCCAATAGTCTTTCCAAGTCTTTCAAACAGTTAATGATTTGTAGGCTTTGCGGGCTTTTGTTATTAATGTAACTCATCATAAAGATTACCTATATCTAGCTTTACCCCCAAACCACAGAACTTAGTATTCTGTTAAATAGTCTGTAGACTTAGACTTTCCTTATGTAAGTAATGTAAGCTATTAAGGTAGGTATTTAGTAGAATCTAGCGTCACCTTGCGTATTCATGCGGAGAGCCATTACAAATGGTCCATCACAATTAGCTAGACATGGTGATTTTACATCCATTGCTATGATGGAGTTATGATGTTGGTATCGCCACTCCACGAATGCTCGTCCACTGAACCAGAGCCGCGGGCGGGGGCAGGTGTGGCACGTGTGCTGTGTTTCACGCCCATTATCCGGCAACATCCGTCCGTCGGTACCTACTTTCCAACCGTTTCATCTTGCACCCTGGCGGGTCAGCGTAATTTATTACCTATTGTGCGGATATTTCATTTATCACGGTGAATTCAATTTACAGAACAATTAATCATTCCACAATACTTACTCGCCGACAGCGGCCCGCTTGCCCGCGCTCGAGAAGGCCCGATAAAAAAAAGTTTTCATGCGTTCACTCACAATAAAAATAGAGTTTGTGAACGATGACCAAATATACCCGTGTTTTTGAGCCGGTCTTCCCTGGAGCTTAGCTATGCAAATGACCTGAATATTCTCAGTGATGAATGTAAATAAGCTCTCAGAATAATTCATTTTGAGTTTTTCGGATCAAAGGTCCATTATTATAATAAGTTTCATCACTACAGAATCTGGGTACAGAATCTGAACGAGACTACAGAATGAGAATTCCGCACATTATTATACGCTCTGTTTCGCAATTGTAACTCGTAGAGTAACACTATAGGATTTAAATAAGATAGGAAAAAGTTTAAATAAAAATATAATATTTAAATAATATTAAAACCATTTGAAAATATATAAATTGATCTAATAAGGCAAAATTTAAACACAATTAATACACTTAATAACACCAATATAAAATAATTAACGGTTGAGGTAAATTGAAAGTCAAGTAATTAATGGTCCTTCCAGTAATATCGTCGAGAACACTTAGTTTTATGACGGGGATTTTTCTTTACTTCCCCAAAACCCCAAAATAAGAGTCATATTTATGTTTCAGAATATTTAAAATAATCCCCCAAGAAGGCTGAAGAGTCTAATAATAATTCTATTATTAAATTTTTTATATTCATTTTAACAATATTGTGAAGTGGGCTGATATTATTAAATACTTTTATGAGAGTTCAAGACAAAGCTTCATTAATAAGATACTTTCTTAAAATGTATTTTGCAAATGCTATTTTATTATCGCAGATAAATTGTAATTATTTCCTTATGATGTGACCATTTTCTAAATATTTTCGGTGTTTACACTCGGAAAAGAAACTGCGTTAACAAATATAGGAAGCTTGGCAATCTATTTGTAAATATAATTTCAAAATAACGCTGTGAAATTATCTAAAAATCTTCTAACATTTGTTTACGCGGCTTTTCAATGTGTAAGTCCAGATAAACGACGATAATTTCGTTTTATGCTTATTCCCAATAGGGAATAAATACCTTTTACAGGTAGAAACATCTATCTTATGATACCCTAAGTATATTTAGATCTACTCAGATACGTACATACCTACATACGAATAGGTACCGTTACGTAGATATGTAACAAGTACTAAGAACAATTAAAAGAAAATACTATTATGTTTTCTCCAGACTTGAAAGTTTTCATTCTAAGAACAATGTTTTCGGAATTTCGAATTTGAGTTTCAGTAGTAACTTATATTATAAATATCTGCTTTCAAAATTAAATCTTGAAAATCTAATACAAACTTTCTAATTTAAAACTTGGTAATAAAGACGAATTACTTACTTATATAGTTAGTGTTTGTGTACTGACATACATCTGTCATTGACTTTTTAGATTTAAGTCTCCATCATGTAATTTCAAATGCTGTGTATACCTGTAAACAAATGCTGTGTATACCTGTAATTGGCGAGCACATTTGGACTAAAACCCTTGAAACTGATATTATGTAAATCTAATGTGTGTCGCTGTTGGTGTACCTTATGAATAAAATAAAAATTAATATCATATTAGCCGCACGACACCCACTGCTGGGCATAGGCTCTTCACGACGATCGGTCCTGCGCTGCCCCCATCCAGCGGCTTCCCGCGACCTTCACCAGATCGTCGGTCCACCTTGTCAGGTTCTACTCACGGAGCGTCATCCGGTGCACGGCCACCAACCCAGAACCTTTTCGCCCCAGCGGCCATCGATTCTTCTCGCAATGTGTCCCGCCCTCTGCCACTTCAGCTGAGCAATCCTTCGAGCGATGTTGGATAATTTAGTTCTCCTACGGAAGATATAAGTCCCTAACGGCCTTATTAATAAACTAAGTGTAAGTTTACACCCGGTTTAACCAAAAATTTGGGTTAACAATATTACTCCTTATGCTTGACGTCTCAAAGCGTCATATTCCTAAGCAAACTTTTTGGTTAAACTAGGTGTAAAGTTACTCTTCGTTTATTAATAAGGGGGTATGTGAATTCACCCACCAGCAGAGTAGCGTTCACCCAAATACTATCTAAATATAGGTATATAAACAATGGTTTAATCCGTTCAATCAGACATCTTTATTTGCCTTACATTTAGCAAGTTGTGAAATCAGCCAACAGTTTACATGCAGATTACATTGTGTACAGATTACATGCAGGCAGTGCAGATTACATGCATGACACTTGCTGGCCAGTATCAACCAGACCTCGCCAGCCATCCTTCTCATACTCCAACAGTATCAAATTATTATACAGGGTAGAAAAAAGACGGTAGTTGGAGGAAAAGTACCCGAAATATTGACCTAAATAAAATAATATTATGTTGTCTTATTATATCAAATTATCATTATAATTAATAAAGTCTTTCGCATTTCATGTGTGGAATATTTATAAATATAAATAAATATTTGACAACATCACATACATTGCTCGGATTCCAAAGTAAGTGGTTAAAGCACTTGTGTTATCGAAATTAGAGACAACGGTGGTATCACAAACACCCAGACCTTTTTCTTTTTATGCCGAAGAAAAACGCATTTACGCGCTTCCCCTCACGCAGGTGAGCGAGAGGGGGGTATGTGGGGCTCGCCAGGAGGGGACCGCAACCAACAAACACCCAGACCTGGTCAATATAGAATAGTTCGTTTTCTAAATTGACCCAACCGGGGATCGAACCCGGGGCCTCAGAGATGGCGACACCTTGGAAACCAGTGTACAAAGCCACTCGACCACGGAAGTCGTAAAAAAATAAATAAATAATATAATGAATATTTTATAAGTTATTATTTTAATAAAGAGTTGGGTGAAGATTGATATTATGCAATAAATAATTAAATTTAAGTGCGAAGCAACTATGCAGGATTACGCTTGACAGTTCAATTTTTTTTGTTAGAATTTCTAATACGAAGTAAGTTCTAAATTCAATAGACCTTAGCTCACTTCTTGTTGGTACACTTTAGTTTTTTATTTAATACTCTGTAAAAGGTGAACTGAAGTTCGTAAGTATATCGTTTATTAATGATTACATAAATATATACTGCCGTCGTATCAGAGAACACAGTAACTTTGAAAAAGTCGTTTTGAGAAAAACGCGCGAAAAGTTTTTTGGAAACTATGTTCGATTGTGACAAATTTATGAAAGTTAGCAAACTAAATAGAATGTAGAGTGATTAAAAATAACGTTGCGCTAAAATGTGTATTTTTATTTTTTATGTATCTTTATGATATTTCGTGTTAAATGCATAACTGTGTTCTTGTTGGTAAAAAGAAATAAGAAAAATTAGTTGTACTAGACTAAATGACAGTAACTGACATAGTTACTGTGTACTAGCTAAGATTTACTAAATACTGTGATTAAGTTAAGTAAAGAAGCTGCTAAATTCTTTACTTCATCACAGTAACTGTTAATATACTGTTTTTTAATCTAATTTACTTAACAAAATTTAGTTGACTGTGAATCTAATAAGTCAAGTTGCTGTATTTTAAGTTAAAACGATAAAAGCTAGCGATGGTTGGTCTAATCCAGTATTTTACAATAACTGTGTTATAGACTAAACTTTGCAAGTTTTTGTACTAAAAAGGATATAATTTTCTTTAGTAAAATGAATTGAAAAACATGAATATGGTCCAATAAAACAAATAATTACTAATTATATTTTACTGGTAAAACAGCTAAACTAAACAAATCAGTCTCAAATCAAATGCCTTTCTAGGCTTTTACATTAAATAATAATCTTCTAAAAGTCTTATACAATACAAATAAATATACTAGAAAAAACACGACTCGCACCAGATCATGTTCCCGTCCGTGAACATGATCTGGTGCGAGTCGTGTTTTTTCTAGTATATTTATTTGTATTGTATAAATCGCATTGTGAATGCTAAAATCTCAAAATTAAAAAATTCTAAATGTCTTTTTAATCACTATTTGGAAAAAGTTGTCCCTACAAAAAAAAAAATTAGCAAACTTCTAACAAATTATAATAATATCTAGTTAAAACTTTTACTTATTAAAAACATGAGATTGAACCATAATATTTTAAAATAATTATAAAAACAGTAACTTAAGGCTCCGGCGAACGGTGAGCTTCCCATACAAACGTAATACCAAAATGATTTTCAATTTGAGCACAATTTACTATTCTTGTGATATTATTTGGAATAATATAGTATTTGTCTAGGTTTCTATTAAATAAAAATTCCAAAATACTAACCCAATTCAAAATAAATGCCAATTACATTTATACATACAAAATTGTAAATCGCATACATTTTTATTTGTATTTGTATTTATATTATGTTTAGTATTTTGGATTTTTTATTTAATAGAAACCTAGACAAATACTGTCTTAATATGAATAACATCACAAGAGTTAATTATGCGCAAATTGCAAATCATTTTGGTATTACGTTTGTATGGGAAGCTCACCGTTCGCCGAAGCCTTAAGGAATATGTTTGTAAATAACGCAAAATCTCTTATTTGGTAGCTCAACCTTTTTTACTTTACGACCTTTTGAACTGATATACCAACTGATATTGTTCGTACAAACTAACTTTACTTTTTTACGTGATGGTATTAAAATGATTTAGTTTTATGCCCCCCTAGCCCTTATACTTAGTTAAAACCCAGTAAATATTGTTTCCGCGCTCGAAAGGTCTAGGTAAAAAAACAGTAAGTAGTTAAATACTGTTATTTTGTTAAGGAACTTAAATAATCAATTGCCAGCATAATTCTCTTATAACACAGTATCTTAGATACTGTATTGTTGCTAGGTGATATATTATAATCTTGAAATCTTGAGCTAATCTATAACACAGTATTTAGAAAAAATGCTGTGTTTCATACTAGCAAGAGCGTTTTACTGTGTTCTTATCTAAAGTGTATTTCTTATGGTATTTATTGTTTGTTACCATTATCACAGTAACCTCTTACTTACTGTTTTCAAATTATGTAATACCTACATGCTGTGTTTTGTTTTAATAATTGGTGTTAGTTCGTAAAAGTTACTGTGTTTTTAGTAACCGTATCTCTGGAACCATAAGTGCTAAAAATAAAACAAAAATTTTGCCGGGTAGAGCTCTTGCTCATTATTACAGTAATACAATAAAAGTGAAAACACAGTAAGTAAAGATACTGTGTTCTCTGATACGACGGCAGTATAATGAAGGTTTGGTTGGTGTTGGTGATGTTTAGTTAAGTAAAATTATTTATAAATTTACTGCTGACGTCAAGCCAATAAGTTATTAAGATCTTATAAAAGTTCAAAAATGACAGCTATTATCAGCGTAATAACCAAATTGACGGTCTTGAGAAAGCGAAAACGTTATTTGGGTGAAACACATTTTTCCTTAACAAATTTCAATTCTGCCACTCTGAAGCTTAACTCTTTGAATTGCAAAGTTAGATGGGAGTCTTTAACGTTGACGAATGGCAGAAGGTAACGAATGTGTACAATCAAAACTTGGGAAAGATTCATTGCCGCAAATTTTGCCACGCAAAAATATGATCCGAGTTGAGCGAAAGAGTTTTGGGAGTTTACGGCCCCGAGCGTTGCAACTTAACTTCTTCATTTCAGATACTGCGATATAATTTTAAGGAATCTTTTGAAAGTAATTACTTTTAAATTATTCATTTCTGCATAATTTTCGTTTCTAAACGTGGAAGACGCGGCGCACATTGTTTTTATAAGTCCTCGTTGTTTTTTCTACAGATAGTTTAAGCAAGTTTCCATACCTTTCGTGTAACCACGCTTGTTCCTTTGTTTTATTTAGGGGTGATTTTTCAATGCTTACATAATACGAAATAAGCTTTATCCGTTTGATAGCGTATTATACAGTCAAATTCAAAATGTTTGTCATTCATTTGTCTGTCACATTTTTAGAATGAATTTTATTATATTTGGTTAATATTTAAACTGACTAATATCTGTTAATAAAATCAGCTCTTATTCAAATAAAAACACAATAAATATATACTTTTTATTAAAAATGTATGGCGGATGTTCTTAGAAAACAGCTTAGAGTGACTCCTAAGCTGTTTTCTTCTAAATAATCCTTATCATTATCACCTACCTTTTTATTGTCCCCACAGCGAACTAAAACCCATGAAACAACCATTCCGCTCAAAATATGGCACCACACGAAAATAGCAACGAAGTGGGTGGAGTTAAAAATACCGGCATTTAATTATGCAGCACAAAGCGACTGAACACTGGTTGCATAAAAGCGACCTCAATTTATATACCCATAGATATTTTCTATACTTAAACGAAAAAATATTATGATACGTTATTTCTGCATCTTTTTTCTTTTGCGTCTTTTACACCATTACACTACACAGGACGTCATTTCTAATAAACTCTCTCTTTCCCTCTTTTTTTACAATACTAACTGCAATTCTTGTAAAGAACGCTGTGCGAGCTGTAATTTTTTAGTCCCGTGGTGCCATTTTTGAGCTATATTTGTTTGCAAACACACTTCCATAGATTTTAGTGCGCTGGCCCCTACTACACCTACTGAAATCGAATCTGTGAAATCGAAGTCATTGACAATCTCTTAAACTAAGAATCTAACCGTGATATTGATAACTGTGACCTGGAAAATCGACCCGTGTAAATACCCCCACGTAAATTTCACCCTGTAAATGGATAAAGAGGATTGTGCATAAACCGTAAACCACCGCGCGGGCCCAATATATCAATAAATGAATGGTTATTGGGTATGGAAAAGCATAGTATGCAATACATAACATATTTTCTCCAACTAGATTCACGTATGTAAAATATTTGTAAATTGTAATATCGTTGTAACCTTGTGAAAGCAATAAAAATGAATTGAATTCTTTAGAACAATGTTTATTGAAGTTAAAATAATCATAGCTTCATACTGCTGTGGCATATTTATTTAAAAACGGAAATAATGGTACAGGAATCTGTATTGATATACAGTTTCCGTCTCTGTATAGAGTGAGTTTTAATAGTCATGCATGTCACGTGCAGGTGAAGGCGCAGGGCGTACATTTATGTTATACATCTGGCTGGGAAATGGGTTCAAACTACTTTATGAAGGTTTATTAAGAGTGCATATCTGGAATAATAAATGCTTTATGTACAAACACATATTGTGTAGTTCACATTCAAATATAATATACAACATGTTACAAAAATACCCCTAATGCCGAATATGGTATATAGGGACCATCAAACTGATCAACTTTTACTATGGGAGCAACTCTGAAATCGCGTAAAAAAACAGCTGTATCATACAAAAATTAAAATCGAAAATGTCATAATGTATGAAACAGCTGATATTTTTTTCGTACTAGTTGTCAATACCTTCTCGACCAGAATGTATGGAACAGCTGATTTTTTTTTCAGTTGCAGAGTTGGCTCCATAGTAAAAGTTGTTCATAGTCATGAGCACAATCACCACTTAAGAGGTTTTGCGTTTATTCATTAACGCTTTGTATATAATAATAGTTACTTTATTATTTGCTTCAGCAAGTGATTGTCCTCACTCACAAAGTGACGATTTTCTATGAAATAAAAGGGGGAGGAAAAATTACTACTGCCGTATATTTGCGAATCTATCGGCGTGGCTTTTAAATATTTGCAAGTGCCAGTCATCAACTTTGTTTTTATCTGATACGGAACGGAGAAGGTATATGCGTTTAGGGTGGGAGGTAGTTTGTTTCTGCGCAAACGCATGTTGCCATTTTTCTCCAGAAAGGTTTGACCGATTTAGATGCGGTTTTCTGCGATTAAAATAAAATATTATGAACCATTAGGAATTCTGATTTTACATCATTGTATTATGATTTTAATATTTAAGTAAGAACTATACAGCATACAATTACTCTTAAGGGAGAGTAGTTTTAGTACTAAATTAAACAGTATTTAAAATAATCAACAATTCCTGACCTTAAACGGCGGCGGTATCTCTCTAGCAGAAATAGCGTATCACAAAATATTTATAATAATTCCCTTGTATTACGCCTTTACTCAACAATATTGTTGTTTCTATTCAGAATAATTAACAATTATCTAATATATTGTATAACAACCAAAACATTTGAACGTCGCGCGCTTGCCGCCACACTTTTTAGTCGAACTCACAAATTTATTGGTTGAACCCTGTCAAACGGCGCGAAACTGTCGCCATGTTGCGGAAATTTTAGAGACAAATTTATTCCATTTTGATTATTTTAAGAAGTAATTAACTATAACGATATTAAAAAAATAAATAAATAAATAATAATAAACATTAACATATTTAAAATAAACATTGGCACTTTTGACATTATTATTTAATTACCAGATGGTTGGCTGGCACTCATCTGGTAATTATAATAATACGATTCATCACGGAAAATATTTTAATTGATTTATACAGTAACCTAACACATAATTTAATGAACGATAAGGCCTATATTAACCCATCAAGGCCCGGAAAATGAGACACAATTAGATATTATATTGTTGTCCGGCTACATTCGGCCGCTCGGGCATTGATGAATTAGTTGAATTCTCATAAGTTTAGTTTAATTTCAGTTGTTATATTTTAAAAGTTGACTAGTTATTATTATTTGTTTTGTATAGATTCCAGTGACCATGACAGCGAAGGGGTTTTCTGTTAAATTATTTTGGAAATTTAATTGTTGAATACTTAGTGAGTCTGGAATTAGCAGCGAGGCTGCAAGTTTCCCATTCCCTCCAACTAACTTGGTGAGCCGTGAGTGGCATTGAAGTGAACCTAAAATGAACAATATATTAATTTTTAAATTTGAGATTGTAGCATTCGCAATGCTATTTTTATACAATACTAAATAATATACTAGAAAAAATTCGACTCGCACCGGATCATATTCTCGGACGGGAATCGAACCCGAACCTTTGGAAGTCCGGTCCAATGCTCTTACCACTGAGCTACTGAGTCACTAGTAGCATCGTCGAATTTCTTTTAGTATATCCCACTCTTACGCTGCAAGCCAGCGTTATTTCATCAATATGAGGAATACCTCGACATTCAATTGAAATATCTTTCCAGATATTTTGACAATTGATTAAGATGAAAGAGCTAAATAAATTTGAAATTTTAGCTTTCACAATGCTATGTTTATACAATACTAAATAATATACTAATGTTTGACTGGACGACATACCTGCCGGAATTGTACCCTGACTTCCCCTCCAGTATGCAGTTATCCCTGATCTTCAAAGAGGAGCTTAAAACTTCAGTGTATTGTAAAACTTTTCCTAGGATTTACCCACGTCACTTCTTAGATCGAATTCCAAAATCAAAGTGGTTTTTAAAATACAGTTCCTACTCGTATTTAATTTACAGAATAGCTCATGTTTTATTTTAAGCAGAATGAAATCCAAACGCATTTGGGAAAGATTTAAAATAAATGATAAAAACTAAAGAAAAAAAAGTATGTGTGTGAAAACATGCTAAAAACAAACATTCAAAAGGTGTATTTCCATGCTGCCTGAATTTGAGCTCAGCCTGCATATATTTATTTTTGATCGTGCGAGCGTGAAGCGCGAGCGAAGCGTCACCGTCGTCAGCAAGACAATAAATGCCTTCGTATATCTGTCCATCTATTCTCCTCTACAGGTCGTATTTCTCAACCGATTCTCGTAAAATTTTGTGAACAGGTTCAACAATTATTCAGATTTTTATGTCGATTCAATTTTTTTATCGAAAAAAAAACACATTTCAGCCATTTTGAAAATGTTTAAGAATGTCACAAACGCGAGGTCTACAGCTAACAGAGCCACTAGTTTATTTAATTATTAATTACTTTTTCATATAGAACCGTTAATAAAAGACTACAGTATTTATCCTCGTATCTTACAAAGGCGCACATTCTTGCCAGCGCTTTTTTATTTTTTGTTGTGTGGCTGCGAGCGAATTGCGTGTCGTATCACACTGCTCCATCTGCCGGCCCGGCTCTGGTAAAGCTAGTGCGGAAATCCTTCAGACAATTACACTAGTACATTAACACTGCTACAGAAAAACCGCTTTTGTTTCCAAACGGTTCTATCATCTGTGCAACTTGTTGTTGCGAGCCAAAATAGTTTTGGAAAACATCCGCAGGAGAACGATACGAGTACTTTGGTGACTGTTCCGGTTTTGTTACTGACGTTTTATTACTAGTGGCTCTGTATAGCTAGATTGAACATTTTTTGAAATGGCTGAAATATGATTTTCCCCATATCTCCATCATATTGAAAAATTTCGAAAAACTGAATCGACAATATAAATCTATATAATTATAGAACCTGCTCACAAAATCGGTTGAGAAATACGACCTGTAGAAGAAAACAGATGAAAAGTCGGAAAGCCAGACAGCTGGACATACATACGAAAGTATTTTTACCCAAGCTGAAACAGAGACGCTTCGCTCGCGCTTGACGCTCGTTCGGTCAAGAACAGCCAAAACGTTCTGAATATTTTGCAAAAAAAGGGAACTTAATTTGATCATATTGTGATAGCTGTTCCGATTTTTGTTCTATGACATGGAAATGGATAAATCCGATTGAAATCCGTTTGCAAATTCTAAATAATTTCAACATAGGTACTTTACTAGTAATTATTTAAAGTGTGCTAAAATAGAACAGGTACTTAATTGGAAATGCCGAGTATGTACCGAAATTTAGCACCAACATCAATGAGAAAAAAATAATGAACACTGTTGTTATATTAAGATAATTATCAAACGAGAAACACAGAGTAAGTACCTAATACTGAAATTCGGTCTCCTATTCGTTTCTTCAGAGTTTCATTAAAAGTGTACCTTCCCTTACAGAGATCACGGCTTCGATAAGGTATCTGGCTCAAATGAAATGTAAATAAGCACGATAAATAATAATACAAACAGGTACGTTTTAATTCGACTTCAAACAAGTCGCCTGTAAATGTAAAGCGAAATGTTTATTCGTCTATAATTATGAAATAATCTAAGCTCCGAAATTGGGCAATGGCAAAACCTAAGATACTAAGAAGGTAATTAATCTTCTCTGGCCAATGTATTAGATAATAGCTTCATCTTACTAACTCATTAACAGTCGTGATAAATAGAGGGGACCCGAGCGATACATTCATCTTGTCTCCCTAATGGGAAATTATGAACGTACTATATTCCGGTACGTCACATTAAGCGGGCATAAAGTTATTTCTGAATAAGCCTCGATTACCTGAGCGGTGCTTTTTATTTTGCTCTATAATGGTGCAGTGTTGGAGTGGCGGCTTAATGGAGTCTCCTTATATCAGCGGAAGCTCTCAATTATGTTATAATCAGGGCGTCCCGCGCCGAGCGCGCCGGGCCGCAGCCGACCAACTTAAATGTCACGACATTAATGCACGACCCATTCATTATTAAAATACGACTCCGCTACCAACCTCCGCCTCGGCAAAAACTTTCAGACTGGAAAATGGATACAAAAGGAGAACCTAACTTTGTATGGTAATATTAAGATGATATGAACTCCTAGAATTTGTTAATGATGTCTTTATTTCAATTGATGAACTTGCCTTGGTTAAAAACGTTATAATTGCTCCCAAAAAGTGTCTGTTTATAGTTTTACTTACTTCCACTCTGAATATCGACCGCAGTTTGGTGTGTCTCACCGATCGCTGACGCTCACGCTTCTTCTTTAACTTTATTCGCTGAAATGTTCTATGTTATAAGTACTATTTTTCACGGCTAAGTAATATGATTCTTAGCATTTTCCTTTGAGTTCTCAATCTGTCTCACAATAACGACACGTGACATGGGGCCGGATCGTTAAAACCAAAACTAAAACGTTGTCATTTGGCATGGCTTTTGTGTTGTCGTTAAAAGGGGTTTATTTACAACGAATTTGCCAAAGCTGTAGCAAAAACAGAATATGGCAGATGATGAGCTCATAATAACAGCACCTCACTTTAATTCTGTCTAATGACATTGGATTTATCTTTTATCGACCGAGCGGTCGCGAAGCGTCTCTGCTTCAGCTTGGGCAAACATTCTTTCGTATGTCCATCTGTTCTCCTCTACAGTTCGCACTTCTCAAAAAAGATTCACCCATTCGAAAAATGATCAAAATTAGAAGCGCCAGATGGCCAGCGCTAGATAGCTTAGAATAGATATACTAATAAAATACCTAACAGCACTTAGTAAAGCTTTTTAAAAGCAGTGTCAACCTCGCGGCAACATCTATAAAATTGTATTTTTTTTAAACAACATACCGAGCGAGGTTTACATCTCACTGAGTCACTAGTTAAGTAGGTTCAATCTCAAATAAAAGTAGATAAAGTAGTATAAGAAACTGCACATAACTAGGTATCAAAACGCTCGTGTGATATTATTAAAAACCTCGCCTAATTTCATAATTGACGGGTGAATTACGTAAGTGCATTAACATTGTGTCCTCTTTTCGGCCGTAAAATTAAACTGTGAACTTTTTAAGCGTTGTAGAGTCAAGCCTACTCTGCCTGTGCCTCGGTGCTAAATAAAGTGGCAGAAATTTTTTCGATATTATTTCTATTTTGTTTGCTTTTATAAATATTATGTTTTTCTAATAATTTACTAATATTTCATACTTCTGAATAATAACTTTTTAATTTTTTCAAAACAGTGACGTAAAAGTATTAGAATGTAGGTTGGGAAGGTGGTGAAAACCCTGGTGCAAAGATCGGAAACTGAAGTGATACGGCGTCTTAAAGGCACCAATCAGTTTTGGAGAGAAAGATTGCAAACCTGGAAAGGGAAGTTAAGGCATTGAGGCAGGAAAGGTCTGCCCACACTGGCCTTCAAAAATTAGTAGGTACAAACCATACTTTTAAAATTACAATTTCTCAAAATTTTTTTTCATGAAGGTTATTGATTGTAAAGTAATTATACAAAAAAAAACTTTTTTAATCCTTTTTATTTCAAAAATATACGTGTATTGTGTATTTTAAAAGTTATTACAATTTTAAAAGTGTGGTACTATGTTTTGAAGGCAATATTTATATTTTTGGAAATGGCTATTTATTATTTTTCATATTGTAATTTTTTTATTCCCGTATTTATTGTAGGTAAGGAAACATAAAAAATATATTTTGCAAATCTTTATTGAATGAGCTTTGTGAGCATATTTTATTGTTTGCAAATAGTATAAAAATGGGGTTGAATATTTTGGATTTTCAATATTTTTAAGAAACTGCTTAATAAATTGCATTTTTTATACCAATAATGAATTCTACGTTATTGATTAATCCAAAAATGATACCAAACTTGGCTTAGTACCTAAACTTACGCAGTTATTAACCTCGGACTTCATTAAGGCTGAATTCCCCTCCCCCCACCTGCATGAAGAATCCATGACTCCACTTCGTTAACCTATCTTAGGAACACATAGATCAATCCTGCCAAAGGAAACCTTTGGTTCAGCAATAGCAGTATTCTTCGTTTTTCTGCAGTCGTGTACTGACACTACTGCAATGATCCTGAAAGGATTGAGTTTTTCTTTTTGAAATATGGAATCCTAAATATTGCTGACATCGGCGGCAGATCTCGGTTTTGATGACGTTGGTAGTTTGTATTGGTAATCTTTTCAACTTTAGCTTTCATGGAAATGTGTTCTATGAACGATCGAAGGGCCCTCGCAGCGATTTGTTACATATTGTGTTGGTATTTCATTTATCACGGCGTTTCAATTTTCCTGGCAATTAATCATTGAACAATACTGGACCGAATTCGGACGAACAGCGAACAGGGCCTACAGCATAAACCTTCTTTTTAAGTCCCCAGCATTGGGAGTGCGATATATCAAATACCTTTATCTAACGTCTGTTTAAAAATACAATTATTTATGGCTTTCTATTCTATAGTATTTCTATAGGAGCTTGATGTAGTGGCTTAGCGCTTTCAGCCTGCGATTGCGGTGGTTAAGCAACTTTCGCTAGGGTCGGTTTTGGAATGGGTGACCAGTGACCCAAAATGTATTATCTCCAGCTTCTCGGCACGTTAAGTAGTTGGTTTCAGCTGATGCTATATAAGTTGTCTCATAGATATGCCACACGGAAGGATAATAAAATAATATCGCAGATGTAATTTCTGAATTATTGCTGTTGGTGCTAGACACTTAATTCTTTATACTAACGTAGGAAATAGGTATAGATTTTGCGTCAAAGTCACTTCTTATCACCAGGCCATCGGCCTTCAAAAATAAGATATTCACCTCATACGAGGTTGAATCCTCATTTTCAGATTAGCTATAGAGCTACTGGCAATTTCAGTTGGCGAATATTCGAGCAATTTATTTGGAACAGCTTGAATATTGCACGCGTACTTGCGCGCTGCGCGTCTTCTCTTAAGATGCATGCCCATTTTTATGCTACATTATAGTTCCTATCACTTCTTGATTTCTTTTGCTATTGTTGTAGTATTTTCTTGAAACCTACTGCTATCCACAAGGGAAGTAGTGGGTCATTCTTAATACAATTATCGTTAGATTACTTACAGGGAAGTCTCATCAATGTTTTATATCAAAGATTACTGAAATATTTTTATTTATTTATTATTATTATTTTATTATACTTCCAAGGCTTGATATATTGATAATTTAGAAATGTTTTGCTTATTTAGGGTTCCGTACCACGAAAGGATAAATCAAGCTTCTACGTTAACTCAAGCAAAAGATGCGGCCATTTATATCGAATATATTCCTTGACCTAGAATAATAAAATTCGACAGGAAGTAGTATATTATATTACATAAAAAGTAAAGAGAATAATCCGGAATATTGGTTCATTTCAATGCTAAAATAGAATGAATAAGATAATATTGTATAGTGTATACAATATATTATAATATTGTATAAGTGTAGTCGTTTCTAGAAGTAGATAGCAAAATTGCTAAAAGTGGCGATTTTTGACACATTTACTATTTACTTTTACGAATGACTACGAGAGAATGTAAAAATACTTGACGATGGGTATTAAAAATTCCACTTAAAGTTTAATTACAAACCCTTTCACTGAACAACTTATTAAATAAAAACCCATGAGGGCGCCACTTTCGGTATGGGTGTAGCTTAATAAAATAAAATAATTTTAAGCGTTGACTTGGTAGCAATTGTTATTGTTATAAGTTATTATCAGCTCAAAAAAGCAACATAGTCAATAAATATTAATAAATAATGCCTACATTATTTATTAAGTTATCAGTACCCTCACCACGAACAGCTATCGAAAAAAAAAACGCGCGTAAAAACATTCGATAGAGTAATTTTGTATGGGAAATTTGTACAGCGCCATCTCTCGTCGAAAAGCTAAATGATATTTTCCATATCGAATTTTCTTTCGAGTACGCGTTTTTTTTTCTCGATAGCCGTTCGTGCTAAGGGTACTGAATACTATAACAAAAACGTTTTAATCTGAAGAAAACGAGTAAGTGATTCGGATAAAGAACGAGTAGGTATTCGAATGGCGATGATCGGCTATCGATTGTGTTCTGACGATTGAACAGTTTTAATTAGTATTGTGAAAAGAGAAATATATGTAGCTTACTCCCGCAAAAAATATATGCAGGATGCACCGCCCGCCCGCCCGCAAAAAAATGCACATGCACACCACAAAAATATCAGTGCACAATAACTGCATTACAGCAACACACCTTGCACCTTCACCAATTAGACTAATCGAAACACGAGTGGAGTAGTCTACACGTGCTCCGTGTACCCGGAGCATCCTCAGGAGTCAGATTGTGCGTAAACCAACACCGAAAATTCGGTGTTAGTTTACGCACGATTTGATGTGTCCATTTGCATTTTTTTGCGGATGGGCAGGCTTTGCATCTTGCATATATTTTTTGCGGGAGTAAGCTACATATATTTCTCCTTTCACAATGGTTTGGGACTTCCGCCATAAGTGACGCCTGATTCAATAAAATACTTAATTAGTATTGACAGGTTTCAATGAAAAACTCGTTATGGGCGGTGTTATTGCCGGGAGCCGTAACATCTGGGGCGGACAGCGACGTATTAGCTGTTGACTACTCACCGAAACTTTCATTGCCGAATGTTTGACCCAATGTTTGCGTTTGATATGCGGGCGCCTGTGGAATTGTGCTTGCAAACTTGTAGTCAGGCAATCATACTATTGGTAAGCCGGGCAAAACTGATAGGTATGGTATTATACTAGTATAAAATATAGATAGACTATAGCTTTATGTTCATGGTTTGAAATATCTATTTGCTTTCGATTACAGGATGGAATAAACTACAATAATTTACTACTTTTTAAACTTTGTCTTACTTAACATAACTTATTAAACAAAAATGAATGTATAAGTCAACTATAAAATTAAATATCATAATATTATTACATACAATTAAATAACGTAATATAAAAATAGCATTGTGAGATTTTAAAAAAATATAAGTAAACAAAAAAAGGCGAGGTATTTGTATAATTTAAAATGGTTATGTTTTTAATAGTTTGTAAAAAATACTGAAACTCAACAAGCTACTTCCTATTCTTTTTTTAATTATATTTTTATGTGTTAAGTTTCGGTACTAGTCTATAAATCTACATACTATACTTACTACTACTACTATACTATACGTACTATACGTACTATACGTACTTAGTTTATACAATAACTGTTTGTGCCAGAATAAAGAGAAAAAAAATATGTATCTATGAGCGATGGAAAATGAATCATAGCAATGCAAACCTCGGAAGTGAACGTTATTTCCAATAAATCTTGGTTTCGTCGTATAAAATTCCAGCTACAAGTTTTATTGGCCCAAAACTACCCCAATGTTGATGTTTTATTACAACAAAACAGCACTGAACAAGGGTTGCCACTTTATTTGAGACAAATAGAGTATTGTTTTCATTTAGGTACAACAAAAATTAAGTACGCAGCATAAAAAAGAGTAGTACATTATTAATTTTATACTTATTTATCCTTAAAAACATATTTTGTGTTTGTCTTTCTCTATGATAGTTACACAAGAGTTACGTATAAATGGAGTATTTTAGCGTACTCTATTGCTGACGTAGATAATAGAGTACACCTACTCGAAATAGTCTATTTTAGAGTACCTACGGGTGGCAACCCTAACTGAAACGTATTAATAATAAGTAGTTGACGTAATAAAACAGTTGCTACGACCGTGCAAATTCTATGACACCCATAAAAGCGACATGGCCCGTTCGCGCATTTTACGTCCCACTACCAATTTATATGCCTAAGGAGTTTTTATTTTATTACAAATGAAATAAAATAATGTTCATACTTTGTATTCACACGTTGTATTATATGGATTTCGTTTTTATTGGCTGCTTAACTTGCCACGTGGAATGGTGCGTCTTAAATGTGACAATAATTTTAATGTAACGCGGAACTAACATTGTTTTTTTTAAATCCTAATGTTTGAATAAAGCCTATATGTAAGCCTAATGTGCTAGGTATTAAGAGTCCGGCGAACAGTGAGTTTTCCATACAAACGTAATGCTAAAATGATTGTCTCATTTGTCTCGGGTTCTAAAAAATAAAAAAATCAAAATACAAAACCAAATGAAAATGAATGCAATTTACAGTTTTGTATGAAAAAAATGTGAATGGAATTTATTTTGAATTGAGTTAGTATTTTGGATTTTTTATTTAATAGAACCCTAGACAAATACTGTCTTAATCCCAATAACATCACAAGAAAAGTTAATTATGCTCAAATTGCAAATAATTTTGGAATTACGTTTGTATGGGAAACTCATTATTCGCCGGACTCTGAAGCGGGCGTAAATTATTTGTCTATCACCAAAATATCAACTCTGAAAGCATTTTAACTAATAAAAAACTCTCCTCTTATTGTGTTAATTGTTGCGCAATATTAAAATATTGTGTGTTTGTCACGAGATGCTTAGTCGTAAACCGTCAAGAATAATTATAACTTTGCTGAAGTAAAAATTCCGTTTAGGTACTTAGCCGCAAATTTAATATGCGGCATCTAAATAAAATGTGAAAATTGTCATAAAGTTTAGTTTTTCAATTATCTTTGAGCGTCACAAAAAACTGAAAAATTATTAAACATTAGTGATGAGCAAAAGGTATCTAACAAAAAATGGTTTCTCGTGTCCTCGAAAATTATATCCTTCTTGATTATTATTTGAGAGTTTCTCATGAAAATGTTCCCAGCTGCAATATATTTTTTCGAAGCGCCTCGCCTAAGCGACACACGGCATAATATTTTTAGATGAGTAAGAGTACAATATTATGTATTCACGTTTTTACCATAAAAAGTTCTACATAAATAGTAGCGGTTTATACTAAAAGTCGTGAAGTACAATCTTGTTTATATGAACATTCAATTTCACATTAATATATATATTTATTTTATTTTACACAACTTCACAAACATTGCTCCGATACCAAAGTAAATAGCTAAAGCACTTGTGTTTTAGAAATCAGAGACAACGGTGGAACTACAAACACCCAGACTTGAGCCAATATAGAAAAGTTCGTTTTTCTAAATTGACCCAGCCGGGGATCGAACCGGGACCTCAGAGATGGCGACACCTTGAAAGCCGGCGTGAAAACCACTCGACCATGGAGGTCGTCTAAAGATATAAAATTAGTATTGCTCGTAGAACGGATAATACACCCATTATACGGCGGACGCTGTCCAAAAAGTAAGTAATTAATTAAATTTACATTTAAACAGAAACAATGGACTGGCTGCCAGTTTAAATGTTCCTCTCAACCTATCGGGTCCTTTGTGTTCCTCACAACAAAATTAACTTTCATTAACTACAAGTTGATAACATCTTTTGTTCCATTTACACTGGAACTTTCTTCGCTTACTCACGCCGTTTGTATTATATAGGTGAAAACCACAAAATTAATTGAACTTCATTGTTTAACACGGAATTATACCGTGGCTATTAATATTTCAATAAATTTAACATTACGTGTCAACATAAAACTGTACAGCCTGTTTAAGTATATTTATATCGTGTTTAAAATAGATGATGGGATAAGATGATGAGATAAGATGATGAAATAATAGTGTCGTTGTTATTATTCCAAGATGAGTAACTTACCTTATTTGATATAAGGCGTGCATTTTAATAATATGAGATCTTTTGATATATCAATTATGTTAATCATTATGATTCATACGAGAAAAAGTGATAACAATATAAAGCCAATTAAGGCGAGGCCAGTTTACGATTACGTAAAGACTGATTTTTGAGCTTCCTGGGTGAAAAAATTATGTAAAATTATACTACACAGAAATTACAATACACTGAAGAAGAAATTGAATATTGAAATATGGCTTGGTAACTTTAACTTTATAACTTTCAATCGTCAGACTTCAAGAACAGTAAAAAAATTATATCACTTTTGTTTTAATTATCTAACACAATAGCCCAACTCGGCTCTTGAATACATGATCCAGTATTCCATAAATCAATAAAAATGTACTAAATTTCGTCGAAGCGTCGATTAATGCTATGCAATAATTAACCATATTCTAAAGAGATAGAGAAAGAGTAGATTTCGTGAACGGCCTGGCCTTAACACGCAGGTTTGGATATTAAAGAACATTTTTGTAAAAAAATCCTACAGTTAATTCATTATAAAGGAAGTTTCTTAAATCTTAACATATGTTTGTAGATAATAAAAACCTACAAACATCCTTTGTGTTGAGTAGATATGTAATACCCAAATAAGTTAACATCGCTTGTTAATCAAAATAGCTGAGAGAGCGTTGCGTGATTAATCAAAAACAATGCTTCGCTATCGTGGGTGCCGATCAAGGGCATTGTGGAAGCGCAGCGGTCTGTGGCGGCCGCTGGAGCACGAAATCGCCCCCGTAGGGAACTCGACCCGATCCAACCTCATTGGTAATCTGTCCTCACTGGACGATGATGGCGATTCAATAGTGGAATATGATCTATAGTGTTCACGCTGCGTGAAAAAAGAAAATGTGGTGAGCATTTTCTCTTTTCAGACGTTTTGGTGTAAATTGTTAATCCACACATTCTAATACTAAATACTAAATAATATACTAGAAAAAATATGACTCGCAAAAGATCATGTTTTATATAAAAATTGCATTGTGAATGCTAAAATTTCAAAATTTACAAACCACACATTCTATTCTAATAGTCTAGGTTAAAATGTAAATGTTAAAGAAAAAATACAATTGTTTCTATTTCAGTAATTATTATTATGAGATAATTACGCACTCCCAGGATTAAAACATCGAACATCCACTAAGGGGTTACAGATGGGCATGCAGTTTCTGTAAAAAGTGTGTACTGAGCCCTCTCGACGTACGAGTGAGTGTACATCAAGTAGATAGAGCACAGTGCTATCAATTCTACTGAGTAGGTTACCGGCCAGTTAATGATGAGTAACGGAGACGGAGTCTAATGCAGCTCAAATGTTATACGATGTTGAGTGTATAACTTCAATAGTTCCAATGTTGCTTGGTTGTTCTTGATATTTTACCCTTAATAAATCAATAGTAGGTATACAACATGTTACAAAAATACCCCTAATGCCGAATATGGTATATAGGGACCATCAAACTGATCAACTTTTACTATGGGACCAACTCTGAAATAGCGAAATAAAATCAGCTGTTTCATTTTGATATTTTCGATTTTAATTTTTGTATGAATGTATAGTAAAGTGTAATTTTAATATTATTTGTTTGTTCGTATGAAGTACTAAAACAGCATAAATTTTCGCTATTCTGTGATTCATTCGGAATATTTTATGTTGTATGTTTGGATATAGTTTACAGTTTAGTTACGTTACATTAGCTATAGGTTTGCAATTGTATAAACGCAATCATTGGCAAAACCACTAAGATGTTTAGCATCTTCTGTGGCCGACTGTATATGTTTTAGGTTACCTAATCAAAGTGATATTAATTTAATCCTTATTTCAATTCATTAGGAGCAAATTGCTCATTACATCCAATCTATTAATTGCTTGAAGCAAATTATAGTATTTAATCAGTATACAGCATATTTTATTAGAACCTTCAATTCATCTCGATCGAGCCGTTTGATTGAGGACTCCGCTTAATGTATTGACACGAGCTATATTGCTACTAATCTTGTACTTAGGCGGATTCTCTCTGTTCGAAGAGTCTTCTGATACATTAATTTCTATTCCAGGTCACCAAAAATATACTCGTATATTTTAACTGAAGCCAGAAAAGAGCGACTTATTGGAAACATTTATTCCCGGATCATCCCATTATTGCTCCGTCTGAGAGCTCTCGGTAAAAAAAGTAAAAGGGATCATAACAGAATTTATTTTATATATATAATTTATTTTATCGGCAGTAACTCGCGGAGCTATCGGTGAAGTCGGCGGAGGCTTAGGAAATTATTTTCGAGGGTGACCGTCAAACAAGTCGCTCGCTACAGAAAGTTCGTGTAACATAAAAGAAGTTTTATGGAGCTATAAAGACCTTTTCAAGGGTCTCTGTAGGAGCTTGCTGGCGCCCGCCGTTAGCTACGGCCTCTTGGACCTCTGCGAATGACTTCAAAATAACGCGTTTAGTACACGTAAGCTTTAAATAGTCAACCAAGAGTTACGTTTTGCTTTTTATTAGATTTTTTCCTATTCGGCATTTGTTTGATGTTAGCTGAACCGATACCGAGTGCTACTTCAAAACTACATAGCGTGGATTGCTATTTTACACAGAAATTAATATAAACTCTCATCACACATCCCATCGCATTAATTTATTTGATTGCATTAAACATATTGTTATGCCTCGCAATATTGTGGTTAAACAATTTTTGTTCCTATACCTAATAGAATTCCAAGCAGAGTAACCCTACATTTGACCACATCAAACTGTTTTCGTACATCCAATAACCAAATAAATAACGGGTATTTATTTTAGGTGATACACATTTTGAAACAGGGACGTATCCAGACTTTAATTCGGGGCGGGACCGCATCCCGCAAACCGGGCGAGGATAAATCCCAACTATCCCCCCCTCTGGATACGTCCCTGTTTTGAAATGTTGTCGATTTGAATTTGGCGACGGTATTGTAAAATCGCTAAATGGCCGCGGAAGCCCGCGCCAAATTGATTGGTTACTTAACTCTCTTGAGCCCGGTTCGGTCAGCCCGGACTATTAATTAATCTACATAATTAAATGTATTTTCAACCTAACACGTTAAAGTCTATGTGACCATTGTTTTAATTCGCACAGATTGGATTAAAAATATTTACTACCATAAGTAATTCTTATTAATTTTACTTGACAAAAAAATGCACTTTTTTATTTGTGTCTTTTATTGAGTATGCCTATGATACATTAATAATTTATTGGGCAGAGGAGATCATTCAGGTGCTATAGATACATTTATGGGCCTTTTTGAAAGTGCTGAAACACATTAAATAATGATAGTCATTGCTAGAACTAATATCTGAACCAATTGCCGGTATGGCCTAAAAGATGTAGGATCCTTATCTTTTTGTTAGACAAGTTAGAAAACCGACATTTTCATACTTACAAAAAACTATAGAGTAGGTACTTTGTAGTATAATTAAATAACCGACTATATTAACAATGATAATTGCTTCGGGTGATTAGTTCTAGCAATATGTACCATTATTTTATGTTTCTTGGCACTTTCAGAATTCAATAAAATTATTAATGCTTGAAAATTACAAATCTTCGAACTTGGATATCTTGGCTCAGAGTAATCCTACAACTTTTGTGCCATATAAACAAATGGCTTGTTCAAGCGATTCAAACCATTTTTTTTTGTTGGCCGTCACTTTCAGAAAAGGCTCACAATGAATTATCTTCTTTTATACCTCTATGTTAATTTGTCCATTTCTGATGTAATAATTAAAAGCAGCGAGAATGTGGTCGTTGTTTACCTCGTTATCTTTCAGAATGTGGCCAACATTGAAGAAGTAATTTGTAGCTTATGAATGTTTTACGTTTAACCATTATAAACGAGCGCAAATGTGTGCATTGACTCAGTGATTATTTGACCAAATTACCATTTTTCAACTATCAACAACTTTCCATCTTCAAAGTTGCAAAGAAAACAGAGTTTACTTTGTTTTATTTATGTTTGACGACCTGAGTGGTTCTATAGTAAACTTGCCAGCCTACCACGCAAGAGGTCCCGGGTTCGATTCCCGGCCGGGCAGGAATTGAGAAGATGAATTTTAATTTCTGTGACGGGTCTGGGTGTTACTATAAGTATATATTAAAAAAAAGTATTTAAGTAGTTTGGGACTAGATGGCGCTGTGTGAAATTGTCCAAGCATTTATTTACTATTTATTTATACTTATCTAAAAAAATGGCAGCTATATTTATAATAACTTAACTTTCGCCATACCTGATAGTTTATTAAAAAATCTTGATGATGACGGTGTGGTTTCATTTAATAATAATACTTACTCACTCTCTTTGGGTATGCGCATCAACATACAGACGCGTACTTTATGTGACACTTAATTACGACGCTAGGCTGAATTTAAATGAGCGAGGTAATTAAAAGAACTTTGAACCTTTGCTATAAAGAATATTTTCCTTTGTGAGAGGGAAACTCAAAACAAACTCCTTTCAAAGGGTAGGGTATGGCTGCATATGGAGCCGAAAGGAATAGTGTTCATGGGCCATTACACAGGATTTGACTAAAAGTGAAGTACTAACTTTTGCCCAGAATTACTCTCGTTAATCTATAATCCTATTTGCTCCATCTAACTTCAGTAATTCGTTTGGGACATAAGAAAATAAAGCTTTCAGGACACATTCCAACTAATCTCGTTAATAGTTTTAACTGAGAAACGTTGATTTTAATGGTGAAGTTTGTCAATCTGTCAGCAGTAATAACTGACTTAACTATTTAATGAAATATTGGAATTTTAAGCACCGAAATATGTTTGCTTTAATACTTAAAATTAGAAATCTCAAATGTAGTTTATTAAACGCCTTATCAAATTCGTACAATTTCAGTTTTGCTTAAAAATTAGCAAAACAATAGTTAAGTTAAACATACAAAAATACAATAGATGTGCTATTTTTCGCAAAGTGACCGATACAAAATGAAGCTTTACGCTTGTTTATTCAGAAATCAATTGGAATCTCATTTACTGTTATTGTTTTACAAAATCCCTGAGATGCGGAACCTAAAATAATTGAAAAAAGGCAACCTTTTTCAAATAAATACGCATTTAAAATCGGAAACATATTTTTGGTAAGTAGATACTTTCAGTATTACCACAAAATAATTAATAGAGTGTAATAGCATGTATACTATAAGGTTCAACCAGACTCAAATAATAAATTACCTACGATGTATTATTTATATCCCACAGGCACTTCGAATAGTCATAAATGTGGCGATTTAGACCTGACAGCGTAATCCGTAAGATCATTAACCGGAAAGATGTTCTTAGTAAAGTCATGGTATAGCAGCCGTGTAACTCGGCAGGCGGTTTTCAAAGAGCAGGATTGAGCGGGTGACGCCGGGATCAAACATTTGCAAAACAACAAAGAGTTTCTTCGTATATCGACTCAGCCATAATCACTCTACTATTGTACGGTGCCTCAAAACTCAATATTATATTGCTTTTTGACCTCGACTCCTTTACGAGGAAACGGCGGTGGCGTAATAATAACTTGCTTAAGGAGATTTTAATAAAAATCGATAGCTGAGCCCTTACTTTGACGGGATTCGTATTCATTAACGTAAAATAATGTTTACTAGCACAATCGTCCAATTAAAAACTTTTTTAAAGTTTTATCATTGATCATTGTTAACTCTTGCACAAGGCATAAAAAATAATTATTTAAATCGGTTAACAACTGATGAAGTTATGGTAATACATACATTATAAAAAAACTCCTCCTTTTTTGAAGTCAGTTAAAGAGTAATTGCGTCTATGATCACAGCAGTGATACATTTCTCACATTCTGCAGCTGAACAATAATGATTTATGAGACAAATTGGCAAAGAACCAGAAGAACATTTTGTAAAGATAAAGAAACCACAAGTCACTGCTTTTAATTTGGAAATCAATGACAAAAGACAATCTGCCATGCCGATACAAAAAATGGGCGATTATTCCATCAGAATAATCCCAAAAGAGCAATTTGCAAAGTTTTACAATCGCAACAATAGATATATTTCTCTTCTGAAAAGTTTGCAACAGTGCCAAAGGGGCATTAGCGCCTTTTTCATGAAGTTTTAAAATAAATTCGTTCTGTAACGGTTTCAACTCGGTAATAATATATTTCGCCGTTGATTTATCCGCTTGAACATTGGGGGGCACTTGTTGCTGCAAATTAATTAGGAAACAAGTTAACAAAAAGTGCAATAAACTTCGTTAAAGGAAGCTTAATTTCCGCCAGGGCTCGAAGAGCTGACATTAATCAAACGAAATCGCTCTCTACTGCCGCGAATTTCATTACAGATTCTGAACAGTCAACGATTAACATTATAATGAAGTGATAGACGGAATTCGACTTAGTTTCAGAAGTACGAAATGTAATCCGTCAGTGTCTATGTTACCCTTAAACGTATTAATCGTACAAGTCTGGGGGAAATTAAAGCATTAAATGACATACATTGAAGGTATAGACTAATAGCTTATCATATTATATCGTTCAAATTTTCGCGTCACGTAGGTATATGTCTTAGCATTTTCCGTTAAAACCACCTGATATACTGTGATATAGTATGTGGTGGATCGGTGTGGAAAGTATAGATATAGGTATAGATACGTAGATACATAAAACATAAAAAATGGGAGGGATAACTTGAGCTTTGGGGATCTGGTTCCCTACTTAAAAAAACTAAACATCAAAACAAGAAGCAACTGTTTAACAATTAGACCGGTGTCAATTATTCTATCATCAGAAAATATTTGATAAAAAGGAGAGCATACGTATTCCATGATGTCTTGCTTCATGACGCTTGGAGAGTGTTTTGTTTTCTCGCTCTTTGATTGTTATTTGCCCGTTTTGTTTTTATTAATTATACAATAATCTGAAAAAATATCGATTAAAGTTCCATAGAATAAATGAAACTCAAACCCGGAAGTTTGGGTTATACGGAATGGTATATCAGTTAACTAGATAAACCCGATGGAATGAGCTATGTACGCGTAGAGTGTTCCATGAAATGTGAATAAATCAATTGAAGTAGGTACATATTGAAGCGACGGAAGCGCCAAGACAGATTATTTCCTTACTCCCCTCACCATAAGGAACATAGGGTATAGTCACGCAGAATGTCATATCTACGGAATCACTACCTATATACGTTTGTAATATTAGCTTATAAAAACAATACGTCCTTTTACAATCCAGTGGTAAGGATGTGTCGGACTTTCAATGAATATACTCGCGGTAACAAGAACATGCATGGATTTAGTGCTCGTGCACACGATGCCGCCCCCGCGCCGACGCCGTACCGCCACCGCACCTCTGCGCTGTGTATACCCAGACGCGTTAAGCCTGCCATCGCGCCGCTGCCTCTGCCCCCGCCACCCCGCTGATCACCAGTATTTGATGTTGTTATTCCATTACTGGCCGCCTACATCAATGCGACACGTGTGATCTTCGTGGCTAGCAAGCTATTACTAACAACCGTATAGTGGTATGGTGAAATCAAGCGGTGGCGGCGCGGTGACGGCGCGGTGGCAGGCTTAACGCGTCTCATATACACAGCGCAGGGGTGCGGCGGGCGGTAGGGTGTCGGCGCGGGGCGGTGTCGTGTACACGAGCCCTTAGACGATTTCAATGGTAGGTTTTCTCAGTACAAAAGAATCGTTTCTAATATTATAAAAGCCAAGTGGTCCTTAACCTGCTATCAGAAAAGTTGTTCATGTTTATTAGCTATTACTTTTTGTTTTCTTCCGATTGTTTTTTCTGTACGTATGGTTAGCCTTTGTTATTTTTATTGTATTTTAATGAATCTTAATAATTGGCTCTGTTTCTATTTTCAATCACGCTGTGTACACTATTTAAGCATTTTTGTCCAGATTAATATTCAATCAATTATCTTTGAACATATATTGACTCTAATCTGTTTGTGTACCAAAACCAAATAAATAAATAAAAAGTTTTGTCTAGTACCGAACACAAATGTGGCAACGATCAATGAAGAGGAAAAAAAGGGTTACATTACTAACGACCCTGTTTGTTATATTATTATTATTTTGACAGTCAAAAATAAATAAGAACACTTTAATTGTTTTATGAAACCTAAATTTTTGGTGACAAGTCCGAGGCGTATAATAAAATAACCGAGCTAAAGTATTTTAAACGTAAAGATTTTCAAACTTAAGGAAAAATCTTGAGATGATTGATCAAATGAAGATTAAAGGTAAAGTTAGAAATGTACAATCAAAGGTGACTTTCTGTTATCTCCATATAGTGCCTCCCCGGTGGCAAGGCGGGGGCCACTATATCGATTAACGATCTCGAATATTGGTGGAATGAATGCCGTCCTGTTTATGACTCATGAATCTCGACAAATTACTGTACACGAGTCTCTTAAAGTCGAAGGTTGTGTTTACTGCGCCGGGACCGTTAAGGACCTCGGGGTTGTGGCATGAATAATTTGATGGCGTTTTTATGCTTTAATCAGAGGAGTGGTGCGTATATGACGATACATGAGAGTACACTGATGAATAGCAGTGTTGAAGTTAAGGATGATATAAAAAAGAAGATATGAACTAACTTCCGACGCGGCCTTACTTCCGAAATTAGTTTTAATATTTTCTCATCACTAAGTAAATCTGTAACACAATTGAATTGTACGGATAATTATAATAACAACAAAAACATAACATTTGTTACGCTACATTACATTTTCAAAAACTTTGAAGTTTTTATTTTTATACTTTTTCTTTGGTAACGACCGGCGAATAGAACGCCTCGTTGCTTTATAGCCTGGAAGTAATCGTTATCTTACAAAAACAATTTCTTTTCTAATTACATGAAAATACAAAGGACGATTTTCAAGGCGAATCTCTACTACACGTCTTTAGGAAGACAAATTGATGTGTAATCCTTGAAAATTTCAGCTGAGATAGACATTGATAGAAAGTTCAGAATAGAAAAAACTGTCAGGTCAGGAAGGTTGACAAATTCTCTCAAAGAACTAAAAATGCGATTGGAAGAAAAATGAATAGGAATTTCGTTTGACATTATTGGATAAGGTCTTCATTCCTCGTTTGGACGATATGATGTTTTTGTTGATATGTTTTATCGAAATGTGATACACGAGTATGTACGAACATATTGACAAAAGTAAAGAGCTATTTTATTTTATACATATATTAACTACCCATCGGAAAAACCAAAATTAACTTTCTATGAGGAAGACTTGGTAGAACACTTTATTTTATAATTATAGCACTTTTTTGAGCCCTTTTTCCTGTTAGGTTTTTTCTGTTACATATGCCATGAAACTTTAAACATTAAAGGACAATGAGCATTAATGATACCACCTTTTTAAATTAAAGTACCTGTATAATTGATTCAATACTTTTTATTTTATGCTTTTTACGTCACTGTTTTTTCTTAAGCCCTAAAATCCTATAATATTGTATTGTGTTTTTATTCCTAACGTCCATATTATCTAGTACCTTACCCCAAAACACTACAGAAAATCTTATATAAAAATAATACCAGGAAAAGAAATAAAAAAACTAGTGACTCATTAGAGCTGGCCTTTCTAGCTACTAAATTCAATTACAATCACTAGGGCATAAATATATTTACAGAGGAATGTTCTGTCCTTAGAAAATCGGCAATGTGTTTTATTAGATATTCTCACAATTAAGCGGGCTAGTAATAGCAACAAACTGTATCGAAGGAAAGTTTGAGTTCACATAGCTCACAGCCTTGCAGTATTTCGCATGCAGACAATGTCTATCAAACTAATTCGATTAAGGTAACTTTGTAAGTAAATCAACGAATAGCAACAAATTTAATTAACACTAAAACCAAGACGCAAACAACAGCGTTTTAATGATTTAACTGTTAAGCTCGTTTAGGATTTCAACGATACAACTATTATGAAGTTATCAATCTTTTTAGAAATTCTAATCTCCCCAGACAATTTTTTCTAAGATAAATCTAACCATTCTCATTAATGTCCTAAACTTGTCTTTTGATTGGAATAACGTTATTAATATAACGTCAGTAAACAAATGAAGTAGATCAATGATTGTAACTGACAAAAGACTCGGTCAGATTTGTGAGTAATTTTATTGGACTTTCTTTGAATGACATCTTTTATAACGAACTCAGTTATAAACCTATTTCATGAAACACGTAAAGAAATTTCGGAAGATTCTTTATACAATAAAGTCCTCTCGTAAGAATACTTTTACATTATGCAGGTATTGAGGAAAGGTAGCAAATAATTTTATTTACAACGGCGGGCGAGCGCAGATAGGGCCCTGATATAATTTGAGATGGGACGGAAGAGAGTCGCCATTGTGGTTTGTAAGCGAGAAACGACAACGACACAAACAAATCTAGGCCACGACAACGAATTTGCGTTTTGTTTTGAATTCAGAATATGATTCAAAGTGCCGGTAGAAACTTGCATTTACATACTACCCATGTAAAGGCAAGTTTCTATTTCTATGTTTACTAATGACATTATGGAGCCGGCACTGAAAAATTGAAAAATTGGTGTTTTATTTTTAATTATAATGGGGATGGTGACTAATTTTTGGAACTGCTATTCGGAAATTTGTCTTTTTTCGACCTTGAGACCACCTTTATGCCGTACCTAATAAAAGCCGTTTTCGCAGTTTAACTGTATAACCTGACGTGTTGTCGTGTGTACCTACTCGTATTCACTAATATTAGTTTTGTTTTTTTCAATCACACTTACCTGTACTTAACTGAAGAAATAAATAATTATTTTTTTAAATTCGCAGAATTTTCGAGTGGATTAGGTAAGCATTATGGGTAGGTACGTAGTATCACGTTCCTGAAGTGAGTGAAGTTTACAGAGCTCTAAAGATTACGGGAATGGAGACAAACTTGGCATTCACAATGGTAATATGCTAGGCACACAGACTATATAATCAAAGTATTTGTTGTATGGTCTGTGGCTAGGTACTAGGTAGTAGGTAGATATTATCAGACTACACAGTCTAGCGACTAAACTACTTGGCTGTTTGTTTATGAATTCATTGTATTTTGACAGTCAAGTACGGTATCGTTATTGTGTTTGTTTAGTAAGTGTTGCTACGTTACATACACACAACAGGTTTTTCATTAGATTTCTTCATATAAAAGGTAGCCAAGTAGTCTAGTCACCGCTTATTAAGCAATTTATACAATTTCTAAGATTAGCAACCTTTCAAAGGTAACAAATTGAAGAGAATGATTTTTTTTCCCGAAGTAGATGTCAGTCCTTCGACATAAAGAGTTTGATCAAAGTTTCGTTCGTTGAAGTCTTGTGATCGGAAGATCCCTCGTTTACATCACGTAGACCGCGGAAGCCTTAAAGTGGCGAAGCTTTCCTTATAATGCAACCGTTAGTTTACCTTTCATCTCGTAGATTTTCGTTCTGAACATTTAATTCTCTATTTTACTTTCATATTCACCGGGTACATAGTAATAATTATAATTATTAGTAAGGCAGTAATTCACTGACTATAGTCCCAAGTTGCAAATAATTACTAAATTTTTTTTACCTTATAGTAAAAACAGCCAACCAGTTGTAAATCGATAATTCATACGACTAGAGCATACAAATATGTTATGCCGAAATTGGATTAATCTTTGGATTCCCGAAAACAATCCCCTTAATTCCTCATTTGTTATCAGCGCAGAGCACTTCCTCATGCATAATAGACGCTGGAAACTCGCAAGACTGATGCATCTAATTACCTTATGCTTACAGTATGACATCTTAATATTGCAAAATAATATGTGTTATTTGTTTTCAAAGTATTCATGAAAGTTATAGCTGTGATATTCATAGAAAAGCAAATTATGTTATGGAGTACTTTACAACTATGACAATAAAATGTAATCAACTTGCGTTTTTGATCGAATTATTGAATATTAAACTTTAAGTTTAAATAGTTGAATCACCGCGTCATGTTTTCTCTTAATTGGGATGATCACTAATTTTGGAACCGCTTTAATTTTATTATATGGGATCTCATATAACTCGTGTCACATAACAAGAGCGCTGAACAACAAGCAAATGATGGAGGAATCTTAACTGTTTTCCAAAGACTTAAGATACATTTTCGCTCATCTTTGAGGCACTTTATGAGCGCTCTCTTTACATGACGCCAACGATACCGTTACGTAATAATACATGATTTTGAGCATTATTTTAAACATTTTTAATATTTTTTATTTAATTTATTTCACATTTACATTTACAAAATATAATTTTCAGTATATTTAGATTCCCTTCTACAGTTTAAACACAAGTTTTTATATATTTGCGATTCATGTCGCCATCCCTATTCATCATTTTATTCAATCTACGTATCTGATGGGGAAAAGTTTGTAACTTTATACCATTATATTATCTCACTTGTGAAGTTAATCTACTGCTTATTACTTTCAATCTGGCTGTGCGTATAGATGGAGCTAAGCGAGCGTAAGCTTTCCACTATCTAGCAAACGTCAAGTATAATTTATATCTTGTAATTTAATTAACGTGACGTCACGCTCTGTAATTTGTTAAGATACAGAGGGGGTGTAATCGGCAACGTCTCAGCCTGTCATGTTCATTGTGGGATAACAGGCGCGTTGCTTCAACGCATCGATTAGGAAGTATTTTTGAATCTGAGTTTTTAATTGTAACGGCTTTACCATAAAAGATTTTAAAACACTGTTCAACAAGTGTTTGACTTAGACACTGTTTAAATATGATGCTGTCACTTTTTTGACAGTATTGTTTGAAAGAGACGGCATCACATTAAAACAGTGTCTAAATTCAACAGTGTTTTAATTTTTTGTGTGGTAAAGCCCATGGTATATAATAATATATACAATATATATGGTGGTATGTGTTTTTACTATTTGTTTTCTGTGGCGATATTACGAGTACCTACGAGTTCATAAAATACATAAAAAACTGTCGGCCTCTGTCTGCTACTGCATTGATGGGTATAACCGTACTCTTAGCTCGAGCATCTATCGATAAAAGAAACGCGCGTAAGAAACTCGATAGAGGAACAATATTTATGTATGGGAATCTTAGAGGGATATTACACAATCAGTCTGCCGCCAGTCCATTCATCAGTCCGGTTAGACTGGAGGGAGACTGATCGTATAACCCACTGACTAGCGGCAGACTGATGGTGTAATCTCCCTTTTTGTTCGTTTTACGGCGGTAGGTGCCGCTGTACTCCATTCAAAATTACTCTATCGAGGTTTTTTATGCGCGTTTTTTTCTCTCGATAGAATATGTTCGATAATAATATTTATTTGCATTAGCAGGTCCTTAATGTTATTGATATAATTAAGCAGCAATGGTGTTCATTTTGCTTGTAATACAATTAAACAAATATAATATAATACGGTATTTACACGGGTCGACATGGCAGGCGATTTTAATCAATTAGCGCTTTTTATCGACAATCGTTTGTAAAATCGAATCGCCATCTAATTGAAATTAGGTTTGCGATTAGATTTTACAAGCGATTGTCGATAAAAAGTGCTAATTGATTAAAATCGCCTGCTAAGTTGCCTGCCAAGTCGACCCGTGTAAATACCACATAAGTATTATGATTGGAGTTACACTGTACTGAGAGAGTTTTTTAACACACACACCATGTGGCAGTGCTCAATAAATAAATAAATAAATAAATAAATAAACACACCATGACATTTTTAACTGCAGTATAGTGTTGGCATTATAAATTATATTTACTATGTTTTTACATCTTTGAATTTTATGAGTTATAAAAAAGTGTATCTTGTTATTACTATACCGGGTTTGATTGACTATTATTTTCCCTTGTACCCGAACCCGAAGAAAAATGAATAAAATCGTAATAATAACCATGGCTGAATTCAGTACCTTAACACAAACATCTATCGAGAACAAAAACGCACGTAAAAGTCGAACTCGATAGAGTAATTATATTATCTATGGAAAATTTCATTTTGCTTTTTGGCGGTAGATGGCGCTGCACAAATTAACCATACAAAATTACTCTATCGAATATTTTATGCGCGTTTTCTTTTTCGATAACTGTTCGTGCTAAAGGTACTTATTTTCGTGTATCTATCAATTTAGGAAACCACAACAAAACTATAGAGGTCTGACCAAATGAGTTATTAATTCAGCAATATTATGAGTAGTATAAACTAATAAAGATTTCTTTTATCTTGGCAGCCTACGACACACAAGACATCCTTGAGTCTTGTGGAGGCGTTAAGTTATTTCGGAGTAATTTCGTCTTCTAAATGACATACCTGTTAGATGTAAGTGTCAATACGCTATTTTTCACAACCAAAGATCTGTGATGATTTAATTATGACAAGGGATTTATTGTAAATATATATTTTTAACAAAAATATCATACTGACGAGTGACCATTGCTGAAATTGCTTTCAATTTATATAGAATCAGGCACTTGCACTTTGCCGTTTTTGTTTCACACATGGGATGATCCGCTCTGCACATACTTTCAGTAATTCACTTGTTTTCAGCTTTCAAAGCTCGGCTTTGCAAAATGAAAACATTCATTTATCGCATCTAGGTTGATTGGAGTGAAACATGTAACGTAGTATTAATAATAAATCTAGATAGTTCTACTTTTTAACCTTTTCTCACTTTTGATGAATGAATAACTATCTTATTATCTAATAAGAAAAAGAAAGCAAAGCATAATTAAGAAACAAAAGTTTTGCAAATAATAAAAAACAAGTGAAGCACAATACTATTTGTCATTGCGCAACGTGGTACTTTCATCATACGCGAACTACGTAACCGATGTGAAAAAGAGATTAAAGTGAACTGTCCAAAGTAATGGACTTCTGATGGATGTAGCCACTCGTAGTATTCCATTTCCATCCGTTGCAATGGCCGGCGTTAACGATCCGCCATCGATCCTACGTGTAGTGCTGGTAGCCGGACCAAACGGCTAGTTATCCATATGGTTATAGTTAATTTGTTTCCCGATTAAAGGCGACGAAAGATTGAAGTAAAAGAAAGTCCGCTATGTATTCTATTTTATAATAATTAAACAAAGACGAACCGAGGATCAACCACCTCAAACGACCTTTCCAAAAATTGCATTTTATTTTCTATGCAAAATGCAATGATTTCTTTTTACCCACGACGGACGGAACGGAACGGAGGCGGTATATGCGTTTGGGGTTAGAGGTTGTGTGTTTGTTTGTCTGTTACCATTTTCCTCGGAAACCACTAAGCCGATTTCAATGCGGTTTTTTGCATTCAAAAGGTTTCGTTTTGATATAATGAAAAAAGGAGAGACTAGCGAATCCGAGCATCTGCTCGGTTATTAGAATCTTCTTAGAAGGACAACCTAAATATTTAAACTGAATTTTTGACAATTCTACACCCATTGATTTTTCAGACCCAAGTAAGTACTAGTCGCGCTGTTTCCATTCGACATCAGCCATTTTTAATGTCCTTACTGCTGGGACACATGCCTTTCTTATGGATGGATAAGGAGGATGGGCCATAACCCGCCACGCAGGCCCAATGCAGATTGGTGGGTGTTAACGACTGCAAATGCAGCCGGGACCAAAGGCTTGACGTGCCTTAACGAAGCACGGAGGAACACGAGATAATACATTTTTGGTCACCCAGCCCATGACCGACCATTGCGAAAGTTGCTTAATCTCCGTAATCACAGGGCCAGGGGCTAACCACTGCGCCACCGAGCTCATCACTGTTTCCATAGAGGCACCTAATCAACTTTTGTTCGATTTCTGTATATAATCGATCGAATTTTGATTATTATATTTACTTAAATTAATTTAAATGTATGTATGAAATGAACTGCATAATACAGGCATTTCTTGTCAATGGTTTTTACATGAGCTAACAATATGTACTGTAACAAACTATCAGTCTTTTGACAACATTCAATAGACTTGCACACTAAACAATCATAAAGGTTAGAATTCGAAATCAAACACAGTTCTATATTTATATCAACACAATGTGGTGAGACATGAACGGTAACCTCCACACTGAATCCACCCCATCTACCACACGAGTGGGATATCCACTGTTTTGTTTGCCCTCTGTGGGATTGCAGTGAGTGGAGGTTTCAAGTGGGAAAATGTACCCTGTATCTGTAAACAAGTGACGATTTCAACGAATAGTCAGTGATAAAGAATTGGTTTAAGGAAAATTTGAGCTTGAGACAGTAAATAATGAAAATTGTCTTTGTAAATTGCGTCGACCTGCAATAAAAATACCTACTAAACTTAAGTAAAAAGAATGACTGCGGTGTGTTTTCTTTTGTTGTTCTACTTTATAGGGTTCCGTATGCGAAGGGGCTAAACGGAGCCCATTGCTGTCACGCATGTATCCGTCTCACAAAGCTCTAGCAGCTAAACCGTTAAAGCAACAGACTTCATATTTGCACCAAAGATGTGTCTTGCCGATCCAAAGCTAGGTTAAGTATAAAAAAATATTTTAAAATATTAAGAGTATATTTTAAAAGGGGGGCGTAAAAATTATATTTTTCTTTACCCAAACGTGTGGGGTATCATTATTTATATAGAACTCGCTATGCCGACAAAGCCTGTATTTTTTATTTTAAAAATATAAGAAAGGCACGAGAAGCCGCCAAAGTCAGCTTTTTTCCAAAATCTTGTTCCGAAGTATTTTCCTTTTATATTTTCTTATTAAAATTCGGTACCCTTAATGTGCGAGGTCTGATACGTACTTGGCCATTTTTTATGTATAAGTTTATAATTTTAAATGTTATGTATAAAATGTTAAGCAAAGATCATATCTTATAAGGTAAGTACCACCTAAGTGCAATTTCAGATGCGAGACGCAGTGCACTGCAATGGGTCTTGAAAATTGTTTGTTTCTTTGCGACCTAAATACTTAATTGAATGTTTGAGTACACATACCTTAATAATGATTTATTATTTGTTTTTAGGGTTTCGTACCTCAATAGGAAAAACCGGAACCCTTATAGCATCACTTTGTTGTCCGTCTGTCTGACTGTCAAGACCCTATATCTCGGGAACGCATGGAGGTATCGAGTTGAAATTAAAACCATATACTCAAGTTTACAGTCCTTTGAAGCTGTAAAATATTAAACTTCAAAGTTAATGTAAAACGGCCGTTTATGCCGCAAAAAACGTATATTTCGACACTCTCAAGGGAATTAAAATTCATAGGGTACCTACTTCCCGTTGATCTAGAACTATGAAATTTGGCAAGGAATATTGTCTTAAACTACAAGTATACAAAGAAAAATTCGGAAAACTATACATTTGTAATTAAATCATAAAAAACCCTCGGTGAGCGAGTCCGACTCACACTTGTCCGGTTTTTTGAGTTTGAGATAATAAATTATCAGTCGATATTATGAAATATAATGATACTGTGGAAATTGCGATAGTGTGGACGTTTTGATACAGTGGATATTTGGATAAAGTTGTCTTTAATGTAGCTGAATATTTAGTTGGTGGATATTTTGGACGTGTCTAAAACGTGTCACGGTTCCCAAGTGATTCCTCTTGGGAGTCACTGATTCAGGGCATTGATAAATAAAAACTTATTTCATCGGCTATTTATCAATAGAAGTTTCGGTTGATCATTAAATTTCAACCAAGCGTTACAGTAATATCATACTACTTTTAGTACAATTATTTTTTAGGGGATTTTAACATTTTCATATCAGAATTATTTATTTCATAATATTTACTAATCATGTTTCGGGTATCAAATTTAAGGCATTCTATGGGATTTAAACACTTTTCAATAAAATCGTATATCCACAAGTGGTTTAAAATATTGCCTATGTGAGTTTCTTGCCGGTCTTTGCCGTAAAATTACACCAAAAATGATAGTAAATTATAGAAAATTGTAGAAGTGATAATCTTGATAAACTATATTTTATAGTTTATTTGTAAAACACCAACAATCTCGCAGGAGTAGATAACTATCATCGTAAACAACGATATTTGTTTTACGACTTTTCGAAAAAAAGACAAAATAAAATCGACTTTACACACACACGTCTGAACAGCTGCTTAAGTTTTGTATGAAAAGTTTTTTTTTGTGTATTTTGGAAAGTCATAGAACAAACGATGTTGTTTATGATGTTAGTAATCCACTTCTGCGAGGTTGTTGGTGTTTCATAAATAACCCTGCATACCAAAATAGTATATTACCAACCCATATCCGACACAACGATTCAGTTCCTCCATCGCGTTGAATGTACTATGGCCGTAATGTAGCATTTTCGAATTATCGGTCGCGTCTCTCCCGATCGGGAAACTCATTTCCGATGTACCGACGTCGTAGGTAGTGAGTACATTGTAAGTGGCGACACTGTCAAGATGCTGTGAAATACGTTATTTAACAGTCTACTTCTATCTGATCATTACCGTGTTATATAACAATAAAGATCTAGAGCTGGTTTAAGTATAATTTAGTAAAAAGAGATTAGCCGAGACTCACTTTTTTGTCTAACTTTAGTTTGTAAGTATCATTTTTTTATTTCGTCGCAGTTAATTTTTATGAATGTAAAGACGAATACAAAAAAGCTCTGACAAATGGAAATTATTATAGGTATACTTGTTTTTATGATCTCCGCGTGTGTTTATAGACGTGTAAGTACTACTTAAAGTCACTTTTTGTTTTATTCATTGGCATTTTTGTGCAATTTTTGTAATTAAATTGATGAATTTGTGGAATGAGAAGCGTTTACGTAATTTTAATCAATTTTACTTGATGTTAAGTAAGACTTAATTAACAATTACTCACTTGTTTTTATGATTCCCGTAGTTATTTTGGAGGTAAATCTATACCGGAATCAAGACAAGCTGTCCGGTTGCCATCGCGACAAGCGTTTCGTCGACTTTATGTCGTGGGCCAATCGTTGAACTGGGCCGATCGAGATCTGCCCGGTCAGATCACGATGTGCAGGCATTTCATGATCTGGCCAATAATTTAATGATGTGCCCAATCAAAAATTAGCCAGATCGATAAAAGCAATATATCATCGAACCAAAGCATCGAGATAACGCTGTTTGCGCTCTGTCAGCTGTGTAAACACACAGTAAACACACGTAAACACGTGTGAGCAAGAAATTGAAAATTGTGATAATAAAAACAATAACAGTGAGTTCATTGAAGAAATAAACAAAATTAAAAAAATAATTAATGTACCTACATTATTTTTATTTGACTAATACTTTGGTCGCCCTACAGACTATTTATCCCAGCATGGCTGGTTAAATCTTTATTATTTAGTAAAATAATTTTTGTCAAACTTAATTTTATTTGCTTGTACTTTGGTCACCCTACAGAATCGATTTGCCCAAGCATGGCCGGGCAAATCGTCAAACGTTATGCTTTGAACGATTTGGCGGGTTTTGAAAAGGCAAATCAAGAAATGCCGGCGTATCTTGATCTGAACAGGCAGATCTCGATCGGCCCAGTTCAACGATTGGCCCACGGCATATACGTCGTGAATATTGTCAGCTAAAAAGTCTCGGATGGGCAATTCAAAAATAGGTAGGTAGGAAAATATAGACAATTCAAAAGCACTTAATTTCTAAGTTTATTTGAATAAATAATTTTTTAATTTATTTAAATAAATAATCTCAACTTATTCCCAATCTATTTCGCTTAGCGCGAATATTGTTGGCAGGAAATTTCATTGCCGGATATAACCTAAGTGGAATGTATTGACGGGAAACGAGCCCTTACTTTCAGGTGTAAACTGGGTTCAATTTTTCAAATACTCGACTTATATATCAGTGTTCAAGATAGGTCGTCTATTTTTTTTCTGTGCTAAAGTATAGCAACAATAAAAGGTTCGTGGAGAGGTCAAAAGTAGAACTAACAACAGCAACAGCAACATGTTCAAATTTATTTTTTCTTTTAATGGCTGAGTCCTTAATTTTTCTTTTACATAGGAACCTGTGATAATTGTATAGAAACCAAAAGCCCTACCGACGTTATTCCGCTTTGTTACCACAAAAAACTTACAGAAGCATTTTAAATACTAAAGAGTTTATTAAATGGAAATAACTGTATTTTAATCTAACAACGATAACTCCACAGTAGACTTTTGCAGTTTACAATATCCAGTAATATTCCGTTGATTATGCCTTGTGCCGTCTGATTTGTAAATAATTACTGCTTTTGTGAATTCCGCTTTTTATAACGTAGGAACAGAGAGTGGTAGGGGGGCCTACCCCAGCCCCCCTTCGTTCAGGCCTAATGGCCCCGTCGCGAGTCAACAAGCCGAACGTGCTCGGGGTTCGCAATTAACACGTACCTACCAAAGAAAGTAAATATGAATCGAGGTATGCATTAGTTACTCTGTGGTCCGATTGACTTTTCTTATTTGTGGCGTCGTCGTTTTATCCCTTAGAACGAACAAGTATTATTTGTTGTAACGGTTTTCTCTCACTTGTATCCATCTTGTTTGGGGAAAAGCAGCTTAAGAGCGTTCATTCGTCACGGCATTTCATACATACTTTCAAGTCCTTATTTTTTGAACTTGATGAACAAAAACCAAATGAATATACAAGAACAAAAAGTTACTGAAGTAAGAACATTTTTGAATTGTCTTATTTAAAAAAAGGAAAACCTCCTTCAAAAAACGTTGGTTCATAAACAAAGAAGTTATACCTAAAAATCTGTTAAAATTCGTACGGTAAGCTAAATAATAGTTATTTTTCAGGATTATGAAAAAAGTACTGGCTAGATCTCTTTAAATTTTTTATAGGACCACATCTGAACTATGTTCTTTCAGGTGATTAAAGAACTATTTAAATCGGTTAATAACTGGTGAAGTTATGGTAAAACATACATAAAAAAATACCGTCGACTTGATAACCTCCTCCTTTTTTGAAGTCGGTTAAAAAGATAATTGAAAAATTCTGTTTTTATGGATAGACTGTATAGCAGATGTATACTATGGTTACTCTCTGTCAAACTATTTAAGTTTGACATTAAAAAGAAAGGGACAAAACACTGTGTAACTATACATCTGCTATACAATCTTTATTAGTAAGGGCTTATGAATATTAGAGTACTGCCTATGATACGTGTTTCATAGAAATCGTGTGTCGAGAAGATGGGGTATCCGATAAAAACCTTAAAAACGTAAAAGTTTATGTAATAATTTTATTATTTATTAACTTAACGGATACGGAATTGTGTCTTATTTATACTGATGATGGATTTTATTATGTATTATATTATACATTAATGTTTTATTGAAACGTAAATAGACTGCTAAATAAGCTGAAATTAATCGTAATTTTCCTGTTTTCTGGCCTTATTTTTATGTATTATGTATTATTATGTATTATTTATTCTCCCTTAATGTATAAGTAGGTGTACCTAAATACTATACGATTGCCGGATTTCCTCGTAAAACAAAATGTGTTTTGAAAACATTTCTAGTTGAATATGTGTGAATTTTTATACCTGCGCCTCATTCAAGGTTGATACAGTTTACTGCATATCTGATGAAAAATGTAAGGCGGTTAGCACAAAAAAGTTTTGTAAGAATGGCGGAATGGTATATTTCATCACAGCCAGACCCGCCGCATTACCGACGAACAAAAAGGGAAGAAAAGAGCCGTTACGAAGAAAATTAAAACGATATACATTTATTGTCTTACATAAATGCCGCGCTAGAAGTCGAAACGGACGTATAATTGCTATAAGTTGCGTTTTTTTACTGCATCTCGTAAATCCCCCAATAAAAACTTAATTTAACATGGTAAAAGTGCAATTTTTATTCTCCAATCGTTCGCCTTAAACTTTCCAGCGAGAGCCGTTCCTTACGAGAGTTATGAGAGAAACGAGGGGAATATTGGAATTTATTTTTATGAAGCTGGATCCCCGACCGAGTTAATCTGTTAATATTGAACATTTTCGCCGCCGAGTAAACCATCCGTCGGTGGCTAGAGCAAAAGTAAGGACATTATTACAGCTCGCATGTACATATCGGATAGAAGCACTTCACATATCTTGTCTATTATCCCTGAGGTTTTAGCTTCGGAGCCATTTCTCTGTGTTTACGTTATAACAGTAAAGAGCATTATTATTATTATTGATGTTTTGATTGAAAAATCGGCGAACAAGAGAAAATTTGCATCTCGAAGAAAAGCTAAATAAAATGATACTTAAGCATTTCTTCCAAGTAAAATTTTCTACCAGTAAATGATTCGTATTTTATTTCTAAGGAGCTTCATACTTATAACGTTATCGTTTTAAATTGCGGAAGCAAAATGCTGGTGGAATTGAAAAGCACCCGCCACGTCTTGGGTTTTTATGTATAGTCTTAAAAGCAAATTGATTTGCTTTCGATATACACGAATCGTGTTTTCAATTTTAATTTTAAGTTGACTCATGTTTTGATGAGAAAAAACGCCCAAGTGCGTGTCGGGCTACGCGCAGTGTAGGGTTCCGTAGTAACCTTATACCATACCATATGGCTGTAAACTTGTATTTACTCCCTGTTTTACACAACTGACGATATCGACTACAACTAAGTGTAATACCTAACTATTCCAATTTGTTTCCAATATTTAAATAATTAATAAATAAATAATTCACAACATCACATACATTGCTCCGATTCCAAAGTAAGTAGCTAAAGCACTTGTGTTATGGAAATCAGAGACAACGGTGGTGTCATAAACACCCAGACTTGAGCAAATATAGAAAAGTTCGTTTTCTAAATTGACCCAACCGGGGATCGATCCCGGGACCTCAGAGTTGGCGACACCTTGGAAACCGGTGTACAAAGCCACTCGACCACGGAGATCCTCGAGAGCCGAGGACGGAGTTTCCAATAAGGTCGATCTACTATTACTCGTCAACTTGTAAAGCCTACTAGCAGTGATAGTTTTCCTTTTAACTTCATTATATGTACTATTGTCCTGAATTTTTTCACGTATATAAAAGCAACCGTTTTCCTGGTAGAGGGGGGTCAATACTTACTCAATCAACACGTACATCTTTTTCTACACAAACTTCTACACAGCATACCTACACAAACTACTGGACGGATAGAGCTGAAATTTGGCACACTGAAGTATTTTGGAAAATTAAATTCTTAAGGGGGTGAAGTATAAAAATCTGTCAGTTTTGAAGTTATGTTCATGAATGATATTATAAGCTGGAGACGTCAGTATTTAGATAGGGAATAGGAGCGAGAATTGGTCCAAATGTTTGGATGTTTGTAACTCAATTACGTAAAAACGGCGTATGAAATTAAAACACAGAATACTTATTATCCTGTTTAAAGGTTCCCTAAAGATTTTCTCGAATGTCCATGCGGACAAAGTCGCGGGCGGAAGCTAGTACTAAATACTAGATACGATTCAAATTTTGGGTAGGGATGTTTGTTGTAAAACTACTTACTTATTACTAAATCAAGTTAACAAATTATAGTCTAAGATTAGACGTTTCTAATACTATTCAATATTAGTATTGTAAAAAGATTAGGTAAGTATTTCACGTTCTTTCCACGTTACCAACCAAACCTTATAAAGTATCAGAAAGTCACAAGTCTTTTTCAGTCAGTTAATTAATTTTTCGATCTGTGTGAAACTACACATATGACAGCTAACGCCATAGAAATTAAGTGACTTCAAATATAGCGTAAGTTATTTTTAAAGAGACTATAGGTGGCTAGGGTTATCTTGATCGAGCGATACGGTTGTACATAATTAGGGGTCGGTTAAATGGGAAACGGTCGTGCAATCCATCACGCGTGGGCCCGGACAGACCACTTAGCCACTGTCCGGACGCGGCACTCCGTCCGCTCAAGCTTTATGTATAGCGCTATGGTAATATACTTTTTAGGCCTTGTGTGACTAACATTACCTACGTATAAATACTTAATTCATCTGCTTTACAGCATTTGGTATTCTTATTTGCAGTTGCAAAAGAAATTTAGGAGTTTTCCACTATCTGCTGAACGCGGCGCTCTATCCGCATTCGCTCTTCGCACAGACTATGTGTAAGTCACTGTTGGTTTGACTTTTGTTTTTAAGTTTTTACTATTTTCCGACGCTAATTTTAGGGTCAACCTAAAATTAGTTTCATAAACTTCATTTATAAAGTGATATTTATATTATGTTAATGTTACTAACAAAATATGGAGTACTGTAATGTGGCTGAAATAAATAAATAATTATGTAAATAATTTTGTTCCGCTTTTAAGTAATTGTATGTTATGTATTTTATTTTATATTGTGTATTTGTACCATTTTATTATTTTAATACCACAGGAGAGGACCCCAAGGAAAAAGAAAGAGGGGAAGACCCTCTTCACGATGGAAAGACGATATAAGAAAATTCGCTGGCTCAAACTGGGGACAAATATCACAGGATAGAGAGAAATAGGCATCCTTGTTGGAGGCCTATACCCAAGCTGGGGACTATGCTAATTAAGTTTTTTATTTTTATTACTAATTTGTTAATTAACTAAAATTTAAGCATTATATTAATAAAATCTAGTAAGGTAATAAATTAGGTTGTAAGTCGGAATGTAGTTTAGCGTGGTAAATAAAGGCTTTTTTATTTTTTTTATTTTATTTATTTATTATTTTAATATTTTACAATAAGTTCGTTTTCTGTATCTTTAGCAGTAAAGATTGATTTCATAAATAAAGTCAATAACAATATATAAAGTTACAAATTAAGTTTTAAATATTTGTTCCTAATATTTTTTTAATCAAACAGAAGAATCAAAACAATAAACAAAAGTTTCCTTTGCTACAAAGTGTACAGATATTTTTTCTTAGTTAACATCTGTGATGTAGTCGCACTAGTCTAAGACAGCACGGCAGTCTTGCCATGTCAATCATCGCGTAATTGTTTGTCAACTTAAATACGTACTCAAAATTTATCGAACGCTCTGCGGCTACTTCATTTGGTTCAATCGTTACTCGTAAATCTACGCATTAAGTCTTTAAAGAAAATGTTAAGAAAGAAATAAGCAAATACTTTTGTTGGTTCTCTTTTGAGCTTTAGCCGTATTATTAAAAATAATACGCTGTAAATACGTTTAGCATACGATTTCACAGACGTGATGAAATTTTCCAATTTATAAATGTTAAAGAAAAGCTGTTGAGATTTAAAGAAAGCTGTTTGAGCTTTATGAGAAAAATCTACATTATTTTATGAAAGCCGAATTTCATTTCACTTTATATGACTAGCGGCTCTGTAGAGCTGTAGACCTCGCGTCTGTGACAGTCATTTTTGAACATTTTTCGAAATAGCTGAAATAAGATTCTACCCATGTTGAAAAATTTCGAAAAACTGAATCGACATAAAAAAAAAACTATCTAATTATAGAACTTGCTCACAAAATTCATGGGAATCGTTTGCAAAATGCGACCTGTAGAGGAGAACAAACGGACAGCCAGACAGCGGGACAGCCGGACATAAGAAATAATTTTTGCTCAAGCTGAAACGGTGACGCTTCGCGCTCACTCGGTCAATTATTCTGGTTTAAGTTATCTAATAAAAGAATTTAGAGGAACTGCGGTAGGTAGGAATTTAGAGGAACTGCGGTAGGTTGGAATTTAGAGGAACTGCGGTAGGCAGGATGAAACGTAACGGCTTGGCCACGCTAGGGGGCGAACGGCGACGTGACGCGTGTGATACCGCGAATTGGGAACTAATCGCTGTGCGATGACCGAGTTGAGTACACTAAAAAGGGAGAATTCGCTTGTCGCTTCGCCATTCGCCACTTCGCGTGGCCCGGCGGTAATTGTTTTGTGATCTAATAATTGGTACGTGTCCGGATTCCCCACTTAGTTCCCGGACGTAGGCTTGGCTCCGTTGTTTCCGTAATGGGCGCTCAAGTTCATTTGCATTGGGTAAAATCTTAAATTAAAAGAGACTTATAATTATTATGAATTTGGTACACTTTTCCTTATATTTGTACTTTTGCTTAAGAGTCTAATTTACTTCTAAATATATTTTCAGATAAAAAAGAGGAAATAAGGCTAGTTACAGTGATTTATGCCATCGTGAAACATGCAATAGCAAGAACTGTATGTTGGTGATAGAAAAATAAATAATATTGAATCGTTTAAAACTATGGTAAAGAATTTATATGTACATACCTATGTAGTATTAATAGGTATTTTCAGTCTGTGCATACATTTTCGACCGGATATTCGTACATACATTATAGAAACCAGGAATAAGACGAGGCGACGCGACGATACATCACACGGTATTACTCTTGAGAAATTGCGGCGAGCTGACTCCTACACTGCGCCTTAAATGATAACTTTTGACGGTAGATGAAATTGCATAAATATGGAAAGTCACCTTTTTCATTAGAATGGGCTATTGTTAACTTTATTCACGACGAGAGAAAGAAGTTGGCTGAAGTATAATTAAAATGTAATTAATTCCAAGACAGAACTTGTGATTGAATCACTGATTAGCTTATCAACACAGAGACGTCGCTAATCAAGTCGAAAATAAGCAAGGATGATTTTGCTGATCGAAATTCAATCTTTCTGTATTCTAGCCAAAAACCAAACAGTTTTGATTTGATACCTGCAGAGCAATAATCGTAAAAATCCAAAACTTTGATCAAGTATAAAAATGTCGCAGAGAACTTGAAATGTCTTTTCTCTATATTAACTTGTTTATTTCATTTTTTTTCCACTTTCTACGTTATTAAAAGAGGTTATTTGTTTGTTTTATAAGTTCTATTAAATTGAAATAAAAGACAGCGTTGACTAACTTCACTTTTACTATTACCGTAACAAATTCTTTAAAAAGAACAATGGTTTAAGTATTATTTATTAAAACAGCCAAAATTTACGTAAATTCCAATTTATCTGGAGGAACAAATAACATGAAAGGTTAATAATGTAGTTAAAGATTTTTGATTTCTCAAAAATATTACACTCAATGAGAAACTTAAAATAACATTATTTTGTCGCAAGAACAGTTTATAATACACAAGTTTTGTGAATACAAATAATTGATTTATCCATTCAACACAATAATTTAACACTGCGGGTAATCAATGTATCGTATTTAATACCAACATGACAGTATGTGATATTTGTTTCTAAAAAAAGGTTGTTAAAAATTTCCTATACATATAATAAAACTGTAAATTCTAAATGTTTGTGCGCGCATCAAGCAAAAAAAACTGAACGGAATTTGATGGACCTTTTCACAGTTTTGTAGCTTGGAGTTCAACTTAAAATCTTTTTTTTTTTCATCTATATCGGGTGGGTGAAATTAAGGAAACAATTGAATTCCCATACTTCCATAAGTTTTATGTCGACTAATTAAATAAAAAGTCACAATAATTTAATTTGTGTTGACATTTCATTACCCTTGTTGCAGAATATCTAATGAACAGGAATAATAATTCCTGAATGATAACAAAGAGATTTAAAAAAATACTTTGTTGTTTTTATAAGACGAAGGTTTTTTAGAAATAAATACCCTACAGGGATTTAGAAGAAAATTCTGAGAAATATAAAATAGTAACAGATTATAAACATGAAATATAACTTTCAAGTCATTTTAAAGGCGTATTGTTTTTAGGTTGACCATGACCATAATGTTTTTATATTATAGAATAAATTACCAAATAATAATAAAATCTCGAATCAGTTGACTTTTAAAGGCCTCGTGTGAGTTTTAAAATTCAATTTGTTTTTGTTTCACTTTTAGATCGGAGCGGAAGATTAACTAGTGAGTATTACAATTGCAGATGTATCTATATTCGGAACTCCTGGTTAGCGCCGACAGCCTATGGACGTATGCACAATCAATTAGGACTAACTCGATTTGTGCACAAGCCCAATACCGCCAGAGAAGCGAAGGTGGAGCAGTGAAAATTGCTGTACTATACCGGTTGAGCATCAGTATACATACTCGTATTACATGAGTATGTTTCTTTGCATACAAGGTATGGAAATTTTTTGAAATGTTTTTTTATAACTAACCTAATGAATTGAAAAGTTACATGGTATTGTTGTCGATCATTTTGGTAAACGATTTTCATCCAACTTACTAATAGTTTCCTACGTGTAGATTATATTACTTATAAAAGTTAATAAATAATAAAGACAATTGGATTCAATGACAACATGTTTTTAATCTGCATTTATGTTAGAAGAATGTGTGCAAGCAAGCTGTGGGAATAAATATAGGAGCAACAAGAAAAAGTGGAGTTTAAAATAAATAAATTCACAATAACATGTTTGAAATAGCCAACGAAACAGCCGGCAACAATTTAATTTGAAACTGGACACTGAATGTCGAATATAATGGGAGTTTTAGGTGAATAATTTGTACGATAATTAAACAGCGATTAGCGAGTTTTAGAGACAAAATTACTTTTGCTAAAATGAGAAATGTTATCAAATTTCCTTTGAAATTTTTCGATATAATAAACATAATTATAAAAAGCCGGTCAGCAGCGAGTCGGACTCACGCACCGAGGATTCCGTACTATCATATTAATACACTTTGGTGTAAAATATTGCAGTTTTAGGTCAGCGCCATCTCTTGATTTGACTGTAGTGGAACTAATATAATTTTTGTTGATGATTTCTGAAAACCAACCGGCTAAGTGCATGTCGGGCCACGCGCAGTATAGGGTTCAGTAGGAACCACATATAGCTTTAAACTTATTTACTGAAATAAGTATAACTATTCAATAAAAATTGTACCTACGAAATCTTTGAGCATCGAATCGATTACGCGTAAACTTGTAAAGCCTACCTAGCAGTGATAGTTTTCCTTTTAAATTCACTATATGTACTACTGTTCTGAATTCTTTCACGTATCCAAAAGAAACCGATCACCTCATAGAGGGGGACACTTGACTCTAACAAAATTTTGCACTTCATCAGCGCTCTTTCATATGATACCGCACATGTCCTTAGTAGCCCCACTTCGAACTGTTGCACAAGATATGTATATTTTTATTTCTTTGTTATCTGCAAAATAGTTGGGCAAACGTCATCTAAAACTATTCCAAATTTGAAGTTGATAGCATAAGTAGTTCTTGAGATATCCAGCTGTTACAGACGGACAGACAGACAGACAGTAGGGAACCCTAATAACGTAGGGTAAACGCCCTGCATATCGTGTCGTGTGCTATCTAAAATATAGAAGAAGAGGATTACATAACATTAAGTTCAAATCGATGTAAAAAGAAACGGGTTAAATTTATAAATAATTATCGATTCGAACAGTCTAGAAGCTAGCTAAAGTATGCACTAAACGCATTTCATTGAATCCAAAAATTCAAAATCTTGCAGATTTTTCACAAAATTTGACAACCTGTGGTGCTTCACCAAATTTTGCTTTATTTAAAAAATATTGAACGTACAGTCAAGCTTTCAGGCACTCTTTCGCAATATTTTTCCCTCAGGGATGCATATTGAAGCACCAAACCAGTTATGCAAATGCCAGGGGTGTTATGCTTAAAGTGCCCTTATTATTTTTATTGTATTTTAATAGTATAGTACTTCATGAGCATGTCTTTTTCTATACGTCATATATGTTTCAGTAGTGTGGCCAATAAATTAAGGACATCAGCATCACATACCTTGCTTCGATTCCAAAATAAGTAGCTTTTAGGTATTATACTAATAAATGATTTCCTGAGTTTTTAGAAAGTAACAATAATAATGTAAATAGATAGATATGAAGGTAATTAAATTTGTTACAACATATAAATATATTGGTTAAGTTTAAGAGTTTGCTTTAATGTTATTTGAATTTTTATTGTTGTTGAGTTTAGTTTTTCAATTTGATACGTATCTATATATAGAAAATAACAATAATAAGTTTAATAAAAAGAGATTTTTCGCATTCACATTTAAATAGTGTATTAGAAAAAAACTAGAAAAGTCGTTTTTTTTTCTAATATATAATTTATCTTAATAATAAGTTTGTTAAGCTACTTATTACTTAAGAATTATTTTTATATAAGTATCTAAAGATTTGATTTACCTAATTTTCATAGCTCTTATTGTACCCTTGCAGGGTTTCATGTTTGATTCTATTTTGCAATAATATCTATGTACACACGACGGCACCTCAAACTTTACATGTTGACCTTGAGACCGCCTTTATGCCCTACGTAATAAAAGTTTCTGTTTTCGTAGTTTAACTGTATAACCTGACGTGCTGTCGTGTGTACCTACAACATGAAAAGTGCATTTTTTAAAAACTTTGATTATAAGTCATTTTTTTCACGTTAGTATGTCTGTCGCAAGAAGGAGGCAGTTAAGTAGCCTAGATATATTTCTATTCAATGTAAAGAAAATTAGTTGCATAGTAAACTAGCCGTATTTTCATTGAGGTTGGGTAAGTAACTACATTATACATATAGTATTACGGAACGGTTATATGTGATAAGCAATTAATTAAATACATAAGTGCGTAGTCTAAAAATAGATTCAGCTTTAGTCTGTATGTGATTTGTGTCATAGTGCAAGTTAAACGTTATGTACGACAATTTTCTACTGCTTATAAAATACTGCAATACATTATAAAATCTGTGATTTTTTGCAAATCCGGAGTTACTTTTCGCACACTACACATTAAAAATAATACATAGATACGCTCATGTCACGCATAATACCCTGAGTTCGTTTCTTAGTACACGAGACGTTCAGTTATCCAGTGAATAAACCCTCTATTCAAGTAATTTCAGACAAGTAATTCATGCCCGGGACTCATGTTTTGATTAATCTTTTGTTCATAACAAGCTTCTAGAGAACCTTGTGAACCAGTTTTTATACTAAATTGTGTTTGTATTAATTTATGTTCAAGTCCACGGTGATAATAGAAAAAAAGATAAAGTTAGTTTTACGCCAACGATAAAAACATTTTATAAACTGTAAGTGCGTCTAAACCATCTGAAGATACGCAACCATCCTTTGTATATTTTAAATTTATCTTATACAGGCCGACCGAATTTTAAATTAATTTATAGTCTCACTTGGGTCTTGTGATTGGTTACAGATGAATTCACTTAAAGTGCATCCCATATCGAAAGTAATGCCCTCAAAGGTTTTTAAAAAAGTTGATAATAAAAAAGGTTTTCAATAAATCTAATCGTGGAATTTTTAAGACCCATAGTCTAGCGTATTTTAGAAGGTATCATTATAATTGCCTCGTATTCATTCGTAGAAGTAGATAACAAATGAGTCAAAAACGGCCACATTTAGCACGAGGGAATGTAATGATACCTTCTTAAAAATACTAGACTATGGGTCTTAAAAAATCCACGTTTAGTTTTATTGAAATTATGTTTTACGACGACCACCGTGGTCAAGTGGCTTTGTACACCGGTTTTCAAGGTGTCGCCATCTATGAGGTCCCGGGTTCGATCCCCGGTTGTGTCATTTAGAAAACGAACTTTTCGATATTGGATCATGTCTGGGTGTTTGTGATACCACCGTTGTTCTGATTTCCATAACACATGTGCTTTAGCTACTTACTTTGTAATCGGAGCAATGTATGTAATGTTGTCAAATTATTATTGTTTATTAATTATTATAATTGCAACATTAAATAAAATTCACCGCTGTGCCACTTTTGGTCTGGGTTGGTTGGTCTTATTTACACTGTGGTGATTAATAATCTCATAATTATAAACTAAAATAATAGCCATTTAGAATGAGGGATTAGCTTAGCAACATTATTTTCAGCTATTTTTTGTACAATATTAACAAAACCGATGCCGTTGACATTTAATAAAGAGAAAAAGCCTCAAAAATTCTTCAAATACACCGATACTTTCACATGAGTAAGTTTAACATCGAATGTTGGCTTTTCTGTTATTTTTAAAATAATAAATTTAACTCGAGCATTATAAAAGTAAATCAAAGCCTTTTATATTCAAAGCATTTAAAGAGAAAATTTTATTTAGAGAAAAATGCAAATTTTTCTAAAGTAACATTTGGACGTTTCCAAGCAATCCTGATCGTGTTTTATACATAAAAGGGAATTTATAGGCCTATTAAGACCCTCTAAAGTGTGGCCGCAAATGTGCTGGCCCGTCATTCAGTAAACCGCCAATAGGTACAGTAGAAATTAAACTCCATTCTTTGAGCTTTAAATAAATAAACTTATTGTGTGTGGAATTCGTAGATTTTATATAATTCGAATCTTCTTTTATTGGATTCCAATAAATATTTGACATAATTACGGTTACGGTAGACTACAAAGTCTTGACTTTTCGAATTTAAAAATTACTACCATCTACTTAAAACTCTGTACATAATAACTGTTTTTATATTTTCAGTTTTCACTTAGAATATCTTTGTAGATATTTAAATAGTTCCTTAACATATATAAAAACTATAATATTCACCCTATAACTTTGTCTTCGAATAAGACCCTTCTACGAGTAAAGCTTTTCCGTATACATAACTCTCCCACTTTCAGTACAAATCACTAACATAAAGTGTCAAAGATCGTCCATAAAAACGTTTCTTTCGTTCGGGCAGTCAATTGGGCAGAAATTATTTATTGTGCATCGCATCCGTAGTTTTAAAAAGGGGAGAAAAGGAATCCTATACTACGAAGGATTTAGAATAATAAAGAACGTGACACTGCTTTCATATGCGATAAATTTAAAGCAAAATCAGACAAAAATAAGTTTAAGCATCTTTCAGGACTATTTTAGAAATTTTCTTGGTTAAAATTTGATCAAGCATATACAAGTAATACCAGAGTTAGATGATTCTTCAGTTAGGACAATGTTGTTCCTTTGAACAAATACAATAATAATATTATTTATGAATGTAAATATACTTTCACGGAATCCGTAATTCTATTGTGTTCTTTTGAACAGAGTGACAAGATAACTAGTGGTATTTGACTATTTTTATTTAACTTTTATCATTTTGTAGTGGAATAAACGAGAAAGATTCAATATTGACTTAAAAGTTCACCTTCGTCACAAACTGTTCTAGGTAAGTGTGTTCTTTCATTCTAACTAAACTTTTAGAAGAAATATTACTTTCAGATATTTCTGGTATACAATATTTTTTTGATACTAAGAGTATGAATGTTCTAAATACTTATTGTCACTACATAGTTTTTTGTCTAAATAACAAATTAATTTCACATTCACATTTTATAATATTGAAAAGAACCAAAACAAAAAAATAAAACTTCATAATTACTTTACGTACTATCATTTGGAACGGGATTTTGAAGTAGGTAAAATTCAAGATTGTTTTTATTTTAAATCTTTGATTCAATTTCCCCATTTCTGTATACGCAAATAAAAATAAACCACCACAATAATAGTAACAAATAAGTTATTATTATTTTACTCGAGACAAGCAGCTATCTCAGATCTCACTCTAAGCTAGGAATCGTGGATTTAGCAAATACCCAGTATCTATTGGAAACGAGCTAGTCTTTAAGAAAATCCCTCGGCTTCTTCAATCTATCGTGATTTCAGTTTACCATTTCACGATTTTCAATGTACGAGTTTATTGTAAATAATAGTTTATATGTAAGCAACACCGAAAAATATTCCAACGAAAAGCTGTGTTTGTAGATATTAAAAAATAAATTCGTTGCATAATAAAAATAATGTTTATAATATTTCATACTCTAATATACTATTTATTTCATGAACGATTATATTTGTTAAAGAAAAATGTTATGATTTTCATTTATATTTCGTTTGTTTATTAATATTAGACTTCAATCATCAATATTAGATAAAAAAAATTTACTTAATTTAAGTCAGCCAGTCATTTTAATAATATCCTAATAGATACACAATGATGTTAGGAGCTACGAAGCTCTGCTACGAAAACCGTAGAACGTAGACGAAGGTTAATCCTTTCGTAGTCTGTAACTCTACGGAAAAGACTTTGGAGTAAAATGATGAATTAAATAAATACTATAAATAAACGCGTTATATTTTATGATTTTACTACATTTAAAAATTGTATCCTTAGAAGATTTGATTCATTTAGATTTAGATTAATGTTAATGTTAATGAGATGTACAGTAACTGTATTTTTGCTATATTAAGATTTGACTATTTTCAATATGATGAGCTAGCGATAGCACCTTTATTTATTTAAACTTAAGACTAAATTCACTTTTCATTCGCAATGACCCATGAATGCGTGAAGAATAGTTAACCAACAATATACTCAATATTGTTGCGGAAAGAATTTAATTGATTTTTGAGGCCGCCTGCTATTTAATTGATTTTTGAGACTACTGATTTTCACAATTGGGAGTGGGTGAAATTATTTAAATTTTTGTGAAGCATTCAATTAAATACATGTCATGTCGAGTAGGTATAAAATGATATAATAGAATAGTGATTAATAAAGGTCTAATCGGCGTAAATATGCTTATGTAAAATGTATGTAGGATGTATTTATGTGTTGCCTAACGATATGGCAACTCTGGGATGAAGAATCTTAGATCCTTTTATATACCTACATTTTGTATTTTAAAATAAACTAATCTGATTACCTCCCGCAATCTAGCGAAGAAAAAGGGGAATATAAATTATTCCCCTTACAAAACTGACAAAGTACACTAGCCAGTGGTTATTTTGAGGTCGCAAGTGAGCAAGTCCCTCCGATTCGTTACTTCTACGGGACAAACGTAAATGAGAATTGTCCTTAATTGGAATTGTAAATGAGTCTTGAGGCGCTTTCTTGTCGGTTGAACGCCCGCATCGCCATCTCAGTAGAATAAACTGTGATGATTTCATTTAAATTAATTCTAAGTAAAAGAAGGACCGCGGACGGGAACTTTGAATTGAGATGCCGGGTCGTTTGTACAGATTTTATATACCAAGTCCTATGGTATAAAAACAACCGAATGAATCATAAAACGTCAATTAGTAAAAGGAAAAATTCAGGATATTGAAGAGAAGTCGATTCGTGAAGTGGTTCGAATAGAAGTGGGGATTTTACGAAACCTTTGAGAAATTTCAAATACAGTAAGGTTCAAATAAAAAGCCCAATTAAGTGAAATAACGAACGGGAAAATCTTTATGTTTCTATAATATTATAAATGGTTGACTATCATCGGAAAGGCTTTAAGTCAAATCTTGGTGTTGAAGAAACACAATGTTATTCATACAACTTCTAACATACGAAAAGGTTTACTAAGTATTTACTACGGGTGAATTTGTACAGCCGTCAATAGTAAGATCCAGTGCACACCTGTGCTTCCACCTTCGTCACGGTGACGGGGGTCAGATACATTAGTCACAACTGTGAAAGACGTGTGCACCCAACGAAAAAATTTGGGGCTCACGCGTTCCCACTGTTTTGAAAGCAGTTACACGTCAGAACCGATTACATTGACACGTTCACCTGAACTGAATGAATAAGTACCTACCTAAGTTTCACAGACTAACGAACGATAATTAGGTGATACCATAAACTTATTATACTCCTGTACAAAGACTTTTATGTGTATACTACACTAGACAGGCTGTACAGTACCGAAAATTTGCTCATCAAGTTACGGTGCATGCACCGCAACTCCTTTAGTCTGTTGCAAGCGACCGAGAGAAACAGTTGATGCACCGTGAAGGTTGGTTGTGACACAATTTTAATTTTGAACAGCTCGTCTATGTAATTGAAGTCATTGCTCCCGTAGTATAAATAAGTCTATGCGTGATACTAAATAATTAACACCAAATCCTCGAGGAACCTTCTTTTATACAAGGTGTTACAAAAATACCCCTAATGCTGAATATGGTATATAGTGACCATCAAACCGATCAACTTTTACTATGGGACCAACTCTGAAATCGCGAAAAAAAAACAGCTGTTTCATACAAAAATTAAAATCGAAAATATCAAAATGTATGAAAGAGCTGTTTTGTTTTTTCGCGATTTCAGAGTTGGCTCCATAGTAAAAGATGTTCAGTTTGATGGTCCCTATATACCATATTCGGCATTAGGGGTATTTTTGTAACACGTTGTATACTTAATGTCATTCTAAGCGTGTGTCCAAATAATAAATAAGGCATCATCATCTTAAACTGATGACCTTGATTTTAAATAAACATTATGTTCTTATTAAATTAGTAATATTCGCCCGAGTGTATGAAGATCACAGATCAAAACATCAACTGACCCCTTGACAATTGTTATTTATAGCTACTAATTACAGAGGAGAAAAAAATGTTTAGCCCTCAGATGAATTCGTTAATTACGAGATCAAAGACAAGAATGCCCAATCTGCCACTTGTAGCTATCGAACTAAAGAAAATCGAACAAGAGCTCAGACATAAAATCTAGAGTAATTATGATCCTACCTTTTTCGAAAACCAAGAATTTTCTTTGTTGATAATCCTATTTCGAATCTTAAAGACTTTAGTCAATTAAAGATTGCTTCGATAGCAGTGAAAAGGTATGATTATCCATAGGATTATCCATAGGGTCAAACGCAAGCGGCTGAATGTGGTTTGAAAGTATTAGCGCGATGATGAAAATGTATGAAAATCGGTAAGTAAAGCTAAGAGGTTTTATCTGTCACGATTAATGGATTTGATCGTATTGTGTTTGACATTGCTATTGTATCAATTTATTTATATAATTATCCGTTTTTATGATGTAAATTATTATTCTTTAACTACAAAATGTGAATTGGTTTTCTATTTTATATTTTCCCCTGAATCGATTGGTCGTGAAGTCGTAATATAACTAAAACTACACTCATTATTATAATTTTTAATAGAACTCCAAGGAATTTTTGAAGTGAAGTGAACATTGAAGTGTCGTAAACAAAATAAAAAAAAACGTGTTTAAAAGGTGTCAAATGTCAATAAGCTTCATGTTTATAAACCACAATCAAAAGTTAAAGTTTTTGTCTTGAAAATTTTGATATACATTCTGAACATTAGAGGAGGTAAAATTATCACCTTTATGAAGTCAAGTGTGACTATTGCATGGTACATTAGCGATCTCGCGTGAGCTATTAAGCTTTGACTCGGAACACCTTACAATTCTCCACACAAGAGTAAGCGTATGAGAGAATTTTGCGAAAAAGCATTTTGTCCTTAACCGAGCTAAGTGCCTTGTCAAAACTTGTTCTCTTATGCTATTCCCTTTTGATTTATGACTCCGATATGTCAATTTAACGTCACTCAATATGATTTATATGGTCATTTGCACAACCGTGCTCTGATGTAAGTTTGAGCTTACACAAGGGGTTTATTTGAATCTGCGATTTATTATTTCGTTCTTTTAAAAGAAAGTACTCGTCGCTGGTTTCTACAGTTTTATTATGTTCGTCTTTATAAAGTTTTATTTTAATCTTCTAAAAACTGTTTTGATAGCAATTTCTCTACGTTTAATATTGACCACAGTACGATTGATATTATTTTCTATGAAGTTTTAAATTTTAAAACTTCATAGAAAATAATGTCTGTTGATGAATAATGTTCGTTGTTTTGAAATTTAAAACAACAAACAAATAAACAAAACAACCATATCGCATTTATAAAATTAGTTAGGATCCCCAAAGTATCAGAAAGCTGAACACTTAAAGGTGTTAAATAAAAAATCACAACGAGGAGAAAGGCATGAAATTTAGATCTTCATTCACGAAACACTCGAGAGAAGTGCGTAAAAGAAATGTATCGCACGGAAGCTAAACAGTATTTTCCATTAGTGCCATAAAAAGGTAACGTTTCGAAATAACCGCGAGGCCGGGCCCATATCCAGGTGTGATTATGCGCAGTAACATTTTATAAGGGATCTAAATGTGAGCAGATGGCACAATGCGAATCGCACGCAGTACTCCGCGCGCGGTCGCAATCCCCATTACGTTTTATGCAAACCGTCCCGGAATGATTTCAGTTGTACCGTTACCAAAACTGTACCTCTTTAATGGTGAATAGTTTTACATTTAGTTTTGTGTGAGTTCAAAATATCTTTTTATGGCCACGTAAAACCTTTACCGATTCGTTTGTTTCAATCCTGTATACATGGTAAGCACAGTTTAAGTTGCAGCAGCGATTTAATTGTATCTATCTCATCAGTAATAAGCATGTTTGCATTGAAAATTATTTAAGATAATAATAAAAAACTTAAGAGCTACAATTACCATACCATCCACTAGGATCTGAAAATCACTGCAATCCAGATAATTCTGGGACAGATTCTGGCACGTAGCTTTTGATGTTGCACTAATCATCACATAAAAAGTAAACACCGAATTACTACAGCATATGATGCTTAAGCTCAATACTTGAAAATATCAACAATAACTTTATAGGAACGACGCGCAACCCGAACCTTTGTCATAAATTGACTAATAGTTACTACGTAGGTAACTTATGCGTTCGTTAGATCACAGCGCACCGTTTACTATTTCAACACTCACCAAATTATAAAAAAACTTTTCTATTTACGTAACGATTTTACTGTAACTTGACCTTGTTCCAGTTCATTATTTCAGTATCTACAACGTTATAATTTTCTTTTCATATATTTATAATGCAAAAAGATCAAACTAATTATAATTAAGAAAACGAAGTTCCTCAAAAGGAAATCCCGATGATGTATCGGCTTGTATTTTTACCCGCAAATTAAAGAAGTTCTTTGGCTATTTCGCCTGCGAACTTTGTTACGTCACGTCATCCGAATTAAAGCTGCTACAAATTCAGCATTTTAACAAGTTTCGGTTCAGCCATTTGCCTTGGATTTAGCCTTGCATAATATGCAGAGCAGAGAAAATTTAAATACTTTACAGTACATTGAGGCTAACTATACTGAAACGAGATGGTGTAAGTATACCTACTCTTGTATTAGTAGTTTGTGATAGGGTTAGTAAGGAGATTTTTAAAACGAGTGGACGTTTTAGGTTTTAAAGCCCTAACCGCAGGCGAGGGTTTATAATCGTCACGAGTTTTAAAAAAACTCAACAATCGTGTGCCATATTAAGTTTTTCATTAAATTTGCGAGAGAACATTATAGGTACTTTCTGAAATAAAAAAAACCGTAAACAAAAACACACGGTGGTGGCGTGCGGTAAAATTAACTTTCCGCACGCTGTACTGTCATTGGAAACACACATTTTCAAGCAACTGTATTGAAAATAATTATTGCAAGCCCGCTTTGTCATTGGCGGCATCACAATCAGAACTATCCTTAAATATATTCATTAAATTTTAATAATGATGTCATGATATTGGTATATTATAAAGTAAGTCATTATCAAGGTATGAAAATAAATTTGCACTTAAAGCGAGACGAATATCAATTAATCTTTGTGATAAATCGACGATAAGTATTTTTAGGGTACCGTTCCAAAAACCGGAATACTTGGGTTCACTTGAGATCACTTGGTTGTCTGTCTGTCGGGCAATAACCTTTTTCTAATGAACGCGTGGTCTCAAGTTCAAATTTGTATCAAAAAGTAAGCACAAAATGCATACTTTCATCAAAATCTAAATCTCCTTAAAAAATTTGGAAAGAAGAGGTCTACTAGTATAAGATAAAGGAGAAAATCCAAAGTCTACATTTACGATTCTCTCGCACGTCTTCAGTCTGCACGATTCAAACTCGCAATTTTTCAGTTTTATTTCTTAACAAACATGTACATAAAAAATAAGCAAGATAGGTATATAAAACACTATCATGAAGTGATGTCATGAGATTTTAGGTTGCTTCCTCGGGTGATCTTCAGACGTGTTTAAGGGCCCCAAACCATGTATAGTAGATAGGAACCATCAAACTAAACAACTTTTACTATAGGACCAACTCTGCAATCGCGAAAAAATACAGCTGTTTCATATATTTTGATATTTTAGCTATACATTTTTGTATGAAACAGCTGATTTTTTTTCGCGATTTCATAGTTGGTCCCATTTCCCATATATTATGTCTCATGCCCCATATATTATGTCCCATGTCCCCTATGCAATAAATTTAATTAGGATGAGGGCGCCACTTGAGGGATATAGTCGCCGCCTTAAGGCATCCAGCATGCTACGAGTATGTTTTTATTTTCATAATTTTATAAACCACACAATGAGTCTGACGTTTCTGAAAAATCACCACCTTAGTGTTTTCCGTAGGTGTAGAAGATATTTTTAAATTTCTTACCACTCAAACTGGATAATCAAAATATGTATAAAATTCAAAGTCCTGCCTGACTGACTGATTGATTTATGTCAACGCACAGCCCAAACCACTGGACCTAGGGACTTGAAATTTTGTACATAGACACTTTAAACAGTATAAGTATATGGATGCGCACTAAGAAAAAGATATTTGGAAATTCTACCCCTAAGGGGGTAAAATAGGGGATGAAAGTTTATATGAAAGTGCGTCAGTTTCAGAGTTAGAATTTTCCAATTTTGTGTTTAGGTTGACGATTGAAAATGAATACTGATGTGTCTCAGCTTTTTTGATAATTCTACCCCTGAAGGGGTGAAATGGGGGATGAAGATGTGTATGGCAAAAATCATTCATTTTCAAAGTAAACATTACTAAATTTCGTAATTAAATCCAATAATCGATATGGATGTCGTTATCGATAAATCCCAAAACTGTGAAAAGCGACAGTTTAGGCAGTACTAATATCTATTCTGTGGACTATAGGTTCCATTCCACCGACCCGCATTGCATTTGTTTGTCAGTATTTTAGTTCTTGACAAAAGTCAGTAGCGTTAGTGTGTAGATCCATACTAATTTTGATTCCGAATGGATCTTCCATAATGTCCGCGTACTCTGAGCACGTCGCAGCTTAAGCTCCAAGGATTTGCCTTTGGATCACTTGTTTTTGACGTCTTGGATGTACCTAACCTCAAATTTTGGAACTTGGTTTAACTTTATAAAACTACAAGAAAGCATTAGTGCCTTAATTTCGTACTTTATTCATAGGAAACTATAGCAATTCAAACAGCAACGTAATCATTATTGTATTTGTTTAATATCATTTTGATAAGCGGCTTTGAAGAAAGATATAATAGATGTTTCAGATCAAATAGAGCACTCTCTTTCAGATGCAAATTTCATCTTCAAAACCAGAATTATTATTGATAGCAAAGTAACATGCATTAATACTCTTAAAAAACAGTCTGCTCTTGAACATTATAGGTACTACAACAGTAGCTAAGCAGTTCTAGAATGTTCTGGTAAATATTATGATTGCTCTTTTTTATTTATTTATTATTATTGCTGTGGGCAATTTCTTTAATGATTAGTTACGATTCGTAAATAAGGGTGTTTCAAAAGCCCAAAAAATGTTTTTCATTACAAGATAATTTAATCATGACTCCAATAAATCTACAACATTGGGAACTAGGGCATTCGTTTTAGAGTTCCGTACCAAAATGGTAAAAAGGAACCCTTATGGTGCGACTCAGTCTGTATGTCTGTCCGTCTGTCACAGCTGGATATCTCAAAAACTAATAGTGCTATCAATTTTGAATAGTTTTAGGTGACGTTTACCCAACTATTTTGCAAATAAGAAAGAAATAAAAATATGAATATATTTTTTGCAACAGAGACTGAAAGGGGGTTTTACAAATGCGGGCTACTAGGCCATGTTGGGTATCATATGAAAGACCGCTGTTTGCACATTTTCAATCATTTTTAGGCCGCATAGTTTTTGACTTTTCTCCGAAGTTTGCATAGAGAAAAATCTGAATTTTTTATGTAAAGATTGCAGAGAAAATAAAACGATGTCTCTAAATAGCACACTTTTCAGAAATCATGAACAAAAAATACATTAGTTCCACAATCGTTCAAGAGATGGCGCTGACCTAAAACTGAAATATTTTACACCGCAGTGTATTTATATATGATGATACGGAACCCTCGGTGCGCGAGTCCGGCTCGTTTTTGACCGGTTTTTTAATATAAATAAATAATATTTGTGGTTCAGTGGGAATACAAGGCGAAATAAGGAAAATATCGAAAAGTTTACCCTCGCCACTTATTCCCTCGACATGTTGCTTACAGTAACTGGCTTGTTCCTTCGAATTTCACATAAATTATTGTTTATTAATAATTGTATAAAGAATCAATTGACTGATGTGAATTTGTTTGATGACGCTTTTTCTTTGGGGAAACGGTGATTTTCAAATGACGAATGATTTTAATAATAAAAAATTACCCTGGAAATGTCATTAATACTGAATGCCTCGCTCGCAAGGTAATTTAATGTTCATAAATTAGTTAATTAGTACTAAATGTAGTTAAGTGTAAGGCTTTGCTAGTTACTTTATATTATAAAATGCACTATAGGTATATACGTGGCAATTCGACTTACCAGTTATGCTTTGTAGTTTTAAACCGACTTTAAAAAAGGAGGAGGTTATTAAGTCGACAGTTTTTTTTAATGTATGTTTTACCATAACTTCACTGGTTGTTAACCGGTTTCAATAATTATTTTTTTTATCTGAAAGAACATAGTTAATGTGAGGTCCCATTAAAAAATACAAGAAATCTGGCCCGTAGTTTTTTCATAATCCTGAAAAATAATAATTGTGTAGCTTACCATCGCACGAGATTTTACGGATTTTCAGGCATAACTTCTTTGTTTATGAACCGATTTACCGATTTCGATGATTATTTTTTTTCTTTGAAAGGGTATCTCAAGAGTGGTCACAATTTAATTTCATTGGTATTGGACCTTGGATTTCAAAGATACACAAGGGAACTCTTTAAAGTCAAATAGGATAATGTATAGTGATTGAGATATTAGTATGTATAAACGTACTGCTATTGTCATAAGACAATCCAAAACAAACCGAGCCTATGGTCTGCGACGTTTTGGACTGACTACGAAGTACGAAGGCACAACGGAACTCCTTAAAAACAAACGGCATGAATTTGGAAATTGAGTTATGGGCATTGTACCATTGAAAATATTATATGAAGTAAAAAAAAAAATTACACGCTTACATACTACCACAAATATTATATAAATTAAAAAAACTATTCTAAACAGTTAAAAAAACCCTTCAAAGAACCTGAAAACAACATTAGAATGAATGACTCCCTAATTCTATTATTACATTAAAAACCCTCTTCTAAAATGTCTTTTGATATTATGTTATGGCTTTATAAGCTTTTGAAGTTCACTCTTTGATACTTCTTATCAAACAAAACATCTAACGCTTCACTGGCAATTATTTTTGGCAACGTTAAATAAAATTAGTAATGCAAAACGGCTGAAGGTTCGCAACTAAATGTTTGGATGAACGTTTGTATAATTATTTTAAAAGTTGCTCCCAACTTGAAATGCTCCAATCTCCAAGTTGTTAACGTTCACAGGTGCGACCGTCGCCTCGAGTAGCGACAAACATTTTTCTCTAGCAACTTAAATTCATATTTTTGAAAGACAAATTGCCATATTTATGACACTTGAAAAGTTTTGGGGACGTGCCTTATACATAATAATCAGTTTAAATTTCATATTTTTCTCATGACGAAGTAATAGGTGTTGTGTTTCGGTTTTTTTTGTAAGACGTTTTTAAGAAAATTGCTGCCATATGCTCTAGATTAGAGTAGCTTAAAACTTGGAGGTATAATTGACCGAGCGAGTGCGAAGCGCGAGCGAAGCGTCTCCATTTCAGCTTGGGCAAAACTGCTTTCGTTTGTCCGTCCAGCTCTCCGTCTATCCGTTTGTTCTCCTCTGCAGGTCGCATTTCTCAACCGATTCTCGTGAAATTTTGTGAGCAGGTTCTTTAAATAAATGGATTATTTCTGACGGGATACTTATTCGAAAATTTTCAAAATGGCGGAGTTATGGGGCATAATAATATTTCAGCCATTTCTAAAAATATTAATGACACAAACGCGAGGTCTACAGCTCTACAGAGCCACTAGTATTATAAATAGTTATACTTCAAAAATGTTTTATCCAATAACGCGCATCATGCGTTGTTCGTAAAATTAAAAACTTCTAGTTTTAAATACATAGGTTAAGAGGGCGTACAGTGGTACACACGACAGCATGTTAGGTTATACAGTTAAACTGCGAAAACAGCTTTTATTACGTAGGGCATAAAGGCGGTCTCAAGGTCAACATGTATAGTCTGAGATGCCGTCGTGTGTACAACGCTGGAAGAATTCATAGTAAATTTATCGAAATGATGACAACATTATCATTTTTGATTAATTACTAATGAACTATTTAGTATTTTAGAAAACTATCAATCATAAAAGTGAGGATCTAAATAAGGTTTTTTTTGATAGTTTCAAGATCACTTAGAGGTTAATAATTATTGGTTGGCAGTTTTGAAAAACTTCAAAATTTATACGATTTTTTCTATCGAGAAAAGTTTTAGCTATCATGTTTCTGTCAATCACTGAGTAGGTACTATACTTAATTTACTTTCTACATTTTTTTGGGCCCGTAAACCAAGTAATACTGTGTGAAATCGTTGATCTAAAATGAGTTATTGACTTTGTTTTAATTTTACGTATCCTAACGTAAACAACAGACTTAAGAAGCCTGGGTAAGCATTATATTATATTTGGTTAGCAAAGGATAATTAGGTTAAAGATTACTCTGTAAACTGCTAAGTTTAATAGTTTATTTATAGCCTGGATTAATGGATAGGATCCTTTTTGTCTTGGCCAAAGGTTTCCTAGGGATTTTTAGAATGTTCACGCGAACGAAGTCGCGGCATTAGTTATTCTGTGGTCGCGGGCGGAAACTAGTTAAAAATACCACTAACTTAACCGGAAGGTTTTCAAACGATATCGTATATTTGTTTCTATTTTGAATTACAACAGGTAAAAGCTTACTCCTAGCATATTATTGTTATTCATGGCATTATTGGTTGGTAAAATTAGTGTTTAAAGAAATATTTAAATTGTATTCATTCTCAAAAAATACCTTACCGTATTATGGTGTCTGGTATGGTACCATGGTAGTCTGGATCCAAATACAAACGAAATGTCAGGAAAATATAAATCATCAATAATAACAACAAAGCTGAATTTATTACATTCAATAAATCTATTTTCTTGTAATAAAACATTTTGCTTAATTATCATTATCACAGGATAATAATGAATTAATGAAGCATCTGTTATAAAAAATAGGAGAAGCATATTAGCGGACAAATAATAAATAATTGACAGAAGTACGACGTAGGTACCTTAACTACCTATAATTTTCCTGAGGTTGTCATAACGAGCTCACAAGACTATGAATAGCTAAAAAGTTCAAAGTAATTTGCTGTGACATTTATTTTATCGTCATCAAATTCGGTTACTATGGTTTTTACCTACCTACTCTCATAGCGTAAAGTTCGAATTATAAACTTCAAAACGAGTTTGTGAAATGAAAATATGTGAAAAGTACCTAATTAGTACTAAAAGCAATAAATATTTTGATATTTACTCATTTATTTGCAAGTACACAATCAACGAAAACGTTACTCAAACAAACGGTTACGGTGTAATTTAGAAAGCACGATTGTTTTATGAAAAGCACGTTAATTACTCCTTAAATAAATATTAATCAGTCCGTCAACCGAAGAGATAATGGCTCGTCCTTTGTCAAATAGGTTTTTCAGAATTGGATCCATTTACAAGAACGAACGGTCGATTTAATTGGGCTTTCCTAAACCGCTTTCAATGAATAAAAGCTCTCGTTGGAGCCGGCGAGCTCATGTCGGGATTTAATTGAAACGGACGCAATTGGTCTCTGGCTGAGATCATATATGTCACGGGACATGACGCACCGTAATTATCCAGAGTGGAGTCAGGAGAGGAGTGACGTCTAGTGCCTCTCGCGATAACAGGTTACGCTCAATTAGCGCTCGCGTCTGCCCAACTCATTCGAGCGATTGCAAACACGAGAGCGATCGAACCCCTCATTCATTCTGGTGTAAATGTATAAACATTCAAAAACTGTTTTTATATTAAGGTAAACAAATACTAGAAAAAACGAAACGAAACGTTTGTAGTAACAACTTGAAGGGTTTATTGTAACATCCGAGGGTTAAACTGCAACAGTTACATTTGAATTAAATAACAACTATAACTGACAACAATAATTACTACCAATCTATTTCAGATTCGAAACAAATCCAATCATACTTCTATTCAACCGCCAGCGGCTTAATATACTTACAATAAATTCAAAAGCTATTAAAAGAACGGTCCAGTCAGCATATTTTTCATCCGTGCTTTCGCTTATTATAGGATTCCACTCAGCCGATTGATAGCAATTGAAAGTAAATTGCTTTTCACAGTCTATAAAGTACATATCTGTTTGTCGCGGAGAAGTTTGATAAATTCAATTTCGACCGGGTAACTTCCGTGTCTGGTTCACGCTTGATACTTTTTGAATAAATTGGCCCAGAGCCGAATCGATAGTAGTATAGAAAACTCGAAACTTTCCAAGTGAGATATAACTTCTGTCTACTTTTGTATGTAGCATATTGAATCAGTAATATCCGCATTATGAGCTTTATTTGTTTGCGGGCATTGGGCGGCATCAAACGTAACAAGGTGTATTTATATTTTGTTATTTTTATCACTCAGGATGCCGAGATATTTGCCGGAAATTTGACTTCTTTTGTTTTTATGGACGTGGCAAAATAAAGTATTTTGGGCAACTCGATCTAATAGGATACCATAGTTTGCGTTATATGTTGCAGAAATAATAGAATTTGATTCTTCCATTACAAGGGCAAAGGCTTAAAATAGATATTAATGAACGTCCAATTTAGAAGCTACGGTATTTTGACGAGGATCGGGGAAAAATACATAATTCAAACAGAGGGTTCAATGAGAGATTAGTTTATGCGGCTCACCATACCCTTTAAATCTGGTGCTGGGCGGAGACCAGGACTAATCAGCGTGGATTGTTGCCCTTCCGCCACTCCACGCCCTGAATCAAGTAAATGAGAAAACTTTCTAATTGGAATTTCAAATAGGCCGCCGTTTATCCAGACGAGAACTGTTCGCGGATCCGCGCCAACGTGCTGGCCGCGGTATAATTCCCTGCGGATTTGATAATTGATATGGGGATTGCTAAATAGTCTTCTACTTATATAGTACACATATCCCAAATATTGAGCCGGGGCGCGAGCAAACAGTTTTCTACAGTTTTCCATTATCATCAAAAAAGTTTTAATGAGTGACAGACACCTACAAGTATGGTTCTTTCTAAACAGCAATTACTCTATGGATAATATTATAAAAGTTTATCGAACCTCAGCATTGTCTACAATGTATAAGTAATCATTTGTTGAATAGTATTCGTATTTAGTGTCTTTGTTGTTTAAATTGTTTTGTATTTTGATTTTATTGTTTTTGTTAATTACTATCAATTGTAACTGAATGTCAATAGATTGTTTGAATATATATTATCAAATTATAAGAGTACTAAATACTAGTGCAACTGAGGTACGTCAACAAATAAGTAGCAATAGCTTTGATGTTTATATAATTACAGAGACATGGCTTAAAGATGATTTTTTGGATAGTGAGTTATTTGCGAATGGGTATAATGTGTACAGTCGAGACCGAAAGACAACTGCTTCAGCTAAAACTCTAAGAGGTGGTGTCGTGATAGCAGTATCCAACTGGCTTATCTCATCACGCGTCACTGAATATGAAGACCTATGGGTTTCAATCAACTCCAAACCCAGAAAGAAATCAGCTACACTTAATATTTTTGCCATCTACCTGCCATCATCAGTGACTAATAATAATTCTGACCATAAATGTACATTGATTGCGGGTGATTTTAACATGACCAGTACAGCCTGGAAAGGCAATAATAATGGTGACACTTTAAACCTGACACCGGTGGGATATGGTAACTGTGAATTATTTTGTAAACTCGTAGATTTTTTTATGCTAAATGTCTTGAAGCAGCTTATTAACGCTACTTATGAATACAACAATATATTGGATTTAGTTGTAAGTAACAAGGAACTCCTGATTGTTGACAAATATTTACAGCCTATAAAGAAGATTGACAAGTATCATCCTGCACTAAATATAAAGCTAAGATTACAAATGGACACATTTGAGAGATCGATTCAGATAAAACGTAATAACTTCTACAAGGGTAACTGAGTAGTTACCCTTGTAGAAGCTCAATGAATGAAATCATATGTTCAATGAAAACAATTTTTCTTGGAGCCATTGAGTGGGAATAACAGTTGTGATCCTACTAAAATGTGAACGATATGATGATTCAATTCTATGAGGTGATACGTGAAACCATTACCAAACATATACCCATGACAAGAAGTCAATTATGTTATTCTGTTTGGTGTTTGCCACAGTTGATACATCTACTAAAACAAAAGCTGAGTATAAGGTTCAAAAACACGTCAAGCAATCAGATAAATTGGAATTTGATCACTTAAGAATTGACTGAGAAATTTCAAAATTCAAAACACATTATTCTGTTGTTACAAGCACTTGTGAATGTCAAAGAAACTACGCTATTGGTTCGCAAACCCTAAGTGGGACACCTTGTAACGAGAAGAACCAGTTAGGAACTCGTCAAGGGCTCTCCCTGTATAATAACGCATGCTGTAGTTACCTGTAAGTGCAGTTAGCTTTAAGCAATTTGTTGTTATGTTTTTTATATGCATTTTGTTTACTGTTACTTATGTTGATGGCCATTAGAATAAATAAATTAAAAAAAACTTTTTGGAAACACTAAGGTTGTTATACTTAAACTCTACAAAAGTTTCTTAGCAAACTCAAAGTCTGAGCTGAAGATAGTCAAATTATTATTGGATTTTCTCCAACCTACCTAAGCCGAATAATACGGAGCAGTGACATAAAATTCAGGCTTTATTCAATGATCCCGCATTTGAATTTTGCTGTTGAGCGATCGGATGTTCTATTGAGGCGCAGATATAAAGTGGCGATTGAGCCCGCTATTTTCGTGAGACTGTGCGGGATGATTCAGCAGGAGACGGCGCATGTATTAGAGGGAGTCTCGTCAGAGCACTCGCGTTACATCAGAGACGTTGTAAAACTTGCCCGGCCGATGGTCGAGTAAGCTCCGAACGAAATTGCCAATCCTCTTTCACAATGGACCGTAAAATGGTTTTCCGTTTTTGCCCGACCGAGCGGAGCGGTGCTCGTTGATTCACCGGACACGTCGCACGTCGGGCTATCACTAGTTGGGGGGAATTTGTGGAAATAACTCTTTTACGCCCTTGTACATACCTGTATACCGCTCCGACAACCTCGCCGAGTCGCACGTCAAGTGTGCCTCGATGTCCATATTCGAAATCACTCTTGTTTTTGCTACTTTTTGTCCTATCTCTACAACCGGTGAAAAAAAAAAATTCGTTTAATAAAACTGAAATCTCAATTATTTTAGAACACTAATACTCTCGACATTCTCACTAAAGAAAGTGGTCGATGGACGATGTGCGATGTGCGTAAGATTGATTGGGCGATGTAATTATATGCAACACTAGTGCCACTCCCGCAAAAAAATAATTACCGTGTAAAGACACAAATTATTAAAAATCCAAGCCGATGATCCCCTCGCGAAATGTCAATAGTTATTTATAAACACACAAACTAGGTGACAAATAATTGTTTGCAGTTTTAGTGGTGAAAAAGGGTAAAAAAAGACCGTCGTTTTGTTTTTCGTCAAGAAAAACCACAATTAATTATCGGTCAATCAGTTTTTTGTGTTTATGAAATAACAATTGATATTTCGCGAGAGGACCATCAGTTGGGATTTTTAATAAATTGTGTATTTACAGAGTAATCATTTTTTTACGGGAGTGGCGCTAGTTTTGTATATACTATATATGATGATGAAAAGCATAAGGTGCCATAGTAAAGATTATTTTGCGAGGTTCAATTCACGCCTACTCAACGTATAACATCGTTTCTCATTATGTATGTAATAGGTTATCATTGCCGTAAGGAGTTTTACATGCTAAATTCGTTTTATATCAAAGAGTTTTATCTTGCATATAACCTATAACTTTTATAGGTGAATAATTTTTTTTTATAAAAAATTTTTTTTCTTACAGAACCATTTATGAAATACACAGCAGTAAGGAAGAAGTAAGTCATTGTATGTGAATGTGGCATCGTTTTTATGTCGCTGTAGATTTTTACTCTAATATTGAAACAACTAGTATGCCTATACCTATGTTGCTTTCTGTTTAATCTTTATATTGTCGACATTTGGTTCAAAGATTGAAAACAAAAAGAAAGTCAGGAATAAGTTTCAAAAACCGTAAAGTTCGTGTCTCTGGGGCAGCACGTTAAACACCTTCAGTGACAAACTGAACAACATAGAGGTCAGCCGTTACTAAGTTATACCTGAATAAAGATGCAATTCATAGTTTGAAGTTGTTCATATAGTTCTACTAGTAGGACCAAATGGAGAAAATTATCCGTTTAGTTCTACTAATTTCCGTACAAAATTCAATAGGACTAAACGGACAAAAAAGTCCGTGTAGTTCTACTAAATTTTTGTCAATAATAACACATTTTTATTAGGTTACTTTCTTGTTTCTTTGTTTGTCCACAAATTTAGCAAAGGATTTAATACTAGCTTCCCGATGAGCTAGAGACTTGAAACTTTGAACATAGTTCAGAACTGGAAGGCAATGTATTATTTATTATGGTGTCATTGAGCTGATCTGATGATGGAGCCGGAAGAAAGCCACAGGAACTCAGTAATCAAGCCTTACAACCCCATCGAGTTTGGGCTCGTTTGATTCGCCTTGACAAGTACTCTGTTAGGAAATAGTGTCCAGGGTCTGATGATGGAGCCGGAAGAAGACCACTGGAACCCCATTAAGTTTGGACTCATTTGATTCGTCTTGATAAGTACTCTGAAAGGGGATTGTGTATTTTTAGTTTTAGCTCATTCATGAAAAAATAATGTTTTTATAAAAAAACACGTTTTTAAAACGGACTGAGAAGAATAAAATAATTTCTCCCGTGAAGATTTATAACCTATACAGAAGTTTTAAATATAAAAACGTGGGATGCATTGTGTGGGGCGCATAATAACGTGTTTAAAATATTTTGTTTTTTCTAATAAAGATGAAATGAAATCTTGCTGAGCTGTCGGGATTTTTGTTGTTATTTCTTAAAAATATGACGAAAAACGTATGCAAATGACAAAAATTATTGATCAAAAAATATTTGATACGTTTATAGGTTGTGCCAAGCAACAAAACAAAATCGCCATTATGATCGCCAAGCTTTGTAAGAAGACGGCACGAAGAAGAAGAAGAATCAACAGAAGATGATTGCGAAAACCTATAACAATTTGTCACATTATACCTATATCACTTAACTTATCTCAAGATAATGTTTGCTGTAATCTTCAAGTGCATTCGTTATCCCAAGTGGCACAGTATTTTGCTACTTCAACTAATAATAAAATGGCTAAGCTAAAAAGTCATTTAAGAGCTGAAATCGACGATAAGCAGATAAAGTCATATAAAGACCTAGTTATTTGAGTTTAGCTCGGTTAGCGCGACCCAAGTGAACAAGCCGGTTGGAAGTAGTGTCGGTGACAGCTAGAGGCAATATCTTTCCCCGACCAAACCAATATCGTTGTGTTGCAGAAATAATGCCGTCGGCAAAGAGTCAGCATCTCTACATGTAAGTATAGTTCTAATAAACCTACAAGTACTCTTTCAACTGTCATGTATTTGGCATATTGATAGATATTTGTGTTATGTTTTTAGAAATATGTATAGGTACATTTATTTTTACCCATAAGAATCTCTGCAGATGTAAGTAAGTATATATTTTTATTTGTATTTTAAGTAAAGGGTATGGACCCTAACCTCTATAATAATTCTGTACCTTCTGTGAAAACTGATCTAACTCGAGTTATATCGATTTTGAATTTATTTCACTATTCAAGTCATCGAAAAATTAGCTTTTTTTGTGTCTAATCGGTGTATTTTTACGACTTATATCAACAGAGATAAATTTTGTGCATAGTAATATAAGTGCTTGCTTTTCTATGATTTTTTTGAAATAAAATGTGTATATTAATATATCTCTAGTTAAAACAATGTGTACCGAAACTTATTTCTCTTTAAATTAGTGTCTAGAAATATAACTCGTTTTAAAACTTTACACACAATTCAATAACAACTGACTTAAATTGTGCGTAGTGATTTATCTAGAATTATATCAATACACACACATAATTTCACAGTATGCTAGTTTGTGAACATTGATTCAACTCGACTTATAGCATTAAAAATGAAGTAATAATCAAGTTTTATTTTGTGTTTATCGATATAAATTAAGTTAAATCAATAATCACGTATTGGTTTGGGATAGGTGTAAAATGATATAATTGACTTATATCAACAAATGTTATGAATAAACGAAGTAAAACGTTTGATTACTTATTGTGTAAAATGATATAACTGCTCAATAAACCCCCCGCGACTTCCCCTTCCCTCGTACCCTTCCCCCGCGCCTGTGTGGATACGACAGTGTGTTGTCTCAGTATTGCGCCGACGTTCATGCGCTGCGGTCACATCAGTAGAACCTCCGCGACACTAAACAAGATGAATTGAAATGTAAGTTGTATCACTTTACACAAAGCATAATACATTGTGCCATTTTATTAATAATGGGTTAAAGTCATTGATGGGATGAAAATCTGCCCTATGGTCCTTAAAATAAGTGTGAGATTGCTTCGATGCATAATAGTGAATTATATCAATATACACTAACTTTTTATACCATTGCACGTTATTTTTTACAAGAAATTAAAAATTCTTAGTATTTTTTGATTCGGGCGTATTTTTGTTTATTATTATTCATTATTGCCTGTCTTACTAACACGTGGAAAAAGAGTTGTGTTTTTAACTGCTTTTTGACCCCCGACGCAAAAAGAGAGGTGTTATAAGTTTAACGTGTCTGTGTATCTGTCTGTGGTATCGTAGCTCCCAAACGGATGAACTGATTTTGGTTTAGTTTATTGTTTGAAAGATAATTTTCAGCTGCTTGAAGATCATCAGCTCTTTTCTAGTTGATGACGGGATCTGACTAACTTCTTTATGTCCGATCGATTCGGAATTTGGTACAGTATTACTTCAATGACATTGAAAGAACATGGTAAGGTAACCATGACCTGATCAGCCGTTAGAAGATCATCAGCTCTTTTCTAGTTGATGAGGGGATCTGGCTAAGTTTCATATGTCCAGTCAATTCGAAATTTGGTACCGTGTTACTGCAATGATATTAAAAGAACATGGTAAGGTAACCATGACCTAAAGCTTAAGCATCAACTGGAATCAGCAGAATACTCAACTCCTCACCAACATACAGCAGAGGTATAATGTTTGGGATCACTAGAATGGTCTTTAATGAGTAGATTGCGAATAAAGTATAATAGGTGGTGATGATGAGGCATCATCTAGAATCTGAAGGATACCCAACTCTTCAACAACATACAGCAGAGATATCGTGTTTGGGATCACTAAAATGGTCTTTAATGAGTAAATTGCGAATAAATTATAATAGGTGGTGATGATGAGGCATCATCTAGAATCTGAAGGATACCCAACTCTTCAACAACATACAGCAGAGGTATCGTGTTTGGGCTCATTGGAATGGTCTCGATGATTAGGTTATACTCCTAGATTGGTAATCAGGACTCATCAGCTTTTTGAAATTGAATTCAAAATTTGGTACCGTGTTACTACAATGATAATGGCCGCCAAAAATTTAGTTTAAAAAGCTTCAAATAAAACTGAAATTAAAAATTTAATAAACCCCCGATACAAAAAAGCTAACTCTTAATAAAATACCCCCATACAAAAAAGCTTACTCTTAAAAAGTTGAAAATAATGTCATCATATCATCAAGTCTTAAATAGATCTATGAAAAAATCGTAGACGTCGGGGGACCGCTAAGTTAATGGATTTACATGTAAGCTCGTCACATTAACTTCGCGGTCCACCGACGTCTACGATTTTTCCATAGATTTATTTATAACTTGATGATAATGATGATATTATATTTAACTTTTTAAGAGTTAGCTTTTTTGTATGGGGGGTTTTTATTAAGAGTTAGCTTTTCTGTGTAGAGAGTTTTTAAAGAATAATTTATTTACTATCATTAAATGTACTATTTTGGGAGTAAATTCATTTATTTTAATTTGCTACTGAATGGAAATGGGACTTATGAATGGATTTTTTAAGATCGGTTTATTGCTAGTTGTCATTTACAAGTTGGCTAAGTTTGAGTCTGAACGACTGTAGTGATGATTGTGTTGTCTTTACATGAAGCACTCCGTAGTCAAGTCAATATTAAGAAAATGGGATCAATTCCCGATCAGCTCAATGGAATAAACATTTATATTCATTTTCTTTTCTCTGAGTAGGTGTTTAAATACCAGCCTGTATTCTTTATTATGTTACGTTGAATTTCGATACAACAACAGTTTTAACAAGTCTAAACATCTGTTATGTTTTGTTTAAGTAAACCTTTAAGTTTAATATTGTTTTGTTATTTTTCAAAATTTAAAATACATTGTTCTGCTTATCCAAGTTGATTTAAGCGCTAATGAAGCAAGATTTAGTATTTTATATGATTACCAAAGTGTTAGTAATAAATTACCGAAATATTTTTGGGTTTTAATAACAGCAAACATTACCTCATGATATTATTTAGTATTCTATCATAAGTTATATCACTATTCACATAGTATACGTACTAGTTATATCGTTTGTGATAAAAGTTATAACAATATCCACATCGATTTTTTTCAAAAAAGTTGTGTAAATTGATATAATTCGATTTTTTTAAACGATTCTACAAAACTAAACTCTAATTACTAACATTTAGAGTGTGTTCAACAATGTTTGTTCTACAACTTAAAAAAAAATATACAATTGAAAAGGCAGACACAAAAAAATAAAGTCAGTTAACATTTTACACGAAAGTAGATTTTCATGGTGAAAAATGATATAAGTCTTATTACATCAATATACACAAAACAAATAAATGTGATTAGTGATGTAACTAAACAATTTCATGAATACTGAAAAATCTGTAAGACATTTCTCTTTAAATAATACAAGAAAACAAAGTTAGCTTAACCATCTACAGTCTACAAGCACTTATTTTATTTTATCATTCTCAGTTGAAGAGTGAGATTTTTTTTAACTTAAAAGTCAATTTCCCGAAAATCATGTTTTTAGAGTTATACCTCTTTTCACGGAAGGTACAGAATTGATTGCATCGTGCCATAGAACTACCGATGTAGAGCGGATAGTTTTTATAAAGTCATAAATATTGGACATCATCGTATACATAGCTCCGATTCCAAAGTAAGAAGCTTTAGCATATAAGTTATGGAAATTGGAGCCAACGGTGCTATCACACGATCTTCTTGAAATATAACTAATTAAAAAATGTTCCCCAATGTTACTTAGCTGCCAAGCTAACCATTATAGAATATGCAGCTCACGCCACAAGTCTACAGTTCATCCTAATTTTATAGACAGACCAGCTGCCAAAACTTTGCAAAAGCGTTTCAAACTCTTAAAGCATATATTAACTAGATTGTTTTTATTTGGACTTTGTGACCTATTAAGTTTACAATATTTTTATTTTATTATTTTCACATCCGTGGCCTCTCGATTATTATGTGAGTTCAACATGTTGAAATAAGCTTTGTTTTTGCAATATTGAATTTACAGGTTTAAGCCTGTAATATGATTAGCGCAGCGGAGTAGAAAACAATGTAACACGAACAAATCCCTTTGAACGCAGGATAAAATGATAATTAAATATACGTCATACATCGGATTATAATCACATTTTAAGGGCTAAAAACGGATGGAACTGCTGCAGGTAGGTAATTTGTAATTCCTTTGCCGGTTCATTAACAATGTCAGTTTAAATATATGCCTAGAAATAAATGCTTTATAGTTGCGGATTAGACAAGGACAGCAAGTACTAGGTTGTGACGTCATAAGCCGGTAGCGCTCCATAGAAATGTTTTGGAATACACACAAACATAGTTACAATAAACAGCACATAACTTACTTAACTTTTTACTATTCTTTTATTATTTTCCATTTCATGTTTTAATGCGTTACATTTTTTAATATTTTTATTACCTAGATTATCGACATTATTAGTCAAATACCCAGTTGGAAGAGATTTCCTGTGAGGATTGTAATACATAAGGACATTCGGAAAAACAGATATCCAGTATCTGAGAACTTTGCTCTACTTTTCCAATCGTTGAACAAACAGATTATCGTTTACGTGTTGTTTTCTCTAATAAATTAATCTGCCAAATTACTTAGTTATATTCGGCGATCTGTACCCTTAGCACGAACAACTATCGATAAAAAAACGCGCGTAAAAGTACTCAATAGAGTAATTCTCTATGAAAAACCTAATTTCGCTTTTCGGCGGTAGATGGCGCTGTACAAATTTCCCATACAAAATTACTCAATCGAATGTTTTTACGCGCGTTATTTTTTCGATAGCTGTTCGTGCTAAGAGTACTGTAGCCGTAGCACAAACATCTATCGAGAAAAAACCGCACGTAGAAGTACTCGATAGAGGATTTGTCTATGAAAAATCTCATTTCGCTTTTCGGCGGTAGATGGCGCTGTACAAATTTCCCATACAAAATTACACTATCGAATTCTTCTAAACGCGATTTTTTCTCGATAGCTGTTCGTGCTACGGACACTGAAGAGGCATAAAATAAAGCACGCATTAAAAGATACAACATAACATTAAGATAACCGCTTTTGCCTTAAGAATACAGAATCTGCGGTATATTCGTCTATAAATATCATGGAAACGGTTAGTAGATGCGATACTACATATAGCTATTTTAGGGGCTTAGCGAGCATCTCGTAAAGTATTATTCACATAGTGCGTAAAATAAAATAAAAGTTATTCAGATTAAAAACAACTACATTAACTTGTCGATTATAGAGGTATTTACAAACATTGTGACGGAATTTTTATCAGTCATCATAGTGACTTATAAGCTTGAAAAGGCCGAAATTTTTATCATGCTGGATTTATCACACAGTCATGCAGATCAATGGTTTTAGGAATTTGCTTAGTAATAGATTATCCGTAATAGATTATGTTAATAATCGCTAGGAGAGTAAATATTGTTGAATCTAATGTTTATTCTAGGTGCGTTGAGTTAGTAAATTCATAATAGCTGCACAGAGCATGCTTCTGAACGCAGGTCGCGTATTCCAGAATTTACCGAAGCATTTTGGAACAGCTTGCAAAGGCATAGTTCGCGTGAGTTGACATTGACGCGCGCATCCAAATGTGAACGAGGCACGGGTTGAAGATCCCGTATCGTAACGGAAACATTTCAGAAGTATCCCCAAGCGTTTGGGCTCGGACATTCGGGTCACGTCCCGGTAACAACGGGAACGTCGGGCACCTCGAGGTTTGTTGTGATATCGACGCTGGTTTTTTCACAATACCTGACCCCAGCGAGAGATTTCCGTAATGTTAGTTCGGCGAGATAGCGCGCCGTACTTTATGCCTTGTTAGGGCAGTTTACTGGCCACGTGTTACGTGCTCCGCGCTGTTTCTCTGGCTTTTTGTGTTACACCGTAATTTACGACTGTCAATCTTGTTTTTGTAGGTACCAGTTGTACAAACAAGTCGATAGTGATATGTGTCAAAAAATATACTCAACTATAAAAGCAATTTTTTGTTATGTCCTTTACCATTTTCTGAAATAATCACTGGCTCTTATTCTTGAGTTCTGTGAAGGTCATATCACCTACACAATAATACTCGTAGTATATTGTATAAGTAGGTATTTTATTCAGCATTAATAGGTAACGTGTAAGAAATATATTCGTATAAACTCAGACAAGGGTTCTAGGAGCAATTACATCTTTTTTATTAGGCATAAGTATTTTAGTGCTTGAAAGATGTGTTAGTTGAATGTTGTAGCTCATACTTTTAACGAAACCTAATAGTTTTTTATTTGATTACAGGAGCAAGTGAATAATGAAGTTATTTAAGTAATACATAAATGCGTGAAAATTATAATAGATTAGAACAATAATTACAGCCGTGCGATTAGAGTTTAGTAATAAGTTTAAATAAAATTATATCTCATTTTCATTTACAAATAAACTAGGTATCTACTTACGAATCACACGTTTGAAAAGCCAATATTCAGAATTACCTTATTTCATGAAAGAGATATTGAGACACCAATTTCTCGGCAAAACCTAAGTAAACATCAAATGTCAATTAAGAACTTCATACTATCAAAATTGAATATGTTACTTGTGCTACTTCAAACAATTAAGCACGAAGATTGATATGAAAGTTTTCGTGAAAATCACTTTGATAAAGGTTGTAATCTAGCAAATAGCCGTGAAAGTCGAGCCTTGTAACTTTGATTGCATTTTGGCTCATAATTGTTATCGATTTTATAATCCATTTTGAGCGCTTCAGCGGTTTACTTTACATGAAAGTGTTTAGCTTCATACGCTGGTAATATTATAATGATAATAAATAATAATAATAATAATAATGAATATTTGAAAACATTACATACATTGCTCCGATTCCAAAATTGCTAAAGCACTTGTGCTATGGAGATCAGAGACAACAGTTGTATCACAAACACCCAGACCTGAGCCAATATAGAGATGGTGACACCTTAAAAACCGGTGTACAAAGCCACTCGACCACGGAGGTCTTCATGTTTATGAAAGTATATGAAATATTATGTGCCGAAACGTGTTAATAAGAACAGAACATTATCATAATTGATGAAATTTCGTGATGACCGAGTGATTACTTCATAGCACATTTAATAGTATTTTTAAAATCATGTTATTATGGTTATCAGAAATCTCTAAATCTTTTGTTACGAAACCTAAAAAGCGTTTAGATAAGAACAACCCTCAGGTAGTTCTGAACGTGTCTGTACCAGGTTTAAATTATAATTTGCTACCGTACTAGTTTCAATGTGCCCGTTTTCTCAAGTACACTCCTCCCAATCCCCTTAAGTTCCCTCATTCCTTTTGAATTACTTTATTATTAATTCTTGTGTCGCTAAATTGAACAAATTGTTTTGCAAAGAGACGGTGTAGTAATATTGTTAGTCATTTGTTGTGTTTTGTTGAATGAGCATTTTCTTGTAACGACTACAACAACAAAAAACACGAGTATGGAAAATGATTCTAGCAAAGCCTACACGAATATCTTCAGTCTTAAGAATAATAAGGCTTTACAAAGGCGTTGATATTACATAAAAACTAGTGGCTCTGAACTGTAGACCTCGCGTTTGTGACATTTTTCGAAATGGCTGAAATATGATTTTCCCCATATCTCCACCATTTTGAAAAATTTCGAAAAACTGAATCGACAACAAAATCTATATATTATAGAACCGCTCACAAAACTTCACGAGTATCGGTTGAGAAATGCGACCTGTAGAGGAGAACAGACGGACAGCCGGACAGAAGTACGAAAGCATTTGTGTCCAAGCTGAAACAGAGACGCTTTGCTAGCGCTTCGCACTCGCTCTGTCAATAAGTTTATTTCATGTACCGCTTTAAATGAAAACTATTAAATTTTAAATCCGTTGTACAAAATTAAGATATTCTGCTTCCAAAACTTATTATTTTTAAACTAAATGCTCAATTGCTGGTTTTATAATAAGAAATTCAATAGAGTCAGATACAAATAGAATGACAATGTCTATTATTTGTCAGTTATTTGGTGGTTAACAGTTAAACAAATCTGTGTACAATATAGGTATATCCACAAATCCTAAGCTTTGAAGCAATATGTAGAACATATTCACAGAACGCGAGGTGAGGAAGGTCGCTCTGTATATTACCCGGAGTCATGCGGCCGCGTCAGCTGTTTGCGATCGCTAAACCTTAATATTTCTCGCGTGAGATGGTTCCCTTGCAAAAAGGACAAATGAATGCGATTACACATGTCCTCAGGAAAAAATATTTATTTCTTTGGGGCACTTGATTGAAAAGATGGAAACCTGTCAATAAACTTGAATATGCTAACATTACATCGCCGCCAAAACTTTATTACTCTCAAACCAAGGCAATGGCAAATGGCATAACCATTGTCTCTTATCTTTGTTGAATAAGCCTTCGCACACGAGTATTATTTTTCTATACAATATGGAGTACATATTTTTTGCTTACATAAATCTGAGAAATCGAAATGTAGAGGAGGAGACAGTTAAAACATTACAGTAAGTGGCTTGAGGTGTAAATGTAATTTAATTATGACCTCTGTTATTTTCCATTAAGATATAATAGGTAATATCAACACTATTAGTTATTTTTTTAATTTTGAGATTTTAACATTCACAATGCTATTTTTATATAATACTAAATAATCTGGTGCGAGTCGTATTTTTTCTAGTATATTATTTAGTATTACTATTTGTTATTGTTCATTCACAAAGGTGAAAAGAACTGCTGCATACATATTAACTTGGGATGACACGCTCGCGACAGCTGTTGGAGATCGCTAAAACTTAATAATTCCCATGTAAAAGGGGCAAATCTGAATACTATTGGATCTTGACATTTGATACGAACAGATCTCATATCCGAAAAGATAAAAATGCAATTTCACCACGTCTCATTTGATTTTGTTAAAGAAGTTCGTAAATAAGTCTAGTAATTGCCATTTGCCAATTTCGTTCTAGTGCTGTTTTAAAACTAATACAAAGCATAAAAACTATAAGGGTTCCTTGTTGACTGCGAAACCCTAATAAAAAGTATTGAAGAGTTATTAAACAAATTTTAGTGACATACTCGTATTAAGAGAATTTGGTTCTTATTTTTCTGTGACGTCACAGTTTATGCTATAACCAGCGGATGATCAAGAATTAACCTGTTATTTCAAAGGGTTCGTAATAGTTTGTTTGAAAATATCACACTGTTGAAGCCGTTTTTAATCTGATGGTTAGATACTGTTACATTTAATCAAAATCAAAGTCACATTCCAAGAAGGTAATTAATAGTGAAACAATAATTATTGTTGTTTGTCTATAGTCACTGACAAATACCTACTTATTGTAATCAATTTGATGTTTGTCTGTGAACTTTCCTTTTTGTATGCTTTGTTATTATACTGCCAATTTATATAACAACTAAAAATATTAAAGCAACTCATACACCTTTGAAATCAATGAAGTTTGAGCATAACAGTTTGTGAAAACAATATTATAATATAATAAACAATAATAACATTACAACATAATGTTTGTAAAAATAATCATCTGAATCGGTTCATAAAAACAGCGAAGTTGACAAGGTAGCTCATCCAAAATCATAGTATTTTCAGGATTACTTGAAAACTACTGAACCGATTAAAAAAATGGGACCATCTCGAACGTATACCCTTTCGAATGAAGAAAGAATTTTGAAAATCGGTTAACAATAAATTCGAGAAGATACTTTGACGACCTGAGTGGTGCAGTGGTCAACATGTCGGTCTACCACACAAGAGGTCCCGGGTTCGATTCCCGGCCGGGCAGAAATTGAAATGATGAATTTTAATTTCTGAGACGGGTCTGGGTGTTGCTATGTATAATAAGTATATATTTAAAAACTATATAAGTAGTATATCAGTTATCTAGCACTCATATTACAAGCTTTGCTTAGTTTGGGGCTAGATGGCGCTGTGTGAAATTGTCCAGGCATTTATTTATTTTTTATTTATATTGTTCTGTCATTAATGCATTTCCAACAGCGTTATACGTGCAAAGAAACCTAATCTGTCTGATACTTATATATTTTAGATAAATAATGAATAATATTTCCGTTCAAACGTGGAAATGCGATAATGTATTAGTCTCTTGGTAATTTTCAGTGGCACGGCTCGGTGGGCGCGCGGGAGACAAAAGTAATCTATACTGCTAGTATTGTGTGATAATCGGTGTTTCATGTTATTGTTATTACAAAACTATATTTAGTATGTAGATATACCCCCTTACTAATAAAGATTGTATAGCAGATGTAGTTACACAATGGTTAGTCTCTGCCCAACTATTTAAGTTTGACATTAAAAAGAAAGGGAACACAAAACACTGTGTAACTATACATCTCATAAAAATCTTTATTTTAGTTAGGGGGATATAGTTTTGTAATTATAACAAAATTGTTATGATATAATAATAACATAATTTTGATATATTTTGTTAATTTATGTCAGTGCAGTATATTACTATTCGAATGATTGTTACATCAAAGTTACGATAATAATAAAAATGTTTATTTGCAACAAATATGGTAAGCACATCTGTTGCCATGATTGTATAGGTTTCACATATTAGACCTAATAGTAAAGGTTTGCAAAAATTGGTACAAATTAAAAGTTACAATATTTATTTAATAATAGATAATGTCCCCAATAAAATAAAATAAAATAGATTAGATCTTTAAAAATTTAATGTTATTTTTATTTAGATTATTAGAAATTATAGTTCTATACATATTAATTACGGTAATGATTTTGCCGCCGCTGACTTATCAAAAATATTAAATAAGTACCAATGACTTCAATTACATAGACGAGCAGCTGTTCAAAACTATAATTGTGTCACAGTCAATCTTCGCGGCGCATCAACTGTTTCTATCGGTCGCTCGCAATAAACTAAGGAGTTTCGGTGCATGCACCGTAACTTTTAAGTACTGTACACTCTGTCTAGTGTAGTATATACATAGAAGTCTTTGATAAATACATAGGTACATACTAGATTTCGATCGGACGCAATGGATAAAACATGTTTCTTTATGACTCGAAGGTGATTCTTTGCTAATCTCTCCCAAAACAATTGAAAATCACGCTGCACATATTTGATTCAAATAGGAATTTATAAAAATTAACCGTTGAACTGCGCCCCAGGGAATCACGTTTCGGTAAAAACATATTTCTTGTCGCGTCTACGGTCGTTTGTCAAGGCACGGGGCTGCCTCCAGCAATCTGTTTGTCCAGCTGCCACCTTTCTTCTTTTAACAAGAGCTTTACTTGATATCCGGAAATTTATTTTCCTCGTAATTTGTCATCGGTATACGTGTGACCTCTTAATATTTATGATGGTTCTTAGGGATTTGTCGGTAAACAGAGTTTTCTGTTAATTATCGTTAAATTGTGATGTTTCAATATTAAGTGGTAAACTATTATTTTACTTCTAGATTTGTTATTATAGTTTTATATAATTTATCATTGATTGTAGAAAATTGTCAAAGCTAAATAAGTAGAATGTCTGACAGATTTCTTTTGCTCGATCTATTGTAGGTCTAATGGTGACCACTTAATACCGTCATAGTGTCGTATGCATGTTTATTTTTTTTATTGTGTTTTTCAATTTTTCAAGCAATTTTGTCAACTGAATGGAATAATAACTTTGGTCACCCTATAGAAAGTACCTATACCTATTTGTAAACATCTATATGGAATTGAGGATAATTAAGAATTCTGACACGTTTCCTTCTAAAATGTTTTCCCAGATTTTTTTTAAACACGACGGTCACTTATTTTCACGAGGAATAATTAATATAAAAAAATATAATTAAGGTGAGTTTCTGTCTTAATAAGTGAATTAATTTCACAGAAAAAAAAACATCAAACACCCACATATTCATTACTTAAATAGGTGTTCACTTTGGACTGCTTGTCGTTGAATTATTTTCTAAACTACAAGTATTCAGAGACTGCAATGCATAATATGTATCTGAATATAATTTACGAAACACAAAATTTGTTACGTCGAGGACACATCCCGCCGAATAGATCGCCACTTTGGGGGATTTATCTTTATCCAGTCACTTGTTTTTCCTGGCCAGTTCACACGAAAGAGTTTGCATATATAATTTGTTAAATTTGCACGCTGAAAAGGTTTTAGGGTTCCGTACAGACGAGGGTACTTCTTCTATGATTGTTTGTCTAGCTGCTAGACTCTAGCAGATAATGTGAAATTAAATGAATGCAAATAAGCACACTATAATAGTAATGTGCTAAACTACAGGGTAAAATCAAAGTAATATCCTAAAGTTATCAATATCGTGGTTAGATTCTTAGTTTAAGGATTGCTAATGATTTCAGATTCACCCAAAAGAAAATGGTTTCACACAAATAACTTATAGAATGTTTTTTCACTGAGTTTTTAAAATATGGAAAGACACCAACCTTCTTCTTTTCTCTTTTTCTTGGTAAAATCTTGAGTTCCTTTACCAACGTAAGTTTGCAAACAGAGTGCAAGCGGGGCAAGTAGCGGGAGCGGATGGTGGTCGTCATCCCGCTGCGTTTTCCGCCCACCCGGCCCGCTTGCACCCGTACTCTCATAATCAAAACTATACGTTTATGGTTCCCGCTAGCGGATTCCGCTGGCCGCCCCGCTCGCACTCTGTCTGAATATTAAGCATAATGATTAGAGCAGTAGCCACGAGACTAATTCATCAATTGAAACAATCCAGAAAGTTTTATTTATTACAATTTTATAAGGTAGGTATTTATGCGAGCACGAATATGAGAAACAGGCGATAAGTTTCAACTTTCGCATACTTAACTACAATGAATCAGAAACGAAAGGAAACTTATTTGGCTGCTGGATTGAGGTTAAACCGAGCAATAATTCTCAAAAAGAAAAAGGTTCGATAACTTTAGAGCCCCTTGTTTTGGCAGCGAGCCGTACGTGCGGACACATTGAGCCCTCATCAAGATAAAACTTTGACAAGTTCATAATAACTTTAGCAAAAATTGATGGTTCATGTTAAAGCCGCGAATCGTGTTGGTGTTTATATGTAGAAGCTAAGAAACTATTATATTACGAAGTATATTTCAAGAACATTGCAAATAGTAAGGCATTTTCATGTTCTGAAGATTACATAATTGTGAAACATTTCTGTAATTTTTCAATTCAAACAACGTCAACATGAAAGATTAAAGTTCAATGTCCTAAATTAAAACAAAAAGCTAGGCACTCAAGCAAGTTTTAAGATCGCTTTGACATTTACGTTATCTTTGTAAGTATCCACTTTGAAGAGAAAATGCAAAATCATATTTCTTTAAATCGTGGGACTGTTTTTATTTTATACGTTATTACTACGTTATTTGCACATCAGCCATTATTAATGTCTCCACTGCTGGGGCACAAGCCATTCTTATGGGTGGACAAGGAGCATGGGCCATAACCCAGAGGGCACCACGGGTCCAATGTGGTATGGTGGGTGAGAAAAATATTTAATGCTATATACCTACCTTAATCATAGCACATAATTTCACTTCAGACTCAGAGCGATTTTCTTCTCATCGCGAGTATATTGTCTGCTAAAATCGGCGTCCCTCATCGCTCTGTACCCCGCAATTATGATGGTCCCTCCTGTTATTCAGCACCATTAGTCGTTATATCCCGGGACTTGCTAAAACATGCTTAGTTTCCCATATTATATGGTTTTGCTGACGACATTCGCACACAATACGTCATCATCACGTAAATCCAGTATTATTGCATATTTATCATTTAACTAGCGGACCCGACAGACGTTGTCCTGTCTTAACTAATAAAATAAGTAAAATTAATAAAAAAAATATTTCAGAAACAATTTTTTTTACATCCTCTTTGACGATATTTGCAGTAGGTACGCATTCTGTCAATGTTATGTCAAACGTTCTTCTTCTTCTTTTTTTTGTTATGGCAATCTACTTTCCTCTTAGAAGTAATTTTTGCCAGTGTCAAGTGTTAAATAGTTCAGCGGTAGATATTGTTTAATTTTTCATAAGAATGCGGGTGCATCGCATTCCAATGCTGCTTGGAGCATTTGGCACCAAGTATATCAAGACAGTTTACTCGGTTAGTTCTGCCGAGGAAGCCGCCACTTCAATAAAAGTCTCAGCTTTACACAACCAAGATCGCTCTTATTTCAATTATCCCACATATTGTTCAGTTGCGTAGACACTTGTACCATATAACTGCACCAATTTTAAGACACAATATCCACTATGAATCAATTTGAAAATAATTAAAATAGACACCAAACCGAACTCGACAAAATGGCGCCAAAAACTCATGTCAAACGTTATAAGGTTACATTAAAAAAGTTTCAACTGTCAAAATAGGTTAAATTAAAAATGTTTAAATTGTCAAAAGCATTGTACATTAGAAATAATTGAATATGGTAGTTAAGTATTCTTAAATTTCTAATTGTCCGCGCAATTTACTTATTTTTTTCTTTTCTTTAAAGATAAAAAAGATAACAAGTACAACAAGCACAACAAAACCGAATTAGCGAAACCGGGTTCATTTTTATATACATATAGATGTGAAAGTTTGTGAGTTTGGATGTCTGAACGGTTTGGATGAAATTTGGCGCACAGACAGTTTATTTTTAAGTTAGTTTTAACTTTTTACTAATCAAGTTTGGGTTCAAAGTCCGCAGTTTAATATGTGATTTCTAGATCCATACTACTGACACTAAACTTACAGTCCAAAAATCTGCAAATCTACATCGAATTCGTTGTTGATGAAACAATATTCATGTTAATATTATATTTCAGAGAGTTCGAGTCTTTTGTATGAAATATATTTAGATTGATTCAAGAACAGCTTCCACAATGTCGTGACACGATTTATTTCTTAAGAACCGCGCCAGAGCGTAAATACTTAAAATTAAGACACCCGTGCGGTATTTATATTAATAATTTTGCTCTTTTGAGTTTATTACACTTGAATGACTCGCCCGGGTTCTGTGCAAGCGAGTACATTCGCCCGAGACTCACTGGAGTTAATATAAATATAGCAAAGATACACACACTGCCGAAAGTAAACATAGATATCGTTTCATTTCCCCGTTGGATCACTGTGCCATTTTCTGAGGAATGGAATAAAACGGGTAATAAATATCGAATGGCTGCTAGCTTGTTGTTATTGAAGTGAAAAAGAAGTACGATAGTATAGGGTTTCATTCATAAAATGATGGACGAGTTTATTATAAATAAGATGAAGTAGGCAAATTCTTTCTCGAGTTCATTTATCTTGGTTACAACATATTTAATTAATAATTTCTCTAGATTCCAATTCCAATTCAGAGAAATCTTTGCGTTGGTTATAATAAACTTATTGCTTTGAGATTTCTTTCATGATTAACTGTGTGATTTGTCGCGTACTCATTTTAGTTAGAAATATAAAAAACCCGCTATATGAGTCATTTTTTAAAATTTATCAGTGTTATTAACGAAACATATTTGTACCCCATAGATTATGACAAATATATAGATCATTAGCCGAATTAGTTCCCGAAAGTTGTGTTGCTCTATCAAATATCGACGGCATTCCAACGGAAGTTCAGGAAAATTTCTATCATCATTGAGCGTATCGCGTGCTATATCTGCAAGTTTCAGAAGCATTTGTGTGTCCAACGGTATTCGCATCCAGTATATCGCGGGTATTTGTAACTTGCCATACACCGTGGAGAGCCGTGGTCACCGGCCGCCAACACAAACGTTTGATAATCCTTGGCAGTGCATCCATCATTCCGTAATCCAGGGTCTAGCTCGCCACCGCTCAAAACGGCTATAAAGGGACTTAGACGATTACGTGCGCAAAAGCTCCTTATGCCGTTCGATTGTTCATTATTACTGTTACAAGTAAGTGAATACCTACCTGGATTAATCAGGGTAACAAACGATAATAATAACGATATAAATTATTGCTTATCTTATTTTGTTTTTATGTATGACGAAAAAAATTTGTATTTCAATATTTGGTACAGGAGTAACAACATTATATGTATTGGCTAGTTGTCCGACCCTTAAGTAAAATATTGATTTGTGATTGAGTTTGTAAGTTTTGATTTGTTTTAGCTAACTTCAAAGCAGCTTTCCATCGTTGCAGTGTTTACCAAAATATGCATGACAAGTGAATAAAGCTTGCATAACGATTTATAAATAAAGCGGAAACAAATTTAAACCCGTGTCGCTGAAAATATCCAACATCGAACAGAAAGCTAATCGAATGTCATACGTGGTTGCGGCGCTGTAGAACTATTCATGAACGGTCGTGTGTGTGATTTATGTAACTCGCTGGCCGCTCCTGCACTTCGCTGCAACATTGTGCACGAGATCTCTGATATGAACGATCGCGGAAAAATCGGTACAGTACCATTTGTTATGTTATACAACGTGGTACAAAAATACCACTAATGCTGAGTATGGTAGATAGGGACCATCAAACTGAACAGCTATTACTATGAGACTAACTTTGAAATGGAGAAAAAAAATCAGCTGTTTCATACAAAAAATAATTATTCGTAGTTTCATATTCGGCATTAGGGGTTATTTTGTTACATGTTGTATATAAATCTGCTTTGTTTTTAGGATCTCGGCCAATATAACTTCGGTTATGTTTTTTAACTATTTTTAATCTTATGAAAGATTTAATTAGTTAAATACAAACATACCGGTCAAAATCATAACCCTCCTTTTTGCTTTGCCCAAGTCGGTAAAACTGAATGCAAATAAAAAAACCAATGTCAAAAAGCCCGGATTGCGTGAGGTTCCAGGTTTTTATGCTGACAAAATAGCATAACTATAATCTGCCAATTTTATACAAAAGGTTCAAGCGGTCATGTAACCCTTATGACATCAGAAACAGGCAATCAATACACTAGAAAAAAGTTGACTCGCATCAGATCAAATTCTCAGGCGGAAATCGAACCCGCGACCTTTGGAAGACCGGTCCAATACTCTTCCAACTCAGCTACCGAGTCACTAAGTAGCATCGTCGATGTTTTTAGTAAACGCTGCAAGCCAGCGTTATCTCATCAAACTCCTTAGTATTAAATTACAATCGTGCGCCCTAATTTACGTTCATTCTGACCAAGTTTCCACCTAGTTGTGCAACATTTGTACAGGACACCTCTGATATACGAGCACCTACTGAGAAGCTGAAGCTCTCCGCAATGTTTATTGACATTTAATTAGCCTGTTAAATCTGCTTGTCTTAACTTGGCAAGTTTACTAGTTATGCTTCAGATTTGCTCCCGAAGCGAAATGTTACAAGCGATGTTTATGTGCATATGGACGGAACATAGGTATAATCTTAATTAAAGTGTTTAAATTTTGATCAACCCAGTAGAGACATGGCAACAACCTGTCGATTCTGTAATCAAACTCGAACCTCACTTCGAATCTCACTTCATTACGCGGTAATTTTAAATCATAAATGAAATACTTAATGTTATTTTTTTTAATCACAAAAGGTTTTAGATAGCTACGGTAGCTACCTAAAACCTTTTGCAATCGGTTAAGTAGATTATATTCAGCATTTTTTTAAATAACAATGTTTCGCGAAGTGAAGTGAGGTTCGAAGTGAGATGCGAGTTTGGTTACAGAATCGACAGGCTGCTTAATATAAAACCAAAAAAGATTATAATTACATCGGTCCAAGCAAACCAATAAGTGTTAAAAATAAACCAACGTGGTTAAAATATTGTTAATGTACAATCCAGAATGATTTGATATACAGTACATTGGTGAAACATGACCTCAAAAGTACTACATTTTCTTATTCCTTTTTGAGAGTTTCCAACCAACAGTAGTTTGCTAGCAATAGAAGTTTGTGTCACGTTCGTTGTATGGGAAACTAAGAGTGGGTATAGTTGGACACTTTTCTTTGTAGAAGTTATGTAATCTGCACGAAAGCCTCGTATTTTCTGCTGTAATGAGTTTGTATGTCACGGTGCCATGCGATGGATTAAAATTGTTATTATCGTCTTTATATATGTTACCGGCCAAACCTGATTTTCAGGACAAACTAGTTTGGCCTAGGTTAAACTAGTTCTTCCTATACGAGATGGGATTAACTGGTATAGCATAGACCAAATTAGTTTGTCCTAAGCCCGATAGGATAAACCAGTTTAGGCTAGGCCAAACTAGTTGATCCTGATATAAGCATTATGGAGCTTCGCTCGCTTCGCTCGCTCCGCTGCGAGTGGTTTAAACACTAACCTAACCTAACCTACCTAGTGCATTTTAAGTTTTTCTTTGTAGCTAAACTGGTTTATCCTATCGGGCTTAGAACAAACTAGTTTAGCCTAGGCTGTACCAGTTAATCCTATCGCGTATAGGAAGAACTAGTTTAGCCTAGGGTAAACTAGTTTATCCTAAAATCGGGTTTGGCCGGTAACATATACATGTAATTAATAGTTATTGTTATTTTAGAAAAGTTAAAGGGTGGAAGTCTTCAGCCACATACCATTATTCTAAAGTGCTTTGTACCTGTACCGAGGAAAGTTTCCAAGGCCTCACGGAATATGAATAATTTATTTTTATTTGCGCAACCATACATTACGAAACTTATTAGGTAGCTTACACTTAGAATATAAAAACAACAAAGTATAGGTGCACCTTATCTAAGTCACAAATTATAAGATAGGATAGGCAAGTGCTAGGGTTGGTAACGTTGAGAGCTATTGGAAATAATCAATAGTTTTAGTATTATTTTCCAGCTACTGATTAATTTTAGTGTAAATAATCGGTAATGTTTGTGTGTGAACAAGTGATTGCAAATGTTGTTATACGTATGTACATACAATACAGTAACAAATATTTAAGTATGTGATGCAGTAGTATTATTAAACTTTTGATTGGGTATTCCAAAATGTACTTTCTCAGGTGATTGGTACAACTAAGTTATTGATTTGCATCGAAAACGAAAAAAGAGGCTTATATTATTAATATTACATAATATGGTAGGTAGCACTCTCCCGCAAAATTCACAAACTTCAAAACCTTTTAAATGTCAGACAAGTCATAATAGAGTGAGTAACTTGTGCCAAACAACAGGATGTATGTTGACTAGTTAATAATGTTATACGTCACCTGGGAGCTCCGCGGAGTCTGGATACTGCGCTGGAGGCACTCATAAACTCATTAAAAGTTGACTCCGCACTAAAACTACTGACCTTCCCATACAGATGGCAGTTTTAATCGAGAACGTTTTACGGGCTATTAACTCCAGACAAGGTTATTGTCGAGTTGGGATCGTTAAATGAAATTCTAGTAAATACAACAACCTACAGCCCTGATCTCTGATTAGCTTTCTGTAATGCAGTTCAAGCTATTAGCACATCCAAATGTAGCTTTGCTACTTGGAGCGTAGTTTAGGTGAGTCACCAAAAATAATATAATAATAAATAAATTTGACAACATCACATACATTGCTCCGATTCTAAAGTAAGTAGCTAAAGCACTTGTGTTATAGAATGATATCAAAGACAACGGTGGTTCACAAACACCCAGACCTGAGCCAATATAGAAAAGTTCTTTTTTCTAAATTGACCCAGCCGGGGATCGAACCTGGGACCTCAGAGATGGCGACACCTTGAAAACCGGTGTACAAAACCACTCGACCACGGACGGTCGTCAAACAAATGGTGGTTTGGTGACGTGACAAACTGCAAATATTTAATGATTTTTTAATTCAGCTTATCAATAATAGTTATGAAATCGATATTGAAAAGATGGATTATGAATTGTTAAAATAAAATATAAACTGTTTTTTGTATTTTTGTTCTCAGAAAATTATATAATATATTTACAATTCTATTTATATGTTTTCACCACTGACAATTTGGCGCTCTTTATTTTATGCTCTGAGTAAAAATTCAAATCTGCGCATTCATGTGCATTATTCTCGCTCGAACCAATTTTATGGAACGTATGTAAGAGTTTTCGAGTATGAAAGGATCGAAATTTAAGCGCACAGCAACTTTGACGTCAATTTCTCGGTTCAAAAGGTGCGCCGTCGACTAAATGGTACCGTATATACTCATCACCTCCTCAGCACCGCCTCTTCCATGTAGAGGGATTTCGCTCGTTCATTCACCTTAAATCGACGTCATTCCGAAAGGCAAAATAGAACACTCCCAAAAAGAGTTTCCGATAAAGCGGCCTATCAAATTTTTTCAATATCCATTTACGAAGGAATAAGAACGGATTATGCGCTACCAAAACCCTTTAATCTGGGATATGGTTATTGAAACATTGCAAACGGCGTGGACGAATTAGATCTCTTGAAGTCTCTATTCTCCACCTTGCAATAAAGATAACAAAAGAATACGGAGTAGCTTCTATTGCTTTCATTGAAAATAGGTGCCGCAGTGACACGAGTGGTTTTAAAACTTAAAAGTTCCACAAAGTGAAATGTGGGGTTCTATGTAAAGAGTAAACAAGACGGAATATCTACGGTACAAAGTAAGAATAATTTTACAGGGAAGCGCCCAGGAGCGCAGTTTTAATTTGTTTCACAAAAGCGGTTAATGTTAACGTTTGGTCTGTTAAGCTCTTTTACATCTCGCTTCCAATGTTATTGTAAAACAAAATGCGAAAACAAATACTGTGGGGCAAAAGTAAAGTTACTCCTTTTTTGCATAAATACTCAAAGTAGGAATGTCATTTTGTTTAAAGAATCGTGCTGTGGTTCGAAAAAGACAAGGGTTAAATAAGGTTTGTTTCCGGTAAATCCAATATCAAAGGAATGTGGAGATACATTATAGGAGTCTGTTGAAAATGTTTCCATAACAATGATAATGATATTGCACGACAGTGATGATAAGTTTGTCACTACATTTATTTTTGCTGCAATTTCAGTAAAAAAAAAAATTTTAAAGTTGTAGTTCTACCATTACTATTTCTAAATGTCAAAATATATCACAGCATCATGAGTTTGGGCGTAGTTACAATTCTATTTATATAAATTAATTATTTCAGTATTAAGGCAATACGTAACGCACTCACACGAGTAACGAACACAAGTCGTGTAAAAAATCATGCGTGAAATACAATCCAATCTAATTTGCTGTCGAATGGTACGGTTAGAAAAGAAAAGGGAAAAAATCAAATTGTTTTCACGAGGATATCAAATCGTCGATGTTTAAGGAGGAATTTAGGTCACGTCTCATGGATTACGGCTTATTTCCCGCGTCTCTTTTTCTTCGTTTGACGCTAATCCCAGCGGGTTAGGCAGAGATTCCCTTCTTACTTCCCTCTCACGCCTTAGTACATTAGTCCCAAGGTCAAAAGTTAATATTACAGCATGCCATCAGAACAAAATTCTTCGACTGTTGAATTTAACGACACTCACGAGAAACTATGCAAATCAAGCAATTTGCCAACATTTATGCTTGCTTCCAGGATTAGCTGAGCTGAGCGTTGGGACGGTTTAGCTATTTGATATATGCACTTGAAAAACCACTTGTAAATCTAATCATTTATGCCAATATCTACATACTACTATAAAATGTTTGCGTTACTGTAATCATGTATATTAATTACTTTGTAATCAATTGTATCACCATATTCAACGATTGAGTTAACTAGAACTTTTATCACAAGGTTATCACAGTACAGCATCAGTTCACAGTGATAAAAATATGAAACTTACTACGGACACATGATTTGTATGTATGTTAGACATTTTTATGAAAGATTTCTAGCACTCACTTCTGTATACTTTCTTAGTTGTAAAGAAAGTGTTCTAAGCCACCAATAGTACGAATACACGTTGGTAATATAGATAGATCACTGTGCTCATTCGTGATGCGAATTCGTTCGCTTAAAGTGTTGCAATCGATCGTGAAATGTGCGGAAACATCGAATCGTCTGTGCCTTTGGAGAATTTTGAGGATCAAAGATTGCAGCTAAAGGACTCGACCCGAGCGGTAAATCTGATTAGTCTGTGACGACCCAACCGCGCAAGCCGAATAATAATCGTGCCCTATAACTTATACCTCAATCATCATTCTAACTATCAAAGGTCCGCTTTTAATTTAACGGTGGATTAGGGGATCAACTGGGAATCGTTTTACTTGCAAATTATACAAATTTGGCGGCCAAGCAGCTCCGGGGAGAAATGCCGCCGTATTTTATCGCCGCTCGACTATGAACGGTTCTACGGCGGCTGTAAAAAAGGGTACGTGTATTTGCTTCACCCTTATTTTAGGGATTAATTACTGCCTTTAAGTAGTTTTACTAACTTTATGATTTTAAAGCTAAATTACATGTTATTGTAGTATTACGTTAATTATTCGCTTAAATTATAGCATAAATAACAGCAAATATAATTAGTCACTTGTAGATTAGTGGGTGTTGACGATTGTTATCCTAGACAGATGAAACTAATACTTTGAGATCGTATAATCCTATTTATTAAAGACGCTTGTTCATAAAAACTTATTTTACATATATTGTTATATACTTACACAATAAAATCAATAAAATTATTGACAGGCTATAACATTTTCGAAAGGTGGTTTAACAAAATTAGAATGGAGTAGTGATAATCTATATTTTTTTGGTTTTAGTTCCAATAGTGAAAAGGTATTCATATTCATATTAATATTCTTTATTTGCGTTCTTGTTTTATACATGATGTTTACATAATATAAAGCTCCAAACAAGAACCCCATTGGGGTACTGCAAATTCCTTACAAACTAGAAAATAATTTTATTATGTATTACAACTTTAATACTGAGCGGGTTAAACAATTAAAATTAAACATAAAACAAAAAATAAAATAATACTTGGATAAACTTTAAACAATAACAACATACAATAGTAGGTACCTAAATTTCAGTCTATCATCTACATTCATCTAAATTCTAGTACATTTTAATAACAAAATTGTCCACCTTATTATATTATATATATGTATGCGTTCTCGTATGTTCTTCGTAATAAATTCTTGTCGTACAAAACCAACACTTATGTTAAAATTGCATTCTTTAAGAATATCATACTCTTTTGCGACATTAAGAATTCTCGGAAGATGAGCGACAAAGAAAGTTTCCGCTTCTTACGAATAAATTGTTCGCAAATATTTTATTCTGGTCGGCACATATCACTTTTGTACGTCTAAGAAATCTAAAAATAAATATTGGCTCATAGTTTTCTGTTTTATTCTACTTACTTTTTTCCTAAATTAAATCATCTTGCCCTGACTAATTAGGTTAATTAGTAATTTCTCCGTAGCGATAAAGAGTCAAAATCACGAAGGCATGGAATAAAATATAATAGTACTAGATATGATCCAAGGTGATCCAACAAACACGTGTTCGTTTCTACAAGACGAAAAGTAGCCGTATTGAAAATTGAAGCAGTATAGGCATATTAATTTGTATGAGTTTCATGACAAATAGGTTACTAAATAGTTCTTATTATAGTCTATAGAAAAATAAATATGGGTAGCTGTATTCGATGATATTCGCGTCAAGTCGTATGATAACGAGTATTACTATTTATACGTATTTATAAGTACAATTTCTTTTGTTAGCTTTGAAATAACTTTTAGATTTCAAAAAGTTTTGTTACTAACTACTTGCTTTTATATACTTTAAGAGGCTGACATGAGCCAACTAGCGCCGCCAGTCGATTTAATTTTATATTCTAAATAAGCCCAATTTCTTAAAGAAGGAATCAGTCAAGGTTTTGTTAATTACGTCTTATATTTATTGAATAACATTCAAACAGTTTAAAACGCGATTTTGATAAAAGTGGCCACTGTTGGTTCAAACCCGTTTTAAACTATTGCACGCATTTTGTAATGTTGTAACGTTATTTAATAAACATTAGACGTCATTCACAAGACCTGATTCTTTTTTTAAGAAATTGGGCTTATTTAGAATAAATGAAATAAAATCGACTGGCGGCGGGCGCTAGTTGGCTCATGTCAGCCCCTTAATGGAACTAGAGGTCTTTTTTGGATCCCTTTAACATTTCACAATGTATTATGTATGACCGTTTCATTCCATGTCATGGACTAAACTGTGTGACATATTATTATGGCAATATTTTCTCCTTGAACAATAGCATTTCTAGGAATTTGTTTAGGAATTCCACTGAAATTTAGTGGTCGTTTAAATTAATGCGTGGGCCCAATTATTGCGGTTGTATTTCAGTGCTAAAATTCAACCACTCGCATGCGCGCCGCCACGACATTCCGCCACTAAATGCAATTTAAGCTCAGTAGCCGTTATGTGACAAGTTAGAGCATTATGCAAATTTTAGTTAAATCTGTGTAACAAATGTGCATAGCATGTACTGATATTACAGTTCGGGTGGCCGTTGTTCTGCAAGGATTAACATGTTTTTATAGTAGCGTTAAAATGAAGCCACTTTGAATAATGACGCTATGATATTTGTAGTTTAAACTAACTAAATTATCAAAATATTAATCTATAAAGCTCAAAAGCAAAATGATCTTTTTAAACTTGGATATACTAAAGCATTATTGTACTCACCCAATTCAATACGTCTTTGAGTGACTGTGACATGACTGTGGACTTTGTAAGGAACTACGATTTGGCCTGAGTAGTAGCTGAACACATTAGAACTATCTATTATGCTTGTTCAGTGAGTTGTAATGCTATTTCACAGAAGTGTTAATTCATAACAGCGCGTAACAGTAGGTCTCATTTTAAACTTCATTGCACTGAAGTTTAAAATGTTTTGCTATCTTTTGAACACTCCTTTTTTGTTGCACTTGAATCAAGAGAGGACTGTTACTGCAGATTACACCTAGGTACTCTATAAACACCTAAATCACAGCACAGTGTCGCCACTGATGACACTGGTTGTGCCGCTGACCGACAGACGCATTGGGAATAACGCATGAGGAAACAAACTACCTGATGAAACAAGGTGAGACATTCCTGACTTACGTACTCGAATCAGTTATCCTGCTGAAGTACAAAAAATAGGTAATTGCATTGTTCAATCTGTGTAGTAACAGTGTGGCCTGTATAAGTTAGTACATTTTGGAGGTAGGCTATTAATTGCCGTAAGTAATATGATACGTGCGTCAGGATATACAAATATTAATCTATTATTTCTGTGATCTGAGTAATCTATAGAATAGAGAATTTTACAATGTCTTACAGTATCTATCTCTCAATGCGCTTTTGCCACTGGCTTGCCATTAGCAGGTTTATAAAAAAGGCATAAAGACTGTAATAATATGCCACTTATCATAAAACGCGTATATTAAGAACTATAAATTTGACGTCAAGCTAAAAGTAAGTATTTTAAAAATTCTAACTGAGTCCTCTTAGCGCTGCTGGTTAAAGTGCTTGCTCCGACTTGCTAGTGATACAACGCATAATCAAGCAGTGACGGCTTTAAAATGGACGACAATAAAAAAGGGATAAAAGCGACGGCGCACATGTAATATTCCGAACCGCAAACAACTCGCGAGCGACTCTCGTAAGCGATTTTTCATGAGCTGCGGGCGTTAATGTGTACAAACGTTCTTGGCTTCGGCATACTTTGCTTCTTGGATATAAATTATGCCGGGCGCCGCGGCGGGTGGCGTCGCGTTACACAAAATTCGCCTGGAGATAAGTACCAGGACAGTTATTTTTTTCGTATTTCAGTTTTTTTACTCGTTCGTCGCTGTTTTAATGGCGGCTGATACGGGCGGCGGCTCCTTGGGGACGGTGTACGAACTCTGTATACGTCGCAAATTATTATATGATGCTATTCAGATCATGTGACAAAAACACATAGGATAGTACGGTAGCGTACAAACGTTTGTAGAAATCGTATTTGGAATAAAAAAAAATTGTAGTAGACGTTCGTTGAAATTCTAGTTTAACATTTTGTATTAGTTAGCATTCAAGAAATTTTTCGTGTAAAGTAGCAGATGGTTACGAATGTGATTCGATACAGCGATTGGCAACATCCTGGATAAGCTATTATTCCTTGATTAGTCTTCACAACTTCATTTTTGCTCGTTAGTCGGTAGTGTGACGAAAAACAATGACGAACCAATGGCCATGTTACCTTCATTACCTAATGTACCGTCTTTAATATACGTAAGTTGATTTAGGTAAGTATATTTTTTACAAAAAAAATTGCCTATTAAAAAAAAAATTAGAATAAAATTATGAATACCAAATAATATACTAGAAAAAATACGACTCGCACCAGATCATGTTATCGGACGGGAATCGACGACTCGGTAACTCAGCGGTCAGAGCATTGGACCGGATATCCAAAGGTCGCGGGTTCGATTCCCGTCCGAGAACATGATCTGGTGCGAGTCGTATTTTTTCTAGTATATTATTTGGTATTGTATAAAATAGCATTGTGAATGCTTAAATCTCAAAATTTAAAAACTAAAATTATGAACTTATTGAAAAAAAATACATGATGCCTACACTTTCACTCTGAATCCAGAACTCTAACTATGCTTCGAATACCTAACCGTCAATTTTATACATGAGCTCAAATTGTTCACAAAATCAGAATTTTAAAAAGTGTGTTAAGGTGGATACCCCACCGAAAGTGTTTATAGTTGTTAATAGAAAAAGATTTCTATATAACTTTACGTGGAATTTTTGGGCCCATAGTCTAGTATTACTAGAAGTTATCAACTACGTTCCCTCGTAGTCATTCGTATTAGGAGTAAATAGCAAATGTGTCATAAACGGCTACTTAGCACTTTCGCTATCTACTTCTAGCAATAACTACGAGGGAATGTAATGATACCGTCTAAAATACTAGACTATTGGTCTTAAAAATCCACGTAAAGTTTTATTAAAATTACAATATTAAATAAAATTCACCGCGGTGCCACTTTCGGTCAGGGTACCGCCTTAACTTCAGATGGGATGCAGTAAATTCTGCAAGGAAAACTTTTATTCAGTAAGAGGAAAGGAAATTCTACAGTTAAAGTCTCTGAATACCTACCATTATGGGTATTTTGACAAAAGATAAACAGTTAAACAGGTTTAACCTCATCTCCATGTGTGGCAATTACACATGCACGATATGATGTGATAAGATACAAAGTAGGTATATAACGTAGGAACGTAAGTATATGAAACGTACAGACAACGGCACGTTGGGCTACTACGACAGGGATCAGTTGATTTGCAAATTTTTGAGTTTTGTTGCTGACTATCAGTGCATGATTAGTTCAACTGAAGTGTAATTCGAACATTAGAATAACAAAACACTTTTACTTTTGTGTAGGAAAATAATTATGAACGTTGAGAAATGTGCAGTCAGCGGCACGTCAAAATATACATATTGACCTTGAGAACGTCTTTATGCCGTACAAAATAAAAGCTGTTTTCGTATTTCAACTGTTTAACTTACCGTGCTGTTGTGCGTACAATGAGGCAATAAAAATGTAGTTTACGGTTCCACACATTCATTACACAATCAGACTTTGAATTGTTCTACTGTTGAGAATATTTGAGTACATAATGATGCTATTTTGATTAAATACGCCCTTGTATTATTATTTCATATCCTGTTTTATAAAAACGGGATATATTATAGAAAAAATACTTGCCCGGGAATCTAAACTGGCTGTTCGAGTTAAAGAATAACACGGCTACTGTACCCCAAGCACGAACTACCATCGAGAAAAAAAATCTATGGAAAATTTCATTTCGCTTTTCGACGGTAGATAGCGCGGTACAAAGGACATGTCCCAATATGGGCCACTGATTCTAAGAATAATACAATTAATTTTATTTAATGCACGGTTAAATGGTTATTAATAAAAACACATCAATATTTTTTACTCGAAATTAGGCGTAAAATATGGCAACTATTCGTTACAAAAATTGTCAGTGTCACTGTCATTGAGTTCTACTCTGTGCTACAGCACGAAACAGACTCGAAATGACATCTTCCGCCATGATGAATGTTTTATATGTTTTTGGTTTTTGCATTTTATTTTATGTTCCTTCCAGAAAACAAAGCGATATTAAAGAAATTGAATAATTAGACCTTATTTATCGTGTCTTTATCTATTTTTTGGTATACTGTACAAAGACGTGGCCCAGACCTCATACATTTTTGGACATCACCCTTCCCATACAAAAAATTTATCTATCGAATGTTTTTACGCGCGTTATTTTTTTCGATAGCTGTTAATGCTACGGGTAAGGTTGGTCATGCTCAGTTTCTCCACCTGAGTGGTGCAGTGTTCAACATGCCGGTCTACCACTTAAGAGGTCCCTGGTTCGATTCCCGGTCGGGCAGAAATTTAAATGATGAATTTTAATTTCTGTGACGGGTCTGGGTGTTTCTATGTATAATAAGTATAAAAGTATATTAGTTGTCTAGCACCAATTTTACAAGCTTTGCTTAGTTTTTGGGGGTAGATAGCGCTGTGTGAAATTGTCCAAGCATTTATTTATTTATTATTTATTTCTCAGTCATCCTATCCTAACTAATATTATAAATGCGTAAGTGAGTTTGTTTGTTTGTTACGCTTTCATGTCTTAACTACTAACGATCATCATGTGCATACATATTGTCAAGGGTACAGAAAATTACATAGTGTACATTCACGAAGGGACCAACTCTGAAATCGCGAAAAAAAAATCAACTGTTTCATACAAAAATTAAAATCGAAAATATCAAAATGTATGAAACAGCAGATTTTTTTTTCGTGATTTCAGAGTTGGTCCCATAGTAAAAGTTGATCAGTTTGATGGTCCCTATATACCATATTCAGCATTAGGGGTATTTTTGTAACATGTTGTATAGGCAATTATTTTATTATTCGGAAGCTTTCTATGTTTTCGTTTAAGTTTCAACGTTCACCTGATTGCATCAAGTATTAAGGTAATGCAGATTGGACTAAGATAATAATTTGTTTTAGAAAAGGTTCCTCCCCGCAAGAATGCATGTTTATTTTAAACATGATAAGACTGGGAGAATAATAAAATGAAATGGATCTTGGCTTGATCGTTACCGTAAAAAATACAAAGATCTGAAATTGCTTTTCTACTTGAATGAAAAATGCATTAAAATTGAAATAAACAACTTTTATTTTCAATTTATTTTTTGTTTAGAAACAAACAGTCTCTATAATACTGAAGTAGAAGTCTTGAGTATCAACTTAACGGACGTGAACTTTTATTCTCTGTATGCCAAAAATTTATGCAAGTAACAAAAATAAAATGATTGGTACTTACTTACATAAAAAATATGAAGTCTCTAAGATGTTGATTTATTGTGTAGGGATCAGCCGCAATAAAATATTGGATGAATAAGCATTCTGCAGATTGGTGGAGCTCAGTTTTATACATATTATGTTACTAAAATTCACTCAAGAAAAGTCTTTTTATATTAAATATCAAAGTAATAAAGGTCATAAAAAACAGGTCAATACTATGAAATTTCTCACAAAATGTTACTTTTTGGTTGAGTCACATGACGTTACCACAACTAGTCATACGTTGACTTATTAGTCCACTATTTTATCCCTTACTTGAGTAGGTAAACTAGTCTTTTCCTGTTATTCGTTCGGAGGTAAACACGTTTTAAGTCGCGAACATTGAGGCGATTCAACCAGTCTTACGGCACACACGGCCGCGGTCAGATTATTTCATCACACTACCTACACGATATAAACAAAATGAAGTACACTCCAGTAATTGTTTTGGTGTTCTTATCAATAACATGTGTGAGCCACTGCAAAGATTTGATCGTGGGCACCAGTTTTAATAACAGATTGCTTTGGCAACAAAAAGTTGAATACAACGCCTTCCCGCTGAAGAAAAGAGTCAAAGAAGTTTTCTTTTCGGATCCAGGACAACAGGTCATCAAGGTAAATCTAATTCAATAGCGTAAAACCTGCTGACATTTGCTAATTAGAATATTAAGTTCTAATAACCATGGGAAACTAATAAGTTTAATTTAATTTAAATAGTTATGAACTTAGATAGCCATTTTGTGTAGTGTGTAATAAGTTTAATTTATGTTTCGATCTGTTAAGTAATTTATCAGTGAAGGTCAAGCCATATAAAAAGTACATCGGAAAACTTTTTATCAAAATGTAATGCTTGTTTTTTGGGTTGAATATATATCTTGATAGCGTATTTTTTGTGGTTATGTTTGAAGAATGAGAACATTTTATTTACTTCAAAAAGCAATATATTTTTTACTTAAGTACTTTAAAATCCTTAAATGAATATAATCATCGAATAGGGGCTATACGAAACTTATGATATTATATTCTAACCCGCAACCGTAGCTTTCGCATTCAGCTAGGTAACCTTAGTTGCGTTTAATTAACACTATATTAATTAACCCTTCCACTACAATGGAATTACACTTGAGACACTAGAATCTCACGTGTTCCTGCTCGAACATCACTTAAGGCCCATCCTTACACTAAGAACTTATGTATGGTAATTAGGGAACAGGTGTAGCGACATAAGTGCAATAACTAGTGCAGTGTGTTATAATTGGAACTAATAAAATTAATTATTAAATTAAGATTTTTTCGCATTCACAATGCTATTTTTGTATTAAGATAAATAATATTAGAAAAAATAGTAGGAAAAATCGACTCACCCGTAGCACCTCAGACGGGACTCGAACCCGCACCCTTGGGATTCCGGCCCAATGCACTGACCAATTATGCTACCGAGTCGCATAATTGGTCAGTGATTGTGACTCGGCAGCTCAGCGGTCAGAGCATTGGACCGGATATCCAAAGGTCGCGGGTTCGATTCCCGTCCGAGAACATGATCTGGTGCGAGTCGTATTTTTTCTAGTATATTATTTGGTATTAAATAAATGATTTTATTCGAGTAAAACAGACTTCGTTTCAAAATAAATAAATATTTGACAACATCACATACATTGCTCCGATTCCAAAGTAAGTAGCTAAATCAAGTCAAGTAAGTGTTATGGAAATCAGAGACAACGATGGTATCACAAACACACAGACCTGAACCAATAAAGAAAAGTTCGTTTTCTAAATTGACCCAACCGGGGATCGAACCTGGGACCTCAGCGATGGCGATACCTTAAAAACCGGTGTACAAAGCCACTCGACCACGGAGGTCGTCGAATAAATAAATGTAATTACTTACCTATATTTTTATAAAATGCGTAGTAGCCTGTAGAGTAGTATGTAGAGGTACAACGACGTTCGGAGCCTCATGTCATTGAAACAAACATTAACAAACTTGACTTTAGTGTGTTAAGGCCTCTGCTCTACTCACGACCCAACTTGGTCGGGACGATTTAATCGGGGCCAACCAAATTGGGTGGGGAATATGCAAGTTGCCAACTAAATTTCATACATTCACCACCCAATTTGGTCGACCCCCGATTTAAATCGTTTCGACCAAATCGTGAGTAGAGGCCTTACCTTGCGTGAGTCACTTAACAAAAATTTAACTACACTGGCCTTCAAAACTTTGTACCACACTTTTTAGAATTGTAATAACTTTTGAAATACACAAGATATCATTTTGAAAAAGGATTAAAAAAAGTTTTTTAATACTAACTTCACAATCGATAACCTTCTTGAAAAAACCTTTTTTTATTTTTCAAAACTGTAACTTCTATTGTTTAAGAGAAAATTGCAATTTTAAAAGTGTGGTACCTACTAAGTTTTGAAGGCTCAGGCCAGTGTATTGTTCGTTAATGAAAGAAGCATACTATTTGTATGATGAACGGGATGTTACATTTGAATTATTGTTACTATAAAACAAATGATAATAATAAAAGTACAAAGTCAGGTCTCTGACCTCTTGCTGATTATTGCACAATGCTACAGCGGTCTTTCCTTGGTAAACAAGGAACAATTATTTATGACAACGATTGGACTCATTAAGGGCCCGTTTCACAATCGAAAAGTGTGTTCTGAGTAGCTACTTGATAGATGATTTGACATTTTTTTATACCACAAATGTCAAATCTTCTGTCAAGTAAGCTACTCAGAACTTAGTTTTTGATTGTGAAACAGGCTCCAAGAAAAGTTATTTAATGTAAACAAAAAAAATATTGCAACGTAAGCATACTTACTAATGGCGTCTGAATATTTTTTTATTATAAATAAAAAAACCTAATGTTAAAATGAATGTGATAAACCAAAAGGCGTTACAAACTTGGAAAATTATTAAAACCATTACGAGTTTTCTTTCACTCTAATAAAGCTTCACGAACTCTGAGATAATAAAGATTATTACAGAGCTCGACACTAACTTGTATACTATTGAACCCGGACAAAGACTTGCGGAAGTGTAGTTTTGAATATTATCGCGGGAAAAAACCTGTGACTGAGCGATTATTGGTACAATGGAAAGGATTTAATACTGTGAATATAACATTATCACAGTTTTTTTAGGGTTCCGTACCAATATGGTAAACAGGAACCCTTATGGTGCGACTCAGTCTGTCTGTCTATCTCTCACAGCTGGATATTTCGAGAACTACTAATGCTATCAACATGAAATTCGGAATAGTTTTTGAAACTTAGCTAAAATGGGTTCCTAAATAATCAAAGTTAGTTGGTAGTAGTTTAAAATGTACTTTTATTATTATAAACTGATGAACACAACTTGGCATGTAGGAAGAAAAAACACAGAGTACAAAACAAGGAAAATATGTAATAGTATAAAAAGTACAGAATTCAAAAATATAAGTTAAAAATAAAAATAACCATAAACTAGTAAAAAAGAGGCCGGCTCGGCAACAGTTATAGATGACGTTTGCCCTACTATTTTGCAAATAAGAGAGAAATAAAAATATTTATATAATTTTTGCAACAGGGACTGAAAGTGGTCTTAAAAATTCGCAGTGAGGCTACTAAGGCTTATGGGGTATTATATGAAAAAGCGCTGTTTGCACATACTCAAATTTTTTTTTAAATCCGCATAGTTTTAGACTTTTGATGAAAAATTAAAAAAAAATACCGTCCTCCTTATCTCCGAAGTTTGCATAAAGAAAATTTGAAATTATTTTATGTGATAGAAGTTTATGTAAAGATTACAGGAAAAATAAAACGATGTCTCTGAATAGTAAACTTTTTCAGAAGTTATCAGTACGGAACCCTCGGTGTGCGAGTCCGACTCGTTCTTGACCGTTTTTTTTTACATTTCGTTACCGTTATAATGAATTTTTTTTTTTATAATTAATGCAACCAATCATTGTTTAGAATATTAATCTTAAATTGGTCTTGTCAAGTTCTAAAGTCGACTGAGGAAAGACATAAAATTATTAGGCGTATTTACACGGGTCGACTAGGCACGCGATTTTAGTAAATTAGCGCTTTTTATCGACAATCGTTTGTGAAATAGAATCGCCACCTCATTTAAATTACTGTCGATAAAAAGTGCTAATTGTTTAAAATTACCTGCCAAGTCGACTCGTGTAAATACCACATCACACAGCATGCTACTGTGTGTACTTTGCTGCTCTTAAAAGTACCTAAAGCTAACAAACAATAATATTTGACAAAAAGATCTGTAAACAAGGTTATATTTATTAAAATATTACATGTCAAAAAATAGAAGCAATATTTTGCTTAGTAAGACATTATAAACGACTACATAAAGGTTTTATCAGTAATACCTACCATTATGTAAATGATATAAACATAATAATAGCAGGATTGATGCTACCTGGTCCTGTTTTCATCGTGGACGTAAAAACATTTGTAAACGTTAAACATGTTCGTAGTTTATCTATGACAATGGGACATCACTTACCTATTATAGTTTGTGAAACTGGAACAAGCTGCTATGAATATGACTCGTGAAATTGTATGATCTCATCAATCATGTTGTATCGTGTATCTAATAGACCTAAGTCACAATCAGGGCTGATTTTATAGGAAAAAAAATATGGTTGACATTACAAATACCTAGCTGAGAACTTTAGTACACGAATAGTTTCGATAAGAGGGCCTACTACAAAATACCGGCCAAGTGCGTGTCGGACTTCGAGATAAAGGGTCCAGACAAACAGACGGACAACAAAGTGATCCTATAGGGTTCCGTTTTTTCCTTTTGAGGTACGGAACCCTAAAAAGCATCGTGATAAGCGTACGATGTTATTCCCACTCCGTGACATTATTGACCGAGCGAGCGCGAAGCGCGACCGAAGCGTCTCAGCTTCAGCTTGGGCAAAATTGCTCTCGTATGTCGTCTGTCCGGCTTTCCGGCTGTTCGTCTGTTCTCCTGATTCTCGTGAAAATTTGTGAGCTGGTTCCATAATTAAATATTTTTTTGTTCACTCAGTATTTCGCAAAAAACATATTACCTACCCATTCGAGAAATGTTCAAAATTAGAAGCGCCATCTAGCTTCGAATAGATATAATAAAATAATACCTACCAAATAGCTAGTACTGCTTGTGAAAACCTCGTGGCGACATCTATTTTTAAACAACATACAACTTGAGCTACTTTATATCGCATAAACGCGAGGTCTACAGCTCACTGAGCCACTAGTTAACTCATGTATAAGGTTCAAAATCAAGTAAATTGATCAACGAGCGAGACTATCGTGATCCTTTTTTGGAATAGGCCCTCTGTACCCGTAGCACAAAAAACTAATGAGTGGGAATCGAATTCATATCAAGCAAGACAATTTTATATTTTCCGCCGTAAAATAAACAAAAATTTCAAATACACAAATGCTCGATTCGAATACGATTGTCACTCGATGGTTTTTCGAGCTAGGGGCTAAGATAATTGATGTAACAAACTAGTTGATTGTATACCTTCCGAGATCGGATATACTCTGGATAAACCTATGTGCATTTAAATATAGTACCTAGCCAAAATACATTTAATTTTATTACTCTTCAGCCAGGACATCAGGGGAATTAAAATATATTCTCTTTTTTGTACACACGACAGCACGTCAGGTTAAAACAGTATCGAACTGCAAAAAAGCTTTTATTACGAAGGGCATAAAGGCGGTCTCAAGGTCAACATGTATAGTCTGAGGTGCCGTTGTGTGTACCTCACGAAATGGCATTAACCAATAAAAGACTGTTAAAGCATCTTCCTACGAACATATTTATAACGATGCTTTATATGTCTACAAAAAACTTATACAATATTTTAGTAATAGTATCTTCTTAGGATTAAACTAAGACCTAATCTAATTCGTGTTCATTGAACTTAATCCTAATTAAATATTGATATCAAAACAAGATTTACTAAGCTTTTGATGTCGAATTAATATATTATTATTATTATTAGGAATAATGTTAGTCTTATTCTTATCACAGGTATGTTATTTAATCTGAAAGTTCGTTATAGGTAATTTGCCTCTTATAAGATAAAAAATTTATAAACTGACTAAATTTGTTTCATCGTATTATTTTTTCGGTAGCATAAGTGGTTTCTTAAGTGGACTTACTTATATTGTATAGTGTACGACTGAGTTTCGAATGTTTTATCCAGCGAAATAGCTTAAATCGTAATAGAAAAATCGTAACAAAAAACATTTGAATCAATTAGGTTCTTTACTTAACCCTTCGCAAAACGCACACCAACTAGTTGTATCATATTATTTTGAGCAAAGTAATAAATCTAATTTAAGCAAGATTTTTTTCTATAAATGTATTTAAAGATCATTATACTATAGGTAAACATTTTCGAAGTAAGCTTTAGGTTATTAAAAAACCTCACAGATTATCTATATATATATTGTTTGTATTCTCTATGAATAAACACGTATCCTAAAGGTTACATGCTCAAATTTATATGAAATTTTGTTGTGCCCTCAAGGGCACATGCGAAGTTAAAGGTTAAGAACCAAATACTCTAGTTAATTTATTACACAAAATAAAACAACAACAAAGTTATGTAGTGTTTTCAAATATGCCCAGAGTGGCCGGCACTTCTGTGAAGAAGATATACTTATATTTTTAAGCATTCCGATCCAAAATACTCGTTCGTAACGATCGTTAAGTGTTTTTTTCGTTTCCAGGGCATAATTGCAAGGGACCTGGACCATACCGACGCCATCGCCAGCATCACAGCTGGAGGAGTGGGTTTCTCCTACGCCAACATCAAGTTCAAGAGCGACAGAGGCTCCGGAATAAACTTCCAGCTGGAAGTGTATTCGTAATCCCTTACGACAGAATCACCCGCAAGTCGCAACCCATAACGCAAAATTATTCGCAAAAAATTAAATTCTGTCGATTGAATTTAAATTCATCTTTCAATGTTTTATTCATGTTGCCCGCCCAACGCGGGGAGTTGTAAATTGAAGTACCTAATTCAATCATCCGTTTGAATGTTTCATAATCAGAAATAAGTTTAACATCAGATGTAAATGTATGCGATGTCGTCATTAATGTAAATAGTAATACCGACTTAGTTTAATTATTTTCAATGAAACACCCTGTCGTTGATTTACAAATACAATTCTATTTATTAAAATATTTTTTGAAGTTTGAATTTTGTTATTATTAAATATATATTTCAATAAAATCACAATATTTTGACTGTTTGTTCGTCAGTTGATATTAACTTAAATGGTAGATGAAAGTGTACCATCTAGGCAGAGTACTAGATAGTATAATTTGTGAGAAGTACAATTTTTATTTAAATAAGTACTGATTTACGAAAAAGTATATATTTGAAAGACTTTTTTACAATACATAATTTGAGTGAGCGTGAGTTCGCGTGAGTGAACCATGTAATTTACAATTTAGTGCATTTTGAGAGTTTTTGTGGTTTTGGCCCGACGTAGTGACGTGCGCAAGCGACTGCTCACCGTTCGCGTTCCGCATGCGTGGTGCATAAAGGAAAAAAAATAGGCAGGACGAAAAGAAGCGGACAACGCGAAGTAAAATTTTTATAATATTTTTACAGGCGCTTTTGGTCTATCAAGTTATATTATAGAGTTTATCAATGGAACATGTTTGTCTAGGTTGTGAGAAAATAATATCCTGTTAACTCTTACTAAGAGTAACTTTTTATTTGTTACAATAAATCAAAATATTAGATGGCTTCAATAAAAAATAGTAAATCAGAATATTTTCATTTTATCATTGATAAAATAATATTTATTGCTGACCATTTTGAATTAATGAAATCATGGCAGGGCATTTAATTATGTCTTAGTAAATGACAAATATTTAGCGACTTGTTGTATAGGTCATTGCGTATTTTTGAAATTCTGTTTTTTAATTTTGGCAGTTTACGTGACATACCTATGACGTGATTTTTTAAAAATGTAATTCCACTTTGCAAGGCCGGTCTCTGTTAATTGGTAATTAATGGTCAACCACAAACGCAGATAGTTATCGTTTACTGGTGTACAACTATTATTTAAAGGTAAACCCGTAAGTTTATTACGCTATCGCAGAAATGATAATGCATATTAAATTATTTCTACCAATTTCATTAATGGTTCTCGGAATAATCTTAAACTGGACTGCTAATGCCGTGGTGTTTCTTTGTGTTACTTTTTGCAACTCTGCTCCGAATTTGAATCATATTGTATCGACGTAATTATGATATATGATACGACTTGAGTGGTGCAGTGGTCATGCCGGTTTACCACTCAAGAGGTCCCGGGTTCGATTCCCGGCCAGGCAGAAATTGAAATGATCAATTTTAATTTCTGTGACGGGCTCTGGGTGTTGCTATGTATAATAAGCCCCTTACTAATGAAGTTTGTATAGCAGATATATAGTTACACAGTGATTTGTCACTTTTAATGTCAAACTTAAATAGTTTGACAGAGAGTAACCATTGTGTAACTATACATTTGTTATATACAATCTTTATTAGTAAGGGGGTACGTCTATATTTAAAAAATATATAAGTAGTATATTAGTTGTCTAGCACCCATATTACAAACTGCTTAGTTTGGGGCTAGATGGCGCTGTGTAAAATTGTCCCAAGCATTCATTATAATTGTACATTTCTTTCATAACTAAATTGGTAAATGTATATTACTCTGCTCATTGAATTCCATAGCGGCGGAACATTTTGTTTTCAGTAGCCTTAGCATGAACAGCTATCGAAAAAAGTAACGCGCGTAAAAACATTCGGTAGAGTAATTTTGTATAGGAAATTTGTACAGCGCCATCTACCGCCGAAAAGCGAAATGACATTTTCCCTAGATAATTACTCTACGAGTACTTTTACGCACGTTTTTTTTCTCGATAACTGTTCGTGCTAAGGGTACAGTGTAACAAACAACTTTATTTGCAAAAAAAAAAGGTACACCATGTTCGATGTTCATTGGCGGTATGTACGCACAAGCGAACAATAAAACTAAGTTGTTTGTTGCATGTTGCGTTAAAAATGATCGACAGTCCGTGCCGGCTTTTTCAAGAAGTGCTTCACATATCAAAGAATCAGAATAATGTTTATATGGTATAATGTGATACACATATTGCACATTAATGAACTACCTACATAAAGATTAATTACATTGTAAAGTGTTTCCACATGATATTATTATTGTGAAGTTAAATCAATTGCAGCAATGCCAATATTACTTACATTTATGTCATAAGGAAAATGGCAAAAGGACTATTCAGGTCGCATTCGATGAAGTCACCGCACCTTACAAAGGGAGGAAGTATTCATTGAATCTTCTGAACTCGAGGCCGTTTGGACAATGACACGCATGTCAACTGTTCTCCAAACTAAAAAACATAACACAACGTTATCAGTCTTTACAAAAACAGTGCATGTAAACCCGTTCCTGCTTTTGCATAATATTATATTCGCAAAATGTTATATTCGCTTAGACAAAGTCCTGGAAGACACGTAACTACACGTTTACTTAGCCTTTTATCATAGTATACTTTTATAAAGCTATTCATAATACTTACTAGAAAAGACCGAATAGTGAGTCTCTAGCCCACAACCTTTGAATTTCTGGTCCAATGCTCTTTTAATTGAGCTGCCGAGTCGCTTGTAGCTCAATTGAAAGAGTATTGGACCGGTACTCGACGAGCTGGTGATGACCCGTTTTTTCCTAGTATATATTTAACATAACCATCTATTTATACCTAACAGAAATTTAAAAAAATCACACTACATACTACTCAGTACAGGCAAAATTAATGCTAATGATGAAAAAAGTTAGCAGTTTTATAATAATAAGGCGAAGTTGCACTGTATTTCCAAGGCTTGAAACTTACCTGCCAAGTGAACATGAAGAAAGTTAAGACTAAAGAATAGGTAGGTAAAGAAGTAGCATAATATCACGTTAAACTAATTACCAACTATGAGTCCGTTTTCCGTCGTATTCATGAGCTAATTATAAACCGTCAGCAGCAGAAATGGTTTAGCTTTTTCTATCTTAAAATGAAAAGCTTTTCTATATATAAAATAAGCTTTTATATTTAGACGAAGTCTGAAAAGTTTCTTGAAGTAACTAATTCGTTGATAATCTGTTAATAACTATGTTCTTTCTTTGCTTCTAATTTAATATTTTAATGTCACCTAAAACTAATCCAAGTTTTGTGACTAATGTCATTGCGTGGATTTAGAGTGATAAAATATAATTTTCTTCATTACTTTGACTACTTCTGACGGCTTAGTAAAATTCAGCAGACCTGGGGCCGTACCGGCTAACGCATCGAACTTTGTAAAGTCTACCGGGCTTCAAATTAAAATAGATGAATCGAGCCCCCAATCAGGCCAAAATAGCGAACCCCAATTCATGACGTCACACGAACATCGATATCTTCTAAATAACTTCAGCGAATAGTACAATACGAAACTCCTTACTTCGATTTATCTATTTTAAGTTGAAGCTCGGCAGACCCGCCGAACTTCGAAAAGTTAGCCGGTAGGGCCCCAGAAAATGTATGTGAGAGACAGGTCGAGTTTGATTACAAAGGACACTCATGTTATGAAGTTCGCTTTGAAAAGTATTAAATATGATTACTAAAGCCATTTACATATTATTATTCGACATGGTCCTTCATGTTTTACAATCTCTGAACATCATCTCCAACTGCAAGTGATTGGTTACGAACCTGTTGGGATGCCAGCAGCGCATCCACTTTGGATGCGCTGTGTAGTGTGATATCGACGCCGGAGTTCCTTAGGGTTCCATTTTATCTCCACTATTTTCTCTTACTTTATAAACTTTCACTTTTAAGTTCCTATCATATAACTATCGATCTGCAAATCTATAGCTATAAATAATGCTATTTCTCAAGCCACGATCAAAACTACGTACATTACAAACACGGAATATGTAACACTAGTTTTTACATTGTACCGACAAAATTACTTAAGTACCTACTTATTTCGATTTAAAGAAGCGATTTCAAGTTAAAGCTTATTTTACTGCATTCAGTTTCGCCTGCCACGACGTGAGTTTAATTTCCTGACCTGGAAATAACAGGGTGCTAAGAAAAAACGAAGACTTTTAAAATGGCATTCGAATAAAGTTTTATCGATTTGTTACTTGTAATGAACTTTTGACCACTCTTTTCAACATTTTCATTTAGTACAGTAACTAGTAAATTTTGATCGATACAAACATACTTTTTTATGAAATTGGCAAAGTCCTTGAAGACTAAATCAGTTAGTTTTTATTTTATTTATTTTATTCTTTACTTTAACAGGTTTAAATAAAAATCTGAAAAAATCTCTAATGAACTAATTTAAGGTCTCAGCTACACGATAGAAACTATGGTTGGTACTAACCAAAATTAAAACCAAGGAATATTTGCTTTTGTTTTATATATTTTTTTGCTAAATACATGTAAACCAGTGGTAAAATAGAAGAAAATCGGGGAAAAAGGAGCAAAAAAAAACCAGAGCAAAAATATAGTCTGACTACAAACTGTAAAGAAATAAGTACTTAATAAAAAAATTTTTGAGGATATATGCACACTGTTTAATTTAATGGCTTTCGGAGATCCCTTACAAAGCGACCCACAAGTGGTGCGTCATTATAATGGTGCAAGTTGTAGTCCCTAGCTTTAGTTCTTAAAAGGGTCCGTTCAACAGGTAATAAGGTATAAATGTTGTGAATATGATGACAGGGATCCCATTATCGCTCTCTAGCCAAAATCCCGAAAACTGTCCGCCTTGTACAAAGGGTCCCGGGTAATTTATTGCTGCTACGTCCCCGCATGGCCCCGGAGAAGATAATTACGTATTTAGTCCAAGTGGCCCGAAAATTTTCCGCTTATTATCATTTTTATTCGAAAGTTTTAAATAATGTTGTTCCGCTGGTAAATCAAATGGAGACCTCTGCAGTAGATTTAATTTGAATTCTATTGTAGTTAAACAAAGAAAATTCAAACGGTTAATTTAAATGGTTTTTTTAACTAACTAAGTAAGCAATAAAATAAAGAAAATTATGTCCAATGCTTAGGATTTTTTTTTTTTTCACTTTAATCAAAACAGAATTTTGTTCCGGATGAAACAATGGGCTATTTTTGGGCTAAGACAGATCACCTTTCATGTCCTGAAAATACTGCCACGCATCAAACTCTGTCACGCAGATTTTAGTAGAAAAATCTCGCGCGTAGATGCGTCGTTGGTGTGTCATTCCATGCGTAATTTGTTTACAAAAAATTATTGACACTTTACGTACTGTAGAATCTGCAGTCTCGGTGACTGCAGATACGTCTTACTCAAAGCATGTACAAGGTTGACCATAATTAAGTGTGCAATTTGATGTCATGAAAGCTGGCTTTGCAATGTTAGTATCACCACAAATATCTGACGTGATTAACCTCAAGTATATACCTCAAAGATTTTAGTTTTGTATTCATATCCTTATATACAGTGAGTGACACAACAAACCTTTGAAAATAATTATATTCAAACACGACTTGTATTTGCAGCGTTCGATACAGCTTTGTTTGACAAAACTAAACAATTGTCATGTTTGAAAGACCGGTTTATTTATTAGCGCGTGATGTTTGCGGTTTTAGATTTGAATGTAAAATTAGCCAGTTTTGATTAATGACATTATCGTCACATTCGAAAATTTTGATGCAATAGATATGAGTTACAACACTGCTAAAACCTAAAAAACAATAAGTAACAATGTACCTTATGAAATCTTCAATAACTTACAACGTACTTACTGAAAAGTTTTTAGCCTTAACTTCTAGTTTTTTGTATTGAAAATAAACAGTGTACTTATGTATAATGTTTTCATATTTATTTATTACTAGTGGCTCTGTGAGCTGTAGACCTTTACGCTGTAACATATCTCCGCCATTTTGATGAATTTTAATTTCTGTGACGGGACTGGGTGTGACTATGTATTATAAATATATATTAAAAGCACCCATATTACGACTTTTGCTTAGTTTGGGGCTAGATGACGCTGTGTGGAATTGTACAAGCATTTATTTTTTTATTTTTAAAAATTTCTTAACATTGTCTCGACTAAAAAAAATCTCTTATAATGGACCTGCTCACAAAACACGTGAATAGTTGAGAATAGAGTGAAGCGACCTGTAGAGGAGAAAAGACGGACAGACATACAAAAGCATTTTTGTCCAAGTTGAACCAGAGACGCGCACGTTCGCGCTTCACGCTCGCTCGTTCAATGAGTTTTAATACCTGAAAATCCTGATATAAAGACTGATCTGATAAAAAGGAAAATAACAACTTGCTGTAATTATTACTGTAGAGGCGGACATGAATGATGCGCTGTGTTTAAGGTATGACTATGTAGTTAGTTACGCAGTAAAGAAAATATAAAATATTAAACTTTCCACGAAAATATTTGTTTCGTAATTTTCCGCGACCGACTTAAAAAAAACTAATGAAGTGCTGTAAATTTACGCTTAAAATCTGCACTTACTTCTTTGAATTCCCTGTTCATAGCCGCAACGTGCGTTTAATTTCCTGACCTGGAAATTACGGAGCGTAATGAAAACGCAAATGTTGATGGAATACCATCCGAATTTAACGAAATCTTTTCACAGCGCAAACATTTAAAATTCCCTTCAGGTAAATCCATTTTGTATTTTTTTGTGAATTCTTGGAATGACACTTTTTACAGCTAATTGTGTCTGTTAATGTTGACGAATCTTGATTGTACAGTCAACAACTTCATCAACATACTTACTACAATATTTTCTTAATTATTTTGGCACTCTGCATACTGGACTGTGTGCAGAAAATTAATATTCTTACTGACCTGTACGACTATCAACTAAAAAGGTTTAATGTTCGGTTCAGATACAATTTCTAGATACTTGATCAATATTTTTACAGAGACTCCTCCATTCTGTGTAAAATACCTTCATCAGCTTTTATCATTATCACTATCCATTTATAGCGTTGATAACCCTTCTCAAGGAGTGAAAATTAACACTTACAAAAGGCAAATTAATTGATTTTGATCTTCTGTACTTACAACATTTTATTGTAAGCTTAGAACTTGAATAACTATCCGTTGACGATTACCTTTTTAAAGCCGTAGCTGTTATTGATCTTATAAAATATGATATCACTTTTGAGAGACCAACATAAGCAAATAACATTTAGGTATGTATGTAGTTCTATACCTAATATAGCTAAGGATCAAACGATACAAAAAATAGAAGTTTTAAAATAACCTAAACATGGTGTAATCCATTAGCGAAATATGTTTTGTGACTTTGGTCTCTTTTAAGAACTACCTTTATAATTACTATGCTCCATAAGAGTAAACCACAAATATAGTAGTGTAGATATATTTTCTATGTCACATAATTCACATATCACAGAAGGGATACTCTGCTAAAATTTATGAGGCAATACGTCACAGCTTGAGCGCAGTCTTATCCCTTCGCCTTGTGTGAAATTCAGTTTGCATTGCATTGCCTTAGAACATCCAAACAGTAAAAGAAAAGGAACACGGGCTTGTAACAGGCTATATCCTACTATAAACCGTTTTAGATGACGATATGCGCGACCAAAATTTCCAGTTATTGTCACAGATAGCACCAAAAAAATCTATAAAAACAATTACTATCATTTTACATGATGTTAAGAAAACAATTAAACGTAACACTAGAAAAACATAAAATGTTGTAAAAAAATCTGTTGCTTCTAGCGTGGGCATTTATTTATTTTATCATATCAGCCGCCCGACTGTTATTTCAGACGACTGGGCATAGGCCTCCCGCACGCGTATTTCCCTAGCCGTATTGAATTCGTCCCCTTCTCGCGCCAACTCAGTACGTTTTTGGAAATCAATGTGTCGTTAAAACGTATCGATTTCAGCCCCACAGTAGATATAACCAATACGGTTTTATGCATTTATTTGTATGAAAGGATATTTCCGTATCGATTATGTCTACTTGGGGGTAATTAACAGAATACGTTTTGGTAATATATCAATATGATAACTGTTAACAAAAACCGAATTGAATTTGAATTTTAAGTAAAAGAAATAAAACAAATTAAAATCAAAGTCTTATTCATGATCCAGTTTATCGTAGTAGCGGATGAAAACTTTTGCACAAAGTTATAGACACTTTTCATTGTAGTTCTCGCCATCAAGTGACCTACAACGTATTATAGCTGTGTATTTGTCCACCTGTCTCTTCATCGTATGTCACCAGTATATATTCACTTAAAATATCACATAAAATCGTTTTAATTGACTCAGCAACCATTTTTACTTAAAGTAATTAGAGGGACTTGAAGTTGGCAACGTTAGTTAGCCACTTTGTCTCGTAGGCAATGCAACAAAGTTCATTATTAATAATTAAGGTTGATACGTCTTTTAAATAAATTTGATTTTTTTACACAAAAGCACGCGTATTGACTTCGTCCCCTCCAGTTGACGAAGCCATTCAGTTTTGGGGAATAATATACAAGGTGTTACAAAAATACCCCTAATGCCGAATATGGTATATAGGGACCATCAAACTGAACAACTTTTACTATGGGACCAACTCTGAAATCGCGAAAAAAAAACAGCTGTTTCATACATTTTGATATTTATGATTTTAATTTTTGTATGAAACAGCTGTTTTTTTTTTCTCGATTTCAGAGTTGGTCCCATAGTAAAAGTTGTTCAGTTTGATGGTTCTTATATACCATATTCGGCATTAGGGGTATTTTTGTAACACCTTGTATATCTAAAAATTTACAGCAAAACCGTGTTGATTTTGTCTACTAATGCTGACTGCTTACGTGGCATATTTTGATTTCCAAAGACATATTGAATTGGTAACGAGGAGGGTACGAATTCAATACGGTTAAGGAAATACACCTCTTGAATTGAACGGAAATTGAATTAACGCAATCATCACTATGAACAACTTTTTGTACAGAAGCAACAACGAAATCAGCTGATTCGTACAAATCTTTTGTCAAGGTAAGAAAATCCAAACAACTTTTGTCAATGATTATAGGTACTACCGATTATCAGGTTTTGTATTATTTCAATAAAACGTTGTATAGTATTTCGTCAATATTAGTGTATTAAGTACGTACTTACTTATTTTAATTTGGTTTAGAATATTGAAATCACAAAACCAACAAAGCACATCAAACCATTCCACTATTGTTTACTTTTCATGTGGCAGTAGGTTTGTACTGCATGAAAACTCTGTTAACACCGAGTCTTTTTCTGTGAAAATGGGTCCTTCCGTACCAAATGTACGAACATGTCTCCCAACTCGCACGAGGGATGCTAAGCTACAATTTATGGGGCAATTCGTCACAGTGTGAGCGCGAAGTCCCATACTTTAGACTTGTGCCACATGCAACTGACACTCCGGAGTTACAAGACTTGTTGCGTGCCCGTACAAACGTGAACTAACTTACTTCTGGACATAACTGCAAGGGCCGCTCGGCATTTGTTTTAAATTGTGCTAGTCCATGAGTAATGGAGTAAGGAATGTATCGGCGAGCATAAAGTCATAACTCAAAAAAACATGTAATGGTTTCGAAAATGTTTTTTTTAAGATTTCCTATTAACTACTGAGCTGAGTTCAAAATTTCAAAAAATGGAATTTATCTGGAAATATATTCTTGGAAAGGAGTACTGAGGTAACAAACATAAAAAAGGAAGAAATACATTAAACCGAATTGATAATCTCCTCACCCAAGATGTGAACGACTTTATTTATAGACGCCCACTTACAGGCAAATATTATAGAACAAAAAAATTGAAAAAAAGCAGCAATAACATTTAAAGATTTCGTTTTCTGGAGACAAACATTATTGCTGATAAAAGACACCGTTAAAACCTAAAACATAGCTCGAGGAAATTAATAAATACAACTTAATAAAATAGTATTCTAAATACACATGCAACTATTATTAATGAATTTATTATGGTATTTAGTTTAATTATTTTAAAGTATTTACTTTATTGGCTGGGTACAATGTAAGTACATTTTATCAACCTTACTATTTGTCTCTTGTTGTTAACAGTCATTTCAGAGTCAGCGAACCAAATAACGAGTAAAATGAATTAACTAATTAACCTCATAAGAATCTACATCATCTACCTTTTTAATTAATTATATTTTTACAAAGGCTATAATTAGTAATTACCGGGAAATACAGTTATAGCCTGAAAGAGAACATGTTTCAATAATTTTCGTACGAAAGCATTTTTCTATTAGTAATTGTTTATTTATGTAGTTATATTTAGTAAGGTTCCGCGTATTGAGTATAATATAAAATCAATCTTTAAAGAAAAAAAACATTTGCAATAAGTACCAGTACCTAACGAAATAATATATCAAATATAATCTCTACCAAAAGTCATGAAAACCACATTTGTGCGACCGAATACTTATCTAGTGAAACTTGAACGAGTAACGCAACGTCTGAAATAAAAGTTTCAAGATAAGTACATCAAGTTATACACAGTTGAGACTTATCCCGCCGGACCGTTAGTTAAAATTGCATCGTTTTGTTACTGGCTAAGTAAAGTAAGTACAGTGCTTAGTGGTACTGGTATTTGGAGTGAGGAAGGAAGTTAAATGAAGTTCGCAGTAATTACTCTCGAAGTGGCGGTTACTCGGCTCTGCCATGGCGACGGGCGCCCCCGCTCTCTAATTGTGCCCAATATTAATAATGAAACACATTCTGGCGCTGATAAAAGGAATACATGTGATTTTGCAGTTGTATTGCCGACAATTCTAAGGGAAATAATAGAACTTTGGACTTGTCTTGTTTGCTGCAGAATGAAGCCTATTTTATAAAGACAGAGTGTGTGTTCACGCACGTAAACAAACTCGGACCTCATTTCGAATCTCACTTCTAATCTAATTTTAAATCATAAATGGGAAAATGATAGGCTGTTTTTTAATCACAAAAGATTTTAGATAGCTACGGTAGCTACCTAAAACCTTTTGCAATCGATAAAGTAGCTTATTTTCATCTAATTTCTAACAACAAATTCACGAGAAGTGAAGTGCGGTTCGAAGTGAGATGCGAGTTTAGTTACAGAATCGACAGTCTGATTATACACAAATACACTAATATGTTGGCACATTTCGTGTCCTTCGTATTTACATTTTTGTATATTTAAATAACAACTGGTAAGTATTTTTATCCATACTTTATCGTAAACATTTGACAGAGGTCGAACTCCGGTAAATTATTAAAGGAAAAGTTACCTTTCTATCGAAATTTTCTGTGCGTTTAAGTAATATTTCAGGGTACGATCTCATAGGAAATGGCCAAGAATAATTTTGGCAAATGGGCACACTTAACGTTCGAAGGAAAAATCTTGTTGCAATTTAATTCTTATATTCCTACCTAGGTTTGTTCATCTACTCATATTTAGAGCGACTGTTATTTTTAAGAGAGAAGAGATAAGGAGATTTAAACGACAATTGTAATAAAGTATGGTATATATTTTTTTTTAATATAGATAAGGCAAGCGCTTGACCGCTATGCTGCCGCCGCTTGATGCGATCTACGATGAAACGCGCGTCTAGAAGATACCTATTCCAGACTCAAGCAAGGAGTTCCACTCTCTAGCGGTACGGATGGTAAAATCTGAAGCAAAATGCTAGTGCGAGTCTTTGGAATTACCACCTAAAAACGTTGGCGCTGATTCGTGCGTCTTGTACTCAATTCATTTGTAGCAATTTTTACTAGCAATCATTTTGTATTCACCTATCTATGATGTCTAATTCAATATTAAACTCAGTGAGCTGTCCAAATCTCACGATATTATTATTTCGTAAATATCTTTCAAATGAGTTCTGTACTAATTGTTTAGTAACAAATTATTAAACATCTTCGATAAATACGAATAAAATAATTTATACTTTACAAAATTCTATCGAATTTCTTTTTTTGGTTAAAATAAAATTTTTGATTCGATGTGAACTTTTGCGATACCTATTTTGATAAAACATGGTTTATTAATAGTAGTTCTAGTCCTACGCAAAAAAAACCACAAATCGATGTACATAGCCGTTTGGCACACGAATACTTGAGGTCATATCAATTTTTTTGAGCTGCAGTGCTTAAAAAAACTCCCTTGGGAGAAAAGTTAGAAGTTATCTTTTTTATATAGGAAATTTTTTTTTGGTCTAAAACCTATGTCGTGTTTTGAAATCATTTAAGTACATTAAGTTTTTTATTTTACCCAAACTTATATTTGTATGGTTTTTTTTAATTTAAAACAATTACTAAAATGTAATTATGCGATATTTTTTAAGAAACGGCTCAGAAAGTCGACTGTATGTTATTATGTTGCCTTTAAATATTTGATCTTGTTTTCATCTTTTCAGTTGACTTGTCTTTTGATGCAAGACAAGTCAACTGTCAACTTTTTAAGTAAATATCGCCACCTCATTGAAATTAGGTTTGCGAATCGATATTACAAGCGATTGTCGATAAAAAATCTTATTCGACTAAAGTCGCCTAGCAAGCTGCCTGGAAAACCAACCATTGTAAATGCCCCATTACACGTTTTAACTTAATACTAAATAATATACTAAAAAAAATACGACTCGCACCAGATCATGGTCTCGGACGGGAATCAAACCCGCGACCTTTGGATATCCGGTCCAATGCTCTGACCGCTGAGCTACCGAGTCTCTAGTGAGAATGTCGAATTTGTTCTAGTATATCATCTATGTACAGGGAATTAACCTCGAATTTCTCCAGATATTTTTAAACAGTTGATTAAGATGAGAAAGCTATATAACTTTTCAAATTTTGAGATTTTAGCATTCACAATGCTATTTTTATATAATACTAAATAATATACTAGAAAAAATGGGACTCGCACCAGATCATGTTCTCGGACGGGAATCGAACCCGCGACCTTTGGATATCCGGTCCAATGCTCTATAATTTTTAAATTTTCGCATTCCATTGTAATTATTTAAATAAGCATAGGTATAAACGTACTATTAAATAACATTTACACACGTACTTACATTAAATCATGATCAATTATGTTAAAACGTGGTCCCTGTTTAGTCCCCGTGTCATGCAGCCATACTTGGCATTCACCGGGCACGCTGCGCAGGGCGCAGTACGTTTTCCTTGTTTGGCCACCGCGCCGAGTGAGCAAACTCGCGCTTTGCCGCATTTGCAATTCGTTTGCGGACTACGAAATACTCAGCACCCGGTTGAGTCTTTTGTAACTGGATTTCTCGGTTAACGACCTCGGGTTTGCATATTTATGTGGTTAGGTCACACACGACTTTCAGGATTGTTACATGCTAGATTTTCAGTCACTGTTTATAATACCTGCAAGGGAGTTAAAGCGCTCTTATTAATTAACAACTTTTATAAAACTAACTCTGAAAACACCAGCTGTTTCCTACAGTGAAACAGCTGAGAGCTGAAAGTTCATTCCTATACAACGTGTTACAAAAGTACCCCTAATGCCGAATATGGTAGATAGGGACCATCAAACTGAACAACTTTTACTGACCAACTTTGAAATCTTGAAAAAAATATCAGCTGTTTCATACAAAAATTAATTACGAAAATATCAAAATATATGAAACAGCTGATTTTTTTCGCGATTTCAGCTCTCTCGCTCTATCTACCATATTCGGGATTAGGGGTACTTTTGTAACACGTTGTATAGTGAAAGTACCTACATCACACCTTGTCACTCTCGAACTTTTTTTACCAATCTTATGAAAACTTCTTTTAAATATAACGCTTGTTTAGTTCCAGCTAATTCATGATTCCGACAAGAAAAAAGTGTGATCAATTGAAACGATCGCAAGAAAGCTACTGTTAAGAAAATGAGACAATCTAAGAAACGACATTGTACAGAGCTAGATGAAGTAACCGCCCGTCCTGGAATGATGTTCATATTTTTTACAAAGCGGGGCCAACACTCGTTCTGATACGAGAATCCAAGATTAACAATTGCCCTTAGTCGGGAAACGAGAAAATTAACTTTTAAATGTAAATTTTACGAGGAAGTCATAACGTGAAAGCTGCCGCGGTTAGCTCTGATTTATAGCAGTTGGAATTGAAAGTGTTAAGGAGTTGCAATCTGAAAAAAGTTTTAATAGGTACCACTTTAAAGAAATATAAATTATGACGGTAAGCGAGCTAACTTTCCTAAAGTGGCATAACATTTAGGATCATCTACTTGAGTGCTTGTTTAATGACCTCGCTTCATTTCTCTTATCAGAAAAGTAATACTTAGGTACAATAAACGTTATTATTAAACGGCAAATTCATTCATTGCAGATTAATATTTCTTCATGAATACCTATATATTAATGTAGAAATATTGTAACATGTTTTCCGTATGTCAACGGATTAGTATTCAAGCTTGATAGCGGCTGAATATTTTTTTTACAAAATATTTTCTATACTTAGTTCAAAGAGAATGAAATATCACTTATCCACGCAATTGCTCTGTGATTTTGCCAGGACAAAAAGAAATGCTTTAATAATTAAAACATAACTTACCTGATTTTCTTTTGAAATTGTCTACTAAAATTAATTGGAGAAAATAACTCATTGCTAATTTTTAAATGAAGCGTTCTGAACGAATGTTTCGAAATATCCTTTGTACCTGTACCTTTTATGAGCGCGATGTCTAAAACGCAAAATACCTTTCATGTATTAACGAATCAACAATTTATTGCAAACGTACAATAGTCACGGTTTTGCGTTTAAAAGAAGTTAATCTAGGAACGTATATTACTGACCTAGGAATCCTACGATTATTTATAACATTCCCCCTCTAGAAACCTTATTTTATTCACTGAAAACATCAAATAAAAAGCACTTCATTCAGTTTTTGAATTTAGAACACAATTTGACCTCCAACTCAATGGTACACAGCTTCCTTGCGCAAAAAATACTTGATACAAACTCCTTGTGCAAATAATATTGACAAGTACACAATAAATTTTCCTAAAAAAATTGCCGATAGTTCGGGGATTCCCAGGAATTGCAAATATTTTTTCCCGGGTCCCGGTAAAGTCAAAAACCTATTATGTATTCTGTACCTGTACCGTCAAAATTGTTACAAATGTATTATTTTGTACCTTACTTTATGTATAAATGTATAATAAAGATTTATAAATAAATAAATAAATGTCTTTTAATACAAAACACTTAACAAGTAAATATGTTTTTTATTTAAACATCAATAAACAACAAATTATCTAAAAAATACATCTAAGATAAAGAAACACATTAAGATTAATCTCTCGACTAAAGATAACTATTAGGTATCTTTTTGCTGTGGTAGCAAGTCAGTGGAAAGAGATTTCATTTTTCTAACTTAATTTACTATTACGACTGTATATTATTGAACCTCGTCGTACTAACAGACACACCAGCCACTTCAATTAATGTGGTAATGAACCTTATCTATATTGTAAATGTATGGAAGTACCTGTGGACCTATTGAATTATTCAAAACTAGCGTATTGCTTCGTCTCAACTTATGTAATATCGCATGCGGTTATTCAGTCCCATTCTACAAGGATACTACTGCAGTTGCTTCGGTTATTACTTCTGTTTTATTTTTCTTAACGCATTTTTCAGAAAATGTCGATCAAAAAAAAATTGCACTGTCGAAATCGAACAAAAAAAATTGCACTGTAGGTATCTGAAATTATTTATACCAAAGGTACTGTGCAATATTCCCCCTTACTAATAAAGATTGTATAGCAGATGTATAGTTACACAATGATTACTCTCTGTCCAACTATTTAAGTTTGACATTAAAAAGAAAGGGACAAAACTCTGTGTAACTATAGATACATAATTTACCTGAATAGATAAAAAAAAATCTGTTATTTACAATCATTATTAGTAAGGGGGTAACAAAATATTCTTGTTTCAAGTATAATCTCATTGAACTACATATGCTAATGATTGTTGGCTATGGTCTTATAGTCTTAGTTAAGTAAAATAAATCGCTTCATTTGGCTTCCATTTGAACTGTTCGGAAAAGCTTAGATTTTAAAATGACCATCAGTGGCGAGGGGTGAAATTGGCGTTTTCTTCTTACAAATTGCTCTGGGTCTATCCATCTATCAATAGCTTTTCTAGTAATTATAGCTTTTCTGTTACAAACTTCTGAAGTAAAATAGATATAGAAATTAATTCAACTACAACTCAAATAACTTTAGTGTTTGTATCTAGCAATTAGACAACAAGACCAATTCAAAGAACGTGCCGCTCATAAATAGTTTGAAATACTGTAATTCATTTTTATTTTCTGTGGAAAAATACTTGCTACGCTATAGCCATTATTCCTTTTTATCCGATTCCAACTTATTTTCAGGAAATCTAAAATTACTATTAATTTTAAACCTTTTACGTTGAAAATAAGATGTCTTTTTACATGTAAGCCTCATGCCAGTCGAGTCTATCAAAATATGATGAAGTTCTTTATCAGTAGAACATTCTGTCATTTTTGTGAAGGAGTAGAAGTTTATTATGAATGATGTGTGAAAATAAGATTGGTTTATTTACTCATACAAATAACTGTTGACATATTATACTGAACAGATAAACAAAAAAGCCCAAACCAAGTTTCACGATTCCTTTATAACTTAGGTAGACAGTCTGAATCTAGATTGACTTTTCTCCTTAATGCCTTGTAGCATTGCACATCAGAAAATACAAACGCAATAAAATTAATTATATTAAGGCAAGGCCAGTACACGAAATCTACTCTTTCACTATCTCTTTGGAATATATGGTTGATAGTTGCATAGCTTTAATTGTCGCTTCGCCAGAAATTTGACTAAATTTAGTACATTTTTATTGATTTCTGGAATACTGGAGCATTTATTAAAAATCAACTCGGTTAAAGTGTTAGATCAATAAAAAAGCTTTCCTTTTTGCGTAAAAAAACATATCACTGTCGTTGAAATTTACGAAAACTGAGGATCGGAAGTTTATTTTTCTAAGCTTTTATGGTGTTATTCAAGATTTTTCTATAGAGTTACCAAGCCATTTTTCAATATTCTGTCCGGTTAACTTGTTTCTTTTTCAGTCTACAGTAATTTTTGTGAAGTAGAATTCTATAAGTTCTTCACATTGGAAGCTTAAAAATCAATCTTTTCATCAGATCGTGAACTGGCCTTAAAACCGTAATAACATTTATCTATACCGTTGTGTATAGATAATATGTTATTTTTTTGTGTGCACAATGTCAAAGGAGGGTTTTTTTATGAAAATAGATAACTTTGAGCGTTTTCCAAATTGTGGATCTGAAAATGTATTGTCAGTGGTTCAGCATATAGAATTGCCTTACAAAAGCGGAAACAAAACGGTTCTCTCACAATTTGTTGGTTTGTCCGTTACGTACGTACGGTTTTTTGGGTGACCTGACTAGTTTGTTCGTTGCGTAAAAGGCTGTCTGATGCGCTTGAGTAAATTGACTCGTGAAAATATCCTCTATGTGATCGAGTTGTTCAAAAATCTGTAGCGGTCATGATGCAGCGCCACAGCGTCATGAAATAAACAGAGGATTTTCTTTGACAATCGTTTATTATGCAGAACAGCATTTACCAACGGTGTCAAGAGTTTGTTTTGAGTGTACAAGAATTTTATATATATACCGGGACCCGGGACCTCAGAGACGGCGACACCTTGAAAACTGGTGTACATCGACCACAGAGGTCGTCAAACAACTATTTTTTTAGGTTTTATATTTTTTAATCCGAATACGCATATTAAAATTACTCATACTCCCCCTATCTTGAAATAAAAAATCGCAAACCAGGAACCACATCTACAAATTTTTAAATACCGAACATTCCCAATCAGACTTTATGAGATTTAAGGGCATGTTTCACAATGTAAAAGAAAGTTCTAAGTTGCTAACTTGACAGATGATTTGTCATATTTTTCATAGCATAACTGTCAAATCATCTGTCATATATTAGAGTATTAGAATTCTAATATTCACTTAATGGCACGCTAAGCCTTTATGTGGTTTTGAAAATACAGGGGTTTCTGCCATTCATCTTTGCTTAGAATCAGAATACGCATTTAAGGCCGCGAGCATTTTGAACACGAATTTGCATCGTTCTTAAACATATGATCCTGTCGTAGGAATTGAGTGCGCAATTGCGCATACTGAATACGTTTTTCTCTGTTAAATAGGTACACAAAATAGGTGCGTCAAATATCGCATTCGTGAAGTCATCTTTGGTTGGAGCGCGATGATATCTTTAAGACAATTCTGTTATAACTCGGAGACTGCGGCGGCGTAGTCGCTGTCGTAGAACCGAATGGAGGCGTGAAATATAATACCTATTTAATAAGACAAGATTTCAGTGCATTTCATCACATTATGGAAGACATAAATGATGGTAACTTGAATCACTCTGATCCCACAAACATCTATTTTTATCTTTTTAATGCAAGAACGTGTTTTAAAATCCCAACAAGTTCGGATTGTATTCGGACATTGCAAGTACACGAGTATTTGCACGAGTACGTATAAGTACGATACTCGCACCCAGTGTGCGCACTCCCATAGTACTTGGAAGGTCGGGATCGTTCGTGCGTGTTCGTATGTGTTCGCACGAGTAAAATTCATACGAAAAAATCATTTTTTTTCTTGTTCAAAGAGTGTCATTAACTTGTATAACAAATTACGTGCGCCATTTTGTAGGACCTTTTCTCTTTTACTCATTATAGCCACAGAAATAACGAACACAAATAATAAATCAACAGTAACAAAAAAAAGCTTTGCGTTGCTATCCGTACTAAAGGGGCGACGTAGGGGGTGCGGTATGACTTAGCGGGAGGTGGCAATTATGAAGTAAACGCGTAGTGTATAGCAATTTCATTATCGATTGTCAAAAGATGTTTCATTGGAATGTCGAGGGTATTTCCTCACATTGATGAAATAACTCAGCATTGTGAAATGCGGAAAATCTCAAACTTAATAAATAATACATATTTGTCTCTCGGTAACTTGAAGGAGTACAATGCCTTTAGAATGCTTTTCGGTTTGTCCTTAAAATCATTCAGAGTATTATAATGAATTACTATATTTATAGACACATTTCCTTTATTTTTTCCGTCCGATAATATTGCTCGATAACAAGATTATGGCACCTTCTTTTACTACCCGAATACGGCGAATCAAAAAGGAGGGTTATGATTTTAACCGGTATGTATGCTCATCTGTTACCTCATAAACTACTTATCATATTTTTAATCTGAGATTTTAGCATTCACAATGCTATTTTTATACAATAATAAATGAGGTGTAAATACTAGAAAAAAAACCGGACAAGTGCGAGTCGCACTCGCCCACCTAAGGTTCCGTATAAATTTGCAGTTACTTAAATAAAGACTATATTTTTTATGATTTAATTACAAATTTATGGTTTTTCAGACCTTTCCCTGTACTCGAAGTATAAGACGATATAACTGGCCAAATTTCATAGTTCTAGGTCAACGGGAAGTACCCTATAAATTTTGATTCCCTTGAGAGTGTCAAAATATATAAATATTTTTGTCTTTTGCTCATGGCTTAGCTTGCATTCACCCGATTTACAACCCTAAAATATTTAAAATTAAAACAAATGTTTAAAAACTAAAACCCAACTACGGTAAAATCGCACTCTAAAAAGTACGAAACAAGAAAATATTCGACTCCAAAATTCAGTAAAAAGGATAACCGTAGTCACATGCCACTTTGTCCTAGACACGACACGAACGACTATAGGCTGGAGGTGGCATGCGACTAAGGTTATCCTTTTCATTGAATTTTGGACTCGAATATTTTCTTGTTTCGTTCTTTCAAAAGCGCGATTTTTCCGTAGTTGGGTTTTAGTTTTGAAACTTCTTATTTTCCTGTAGATTTCATCTTTTTCGTTTAACAAATAACATAAAACCTCTTTTTTTAAATAGGAAAATATTAAAACAAACAAATTTTTCAATACATCAAGAGTGGCAAACTATTTATCCATCGTCTGATGTATCACATTAGTCCCGTGCGTATATCGTCGATCTTCCAGTTATAAATGTTTGGTAAATAACAAATCAAAAGTTTTTAATAAAACTTTTAAAAATTAAAAAGAAAACCTCCTTCAAAAAAACCTTAAAAAAATTGCTGTAAAAAAACAGCAGCTCTAAAAAGCAAGAAATAATATTTAAATCTGCATAATTACTATTCAAGTACCTACGCATATCTGATATTAAAAAAACGTCTTTTGAAGTCGGGTGGGGCTAAAGATATTTTTCTTTTTTAATCATTATCGTGGTTTCTCTTTCTCAATTTGATTTTTTAATTCTTAAAGCCCCACCCGACTTCATAAGACGTTTTTTTAATATCAGATATGCGTAGGTACTTGAATAGTAATTATGCAGATTTAAATATTATTTCTTGCTTTTTAGAGCTGCTGTTTTTTTACAGCAATTTTTTTAAGGTTTTTTTGAAGGAGGTTTTCTTTTTAATTTTTAAAAGTTTTTTTATTTTTAACTTTTTTGTGGTAGGTATGTATAAGTAAATGTTAGCGATGATATAAATATATTTTATTCATATTTCACACATTTGAATGGTATAATACGCCTAGTAACTCAATATCCACTTTTCGCACTGTTAATAAGCAAGGGTCAGACATGGGGTAGGTGACCAAAGTGTATTATCTCGAGCTCCTCCGTGCTTCAGAAGACACGTTAAGCCGTTAGTTCCAGCTACATTTGCACATTAACACCCACCAATCCGCATTGGGCCCGCGCGGTGGGTTATGGTCCATCCTATTCATCAGCCCATAAGTAAGGCTTGTATCCCAGCCCCAGTAGTGACAATAAAAATGGCTGATGCGAAACCTTCCAATACCGTAGAGTTATCACTAATACACTATCATATTTGATTTTGAAGAGTTCTCTTGTGTATCTTCGAAGTCCAAGGTCCAATGTGCAGGAAATTTTAATGAAAACACCCTTAAAGTATACCCTTTCTAACAAAACAAGAATTATCTCAATCGGTTTATAAACAAAGAAGTTATGTCTGAAGATCCGTTGAAACTCGTGCAAAAGTTACCTAAAAAATTACAGTATTTTCAGGATTACTCAAAAACCACTGAACCGATTTAAAATTAAAAAAAATGGGACCACCTGGGGAACAAACCTAATAAAGTGGCGTTTGAATCATGTCAATCGGTTCAGCCGTTCTCGAGTAATCGGTGGACATACATAAAAAAAAAAAAAAAAAAAAAAAAAAAAAAAACAAATAAACAGACGAACATAGAACCTCCTCCTTTTTTTGAAGTCGGTTAAAAAATTGCAGCTAAATCGTAATGAAGAACGGTTGCGCCCTTTAAAAATCAATAGCTTTTCCAAACTTTTAATAAGATCTTAACTTATTTTTGTTACTCAGTCAAGCGGTGTGCTTATGAAAAGTTTCTCTGAACAGCCAGAAACGAGACGAACAATGGTGGTTAATCCATAAGTCAAGACTCGCACTGCGACAGATCGAGTCAACCAACTCTCCGTTATTAATTCCGACAATTGTTACATTGTTTAAGGTTTGAACTTCTGGGCGTTGAATGATTTGAACCACGGGAACTTCAACTTCCAATGCACAATAATGTAAGCCTTATAGCAATTTTGAGTATACAAAAAAGTGTAATTATAACATTGATGATAGTTTAATATTATCATCCGGGGCTGAGAAGTGCTTTGTCTAATAGATGATAGAGGGCTATGTTTTCTGAAAATGTAATTTATTTTAGTAAGCCGTTGGTCTTTTAACTAAACCAAAAGATATTTTTTTCAGTTTACGGACTTAACCCTTGATATAGTTCAGGTTCCATAAAATGACTCTCAGCACGCAAATTACGAACGCTATCGATGTAACAGTTAATAAGCATCGTTACTTTAAACTTTACTTAGTGGAAGTGAGGTGAAGCAAGTTTTAATAAGGGTCTCCTTGGGTCATTACAGGCTCGTAGCGGTAATTGTCGGGGGTGGCGCAGGCCCAGCACTTAACGACACTTCTGCTTGACGCCCGCCGGCCTTCACACCAGTTTGTGTTCGAATGGCTTTGTGAAATAAATTAATGCAAGTGCCATACTTCGCTTCGCTGGGGGAATATTCGAGGACGTAGCTGTTGACTGCTAATATTGCACGTGTTTTGAGGTTAGAAGGTTTTGTTGGTGTTACTTGTGATGTATGATTTTGAAGTACGTTCGTAGAAAAACAAGTATAAGTATTTATGCTATCAATGGTCGTACAGAAAAATGACATAAACGCTGTGAGTACCTATACTCCAAATCGTACCCTAGAACTTATTGAATAAAAACAAACTTAAGATCGTTGTAAATTAGGCCCCTTAGTTCTAAGGGTGCGGAAATGTAACTAATCAGTACCCCTAGTACTCGAACATCTGTCGAGAAAAAAACGCGTGTAAACGTACTCGATGGAGTAAGTATTTGTACAAATTTTACATACAAAATTACTCTATGTTTTTACGCGCGCTATTTTTTTCGATAGCTGTTCGTGCTAAGAGAACAGATGGATTTATTCCTCAAATTGATTGCACTTCAAAAAGTGATTTCGGTGCTTAAAGCACTGCTCATGGTAAGTATTTTCAACACGCATTATATTTTCTTAAAAAATATGACTAAAAGTCAATATAATATTAAATATACTAATAAGGAAGTAAGCTCTATCTACAATGAACTTTTCTTCTTAGGTTTAATTTAAAGCTATTTACAAGTAATTCTATTCTATTGGAGCTTAATGTTTAAAATGATTGGATTAAATAATTACACAGCAATATTTTCTTCCTCCACCTCTTACATGCTGTTTTTCTTTTCATCTGCCTTCTTTTTCACCTACACTACACTATCTAAAACTTGACTTTAAATTTAATATTGTTAAGATATCAATAATAATTAGCGATCTAATGAACAAAGTTGTTGAAGTATCAGATCAAATACATTTTCACTACAAAATCATTTCCACACAGTGACCCATTCTGCTCTGTTTAATTAATAATGCTTCAAGCTTACGACAATGTTGTGTTTATCATCTCTGTATGTATGTTTATCTTGTAACATTGTATTATAATATAAACTCACTAGTTTCACATATATCCATCACTGTTTTACACCTGAATCCATACATATAATGTTATTAATATGGTAGTATTTCACCAAGTCGCTTTCCCATCACCTTTCCCTTTCGTCTTCAACTTTCAATTCGTCTTGCATCGAAAGAATGCCATACAAATTTTGACGTTTTTTGAAAGGATTATTATTATTATTTATTAAAAAAAATACATTGTATTTTTTTAAACTAGGGCGCTATTGAATACCCCGAGGCATGCGTTTGTTGAAAGCGTGAGAGGAACGAGAAAGCGACTATGTGAAGACACACCATTACCTTTTCATGCTTGAACTGACTGACCGATAATTTAACGCATATATTATTAACTAGCTGATGCCCGCGACTTCTTCCGCGCGTAATTCGGTTCCGCGAGGATTCCGAATCTTGTAGGCATCATAGTTTGGCCGTTTCGCCACTAACTAACACTTCGAGACACGCGTCTCAATTCATAACATAATAAGTACTCGCTACCGGGTCTTACCAGACCCATTAGTTTTTGGCATAATTATGTTTTCCAATTTAAGTTATCTGAGATAATAGTATTTTATTTTGAAGTTAGTTATATCTTATATGCCAAACAGTTTGTTGAATTGTTTTTATTGGTTCCTTTTACCTACTTCGTCCTAAAAACAATTATAACAGATATAAAAAAAAATCTTTTAGATAATTGGTCAAGTGATCTATCTGCTTGAGGGAAAAAAACTGCCCCGAGTTTTTCTACCAGTGCTTTTCAGGCGGTCGATAACGGAATCCTTTTCGACAAGAATTAAATTTCAGATAAAGCTTTTTGTGGCAGTGTACCTAAATATGACTGTCCTTGGATCGTATCAACAGAAACTACAGCATATGGAAAAAAGGTAATCCGCAAGTATTTTATTATTTTATTTTAGTATTATTGCGGACTTGATAGTCCGCAAAAATACTTAAAACTCCTAAAAAATACTACCTATAACTCCGATACCTAGGCAGATCTGTCATTAATTGCTCATTCACTTATTTTTTACTTCAAAGCTATGAAATATCATTGGGTTGCGTCCGATATCGGTAGCAATTCTGTTCAATTTGGATTTTTCGTTTCAGCTGATTCGGCAAAAGGCTTCAAGTTTACGTTCTCGTTTCGCGATTTATGTTTTTTTTAACTTGCGGAACAAACTGTTCTGACGTTTGTTTTATGGTCGCAACAAACCTTTGGTAATTTTACAGAAAGGAAATTGATTGCGTTCAAGAATAATGAAATTCACACAGGAAAATAAAACTATATTTAACGTTTAAAATTGTTGTTTTTTTTTAATGTTTTTTCATAAAACCCTTACTAGCTAGTTTGATGCATAAGAAATAGTACCTACTCCAAAATTCTAAATGTGATATTACCTCTGGCTAGATGGAGAATTGAAATATTTTCTACAAAACCCATACCTATTTCTAGCCGCGTAATTTTGCGCTATTCAAAATGTGTCTAAATACAAATGACTGTACCAGAAATACCTAGCAAATCTACACACAACAGCACATCAAGTTAAACAGTTGAACTGCCAAAACTGCAATTATTAATAATTAGGACATGAAGAAGGTCTCAAGGTCAACGTACAGACTGATGTGCCGTCGTCTGTACTTATTCTTTACAAAATATAACTAATATGGCTGTCCGAAAAATATATACCTGAAATTACTCATCCTCATTCACCGCTTACTAACAAATTTCAACATGGGGTAGTTTTCATGCGTCATAAACTGAAATTATCAGCCATTTTTCTATGCGAAGACTCGGCTGTACAAATGGTCCTGTATATGTAACCTCCTTTCACGTGCCCTTGTAGCATATAACCGCGATAAATTTGGCAACCGTTTAACCGATTTCGCTTCTGTTCGCTGAAGCGGAGAGCATTTATCATATGTGCTATAGAGGAGAAAGTATACAGGAAAAAAGCCAAGCACAAGAATATATGGCGGTGTAACTCATGTTATGCTGTTGTCGAGAAAAATAAGGTAGTATTTTCTTCAATTACAGTTATTACGGTCGATGTCGATGCTGTAGTCACTTGGACGAAGTATAACTGGATGGCTGTAGCAAAAACAAGGTCTCTATTATACTGTAGCACAGTAATGTAATTGGCGTTATATAAGATTTTAAACGTTTTTATAATTCACTTTCTCTCACGTTCACGCTCTCAGAAAGAAACCACATACTTTTCAGCAACATTGCTTCTCTTAGGACTAATAGCGGCATAAACATTTCATTTTGATATGATTACAACAATCTTAATCTCCATGAAATATCACTTATGGACGAACCAAATATTGACTGAGGATATATCACTGCTATATTTAAAATAGTAACGTCATTGATAAAAATAAGATTTTTAAAGCTGAATCCCTTGCCCCATATTCCTCTTGTGTCTCTATTCTTCTCGTCAGCTTAATAAAGAGAAACATGTTAAACATACAAGTGAAAGACATTTCACTCTAACGACGGTAACACTGCCTAGTGTCTTTACGGTTGATAAAATATTGAACACTATCTGTGTAAGCATCCGTAGTTGAGAAAGTCCAGCAGATGGTACCGACACTTGTTTCCTTTTCACGGTTCGAAAGAATCCGGCGAACCCTTAACAACAAGTTCACAACGACATAAATTCGAAGGCCTCTAACTTTTTTATTCTATAAGAAGATTCTTATTTTATTTTATTTAAGACCCTTTTAATAGGACGCTGCTGGGCGAATCTATGTTGTTTCTTACTTCCTGCGTCATTGTCGTTACTAGAAAATCTTTAAAAATCCAATGCATCGCAATAAATAAATTAAAAATATGCAAATTAATATAATTTATTATGTACTCTAACGTAAATGATTTCCTTGTGGCCAATATGCCATCATGCCAGGAAATATGCCATCATTTACGTTAGAGTACGATAATAAATTATATTAATTTGCATATTTTTAATTTATTTATTGCGATGCATTGGATTTTTAAAGATTTTCAAGTAACGACAGTGACGCAGGAAGTAAGAAACAACGTAGATTCACCCTGCTGCCGCCTTCGAGGGAATTTATAATTTATTAAGAATTTTATCCTCTATAAGGTTTCGTTCCTCAAAAGAAAAAAATGGAACCCTTATAGGATCACTTTGTTGTCCGTCTGTCTGTCTCTGTCAAGCAAGATCCTTTATCTCGGGAACACGTGGAGGTCTCGAGTTGAAATGAAAAATATACTCAGGTCTACAGTCCCTTGAAACGTGAAAACGTGTTTAAAAGAGACAGCATCGCATTAAAACAGGTGTCTAAGTTAAAGTGTTTAAAAATCTTTTGTAATAACACGGATAGTCTTTATTTAAGTTTCTACAAAGTACGGAACCCTCGGTGAGCGAGTCTGACTCGCACTTATCCTCGTTTCTTTTATGTCTAAAAAAACAACGTGTGATATTTATTGTTTTTAATGTTCTGAAAAGAAAACTGGCTTTAACTCCTGTCTATAGAAGACTACTACTTATACCAGATGAAATAAAAAGCCTCAGTGTGCCTCCGCTTAGTTTTTACACAACAAACGCATTTCACTCTATTCAAAATGTCAATACCATACAATACATTGATGTCACATCTATACATATAGTACTTTTAGCCGGTTTAAGTAAATGGATACAAAGTTTTTTGGTTTTCTATGAGGAAGATTGAAAAGTTTACCCCAAGTTTGAATACCACGCCATCCACGCACGCCCATTACCTAAAACATTGTTGAAATTAATAATTCCAGTGGCATCAACAAGTCATCCACTCAAAGAGGGTTTATAATAAATCACTAAACAACACTCGCCCCCTTAATGTATTCGGATCTTAAAGGAGATGTCTATTATCCCTAGCTTACCTTCGAGACGCGTTGCTTGAAAGTTTGATTACTTGCTGAAATTAAGCGATGAACGGCTTCAAATTGTCATTAGAGAGGCAGTCAGTCGGCTGCGCCATTATCTGCTGGGTAATGACTGATACCGTGAGATGCTCGCAACTTACAGTGTGTTACTTACTTTCTGTGGTAGTAACTTATAACAGCTATGACAAGCTAGGATACAGAAAAATACTAATAAATTCAATTTTATACGTTGCGTTGTGATGCTCTTCATGAACTAAACAATTTGAAAACATAAAACCGTACAACCGTTGTGTACAATAAAAAAAGTGCTTAAATCCGAAGTGTTTTGTTTATGAACAATTATCTTAAAATTATTTTATACGTGTTTTCACTAACAATTCGAGCAGCGAAAAAACTTGTAAGTCTTCTGATATTAATAACTGTTGTTTGCACAAAAATTGTTGTCTTTTCAACTAGACCTCAAGTAAACAGCATTTTCTTTAAACATCCCTGCGATTCTGTAAAATCAGACGACAACTCGCAACTCCCTTCGCAATTCACTCTCACTTCGCATCTCACCTCGCTTGACCTTGACCTTGACTTGCGTTGTACCTAGTGACAACCACACTCAACAAAATGTTAGTCGAGTTTTATCGATTCCAGTTTAGCTAATATGTGAGTTTTAAATTAAAATTTCTTATTTTAAGGAATTTGATGCAGCAAAAATAAAAAAAATAAAAAACTCTTAATTCGTGCCATGACTATAATCCCTATGCCTTAAACTGTATGTCCACGGCGTCCGTCTCCTCGGAGAGAAAAAACCGGACCGAATAGCGGCCTATATATTATATTTGTATGAACTTTTGTCAACTCGACATCCGGCGTCCGAAATCCGTCATCCGTTCTTTTGACGGGCTCCGAAGATTTTGCTTGATCGGATGAACCGCTAAACCGGAGCCTCGATTCGAAGTACCCCATTAGAATATAAAATACATATGGACTTGTCCACGGCGCAGCCACCCGACGTCCGTCTTCGTCAACCGTCATCTTTTGCGACTTGCCGAACTTGCTTATTGCGACAAGCACTTGCGCTGCGACTTTATTTTGTTCACACAATAAAGTTTTTAGGGCAAGTTAATATTAGGGGTTAAAGTATGAAATTGCCGTTTTGTATGGAGAATTTTAAAGAATTTGAATTTTCCATACTAACATTTTCTTAATTTATTTAACAACCATGAACGCTAACGTTTTAAAACATTTTGCACTAATGTTTACACACTAATATAACGTATGCCACTTAGGTTATGCGAAAAAAATAAGTATCGGCTAAGTCACAACGAAATAAAAGGTCATTTCTGCTAACCAAAAAGGAGTTACTAAAAACAAATGTTAAAAAAATATCTTCACGTTTTTAAATTTGAGATTTTAGCATTCACAATGCTATTTTTATATAATACCAAATAATAAACTAGAAAAAATACGCCTCGCACCTGATCATGTTCTCGGACGGGAATCGAACCTGCGACCTTTGGATATCCGGTCCAATGCTCTGACCGCTGCGCTACTGAGTCACTAGTGGGAATGTCAAATTTCTCCTAGTATATCAACTCTTACGCTGCAAGCCAGCGCCATCTCACCAATTACAAGGAATTACCTCGACATCAACTGAATACCTTTCCAGATATTTTTAAACAATTGATTAAGATAAGAAAGCTACATCATTTTTAAATTTGAGATTTTAGCATTTACAATGCTCCCGTCCCGTTCGATTTCCGTCCGAGAACATAATCTGGTGCGAGTCATATTTTTTCTAGTTTATTATTTGGTATTATATATCTTCACGTTGTTGTAATTTATCGTATAGTGTATTAAATGCCCCATCGAGGTATCTCTCTAGCAGGAGAGGGTGAAACCCAAAACTTTTTTGTCTTCTGCGTCTTTGTACGTATATTGCAAGAAGTTGTCGGCATTCTAACGTAAAAAAAGGCACGTGCACATGACATCTCAGTTGCACCGCAGAGTGATATGTGGTTCGGGATTGGATCGGATCCGGACGCAATGGACAAACGTGATCCGTCTCCGTCATCCGTCTCCGTCGAAACGCCCGGATCCGTCATCCAAGAAAAAACCGGACCGTGGACAGACCTATAATATTTTGTTAAGAATCCTGCTTTGTATAGTTACCTATATTAAGGCCCACTTGCAGTAACATTTACTAAATCTCGACTTTGTTAAACTTAGATGTAGCCCTTATGAAACTGTGAAAATTTTAAATATCGATTTAAAAATTTTACATATTCGTATGAGTAAAGTCTAGGTTTAACAAAATCGAGATTTAGTAAATGTTGCTGCAAATCGACCTAAGTACTCTTTTTGTATATATTGCTCATTGAATATAATGTCAATGTCTTGTTTGTCAATATTCTTCCTTGCGTTTTTTAATACAGTTTTTACAGTTTAATTTTATTATTTTCTTTCCCAAGATCCTATAATATCAAAAAGTATGTACTTTAATATGGTAGCAGAGCGTTAAGTTACCGGAAATAAAATTCAGATAGAATTTACGTCGAGAGTTGATGGAAAAGTCTATCGTTGAATCAGCAACAATCCAAGTGGGAGACACGAGAGCTTCATGAGGCGAACTTATTACTACGAATTTGTCACAAGACAACTGTGAGAAAGTTTTGCGATATTCTACAGCGAGGGAAGTATGGCTAGAACTACACCGCCTGTATGATGGCTTGCAAAAGAGTAAAGCCTGTGCATGAAGTTCTTCAGCTACACAGTGCAATCCAGTGGTGAAGTGTCACTACATATTAGCAAATTGAAGAACATCTGGTCTGAACTTACCAGGGAACTCCAGAAGGAACACCTGAAGGAAGAGCTACCAGAACTACTCGAAGACGGCTGAACCGATTGAAAGGATCAACTGTCGTTTAAATATTAATAAAATATATTTATATCATCGCTTACATTTTTATTACATATACATATGCCTAGCCCCAAAAATGTTAAAAATAAATAAAGCTTTTTAAATTTTGAGATTTTAGCATTCACAATGCTATTTTTATATAATACCAAATCATATACTAGAAAAGAGTGGCTCGGTAGCTCAGCGGTCAGAGCATTGGACCGGATATCCAAAGGTCGCGGGTTCGATTCCCGTCCGAGAACATGATCTGGTGCAAGTCTTATTTTTTCTAGTATATTATTTGGTATTAAATAAATAAAGCTTTAAAAAAAATAAGCTGTTTTTATAGCAGTTTTTTTAGGTTTTCTGTTAGCACATCATGTTAAAAATGTATAAATCTACTGAATCTACTACCATTTCACAAATTGGAAGGCCTATCCAAGAATGAAATGACGAAAGAAAACTTGTAAAGGGTTTTTGACCACCGATAAATTAAATATGACGTGAACGCCATAGGCTATTTACTATATTTCGTCTACGTTATTGCCCTAGAGCTAAATCGGCGTAAGATGGCAAATCCCTAGTTTGCCTCCTTTGAACTTCAGCAATTGTTTGTAGCTCTTCTAGTCTCTCTTCTTCTGAAATTGTGAAAGCCGGTATTTCTGCGCGATTGCACATGTTGTGCAAAACACAGCATGCAATAACTATTTTTGCAACTATGTCTGGATGATAATTGAGCATTCTGTGTACTAACAAGCACCTAAATCCCTCTATTCCCAGGAGTCTTACAAACCAGTATAATAAGTTTTACCTAACAATATAAAAAAATTTTTTTATCAAATTTTATACAATAACATGTAAAAAAAAAATTGACATTAAAATAAAAATGTTTTCTGAAATAACATCCTTGTAGGTGGTGGTGGTGGAAGGCTTGTGGCTCATGAACATCTTTGCTTGCACAACAATAATAGCAATGCAATTGTCCAGAAATTCAAACCGTTGACAGACACACCTATCTGTTGTTCTGATTATTGAGAATAAATACAAGTCATCTGGATATATAAACTCAAAGATTTTCTCACCATCCTTTACATCTCTTACAAAGCATTACAGAAAGTAATATTAAAACTGGACGATCACCGCAGGTAAATTGTTTACTAGTGACCTATTTTATAATATGTTGTTGTTACCATAAATATATAATAATGTTAGTGTATAAGTCTAGCATTCCGGACAAACCGCCGTGGTTTTTGGTTTGTTACGATGAAAAATTTTTGTTTTTGTAAAGTTAAATAATAAAAAAAAATAGTTTTTCACAAATTAAATAGCTATATAATTTGTGGTTAAAAACTACTTGTCAGTGTTAAAAAATAAAAAAATATTTACTTCTAAGACTTTCGCTCGTATACAGTTCATTAGAAATAAAACACTTTTTAAACACTTTTAGTCCTCCCGTGACCACGGTCCCTGGAAAGGTGTCGAAACGTCGGGAATTCTAAAAACCAATAAATACAAACTAAATAATTCTAAAACAACACCTGAATTAATAATATACGCGCTGTAATCCGTAAAAAGTGTTTTATTTCTAAAAAAAATATTATTTTAACATTGTTTGTAGAGGACTTCTTCTATTTTCACTCGTAAAATAGATACTTTTTATTTGACACTTTGAATCGGGTTCACTTGCGAGGTGAGCATCGAAGTGAGGGCGGAATTTCCTTACAGAATGCCACTTCTTATGTCATCTCATATTTCATCTGTCAAAATCTCACGGTCAATTTTAATTCAACACGCAGACTATTAGCTGCCTCAAATTCCTTAAAATAAGAAATTTTAATTAAAAAAACGCATATTTGCTATAAAGTTCTGTACCAAAAACTCAACAATTGTATCAAAAAACTGCAATCAATAAATCTCGACTAACATTTTTTTGAGTGTGGCAGTCACTACAATACAGAACTCACTTCACTTCGCAAGTAAATAGGTGATGCTTACAGAATGCAAATTTAAGTGAGAGTGAAGGGAGTAGCGAAGTGAGATCTGATGCGAGAGGTTGTTTAATTCGAGAGGTGGACGGATAATTAGAATTGTGAAAAGAGAAATATATGTAGCTTACTCCCGCAAAAAATATATATGCAGGATGCACCGCCCGCCTGCCCGCAAAAAAATGCACATGCACACCACAAAAATATCAGTGCACAATACCTGCATTTAGCATGACAGCGACACACCTTGCACCTTCACCTTAGATAATTAGAAGCACCAGATAATTTTCATACCAACGAGATAACTTTGAAGCCTTGGTTCTCTGCCGATCTGAAGATAGCTACCCAGGGAGTGAATGGATGAGATCCAGATTGCAATACACACAACTGATCTATCAGGATTCTAAGAGCTGTTTTGATATGCTAAAAAATCGCGAAAATAGCATTATATTGTATGGAAATTCATCATTCACATTAGGGGACATTCTACAACCACTCTACACCCCATAAAAGTAAAAGTAATCGTTTCCTTGATCGTTACGAAAAATCCTGTCACCTCTCGGTCTATACCTTACAGAATGCCACTTTTTACATCATCTCATACTTTATCTGTCAAAATCGGTAACCTATCCCAAGGTCGAAATTTTTTTGATCGAATTTAATTTTACTGAAATCTTTTCGACTGTTTTCGTTTCGTCTTTTTTGACTTCGTCGAAATTACGTTTTTTTCGTTACTCCGATGTCTTATTTGGTCGAAAAACTTTTTACCGAAGTTATGCGCGGTCGAAAGAACATTTCGTCGAAGTATTATATTCCCGAACATTCATTACACCACTGATTTATTTGTCATATTTTCAGTTCACCAAATGAAAAACTTTGAATACATTAAGTAGGTTAGGTTAGTGTTTTGACCATTCGCAGCTCTATAATGCTTGCATGCATGGTGCATGCTTGCTTAATAAAACATGTATTATTATAACAAATATCGATTATGTCAAATGTTACCTACATAATATAAATATACCATAGTTGCGGTTGCGGCCAAATAGTATTCGGTAAAATGTTGTTCTGGTGGTGCCAATACTAAAAAATCATTTTGAAAATCGGTGAAACGTAGTTCGGTAAAATGAGACATATGCCAAATGATATTTCGATGGTTTAAAAATATGGCAAACAATACATATAGCAACAAAAACTTTGGTAAACCGTTTCCGTTAAATGAAATTAGGACAAGTAAATTTCGGACAAGTTATCGGTTCCCGTCAAAATTCTCGCCGTCAATTTAGTTCAACTCGCTGACACGCTCGCAAGTGCAGCGCTAGTGCACATGCGAATTGTCAAGCGAGTTTTGAGAATACCAATCAAGAAACTCACAGCGGATTCAGATGCGAGGTCACGAATGATGTCTTACAGAATCGCAATGCTTATACTGACAGACATATCATCTTTCGGCCTTTAGGAACTCCAGGCAAGATCTCAAAACAGAAGAAAGAAAAATATTTTATTCTCAAGTCACTCCATAATGATTACTACTATGGTGCCACTTGATAAGTTACAGTACTTATAAGAAATATAAATGTTAATTTATTTGTATTTTTTTATACCGCAACAAATGTCAATTTGGAAAAAAGCTTACTAAAATATATCTTAGTACATTCTGTTGCTCGTTGCGTGGTTTTTAGCATGCCATACCAAAAACCTCTAAGCTGTGATTTATAAACAAATCGCTTGTACTTAGTACATCTATGGCGTTGGCGACGTATGCCCAGCATGTCATACGATTAATGCCTCGCCTCGCGGAACCAGCAACCTGTAATAAGGGTGCTTTCAGCTGTGAACGCCGCGTGCCGTTACCGAAATTGATGATTTTACTTTGCGTATCTTGATGTCGCTGCCAATTTAAAAACGTCGTCGTTGCGTTCACTCCAGCTCTTTAATACACTCATTGGCCTGAATTTTCAATACGTTTCGTTGGTGTGTTATGGCTTTATTTACTAAGCAACAGATGTAATGCTGCTATTGACTTTGAATCTCTCACTGATGGGATTTTCCGTCCATTAATTAGCTTGTACTGTCGTTTTCTGTAATCTTAATAATAATAGAAAAATAATGAACCTACGTCAACTTTAATTATGGACAAAGCAAATTTATTTTATTTTCAATATGTAATGTATTTCCAATTTAAGCCAGAAATGTATTCTATTGTAAAAAACTTTATATTTTGATTACGAACATTTGTAATGTAAATCTCTGTTCATTTTCCATATCATAAAGCCGCAAAAGAACTTTGCTTGTCTATATTTTTTTCCTCAATGCTCACAAAAAGGAACTGAAATCGAATATCTTCATATTCAACTTATTTTCTCTGCCATATTTCCAGAAAGTTTCGCACATTGATAAGATATATGACGGCTATACGCGTCGTATAGCATCAGGATTAAATAAAGACGTTGTCAAATCATGCGCGATGGGATCTGGATCGTGAATCACGAGTCGTCAACGAGAATCCGATTGTAATGACAACACGGCTCGGCGCGTCTGCCGCCTCGCTCCATAATGAGCGGCGATATGACGAAATCACACCACCGCGACGCCCGCCCGTCGTCCTACAACTTCAGTTCAGGGCTGCCAAATGAAATGTTTTGTTTCTGTGGAAAACCAGATAAGTGAGATTAATTCGCACACTTATGTGTTTTTATGTGACATTACAAAATAACTAAATAAATTAGAAATAAAACACTTTTACGGATTACAGCGCGTATATTATTAATTCAGGTGTTGTTTTTGAATTATTTAGTTTGTATTTATTGGTTTTCTGTAATCCGTAAAAAGTGTTTTATTTCTAATGAACTGTACGCGCGAAAATCTTAGAAGTGTATATGTGTACTAAATTAATATTTTTTCATTTATTTGTAACGTGTTGTTATTGTTTGTGTAGAGAAACCGTACCGTCAGTTTGGTTTATTCAGAGTCAACATACTATAGGAAGAAAGAAATATCCTGTCGATAACGTTAAATGCCAATAAAGTATTTTTTTCTTTGAATAACAGCTCCATTTAGAATATATGTATTTTTGCTTTGATCAGAAAATTGTTTTTAATCAACTTTTATGTTGACCTTTTTACCTCTCGAGTTCTTTGAGAAGGCACTTCACATTATGAATCACTTTTCTTACATTTTAAGATGTATTTTCTTATATTATAACAAGAAATGAAAACGAAACCCTACCTAGAAATTAATATGCTTACTTTGTTAAACATTGCTTATTTATAGAAAAATACATAAAAACTGTTTTGATATGTAAAAATTTAAAAGAAGGAATATTCGCCGACTCTCACTACAACTTATACAATAACCTTTTTACCCGACTGCAAGGGAAGGGTTATGTGTTTCGCGCGTATCTTGTATGTATGTTTGCATGTTCGTATTTTTTTTAGAAATTAGGTAAAATACTAAAGTATCGTAGGTAATACTCGCATTGTTTGAGTTAAGCACTATAGACTATTCATTCTAGATTTCAATGTTTGGGAAAGTCAGCCAAATCAATGGAAAAATTTTGACTCTTGACTTTTGGAGAAATTTTGATCTCCGACTGCATGTTATTATGTTGAACAAAAGTTTTAAACACTACCATCAGTATGTTTTAAGTTTGTCGTTAATATTTGATCTTGTTTCCATTTTTAAGTTGACCTGTTACTATTTTATAAGTATATTATAAATCTTTTCTCTTTTTACTTAACTAAAATTAAAACACTTTTATCTATACTACTACTGCATCTAAAATAAAAGCATTTTTATCAATATCTTTTTGTGAAACAAAATTAATTAAACGCACAGAAAAACATTACGTTATAAACATAGACTTATATAGGTACATTTAGTTATAAAATAAATAAATAAATTCAAAAGATGTAAAGTGGGTTTTTGGGTATTTGAGTCAATCAAAATATTATAAGATGCTTTACACACATCACGTTTTACATTTCAATTTTCATTGCTCGTATAATTTTCTAAGCTCTTCAAATGTAAAGTAAAGCATGCTGTTTTAGCATGTATAATTTGTTTATGCAAATAATATACATATTTAATTTTCGAGTTTGTTTGTCTCTTTAAAGCGGTATTTACACGGTCGACTTGGCAGGCGATTTTTGTCAATTAGCGCTTTTTATCGACAATCGCTTGTAAAATCTAATCGCCACCTCATTGAAATTAGGTATGCGATTAGATTTTACAAGCGACTGTCGATGAAAAGCGCTAATTGATTAAAATCGCCTGCCAAGTTGCATGACAAGTCGATTCGTGTAAATACCACGTATCTAACTAACCATAAAGGCATAGGTTCTTAAACTTCAAATGGCTCTGTTTTAAATCGACATATGGTCTTTGCAAATATATTGATTGAATGCCACGAAGATACAGATTGGTGTAACGTACAATTCAAAATGTTCTCCAAGCATTAAATCCGACTATGAGAATTTAAATTGCATGATACTACACTGCAGCAACGTGGACGGAAAATTATTACAGTGCATGTTTATTTACCAATCTGTACTACTAGAAATACCATTACTTCTCTACTCTCACAACCCTACTGCGGAGTAATTCACCGTGCCGCGCCGCGCTATCGATAAAAAATGTGTGAACGAAATTTGTCTCAGTTACGGACAAATCGCGTTTACCGTAACAGAAGCCTGTACCGCGTCAGAAACTATGGCGACAGTAAGCTCCACACCCATTAGATCACGAACGACAGATTAAACCGAGGAACTAAGACTTCTTGTTCGAAAACAGGGTGACCAATGGCGGTGAAGCATTTTTTCCAACGACACCTTCCATGGAAATCGAAAAGGTTTACATGGAAGATTTGGAATAATATCGTAAAGATCATCTCATCTGTAGCTTTTTCCTGATTCGCTTATATTATTTTATTGCACCATCATCATCACCATCTTTGAGCCTTTATTATTTTTCCCCTCCTTACAATTAGTTTGTTTATTTATAGAAAAAAGCTTATGTCAAAAGAACAGCAAGCCTATTACATAAAAAGAATCGCGAAAATCGGACGTAATTTGTTGTTCAAATTACTTGATATTCAACCTTATTAGTGAGTTAATAATGTCACGGAGTAGAACGAACATTGTTCGCTTATTGTTTTTATGTGTACATTTTCAGCTTTAACCACTTTCAAAATGACTATTTCCCCCGACTTAAAAAATGAAACAAAACTTTAATCCGAATCCGATGTAGCTCGGAATATTTAATTTTGTATCGAAAATAGTTTCCAATATTCTTTTGTTCGAAAAATACCTCGGTTTTTTCAAAAGCTAGATTGCACCCCGCGGCAGTCTTGGCTATTGCCCAATTAATGTTCCAACATTTAGTGAAAAATGATTATATCGACGAGGTACCTAACTCTCTTTGGGCAATATAATTATTTGCTCGAATAAACAATCATCCCGATCCTTTTGGCCTCTGATGTAGTTTGGATAGCGATATGCTGCAGTTACAGCTATTTAGAAAGAAACATGTATCTATGTAAGTACGACTATTTGAAATAAAATGGTTAATTCTTTTTATTGAAACGCCTATCAGCATAAATAATATCTTTGAATGGTTCATCATCTCTATATCTATCTCTATAAAAAATATATAAAAATTATAGATTTTCATTGGTTTGTTGTGTATTCAGTCTTATTTCACCGAATATTACAATCTGCTTTTTTCTTAATTAAAAAAGTATTTCCTAGTTTATTCAAATAAATCTAGCATGGCATAAATTACACTATCTTTTTCATTCCAACATCTTTAATAATTCAGTGGCCCACAATATCATAATTTGATTACAGGTAACTTGTTGCTTCGCAAGCAAGGCCCTTAATTAATGTTTTCACGGGCATGGTAATTGATTATTATTTGATATGTTAATTGATTAGAATATCGTATGAATATGCTCATGTGTGTATTATGATACAAACAACAGCCTGTGATGGCTTTTGTTTGCCATTAATTAAAATCCCTTTCGATATTTTTGAAAATATACTTATGTTTGACGCATAATGTTAGGACCATGACTTTGACCTAGTGTTTATTATATAACATTTTTTCCAAAAACCCTACACAGTGGTGTATATCTGAGAGTGCTCAGTTGATTGGTTTTTAATTAATCTCTAGTCGCGGTAAATAACTATTTCTTTCAGTTCATATAAAAAAAAACATATTTCACGGAATCCAAACTTTTCGAATGGATCAATTCAATGTATGAAAACAATGAACTTTTTTAATGCGAGTATAATAGAAGAAGCCATTATTATTGTTATTTTTGCAAGTGTAGTATAATGAGGGGTATTAAAACATGAATGTGGGGTTATCGTTCGTACTAGTATCACATGAGTGTTTTAATACCTAATTTTGTACCGTTGCATACAGGACTTTATCTACACCCATGATATGAATCCACTACAAAAATAATTTAAGCTGTAGCTTATTGCCAACATCAAAACAACCAGTGTCATAGTAACCATAATATCTGAATGAGTGGCTGGGTGCGGGCGCGCAGCCACCACTATCCCGCGCGCGCCGCCGTCATAATATCATCCAAACGAGTGTTATTATGTTGTTCTGAATTTCATAATTCCACTCCGGTGGCGCGCGCTGGGGGGCTGGTGGCGTCCCTAGCAGCTCGTTCGGATGATATTATGGTTACTATGACACTGGTTGTTATAATGTTGGCAGTAAGCTAACTGTTTCAGAACCTTTTATAAATGATTTAAAGCATGAGAGATGATAAATGTCTTAATGAAATAGTATTTTTTTTTAATTCTAGGCAAATAACAAAAAGAACGAATTTCCTACCAAACTTCTTATTACCATTTTTTCATGTAAAATATATTATGACAACTACACCGATATTAAGGCGACCGTTTCTCTTCCTCCGGCGTGCTTTCTTTCAAATCGATACTTCAGTATGTGAACAAAGCAACTGGAATAATGTAAGTTTGCGCATAAAATCAAAGAGGTATCGTTTGGTGATATCTTTATTTTGTAAGCGAAGCACGGCGGAGACTATAAAAGTAACTGTTGATTCTCGCGAACATCTTTCTCTATTAAATGGTAGTTTGGAAGCGTAGACTCGCCTTGCGCACAGCAATCTATTCATCTAACTACCCGGTTTATGGTTTTTTCGGGTAGTTGCGCGTAATAGCCTCTAAGGAGATAGTTTTGGACTGGCGTATCAGAATACTGTTTGACTTTGTTATAAACGTGTGTTTAATTTTCTTAATTTAAGTAATGTTAATAAGGAGATCGATGGTACCGTGGCAAAGCATTCGGTTAAGCAACTTCCGCAAAGGTCGGTCACCAGATGGTTGACCAAAAAGTTATTATCTCGAGCTCTTCCATGCTTCGCAAGACTGCCGGCTGCATTTGAAACCGTTAACATCACCAATCCGTATTGGGTCCGCGTGGTGGATTATGGCTCATCCACCTTATACATTCAAAAGGAAAATCCTGTGCACCGTAGTGGATAAATTTAAAAAATATTATTTAAATATTATTAATTAAATTCATACGATACGATTTTCTAAATTACAGAGCCTCGCTAATTTACTGTGACGAAGCCCTGATATAAAGTTTCTAAGAAGCTATTATGTACCGAGAAGAAACATTGCTGGGAGTATCACATGCTTTAAATCTGGTAATTTTCTCTTATTTTTAATTTCTTCGTATTTCTTTTTAAGAGGTAAAAAAATGTTCTATTTTAATAATAATCATAGTTAACTTTAAATGCAATTTAAACTTAATTATGAAAAAATTAAGTCGTCTGACAATTTCTTTGCTTACAAAAGATTTTAAAAAAAACCCAAGAAAAATAAATATTTAATACTTATGCTTATTTTACTTTTAACTTTTCCCAGATGCTGTGGAAAAATGGCGGAGTGTTGAGCTCAAATGTCAGGGGCCGAACCTTTCGTATACTTTATGAAAGAACAACACAGCTACTTTCAGTTTCACCTGTTTTTTTTCTGAAACTATAACTTAGCGTATCATCGACAAAAGATTTTAGGATACTAAATACTTAATAGTCGTAACAAGGTTAATTTGATGGCCTTGCCTTTGATATTAACTGTCATAATATTTACCTACTTTGTTATTGCTTAGTAATAATTAAACAGATGCCCGAAGCTCTGTTCTCATCATACGCAATATTTTATTTCGTGGACATTTGGGCAGTTTACGTTACAACTCACACACACGGTCACAGTTCGACTGACAACCCTATATGAAACAAAAAGGAGGGGATCAAATCAAATTCAATTTCATTTTCACAGAATTTAATGTAGTTCACATTAATCAATGTTTTGCAAAGTACGAGTCCATTTTAAAATTAAATCTGTAACCATTTTAAAATAGTAATAGATACAAAATCATGTATCTATTTGCTTAATAACAGAAATCGTTTGTGAAGTTTTTTCGGATTAAGGTGAAGGCATGAAAACATTGAGAAGATAGAAAATATTTCGTGGGATCGAAACGCAACAGTGTGGAAGGGATAAGAGAATTATACATACATCGCATAGATCGCAGCGATCTGCGGATCGGATCGCATGACCGGAACGCATCCTGTGTGTTTGAGCTTTAAGGCCCCTATATACGTCAAAGTGGCGCCCTCATCTTAATTTAATTTATTACTCGCTAACTACATAATATATCGAAAATTCACATGTACAGATTGAAGCTAAGTTTCTATAGTTTATTTACAAACAATAACCTCTGTAAAATTTTGTTCGTTGTAGTAGTAGTTGGCAAAAGTGCTAAATGTGGCCACTTTTACATTACAATAAATTTCATTAAAATGAGGGCGCCACTTGAGGGATATAGGAGCCTTAAAGCATGACGAGCTTGTAAAATGACTTTTCTACATTAAAATGATATCCCGATGTAAGGACACTAACTTTTTAAATATTTATTTTCTATGTAGACAAAATGTTTGTTAGGTTCGTGATGCTACGCTTGCTGGAGTGTTAATGGTGCTTATCATTTCATTTTCCATAGTAACTATAAATAATTCTATTCAAGATAATGACACCCGGTTCTTAAAAGTAAACATAACAGTCAAATAGTGAAACTGTCACGCTATGTGAATAAAATATTATGTAGAGCAAAACGTTAGGTTCGAATTTATTCACCGCGACTTTTGATGATAATTGTTACATTCCAATAATTACATTCTTATTTTAACCTTAATTTTACGTTGTGCTATGAGTCAGTTAGATCCTGACTGCATTTGCAGTCGTTAATACCCAATAATCCGCATTTGGCCCGCGTGGTGGGTAATGTGTGGGCCCCCTTATTCACTCATAAGGTTGGCCTGTGCCAGAACCATGATAACATGATAAGAATCGTGTGCAACCAGAAAATAACGTTATTCTGGAATTTTGAACTTATTCGTTTTACGTGATTGAGTATTTTATTAGTCAATCACGCAATACGGCTGCTCGGATTTATATGAAAAGTCAATAGTTTACGTGAATATAGTGCTATTCTTTTTAGTTTTAAATATTTCACGCGTCTGCCTGATGCCGTTATCAATATCGATATAATATTTTGTTTTGTTTTTTATTATTTGTTGTTATAGCGGCAGAAATACATCATCTGTGCAACTGTCTTACTATCACGGTTCAAGAGCGAGTCGGACTCGCGCACCGAAGGTTCCGTACCATCATTCTGAAAAAGTTTACTATATAGGCTGGCCCCAACCTTACCGGTTTCATTTCTTTGCTTTGCTGTTCTAGTAGAACAGGGGGCCGTACTGGCTAACGCATCTAACTTCGGAAAGTCTGCCGGACTTCAACTTAAACAGATAAATCGAAGTAAGAAGTTTCGTATTGTAGTTATTCAGAAGATATCGATGTTCGTGTGACATTATAAATTAGGGTTCGTGATTTTGGCCCGATTGGGGCTCGATTTATCTGTTTTAATTTAAAGGCCGGCAGACTTTCCGAAGTTCGATGCGTTAGCTGGTAGCCCCTGTTCAACTAAAACAGCAAAGCAAAGAAATGAAACCGGGAAGGTCTGGGGCCAGCCTTAGAGACATCGTTTTATTTTTCCAGTAATCTTTACATAAACTTCTATCAAAAAAAAATCAGATTTTTCTCTATGCAAACTTCGGATATAAGAGGCCCCTCTTGAGAGGAGGGTGGGTTACATTATCATAAAAAGTCGAAAACTATGCGGCCTAAAAATTTAAAAAAATGTTTAAAATGTGCAAGCAGCGCTCTTTAATATCATACCTCATATGCTCTAGTAGCCGCACTTCGAATTTTCAAGATTCCCTTTCAGTCCCTGTTGCAAAAAAAACATAAATATTTTTATTTCTCTCTTATTTGCAAAATAGTTAGGCAAACGTCATCTAAAACTGTTCCTGATAGCATTAGTAGTTCACGAGATATCCAGCTGTGACATACAGACAGACAGACTGAGTCGCACCATAAGGGTTCCTTTTTACCATTTTGGTACGGAACCCTAAAAAGACACAATCTAGTTGACAACTAAAAGCAATTACGCGTGCTTCGGGCGAGTATCGACTGCACACCTTTTGTGAACAAAATATTTAGGGAATCCGCTTAGCACGTTATATCTAACTGATTTTTATAAAACTATGACTCTCCCTATGATAAAATTAAAAAAAAAAACAATTATGTTATTTTTACAAATGCACCTTTTTAGGATTCCGTAGTCAAGCCAACAAGGAACCCTTATAGTTTTTTAAATAACATTTCAAAGCACAAATCAATAATATTGCCAAATCTGACAAACTGGGTTTAGTTTATAATAAAAGTGAAATATAATATTTTTGCTAAAATATTACTTACTAACAAATGTTATTTAAAAAACTATAAAGGATCCTTGTTGGCTTGACTACGGAATCCTAAAAAGGTGCATTTGTAAAAATAACATAATCCACAAGGTTATAGAAATCTAAAATGCAAAAAATAAATAAATTTAAAACCCATAAAACCCGACTGCATCAAAAGACAAGTCAGGTAACAAGATCAAATCTTAAAGGCAACATAATAACATGCAGTCGAAGGCATGTATAAAGTGTCATTATGAATGATTGACTTATCATTAAATTCTATGCCTCCGACTGCATGTCATTATGTTGCCTTTAAGGCCCCTACATACCTCGAGTGGCGCCCTCATTTTAATTAAATTTATTGCTCGCTAAGTACATAATGTATCGCAAATTCACATGTACAGATTGAAGCTAAGGTTCTATAGTTTATTTGCAAACAAAAACCTCAGTAAAACTTTGTTCGTTGTAGTAATAGTTTATTTACATATTTGTTTGTAAATAAACTATAGAATCTTAGCTTCAATCTGTACATGTGAATTTTCGATACATTATGTACTTAGCGAGCAATAAATTTAATTAAAATGAAGGCGGCACTTGAGGTATATAGGAGCCTTAATATTTAATCTTGTTACCACCTTTTCAGTTGTCTTGTCTTTTGATGCAGGCGGGCTTCTTAGTTTTTTAAGTTAATTTATGTCTATTTAGTTATTATATATTACGGTCATGATATACCTCTTATGATAAGCCCTTTAATTTGATACCCATATTGCAGTTTTCTAAATAACATTTTTTTCACTTCAAATAATAGCACCGCACAGCCACCATATTGTTTTTTTAACGTCACTTACCTAAGCACGCTTTGGCTGTCAAGACAAATCTAATGATATATTAATGATAGCAATCCGTCCAGCCTTTTGAAATATATGGGGTAATAAGAAATATTGCATAAACATACATACATACATACAAGATACGCGCGAAAAACATAACCCTTTCCTTGCAGTCGGGTAAAAAGAAACAAGTAACTAACTATCGTAGACATTATGCTGTTCAGCTTAGTAATAACACACAAGGACTGTACAATAAGTGGAACAATTGAAACATTGTTTTCACTAAAACTATGGTCATTTACCTATGCAAACGTTGGCAAATGAAACGTAACTTGGTCCCAGGGAAATACGTTAACTCCATTTGCTCAGCGTCGTCGCTGAAATAATAAATAAAAACAAACAAAACTCTTCCTTTATTCATTCCATAATTGAAATTAACTTTCTTGCTTCGATTATCATAACTTTTTGAAATGCAGTTAAAACTTTCTAACGCCCCATAAAGTAATAAGTAAACATCAACGGAAAATCGTCTGACGAATGGCGTAGCTGGCGCTCTGTGCCCACGCAACGTTCTAATCAAAATTAAGAATCTGACGCCAACACGCGACTCCGCTTGGGGTTGCTCCCTTCTCTTAATAAAAACCGAAAGTGGATTAAAGCTGTACCTACTCCTCTGCTAATTAATTTGATTTCAATTATACTTACTGTGCGAACATTCATTGATCTTTTTATGCTTCATTTCGACAAGTAATAACAACATTCGTGTTAATTTAACAACAGTGTTTAGAGTGGGATAGATCTTTTATCTTTAAGGTATTATTTTCCCTGTTAAGTTTAGTTTGACGTAATCGATTGTTTTTTTTTCATCAATAGTTCCAAACCCAAATTTATTCATAACTATTTCTAAATTAACTTTTCAACAAGTGTTCAAACTTATAATAGCATCTATCGGGTCGCCAATAATGTAATTATTTGATTGATCATAGTTTTAATTTTTTCCGGTGACTTGAAAACCTATCTTTCACTCGGATACTAAGCACCGCTTTTACAGTAAAATACACTTTGAGCCTATTCCGTAAAATATCTAAATTAAAATCTAGAGCCAATGACGGACTTAACGAAGCTCGTTTAAAAACTTACACACGGGTATAAACTTTGATTATGAAACTCCGTAATGATCAATGAAGTTAGGTACTTCAAACAGGTAGGAAGGCCAAAGGTCAAGTTAAGCTTAGTGAAGTCCAGACTGAATGTTGTTTTTTTAGGACTGGGAAGTTTTATATTTTTATACATAGTCATGCTATTCTTTTTTATTTACATCTGTGATTTGTTCGGATTCGGATTCGTAAGAATTGAATGATGGCATCGACTCCGATGTTCATTGAGACAGATTACTGTAGGTAACGAAGTAACTTCTCCTTCTTCATGTTCCACTCCTATCGGAGGTTGCACAGCACCTTGGTTATCTATCACGAAATAACAAATGTTCACAAAGCAGAATGTCTTCTTTATTTACTTAACTAGACAAGAAAACTAATTTCATTGTTTTGGACAATTTCGTACAAACTTAAAAAGCTATTCTGTAATTCAACCTTCAAATGTTTGCCTCAAAGAAGGCATTTAAAATAATATTGAGCCGTAAAGTTCAACGAAACAAAACACGATCAAGAATAATTCACCCAAGGTTTATTTCTAAGCTGTACCGCGCAACAGCCGGCCGCAAACGAATCGATAAAGTTTATTTATGCATACTTCCAACCAATGCCATATGCATTGGCAAATAAAATATTAATCTTTAATTGTTGAAATAGGCTTCTTCAGTGGGCACCATACCTAATAATGAATTACAGATAAACCACAATGTGTGGTCATTAACCATTGTTATATTTACGTGCGGTGTGGCACAGACAAACAATTATTATTAGAAGCTCTATTTTGTGCTATATTGATAACTATGTACTTAACTATGTAATTGAATACGTGGTGTATTTTATGAGTTATCAAAATAAGAAGGTACTGTGTCTCATAGTGTGAGACTTAGTCACTTAGTACACACATACGTAGCTACATAAATTCTTCTAAATTGGCTGTAACTGACAGTATTATAAGATCAGAAACACAGGCGGCAGCACGTCAGGTTATACAGTTAAACTGCGAAAAAAGCTTTAATTACTTAGGGTATAAAGGCGGTCTCAAGGTCAACATGTATAGTCTGAGGTGCCGTCGTGTGTACTCGTATAGAGCAAAACTTAGTGATACTTGGTTAAGTAGTTTAAACATGAAAACTACATAAAAAATAAGCCGTTTCATACAAATCTGGCTCGAGACGCTTGTTATATGAGGTGAAGACGACAATACGACAGTAAATGAAAACATTGGTGACACTAGTAGAAGATATTTTAAAACTATCAAATTTACTCTGGCCGAAATAAATATTAACGAATAGCGTTATCAAGAAGGTGGTACAGCTTATTGAGCAGATCCTGTTTCAAATATGGAAAACAGACATCATCATAATCAATGAGTGGGATAGAAGTGACAAGAGTGATCTTAGTTCGTATAGGAAGAAAGATCCTAAAACGATTCACGAAGCGAAGAAAAGATGTAACGACCCGACTCACTTTGGTAATCTGCGGTATCCAGCTGAACGTGGAATCAATGTGTAGGGCAAGATTTTTAACACTGGAGCTGCATTCCCCCTATTTTAAAAATGGTGACTTCAATGAGGGCTTTTCAAAGTCACATTAAAAAAGTTACTAAACGACGTTGATGGACAAGTGAAGTGTCAAAATTGGCTTTGAAAAATAAGCGGCCCGTGCTTAAAAAGTCATTTTCATTCCTTGGCGTTCGTTGGTTGTTAGCGGTGTTTTCATGTGAATTGTTTTTCTTTTTCCTACGTTTTCTACAGTTGACACTTGTCTGTTTATCAACGCCATCTATTGAGCCTGCAGGTTTCTGTCATTTTGAAAAACTCGCAATATATTAATTTTTGGAACAATTTCTCATCTCTGGTACCTACATAGTACTAGGGAGTGCAACATGACGTTTACAAATGATCAAATAATTTGCTCTACAAAAACCACCAAAGACTTGATTGTTAAACATACTACTTAGTAGGGTTTCAAATTACATATTTAAAAACAAAAGGAAGGTTGAATCGATGATTCTCATTTTTGGAATGTTTTATAAAACAATAATGTGGTAATTGCACTGGCATCAGTATGGTAGGTATCAACATAAAATTGTCGCTACAGCCATTCGTATGCAGGGGGCTTTGAGAAAACTTCGATTCCGTAAAAGTTGGTAAGTGTACGGCTTGTTCTAGGCCGATATCTGGAGCGGGCCACAACTCGCGAGCAATCTGTTTACGTAACAACCCCCGTTATGTTCCGAGAGGGTTCCGTAGTAGACGTTAAACATATTGCCTCATAAATCGTGAGAATCCCGGCGAACGTACAGCCGTTCCCGGTGTCGATTTGACTACGTTTCCTTTACGATTTCGCATATTGAGTGATTGAGCTCAATATCAAATAGTTTATATCACTACACATAAATCGCGTCGGGTACCCAATCGATAGGCAGTCAGGACCGCCTACTTCAAACGGATGTTCGCGCTAAACGGAGCGTAACTATGCAGCTACTTGATGTCGCAGTGACAACTAAATGAGAGGTTCGTTTATGAAGTGGCTTTATATTATGCGCTTATTAATTGGAGTCAGAGCCGCTCGCTCCGATGGGTTCGTAAACGCAGGGACGTGTAAATTTTGTCTTTGATGGGCTTGTGGTCAGTGCTCACAGTGAGTGATCACGTTCATTACTCTGCCTCGCCTCTCTCTCCTTCATCGTACGTCGATACCTGCTACTATTGTTTTTTCGTAGATATTTTTTCAATCAACTTTGAATGCTAAAACTATTGTTTGAATCTACTGTACACTTTAAACGAGTTTTAAACTTACGTTTAAATGATGAGTCATATTCAAATTGCTTTATACTTTTTGTTAAGGCGGTATTTACATGGGTCGTCCTGGCAGGCGATTTTAGTCAATTAGCGCTTTTTATCGACAATAGCTTGTAAAATGGAATCGCCACCTCATTGAAATTAGGTTTGCGATTAGATTTTACAAGCAACTGTCGATAAAAAGCGCTTATTGATTAAAATCGCCTGCCAAAATGTCAAGTCGACTCATGTGAATACCTCAATAATGGTTAGTTTCTAGTATCAATGAAGTGCTTACTCAGTGTTATTAACATGGATATCTAGTCTTAATCTAGTTTGTGTACCACTGGTAGCTTGTTTATCGTTTATTCATTCATAAGTAACTCAAACGGAAATCCTCAAGGAAGCAACAGAAGTTCACGGCGTGGAACTGTGAAGGCAAGTTAAAAGCGCTTTGACGCTTGTTTGATCAGATAGCGAGGTAGGCGGACCCACGGGCTGAAACACGATAATATCGCCTTATACTTGCTTCTTTAGCGGATTATGAGATCCTTCGTAGTGGAGTGGTTTGCACGCCGGTTTTCAAGGCGTCACCATCTTATATAATACCAAATAATATACTAGAAAAAATACGACTCGCACCAGATCATGTTCTCGGACGGGAATCGAACCCGCGACCTTTGGATATCCGGTCCAATGCTCTGACCGCTGAGCTACCGAGTCACTAGTGGGAACGTCTAATTTCTCCTAGTATATCAACTCTTACGCTGCAAGCCAGCGCCATCTCACCATTGTACAAGGAATTACCTCGACATCAACTGAATACCTTTCCAGATATTTTTAAACAATTGATTAAGATGAGAAAGCTATACAACTTTTAAATTTTGAGATTTAAGCATTCACAATGCTATTTTATATAATACCAAAAAATATACTAGAGGTCGTCACCATCTCTTGAGGTCCCGGGTTCGATCCCCGACTGTGTCAATGTAGAAAATAAACTTTTCTATATTGTCTCAGGTCTGGGTGTTTGATACCACCGTGGTCTATGATTTCCATATCACAAAGTGCTTTAGCTACTTACTTTGGAATCGGAGCAATGTATGTGATGTTGTCAAATATTTATATTTATATATTTATTTTATAGAAGAAAATATAATATATTTGACTACATACTTAGCATCATATTGATTTGATCACAAGAACCTGAAACTCTTGTGTTAACATATTCCTTTCATATGAATCAAATCGAAAAGCTTTAACGGATTCTACTTTTTAACGAGATACCATCTTTAAATCTATTTTACCCGACTACGGCGAAGCAAAAAGGAGGGTTATGATTTTGACCGTTATGTATGTATGTTCATCTGTTACCTCATAACTTCTAAACTACTTATTTGACAAATGAGGTATCGTTAGAAGCGTCTTAATTGTCCACTGGTTATGTGACGGCTATGTGACGTGGCATTAAATTAAATATGGCGCCCTTTACAGGACTTATTAGTCATGAACTAAAAAAAAATGATGCCGTGTTGGATATCAAATGAATAGCCTTAATTAGCACTTTTCTCACTTATATTTATGCATTTCCACATTTGAGTTATTATTTTTTGTATGAAACAGCTGATTATTTTTTTCGCGATTAATGTGTTGGTCCCATAGTAAAAGTTGTTCATTTTGATGTTCCCTATGTACCATATTCTGGTTTAGCTATTAATAAGAGAATTAATAGCTAACCCACGCTGTATACACATATTTAAAAATTTAGAACCCAACAATTAAAACGCAAAAATCGCGCACACGCACGACATGAAGGACTATAGGCTGGAGGTGGCATGCGACTACGTTATCCTTTTTTTTTAATTGAATTTTGGACTAGAATATTTTCTTGTTTTGTACTGTTTAGAGCGAGATTTTTCCGTAGATGGGTTTTACTACGCGTTCACTTCATCATTGCCGCTACCTCCCGGCCCGCTTCATCATACCGCACCCTCTGCATCGCCTTTCTAGTACGGCTAGCATCACAAAGCCTTATTTTTGTTTTTGTTGATTTAATCATTACGTTCGTTATTTGTGTTGTTATAATGATTAAAAGAATAAAGTTCCTAAATAATGGCGAACCTAACTTGTTATATAAATTAATGACACTCTTTGGACAAGAAAAAAATGAAAAACAGTTGAAAAACATGGATTACTTTTTGTCTACAGTACCATTAGCTGTGACGTCATAGCGGTCGTTGACGGCAATCACGATCACGAAGTGAACGCGTAGTAATTTTTAAATATTTTTTTGACATCTGTTCTAAGGGGCTTACTCAAAAGTCAGTTCTGTTCTGTAACTGGGTAAAAGTTAGTTTTATGGGTGAACTGATCCAAGATTAGACATTTACGCGAACACGCGAGCCTGCACTACTCAGAGGGCTTATTACAAAAAAGGAATCACGATAATCGAACGATGTTCGTCGTTCGATTTACTTGAATAGAACCTCATACTTACATGAATAACTAAATAATGTTGCGATTTATTTTTTTTCGAAAAAGTCATCAGTAGTTTCAAATGGTTAATGCAAGAACTTTGAATTCATAGTGCCCTATTTGAGGTTCCTTGGGTCAATGAAATGAAGATAACTGAAGTTACAACTTACAACTTCTGTCATCTTCATTATATTGACCATTTGAAGCTACTGCTGAATTTTTCGACAAATTTATTAATTTTTAAAGTATACTTAGTTGGAAAAACTTAAATAATATATATATGGGATTTTGTATCAGTTAATTTCACAATAAGGTAATTTTCTTCTTCTTATATATAAAAATGAATTGTTGTTCGTTAGACTGGCTAAAACTAAAAAACGACTTGACCGATTGGAATAATTATTTTTTTTGAACTATTTGCTATGATTTTCAAACAAAAATAAATAGAAAAGACCCAAAAGAACAGCTAAATTTAAAAACTCAACATTGGCAATTTTGTCTGGGAATCGCCATTTCCGATTACTTTTGACAGCTAACTTTTGAGATAGAGGTTTAGTCAAATAAAAGTTTGTCTGAAAACTGGGCGATAAAAGCACGTACGTTACGTAGTGATGATTTCGTTTTAGTATTCAGCTGCTTTGTTATTAACTAACTATCTAATTAAATAGATGGCGCTGGTTTTCAAAGTTTTAAATTGTCAAGGCAAAATTGATAATCATATAAATTAAAAAAAGGTGATACGGAGTTCATAGGGTCCACTAGTCATATGTGAAATACAACATGCTCGCTCATCTAATGACTATTTTATAGATAACAAAAATAATCAACATAGGCTATTTTACGATCAATTTTAAAAACAACACAACGGAAGTCATTCTTTTTTATCATCTGCTACAGTGATCTTCCAGGGTTGCCGGAACTAATTGCTCAATTGTCTCCCAACCATGACTGGACTAGGACAATTTTTATTGTCTCTGATTGTTATACCACAGATCAATCAATCTTGAACTAAAAAGAACAGTCAGTAAGTTAGTAGTACTCTTTTTACCTATTTATAGCATACCAAGAAGTACAAACTTGCTATGCAGCACAGGTAACATAATTACAGTCCTGCAGCTAACATCACACATATTTTGACACTTAGGCCTATTATCTTACTCTAGTGGCGGCGCAACTAATCGCGCTACCAACAAAATTTATACACATGATGTATGCAGCATAGCTCAGTTGGTGTCCGTTGGGTTTCGCAACCTATTTGGGGGCGGCAAGCGAATCACCCGCTGCTTAAGTATTCTGTGCCGCTGCTGATGACGGCACACCATGGTGTCCTAGTGAGATAGGGCCCTTAGCCTCAAAGGTTACAAATGTTAGTCAATTACAGGTTAAAACAACAGATTATATAACAGCGTAAACAACAGATTATCTAACAGCGTATCAACAATAACGCGATATTCCTAGGAAAAACTACGAAATGTAAATGTGTTGACGAAAGAGCTGGTTACATATCACAAACCGTTTCTATTATAAAAGCTTTTGTCCAAGTTTGTGCAAGGTAATGTTTGTACAGTCATTGTTTTGTAGGGTTCAAAGGGCTGTTATGAAGTGCTTTCAATGGTGGACTTTCAAGCAGCCTTTCTGATTTCTCATACATGGAGTATGTTGACAACTGATGAAGTAAGGATGAGGAATGGATGTGGAGTACCTAACCTACATTGTACAACACTCAACAATTGGTCCCAAAAGAAGCAGAGTTTAACTATGTAGGTATAGTGTGGATAGCGTAGCATTCTTGCTTCTCGAGGCAGTTCTAAATTTTAATCCCGGTAGGGGCAATGATGTTTTGTTTATGTGATGAGCATAATAATTACGCAGTGATTGACTTTAATATTCTTATCTATGTAGGTATTTCTATCCGTACTTAGGCACTATGGTAGATTATTATGGCATGGCATATGGCACTTGTTCGGAATATTTATTTTTCTCTGATCATCCGTTCATTTTTATAATCATTGTTGTAACAATTTACATAGTATTCCAACCTAAGGTAAAACAAATGAAACCAACTATCATTTGTTTCAGAACAAAATATTTGTTAATTATTATATGTACCTACCTAAGTAAAACAAAGCGTTCAACCTACGTACGGTGAGTTTTCTATTTATATTGGAGAAATATCCATTTAGAAGCAATAGCGCTCTATGTGATTTATTCCGAGGCGAGGAGTCAATTCCGTACAATAATAGCTCGACACTATTCTGTTACCAATGTGGATTAAGGGATTCTCGCCGAGTTGGGAGGAAACAAGCATTTTTATCGGAAATCGGTTCACGCCTACCCCTCCATAGGGCTATTACTAGGGCAGTGTGTATGTAAAACAGCAGTTCGCAGCCTCCCAGGTATTTTGTATTCACAAAGAATAAACTGATTCTAAATTGCCTGTCGAGATTCAGGTGCGGTACTTACTGAAGTAAATGAGATTATTATAATAAAATTTCATGGATGCTGTCTAGAACTTAATACCAATTAGGTGCTTAGTTTAAATGTGTAGTCGTGTAACTTTGGTGGTTTACAAATGGTTATGTACCTACGCTGAAACTTATTCAAATTTTACCTAAGGCTTTTTGTTGATACACGAATTTTGCGGAGGTAATTCATATCTTTATTAACTTTGATAATCTGTATTATTGAGTGGTTGTCATCTTTAGGCACGGCAGCAGTGGACTTTCTTGGTTTTGTAATAGTTCTTGGTTATTGAAAATGGTTTTGCTCTATAGACTTATCACAGTCTAATTTCATATACTTAGGGCTGATTTTTCAATGCCTAGATAACATTTATTCGCTTGGTAACGTATTAAACCGTTAAATTGAAAATGTTTGTCATTCGCTTGTCTGTCAAATGTTTTGAATGCCATTTCTTGACTGATATCTGTTATCTGCGGATTGAAAAATCAGCCCTTAGTCAAATCAATTTCAAAAGCTTCCGAATCAATAAATTAATACGTATTGTTGATAAAATTCAAGTTTTGAATATACAAAATATATAACTCAACAGCCACTACAGTAGTTGATATGAAGTCCGTGTGTAGCTTTGATTTATTTATATATAATCAACGGTGTATAGGTATCTTTTCACCTGTATTGTCCACTGCGAACAAAACAGAAAATTCCGTCGATTTTTTATTATTTTCAACCCGCTGTCAAAAGTCTAATCGCCCGTGCGAACTTTTGATCGAAATCGTTTTTTTATTGACCTCCTCTGTAGTTGATTCAAAGTACCAACGACTGAAAGTTGGCTGTATGTAATTTCATTTTCTGCTCTTTGAATTATAGAAAGAAGTCTGGCTTTTTATGTTTTGAAATATTTTCTGTTTTGACTCGTTTATAAAGATAAAAGTCTTATATACAAAAATGAATTGCTGTTCGTTGGTCTTGCTAAAACTTAAAAACGGCTTGACTGGGCTGGTTTAGAAACAAACAAAAATAGGAAAAACAACCAAAAGAATTAATCAGCTGAGTAATCGAAAATTCAACATTGGCAATTTTGTATGAAAATCATCACCATTTCGGATTTCTTTTGACAGCTAACTTTGGATAAAGAGGTTTAGTCAAATAGAGGTTTTGGTCTGAAAAATCGTTGAAATTCACTCGGTGAAATAAAGCATATGTAGTGTTGCTTTCGTTTTAGTATTCAGCTGCTATGTTATTAACTGACTAACTAACTTATTAAATAGATGGCTCTTGTTTTCAATATTTTAAAATCCTCAAGGTAAAATTGATAATCATATAAATAACAAAATTGTAGGTTATCACCTGCGAGAGGGGAAGCGCGTAAATGCGTTTTTCTACGGCATACAAAAAAAAAAATTATACGAAGTTTACGGGATCCACTAGTTTTAAATATAAAATCAAAAATCTCTCTTTCTCTTATCACGATTATAACTAGGAGCTAAAATTCTACCACGTCTTTCATAAAAAAATGACATAAAATTAGTAAGTACATAAATTATTATAAATTCTCATTAAATTTATTCTCTTCATGCTACGTCATAGCAGGGTGGATTTCCCATTTGAAAAATTTACGCGGCACGGATGAAATCGGTAGTGTAAAACGTTGCTTTACAGTTCTTATATTTTTTTCTATGTAGAAGAGGTCGTTGCCTATAAGAGGCAATAAATATTGTTTTATTTGGATTGCAGTTAGTTAGGAAAAAATAATAGTTAAGCCCCGATTTTATCATTTCGGTAGCTGTCCAGAACACTTTTTTCAGTGTAATTTCCCTCGTACAACAAAAACTATTGATTATTTTGATGTGTGGTTACTTTTATTCTAATCTTGAATAGTGAGGGTATTATCACAAAGTAATTTTATAATTATATCTACCCAGTTTAATAACTGGTATGAGTAAACGCATGTGTCCCAGAAAGTCTATTCATTTCGGTGACCTAAAGTTTATAAGGCATATTTTTGCATAGAACAACTCTAGCTCCCCCCTCATACGCTTAAAACTTGCGTACCAGTGCCGCCTAAGTGCTTGTTGTGGAAGAAAGTGCGCAGCTGGCCTGCTGTTCCCGCCAAAAAAATAAGTATTGCTGTTCGGTGGTCATGGGACAACTTTGTTTTCATTTCCGTTTATGGGTATGACTCGTCTTCCAAAGAGCTAGTATATTTAATTGATTGTTCGTAAGTACGCTATTTCTACTACGTTTATTTGAGTAGTATTCATAACAATATATATTAAATAGTTTTCTTTTAATTCCAATTTTTGTTCTTGTTTTTAATTTCGGTGTCTTCATTTCGGTTGATTCGGTGGCCTAAACTGTCAACCGAAATGATGAAAAACTAACCGAAATGATAAAAAAAATCATTTCGGTGAGTGATGAGAATTTCGGTGCATAATTGTTTCATGTCAGTGGATTGTTTTATCATTTCGGCTTATTATTATTTCATTTCGGTGAAAATCCAGACCAGCAGGTGATATTTCAAAATCTTAAGTGTATTTTTTAATGTGTTTCTAAGGCATGTTCTTTAAGCGATACTAACTTCGACCTTTTATTATTGTAACCACTACTTGATTGAAAGGGAATTATATGTTTCTTTTTATGAAAAACTGGCCAGTGCCTAGACCGACATAGTGTATGGGTTTTGACCATTTAAGTTATGGAATATAGTCCATCTGCGTCTAGGGTTGCATTGCCGTTTTCCATAACTACAAATAAAATCGCAAAATTTCTCAGATATACGATGGTTTTCAGACTTTATAATAATTTTACGTGGTCGTATCTTCTCTTTTTAGTCAGTAAACTTGGCAGGGTGGTCGTGGTCGTCATAATCCTTCAGCGGAAGTGGAAGTGACCTGCATTACTATTCATCGGCATTCTTCGATAGTGGCTGCCTTCTTTATGCATACGTGCAAGCGGTCATCCACGGCTGCTCTGACTTGGTCCATCCACCTCATTGGCAATTTACCACTTGGCTTGATCTAACCCTGCACCGCGACTCGTTCGATAGATGCACCGCCTCGCCGGGATACGTCGTGTCGTTGCTACCTGTGGCTGTGGCTTTTCCGTTCTTCAAATGTTTGAAGATGTGTGTTACGATCATGTCTGCATGCTGGTTGGGATGTGCCTAGACAAGACACGACAGACCGATAGACTAAACAGTTTAGTTCTCAAACGGCTCCTAAACCCTTCATTATCTGTCTATCCTCAATCAGTGCTAAAGTAGTGTCGTTCATCTAGTGTTGCCGTTTGATGGTATCTGCGAGTGGTTCAGACTTTTTGACTGTTCCTTACCATAATTTTGGCTTGGCCCCAAAGTTGATCTGTGTTCTCCATATTCATTTCTGCATACAGAGTTGGAGTCTATGGACAGCCATAGACTCCAATTCTGTTCGAGTTTTGCTATAAACTTTGAGCTATTCTCTATTTAGATTCTTTTATTTCTTTATCTTTCTGGCTGCTCTCAGTTTTAGCCGTACTTTGGAGATAAGAATTTGGTGGTCTGACCCGCAATCAGCGCAAGATATCCGCTATCGAGATCCAATTAGAATGAAGTCAATTTGGTTAAGATACTTGTCGTCAGGTATAAAGTCTTCTAGGGTGATTCTGGAACAGGCTGTTTGTCGGCCGCAAATTGCATCAGGCGTTCACCTCTTTTATCGCACTGACTCTAGTCTCAATCTTAGTCGGTGGAAGTCAGCCCCAATCTTTAGCATTGAAGTGTGCTGCTAATTGGCCCTGTCTCAGCAAAATTAACTTCTGGGTCATTCTTGTGATGTTTAGAATGACCCAAAAGCACTGGTATTATGACAGGGTCAAGGAGTGATAGAAACAGACATGTACGTGATGATAAATTATAGAATAGAAGAAAAAAAAGCAAATACTTAAGACATAGGGATTATAAACACAAAACAACATCATGCAGGAAATAAAACACAAAAATAAATATTTACACAGACATTTATCTGTAAGAGACCATGCTAATATAGACATCCTAGAAAGATTTCAAAGCAAAGCACTACGGACAATGCTCTTTATCCCCCCAGTGCATTAGCAACAAGTCTACATACTTAGACCTTAAAATAAACACAGTTCGGCAAGAAATAGCCCAGTACACTAAAAAGACAGACCAAGACAGGGTTGTTACCCATGCGAACGAACTGGCTAAGACCCTAAGTGGAGAGAAAGGTGTACAACATGCCCGTTTGAAACGACATGACATTTCAACTTTTTTTAAAAGATCTTATAGCCAAAAAGAGTGTTAGCTGTAAAGAAATCTTACAACTAGATTTGGCTCTCTTAGATGTGTAAAATCCAGATCTAGGATCAGCCAAAGAAATGACTTATTGTGAATACACAGATCGCCATGAAGTAGAATAAACAGGAAAAAACAGATCTTGCTCATGGCGCTCTCCAGTTCGGCATAAAAACTCTCCAGGTCAGCCTCCGTTGCAGTGCTGGCGCCGCTTTGAGCTTGATGCTCAGTACTCGATTGCAGATTGGTTATGTGTGTTTCTTATGAGTTTTGGAAGAAGGACGGCAACTCTATTTCGGGTCATGTTGTCATTGCCAGAAAAGTTGATGGCGTGTGTCTCGGTGGGTAAATGACCATTCCATCCCAATGAGTTTCACTGAGCCCGCAGATGTCCAGTTCACATCTGGTTATTTATTTTTCCAAGATCTTTAGTCCCGGGCTGTAGTGAGTCAAGTACATTGCAAGTAGCTTTCCTCTGGACTTGCCGCAGCTTAATTAAGATACAAGTAGTATTTTATTTCATGCGTTACCTGATCTCTCACAACGTCATGGCCGGTATCCAACTTTCCACCGTTGCCCCAGACGCAGTACGGCGCCGGTTGCTAAGCGGATTTGCATAGCCATCTTAAGATCTTTGATTGTGATTTCATGATAATTTTCTTGGGATAAGTAATAGTGCAGTGATTTTCTTTTGCCTTCTGCACCAGGTAAATATTTAAGGAGTGATTTAGATTCTAAGGGTCACTGAAGCCTCTTCCAATTGGTTTCACGGCTGGGTGTATGGCTATGGTGTACTGCCATTGCTCGGTAGTCAGAGCCTCGTCTGTTATTCAGCAGCAACATGACGACGACTGGAAGGTTATTGCCGCAAGCTATTCGTACGAACCACCTGTGCGTGCAGGTGAAGTTGACAGTAGGGTAGGGTCAGATAAAGATGTTGTTACCGGACCGGTTACCTTACTCACGTCTTACTCACCCATGACATCGTATGCATGCATGATAATGCTATCTATCATATACGGGATTATAAGGGGATTAACAAATACCCTGTATAAGTATTGCGGTACACCTGTATATGCTGCTTCGGTGGATTTTAATTTCGGTGTATAAGTTCATTCATTTCGGTGACTAGTTATTTCATTTCGGTTAACGTCCGTTTCATTTCGGTGACATCACATTTTTAAACACGTATATCTCATAAGTCTGTAAAGATATTTTGATGGTGTTAAATATGTGCATTTAGAGTATAAAGAAATACAATAAACCACGGTTAGAATTTAAAAAAACTTTATAATAAAAAATTCAACCGAAATGAAAGAAAAAACACCACTTGTTGAAATTGACCCAGCAGCTTATTCATTATTATACTATGGTCATAGCATTGTGGACTGGTTTTGTAACCAAATCAAAAAAGAAATGTCTAACGCGACACAAATAAAATTGGAAAGAACAAAAACCATTATCTATGAGTCAATAGAGGATAGCAACTGACAAGTAGTGGGCCATCCTTTGAATCGTGGGTCTTAGCTGAATCCAGAACAAAACCCCTTTATTGGCGTTTTGAATCCAGTCTTCTGACGGAGTGCCCCATCCAATATCATTCCATTTGCAAGATTGTCTGATTTATGTTCGTAGCTGACATAATAATATATATTGATTTATCATCCAAACGGAAAAAATGGTGTTCGAGCACTATTTCCTTTAAAAAATGGATTAAAAGAATCAGAATTATTTTTGAGACACTTATTTAACCTTTCAGTTTCACAATCATCATTTTTCACGTAGACCTAAGCTACATAAAACATACCTCATTTTCTTTCCGTAGGTCTAAAATTTACGACACTGAAAACCCCATTTCAATATATTCACTCTTTTTTTGCGTGCCGCGCGTTACAAACAATCGAGTTGCGGCGGCGACGCGACAAGACGTGAGAATCCGGAAAATCTTTTTTGTAAAAAGGTATTTTGAACTCACAAATATTCCTCTTGAAATACCAGGCTTGTTAGTCATCGGAAAACAAATATTTTGGAGTTAAAACCTTAAGATATACACTGACGAAATGTCCGTTTGGGAGACGTCCAAATGGAATACTACCAAATAGAAATACGTCCAGAATAAAGCTATGTGATGGCGTTGGTGCGTACAAATGGATGTATAGTCAACGATGCCCCATAGATTTAAATCTGGACGTACTTCCATTTATAAGTATTCCATTTGGACGTCTGCCAAATGGGCGTCAGTGTCTAGCTTTATAAAGTAACCCCCTTACTAATAAAGATTGTATAGCAGATGTATAGTTACACAATGGTTACTCTCTGTCAAACTATTTTAAGTTTGACATTAAAAAGGAAGGGACGAAACACTGTGTAACTATGCATCTGCTATACAATCTTTATTAGTAAGGGGGTAAGTATATTTATATCTGTAGTGAGTACCCATTTGTAGAAACCATAGACTTAGAAACATTTTCGCTGTAGAAACTGTTTTTAACTGAATACCTAGACAGGTACCATGGAGTTACCTGATATCAAGTACACAGTTTATGTATTCTAAGAACTGCCTACATTGTGTTCCAGCAGCTTTTGTATCTCAAAAGCGCTGAAAATAGTTTTCAATTTCGCTTTACTTATAGGCAACTTTGTTATTACGATCGATGTTTTTAAAGAAACACCAATACTTACGTTGTTTTTCATTAATTATCTTTTATTGTGGAGAAATATTTTGTTTTTTCATTAAATTAGTTATATTTAGTTTAGTTGGGCAGAGTTGTCTATAGGTTTCGAAAGTTAGTACGTTTAGTTCTATCTAGTTTAGTTCGTGTATTCTAGCTGCGATTCGATAGATGAATAGTTTGGATGCTGCAAACGTGGTTCGATTGATTTATTTAGCGGACATTGGCACTGCCTACAAATAAATAGCGGACAGGAACACGCTTGCTAGGCATTATTCCACTACACTGACGTATGGTACTACAGATTATAAAAAAACGTTGTTTCACCAAAGAAGAAAAACAGAATGCAACGAAAAAAGCTAAATTTAAGCTAAAAAACATTTAATTGCAAGTTTTGCTTTGGTACTATAGATTTTAAAATATTGTTCGTGCAACGCTGTTTCGCCAAAGAAGACAGACACCAATGCAACGGGAAAGGCTAAATTTAAGCAAAAAAACATTTAATTGCAAGTTTTGCTTTGGTACTATAGATTTTAAAATATTGTTCGTGAAACGCTGTTTCGCCAAAGAAGAAAAACACCAATGCAACGGGAAAGGCTAAATTTAAGCAAAAAAACATTTAATTGCAAGTTTTGCTTCTACATTAATTTAGAGAGAAACACCATCAACATTTTAATTAGAAGGTTTCACATTCACGATACGAGGGACAGGTTTCAGTTATCCGTAAGGCTAACTTAAGATGTTCTCTAGTGCTTTTCCCTTTTTAGCTGACGTAGTAAATTTTATCATAAAATTCAGTAATAATTTTAAAACTGTGTGAAATATTTAGAGTGTTCATAATTAAAGGAACAGCCAAATCAAAATGACAACTTCCAAGAACGTGCTAAAATATAAAACATATAGTTAGGACCAGTACCGGTATTTCGCTCATACTGTACTCATTACGAAGTGAAAAAATCTAAGTGCTAAGTTACATTTTTATTCTAGAGATATTTGATTATTGTTCCTTTTAAAAGTGACTGTCACCTCTTTCCGAATATACCTTCATATTTCTTTGTAGCGGTGCCAATGGAAACTTCACTCACTGGAGAGTCGAGGTCATATCGTTTGTACGTGACAACAAAAGCCGTATATGTGAGAAAGCCTTTGGAAGGTTAGTCGCTCAGTACCATTTCAGATCCATAGCGCCTCAGTAGCCCTTTTACGCCGCTGGCCATATCGATCAAGCACCCTTTACACGAAAATCTATCGTAATCGAGTTGTGTTGGAAAGTAATTTTGAATGGACATAGTTCCGTAGTGAAAGAGAACTTTAATTTGAAAGCATAATATTGACATTTGTACTAGATTTAATCTCGTCAGAACTATGCAATGATTGTAATATATTATGATAATACGGTGACTAAGGCCCGTATTATTAACCACTTTTAACATTGAGAACAATCTTGAGATCATACCTGAGATGCTGTTCCTATAAGAAGAGCATCCTCGAGTATGGTCTCAAGATATCTCTCAACTTTGAGAATGTTTATAAATACGGGCCTAAATAACAGATAGAAATACATCAATAACAATACAAATATCCATGATTCGAGAACAAATCACAAAAGCATACGCCCTTAATAAGATTCGAACCCGGGTCCTATGGCTCAACAGACAGAATCGCACGCGATGCGCCAAAAGGCTGAAAAAAACAGTTTAATTTAGAAACACATAATTTATTTGAATAATTAAGACGACGATTTATTTCCATGTTGATACTCTACAAAATGTTGTGAAATAGCCGTTTCTCAGTTACGCTATATTATGTCGCCGTTGGTCGTAACTCTGGCGCTTGTTAGTTTCCAAGTTAGCGCGAGATTGTGCAAGCACGCAAGTTTTCGAGTTGGCTGTGGACGCTTTACGCTCAATATTACACGGTACTTGAGCATTAATTAAAATTATATCTATCTTCATCTCAAATACGCTATCTCATTAATGTGTGCAATTCGTTGGGAAATATAAATAAGTAGTGACCATACTAAATAATATATACTAGAAATAATTCGATTCGCACTGTTAATCGTTAATATGATCGATTCCCGTCTGAGAATTATGATCTGGTGCAAGTCGATTTTTTTCTAGTATATTATTTAGTATTGTATAAAAACAGCATTGTTCACAAAATCTCAAATTTAAAAATTATATAGCTGTTTCATTTAATAAATTGTCAAAATATCTGGAAGATATTTGAGTTGAATGTCGAGGTAATTTATGAAATAACGCTGGCTTGCAGCGTAAGAGTGAGATATATTAGAAAAAAATTCTACGATGCTACTAGTGACTCGGTAGTTCAGTGGTAAGAGCATTGTACCGGACTTCCAAAGGTCGCGGGTTCGATTCCCGTCTGAAAATATGATCTGGTGCGAGTCGAATTTTTTCTAGTATATTATTTAGTATTTTATAAAAATAGCATTGTGAATGCTAAAATCTGAAATTTAAAAATAGTAGTGACCACTTAAAGATATCATACATAAATATTTTTTTATACTACCTGCTCGTCAATGGCATATTATGTGCCATGCAAACCTTTCCTAAAGTAAGTCATTACAGCCCCACGGTCTAGCCGGGTCATAATATTGTACTGAATATCATTTTTTCCAATGGGAACTAATGTGATTTGAATTTGGAATGCAGCCTATGTAGTCGTGCTTGATCGAGGTTCGTTTCAAAAATGTTTAGGTGCAATGAGATTTTATTCTGAGTTAGGCTATATGTTATCATTTTCTTTGCACTGCCTACAAATTTAAAAAAAAAGAAACATTGAAAACTTTTTACGAAATTCATTTTTACCCTGGCCCTCGTAATCGGGGTTCAATATAGCGCCCGGGACATAATACACTACTTTAAGCCCTTGTTGCATAATCTACCTTTTTAATTGCATTAAAAAAGTGTGTTACTAAAATAATTTTGGCAACATAAATCATTGTAAACCACAATTTAACGTTCTATTTTAGGGAAACGGACGTTATATTGAATTGTAGGATACAAGTCTAAAAACGAATTTGACCGTATCGTTACTACCTTTTTTTTACACCGAAGAAAATGCATTTACGCATCTCCCCTGTAGGTGAGCAGGGGGTTCGTATGTGGGACTCGCCAGGAGGGGAACATTCAACGTTGGGGCTCCCTCCATGACCACCTCCCGTGATCTTACCCAGCCGAGTGGCTCAGTGGGATCTCGGGGTATCGTAAAGTAGGTAATCTTAAACCTTCTGTGGGATCAAAGTCGAGTTATAATTAGAAAGACATTTTCAATCTTAAGAGAAGCAAGTATTATTTATTAAGGACGAGACACACTCAGCGCAGTTTACCTGAGTGTGACGAATGTATTTTGTTCTAGTATGTACTTCGTATTTGTGTTTTTGTAATAAAATTATGTAATGTTCTTGTAAATTCCATGTCCTAGAAAATATTTCTAATACTTAAATGTGCATATTATGATACTAAAAGTCATAATATAAATAACCAAACGTAATTATTTTGTTAGAATACGGTAGCTTTCCAGTTTTTTTGAGGACTAGCCCCCTTACTACAAAAGATTGTATAGCAGATATATAGTTACACAATGGTTATTCTCTGCCAAACTATTTAAGTTTGACATTAAAAAAGAAAGAGACAATACACTGTGTAACTATGCATCTGCTATACAATCTTTATTAGTAAGTGGTAGATGTGTAGGAGCAAATATCTTAGGTCACAAATATTACACTTTAAAATTGGAACATTCAAATTAACGGATATAGTTACCAAAACACTTAAATGTTCGGTCTGATACGTAGGCAAAGCTTGCAATGCTTTATAATTCCATTGTGTTTTGAATTTGTGCTCTGTATGTCAAAAGCCTTAGTAATTTAATACGACGACGTTGGTGTTGTCGCGAGAATTAAGCCTTAGTTAATTATCAAATTCGCAAATTAAATGTTTAATGAATACTAGTAGCAGAAGCGAAATCGTAGAATGCCAAAAAAAACTACTTTCAAAGAGAACACCACACCGGTTACGTTGCTCACTGAAGCACGCAATTTTGTACAGAAAGTTATAGCCGGAAGTTTTATTCAATCAATATACATTCTACAAGAACTCCGCTGTATTTTTAATCTGGATTTCTTTAGCTTTAATAGTTTGAAATCTATCGATTATTTAGTATCGATGCCTTTATCGTAGTTGGGTACCTAATTGGCCAGCTGAGTTGCGCGAGCGGTTCCCAGGCAGAGGTAAGCAAACTTAGATAAGGGCGGAAGTGAGGGCAACGGTCCCGCCCGCCGCCGCTGATAATACAACACCTGTGCCTTAACACGCACTGAGCACCTATTCTGGTGTCACGCGATTTTGGGGAATGTATGTATGAGAGATAATTTACCAAATGTCCTGTTCCAACTTAATTAATGTTAACATTTAAGAGTGTATATCCGATTTCAAACGTAATAATATCAAAATCTTGCGTTTTTCCATTGACAAAATCTAAGGAATGAAAACATATTATTAATGTAAACATTAGTTTTTGGAAGCAAAAATCTTAAGTTATTTAGTTTAAAAAAACAGTTAGAAACGAAGACAATCTGTTCGATCAGAATTTCTGCTTGTCAGAGGTATTTTTCACGAATGTTTCAGCTGTAACGCATGAGAATACGACTCATAATATATTTTTTCACCCCTCCAGCACAAAAAGGGCGCTTTTGGTACGTAAAACTCATTTTCTCGCTGATAGAGATGAAAAGTTGTGTTTCACACGAGAGCAAATTTTTTTATGTCTCGTGATACTACTGATAGTCTATATTAGAATCACTCGCTACTATCATGATTCAATTCTAGATAACTTCACTAGTTCGTGATTTAAAGTCGGCACTCGCAGCAAAACTCGCAACTTTGGTGACTTGTTGAACGTGAAAATAACTATTAACTAAATGTGTGTATTGTCAAGGAGTACACTATAGAGGAAAAAATACAAAAATGTTTTTAATTACAGACAAAATTTATTTTTTGTAGGTGCACATGAGCAAGTGCAACTGTAAAAATGTACATTAACAACGAAAATGTAACTAGTTTTAATAAAAGTTCTTCTTGATAAGACTGTTATAAAATTATTAAATTTCGAGCACTTTAAGAATTGCAACTGCCTGTAGTGGCATCGTCCGCTAAGAATGCTGTTGGTTTTTGTAGTGTGTACATATGACAGAGGAAACGCATGGGCGGAAGTTATCTCTCCGAAAGGAAAACGTTACTTTTCAACTTTTTACAATAATACCAAGACTCGGAGATATCAGCCTAAGCTTAAGTAAATAATATTAGGTAAGTACTTAAATGCTAGCCCCCTTACTTATAAACATTATTTAACAGATGTATAGTTACACAGTGTTTTGTACCTTTTATTTTAATGACAAATTTAAATAGTTTGACAGAGAGTAACCATTGTGTAACTATACATCTGCTATACAATCTTTATTAGTAAAGGGTAGGGCTTAACAAAATATAACAGAATCACACTATTATCGCATACTGGGTATAATAATACAAGTATTATTGTTTATAAAAAAATACTACGCATTTTTGTTGTTCCATTTTATTAAAGGCTTTAAATTAAAAACATATATATTTATTATAAAATTGTGGTATATTTTTGGTTGCCACAGCCTGAAAACAGCATTGAAAGGGTGCCAAAATTAATACTTATTATAACAACGGAAGTAATTGTGCAAAAAGCTTGCGGTGTATACATGAAAATGTTTTAATATAAAATTCTGTCTTATTATCAATATTGTCAAAGCTTTTCAGAACGTCCCGAAATCTCTTCACGGCTAAGAAATCAATATAACTATATCGTATTCCGTATTCTTAACACATCTACAATTGTGTCAGCCGATAAAAATACAAGACAAAGTTGTTGCCATGAGTGTTCGTGCTGCATACAGAAAGTTTTGGAGTGAGGCACAATCGCCGATCGATGTCTGCGAACGATTCCTACAGATTACGGCCATTTACATATGAAACGTTTCACTGAGCGCTTGCACTACAAGTTGGGACTTTTCTTGTCTGTGCCTAGTTCCTCCTCTTTCGTAATAACGTTTTCGGAGAATATGCATTTCTTCCTATTCAATTTTTATACCAGAGGGGAATGAGCAAGCAGATGCAGACTATAAAGTTATACAAAAAGTTCGAATTCATTTTTGATTTCGAAGTGAAGTTTTTCTTAGATGACTACTGAGCAAGAGCTTTATGATTATAAAGTTCTTGCTACTAAGTTTAAGTACAGAGTATACGGGGTTATTTGTAAAACACCTACAACCTCGCAGGAGTAGATTACTAACATCATAAACATTTGTTCTACGACTTTTCCGAAAACAGACAAAAAATCGACTTTTCTTACAAAGCTCGATCAGCTGTTCGGGACATTTGTACAGAAAGACGTTTTCTTCTGTCTTTTGTTTATGATGTTAATAATCTACTCTTGCGAGGTGTTTGGTGTTCCAAAAATAACCCTGTATAATAAACTTTTAGTTTATCGGTTTTCACAAAGCTAATCAATTTATAAATATGATTTAAGACACGAAATCATATTAATTAAGCGATGTTCATTAATTGGAATATTCCAAGTAAACAATGGAAAATTATTTATAGATTGTTTTCATCATTTGATATAAAAGTAACAAGATTAATTTTGCTATTATACTAATAAAAGCATTAATATGGTAACTTTTTAACCCTCAATGAGATACCTAATTTATTTCAATAACAAATATAAGTTGATTAGTTACTTTTTTGTATAAAGTATTAATAAAGAAGTAATAACATTATTTACACAAACTCTGTACCTATGTGTAAAAAAAAATATGTTGAAATATCAGCTACGTTTTATTATGTTTCTACAAAAACTTTAAAAAGTACGAATACCTACATTTGTTATCACTTGACTGAAATAATTTTTAATGTCTTTTGTTGTAGTAAGTATTACACAAAATTAGTAAAAAATAAGATTTATTACAATAATTAGTTTAATACTAAATAACATACTAGAAAAAATAGGACTTGCACCAGATCATGTTCTCGGACGGGAATCGAACCCGCGACCTTTGGATATCCGGTCCAATGCTCTGACCGCTGAGCTACCGAGTCACCGGTGAGAACGTCGAATTTCTTCTAGTATATCAACTCTTACGCTGCAAGCCAGCGCCATCTCACCAATGTAGAAGGAATTAACCTCGACATTCAACTGAACATCTTTCCAGTTGTCTTGTTTAAAAATATCTAGAGGTTAATTCCTTCTACATTAGTGAGATGGCGCTGGCTTGCAGCGTAAGAGTTGATATACTAGAAGAAATTCGACGTTCTCACCGGTGACTCGGTAGCTCAGCGGTCAGAGCATTGGACCGGATATCCAAAGGTCGCGGGTTCGATTCCCGTCCGAGAACATGATCTGGTGCGAGTCTTATTTTTTCTAGTATATTATTTAGTATTATATAAAAATAGCATTGTGAATGCTTAAATCTCAAAAATTCAAATAATAATTAGTTTATTTCATTCTTACACTATAATAATTCTAATACGTTCTAAATAAAAGTGTAATTGTAAAACAGTTTTCTGAAAATCGAGCACATTTACAAATTGCACACATATTTTGTATACGAGAGGTTCCGATGAAAAATTACAACATAAACCTTCGACTTGAAGTCGACAATGCCGCTTCCAAGTAACTACTACATTCCTCACAAATGGCGTCCATTTTAGCAGGCAGATACATCTATCTCGACCTCCTTTCATTTCGGGTGAGTGGATACGGTTTTTCACCAGACACGTTTGTCATTTCATATTTTGCAACCTATTCTAAAAATATCGTATGTCGTGATATCGTCTAACTTTTTCTCTTTTATTCCCACGATATGTCAAACAGCAAATTCATCTTAAATGTTCACTAATCCAACGTGATAGGTATATATCAAAACAATTAATCATTTATGAAAAAAATAACACGAAAATAAGCTTATTACATTTAGTGCTATATTAGAAAAATAGACTATTAACCGTCTTGAATAGCGAACGATAACAAACATTTTGATTTTATTATTTATCTTCTAACAATAATAATTTCATGTAAAGTCATGATTAAAACTTTTTTGAGTTTATTGAGATATGAATTTAATAATAATTAAGTCAAGGGGAGAAGTGATACATATTTTATTTTTATTCAAAGAGGTTTGGTATAGTTATAGAACTCGCAATTACTTATATTCAAACGAAAGTTACTAAGAAGCAATTGTGAAAATTAAATATTAATATTATTAGTTTACATTATTGACATTTTAAAGCGTCCAGTAATTTATTAATTAATTAATTAATTATCAATTATAATTTAGCTGAATTAAGTGACAAAAACCACAACATAAGGTGATCCACCCTAGATGCAAATAGACTATTGTTTTCGTAAATCAATCCCATTAATGGGCAAAAGCAAAACACAATTTCGATCTAGGGTTGCCACTATGCAGTTTATCACAAAATTGTTTTTTTTCGAAGAAGTGACGGTTTTCGGGATTCAAGATAATTTTCCAGGGTTGTACGTATGGTATCTATCATATTCGGAATCGGAGTGTTTTGTAACACGTTGTATAAAGTGAAACCAAAATCATGTCGATTCGTTCGGCATTTAACCAAAACAACCCAAAACGTAATAATATAAAATTAATAAATAACTATGAAAGTCGCTGGCTTTACCGCGCACTCTCGTGCCACACCGCGCGGTCCTTAACCCCAACCGATAACAGCTGACGCAGCTGTAAAAAAAAATAGAATAAAAAAATCTTCACCAATGTGTTCTCTAAACACTTGACGTGACCTTACCCTAAAGTCTTGGCACATAATTTGATTCCACCTTATATAACTATTAATTAATACGCATAGCGAAGTATGTAAATGAAACTTCCAAAAAAGTAATTACACTTAGTTGGTTATTGCCATACTCGAGGTATGATTGGTACAGGATGTTCAAAATACCTAACGACCATTCGGAAATCCTTCATAAGCCCACACTTCATCAGTCATCCAACAACACAGGCCGCTGTTTAAGTGGGTATTTCATACATTTTTCACCGCGCCTGATTAACCTAATGTTCGTAAAACGTGGCTAGAATGAGATGTAAGATATTTTGAAATACATTTGTACGTGTCTGGAATATAAATTTAATCTACTGTCAGCTTTGAAACGGGTACATTACTCTGACAATTTTTATTTTGCACCCGCTTTTACTTCATTAAAATACAAAGCTATAATTATCACAATAAACCTATACAAATAGCGCCATTGGCTGCAGACTAAGTATAAATAATGAATTCAAGAGAAGTTCATACTGTAAAAGCAATAATGTTGGCCTAAAAGTCTGAAATTAAATTATTAAATGTCACAGTATTCATGTCTTCTCCAATCCAAATATACATTTGAACCAGTTGATATATTTGGACAACAATATTTTGTTTTTTTAGCAACATCTGTTCATCCATTCACCATTGGCATGTTAGAAAAAATATCATAGTTATAGTCCAGTTACCAAAGTCCACATACGAATGCTAATGTTCATAGATTTGAATTTCATCTGAAACGTCTGAATTATAATATTCAATTTTCTCAGAACATAATTAATTATTGATCACTTAAACCCATCATCTCGATCAAGCCGTTTTTGTTTACAAGAGCTTCTAATAAAATAAGAAACAAGATCCTTCTCCGAAGCCTTTATCGTTCCTTTAAGAAACTGCAGTGGTGTATTAAAGAGTGTGCATAAGTTTGGATGGTTCAATGTTGATTTCCAACATAGCTTTCTGCATTAAGCAACTGCTTCAAAGTGGATGGGCTCCAAAACCAACACATCCGGTTGAGCTGCAAGCGTTGCTTCTGTAGTAGCCATCAAAGCTGTCAAAAGTCGTTCTGAAACGCTAAACTGGGTTAGACGCGAGTATTGTGAGGACAAACTAAACTAGGATACTCGCGGAGCCTACTTCTAACGCTTATTTATATCGAACTTTCGATTTACTCGGCGAGAGAACAACAAGCACCGGTTATTTCCCCGATGTATTAATATACATAGGTAATACAAATTAGCTTTTATTCAGTAAAATAACACTTTTCCCTACGACGCACTGTTTTGAAAATATCAGTGAAAAACACAAAAGTGAGACGTTTAAAAGCCTCCCCCCACTCCGGCTCACCTCCTAGACGAGAGGAATTTTAGTATGTTCACACCCTAAGCTCCTTAAACAAGTTTCCGAAGGAAAAAGCGTATGTATTCGCTCACACACTCTACAACCCCTTTATTCATTCGACTAAAGACCGATTTTGAAGAAATCTTTGAAGACGATATACGATACTTATAAATTATTTATATTCTTAAGTCAGTAATAATTATTTACAATGGATAACTTTAAACGGCTTTTTTCAAGTTCTATTGAATGTCGTCATTGTGTTACTATCATATCACACAGCGCAGGCGCCTAGACTATTAGTAAATCTAAATGTAACAGCGCTTCACACACCCTTGCGTAGCGAAATTGAGTTTGTAACTTATGCACATGTTACATTTCGATTGTCGCTTTGCTGAGCCGGCATCCGAGCCGTGCCACATTTGTTCGAAAATTGGTATAAATTCGAAATTGATCGAGAAACTTCTTAGATTAAACTGAACTTTAGTACTACCTCACTTTTTAAAATATATAATGCTTTTGTGAGCATTAGACGTTTTCGCCAATTTTACCACTATCACTTTGTTTGTGTAATACGCACCAAGAATAATATTCATCTACTGTGCAAGGCGAACAATATACGCCCGCCCGTGTCAAGCACGACTGGGAACTTAGTGCTCTTTATAAGTGACAAATGATAACTATTGTATGAAATTTGTGTGTCATCGTGTTTTATATAACTACAGTAAAGTTATTTGTAGCCTCCACAAATACGAATATGCCCTTCCACCCTTCTATATCGTCGTGTGCCAAGTTTAACCATTCGTTGGTTTTTGTTGTGGGACTACTATAATATCAAAGGTCGTGGACATATTGTAATACCTACCGACCAGGGCCCTATTTAATATCGTGACAATTTGTCAATTATCATGACAAATTGGTTTACATTGCGATGTAACTATGAGTAGTTTGTTCTATTTTCAAATATTTTTATATAATTGATTTTAATAAAATTGTCATGACAGGTGACAAATTGTCACGTTTATTAAATAGGGCCCAGATATCATTTAACATTGACTACTGATTATTTTAAAAACTAATTAAGTATTTCCGCAAATACTGGTTTATTGAAATTAATAATGATTATTTATACACTAAAAAATGTTTTCTTCTAAACAAGTATTTTCGTCTAATAATGCAGTTGTATGGTGGCGTAAAAACACCACCTTAGATAAGACACATAATAGAAGGCCTAATTATTTATTTTAAGTAAAAACAAAGGCCCATGGCGTGCCAAGCGTAAAGCCAAGAAAATGAGTTCACCGCATCCGTATGTTTTTCAACGTGCGTAGGGTAGAATGGGCTCATATTTTAGGCGTCCATTCTCCATTAGGGATGGAACCCCAGCGTTGTGTGGCAGGGCGAATCTGCAGTGACAGGGGCATTCACCCCGCTTGCAACCAACCCCCGTTTTTGTTATAAAATCGATATATTTCAAGCACGTCCCTACTTGCAACAAATAGATGTGTTGTCTGCCGTCTATAAGCAATAATGCCGTTATCTACGAAAATGAATTTTCGATTTACGCGGGATTTAAGATAAAATTGATGCTATTTGATCAATAAACCAGCTATTTACAATTTTGAGGTATCATTGAAAGGGTATTTGAGGGAACTTTACAATGCTTTTATTTTCACAAAGAAATATAAAACAGTCATGGAAATATTTAAAAAAATTTGTTTTTAATTAGTATTATTTTATTTATTTGTTTATATAAACATCACTAAAATGTCGTTGACGTTATACTAGCGACATTTTAGCGTTTGATTTTAGATGTATTTTATTGTCTTGTAAAATACTAGATATCGCTTTATAATTGCTTTACTAAAATGCCACTAAGTACCTTAACGGCATTTAAGCAAACTTTTGTTTTCTGGTCACAAGACATACCTACTTAACTTTAATGCTACTATAGTAAATTAGCGGCATTTAAGACAAGCTATTTAAGTGTAAATTTATCCATTTGTATTTGTAAATATTTTTTTTTATCTATTGCAATGATAAATTGCAGTTAACTTTCAAACCTTTTTAGATAATGGCAATTTAGCTTAGTAAACATTTTGTGATAACTGAGAGAATCCAACAAAATGTATTTAAAGATCAAAAATAAAACATGTGCATCTGAACTGAGAGCCCATTTTTTAAATCGTGGCGAATCTAATTGAGTCTTATAGGGGATTTCGAGAAAAAAACAAAAACTGAAATATTTCTAAAACGTGAATTAAAACTTTTATAACCGAATGTGTTGGGCCCTCAATCCAGACGGTTGCAATAAGAGGCATAGCTTAGATCTCAGAAGGTACCATCTCTGTGTTCTAACATCGTTTCAGAAATTTTCAACCCGCTAGAAGATGGCATAACAGATCTAAGGCTGTTTAACTAGGGCCCTCAGTTCAAACATATCTGAACTGAGAGCCCAAGATAGAATCTTCGAAATATTAGTTTTAACTGAAAAATACAATAAAATTACGTTTTTATCATAAAGTGTAACACCTCAGTGAATTTCTAAAAAAGAAATATTCGTTAAAAAGTTATTAGTTTAATAGGTAAGTGAAAACTAAATTTATTAAAACCTCTGAACTGAGGGCCCAACTTTTTCAGCTATATTGACTTGGCTAAAACTTATAGAATAATGAAAATTACACCAAGTTCTTTTAGAAATTCTTTATTAAAACTTGATATATCGTTCGTTGTTCTTAATACAGTACTTTAAGAGAAAATGCATTTTAAATTGTTTGTATGAGCAAAATTTGTAGTGTCCATAATGTTATTTTAAGTAGGCAAAATATAAAAATACAAAAAATAAAGATCAATCGGAATGTAATAAAAGAAATAAAACTTTTTATTTTTAACTTATTTTCAGTAAATATAGGTCAGGACAAAAAATGGTAAGATATTGTCAACGTTTTTTATAATAAACATGTGGGCACCCACATCTAAATATAAGTCACGGTACCACAGAATTAATAATAGTACCTACTGAACGATACACAAATATTCACACTTCACACACATAAAAACACACATAATCAAGGCTTTAAAGTTACCTCGTTTCTATGAAAATCGACTGGTATTTTTAATTATCCGTCCACCACTACACACATATGTACATATGTATGTAATAAAATAGGATAATAGGGATCACTATATGATTTTCCATACAAAGAAGCTAATTTCGGATAGGTTTTTATATGATAAATTCAATCGCATAAGAAAGTTGTCGTGTTTGAAATCAGTCTTTGATTATCGTCTCTGAGCAGAATTTGACAGTGGGACTCGCTTTTAGAATTGTACAACCTTTTACTGAATTTTAATACAAAATATGAATTTCAAAATGTAATATTTTTATTTCAACGTCAATAAACGTCGAAATTATAGAAAATTATTTGAAATTATATAGTTCTAACATGATTGTTATTTTTTTAATTCGTTCTAAGTTAAAAAGACACCCAAGAGTTTTCTTCCGTAGACAAAGCTCTCTCGAGCTCGAAATAGTTACTATTATTGCCATGACAAAACTTAATAATGTCACCGGTATTTTACATTTATTACAATAAATAGCGTTTTGAGGGGGATAGCATTATCATTTCTTGTAAAACACTGTTTCTTTCTATACCTTTCACAGCGCAAAATATTAAAACCGAGTTCGTGTAGAGATCAATGTGGCTATATGGATATAGATATTTTTACACTTTTACCCAGAAGGGTTCGTAGCAACCTTCCTAGGCGCGAAGTTTGCCTTCCTTTTATTAAGAAAATTTTGAGAAAATGACACAGACATGACTAACGAGCTTGTTAATTTAGTAGTCTGTTGAAACTGACGAGAAAATTACGAAATATCGAAATCAACGTTTGAAAATAATTTTAATTTACGTTTCAATAATAAAAATAATAAAAACTATATTTGGGAATAATGTGTGGTAATTTTGGTAAACAATTCACTTAAAGGATACTATGAAGTAAGATGTAGGTCAGTCCTAAAAATATTTTGAAATCATATTTGATTTTGTATTACAAGGGTATATATACCCTACAAATTTTTAGTCCTATAAAGAATGAAAATGCATTTTTTATTAAAGTATGGTATTAAGAACAACGAACGATATATTAATTTTTAATAAAGAATTTCTAAATGAACTTGGTGTAATTTTCATTATTCTATAAGTTTTAACCAAGTCAATATAGCCGAATATAAAAAACGTAAAATAAGTCAATATAGAAAACGTTGGGCCCTCAGTTCAGAGGTTTTAAGCAATTTAGTTTTTACTTAACTATTAAACCAATAACTTTTTAACGAATATTTCTTTTTTAGAAATTCACTGAGGTGTTAAACTTTATATAAAAACGTAATTTTATTGTATTTCTTCAGTTAAATCTAACATTTTGAAGATTCTATCTTGGGCTCTCAGTTTAGATATGTTTGAACTGAGGGCCCTAGTTAAACAGCCTTAAATCTGTTATGCCATCTTCTAGCGAGTTGAAAATTTCTGAAACTATGTTAGAAATTCTTTAGTAAATTCTAAAATGAAAATTATTAACACAGATATGGTACTTTCTGAGATCTAAGACTAGGAACTCTAGTGAATATTAAACGCAAACTACGTTCACTGGAATATTAGTAGGCACAGTGTGAATTTTCGAGTAATCCTGCGCAAATTCTTATAAAACTACGCAAATTTATACTTACGTCATATTTGACGCCGACAAAATGCTCGGGAAGACGGCAGGTATGATGAAACGCACGCCCGTCGAGGACATGTATATCCTCGTGGCCATACTAGTTTGTCATACCAGTATGGCCACGAGGATATACATGGGGATGGGTCCGGCGCAGGAGCTTGAACGGGGGTCCCGTTCAAGCTCCTGCGCCGGACCAAATCAATCACCGACGCCGGGCGGCGAGTCAAACCAAGTACTGCAGTTGACGGTACTTTAGTGTAGTAACGTGGGATAACCGCATTTTAGTTATGACTTCAATGTAAATATTTACAGTGATAGTCAAATTTTGTCATTAAGCATGAGTGCACAAATTGTAAAATTCGAATAATGATTTGGCAAATAAATTACTAAATTGCCGTTAAAATCCTTTAGTCGCATTCTAGTGTAACATTTTCATTTATCGGCATTGTAGTCTAGAGTCGTTATTTTAGAAGTTTGACACTTTGTATAACTATAATACAGTAAATGTATTTTAATCGCGCTGTAGCTTACAAAAATCAGTTTACCGGCAATCAAGATATGCAATTGAGAAGAAAAATATTTTTTGACGGCATTTTAACTATACAATTGTAGTTAGAGGCATTGTTGCTGTGTATGCATAGGAAAATCAGTCATATAACGGCAATTTTCTTTTAATTATTTCAGAAACTAAATAAGATAGGAAAATATGACTTAGATAGGTCGATAGAGAATCGTTTTTTGATTACGATGCCATCAAAAAGTGAAAATCGAGCAGATGTTGGTTAACGGCGTTTTAGCTTATGGACGGCAGTTGTGTGTGGTATACTCGATCGCCATTTAATATCTGGAGAATGGTTTTATTCTTTACTACATTTTTATATAAAAAGCTTCACATAATGATTATAGTTTGGCATAAAATTAAACGACTTCTAATCTAAAAAATGTGCTGATACTTATTTTGTATGTTTGGATAATATGCTATTGAATCCTAACTACATTCATCAGTTTTTTTTCTATTTTTTAAGTTGTAACGTGTTTCAACTCAATTATTGACATTCAATTGAAAAAAGTTACTCATAGTAATTATACTTAAGTAATTTTAATGTAAACCTATTTCTTTTATATTCCCTAGGGGAATAGTTACAGTATGCCTCATAAGTTACTTTCATTGATGTGATGTGATGTGATGTTGTGTGATGTGTAGATGCTTAATTTGTTGACAAAAAAGAACAAAAAAAATATCTTAAAGTAACTAATTAGTTTTCAAGCACTTTATCTTATCTCGTTCTGTTTTGGCAGAATTTTATACTAACTTTCTTTCAGTAGCATGCATGTTATTATTTAAGTCAATATTACTCTGCGGACAATGTTTTTGGTTAAATAAGTAGTACTATTTTCTGATATTTGTCACATTAGTAAGCATAATTATGTAATTGTTTTTTTATTTGAAATAAATATATTTAAAAAATAAAATCTTGACTTATTTCAATAGCGATTTTTTAAAAACGTTGCGCATTATAAAATGTGATTAACCTATGTGCTTTCAAATAGAGTATAAACAAAAACTGATGCTATGGGTATGTAAGTAGTAAGTAAGATGTCCCTAAGATTAAATAGAAATATGAAAGTATTTACTTGTGATAAGATTTTTTAATACTTACTTAAAATAAATGTGTCCATTCATATTGGATGACTATCTCTCACACTTTCTATAAAAAACATTAACACGCATAGTTTTCTTTGATCATACCAAGTGATTTTTTACTAACGAAACAGCTTTGCATTTTTTTTCAAAAAAAGGTGGAGGTTCTATGTTCGTCTGTTTATTTGTTTTTTTTTGTATTATAGAACAATCACTTTAAAACATGCGCCCGTTCTTCTTATCAGTTAAAAAAGTATGGAACGGAAGGCAATTATTAAGTTTATTTGATTAAAAAAATTATGACTCTTGACTCTTAAATCTAGAAAAAAATTTAACGACTCAGAAATGCTTATTCTGTGAACTAATTTGAATTGAGAATATTTGACTTCGACCATTCATTAAACTATCACAAATACATTAACGCCTTTAGTTTCTACATAAAACAATCTGTAGGTTCATTATAATATAGCAATAGTCTACCTACCTATAGATATATATATTACCGTTGTTTTTTATAGCCTAATGAAGAAGAACAATAACCCAGTGGATCTTTAATATTAAGTCCTTCTAACTTACACACACATAAGTGTTATTGACTCTAAGCGTAACAATGACGCGCTCATCGCCCACACGCCACATACCTGCGATATTACAGTTTTGTAAAGCCAACCTGCGCTGTCCAACTGGAATATTGAATGCGTTATTTTTCTCAGTGACGCGTCATTTTATTAGATGCTGCTTTAAAATGGAATTTATTATTTTGAGTTTTCGATCGATGATCACTTGATGCACTGTAGAGATCGCCAACTGCATCATTGGCCTACTGTGTTGTGCCCAAAGTCCTAGTTCTCGTCTAATGTTTGTGTTTTGACACGTTTGTGTTACCGGAAGCCCCCTGTGCAGGTTTTAGAAGAAACAACCACTCACGTTCTATAGTAGGTATGAAAAACATTATTATTTTAGAAAAAAGTATTGACATTAACCAGTTAAGTAATAAAAATGGAATAAGTTTAAGCTATTCTCAGCTTAGAAACTTTGTAATTTACTTAAATTTAAACCTAATAATATGTAAACAAATATTTCATAACATTTATGAAACAATCTCACATGCTAATATCTCAACTACACAAGCACAAAATCATATTAACCTTAAAGAAAACTTATCACGTCATATAAACGTGATAAGTTTTCTGTATGTATATCAGAAAACAGACAAAAAAATCGACTTTCCAAATGTCCGAAGAGCTGATCAGGGTTTGTATGAAAGACGGAAGTCTGATTTCGGAAAAGTCGTAGAACAAAATGTTGTTGTTTATGATATTAGTAATCTACTCTTGCGAGGTTGTAGGTGTTTTGCCTTCACGTCTTAACTACTGAACCGATCATCATGAAATTTTGCATACACGTTGTCAGGGGTACAAAGAAGGACATAGGATACCTATCATCCAAAAAAAAATAACTGTTCACGAGGGATAGCAAAAAAACTTTCCACGCAGACGAAGTCGCGGGCGGTCGCTAGTATATAATAAATCCAAACGAATATAGGAAGAAAGAAGAACAATTAAAACACAAATAAAAACTGCACAAGTGTTAACCCTTTTACCACCATCAATAGGCAATTAGAAGACGTTTATTTATAGTAATGTATGACAACGTGGCAGTCTCAACTAGGTTAACTTTGAGTTAGCTTTTTATTGGAAAATATTTATTCCGTTCCACACAATGAGGTTAGCGTGCTCAAGTACTTGCGCTGTGCAAGTGTAAACGCTTCGGCCCTTTCAAAAAAATCTGCTCTTTATTTAGGTCGTTTATTTATACAAACTTGATTGAGTATCCTTTCACACCTTTGTATTACTTGTCTAATTATTTATTACTTGTATTAAGTATACTTAAGTTAAAGCTTAAAACCGTGTTTTGGTAGTAATAGATATTTTAAACATGAGTAAGTAGCTAAATATGATGTTTTTGTCAGACAATTTCACTGACATAGAATGTAATAAATTAATCCTCAAATTGGTGATTCAGAGTTCAGAATAAATATTATATTATAATAATACTCGTATATCTACTGAAATCATGAAACTTTAGATTTACTAGCTTAACGCAACAGCTGTCAGATCTTCCACGAAAGCAATATTCTTTAATTGAAATTGTTATCTGTTTGAAAAACTAAAAAAATTAAAAGCCTCAGTAAAACTGACGAGGTGAATTTTATTTCGTGCTTTTGTTATTGGCCAGTTTCGCTTAAAAATGTTTAAGTTGAAGTTTCAAGCAATCGACATGCGGTAATGAACGCGTCACAATTCGCTACAATCCAGTTTCATTATACTTTTCTTGTGCACTGACTTGACACTGCACCAATTAAATGGTTTTTTGCTACTTAGAAAGGTTTTAGTAGTGCGCTACAGGTTAGAGCTGCCCACCACAAAAAAAACAAGAACTACCTATTACTTAAAAAGCGCACCTGAAACACATACAGTCCCCTTATTAACCAAAATATTGCGTTAATTTTAAAAAGTAATTATTTCAAACCTTAGATATTAATAATGAGGTAATATCTGTACCCTTAGCACGAACAGCTATCGAGAAAAAAAACGCGCGTAAAAGTACTCGATAGAGTAATTCTCTATGGAATATCTTATTTCGCTTTTCGGCGGTAGATGGCGCTGTACAAATTTCCAATACCAAATTACTCTATCGAATGTTTTTACGCGCGTTATTTTCTCGATAGCTGGTTCATGCTAACTAAGGGTATAGTAGCTCTACCATGAGTCGATGCAAACTGTTTACGTTACCGAAAACTATCGGATATACTGCTCACAGTCAATGCGAGTGAAAAAGAAAAAATAAATTTGCATCAACTTTGAAAAAGGTATGAATATATTTTCTTCAAGTAATTGTTTAAGTAGTTCAGTAAATTATTAGTCGACATTCACTTTGAACTTTTGCGTTTAATCAAGTGGTGTCTTACAAATACCTACCTGATTATTGAATAATTAAGTATTTGAAAGATTCAATTATCTAATAATTAGGCTTCACTTAATTTAAATCAAACGTTCAAAGTGCGTGTTTACTAAATACTAATTTAGAAGCACTTAAACAATCACTTAATGAAAATACATTCATATCTTACCTATCGGGTCACCGAAGAATAGAATTCAAAATTTATACCCATTCATTACTTATCAACAAATATATTTGTTATGTAGGAGCTTTCAATCTAATCGAATAAATTGGGCTGCGTATTTTAAGTGGTGAAGTGCGTCACGCTTGACGATCGGTTTGGTGACGTCAAAATATATTTTTATCGATTTACCTATTTGGGCTAACCTACGGCTTTAAAGCCGTTGCCTTAAATCACATACATCACACACTTAGCTCCGATTTCAAAGTAAGTAGCTAAAGCACAAAAAAACCGGTCTAGTGCGAGTCGGACTCGCGCACGGAGTGTTCCGTAAAAATCACGTTTGTTGTATGTAAGCCCCCTTAAATATTTATTTTATTCTGTTTTTTCAGTATTTTTTGTTATAGCGGCAACAGAAATACATCATCTGTGAAAATCATCAATCATCTGTGAAAATTTCAACTGACTCTAACTAACACGGTTCATGAGATACAGACGGACAGCAGAGCCTTAGTAATAGGGTCCCGTTTTACCCTTTGGGTACGGAACCCTAGCAATCACCCAGACCTTAGGCATATAGTTAAGTTACCTTTCATTTTGTTTCTACATTAGATACCAAAGTAACTAGCTAAGACAAAGATGCTATGACAAAGTACTAAAGTGTTAAGCGACTTTTGTTGCTGACCGTACCGCTTTGTTCAAGTGGAAAATAATCGAACCAATATTAGCTACGTGAACGTGGACTAAGAATGAAGAAACACCTTTTTTACTAATGAACAATAAATGTATTTCTATAGTGTCGGTTACAGATCTTTCCAATGACATTCGTACCTATAGCAAAAACTCACTGACATTTAGCTTAAGCAGAGCATAGAGCATAAGCGCTCTATGGCGACCAGCCAGTTTCCAACATCCCTTACACTAGACTAGCTTTAATGTGTTACTCCCTAGCTGAATGTGACGAACAGTGCGGAGGGTCGGTTAAAAGGTATTAGCAAGTAATATATTTTGCCGATTCTTAACGCTACAGACTTTTCAAGGAGCCAGCAAACTCTAAATACAGTATTGGCTTTTCAGTTCAGCTTTAGCTTTTTAAATGTTGCTAAGACGATTTCCAACGGCGCACACAAGTTGCCGGCAGCTTGAAAAATAAGTGAACAGTTTCACGGTTCAATGCTCTAGAAAACGTGTCCGTTTCGCTAGGCAAACAGCTTTACTTACATTTCGATTGGTGAAAAACGATCCGAAAGCGAGGATAACCTCAAAAGTTCTCTTTCAAAAGTTATGAGGTCTTAATAATGTGACTTAACATCTCAACCCAGGCTCTCAAATCACGATGGTTTTAAGATTTTTAGAACTTTATGTATTGTGTACTAAAACCTTCCTCCCCCCCGTGGGGGGGGGCTGGAGGAAGGTTTTAGTACAAAATAAAAATCTTAAAACCATCGTGATTTGAGAGCCTGGGTTGAGATGTTAAGTCACAATAATATCAAGGATGAATTAATTAATTAACGTTACATTTATTAACTATTGTAAAATATATTCAATTAATTATTTTAATCTTAATAATTGTCTTATTTTCATTTGCTTGCATTTATAAGTTAAACATTAAATAAGGTAAACTGTTAATCAATTGTAAAGAGTAGACGAATTTATATTCTTTATCCTTAAGAGAAATCAGAACCACGTTCATTCGCCGTATCTCTATAGCTAAATTTATCTTTAAGCTTCTAATTATTATTATTTATATAACATCTTAAACATTTAAGATTTTTATAAAGTTTTTTTGAAGATAATTATTAACAAGTAGTTAATTATTCTACCAACTTTTGTTTTTAAACAGGTACCTTTTCTTTGTAAGATAAATTAATTTTATGTGTACTTATCTGTTTTAGTATATTTCACTGGTTTATGATCTGGTGCGAGTCGAATTTTTCTAGTATATTATTTAATATTGTTTATTCACTATTTAATATATTCTCATCCTCAAATGTTTTTTTTTTCAGATCTGGCTAACATCATTTATTAGACAGTGATTATTTAGCTAGGCTTAAAGTTCTTATAGAATTACTTTCACTTCAAATAATTTTACAGAAGAATCCTACACCACCTTCTTGCAAAATATGATAGACTTAAGTCTTCCATTCAAACGTTTTTTTCCTGGAACCACAGAATAAATAATAGTACAAGTCTGGAACTTAATAAAAAACAGAGCGAATGCTCCTCGCAAGTATAAGTACTGCTGAACTAATACGGTTACACGTATCTTATTTGCGTTTTCAGATTAAAGCGAAATTGTAGCAGTTACCACTAAATGATTACACTTTTCAACAAAATGACTGCCCCGTCTGGACTCTACAATGCTGGCTTGTAATAATCGTTTTATCGAATTCGATTTCTTCTTCTAAGAATTCTAGATATGAGTTTTATTCAAAAGAAACACTTTAACTTACAGTTTATATAGGCCATTCTCAGCATTTAGTCTACCAGAAAAACAGAGCTTTGAGATAGCTTTGATTTTAGCAATTGCTGGATGCAACAAGTTTTCAGAGATCGAATAGTCAGTTTCAAATTTAGCACACATCGCTTTTACAGCACATAATACAAGTGTTCATAGGTTAAGGTGACCCCTTTCCACCACTATTCACCTACCAATAAAAAAAATGATAAACATTTTCAATTTACCATAAATTTTCATATCCTGATAAATTATTATAATAACACAGTAACACACCGTATCCCTATGGGAAGAAGATCACATGGAGATTTTATTGGTCGGGTTGCCCTTTATTTATCGGTTTCGGGAGACCCGCTGAGAATAACATCATTGTCTACTCTCAATATAGTGTAAATGACATTGTTCGCACATCTTCCGTTTGGTTGGACGATGCGTTTTTAGATTGGCCCTACCCGACCAAGGAATAAGTCGCCTAAAAATAGTTTGCACTGAAAAATTTACTGCTAGCTTCCCAGGGTCTTTGAAGATAAAAAATATATTTTTTGAATTTCAAACATTTTTGAACTTCTGTTGTTATTTTCATAACAAAATTTTCAGAAAAAGTAGCTTCTCCCACTTATGACTGTATTTTACAAGTAGAACATTTCCTTAGAACGCCTTTTATTAAACCATTTTTTATTGAATATTGGATATATTTATGTCACAAATTTTAGAATTATAAACAAGCAAAATACATTTTTCTTTTATAAGTTTATCTTCTAAACTAATATCAGCATCAAATAACCTTGATGTGCTATGAAGTGTAGGTGTCATTAGAATTTAAGTCATTCACAAACGTTGACATTTTCTTTGATATGAAAGTCGTCATAATACTAGAGCATGACGCGTTAAGCCAGCCCCGGTTCTCCACGGACGCATTACACATGTGGCTGGTTTCGGCACAATGCGAAATATATGAGTGTGCAGAAACGCTCATCGGAGCAGGTCGGCTGCTCCCAGCCGATTTACCAAATTACTTCGGCAGCCGATTCATGCGCGGCCGAATTAACCATTAATTCAATTATCAATCACGCGCGTCACTCCGGACGCGTGTTTCATTCATATCACAAATATAGTATTTTCAGCGTCGACGCTTCCGAGTACATCAATTACTTTCCGGTAATTCAGTGTGAAAAGAATGAAGCGGTTCCAACAGCAATGCCAGTAATTATCGTCATCAATAATGTGATTGCCGAACCAGTATTCATCTATTGAGGATAACGAATGCCAGAGATTTCTATCGAGTGCTTATCAGCGGAATTTATGTTTCAATACCCATCAGAGTTATCGAGTTTTTGGTGTCAGAGCTATTTACGCAACAATACCGAACATGTTGGTATTATAAATTAAAAATTATCTGTAATTTCAGTAAAAGTATCTGGTTTTTATGTTTCTCTTTGGTTTGAGGAACCTAGATTTAACATTCTAGATATGTAATTTAAATAATATCTTGTTTATGATTTTTTACGATCAATTCATTGTTTATCCCATAAGTCTGGTGCTTGTAGTACACATCATCCAAAACCCTATTTCCATAACAAATATGCTATATTTAACTACCTGTTCAACAATTGAGTTCATTAAGAATTGAACATTGTTATATCAAAGTGGTAGCTAAATCTGCACTTAGTTAATGAAATAATGGATGCCTCAAAGTAGGGATCGTTTCCACTACTTATGCCGCAACATTTGGGTTTGTTGATCAATCGTGATTAGAAAGTCGATAGCTGACACATCCGTATGGATTGAGCGACAGCTGGTGACATAATGAAGTCGCCAGCGTATGACCTAACATAATAATATACTTGCAGTGTCAACAAGATGGTTGATTTGTCATCTCTAGATAATAATTAGACCAGTAACTTAGAAACGCATCAGAGGTTCGAGCATCAGAAAATATACAATGCGATTAAATTGACAATAGACAGTGATCCACTGCAACTTCACTAGTGAGTGTATGGCAAAGAGTAAATTTTGCACATTAAAATACGTCGTTTTGTATTGTTAAATTAATCGCATAGTATATGGTTCTTTTAGGGTTACTCAAAAAAGAGTCCTTATAGGATCACTTGGCTGCTCATCTATTTATCTGTGAAGACAGTATTTTTCGTGGTGACGCATCGAAACATCAAGTACCTACGAAGATTTACGGTCCCTGTAGGTTATAAATAAATATCAAGCTTCTTACTTAGCTCAAAAAGTTGTTTTTTTGTATTAGTTGTTACTAATATATTATTTCGTAATTCCTAGGTGAATGTTCTAATAATGAAACTAAAAATGTTTGCCAAAAAACGTGGATCAAAAAACAATTTTTTTTCTTCCTATATTATTTGACAAAAAAAATAGTTTCTTTGTTAGGACACTCACCTTAAGGGATTAAAACGACTACAAAATAACGGTGTATTTATTAGAAATAGTCCACAAATATTTGGTTCCCAGTGAAGAAAGTAGAAATGCGGTAGTTAGAGGGAAAATACCCGAAATATTTTTATAGCAAATTTTTCTGAAAGCAATAAGCAATCAGTACCCTTAGCACGAACATCTATCGAGCAAAAAACGCGCGTAAAATTACTCGATAGAGTAATTATCTATGGAAAATGTCATTTCGCTTTTCGACGGTAGATGGCGCTGTACAAATTTCCTATACAAAATTACTCTATCGAATGTTTTAACGCGCTATATTTTTTTCGAAAGCTGTTCGTGCTAATAGTACAGATGAGCTCACTAAATTCAATGTAAGATAGCTGTCTACAACCTCTATAGACGTGGGGAAGAACATAATTTTGTCATAGCAACAAAGACTTGTATGTTGTACGAGCTTAAGCTATTTCGATGAGTTATAAAGGTTTTCTTCACAATAATATTTCCTTATATTTATTTTAAGCTTATATTATGAAAAAACAAATTAACTCTATTGGTTTCTTATCCAACTTTACAGACTTGAAAAACAAGCGAGGTTTTTCAAGTAAGTTGCGAAGTTGTTTATAGAATAGCTACTTTTTTCAATTTAAAATGTAAAAGTTGTTTAGTACTCATTGTTGTTGTTTTGGGTTAAATATACAGGCTGTTTGGTAATACCTTTATAAAGCCGATAAAGGTAGAGAGGGTACCATTCATACATAATATGGTAGATAGGGTACCATTCAACCAACTCCGGAAAATTATTATAATCCCTGAAAACCGCCACATGCCTGAGAAAGGACGACATTGACGACCCCGTGGTCGAGTGGTTTGTACGCCGGTTTTCAAGGTGTCGCCATCTCAGAGGTCCCGGGTTCGATCCCCGGCTGGGTCAATTTACAAAACGAACTTTTCTCTATTGGCTCAAGTCTGGGTGTTTATAGTTCTACCGTAGTCTCTGATTTCCATAACACAAGTGCTTTAGTTACTTACTTTGTGATCAGAGCAATGTTTGTGACGTTGTTCATATAAAAAAATGGCTCAGTTTGTGAGAGCGTTTGGGCTTTAAAGGAACATTAAATATAATTATAAAATATGATTCTCATTATTAATACTTTGTGTCTAAACGATTATTTTTTAATTATTATTATTATTATTATTATTATTTTTTATTATTATTACTAATCTATATATATATATAAAAGCGAAAATCACTCACTCACGTATTTTTTTTATATTTATGGTGATAAAGGTTTATATTATGGTGATTAGGTGTAACAGGGTTAAAAAGTGATATAAAGCTAATTTTGCTGTGATTGACTTCGACGTCGGAATTGAAACTATTTTGTGCATTTGATTGATTAATTAAGAAAAATAAATATCATTTGTCATCTCAACGTAGTATTACATTCTCTTTGGTCATTTCCCCTGAGAGTAGGTAGAATGCATTTCATTGAATAGTACCTATGGCGTTATGTTGGCAGTGCTGTCATTTTTTCCTTCCTTGCTTTGTTATAAGTTGCAAATTTATTCCATCTAATTATCAGTTTAATTTTAAAAGAATACAATATTCGGTCAAGTCGCCTATGCTATGACAATTAATAAAGCACAGGGACAAAGTTTAAGAGCGGCTGGTGTAGATCTGCAGTGATTGTTTCTCCCATGGCCAGCTCTAATGTCGCCTGCTCGAGAGTCAGCTCGCCGAATAACCTTTTTATTTTGCAATCGGATAACGTCACAAGAAATGTGGTAGGTATAGAACATGTTACAAATATACCCCTAATGCCGAATATGGTATATACTATATAGGAACCATCAAACTGAACAACTTTTACTATTGGAACCAACTCTCAAATCGCGAAAAAATAATCAGCAAAAATTCAAATCGAAAATATCAAAACGTATGAAACACATTTTGATATTTTCGATTTGAATTTTTGTATGAAACAGCTGATTTTTATTATAGAGAAGTGTTGGATGATCGAGATTGAGAATCCTGTTAATGCACAACATATTTTTATTTAGAACTAGCTGCACCCGGCATGCGTACCTATATTGCAATGCTCCGTTTTTTTAGGAGCCCCGCCGTCTGTACACTTAGATCTTTTAAACTATGCATAAAAACCCGCATCAAAATCGGTCCATAAGTTTGGGAGCTAGGTTGCCTCAGACAGACAGACACACACAAGTCAAACTTATAACACCCCTTGCGTATGTTGTGTACGTCGTATATATATATAGTGGTGGCCACATAATTAAGGACACAAGTCTATTTTCATACAAACGAGGTAATTTTGAAGTCTTGGTTTTCCGCTAGGGATTGAACTAGCTGTGATCTGATGATGGTCATCCAGGGAGTGAATGGAGAAGATTCAGATAGCAATACACACCCAACTGATCTGGTCAGCATTCTAAGAGATGTAAGCATAAGAATTTACAGTTGCAAGTTTTCATACATTTCTATACTATATTCGCGGTTTTTTTAAACATATCCTTACATCTCTTAAAGTGCTGGTCAGATCACTTGGGTGTGTATAGAAATCTTGATCTCATCCATTTACTCCCTGGATGGCCATGCTCGGTCAATCCCTGGCGGAGAAGCAATGCTTAAAAGTTACTTCGTTTGTATGAAAATCGACTGGCTTCCTTAATTTTGTGGCCACTACTATACCTATATAGATATCCTGTAGTATAGTCTAATAACTTTACACTCACCACATTAGTAACTACATTGTACCCGTGCGAAGCCGGGGCGGGCCACTAGTATAGTAATAAAGTAGTAATAAGTAATAAAGTTGCCGCAAAGTCTAAAAATGTGTCTTATCAAGCACGAGTAATATTGTGATCTTGTGTCTGAAAGAAGCTAATTACCTATACCTAAGTTAATATCGAAAAAGCTCACAAAATTTTACGAGAATCGGTCGTTTATGAAATAATCGATCTGTAGAAGAGAACAGCCGGATAGCCAGAGAGACAGACATACAAAAGCATTCTTGCCCAAGCTGAAGCGGAGTCGCTTCGCGTTCGCTCGGTCAAATATCAGCAGAAAACAATGAGTGAAATGAAAATATAAAAACAGAAAACAGAATAAAATAAAATGCCAGTCTAATAATAATAGGTAAAGCGGCAGAACAAAAGTCTGCAAACAAATCGTTTGCAAGCGAATTTCCTATCGAGTTTGGTGATCTTCATAAATATAAAAATGAATTGCTGTTCGTTAGTCTGGCTAAAACTAAAAAACGGCTTAACCGATTGGAATAACGATTTATTTGTTTTGTTCGTTATACTGAGGTGGTTTAAAAGCAAAAAATAGGAAAAATTGAAAAGAGCTTTCAAACAGCTAATTAATAGAAAATTCAACTTTTGGAAAAATTTTCATACTTTTGGAAGCTAACTTGTTACGCTAAACCTCTATTTAATGTTAGACAATCAAATAGAGGTTTAGTCTGAAAGATCGGTTATGCTAAAAACACTTATACTACGTATACGATTTTAAAATTCTCAATGTAAAATTGTTAATCATAAAAATTGTAGGAGATATGAAGTTCACAGGGTCCACTTGTAGCCTTGTATAAAGTCGATAGGGAACTATGCATACAAGCCCGCAAATTATTATAAACCCAGAAAACCACCACATTAAAAAAATAAAATAAACTGCATAGTGGCAACCCTCAACCAAAGTCTCCTTGCGTCTAGGGTTGTCATTTTGCATTTTTCCATACATATAAAAAAACAAAGGGGATGGTTCTAATGGCTTTTGGCCAACTTTTGGAGAACAATTTGTCCTGTAAAATGTATTTTCACAGAAAAATATAATTAAATCTAAAATTATTATCAATGGGAGTCTCTTCACCGGAATGTTACTATAAAAATAAAATGAATCATTTAAAAAGTATATTTTTGTTGAAGAAATATTAGGTCCTTACCTTTGAAATTGACGTTTTGTATGGAGAATTTTCAACAAATTGCATTTCCCATACTAGCATTTTCATAATTTATTTAACAACCGTGAACGCTATTGTAACAAAACTGTTATGTTCGAATGTTTGAACATTAAGCTAACTTAGGCAACATAACATAAGTGAAAAAAATTATTTTCGGCTAAGTTACAACGGATAAAGTGGTCATTTTCACTATCAAAAAAAGGATTCACTTTCAAGGTATTTTTTAATGTTTTCACCCCTCCAGCACGAGAAGAGCGCTTTTGACGCGTAAAAACACGAAGCAAAATAGATTTTTGCTATATAATTATATTACCTCAAAAAGTGTAATAAAAAGTAAGTAATTAACCCATCAAGGCCCGGAAAATTAGACACAAGTAATATTCCATTGTTATCCCGCTAGGGCATTGATGAATTAAGTAAGTATAAAACTGTAATTAATTCATTTATTTTGGAAGAAACAATTATAAGTACCTATATAATTTTTTTGTCTATTCAGTTTTCGAAATTTTCTTAAAAAATGTTTCAGCCATTTCGATTTTTTCATGTTATCATGTTAGATTATAAATAGTACTTTATTTGTCGATTTAATAATTAATTAGTTTGACCAACGGCAGATCCTTAAATAAACAAAAGTATTACTTAAGATAAGTGAAGCGCACGAAATACATGTACATTCTTAAAATGTACCTGTGTTTCGTGCGGAATAAATGATTATGATTATTATGATTGTCATTGTGTTTTATCCAAACTTTGTTTTATCTCTTGCATGAATTCAAAGTTATGCCACATAATACATATGTTATACAAGTGTTATGACTAAGTGAAGACCTAACTATTTACTCTGTGAACAAAACTGCCAATAATTTTAAAGGGTGTCACAATTTAAACTATTTACGTACGAGTTTATAGCGGCCTGCGGAATATCTGTCTCAAAGATTATATAAGAAAAAACAAAAAACTGTACTAAGTATTTCCTTTTAACTCACAATTATACAAACACAGATGTTTTTTTAATCCGTTTCTATTCTCCTAACAAGACGCTTTTCGAAACACCTTTATTTATTCTGCAAAAACGAAAAATAATCTCGTTTCTAGAAGGCTGTTTATTTCCATGCGCACTCAATGGTGTTCCGGTCTGGTGGTCCTGAGTTTTAGTAGGTATGTACCTTCCCGGTGCTGACGAACTCTAGGAGGTAAACATCCACGATTGTATTGTATTAATTGTTTTTTAAAAATAAAACCTTACTTTAAAAAATACTTCTTAGGCGGAAATATCTACGATTGTATAATAATATTATCATTATTTTATGAACAATAAAACTTAACCTTTTTTAAAAACTTTTGTTTTAAAAAACGACGAAGTGAACGAAAATAAAATTTCGATAAAGCATTTTATTGAACTTATTTCACGAAGTTATCGAAGCTTAAGATTAGAAGTATGTCACCGCACTACACCATGATTGTTTTGACAGGGAAAATGATTATCGATTTTACGATTACGCTATCGCTCCACTACAAATCTTGGGTGAATTTTTGTGGTCGTATTCTAAAGCGTGGGCGGGTGAATTTCGGCCCAACTAAATTGATTGTAAGCCGCTCATATTGAACATTAACGGTCTTACCACAAAAGATTTTAAAACACTGTTCAACAAGTGTTTAACTTAGACACTGTTTAAATGTAATGCTGTCACATTTTTGAAAGAGACGCCATTACATTTAAACCATAAACTTTAGTCTATGATTACACAGTGTCTAAATTGAACAATGTTTCAAAATCTTTTGTGGTAAGGCCGTTCGACTCCGAGTAATTGGCTGGGAACTATAATTATGTATATATATATACAGGGTGAAATCGAAGTCATTGGCAATCTTTTAAACTAAGAATCTAACCGCGATATTGATAACTTAAGACAAAAAATTCTTAAATCAAAGTGATAAAAGTTTTTTTTCATTTAATTTCATGTTGCATTCATTTCATGTTTTTTCAGCGTAAGTAGTAATCTTTTTCTTATGACTTCTGTTGATTTTATTATGTTTATTTCACCTTGAATAAATTTTATCACTTTGATTGAAGAAATTTTTGTCTTAACCTAAAGTTATCAATATCGCTATATTAGATTCTTAGTTTAAAAGATTGACTTTTATTTAAGTTTGCTTAAAACAGTCATTTGTAACTAGAAGAGATAGAAAAACAGCAAAATAGTTATATTTAATAAAGTCCCGCCATCGAAATTCCAAGAAGTTCTAATGTTCTGATTAAAAACTAAAAGTTATCTACTAGTATGTACTAAAAGAGAGTCTGTGATCTACATGTGACCTACATGAGAACTATTATAATTATAAGCCCTTTACACACGTTACGCAACAATCGAACTGTGAAAACTTACGAAACACAAAGGTTCATTCGCAGCGGCTCGCTGCGTCGGTGCCAAGTTGGCAGGTATGCAAATTATTAAATTCCTCTTTGCCCAGACATAAAAGCTTTATAAATTCTCGAGAAATAGTTAGTATAAAAATCCAAAAAAAATATTTACGGTATTAATATTAGTTAACTTTTATTTATATTACTTAGTTATTTCTGAAAAAAATTGTTTATTCTTTTCATGTCCAAAACAGAATAAAATAATATTATGCTCAAAAACAGACTGGTTATAATGATGATTCAAATTTAACTTTTCGGATCTATCTTAAAAAAGTTAAGTTAAATATTAAACTAAAAGATTTTTCCACAAAAAATATTTATAAAAATAGTTAAATGAAACTGAAATAATTTAATTTTATTAGTCTTGGTTGGTCTGATTCAAGCACATATCGCAAAACGATAGTTTAGATGTGCTTGAATCAGACCAGCATTAAGTAACTGTTTTACAAATTTCGGATAACACCTATCTTCTGATAAATAATATGAGAAAAAATACTAGAAAGATTCGTCTCACCCGTAGCCCGTTCCCGTTCGCCGCTCCCACTAGCGACTCGGTAGCATAATTGGTCAGTGCATTGGGCCGGAATCCTAAGGGTGCAGGTCGAGTCCCGTCTGAGTTGCTACGGGTGAGTCGACTTTTTCTAGTATTTTTTCTAATATTATTTATCTTAATATAAAAATAGCATTGTGGATGCGAAAAATCTTAATTGGAAAATGAAACTTAGTAAAAAACTATTTAATAAGAATTTATACGAATTCACGAAAAAATTTCACGGGTGTGAAACGGATCCTTAAACTTTTCAGTATATATAATACAAAATAAATTCTTTTCCTAGTACATGATGCCTTTTTTCTCGACCGATATTCGAATACATATGTGTAACCATTAGTAATGAAATAACTACGACTTTTCTGTATTGCTAATAAAAGGTTTGCTTTTACTTACTGGCACATTCAATAATAACATACTTACGTCCTACCTTATTGAGCCTCGTATCTCCTCAGGAACACTGGAAACTCAAGTTGCTCTCATCTAAACCAATTCTCTGATAGAAATAAAGTGTTAGTTCTTTTATTACTTAACCACCTTACTAATAAAGATTGTACCTATAGCAGATGTATGTTACACAATGTTTTGTCCCTTTCTCTTTACTGTCAAACTTAAATTTAGTTAAATTAGTTTGACAGAGAGTAACCATTGTGTAACTATACATCTGCTATACAATCTTTATTAGTAAGGGAGTAAATAATAAAATAATTGACACTTTATTTCTAATAAAACTCCCTCCTTTCCAATTTTTGAAGTCGGTTGAAAAATAAATTAAATTTCATTTTCAGAAGTACTTTCAAAGTTTGAGCACAAACATAATTTTCCCTGATCGCAGTCTAATGAATATACTATTCTTGGTAATATTTACTAATTCTGGGTATTAGAATTATGTAAATCTGGTAAGGAAGGACCAGTTTCACAAATCCCAGATAGCACCTATTTTGAGGTATATTTTATATGATAAACTAGCTTCCACCCGCGACACTAAAAAAATCCTAGAGAACCTTTGACCAGGATAAAAAGTATCCTTTAATCAAAGAAATTATCATATGTTTTAATATAGGCTATAAACTATCTGTGTGCCTAATTACATCCAAATTCGTTCAGCCGTTATTGAGTGATGGAGTAACAAATATCCTAACATTCAAACAATTCATAATATGATTTTACTAGGATTGTTTGTCGTTATGTCAACTAGGAAAAAAACCGCAAGTTGTGACACTGGACCTTGATATTTAAATTTTGTAATCATAACTTGACGTATCCGGTCATAAAATGAGTATTCATAACTATTGCTTGGGCTCTTAGAAGCGCTCTTAGGCTCGTGATTTTAGGTTAAAGGATCATAATAGACAGATCATACATTTAGGAAAACGGACAAAGGTAAGAAAGCAATCTTTATCCTATTGCCTTGTATTGTATGGCTTTATAATAAGAAGTACCCTTAAGAGCGCGTAGTCTGCACACTAGCGCCGCCATTGGGAAAAGACATTATGCTTAAATAAAGACGAAATTGTGAATTATCTGCCACTTTTCGCAATAAAACTCCATTAAACTAAACGACAAGCTAGAAAATATTGTTCAAGCGATAAAAATTACCACAATGCTTCTCGGAGTGCACTACAGAGAGATAATTCACAATTTCGTCTTTATTTAAGCAGTATGATTTATTCCAATCGCGGCGCTAGTGTGCAGACTAAGCGCTCCTAATGAAACCCAATGTTTTTATCGCAAGCAGATTTTTTTTCTATCATATTATTTTATCGCAAAAGCTTTATTGATATAGCATACATTCTTTTAATAAATACTTATGTAAATGCTTGCCATGCAACGTCACACTCTTTTCTGAATCATTTTGTGATTCATTGCAAAATGATAAAGCAATTTGTTATTTTAGTACTTTTTAGCATTTTCAATAAATTAACAATAATAATAATAATAATAATAATAATAATAATATACCTAATTCATTTATTTAATGGTTACAAGTTTTCCATTAAGAGTCCGGCGAACAGTGAGCCTCCCATGCAAACGTAATACCAAAATGATTTGCAATTTGAGCATAATTAACTCATTTTATGATGTTATTCAGATTAAGACAGTATTAGTCTAGGGTTCTATTAAATAAATAATTCAAGATACTAACCCAATTCAAAATAAATGCCAATTACATTTTTTCATACAAAACTGTAAATCACATTAATTTTTATTTGGTTTGGTATTTTGGGTTTTTTATTCAATAGAACCCTAGACAAATACTGTCTTAATCCGAATAATAATCATTTATAATAATTTTGGTATAACGTTTGTATGGGAAGCTCACTGTTCGCCGGACTCTTAAGAGTTGAAAGTTACACGATCACTTTATTACATTTATCGTTGGCTGTACAAAGCAAAGGCCCATCTCTACCCTCTTTCAACAAGGGAGAGTAAAACTTCTGCGGTCAACAATACGCTCCCAAGTATTTATTTGACAGTCCCCGACTATCCAAAAGATTTATGTTCCAAATAAAATAGTATATAGGTAAAATATTACCCTCTTTATTGCTTTTCACTCAAGCTATGATATAAAATAAGAGTGAAGAAGTCCAAAACATCCCTACTTCCATAATAATAATAACAGAATTTGAAACTAAAGCTAGGTTTTAGCTTTAAAAATAAGCGTTTAGATAAGTGACGACCTAGTGGATTGCACATCGGTGTTCATGGTGTCACCATCTCCGACGTCTCGGGTTCGAGCCCCGGCTTTGACAAGTTAGAAAACGAACTTTTCTTTATTCGTTCTGTATAAGTGCGTGTGTGTTACCACTGTTGTCTCTAATTTCCATATTGAAAATGCTTTAGCTACTTAGCAATTGGAGCAACGTATGTGATGGTGTCGAATTGCAAGTTTTAATTTTAAAGATAATGTTAGCGTCTAAACGAGGAGAGTTTTGCCAATTGAATCAGCGTATGTTTACTAGTCGTTAATTTTAATTTCTTTACTACCAAAGCTCAGAGAAACACACGAAACACGAAATCCGGTGATGAATCTAGGGCATTTACGATAACCTCCTCCTTTTTTGAAGTCGGTGAAAAATAGATATAGCTGTCATTTTTGATAGGACCTACCTACGTCTATTTGTCATATTACAACATGCAAGTACATATATTCAATTTTGTTGCTTTGAAACTACTAGAACAATGACCACTTCCCATACAAGCATTGACCTGTCAAATAGCTTTTTTTTAAAGTTGATGTATATGTTAATATATAGGATTATAAATTATATAGTAGTAGTAAATATTATACATATAGAATATGATAATAAATTATATTGGAATAGTTGCTTTAACCGTAGAACACGAGTAATTATTGAATTTTAATTTGGCAATAAAAAAAATATGTGATGATAAAATCAATTTGTTCTAGTTTATATTAATTGTAATTATTGTCATCTCTATTTCTGTATTGCCGATTTTTATTTTAGTTACCAATTCATAAAGAACAATAAAAATACAATTGTATGAGCAATATTATTTCTCTATACACGATAATTGATAAGATCAACATTTTGACAGGTCAGAAATGGGCATCAACATTTTGACAGAGTTTTTGGCGCCATTTTGTCGAGTTCGGTTCGGTGTCTATTTTAATTATTTTCAAATTGATTCATAGTGGATATTGTGTCTTAAAATTGGTGCAGTTATATGGTACAAGTGTCTACGCAACTGAACAATATGTAGGATAATTGAAATAGGCGCGATCTTGGTTGTGTGAAGCTGAGACTTTTATTGAAGTGGTGGCTTCCTCAGCAGAACTAACCGAGTAAACTGTCTTGATATACTTGGTGCCAAATGCTCCAAGCAGCATTGGAATGCGATGCACCCGCATTCTAATGAAAAATTAAACAATATCTACCACTGAACTATTTAACACTTGACACTGGCAAAAATTACTTCCAAGAGGAAAGTAGATTGCCATAACAAAAAAGAAGAAGAAGAAGAACATTTTGACAGGTCAGAAATGGGCATCCCTCTTTGGTTCAAAGTTTTTGATTATTACAGACATGGCTTTACGTATATTAATTTAACTTAAAATTAATATTGAAAACAAGATCTAGATCCTTATCAATCAATTATCTTTTGATTTCAATATTAAAGAAAAAGTAAGATTATAGTTCTATGAAACCCAATATTTACTTTACTTTAAGACACATCATTCAGCTATGTCATCTGAATTAAATAAAAAGAATATTGCTTTGTCAGTAAAACTTCACAATTATCACGTTTTAACACTTCTATAGTTTCGTGATTGCATACTATTAAACTGATTAAGAATTTAATTAAAATAAACCCATTAATGATTACATATACAAAAAAATTGTGGAGTCGAATTTTCTACTCATTGTATCATTTCTATAGAACCCAAATAATTTTTATTTCCTAAACTGATAACGACAAAAATAGTGTCAGGCAAAATAATATTTAAACCATCACTGGAATATAGTTGACTGGTTTCAATAAGTCATGATCTGTCACTGGGAGCGGTTCTAAAAATGTTGTCTCGTTTTTGTCGGCGATATCTTTTCATAGTGTATGTACCATTGAGCTTTGCCTAATCTCCATACAATGCAATGAAACATGTACTAAATCTTATTGTATGTACCACACATTATGTCGAGCTCTATAGCGGACGCATTCCATTAACTATACACGCAAAAACTAATACATATATTATTAGAGGTGGTACTAGGTATGTACTAATAAAGCCGAATACCAACACTACAACATCTGAGAAGAAATGGCACATAACACTTAAATAACATGTATGTTTACATATTTTAGTTAGCATTATTAACCAATGAAAAACAAAATGCGATATCTTAACATAAAATTATTAAGCATTTATATTTAAGATTCGGTGAATTCAATGCGAAAAAAATACTCGATCTCTCAAATCGTAATCATACTCATACGATCATACGATTCAAACTTCATTTCAATCCATACTCGCACTTACGCGCATACCTATACACAAATATTCCAACACACAAACTCACACACACACTTACACACCTGATCCGACTATCATTTACTCTGTGGTAATAGTTTATAGAAGTAATCAACAAACCATAAATGTGTTATGATTTGTTGAAAAAAACAACAACAAATTTCAAGCTAAATAAAACCGTTTAAAAAAGAAATGTGTTACACTTAATTGTAACAATAAAAAAAATACTGTTAGCTCATACTAAAACAAACGAGATATTTGAAACCAGAGCCTCGACTAAAAATTTCATAAAAATGTTTTCATAATTCTAAAAAGGATTTCACAACGAAGTCTATGTAAAAATGAGCACACAATGTAGAAATTTATACGAAACTACTATGTGTGAAATTGCAAAATGTAATAATTGCTCGAATCTCGATCTAAATACTTCGCAATGAAACTGATTGTATAAATAATGAACTATTTTATCTTTTCACATTGTTTTTTTGGTCTAAGATTATTTTTTTTAAACTTTAGAAACACTGAAAAATAACTTTTTTGAAATGCTTATGTAAAAAAATCTAAGTAAACTCAAAATCATTCAGTGGTAGTTAGCACTTATGTAAAATGAATTGAGTAATATTATATTGATTGAAGATAAAGAAACTATAGCGCCTGGCCCAGCAATTGCGGAGGTTAAGTAACTTTCGCAAGGGTCGGTCATGGGATGGGCGACCAAAAATTTATTATTTCGAGCTCCTCCGTGCTTGCGGAATGCACGTTAAGCCGTTGGTCCTGTCTGCATTTGCAGTCGATAACTCCCACCAATCCGCATTGTGCCCGCGTGGTGGGTTATGGACCATCCATCCTCCTTATCCACCACTAAGGAAGGCCTGTGCCCCAGCAGTGGGGACATTAAAAATGGCTGATGATCGAAAGAAACAACACAATAACCTATATACATACTACTCGGTAATTTATGTAAAAACAAGTAGGTAGGCTAATAATAGTATATATTATGATAAAACACATAAAAAAAAAAAATACCGTCGACTTGATAACCACCTCCTTTTTTGAAGTCGGTGAAAAATACATGCCTCTCATAACAATCAATTTTAGTCTTAACACACTATGTAAGTAGATTTTCAACATAAAGAATAGACATGACAACAAAATTATATGCCAGGAATCGAACCCAAAACAATAAAGTAATAAGTAAAGAAACATACCTACCTGAAAAGATTATAGAAAAGTATGTAATCGTTCATTATTTTCGAAAAAAGAAATCCGAGTAGAATCAAGAAAGCCGAACGCCATTGAAAATATTCAGTTGAACAATCAAGATGGAAGACCTATTGTTGCCGCGTGTGCCAAAACATCATTATGTCAGCGAAAGTCTCCTTACGGAAGAAGAAAGCGCGCAAAGTACGCAAATAAGATTATTATCGCAATGTTTTCTTTATTGTTTATTCCAAGAAGCATTATGACGACGTCGTCAAACATTAAGAAAAGTTAAAAGTTGTTTTTTTCGCCATTTCTCGTCGCATCAGTCTTTTAAGTTTGTATAAAACAAGTTGAATGATAATGTTTAAGCATTAAAATATAGTTACTTGAAAATTGTAATACCTACCTCCTATTACCAATAGGAAATATTGGTATTGTTTTAAACTGCTATTACATTTTGTGTTTTATTAGATCGACACAATACGATTATTTGTAATACTGTATTTCATTTGTCCATCAAAACCACCAATATTAGACTTTCAATCCGCATTATTTTTTCGATTGCTTCTCACAGTATTTTTATTGTTAATAATCAACCGAATTCACGCTTCAAAGAAACTCTGGACTCCGTTGAACCCGGTTAGGGTTTGGTTCTAATAAAAAACTGAATTGAACGGAAATGAAATAACGTTAACCGGTTTTTCTCCGCTGCCTGCGGAGGTGAGCTTAAGGTTTTATTTTTTTTTGTCGTCGAGTCGGCGGTTCTCCTTACAATGAGCAGGTATTAGAATGACTTTGGCTACCCTAACCGCAACATATCCGAATAATACATTTAAAATATGCAGCAAAACTCTTCGTTAAAACCTTCGTTTAAGCATTTTCTCACATATTTTTTAAGATAGATTTGATTATTTCAAGTTTTAAAGGTAATGACGATAATTCAAACAAAATGTTTCATTTCACAATCGCCTTTTTTATTATTCCTCAATTTAATTTCTAAATCTCTTATTTTTTTCAAACATAAAGTTTACACATCCATTATTATCGTACATCAAATAACATTGATCGTGTGTTACAATATTAGTAACGTAACTTTATATTACTTTCATGGGCATTGGAATATCTTTGGATACTATAATGCACGCGTTTTCTTACACTGTAAATATTATTACTTTTATTTAGCAACGTCTTATCTGAACTTTAACAATCACGATATATTTTATATTCAGTAATTTAAATAATTTGGCGATCATAATCAATATCAATACCTTCCATATCACGTATTAATTTACACTTACATCCTTCAACTAATCAGTCGCGGACCCATCCCGACAGGATCCAGTGTTACTTTCCATTATCTAAATAAATTATATAATACAAAAAATATTACACTAACAACCTGTGTAGGTATAGATTACACATACCGTACGTATAGTTGATTTCTAACTTATAGAATACAAATGTACAAGTTGCGACATGTCGTATAGATATGTAACAAGAGTCCTTCAGACATCAGTAGCACAGCCGTCCTGAAAGCCATCCTCTGCGGAAGGCCTGGTGATGGTGAGCACTCGCTTGAGCGCTGAGACCGGTGGCAGCACGGGCGGCGCTCGCTGCCACACGCGGAGGGTGCGCGCGCCGCCCACCGGCAGCCCGTAGTCAGGCGGATACGGCGCGTCCGCCGACGGCGCCGCCGCCACCGCCGCCACCGCGTGCGACCGCGGGAACGTGCGGCTCATGTAGCCCAACTCCTCCTGCGACCCGTTCACGCTGCAGTTCTCTATTATAGGCGTGCGGTCATTATAATACGCCGGTATCGCCGAGCTGATCGCTCTGGACAGGTTGCTCGCCTGATTCATTTTCATTTGGTCCCACAGACCAGACGGGTACAGCGAATCGGAACCTTCGCGTGCGTATTCACCGCTTCCAGGGCGCAAGCCGGTGTCCGGCCTCGTGTCGTTGATAAGATCGGGGTCGATACTCGCAGAGACTGTGGGGGATACCACTACGGGCCCTCCGGCGGTAACAACGCTGCCTCTACCTTCGTAGTGGTTTGTTGTGTAAGGTATGTCGTTTGCTCTAGGTGGCTTTAGTACTGGATTACACTTTTGATCATTGTAATTTGTAGATTCTTGTCGGTTAGCTAAGACAGCGACATGTGGCCTGTCTGTAGTAGTCGGATGTACTTCATTGCCAGAGACTACTCGATCTAAAGTATTTGGTGTTTTGCTTTCACACGCTGGCGCTGGTTTAAATCTGACAAATGTAATTAAAAGCGCCAAAGAAACAACAACGATAACCAAGAACAATGCAGCTCCAAGACTAGCTATTTGCGCGCTTCCCAAATAAGCAACTCCTACCGTCTGAGTAACGTGCACTGTGAAATTGGCTTCGGCATTTCCACCTTTATTCTCCGCTACACAATAAAACTCACTCGAATCAGATTCTTGTGTATTAGTTAAGATCAATGAGGATTTCTTTTTGATATCGCCGTCTTCAAATATATATACTTTTTGATGAGAGTTGAAATTGCTTCCGTTTTGAAGCAATCTACCATTCCAATACCAGTTTATATTAGCACTAGGCATAGCTTCCGTTAGGCAAGTTACAGTGGCATTTTCCCCCACTGTAGCCGAGACAAGTCGGCTCACCGGTAATATTTCCGGCTTACATGCAAACTCTTCTATTGGTAACTCTGAAAATGGTCGATTAGCTAGCCGCGTTGGTGCAGAACAACTAGGCGTAGATAATAACTTGTGTTTCGCTAACCAAAGCTTAAGCTCTCGAAGCCGGCAATCACAAGTCCAAGGATTATCCGATAAATCAATAGCTCTCAGTTTTTCTACTTTTTCTAATGAAGTCAGTGGTAAGTCTCGAAGTTTATTGTGATTTAGTTTTAAAGATTCCAACGAACGTAAATTTCTAAATGCGTCTGCGGCTATATCTCTAATGTCGCATCTTGACAAATCGAGTTTGACAACGCTTCCAAGATTGCTCAAGGCGTCTGAATGTACTTTTAAAATTGGATTTTGAGCCAACATTAGATCCCTTAAGAATGGGGCATCTTTGAAACTGTTTGAAGGTATTTGAGTGAGTAAGTTATGTGAAAGATCTAACTCTACTAAATTAGTAAGGCCTTTGAAGGCTCTATCGTGTATTTGGCCAATATTACAGTTGCGAAGATAAACTCTTTGTAAATTCACTAGCCCAGTTCTTGCAAAAGCTTCCTGCGGAAGTATCTGTAAGTTGTTTCCTGACAGGTCTAGGACCTGAGTGGCCGGGTCCACCGGCTCAGGCACAGTAATGAGCGCCCGGTCCACACATTCCACGGTCTGTTTGCCACCTTTCCACTTGCATGCACACACAGCTGGACAAGATCCGGGAGGCGCTATGCCAGCCAAAGTTGTTTCCCACACCATTATACTCATTGTCACTATAAACCACCTCATTTTGATACCAATCCGTAAAAAAGTTCAAAGGTAACTTTCACTGTAACATATCGTTCACTAAACGTTTCACTTCCGACTCATTCGGACACACGGTCAATAATCCCTAATAATATTTAACATCCACATTTCGATATCGTATCACATCACTAATCGCGAAAGTTGGCGAGCGGTGCATGACGGCACAGCGCACACCCGCGACGGCTGTAAATCAACTGAGACTGAGAGGGAGGGATCGTCGGCTGGTCTCGGTAAAAAGAGCTCGACGCATGCGCATTAGGGGCACCCCGCGCCCCTCTCTGCGGCTTCACCTCAACTGCCGACTGCCGAGTTGAGTAGCCCTACTCGGAGCGAACTGTTGAAAGAATTCCAAAAGTGTAATTTTGTACCTGGCTGTGGCCACGACCGAGCATCCCACCCGGCAGACCGTCACGTTCATTCATAAATACCTGAGTCAAGGTGGGGACGATAGTTTCAATGCATGCCCAAGAGGCAACAATAGCATGCTCGGCTGCGGCACGCAAACCGCTCCGATTGTTATACAATACACATCTTTTTGTTGCGATCACGTCGGGATCGGGAAACGGCGTCAGGTACCCAACTAATTATGAATAGTAGATCAAAGCGAAGGCAGGTATTCACCAACAATAACACAGGATGTGTCGTACAATGACTACGACAATTTCATTCATAATTTCCTTGAATGAATATAAATCGTAACTGACGTTTTTAAAAACTTTCAATAATGAGTGAAAACGTGTTCTCACAGTACAGACGTGATTCAGTACCAAGTACTGTAAACAAATAAATTAAGGTTACTTATATAAAATTGCTTACAGGTGCTTTATATTATATTATTTGTTGTATAAGTAATTTGTAGTATAAGTATAAGTTATATTTGTAGTATAAGTAATTCTATATTTTTAGGATGTTTCCTAAATTAATCGCAATCTATTATATACACTTAAATCAAAATATCTCTTGCTGGCAATGCTGGTAGATGTATGGTTTATTTTCAGTGACAGATGTTTACAACTTACTTTTGCGGCCATACAATTTGAGTAGCAAGTTTTTATGCCGCGGGATGCTCGAAGGACCAATAATTACGGGCCGTTAGTTGGCAGATGATAGGAGCGATAAGAGTGATGCCGGTGCGGTGATCGGCGGCACGCGGCCGCCACGCTCCGCCATATGTCGCCTCAGCTGCCGCCACCGCCACCTGGTAGATCCCGGTTCACTCCCATCTGAGCCTTTACTAGCATACCTACTAAACCCTTAGTGCAATTAACTATAGAAGACTGTTCAATACGAACAATTGAATAGCTACACAGCATATTCCGATCAGGCATAAAAGCATTTTGAATTTGAACGACAGAAAACTGAGATTGCTTTATAAATTTTAAATCGTTATACCCATACCATAGCCATATAAAAAGTATAAAACAACAATTTAAAGTCTTCAAATTGATCACTTCAAGTAACATACAATTTGGTTCCGGTTATTTTGTATTCAAAAGATTTATCATAGCAATTATTGTATTGTCTTGACCTCTTTTTGTCTGAGAAGTCAAAAAGAAATAATCATATCAAAACCTTATTTTTAATAGGTATAGGTAATTAATTTGAAGATAGCTAGATATTATATTGAGCATAGAATTTGAGAGGTAAAT